>MU867259.1:38539941-41039941 GCA_033996785.1 Trichosanthes truncata | reverse complement strand
TTGAATAAATAATTAATTTTTTCTCTCTCCTCAGCCATTCTCTCTCCCCTTCTCTCTTTCTTTCAACTTTCTCTCTCCTCCATGTTTTTCTCTAGATTCTTCCCTTCTCCTCTTCCTCCTCAAGCTTTCCTTCTTCCCTCCAACTTTAAGGACTCATCAAATCTCTTGCTATGCATTTTATCATAACATTGGTGATGGAAAGAAAAAAGAAAAGAATGATGGGTTTGAAAATTTCGGGTGGCTATACGAGATTTTCGACGAGAGGGAGAAAATTCATAGTGTGAGTGGGTTCTCAAATAAGTCAAAAGAAATCCATGGAAAATATGAGAAAATGAGAAGAAGAAGCCAGAAAGCTCAAAGCCACTACCTTCTGAATCAATCCATCATCAATGATCGAACTACTCAGCTTCTTGAAAAGCTCATACAACGCTTCCACTTCATTGGTAGAAACTGTACAACACCACACCATAGCTAAAATTTAAACCATCACTTCGAAGTTCGAACAAGAAATCAGATTATATTCCACCAGTCCAGTCTCCTAGATTGAAAAAGATTTATCAAAGAGAAAAAAAAAACGCCCCAAAGAATAAGAGAAACCCTTACATCTGGTTTCACTAGCAAGCCGGGAAAGTTCACTGCAACGGCGGCGACCCTTCTCGCTCTCATGACGACAATCAAAGCACCTGCTCATCGCCAGAATCAAAGGCTCCACAACCGCAATGAAAGGTATAAATGCAGCACAGATCCATTCGCTCACCGTGAAGAAACTTGAGCTCTGTTCAATAACAAAAAAAAACCCAACTTCATCTTAAATTAATGCTAGTTTCAAATATGTCGATGAAAGAGTTGGAAGCGTCAAGCAATATTTACCGATAAATCCATGGCTGTCGATCGATACTCAATCTCCTAAACCCCATCATCTCGTTCCTCCATGCATATTTGCCTTCTGAAAACAAAAATCGCAGCGAAATCTTCCCCGTCTCTATCTCGTTTTCTCTCTGATTTACGAGTCGTGTAAGTAGAGAAGAGAGAGAGAGAGACGGACGCAAAAAGCAGATCATGGGCCCTTGGATCTGTACTGTGAGATGCGATACGACAGATTATACCATTCCTGTCCACTTCCGGCCCACCATAAAAAGAAGAATGGCGCGCTTTGGTTGGTGATTGAAAACAAAATTCCATCCAAGACAAAGTGTAAGTCTCACACCAGTTGAGTTGGGATGTACTCGCGTTTGTCTTTTAAAGCTTTAACCACGTGTAGAGATAAGATTCCAATCTATATAATTTGATGGTATAATACTTTAATCAGGTGAAAAAGTGTTCCATTCTCAATAACATAGACTTGTTGGTAATGAAAAATAAAATAGCATCATGAGTTTAGTACAATTGTAAATGATTTTAAACTTGTCGGTAACGAAAAATAAAGTAGCATCATGAGTTTAGTAAAATTGTAAATGATTTTTTTTTAGCTAAGGAGATTTGAACTTCAACTCTAACATCTTAGTCGATTATATTAATACATGTATTAATTAGTTGAGTTATCGCTATAAGAAAGTTGACAATTTTCAAAAGCTACACCCTTCGAAAAAGTAAGGAATGAACCTTCCTTTTTTCAAAGGTTACCTCAACCTTCGAAAAGCGTCGAAATAGATCCCGTTGAAAAAAGCTTTTCAAATGTTACATGTTGTCGATAATTGTTAAATTGTTTGTTGATAAAATAAAATTTTGATTCTTTTTTTTTTTAAGGTTTTTATTATTTCCCAAGGTTGCAATGTTATTTTCAACCATTTTTAAGCCTTCAAACGTATTCTTTATCGACAATTTAAATCCTCTGAAAAAAAAATTAATCGATATCTAAAGTAATTCATTCTCAACAACCTAGTAGAATATTTAAAATATCCTATATAAGATTATTCATTTTATCATAAAATTCTAATTGACTTGAAATCGTTGAAAGTAGTTGTTAAATTACTTAAGATCATATCTTGAATTTTGCAATACAAGATTGAAATATCCTATATAAGATTCGAACTTCAATTCTAACATCTTAGTCGATTATATTAATATATGTATTAATTAGTTGAGTTATCACTATAAGAAAGTTGACAATTTTCAAAGGCTACACCCTTTGAAAAAGTAAGGAATGAACCTTCGATATACCTTTTTGCAAAGATTATCTCAACCTTCAAAAAGCGTCAAAATAGATCCCGTCGAAAAAATATTTTCAAAGGTTACATGTTGTCGATAATTGTTAAATTGTTTGTTGATAAAACAAAATTTTGATTCCTTTTTTTAAAGGTTTTTATTATTTCAAAGGTTGCAATGTTATTTTTAACCATCTTTAAGCCTTCAAAAATTATTCTTTATCGACAATTTAAATTCTCAACAACTAGTAGAATATTCAAAATATCCTATATAAGATTATTCATTTTATCATAAAACTCAAATTGACTTGAAATCGTTGAAAGTAGTTGCTACATGTATTAATTAGTTGACTATCACTATAAGAAAGTTGACAATTTTTTAAGGCTACACCCTTCAAAAAAGTAAGGAATGAACCTTCCGTTTTTCAAAGGTTACCTTAACCTTCAAAATGAGTCGAAATAGATCCAGTTGAAAAAACATTTTCAAAGGTTACATGTGACGATAATTGTTAAATTGTTTTATTACAGATATTAGTATAGTAGTTGTATTGTTGTATTTATGTTATTGACAATTTTTGACACCTATACTTCCATATGGCTATTTATAAAAGCCTTGCACAAGAAGTTGAACAACGTGCAATCCCTATACCTAATCTGAGTCCCTTGACGACTGCATCTCCTACTGCTCTTTTGGTTCGAAATTCATCTTCTGGAAATTTGACGACTGGTAGTAGTACACGTTCTCAGTCGAATTCAAATAAGAAAAAGGAGCGTCCGATCTGTACGCATTGTGGAATCCAAGGCCATACCGTTGATCGCTGCTATAAGCTTCACGATTATCCCCATGGTTATCGTAATAGTCCGAAGAGTTCTTCCAAACCCGTTGATTCGGCACTAATCCATTGTCTTCCTTAAGTCCTGAACAATGTCAAGGCCTATTATCGATGCTTCAGACTCATCTGGCTAAGGTGAAAGTTGCCTCTGATCCTTCATCCTCGACAACATCTCATGTAGCAGGTACTTGTCACTTTTACTCTAGTTCTGCTCCTTCCAATTCGTGGGTTCTGGATTCTGGTGCATCGGCTCATATCTGTTACTCAAGGGATTTATTTACTACCATGAATCCTGTTTCTGGAATGTCTATCTCTTTGTTGAATCAAATACGTGTTTCTGTGGATTTCATTGGTGATATTTAGCTTAATTCCAACACTTTTCTTCGCAATGTGATGTTTATTCCAACATTTCGATTTAATCTGATTTCTATTAGCTCTTTGACTACTGATCAACCACTTATTGTTTACTTTGTGGGGAATTCATGTTTTATTCAGGACAAGTCCTCTTTGAAGACGATTGGTAAGGCTAGTTTTTGGCAAGGATTATATATTTTCCCTGCCACTTCATCTCAACGTTCTGCTTACTGATATACTGTGATGTCTAGGGTCCTTATAAGTCTCCTACTCATTCTGGTTGTCGTTACTTTCTCACATTAGTGGATGATTTCTCTCGCTATACTTGGGTTTTCTTGATGAAACATAAGTCTAACGCCTTATCCATTGTCCCTCGTTTCTTTACATTAATTGACACGCAATATGGTGTTTCCATTAAACAATTTAGATTGGTTAATGCTCCTTAGCTCGCATTTACTGATTTTTTTTTCGAAGAAGGGTGTCATTCATCAATTTTCCTGTGTGGGTCATCCTGAACAGAATTCAGTTGTTGAGAGGAAACATCAACACTTACTTAATGTTGCTCGATCACTTCTTTTTTAGTCTCGCGTTCCCATCCAATTTTGGGGTGAATGCGTACATACTACTTATTTCCTCATCAATAGGGCACCTTATCTTTTTTTTGAAATGGGAAACCCCTTATTATAGACTAAATCAACAACATGCTAATTATTCTAATATAAGTGTTTTTGGTTGTCTATGTTTTGCTTCCACTTTGGAGTCTTAAAGATCTAAGTTTCATCCTCGTGCCTTACCAGCTATTTTTCTTAGCTTTCCTTCTGGCATGAAGGGTTATTGATTATATGATATTGCAAACAAGAAGTTCTTTGCGTCTCGGGATGTTATTTTTCACGAAACATTCTTCCTTTTTCATAAAGTCACACAACAAGAAGAAATCACTAATCTTTTTCCTGATTTGGTGTTACCCACTACTTTTGATTATTCTGGTGCTCATTCTTCATCTACACAACATGCTACATCCTCTGCTATTAGTATTGACTCTCCTTTGCAACATGATAATCATAGCAATGATAATTCTCACATTGCCCCTGAGATGGTCGATAATAGTATATCTTAGTCTGATTGTTTGATGCATCATTATCTATTGCTCATCTTGCTGATCATAACTCGAGTCCGCAGCATTTACCGCGGCATTCTTCTTCGCATTGCTCAGCCTCCTACATACTTAAAAGACTATCATTGTAGTCTCTTGTCTACCAATAATGTGATGTCTACTGCCACTAAATATTCCTTGAGCATTGTTTTGTCTTATGATAGACTATCTCCTTCTTACAAGAAGTTTGCTCTCTCCTGTGTCTTCTGTTTATGAACCACAATTTTACCACCAGGCAGTTCCCTTTTCTCATTGGCATGAGGCTATGTGTGCTGAGTTAAAGGCTATGGAAGTCAATAATACTTGGTCTATGGTTCCACTTCCTAAAGGATACCATTCCATTGGTTGCAAATGGATCTATAAGGTCAAGCACAAGCCCGATGGATCCATCGAACTATATAAAGCTCGGTTAGTGGCCAAAGACTACACTCAATAGGAAGGGCTTGATTATATTGAAACCTTCTCCCCCGTGGCCAAGTTTGAATTGGCCATTGATTCAACTTGACGTTAATAACACATTTCTTCATGGAGATTTAAAAGAAAAGATTTATATGGACTTGCTTTTGGGTTACAAACATAATATAGTTGAACCTAAGGGGAAGCGTCTTGTTTGTAAACTTCATAAGTCTATCTATGGTTTAAAACAAGCATCTAGGCAATGGTTTGACAAGTTTTCACATGCCTTGCTTCTTCTTGGTTTATGTCAGTCCAAGTTCGATTATTCTCTATTTGTTCGTGGGAATGGTCCTTCTTTCATTGCTTTGCTTCTATATGTTGATGATATCATCATTACTGGAGCTTCTTCTCGTGATATTGATGTTCTTAAGACTCATCTTAATGCCACTTTTAAACTTAAGGACTTGGGTCCTTTGCATTATTTTTTGGGGTTAAGAGGTATTCTTTTATCTCAACGACATTATACACTTCAGCTTCTCGCAGACACTGGTTTTCTGGCATGTAAACCTTCCTCGTTACCTTTGGATCCTAATATCAAGCTACAATATGATAATGGAGCTATCTTAGATGATCCTTCTGTATACCGGCACCTCATTGGCAGACTTTTGTACTTGACTATTTCTCATCCAGACATTACATTTGTTGTCCATAAGTTGAGCCAGTTTGTTGCTCGACCATGGCAACATCATTTATCCATTGCTCACTCATTCTTACGGTATTTGAAGGCAACTCCTAGTTTGCGAATTCTTCTTCCACCTTCCACACCTTTTCAGTTGCGTGCATTCACAGATGTTGATTGGGCATCATGTCTCAATTCTCGAAAATCTACAACTAGTTTTTGCATCTTCTTTGGTGATTCTCTTGTTTCTTGGAAGGCTAAGAAGCAAACAACGGTGTCGAGATCCTCTGTCAAGGCTAAATACCGGGTCATTGCTGCAACCACAAGTGAGCTTGTTTGGCTACTTCAACTATTACATGATTTACATGTCTTTTGATATCACCTGCTTTGATATTTTGTGATAATCAATCTGCTATACATATTGCTTCTAATCCTATATTTCATGAGCGTACAAAGCATATTGAACTTGACTGTCATTTCATTCGTGGCAAGCTTCTTCAAGGTGCTGTTAAGTTGCTGCCTATTCGCTCCAACCTTCAACTTGCAGACATTTTTACCAAAGCGCTGCCTTTCTCTGTTTTTTCTTCTCTACTGTCCAAGATGGGTGTATTAAATGTATTAAGTCCATCTTGAGGGAGAGTATTAGAGATATTAGTATATTAGTTGTATTGTTGTATTTATGTTATTGACAGTTTTTGACACCTGTACTTCCAGATGGTTATTTATAAAAGCCTTGCAATCAATAAACAAACTATGCAAGATTTATTTATATACCTTCAGTTGTAATATGTTTGTTGATAAAACAAAATTTTGATTCTTTTTTTTTAAGTTTTTATTATTTCCAAAGGTTGCAATGTTATTTTCAACCATTTTTAAGCCTTCAAAAATTATTCTTTATCAACAATTTAAATCCTCTAGAAAAAAAAATTAATAGATATCTAAAGTAATTTATTCTCAACAACTAGTAGAATCTTTGAAATATCCTATATAAGATTATTCATTTTATCATAAAATTCTAATTGACTTGAAATCATTGAAAGTAGTTGCTAAATTACTTAAAGATATCTTGAATTTTGCAATACAAGATTGAAATCTAATCTGATGATAACAGAATTTATGGGTGTTAGATATAAATTACAACTGGCCAAATACAAAGTTTCAATAAATAAAATAATGCAAAGGATAATGCAAATGAATTCATGCACATTACATCATACCTAGAATCTATTGTAGCATAAACATGAGGGTTGTCCATGAGTCTGTCTATAGGTTGTAATAAATTCATTTCCATTCTGTTTAGTGTCCATGACTGCAATCAAAATTGGCCCTGCATTACTCTGCAACAAGGAAAGCTAGAAACTGTAAAAAAGAAAAAAAAAAAACCCAAAAGAAGTGGAGGGAGGAAGAAAGAAAGGAGTCAATTACAAAACAATTCTCTAGAAAAAACAAAGCAATTCTCTTGAAAACAACTGCATTAAAGGCACTACCTATATAATTGTACAACAGTTTAGACTATATAATATTCATAATGGAATAAACATAATAAATAACGTTTATCGTGCAAAATTAAGTAAAACGCATTCAACTCTAACCTATATGGGACTTTTGTTCAATCTGACAGATTGAAATGCAACTTCTTCAAGAAGATACTGAACAATGATATGAAGGGGGTTAGCACAAGTTACTAAACATTCACAAAGTCATTAAAAGAAGGGAAAAAAAATTATTGACCCACCAAAACTCTGGCCCGTTTGTTTCACTGGTTTTGAGATGGATTTTGGTAATGGTACAATGTTTGTTTCATTGATCTTTACTTTTTAAAATTCAAGTAATTATTACTCATGGATAAAAATAATCCATGAACCATGAGATTTTATTATCCATTTTTATACTTGGGACTTTTTTCGAGAAAAGTAATAATTAAACTATCAAATATAATTATCATCCATATCCAAAGTTCCAAACACATATATGGGTTATTTTTATCTATGTATAATAATTACTTGGATTTTTAACTCCTAGATCTTTAAATCTCAAATATTTTATATTTGCAATCCAAACAGGCCTTACATGAAAGAGAGATTTAAATCGATTAGTGTTTGTATGAATATCAAGCCTGAATCAGCATACAAAGGTCATTGCAATAATACTAAAATATCATTCTCATTATATACCTAAAATGAAGAACATAAAAGATGAAGTCAGCAGCCGTATGAAAACAATGCTATCATGCAATCTCTGATGAAGTATCCATGTATATGATGCTAATTTCAGTTTGAAAAGTTACAATGTTGTTTCTTCTTGCCTTTTCTAGTCAGCTTTAAACTTTAAGCCACATAACTCTATAGTGATTTTTTTTAATCTATAAAGTCTTGAAGCTTATCTAAATTGATATCACATCACACCTCCCTACGAGTCTACGACTTTCAATCACTTCTTATTTCTGAAGATGTTGATTTGGGCTCAAAATTCTGCTTTCCAATCTGCATAGCTCCTTCAATCTTTGAATTTTATAAGCTAACCCTACCATATCCAATTTGATAATTATTTCGGCCCCGTTTGATAACCATTTAATTTTTGGTTCTTTATTTTTAAAAATTAAGCCTATAAATACTACTCTCACCTATGGTTTTACTTGTTTTGTCATATACTTTTTGCCTATGTTTTCAAAAACCAAGCCATGTTTTGAAAACTAAAAAAAGTAGTTTTCAAAAACTTGTTTTTGTTTTTAGAATTTGGCTAAGAATTCAAATATTTCCTTAAAGGAGATGAAAACCATTATAGAGAATTTGGGAGAAAACAAGCTTAATTTTCAAAAACCAAAAACCAAAAACCAAATGGTTATCAAACGGGGCCTTCGTTTTTGGTTCTTAGTTTTTGAAAATTGTATTTACTTTCTTGCAATTTCTCTACAATGGTTTTTGTCTTCTCTATATTGGTTTCTATCTTTCTTATGAAAACATTTGAGTTTGTAGCCAAATTCCAAAAACAAAAACAAGTTTTTGAAAACTATTTTTTTTAGTTTTCAAAATTTGGCTTGGTTTTTTAAAACATATGTAAAAAGTAGATAAGAAAACATGGAAATACATAGGTGGAAGTAGTATTTATAGGCTTAATTTTCAAAAACCAAATGGAGCCTAAATTATTATCAAACATAACCTAAAGTAGTTATCCAACATGTTACATTTTTTTTTTCAAAATATATAGAGTGAGAGAGTCTTGAATTGTTTTATGGATATTGTAGAGACAAGTATTCATGTTTTTTTTTTGGAAAAAAAATCAATTTTCATCCTTATATTTGTCATGTTGTATTATTGTATCGAGTTTTACCTTGAACTTTCAATTTCATCAAATTGCACCATAAACTTAGATAAGTATTACAATCTTAACCCTAAGTTTTAAAAAATGTTTAAATTTTAATCATTTGATTAGTTTTCATTTGAAAGATCGCTAAAAAAGTATTCTTATATATGCATTCAATGAATTCTAAAACATATGTATAGTTCAAAATTGATAAGATTTCAAAGAAAAACGACATTAAAGCTAAATTTTTCTTGAAATTTGTGAATTTTGACAAGGTTATTCAATGTTTAATTTGTGCATTGATCAAATTTAAATTTGTGCAAAACTTGATTTTATTGCTTTTTGTTAGTGGCTGTATTAACGGAAATTGAATATTGGGTAAAAATTTGCAACATTTATCTAAGTTTTAGGTCCAATTTGATGAATTTAAAAGTTTAGGGTGAAATTTGATACATGGCAAGTTTAGGGGTAACGATTGAATTTTTCCTTTATTTTAACATTTTAATCTTTCAACCCCTCTCACATTTTATTTAATTTGATTGAATAAATAAAATGTATTTAACTTGTAATTACATATTGTGAAATTTTCAAATACTTAAGACTTCAATGTAAAATATGCATATAGTTTTTTAAAAATTGTACTACACTGAATTCAGGGTAAAATGGGTATATGTTTAAAAAATGAGGGTAAAATAGTTATGTAAGGGTTTTTTTAAAGAAAAATTAATAAGCTATATTTTGATATTATTTTAAAAATATATAGTTATTTTTCCCGTTAAAAAACACGTTTAACTCTTGAACTTTATCATGAAAGTAACAATTTAGTCTCTAAACTTTAATTAGTTTGTAATGATTCAGTCCATGTACACTTTCAATTTGATAATAATTGAGTTCATAAACTTTAGTATGTAACAATTTAGTCTCTCTCATAAAAAAAATATTTGTAAGATTCAATGAGATTGATAAACTAATTAGATACCAAATGTGTTCATAAAAAATAAAAAAAAAATGAAGTCATTACATAATAAAAATTGATATTTAATTTTGACGAGATTTTTCATGGCAGAGATTAAATTGTTACAAATTTTAAAGTTATAGGGACTAAATTGTTACATACTAAAGTCAATAACTAAACTAAATTATTAAAAATTTGTAAGTACATAAATTAAATTTTGTTATAATCTAAAGTTCATGAATTAAATTGTTACTTTTACGAAAGTTCAGGCAGAAAAAATGTTGTAACCTTATTTTAAAAATATTTAGAGAAATGTGGAAGCTTTTGTGGTGTGTGGCAAGTCAACAACCAAGTTGACTAACATTGGTGAACAGATCACGTGTTCAACACACAATTTAATTAAAAAGAAAAAACAAATAAACCATGTCCTAATTTTTTTTTATCTAATGACCTTATCATAATATAGTTGCTTGGATTCAAAAATTAACATGTCATCTAATAATCGCAAGATACAAATATGAAATATTGTATAATTCCTCTATTATACATTTAATGGCGTTAAATGGTTAGTTGGCTACATTCTCCACTAACTTCTTGTCTGCAGTTTCATTGTCTTAAAAACCCAACATGCAATGCACACCTTCGGTAGAAATTTGAATATTATTCAATCATATATAATAATTATTGTTAGGATTTATGTCATAAAGTCTTGTAATTAATGATTTATTTAATAATTAATAATAATTTTGATTAATTTATTTACAATATAATATTATCTATTATATGAAAATTTTAAAGTTATTAGTGTAATCTTGAACAATATGTAGTTGACATACAGGAGAATCATATTCAAGAAATAAACTAAAGAGTCATAGTATATGGATAAGATTGGGTGTCTTATCCTGGTAACACTATTAATATGGCCCACTTTGTAATAGTTACAAATGATTTGATCCAAATCGTTCATGTAGAGACATGTGAGTGGGGGTATCTTATACAATGAGTTTGTGTAAGACTGGACCACGAAATATTTAGTTTCTCTTTATAAATTCGTTAAGTGAGAATATTAATATTTCATGTCAGGATGATCATATGCTACTCAATCTTAATCTTGAGTGAGCTAAACTCCTACTTGCGAGGGCTTGTCCTTTGATTTGCATGGGTGAAAGTGACTTTTGTAGTTGATTCAATATGTTTACCATTTTGGGAACTTGACCAAATAGAGAGCTGGGAACATAATCTCACAAGATGGAATTCACTTATTCCATTATAGGGTAAGTAGATGAGTAGTTCCCTTAAGTACTGATTTCGGGACTTGAACAATGAGGTTTCACCATCTCACTGGCCCGAGAGAAACTTCGTTTATGGTTAGATCATAAACAAATTGTTCATTAGATGATCAGTAGTACTTAAGGTGCAAGATGTAATTACAAAAGAAAACATATTTTTGACCCAACTGTAATCACGAACAACTCGTGAAATTGCATGCAGTGATTATATCTATAGACACAATTTGTCCTACAGTGCATAAGAGTGCAACTCTAGGTTTATAATTGAGTGACCTATAGTTAATGAATGAAAATTAATTAAATAAAGAGTTTAATTAATTGATTTTGTATCATTGGAACTTATAATCTGTAAGTCCATAAGGTCCCATTGCTAGTTCATATAAATAAATAGGTATCAATTTTGTTGAGAGAAATTTTGAAATGTTCAAATTAAAATTTAATATATTTGATATATTAAATGAGGAACAACATATTTTTTTTGTATATGATGCATTAAATATTAAAGAAATTATTAATGTATTAAGATACATTAAAGAAAAAATATTTATTAAATTTGAATTAGATTCAAATAAAGAAATAGATGTCGTAAGAGAATTTGGAAAGATTTGAATATGATTCAAATTTGTTAGATAAATATATTTTAATATATTAGATATTAAAATATATTATTTAATTATTTTCCCTGTGCCACTATAAATAAGGCTCTAGGGGTGAGCCATTTGTGTACATTCTAAATAAAAGAAATAAACTCTAGAGAATTCTCAATTCATTTTCTCATTATATTTTTTAGAAAGTTCCCACAAACCTTTTTGGTCATTTGTTTGAGTCATAGCAAGAAAAACTTTGTGGAAGTCTTAGAATTTAACCTCATTGAAGTTAGAGCACAAGGAGAAAAAGACCCTCCATAATATTCTCCATATTATTTTCAAGGTATATTTTGCTTAACCTTAATTTTTATTGTTTAATTCTAAATAAAATCAAAGTCGATTCCAACGCTTCTGTTATGGGTTTAATTTGATTATTCCCTTCAATTATATATACATAGTTATATAGCTTTGAAACTTTACTAATAACTTCTTGAAAAATCATTAATAACAAAAAAAAATAATAAAGTATATTATTTTTTTTTTAGTTCAACATCACGTGGAGATAGGAGAAATTTGAATTTCTGACCTCTCTGTCAAGAGTACATGTCAATTATTAGTTGTGAAAATTGTATTCTTTAATCAAAAGCTGCAGTATAATAAATAAGAAATAAAATAATAAAATGAGTTATGTGAAAAGTTATCAACAAGGTGTAAATTTTAAATAATTAATAGGGAAAATTTTAATTTTTACCCTTAAATATGTCAAGTTGTATTAATTTTTACTCTAAATTTTCAATTTCATCAAATTGTACCACAAACTTAGATAAGTGTTACAATCTTAACCTTAACTTTAAAAAAGTGTTGCAATTGTTACCCTTTTGATAAATTTTCATTTGAAAATTTGTTAAAAAAGTATTTTCATATGCTTTCAATGAATTATAAAACATATGTATGTTACAAAATTGATGAGATTTCAAAGAAAAACTACATTAGAGCTAAAATTTTGTTAAAATTTGTGAGTTTTGGCAAAGTTATTCAATGATTAATTCATGCATTAATCAAACTTGATATTATTGAAATTAGTGAGTTTAGGAAAATATTTAACATTGTTTATTGTTAAAATTAGCATGTGAATTAGCGGAAATTAAATAGAGGGTAGAAATTGCAACATTAACTAAGTCTATGATCTATTTTAATGAAATTTAAAGTTTAGAGTGAAAATTGATACATGGCACACGTTTAGGAGTAAAAATTAATTTTTTTAATATCATTACATAAATAATCAATTTCATTAAAAATGTGAAACTAAAATTAATTTCATGAATTAAAAAATAAAAAGTTAAAAGTTTATTGTGTTTATCAGGATATATTATATTATATATAAATTGTGTAATTTAAGAAAATCTAATGGTTAAACACATTTATTAGATTAGCTAAAATTATAATGAAATATTAAGAATTCGCAAAATGAGAAGTCACGAATTTACATATATTTTACCACTTTTTTAAGATTGAAAAACCAAAAACTATTTGATTTTTAAAGGACAAACATACATGAAAGTATAATTTATTTATACTATCACATTATCGATAGCTTTGTTAGAAATTAAGGGGGTGTTTGGTTCCGTGTTTTGGAAGTGGGGAGTATGGGTTTGTTTAAACAAACCCATATTTGGTTGACAGTTTTGTTAACCCAAGTTTGCTACAGTACATACTATTCTACCCCCAGGTTTGCTATAGTACTTTACCTTACTCACCAGGTTTGCTACAGTACTTTATTCATACTCTCCAAGTTTGCTACAGTACATATTTTGTCTTTAATTATGCTTTTAAAATGCATTAGATTTTTAATAAAAATATATTAGTTAAATAAAAATAATTAATTAATGATAACTTTATAATAAATAAATAAATAAATTTAGTTCAAATTTCAAATAGTAATAGTTAATTCATAAACCGATATGTCGGCTTTGTTATACTTCATGTTTTAGAGCAATTATAATGATAAATTTATAAGAATGAATTTCTTTGTATTTTGTTCCTACATTGATAGAAAAAAAACAATTACAAAACTAACTAAATATTTGTTTTACAAAATAATTATTCAAAAAGTGTTTAGATTAGCAATAATATTCAAAAATAAATTAAAAAGTGTTCATAATTTATAAGAAACTTATTGGTATATTTTAAAATTTTTATTAACATATAAATTATAATAAAAATTATTTTATTATAAATTTCAAACCATACACGTTATATAAACCTAAATTTAATACGTCAATTTCCATTTGATAAAAATAAAAAAAAAAAAGTCCATTTCTCTAAATCCACAACTTTCCTAAACTCATTTTCTTGTGAAAATGTAAAAATTATGTAACCATAGTCAATTAAAGACATAATATTTGTAAAATTAATTAATTAAACTATTTTGGTTAGTGTATCTTGAAGTTAATAGCTTTTAAAATAATATTATTTAAAATACTCTAACTTTATAACTTTATGTATTAGTTAATATAGCAAGTTAAGTTCAATAGTAATTTTGATGATAAGTAGTAAATAAATTTTCTTAGCACAACAAGTTATAAATCATTAAATAAACAATTGATAACATTTTCTTATGGTTAATTTTATATTGGATATATTTTCATAAAAAATTTTGTTTATATTTGTTCACACTTTGATAAATAGTCTGAAATATTTTCATTAACAATTAAATATTTATTCTATAAAATAATTATTGGAAGAAAATTAAGTGGACAAATGTATTAAAAATATTTTATTTTTTATTAAAATAATACTCTCTAATTTCATCATAAAAGTTACATTTTATATATAGTTTAATATATAGTTTTTATTACTTTAATTAAATAATTTCTATTATTTATACAAATTTTAAATGTACCAACCAAATATTCTTTTAATAAACTCAGGTTTAATAACAAATTAGAATTCAAACACAGACTTAACAAACCCAAACTTGCACCATCCAAACACTGGTTTAACAAACCCACTTAACAAACCTATTTTCTGTACCATCCAAACACAGACTTAACAACTCCAGGCTTAATAAACCCAGGTTTAACAAACGACCCAAACCTGCGAACCAAACGACCCCTAAAATGTTGATCCAATTTTAGAGAAATAGTTCAAAAGTGTTTTTTTTCTCAAAATAGTTGAAATATATAATTATTATATATAATAAAATAATATATTTTAGTATTTAAAAGAATTGTGACATTTTGATCTTAAAAAATCGTGATAAAATAGAAATAATAAAAAAAATCTAAATGGGAATCTAAAATTTCTCGTGTATAGAAACATTTTATTTATTTTATTTTATTTATGAAAATGTATATATATATATATATATATATATAATAGAGATTGATAAACAAAATTACAAAATAATAAAAATAAATAGTTAGCAGAATGGAAAGAAAAAGTTTCTTCCTATTATTATTTTGTTTATAATGTCCTATTTTCTTTTATCTTATTGAAAAATACGACTTTTAACAAACAATAATATACCTTAGAAAACAATTATTATAATAATTTGAAATTTATGTTTGAAAATAATTATTATAATAATTTGAAATTGATGTTTACCTTTTATTTTCTCTATTTAATCTATTTTGAGTTCAACAATATATATATATATTGAGTTGAACAACATTTGGGGTAGAAGAATTCGAACCTATGACCTCTTGGTCATAAACCCATACTTTATTTCAGTTGAGCTATGCTCTTGTTGGCAAATCTCCGTCTATACATTGCTTATAGATCTAAGGTTCAAATCCTCGTCTCCAAAATTGTAATATTGTGTTGGCTTAAATCTCATTTTTATTCATCAACTTATTATGTCAGTTGGATACTTAACTTTTAAAAAAGTATACTTTAGTCTCTAAACTTTCAAGTTTATTTTATTTTGTTAGTTGAACTTTCAAAAAAATCTATTTACAATTCTTATAGATCTAAAGTTCAAATCCTCGTCTCCAAAATTGTAATATTGTGTTGGCTTAAATCTCATTTTTATTCATCAACTTATTATGTCATTTGGATACTTAACTTTTAAAAAAGTATACTTTAGTCTCTAAACTTTCAAGTTTATTTTATTTTGTTCGTTGAACTTTCAAAAAAATCTATTTTCATTTGCGAATATATATATATATAAAGAAAGAAAGATGAATATGGATTTTAGTTCTTAATATTTAACTTTTTCTTTTTCAATTTGGTCCTTAATATACATTTTTTAAGTTTCAATTTCATCATTTATGTATTGATCTTTTCAATGAAATCCTTACAATCACTAAATGTTAAAAGTATGATGATATATGAACTTAAAATGGTAAATTTTATGAAATTGTCAATGGTAATGATACCAACATTTTAATAAGTCAATTTTAACAATTTCAAGTCGAGTAAACTAATGTCTCCTCAGTTATAGGGTAAGTATATATTTTGACATTATGAAAAGACTCAAACATTAGAGACAAAAATATATACTTAGCCTAGAAACAACTTTTTTTTTTCCAAAGTATGAATATGAAAATAAAAATTTAAAAAGAAACCTAAAAAAAGAATTTTTTTTTTGAAAAAATATACTTTTGATCCATGAGATTTGAATTTGGTTACATTTGGGTTAATGAGTTTTCAAACTCCACAGTTAACCCTTAAAGTTTGGGAAAATGGTTTATTTAGTCTCTGCCTTAACACTTTTAGTTAATTTGTTACTTTTTGTTATGTAGGGCTAACTAAACATTTTTTTTACTATTTTTGGTCTACATAAATATATTAATTTTATATTAATGAGGTGGGTGATTTGACAAAAAGATACTAATTATTATTTTTTAATATTAATCAATTTAAAGCTTTATTTTTTTTCCTTCCTTTTTCTCTTCTTCCTCTTCCTCCTTTCTCTTTCCTCCTTTTCTTCTTTCCCTTACTAAATCTGAAATGAGGGACCTCGTTTAAGTTTTGAGGTAGCAGCGAAGGAAGAAGAAGAAGAGAAATAAAGAAATGCCACATCAGCTTAAGAAAATAATAAAAAAAAATATCATGTTAGCTTTTTGTTAGAGGATGACAAAGACCATAAAAATCATTTTCCAAACTTCGTAGGTTAAAATATCAAGTTTGAAAATTCAAAAGTTACAATGTCGGGACTAAAAAAAAATAAATATATATATATATTTAGCAAAGTAAGTATGAATATAAAAATAAAAAATAAAAAATTGGAGGACCACAAGTGAACTAAGAAAAAAGACACCAAAAACTACTAAAGAGAAGCAAACCAAAATGCATCCGTGCACCCAAAAAAAAAAAAATCACTAGCAGATATAAAAAAATCATCGTCAACCATCCAAACAAAACCACAATAAATTTTTTTGAGGAGGAAACTCGAGGAAAGAGGTCCTAGACATTCATCACAAAAGGCAAAGAACTTTGAATAGGCCACTATCCTTCTCCCTCCAAATATCAACCAATGAAATACATGACGAATTACGTCAATGGCGAGAAGGGCCAAAACAAAAACAATATTGGATACACTTTTTTAAAAAAAACAAAAACAAAAAAAAAGTCTTCGAGAGACGAATTTCAGTAGTAAAATAACAAAGACGACCAAAATAATTATTTTTCTATAATAATATTAAAAATAATAATAATAAACATTTTAAAAGTTAAACCTTAGAAAATAGAAAGCATAATAAAAGTGTAAACTTATTTTATTAAACAGGAAAAATCGTCCCACATCGGAAAGGGTGAGGATGAGGGCGACAGGCGATTGATATAAAAGGATGATCATGCGAGTTGAAAAAGCATACCTTTCTCGGCCTTTTGGCTAAGATCAAGTGTAGTATCTGTTCTTATCAGTTTAATATCTGATACGTGGGCTATCGGCTCACATGATATTAAATTTATTTTTCATGGGGGAGGGCCCACCACGGTAGCTTGCTATTGGGGCCTTCGAGCGTTGCCTTTGCGTTGCACTGTTGCATGGGCCTGGCTCACCCCTCCAAGCCCAGTTACTAATTTTTCTTTGCTTTTCTTCTTTTCTTTAACGGTTTCTAATTTTTCTTTGCTTTTCTTCTTTTCTTTTACGGTTTCTAATTTTTCTTTGCTTTTTTTCTTTTCTTTTAATCACTCAAAATCAATAGTTTTTGATTTTACACTTTTGATTTTACATTTTTAAACACAATTTTCATACTATAAAAATTGATTGATTTTGAATAATTAAGAGAGTCTAAATTATAGAAAATACCTCATAGTTTTGTTTATTTTTTAAACTTTAAAAAGTTTTAAGTTTCAAAAATATTTTTGTTCTCTCAAATATGTTAAAAATTGACCAAATAAGTTCAAAAAACTCAAAACCCATAACCATAACCCTTCTTATAACTCTCCAAAGATTAAAAAAAAAAAAGGTTAAATTGTTGTTGGGATGGATTTGGGAACCTAAATGGATGAATTCAAGTAGAATTTGTTCAATTCTTCAAAGTTGAAAGATAATTTTTTGTTGTCTTGCTTTGTGGAATCAATTTTTAGCTTGAATTCGTTTAAAATTTAGCTATTCATATGCTTGAATTTGACGTCAAATTGTGTAGGTGAAAAATAAATTCGATTACCTACCTGCCACTTCCATCTTCAGGTTTGTTATTTTTCATTGCATCAAGATTAACACTTGAATTTGAAGTTCATTTGTGACTATGTGTTTGCTTTAAAGTCATGAGTTTCCCTTTTAGCAATCTTTAATGTAGCATTAAACTTGGAAATTTAAGACGCGCTACAACTAACAGAACAACTAGCTGAAAAACGCTAGTTAGCTAGACTAGCACGCAACGACTTTCTCTGTGTTGGTGTTGTGTAAAGTTATTCAATGTAATACCACAAGTGTACTACTCAAATTTTAATATAGTGTAGGAATGTTAGAGTATTGTCCACAAGATTGGTCTTCCAGTTCATTTAATTACCACAAATACAATCACCTAATTTTATTTAGAGAAAGAAATATAAAGATGAATAAGATCAAACAAAATAAAAACATAAAATAAAAGTTAGAAAACAATCAGGAGAGAGATATCTTAAGGAGTTGATTTCACCAATTAGACTAATGATTAAATTAATTACACAACCAAGACTAACATGCAAATAATTCATAAGTCAAGAAGATAAAGGAAAAAACTATCGCACAATTAAATGTCAAGGATATTAATGAAACTTTAACATTTTCCATCAAAAACTTAACGATAAAAGGATTTTTCAACGTTTTTTAAAGGTCAAGATTATCTTTGAAACTCTTGAAAGTTTAAGAGTATTATTGAAACAAAACTTTAAAGATTTTCATCCAAAACTTAACGGTAAGGATATTTTTTTAACATATTTCAAAGATCATGAGTATTTTTTTAACTTTTTAAAGTTTAGGGGTATTTTTGAAACAAAACCCATAATTTAGGAGTTTTTTTTTTTTTTTTTAAATTTAGCCTAATTAAAAACATGTTTCAGAGTGATTTTAAATACAACAAAAGTAATTTTAATTATTGCAAAATCACTCTCAAACATGCCATTATACATTTATAAAAAATTGATAAATTTATACATTCACTTAATAGAAAAAAGGAAGCCTCCTCCCCTTTGGTCTAGTTTAAGTCAAGTCAACTAACACCGAAATGATAATATGACTTTCAAATTAGTGGATATTGCCTAAAGCACCGGTGATGCCCTGTGAAAAAAGGGAAGAGACGCATCAAATGACAAAAAGGTTAAAGTTATTACAAAATGCTCTTTTAATAGCCATAAATTTTTTTTTTTTTTTTGAAAGTTAATAGCCATAATTTAATATGCACCATAAGCCATATCTAGTAATAAAAATTAGATTTTTAATTCTATTTTAAGGCTCATTCTTTTTGGGTTATGAACTATTAATCATTTTATTTTAGTCTTTAAACCCGTGGGGCAAGGTCGAAGTTGGGTTTTTTCTTTATTTTTTTTAATAGCGAAGTTGGGTTTTGAAATAGGTTCAGATTTATTCAAAATGATTAATGATATTAACTTAAAGAACTAAAAATGACATAAGTACGAAAGTTCTAGTTCAATTTAACACATATTTCCCATTTATGAAGCTAACCCTTTCCTTGATCCAAGTCCTGATCTCAGCCTCTCATGGACTTCTTTCTTCTCTTATTTATATTTCTTCTTTCCTTTCTTTATCAAATTCTCTATATTCTTTTACTGTTTATTATAATTTTATCAATATAGTTGAAATATTCCTCCTTTTAAAATCATTACATATACTAAGATTTGAAATTACAAATAACAAAATGGTGCAAAGCACCATCATTAAAAAAAAAAGAAAAAGAAAAAAAAAAGTGGACTGAGAAAATTACTATCATAAGTCAGGTCTAGTTCTCTTACTTGCTTCTGCAGAGCTTATAAGATCTTGGATCTCCCTGGCATGGTTAGCCATTCCCCCATCTGAATAAGCTCTAGCCATGGTCCTGTAGGTAGTCTTGTCAGGCTTGCATCCTCTCTGCTCCATCATCCCAAGCACCTCCTTCATCTCTGCAAAACATCCCATCCGGCCGTAAGCGTCCACAAGACAGTTGAAAAAAACAGTATCCAGCATTATATCGGAATTCTCAACTATGTGCAGTACACTGTCGATTTTTTCGCGCTTTCCCGCTTGCCCATACGCCCTCACGAGCGAGCAAAGTGTTACACAACTCGGTTTGATCCTCTCTGATCTCATAAGTCTAAATAGATACTCCATCTGTTTCAAATTCCCAGCCCTCCCAAATGCGTCGATAACGACGTTGTAGGTTACAATTGTCCATGAATAATGGTACTTCTGCATATACTCCATCACAGCACTCATTTTCTCATAACTTCCAGCCTTGCCGTATGAATCCAGAAGGATGTTGAAGGTCTGAATGTTTGGTTGGATTCCAGCTCCCTGGAACTTTTCATAACACTTCTCCATGGTTTCTAATTGTCCACTACTGCCAAAAGCTCGAAGTGTCGAGTTCATGGTCCAAACGTCGGGCTTACAACCATCTTCACTCAGCATTTCCACCAGGATGGACTCCATCTCAGCAAACCTGCAGAATATATAAAAAAAGAAATCACTTTTCTACACTGCCAACAGCACCATTCATCTGGTTGCCAACAATGTGATGGAAGAATGCAATGAAGAGAGATAGAACTGATTTCTTGTTTGACTAAGGGGAGAAATGTTGGCATACACTGTAAAAGAAAACCATGATATATGTAAGTTGCAGAGACATTGATAACAACAATCATGATATAGAGGAGCAGAACTAGGGCACAAGCATAAAAGATGAAGCCATTTTGTTTTTTAATACCCATGGTATTAGGTCCCACCCCTCTACTACACAACGAGACTTCACACACCCCATGCCAGCTCCAAGAGACAAAAAAATTTCATTTATTTAACTTTACACCTAAGAGCTTGAGCCTAAGACCTTAAAGAACTTTTCTCGAACATCCTATGTACTCACTAATAGTGATAACGAATCTTAACTTCTAGCAGTTGACTCTGGGGGAAAGAATGAAGAGAATTGGTTGTGATAGTTTTTATGGCCGCATCAAAATATATAAGCTCCATCTAAAAGTGAAGTCAATTATCATCTATAGTTCTCAAATTTAAGCATAGTTCAGTCAGCAACCAGATGAATCATTTATTATGTTCTCAAAAGGCAGGCAGGTCAGAATACATTTTTGCTTTGCCATAAGCATCAATGAAGGTATTATATGTAATAGTGCTGGGTTTTATTCCTCGAGTCACCATGTCAGAGAGTAGAGTTTGTGCTTTGTTGAATGCAAACACCTGCAAGCATGACTTTATGAGGATAGAGTAAGTGTGAACATCAGGCTGGCAACCAGGACTGTTTTTCATCTCGTCGAGGAGAAAAAACGCTTGGTCAAGAAGACCACTCCTGCTATAGGCTGACAAGAGAGCCGTGTATGACTCATGGCTAACTTCACAGCCTTCATCAATCATTTCTTGGAACAGCTCATAGGCCTTTTCGGGTTGCTTACATTTTCCAAGCATGACAATTAGCTTGATGTACATCCCGGCGTAAGGTCTGTACCACAATTGTTCACGTAGTAGTTCAAAAACCTGAAATACACAAAAACTTGATCACTAAGAAGATGAATTAGCTTAACTATGCTAGTTCTTGGCACAGTTTTACAACTCTTAACAATTGAATTAAATGTAACATTGCATGCTAATTTAATCAACTCTTAACAATTGATTAAATTTATCGTTACCCATCAGCCTAAGCTTTTGGGTTTGTGGTGATTTAACAAGACAGCAACAAAGAACAATAGACACCTTCAAGATGATATCCTCATGTCTCGTCTTTGTTTTACCATTACTATACATATTTATTCTCTTTCGGTGCCGTGCGTGTGTACTGATTCAAACCAAAATATCTTTATAACCATGATCAGATAAACTTGCTTCTTCTTTCCTAATTCCTCCATGAAGAAAGACCCAATTTCTGGGATCCAAATATCCAATCAGTTCCTCAGCACTCAAAAGCAGCCAAATCAAACGGAGTTCCAGATTAACTAAATCTTAAAATGAATTACACTGAACTGAAAAATGCAAGGAACTGCTACTGGAATTTCAAATAGAGCCATTTCACTCATCATACAATAACCAAAAAGAGAGAAGAACAAAACAATTAACCTTCTTCTTCCAAGAGTCTCCGACCAAAATGATTATAAATTTCCACACTAATACGAGCAAAAGCAAATGTAACCGACCTTGAGCGCAGACTCCCATCGCAAGGCCGTGATTCGTTCATGGAGAGATTCAAGAACAGTCCGCGGAAGAAGCTTCTTAGAATTATTGGGGCCTCTCTTCCTCTCAATGACGGCCTTGGTGGCTTCTCTGCGCAAAATCACCGAAATGGCTTTCTGAGAAGCAATCTTCCTGTTGACCTCCTCCTTTCTCTCGCTCGCTTCCTTCGCCTTCAGCTTTGCCACGTCCAAGCGTTCTCCGTGAGAACCTCTCTCCATGAGCTTACCATCTGTAGAAGAAGAAGAAGGGGAAGATGGGGCAGGGGAGTCGAATTTGGAATGGGTCGTTCGTTGTTGACGAAGAAATACGGGATTTTTAGGGTTTCGATGGTTGATTGCTGGCGGGAGAGGGTTGGTGGGGGTGGAGGCCGCCATGGATAGAAGATACTGAGCTCCGAGATTTTCAGGCCATTCGCATCAATTCCATGGCCTTGGTATTCCTGAACCCTGCTGAAACAAAAATCTCTCCTATCTCCCTAGCCCCCTTTCGACCGTTTACTTCGTAATCCACTATGGCTAAGAATTTAAATCTTTTCTTAACAAAAATAAAATTTAAGTTAAATTATACATTTAGTCCCTCAACTTTGAGGTTTGTATCTATTTAGTCACCAAACTTTTAAAATTATAAATTTAGTCCATGAACTTTTAAAATTTACGGGTCTAATAGACACAAAATTGAAATTTTAGAGTTTCATTAGACATAAATTTCAAATTTATATCTATTAGATCAATTAATTTTTAAAAAATTTGAATTTGACAGAGACCTATTAGACATAAAATTGAAAGTTCAGAGACCTAATAGACACAAAATTGAAAGTATAGATACCTATTAGAAACTTTTGAAAGTTTAGGAACCAAATAGACACAAACCTCAAAGTTTAAGGACTAAACTTGTAATTGAACCTAAAATTTATTCTAAAAAAAAAGATGAGAAAACAAGCACAATTTTTTTAAACAAAAAATTAAAGCTTTGTAACCATTTGATTTGATATTTTTTATTTTTTAAAATTAAGTGTGTTTTTTTTCTAATTTTTCTACCATAGTTTTAATAAATCTCTATTAAGAAAACATTTAAATTTTTAGACAAATTCAAAAAACAAAAATAAGTTTTTGAAAACTATTTTTTTTTTAGTTTTCAAAACTTGGATTGATTTTTAAAAATATAAGTAAAAAGTAGATAACAAAACAAGGAAAACTATAGGTAGAAATAGTATTTATAGACTTAATTTTCAAAAAACAAAAACTAAAAACCAAAGGTTATCAAACGAGGCCAAATAGTTATCAAATGGGAATCAGAGTTTTTTATTTTTGGTTTTTTAAAATTGTGTTTGTTTTCTCGTCATTTTTCATTTCATATTTTCTTAAGAAAATATTTGAATTATTAGCCAAATTCAAAAAACAAAAATGAAAATTTAAAAACTACGATGGTTTTTTGTTTTTGAAAATTAAGCATATAAAGACTACTTCCACCTGTGAACTTTTTTGTTTTGTTATCTATTTTTTATTAATGTTTTCAAAAATCAAGTCTGTTCAGTAGTTGGTTTTATGCATTTATCTAGCATAACTTTGTGCAAGCTTAACTTTTGTTGAAAATAGTGATTTCATTGAAGATTTTTATATTACCTTTTGTTAAAATTAGTAGGTGAATATAGTGGAAATTGAATACAAGGTGAAAGCTATTCTAATTATCTAGGCCTAGAGTTCAATTTGATAAAATTGAAAGTTTAGTATGAAAATTGATTAATCTTACCAAGTTTAGAGGTAAAACTGATTTCTTTCCTTAATACAATTATTTGAACTTATAATTACCATGGTTAAATTTGAAATTTAGTATTGTATTTTGAATATTGTTGTCTCTATTTTAAAAAGTTTTTATAATGTCCTTGAATTTTCTATTTTGCTTCAATTTAATCTCTAAATTTTAATTATTCATAATTATATGCATGCTATACTTCTATTTAGTACAGAATCTTAGCATAATAGCCGTATTAATATTTTTAACTGAATTGGCTTGATAGACAATTAATAAACCATTAGTATATCTCATCAACAACATTTCATTAATAGTATCAAACAACAAAAAATGTTCATTTGTTTGTTATCACCAACTTTGACATCATATGTCCACTTTTATTTACAACCAAACGAGATCGAATATATATGCCTTCAACAATCCCTCAAAAAGTTATCATTTTGTCTATTTTAAGAACTGGAGTGGTTAATCCAAAGTACTTGCACTAAAGTACTTCACTGCACCACTTCAATAGATTCATATAACAATCCCTCCAAAAGTTGCCATTTTGTCTAATTTAAGAACACAAGTAGTTGATCCAAAGTACTTTACTGCACCACTTCAATAGGTCCATATAATAATTCCTTCAAAAGTTACCATTGAGACAATTAATCCAAAGTACTTTAATGCCAACTGGAACATGATTCAACTAGTTGAAGTATTATATTTCAACCAAAAGGTCGGAAATCCAAATCCAACGCACATGTTGTACTAAAAAAACTACTTCACTTAAAAAAGATCACCTCAAATTCACTCTTATTTTATAGTAAGTACATTAAGGAAATACTAGTGTGTGAAGTACAACCGATGGAGAAGCACATAATGGTGGAAGGTTTGTCTTCAATTAAATGAGAGAGAGAGAGAGAGAAAGAGAGAGATAGAGAGAGAGAGAGAGAGAGAGAGAGATACTATAAGTATCAACATATGTATAATACTGGTTGAAGAACTGCTATATAGGAGGTTAAGCTCCAAAAGACTAAATATTGTTGAGCAGCTGTCCAAGCATATATATAATATGGTAATATTAGACACTCAAAGCAGAAAAGGAGAAAGGAAAAACAAAGCATGTTCTCTATATTTAGTCAAATGTTAGTTGATATAATACACAAATGAGTGAGGTCATGTATATTTCTTATATCTATGTATCAGTTTCAGGACTCAATAAAGAAAAGAGAAAAAGAGAGAATTGTAAATCATGTACAAATGTAAAAGAACAGTTATTATGTGTGTGGGTGTGATATTTTTGTTATGTTCTATACAAAGGAAGTCTGTTTTTGTGGTGTATAATTTTTCTTCTCTATGATGAGAAACATCTTCCGATCCATAGAAAGATCTGAAAAGAACAATGGAATCAAAATAAGAAGATGCATTCTAACAATCGAGCATGGAGAGAGAGAAAGAGAGAAAACCTGAATTCGACAAAACTTCGATCTGGCGACACCAATGCTCAACTTTCATACAGAAATGGTCTTCGATATCTAGGCCAACATGAATAAGCTCCCTGCAATTTGTGATAAGCAACTCAATCAGTAAAGTCCTGTTTGGTAATTGTGAACAGACTTCCCCAAATGGAAAAACAAGATTATGCATACATATATTAGAAGTTTACAACCACTTGCTTAATCATTAAAGTGAAAAATGTTAAATAAGTATTTTGGAGACATACAACTAAGTTGCTTTCCTTAATACTTTCCATTGACTCAGCAAGCTCCACTTGTTTTGATGCAGTGGCAAGCAATGCCTAAGATTAAAGCAGGAAAATAAATTCAGTTAAAGCACAATCCACTTCAGTGTTGCTGTTATTTTTTAAGAAGGTTTTCTTACTCTCTTTGTCTTCTGCAAGTCATATTCTATGGATTTTATACGATTCAGAGATTCGTGAAGCATGTCCTCTTTCTCTAGTGGGATTTTTGATGGTTTATTCGTAAGTTCTGTCACCATAACTTCCAAATTTTGCAGCCTTTGCCACAGTGGGTCGACTACCGATGTCTTAGATTGTTCTTGAGACCCTGAATCTTCCAACTGATTGTTGGTAGGGCCTTCAGGTTGTTGATTCTCACCATGTCTCATCATGAAAATTCTCCGGAATCCTGGGACTAGTAGATATATACATGCAAAAATTTTGAATACAAAATAAATAAATGCACTCGTAACTTGAGGAATGAATTTCTTCAGTTGCCTTCTTGGTTGAACATCAGCGTTTAGATTATCTGTCATGTTTACGAAAACCCAGTCAAACAAATTGTGCATTTATTTATTGTGTAAGAAATTCATAAGCCCCTAGACACAAGATCAGAAAATATTAATTGTGTAGTATATGAGAAAGACACATGGATAATTTTCTTTGATGTCAGTAGGTACTTGTAAGAATGAAAATAAGTCCAACAATTCATGTTCGGTTCATGATTAAGCACACAAATCATGCTATTAGAAGAAGATGGAAAATTATGATGAGTTCAAGCAATCTTGGAAAAAGCCCATGAGTTCTAGCTGTCCTAGCGGACAGCTAGAACAATGGTGCAAGAGACTGAGCGAAATGATTGTTCTTGATAGGATCATCTTTTCACTATCATACAATCGTTTTTGCTGCTTTGAATCTTCAGGCATATGTCCTCCCACCAGGTAGAATTTTCACAAACAATGGTGCAAGAGACTGAGCGAAATGATTTTCAACAACCACAAGCCGATGGGGACTGTCAGTTTTTTCATCATAGCATCAATCAACGAACTAATTGGATTTCATCCTATACTAAAAATAAAAGTTTGTAAGGCTGATTTTGTTGCAATTCTAGGTACAAATAAAAAAGGGATACCAAGGGTCAAATTTAAGAAGTATGGAAGCTAAGTGCATGCAATGTAGAAACAGTTAAAGAAATTTATTCTACAGGGAAGATACATCTGTCATCTCATACAGATTTCATAAAGTTCATTTCAAAGGAAATAAAAATGAAGAAATAGTTGGGTGTTAACCTACTTGAATTATATTCTTCACTGATTCCAGCAGCATCCGTAGGTTCAACGATGCTGCTAATGGGACTAGGCGTGGAACACATATCCTGATACAAATATAAAATAAATAAAGGATTATAAAAAAGAATTGATATTTACATATGAATGTAGAAACTATTCCTCAATAATATGATCTGCTAATGAGATCGAAGCTGCTAAAAGAGCATACACCTTACCAACTAATTGGACAATTTTCAGCACCTTTTCCCTTTATACTTCCTGAAATGCAATGATATTTTTGACATGATTTATGATAGACCTAAAATAGAAGTACTCTTTTGCAAGGGGACCCCAAAAGAAAATTCCTAAAATCTATTCACACTGATTTGTAATTGATATATTTGCAAAATAAGCAAACAGCTTTTCAGAACATATTATTGGACAATTACAATCATATCTCAAACAGCATCCTAGTGTTACAACAGCTGAAGGAACCAACTCCAGCTTTGTAATATACAATTAAACCTTCAAAATAGATTGAAACAAAAAAGCTTGCGTTTACAAAGTACTTAAAAGAACCTAATTTCCATCATGCTTACCCTGTCAGTCATTGAAACAAAATTCTTGATGGCAGAAGCACTGGCAGTTTCTTCATGCCCTGATTCAGGTGAAGATATTCCATTACCCTCAATCTGCTAGTAGGAAAGGAAATAGCATCACAAATGGCAGGTCAGCCAAAAATTATAATGAAAGCAGATATGCTGTGAAACAACAAGGTCACCTTGGAGTTAAAAAAGTTGATTTCAAAACTGCTCCTGTTGTGGAAATTGTTAGCCTTCCTTGAATGAGTAGCTTCTTCGGCAGAAACAAGCTGCTAGGTAAAACAAGCAATGATGTAACTTCATGCTTCATGTAATGAAGCTAACAATACTATAAATATGAAGACTCCGATGGATGTTAAGATTTTTAGAAATTGATAATTACAAAGTATAATAAGCATCCTTAATTGACTAGGATCAGACTTTCATGATTTCAGGATCATTCCAGGGCCCCTTGTCAGATCTAAGACATCCACCTTCATTTGAACACGAACAATCTCCTCCAAGGAAGTCGGGAAGTTGTCTGTTTAAGGAGAAAACATTCTTTTCAATTTCGTAAAAGGAAAAAAGATCAGCACAATGTTAAAAGAAAACATGAGAAACAAAAATATCTTGAAAGAATTTCAGACCTTGAGTCTATGACCTCCAACAATTTATTTTGAAATTTGCTGCCCAAAACCTACAGAACCAGGAAAGAATCAACTTCAGTGCTCGTAATTCATGAATTGTTCAAAGCTCAGAAAAAAGAAAATTCACTAAAAGGGGACTTGTACATGTATCTTTGCTGTAGTCCTTGGATCAAGAAAGGTTCTTGCAGTGTTCCATAGAAATTTGAACCCATTGCCAGCATTTACTATGTACATTTGATTTAGCGTCTGCAGAGAATCTAGTATGAGATAACTATAGATGCTCCTAAAGTAAGAAAACTAGTTTAGTATAAAACATAGTTTAGGCAACCTCAGGATAATTGTCCCCATCAATTTTCTGCATGCGCATAACAAGATCATGTGCAAACTTGCCAAAGCTCACGAAGTTCTACACAATTATAAGAAGCAATACCGTTGTCAGCACATACAATGCAAAACTACCAAAACACTCAGATCTGCTCAGAAATTACCAGTCCCTGAACATCCAGTATTGTTGTTGTACAATATATGTGTCTTTTCACAGCAATAGAACATGCTGTGAATTTCTCAGCAAAAAGTTTCTCAAACCCCTGAACATGATATTTTAAAAACCGGTCTATTGTGGTGACGTTCATTAGCTTGCCAGGTTCAATTTTTCCAAGTCTTTCAATATAAACAGGTCTCCCTCCTTTATCTACACCATGGTATCCATGAGGATAATATCGTTGAACTTCTTCATACTCGTCATAAACAAAATCCTACAAAGATACAGTTTAGGTACAGCATCTGTCAAGTGATGAAAAGTAAACAAGCAGAAACTTTTCATACACAGGGAGGAGAAAACTGCTTGAAGAGTTGCTGCTAGGTGGTAGACTCAACCAAGAACTAGCTGGTTCTGATTAATACCAAGCTGGAGGGTCTTTTATAACCTCCCTTGGTTTTTAAGATGAGGAGGGTGTCCCCTTCGTGCTTATCTTTTTGTAATGACAATTGTTTCTTAAAAAACTAAGACCTCACTGCTTGCTCTATAAGGGTATTGGTCTCAGCTCATTCTTATGTAATCATTAAAGTTCCATGTTTGAGACACTCATTTACTGAAAGTAAAAATAAATAAATAAAAGAAGAAGGAGAAGAAGAAGAAGACATCATCTCACATTACCTGCACAATAGTATCTATATTATTATCTTTTCTCCAGCTGAGCATCTCTGTCCACATGTTGAGAGTTTTATCGATGTCAAACTTCCTAGCCTTGAGAAATCTGAAACCACAAAAAGAAAGAAAAGAATTATGTAGAGAAGTAACAGGCGATAAAAGAAAGGAAAAAACCCATAAAAACCACACAATATCTTTGTAGAAGCTTCCTTCTTATGACATGAAATAAGTGAACTTTTTCCTGATAAAAAATTGATGAACTTTCATTATTTGAAATGCCTAACCCGGAGAAAACAAGTTGAAATTTTAGCAAGATTCAAAAGAAAATAACGATTTATAGAGAAATAAGCAGGGAGGAAGTTTTGTTTCGATTATCTTTTTTCATAAAGAAAATGAAACTTATATTAAGAAACATTGAAAGAAGAGTTAGAGGTGGAGCTATGAAGTGCCAGAGAGGGTAAAAAAAGAGCCCTGCCAATTAGTCAGAACTCCAGAAAGTATACCCAAAAAATTAGTAATGAAAGAAAGAAATAAATGGGACATCAAGGAAATCTACAGACTGGAAAAAAAGAAAATAGAAAAGAAAGTGAGCATTGAACTGAACCAAAGTTCCAGGTCTCCATCCTCCTCACACCATAGTTCTATCATAAAAAAAATTATTGCTTCTCCAATGCCTAATGGCACACAGCAGCTTGCCAAATCAATCTACCTTTCTTGCAAGGGAAAGACGGGAATTATCATTACCAACATGTCCTATTAGTGCTAGTTAAAAGAAAAACTTGTACCAGTAGTGTAAAAAGAATATACTGCAAAAATCATAAGCAAAAGGTAAAGGTGACAAAATAAATGGCCCTAAACCTCAAGCTAACAAGAGCATAGCTTAACTGGCATAAAGTATGAGCTTATGACTGAGAGGTCATAGGTTCGAATCTCCCGACTCTCAAATGTTGTTGAACCAAAAAATAATGGCCCTAAACCTTGAATGCCTACTAGCACATAGCAGGCCAGGGCAGCTCAGGCAAAAGGAAGGGCACCTACTCTAGCATAGTGTCACAAATGTTAATCTTGGCAAGACAAGAGCCAAGGAAAATGGACCACCAAAAGTCATAGACTCTAGCTTGCCGAATCAGTCTACCTTTCATGCCAGAGAAAGATGGGAGAATAATCTCAGCCAACATATCTGCCGATTAAATGAGAAACTGCACTAGAAGTCTCAAAGAATCTACACCACAAATCATGAGCAAAAAGATACAGACAAGGCAGGAAAAAGTTGTCCTAAACCTCAGAGGCCTTGCACATAATGCACCGATGGGAGAGAAGGCAAAAGGAAGGGCAAATGTCACAATTATTAAATCTACCATGCCATTAACCTAGCCAAGAATCCAATTCTCTTGGGGCAAGAACTCTTCCGATTCTCCTCAAGGGCAAAGAAACAAAAAGAAAATGGAACACAACGAAATTCGAGTATTAAAATAAGAGACATATAAAACAGAATCTAGAAGATTCCAATCTCAAGCCCACAAGTCACAAACTTAAGGATTAATAACTAGACCATGAATAAATTGAGAGATGAAAGGAAACCCCTCAGGAATAGCTTTCCACACGATTCTAGAAGTGCCTTTCAAACTCTGATCAGAGGACCAATCAGAAGGATGGGGACCATACTTGCTCAAAATAATCTTATGCCACAAGGTGTCAGTGGGGAAAGCGCCACAACCATTTGGCCAACTAGGTCTCGTTACACACCCTCAAGTCACCAATACCTAAACCCCCAAGATCCAAAGGCTTAGTCACTACTTCCCACTTAACAGGATGGAAACCCTACCCCACATCAACTCCTCTCAAGAAATCTCCCGGAACCCTAAACAACAAGAGAAAGTAAGTTGGGATACCACTCTGGATCAAGGTTAGTCTTCCTCCCAGAGAAGAAACTCCTCTTCCAAGAGGAAAGATGCTTTTGAACTTTTCCAAAACTGGGTCCCAAATAGGCAGACTTAACTCTAATAAAGGTACTAGCAGATTAGTAATATGCCTCTACTAAGATTTTTAAGTATTTCCATCTAATATCCTAACAGCTCCCTATTGTTGAGGTTGCTATTAAAATGAGTCTAGGAGGTCAAGAGAAGATGGGAATTCTTTTCCTAGACTTTGCGCTTTGGAATATCTAGCAAGATGGCTATCAGAATTCCGCACAGTGAAGCAAGAAGAACAACTATACTCAAAATATGTCGAGAAGACGTCTAAATCTATCTTATTATTTCCAGCAATTCTTCCGTCAGCATCATCCATAGAAGCTAATTCAGATCATTCAAATCCATTAGCAATCAAAAAATAGAAATGCTCGATCATACTCGCTAACTTCATAAAAGAGATTGATTTAAAATACTTACAGGGAGTTCAGAAAAACAAAAAATTCTAGCTATCATACAACAATTGAGCTACCTCAACATAGTGTGGTAATCATCATGACGGGGAGGCAGCAGATCTCTCGCGATCAAAACCTCGCGGAACTTATTAACCGAATCTTCTTCCCCCGCGTCCCGAACCTCATTAACCGAAATCTGAGCAAATCGGCAATCTGCGACCCTGCTGCTTTGCTTCCTTAGCGTGTTGCTAAATCTAGCAGAAGCACTCATCGCCCTCTTCCTAAGAGATTTAGACCGAGGTCGCCGCCTCTCATCTTCAGATGATTCAGGTTCAAAAACCCTCACCCTCTCATCCTCTTCGGCTGAAACAAATTCACCTGAAACAGGAATAGGCATTCCAATTACCAAAAACGAGACGATCGCGAATCAGATGCAGAAATCAAAATCAACAAAACCAAATTCAATCGGATCAAAAATTCTACCCGGCATTGCGTTCGATTAAAACGATTCGGATTCAAAAGGCGCAAAGATTCCACACTGCATCAAACAAGAGACGGATTGTACACCAAAAACTCGCTGAATCGATGGAATCAGCGAGAGATCATGCAGTGGGTTAATTGAGGAGAAAAAAAGGTATTAGTGGAAATCGTCAAAGAGAAGCGAATCGAAAGAAAAAGGTGAAAAGGAGGTAGTGGTGGCAGTCTACGATGGGCGCCGTCCCTTCACCTTCTCTGATGCTTCTGAAAAACGCCGTATTTTACTTTGCGTTGTCTCAATTCTCCTCGTTTACTGCTCAACTCTTGTGCTTCTGGCTGTTTTTTTTTGTTTGTTTTTTGTCCACGCGTGTGAATTCCCATTCCGATCAGTGCGCGTTTACATACACGTAATGAATTTAAAGCACAAACGTAATGACTTCAGCGCAAACATATTATCCTGTAATGAAGGAGAATAATCGCAATCGATAATTCTATCAAAATGTAGTATTGCCATAATGTCCCCGAAATAATTTTAAAAAAAAATAGTATTGTGCAACCCTCTTTTGAAATTATTAATAGGGAAAAAAGCATTTTTGACCCCTAAACTTTGCATATTGAACTTTGCATGTTTCAATTTCAACCATGAACTTTCAATTTCATCAATTTAAACCTCAAACTTTGCAAATTGTATCAATTTTAACCATAAACTTTTAATTTCATCAATTTAAACCTCAAACTTTGTAAATTGTATCAATTTTAACCCTAAACTTTTAATTTCATCAATTTAAACTTCAAACTTGAATAAGTGTATCAATTTACACATTCGTTTAAGTTTTCGTTTCCATCACCATTAGAAAGATTTCTCACATATGTCCAAAGCCACATTTTGCTCTATGATAGGTATTAGTTTTTATTTTTTAAAAAAGAAATTTACTAAAAGAATAATTAAACAATTCCAGATTGAATCGCCACCATCATGAAAACCACGAACTCGACTTTCAAAAGTAGGACTCACACAAAATGAACACTTGTGTGTCTCTCTCGCCTTTGGTGTCGATACAAATGACGACAAGTATATAAAGAAGATTGAGCTCAGCTAAAATGCGGGAGAGAACAAGAAAGGCAATGACAAACAAAATGACGCCCATGAACACAATGAACTGGTCTAGCCGACCTTGTCGGCCCCGTCGACAATCTTACAAGGGATTAAAGTGACATCAATGTCGGAGAGAAAAAAGACAAAAATTCAACGAGTGTTATGATTCTGAAAGTCCCACGTCCATTGCAGTGTAAGGAGGACAAATCAAGCTAAAGGTCGATGAGAAATTAAAAAAAAATATATTGGCAAACGATTCAAAATGGAGAGTACTCCATTAAGAAAAAATATGATGCGAATAAGCTTTGTTTTTACTAAAAGCCGGTGGATTGAGTAGAATCATGCCTTACAATTGAAATACCCTCAATTAATTAAATGAAAAAAAAAAAGCAGCAGAATCAAATAAGATAAGAAGTAAAAAAAAGTGAAAAAAGTCATGCTCTAAATTGAAAGACATTATGGAGAGTCTACTCCAAATTTCTTTAGTAATTTTAATTTTTTTTAGACAAATAACAAATACGTACCTAGCTATTATAGAGCAATATGTAACTTTGGACTTGTGTGGAAAACTTTTATAATAAGGATTGAAATGGAAACTTAACCAATGGTGTAAATTGATACACTTATACAAGTTTGAGGTTTAAATTGATGAAATTAAAAGTTTTGGGTAAAAATTGATACAATTTGTAAAGTTTGAGGTTTAAATTGATGAAATTGAAAGGTTAGGGTTAAAATTGATACAACATGCAAAGTTTAGGGATCAAAAATGTTTTTTCCCTTATTAATATGATGTGTTTATTATTATTATTTTTTATCTATTTATGACCCCCCAACTTTATAAAATGCAAATCGATGTTTATCTGCTTCCTCGTTCATTTTCTTTGAAATTATTAATATGATGTGTTTATTTATTATCTATGTATGACACCCCTCCCCAACTTTATAAAATGCAAATGGAAGTTTATTGCTTTTCCACATCACGCATAGATTTGTAGTAAAATAACGAAAGGCAAAATCGAAAAAAAAATAATTAACGGAAAAAATAAATAAATAAATAAAAGCGAAGCGAGTTCCATGGAACAGTCAAACAATATACCGATAAATCAGCCTTCGCAATACCATGACTGATATTGTTACTGTTATAGGAGAAGTTGTCCATATCGTTACCGACCACAATATATCGATTTACATATCGATACAATTACAACGGTAATAGAGTCCGTTATCAATAAGTATTATAGTCATCATATGAGTGAAATCACCACGTGGATGAGGGAAAAAGGTTTAATACTGGAAAGTTTATTAAAAAGAGATTGTGGGTCCCACGTAATACACATCTGTGATCGAATTGAGTACTCTTTTGGGTGTAATAGGATTACGAGGACGATTTACGGTGGCAGGAGTGGGTCCCACACATCATTCCCATTACAAGATGCAGTAAATGCATTCAATCGTAATGGGCCCACATTTTTGAATTGCGATTGATTCATTACGTTTGCGGGTAGGCAAACGCGCCTTAAATTTCCTTCCCTACAACCCTCCAAGAAAGAAACGAGAAAAAATATATATAAGATAAATATTATTTGGTAAAATAGGATTTTCGTTATTGAAATTTAAATTTCGTTTCTATTTCGCCACTTGGTTTCCAAAACTAATATTTTTTGTTTTTGAGATTTGAATTTAATTTTTATTTCGTCATTAGGTTTGGTTTGATTTTGGTCGAAAAATAAATGGAGTTAGAAGAATTAACAAGATTTTGAAAAACATAGATCTCTTTTTAAAACCTCTTTCTCCTTTTTTTGAAATCTACTTACAATTTCAAAATCACTTTTAAAACACAAAAAATGGGAAACATAATTGGTTATTAAACAATCATATTTTTTTTTAAATGAAAAACAAAAAAAGAAGGCCGTGTTTGATAACCGTTTGATTTTTAGTTTTTAGTTTTGAAAATTAAGCCTATAAATACTACTTTCACTTGTGGGTTTGCTTGATCTACTTTTTACCTATGTTTTAAAAAACCAAACCAAGTTTTGAAAATTAGAAAAAGTAGTTTTCGTTTGTTTTTGGAATTTGGCCAAATATTTTTTTTTAAGAAATATGAAACTCATGGTAGAGAATTGATGAAAAAACAAGCACAATTTCTAAAAATAAAAAACCAAAAGTTATCAAACGGGACCGAAATAGTTATTAAACAATCAATAGTCCATATGTCCCGTTTGATAACAATTTGGTTTTTTATTTTTGAAAATTAAGCCTACAAACACTACTTCCAGTCTTGAGTTTATTTGTTTTGTTATTTGCTTTTTAAACATGTTTTCAAAATCAAAGCCAAATTTTGAAAACTAAAAAAAGTAGTATTTAGGCCCCGTTTGATAACCATTTAGGCCCCGTTTGATAACTATTTGGTTTTGGGTTTTTGGTTTTCAAAAATTAAGCTTGTTTTCTCTCAATTTCTCTACAATAATTTTCATCTCTCTTAAGGAAGCATTTGAATTCGTAGCCTTGAAAATATAGGTAAAAGATAGATAACAAAACAAGTAAATCAATGGATGAGAGTAGTATTTATAGGCTTAATTTTCAAAAACCAAAAACCAAAAACTAAGGCCCCGTTTGATAACCATTTGGTTTTTGGTTTTTGGGTTTTGAAAATTAAGCCTATAAATACTACTACAATCCATGGATTTACTTGTTTTGTTATCTACCTTTTACCTATGTTTTCAAAAACCAAGCCATGTTTTGAAAACTAAAAAAAGTAGTTTTCAAAAACTTGTTTTTGTTTTTAGAATTTGGCTAAGAATTCAAATGCTTCCTTAAGGGAGATGAAAACCATGGTAGAGAAATTGAGAGAAAACAAGCTTAATTTTCAAAAATCAAAAACCAAAAACCAAATGGTTATCAAACGGGGCCTTAGTTTTTGGTTTTTGGTTTTTGAAAATTAAGCTTGTTTTCTCTCAATTTCTCTACAATGGTTTTCATCTCGCTTAAGGAAGCATTTAAATTCTTAGCCAAATTCTAAAAACAAAAATAAGTTTTTGAAAACTATTTTTTTTAGTTTTCAAAACATGGCTTGGTTTTTGAAAACATAGGTAAAAAGGAGATAACAAAACAAGTATATCCATAGGTGGGAGTAGCATTTACAAGTTTAATTTTCAAAAACCAAAAACCAAAAACCAAATGGTTATCAAACGAGGCCTTAAAAACTTGTTTTTGTTTTCGGAATTTGACTAAGAATTCTAATGTTTGCTTAAGGAAGGTGAAAACCATAGTGAATAAATTGTAAAGAAACAAACACAATTTTCAAAAATAGAAAACTAAAAACAAAATCGTTATCAAACAAGACCTTGGTTTTTTGTTTTCGGTTTTTGAAAATCGTGTTTGTTTTCTTACAATTTCTTCAAATGTTTTTCATCTTTCTTAAGAAAACATTTGAATTCTTATTTCTTAGCCAAATTCAAAAAACAAAAACAAGTTTTTAAAAACTATTTTTTTTAGTTTTCAAAACTTAGATTGCATTTTAAAAACATTTGTAAAAAGTAGATAACAAAACAAGTAAATCCATATAATTTTACAAAAACAAAAAATCAAATGGTTATCAAATAGGGCTTTAGTTTTTAATTTTTGGTTTTTGAAAATTAAGCTTATATACTACTTTCATTTTTTTTTTTTTTTTTGAGTTCAACATATTACTTCCACTTATGAGTTTATTTGTTTTGATTTACCTTTTAAAAAATGTTTTCAAAACTCAAGTTAAGTTTTGAAAACTAAAGCCTAGGTTTTTGGAATTTAGCTAATAATTCAAATATTTCCTAAAAAAAAAAGATGAAAACTATATTATAAAGAAATTGTGGGGAAATGAAACAAGCACAATTTTTTTTAAAAAAAAACACAAAACTAAAAATGAAATTGTTATCAAATAGGACATAAACTTTCAATTTTGTATCTAATAAGTTCTTACAATTTAAAAGTGTCAAATGAGTTATTGAACTTTCAATTTTGTATTTAATTGGTCTCCATCATATTTGACATTTTTTTAAAAATTCACGGACGTATATGACATAAAATTGAAAGGTCATAGTCTTGTTCAATCAATTTGTGAATTTTTAAAAAACTTGAATATGACAAAGATCTATTAGACACATCAAATTGAAAGTTTAGAGATCTAGTAGACGCTTTTTAAAGTTCAACAAATTATTCAACACCATTGTAAAAGTTTAAAGATCAAACTTCCAAACTTGTAATTTAATCGTAAATTTATGTCGGTACTTAATTTATCAATTTTTTATATTATAATTTCTATAATTTTATATATTTAAATTATATTTTGTTTGGAGAAACAAAAATTGTTTCAAAATTATTAATTTTAATAAATACCTTAACTTTAATTATTGCTGCTGTTTAAACAAGTTTTGTTGCTTTGAACAATGTTATTTGCCAATTTGAGCTTAACTTAATAGCAACTCTTGGCCAAAAGGTTGAACGTTTAAATTCTTACCTCAGTTGTTGTATTAGAAGAAAAATGAAAAAAAAAAAAAAAAAAAGTTAGTACTTGAGCCAGGGTTAAAAAGTAATTTTCTTTTTGAAGAATAAGAATAAAAATAAAAATAAAACTTTTAAATGCATGTGAGAGAAAAGATGATAAAAATAGGGATAGATTCCGTGAAATTAATGGTAGTTTTTGAAAAGTTCTTAGCGAAGGCAGCCAGATTTTGGGGAATTTATTCTAAAAAAATTGCCAATGACAGAATTCTGCAAAGTAATAAAAAAAGTGATTTTTAACTAAAATCAATAAGAAGGAACTCAAATAATAATAATAATAAAGAATCAGTTTTATATTCATTTAAAAAAACAAAGAATCAGTTTTATTAAACACATACACATTGTTCCATAGTCAAAGTCAATTTGTAGTTATATCTCCCTTGGATGCCTGAGATTTTGATGCATATTTTAAAAAATTAAAAAAATAAGACTCCGTTTGATAATCATTTGAATTTTTATTTTTAGTTTTTGAAATTAAGCTTATTTTCTCTCAATTTCTCTACAGGAAGCATTTAAATTCTTAGCCAAATTCTAAAAACAAAAACAAATTTTTGGAAACTACTTTTTTTAGTTTTCAAAACATGGCTTGGTTTTTGAAAACATTGGTAAAAGGAGATAACAAAACAAGTAAATCTATAAGTGGGAGTAGCATTGATAGACTTAATTTTCAAAAACCAAAATCCAAAAACCAAATGGTTATCAAACGGGGCCTCAACTTTTGAAATCTTGTTTAATTATTTTTATATAAAAATTAAAAATGAAAAAAAAAATATAACCTTGTCAAGTTGTATCAATTTTCACCATAAACTTTCAATTTTATCAAATTAGATCATAAACTTAGACGATTGTTGTAATTTTTATCATCTAGTCAATTTTCGCTAATTTGCCTACTAATTTTAACAGAAAGCAATATAAAAACTTCCACAAACTCACTAATTTCAATAAAATCAAGCTTAGCACAAAATTAAGTCTCGATGCACAAATTAACTATTAAATAATCTTGCCACAATTAGGGTATTAAATTTTCGTCGACATGTCGACATTTCCATCGAAATTTCCACATGTCCATGGGTTCGACATCGACATAAGAGGGAATCGACATTTCCACTATACCGTCAAAATTGACGAAATATTAAAAAAAATAGCAAGAAAATGTAACTTAATGTGAATATAATAATGTAACAAGTATTTTAACTCATTTAAAAAGTGTAAAATGTTCATTTATTAATTTAAATATTTTTTTTGAATTTTTTGTTTTTAAAATTTTTCCAGAAATATCTATCGACATCGACATTTTATCGATATTTCCATCGATATTTCCATAAAATTGAGACTTCGATATTTCCGTCGACATCGACATTTTAAACCTTGGCCACAATTCATAAATTTCAATAAAAATTTAGTCTTAATGTGATTTTTTCTCTAAAGTCTTATTAATTTTGTACCACACATATATATTATAATCAACGTAGATGAGAATATTTTTTTAATAATTTTTCGAAAGAAAACTTATTAGAGGGTTTATATTGAATATTTTTTAAAGTTTAAGATTAAGATTGTAACACTTATCTAAATTTGAGGCGTAATTTGATGAAATTAAAAATTTACGGTAAAAATTGATACAATGTGACAAGTTTAAGAATGAAGTTGACATTTTCTCAAATTTAAGCTACTTAAAAAAAAAAAGAAATAGAAATACGTTGCAAATAAAACAATTTGCTAACAAACAACTCATTTAGAATTTTTTGTAATAATTTTTAAAATTGTAAGAAATGAATTTAAAATTATAAAAGACCAACTATCAATAATTATACCATATATGTTCAATTTGAACTTTTTTTTTTAGTTCAACAACGAGATTTAGAGTAGGATATTCAAACTTCTAACATCTTGATTGAAGGTACATGTCAATTATTGCTGAAAAGTTGGCAAAAAATTTTAATTCGACAACTAAGAGAATAAATTTTTTAATTCTTTCCCTAAATTTCTAAGAAGTTGACAGAAATTTGAACTTTTGTCTTTTGCCCTCCGTTTGGATTCAAAAAGCTCAAGAAATGTTCTTTAAAAAAAGCTCAAGAAATGATTTGAAATTCTGTGATTTAAAATCCAAAAATTAATAAAAAATTATTTATCTTGTTTGCATGAGAAAATTTTTAAATGAATGTAATCAAAATTGTGTGTTCGGATAGTAGCTAGAAAAGAAAAGAAAATTAAAAGTTTATTAATATAGACTGATTTTTTTTAATAAATATGACAAAGATAAATTAACTTGTCTTAAAATTCTATGAATCCTCGCAAATCTCAATCGATTTAGTTAGGAAGATTGTTAACTTAAAAACACAATTGAAAATCACTTCAAATTTCAAATCATTATTTTTTCATGTGATAACAATCAACAAAATTCAATTGAAATTCATTCTAATTTGAAAGCTCTCAAAATCTTAAGCAATCAATCTTTCAAGTATCATAAGCAATCAATCTTTCAAGTATCATATCATTGAAGTTTATAATTTGACAATTTTAACATTTTTCAAAAGAATGATAAATGAAAAAAATATTAAACTATAATATGGACTAAATTTAAAGAACACTCAAAGCAAAACGTATACTTAGCCTTAAAAATATGTAGTCAAAGTGAATATAACTCAGCAGTAATTGACAATTACTATCGACGAAAAGGTCAAATATTCAACTTCTCCAACTAACCCTAAATGTCGTTGAATTAAAATTTCTCGAAATTTTGGCTTTTCTCATAGTATAATATACATATTATATTATAATATACATAATATAATATGTATATTATACTATGAGAAAAGCCAAAATTTCGAGAAATTCCTTTAAAAAGAGAAATAAAAATCGAGAAACTGACCGGAATTAAAGGAAAAATAGTTTGAAAACGTCAAAAGGCCAAATTTTCGAAAAAACTACCTGGTCAACGTCTGTACGTCTGGCATATCACAGTCCAAATTAAAGGGAAAATATATTAAAAAATAAAAAGGCCAAAATTTTGAAAAACCCGCCGAATAGTCGGCGGAATCACAATCCCAAAAAAAAAGACCGTGAGCGGCAGGATTCGAACCTGCGCGGGCAGAGCCCGCATGATTTCTAGTCATGCCCGATAACCACTCCGGCACGCCCACTTCATGGTTAGAGATTTAACCATGTGATTTTCGACTGTTAAAAATAAATTTCATAATTTTAATCGTATATTGATGATTAAAATATGTAAAAAATTAGAATATAATTTAATTTTATAAAAATATCTAATTAACTTTTTTTTCGGCAATCATCACAAATTCTCAACATTTGATCAAGGTTACTCGAGTTGGTAGTGGCACAGTATTAGGATTAATAAGTTTAATTCAAATTTGTTTATTGCATCTAATCAAAATTCATGTATGATAATGGTAGATATAAAAATCCTACATTTAAAATTAAAATTTAAAGATTTAAGTATTGGTTCGACCTTTCCACAATCTTTTATATTGAATTTTAAATCAACGCATATAATGTTTATGAATATGTGTTTAAGGTAGGAAATCAAATATAATACAATATATCTTATTTGATTGAATATTTACAATGAAATGGACAAAAAAAAATTATAATTGAACTCAGCAAAATTAAAGACGCAAAACATCAACATTCATTAAACTCTATGGCCAAAAAGGGTAAGATGTCTCCCATTCTTTAGTAATCTTAGCTACAATTCTCTATATGCTGAGAGTTTAAGATAAATCCAAATCTTCTTTATTCAATAGACAAATCGATTCTTGCGAGTTTGACTCCACTTGAGACTTTTGAGAAATGTTCATTATCAACTTAGCTTCTTCATTGAGAAAGATAGCTTTGATTGTATCTTCATGCTCGGTCTCATTTTCTTTTACAATGTATGAGACACTTTTGTCCTTTGCTCCATTTAGGACAAAAGTTGGATTGCAATTTCCTTCCGTGGTATCCAAGGATCGAAAAGTGAAAGAGACAAGTTGTCCATTTCCAATCTTTTAGTGATAACATTCTTTGAATATATCGCTTCCCCATAATATTCTTTTCCAAAGAAAGGACAATCTGCATCCTAACTGTGTTGTGAGAAAGTTTCCAGTTTTGAAGCACTTGTCACTTAGAATATAATATTAAAAAATGACTATTTTGAATTCTTACTATTCTCCAATTCTGTGTTGGCTAACATGACTTAATTAAATATGGTTGTTTTTAAAACCTAATCCACCTTAGTCTGTACTTATCGCTTCAACCTTCTCTAATGAATCTTCTAATCTTGATACGTAGTACTCCACCAAAATCTAGCACACGTCAAACTAAGATCAATACATGGTTTGACTGGGAGTTTGTGTAAAAGAAGTTTAATCAAACCAAACTATGATAACAGTCCAACCAACAGTTCAATCAATCATTCGACCACCTTATGAGAGCAGAAAAATTACTTCATGATATGAATCTTTCAAATGAATTTGCTATCAATCTTCCAGCACTAATATGGACCAGAATGTTAGACAATTAATCACCAAAAATTCCAGCACTAACATGGACCAAAATGTTGGTGATTGATTGCAACTCGCCAATTCTGTCAACTTTCCTTTATCAAGATATTACCGTTGCATTTTATATAATAGATTAGTAAAATTACTTGTTCTGGTAAATATCTACTTTCATTCATTCATTCAATTTTTTTTTTTTAATTCCTTATGTGCTTAGTTAAATGGGAAAAACTTTGGTATATGCGACAACTCAATAATAATGTTTTTTTTTTTACATATAATAATATTGTTTCTAAGATTCTAAAATTTGCAACACTGTTTATCTCTAGATTATAAAAAAAGTTCTTAGTTTGAATGTAAAGCCCCACATTTTAGTGCGTGTAATGGCTTAATGCCCTTGTTCTTTTTCCTTGTTTTTGTTGCGTTAATATTGGTTTAATTAAATTGTTAGAAACCACCATTAGATTAATTAAAGAACAAAATATGTAACCTTACTGCTACTTAGAGAGGGCCACGTGTAAACCCTAAAATTTTTAAAATTAAGCATTTAAAAATTATTTTTTTAAGAAAAAATCTGCGAAAATTATATCATAAAGACTAATATAAATGAGTAGACAAAGGCATCATCAAGTGGGCGTGCCGGAGTGGTTATCGGGCATGACTAGAAATCATGTGGGCTCTGCCCGCGCAGGTTCGAATCCTGCCGCTCACGCATTTTCTTTTTTGAGGTTTATTTCTTTTTTCAATTTAGTTACTGTTTTTTTTTTGGGATAACAAACATTCAATTTTCTTTTTTGAGGTTTATTTCTTTTTTCAATTTATTTACTGTTTTTTTTTTTTTGGGATAACAAACATTCAATTTTCTTTTTTGAGGTTTATTTCTTTTTTCAATTTATTTACTGTTTTTTTTTTTTTTGGGATAACAAACATTCAATTTTCTTTTTTGAGGTTTATTTCTTTTTTCAATTTAGTTACTGTTTTTTTTTTGGGATAACAAACATTCAATTTTCTTTTTTGAGGTTTATTTCTTTTTTCAATTTATTTACTGTTTTTTTTTTTTGGGATAACAAACATTCAATTTTCTTTTTTGAGGTTTATTTCTTTTTTCAATTTATTTACTGTTTTTTTTTTTTTGGGATAACAAACATTCAATTTTCTTTTTTGAGGTTTATTTCTTTTTTCAATTTAGTTACTGTTTTTTTTTTGGGATAACAAACATTCAATTTTCTTTTTTGAGGTTTATTTCTTTTTTCAATTTATTTACTGTTTTTTTTTTTTTGGGATAACAAACATTCAATTTTCTTTTTTGAGGTTTATTTCTTTTTTCAATTTATTTACTGTTTTTTTTTTTTTTTTGGGATAACAAACATTCAATTTTCTTTTTTGAGGTTTATTTCTTTTTTCAATTTAGTTACTGTTTTTTTTTTGGGATAACAAACATTCAATTTTCTTTTTTGAGGTTTATTTCTTTTTTCAATTTAGTTACTGTTTTTTTTTTTGGGATAACAAACATTCAATTTAGTTAGTTTTCGGGAATTATATATTTAAATGTTTTATGTAGTCTATAATAGATTTAAATGTTTTATGTAGTCTATAATATATTTAAGTAAATGTAGAGTTTCACTTATTAATTCAACTACCTTTAAATTTTCACAATTTCTGTTAAAAAAAATTCAATGAGGTTGACATTTTCATACAATTAATCTTAATGTTAGAACTACTAATTTTTTTTTAATTTTTTATAAAGTTAGAGCCAATTAAAAAATTAGATGTTCGAATCTACACTCACACATTTTGTTGAACTTAAAAAATACTTATAATGTTAGTTGCAAGGTTCGAAATGTCAATGTCGATGGAAATGTCGAGGTCCAGATTTTACGGAAATATCAATGAAAATGGAAATGTTGATGGGAATTTTGAAAAAATTTATGGAAATCGTGGAAATTGGTGGAAATTATTTGAATTAGTCAATGAAACTTTAATTGTGGCTTAATTAGACTATGATTGACCATTTTTAAGCAGCATACCTAAACACTAAGACAATATTGAAATGTAAATGTCAATTAAAAGGTCGATGCGAGCAAGAATTTTGAAAATAATTATGAAAATTGATAAAAATTTTAAATTATTTCATGAAACTTTAATTGTGATTTAATTGTACTATAATTGTTTATTTTTAACCATCATATCTAAAATATATATAATTTTATATTAAAATGTTAATGGAAATGTCAATGTTAGCAAAAATTTTGGAAAAATTATGAAAATTGTTTGAATTATTAAATGAGACTTTAATTATGATAACTTAATTAAACTATAATTAACTATTCAAATTTGAGTATACAAAATAATATCAAATATTGATAAATAGTTACAAAATTGAAGGAAATATGAAATATTTATATGAGATAAAATCATTGTGAATTGTTTAATATAAAGTTCTTAATTTAAGTAAGAAAGAAATTTGAGAGAATTGAGGGAAAATTGAGATAATTGGAGAGAATTTGAGTGTAATAAAGATGGAGGCAAATAAAGTAAAAATGAAATGGATATTTATGGTGATAAAAAATAATATAAAATTAAAATGTAGAATAAATTTTTAAATGGAAAATTTAAAAAAGTTGATGTGAAAAGTGGAAGTAATTAAATGATATATATATATATATATATATATATATATATATATATATATATATATATATAAAATTAATGTGTATTAAATTAGTTACTTATATTATATATATTATTTTATTGTGTTTAAAAAAAAAATAGAGGTGCGCGTCAGGCAGCAGTCGCATCAATCAACTGACTGACGCGTTGATTGACTGACGCAATTATAAAAAAAAAAAACGTCAATACTCAAAATATCTGTGAAATGCCGTGGAAACCTCAAAATTTCGAGGTTTCCACGGCATTTTGTAGAAATGGGGGAAAAACAAATTTTTCCTCATCCGACATGTTGACCCTATCGAAATATCGAAATTTTGAGCGACATTTCGACATGTCACTCGAAATTTTACACCATGGTTAGTTGTGATGAGTAAATAATAATAATAACCAATCACAACTTAATTAAGCTATTGTTTAAAGTCTATCAATTTTTATAATTTTCGTGATCTTTTCTAAATTTCTAGTCGACATTGATATTTGTATCGATATTTTCAAAGAATCAGGATCTTGATTTCCACCCATATTTTAAATCTATGTTATATTATTAGATAACATTATACATAGAGGAAAAATAATGAAAATAGGGAAGCAAAAATATTTTCACATGTTTTATTAAATTAAATCAATAAACGAAATTCAAAAGACAAATTGTAATGGATAGCAAAATTGGCAAAATTGTTTCGCAGATTCCAATCTTGCCTTGCCGCTCAGGCCCTTTTGTTTATGGTTTGATATTTTTCAGAACCGGAATTATTTATTTTAAAATTTTAAAATTTAATCTTCATAATTTTAGTTTACCTTCAAGTTGGTGGACTTTTTAATTTTTTTTATTAATATTGTAAGTTTTTAAATTTATTATAAAAATATTGCATATTTCAAACTATTTAGAGAAATATTGAACTTTTAATTAATTGGCTTAAGGACATCTCTTCAAGAGACGACCTTGTTGGCGTGGAAGTAGCTCCGACCTGCATTTGTGTGGAGGAAGAGAAGACCTTCACAATTAAAAAAAAAAAAAAAATCTGTAGAAGGTAGTAAGAGACGACCTTCACAAAAACAATTTAAATTACCCCCATTTACATTTTACGGCAGCAAAGTGGATTTGTGCTTTCTTCTAGCACTCGATCTAGTAGCCAAACAAAAAAACAGATGCCCCACCATCTTTTACAATCTTGTGTCTCTCATTTTTTAGTCCCCACTTCAAATTTTTTGTTGCCATTCGAGGTAGCAACCTTGATCTTTGTTGGTATTGGAGCAAAGAGAGTGTTTTTTGGCCGTTGGATACACAAAGTTCATCACATTTGAAGACCACCACAAAGTGATTTTTTTTTCAAGATTTGTTGGTTGCATATTTTTAGTAAATAATCTATTTTATTATTCAATTTTGAACTAAAAAAAAAAAGTCAAGTTCGTCTCTGACCTTGATTATTTTTAGTAAATAATCTATTTTATTATTAAATTTTAAACTAAAAAAAAGCATCCCAATTTCGTCTCTTCAATAGACGATCTTGATTGTTTTTATTAAATAATATATATTTTTAATTAAATTTTAAACTTAAAAAAAAGCGACCTTCATTTTTGAACAAAAAAAAATCCTTTGAAGGTCGTCTCTTGAAGAGATGACCTTCTACCACATGAGTGCAGGTCGTTTGAGACGACCTGCTCCCACGACACCAAGGTCGTCTCTTCGACCTTGATCCACATAAATAAAACTACAATATTCTTTGAAATAGTTTGAAATATGCAATATTTTTATAATAAGTTTTGAAACTTACAATATTAATAAAAAAAACTCCCAAGTTGGTCCCTATAGCCTTAAAATTTTCAAATAAATTCTTATAATTTAGTTAAACTCACAAATTGTTCTTAAATTGTCTTTCATCCACCTCAAAGTGGAAAACCACTCACTTTCTCCCATTTTTTTTTTTTTTTTTACTTTGCTAAAATCTTAACACAAGGAACTAGTATAGTCAACCAAATAAAAACATCAACTCATGCCATATAAAAAAAAAAAGGAAAAAAATGGTCATATAATCAAAAGTATGATATAGCAAGAACGATTTGTGGGTTTTGACTAAACTATGAGACCAAATTGATATTAAGTTCAAACTATAAGGCCAATTTGAAAGTATGTCTAAATCATAGAAACCAAATTTATAATTTAACGTTTTTCTTAATATTAATAATTCTTTTAAGACGTTAAATTTAGAATATAGGCAAAATTATAAGTCTAATCCATAAATTTTAAGGTTGTCTATTTAGTCTCTACGCTTTTAAAAGTCTGTAATACATTCTCGAACTTTGAAGTATGTGTTTATTTCAAAAATTCAGAATCTAACCCGTATGTTTCTAAATAGAAAAATTTGCTACTCTAGGTGTTGGAATTTTCAACTGGAAATAACAATATGTAAAAAAAAATGTAATTAGTGGCCAACACGTTTCTCAAACAAACGTGATTCGACGCACAATCTCAATCAAATAACAATAAAACATTTTTAATAAGTTTTTATAATTGATCTCTATAATAAATGTAATATACAATTAATAAATCTACATCGAAAGAAAAAAAGAACTCAGTTATAGATAGCAAAACAAAGAAATACACATGTAATATTAGTGTTTTTAAGCTTAATTTTCAAAAATAGAAGACCAATGACAAAATAATTATCAACCTAAGTCTTAAATGTCTTAGATAAAAAATTTATTTGTTAACAAACTCATTCGTTTGAGTAACGAGTTTATATGCAACCAAAATCCACTCGATTTTTTTTTAGTTCAACAATTGTAGGAATGAGAGATCGAATCATAAACCTTTGGAATGGTAATTGATGCTTTATCTACTAAGTTATGCTCAAATTGACAAATCTATTTGACTTTTGGTAATAGTTTGAAGGAAATATATACACCAGTCTTTAATCTTTTGAAAAATTCTTAATTTGGTCATTAATCTTTTGGAACCCTTAATTTTATCCTTAATGTCTTAAAGATTCTCAATTAGGTCATTTGTTAAAAAAATATGATCAATCATTAAATTATCGTTGTCACCATTATGCTATTTAACACAAGATTCAAACTCGTTTATCTTCAAAATCCAACTCACTCATCAACAAAATCTTTTTTTTTTTTTCAAATGACACCTTCAAATGACATGCTAATGTGTTAAAATATGTTAATAAAATAATAATTTAATAATACATATGTCTTTTGTTAACAAATTAGAATAATTTTTTTTTGGAAGGTCCTAACTAAAAATTTTCAATACATTAGGAATTAAATTGAGAATTTTAAAATATTAAGTACCAAATTGAGAATTTGACTAAAACTTTTCAATACATTAGGAGTTAAATTGAGAATTTTAAAATATTAAGTACCAAATTGAGAATTTGACTAAAACTTTTCAATACATTAGGAGTTAAATTGAGAATTTTAAAATATTAAGTACCAAATTGAGAATTTACCTAAGAGTACGCCATATTTCCTTTTTCTTATATATAAGAAGAAAAAAAAAAGAACTAAAATTCCCAACTATCTATTATAATTTTTAAATAATTGGGTTGAAAGTTGGTGGTTGTTTGAAAATTTTTATTGGCCTTTGTTGAATTTTAAATCCAAAAAACGATTAGAGTTTATCTTCGTACGAGCAAATTCATTGTTTTCTTGGTCGTTTTAGCTCATTTTAATTTGATCCTTTTATTGCAAAAGAATTATTATCACCTTAATTCAAATTTAACTAGACATCTCTCTACTATTGATATGTAACAAATACCTAAAATCATAAGATCTTATACCCTTCATTATACATATGACAAATGATTTCTTTGGGTAATATTTTACTTCAATAACTTGTAAGGCTGACAATTCACATTGACTAAAAAATATATGAACTTAAATAAAATTCCAAATAATTATTCCAATAAAAACGTAGAAAGAATGCTGAAACTAGTAATGCTTGTTGGTTTTTTGTGACATGTTTTACAACTCAACCACAAATGTGTTTCGTAAAACTTTAATTGAAGAAAGAAAACTTTTTTTTTTGAGTTTAACAACATATGAAGGTGGAGGATTCAAACTTCTGACGTCTTGATCGAGAGTGTATACCTAAACTAGTTGAACGTACTTAAAACTAAAGTTTAAACATGACAACTAAAAGTCTAATACAAAAAAGGGAAAGGAAAAAAAAGCTAGAACATAAATTCAAAGAATTAAACGATAAGTTTGGACAATATTTACAATTTTATTTCTTTGAAGGAACGGTCTGTACATCTTACAACAGATTACAAACACAAAATAATATCAAGACAAGGTACCTATTATCTCAAAGAGAAGCTAAAAATATTATTAACTTACAAAGGAAACTGGAAGGGAGAAGACAGAAAAAGTTCAGAATATCCCATCTTCAGATCTGTTACAAAAATGAGGAGAAATCCAAAAAGGAAAAACTATACAGAAATTCTTCTTCACAGAGACAACTATAATCCACATATGAATCTTGGCCCCCTGACCTGCAAATAGAGATCAGGTCGTAAGTCGTTAGCCACAAATGTCGTAACGTCTCAGTGTAGAATAAAATATCCATCAACCTATCGATATTTTCGTAAATTGTCAAGCATGTCTCGCCAAAAATATCAACAAAAGTACACAATAGATATGAACCTAAATACAAATAATAAAGATTCCTCACCTCTTTAAAAAATGTGTCATATTTATGATTCAAATCATTTTTATCGATTCTATAATTCTTCGAGAAGTATTTGTCAATATCGATATTTATATTGATGTCTCTATAAAACTAAGATAAAATCGAGATTTAAATCCATCCTAAGTCACAGAGAATATCTAAGAGTATATGAAAGTAAAAGGTGATCAAAGGAGTATATAGATATGAATGGGAGGGCCTTTTTATGTTTGATTTGCTCGAAATTATTTGAAACTGAAAAGTTAACCATATATGAATAAATATCTTCTCTCAAAAAACTAGTTGAGAATCCTCTCCCAGAAAACTAGTTAACCAAACACACACACACAGAAATCAGAACAGTTCTCAAAAAAATTTTAGGATCCAAAATATGCGTTTGTACTTATCTTCTTCCCCAATTTGTACGAGGAAACTTGTTGAGGAAAACGTCAAAAGAAGGAACAAGAAGAAAAAACTATTAACATTAAAATGATTTGTATCTTCATTGGAGCCTAGACTCAACTTCTGCAGGACACCCAGAAACCCATTCACTAAGAAACCATCAACAAAACCATCTTCCAGCTAGTTGTGGAATCAAATTCTTTTTGCATTTCTTTTATGAGATAAACATCAGGGTTTTCTTCTTAGGTCCAAATTGAGGGAAAATTGGCTTTTTTTTTTTTTGATCCAACTCAGAAATGGAAGATGGAGAAAATCAGAATTGGGAATTGGCCTACATATGAGAAGACGATGGAAAATAGGAAGAGGGGATCACAGCGGAAGACAAATAATTGCAGAAAAGAGAACTAATTACAGAAAAAGAAGAAGAAAGAATCCCATAAAGTGGAAGAAGAAGAAGATACAATTGCAGAGGAGGAAGAGGAATTGTATGGAAGAATCCAAACAACTAGAATGATATATATATAGATATAACCATGAGTCATTGCTTTGCTCCCCTATACTTGGGGGCACCTGCACCCGCCCCAAGGGCCAGACCCGAGAGACATCAAGGGTTTTTATTTATTAAGCTCACTTGAGGGCTCGAACCTGAGACCTCTAAGCCGGTATGATCAAGAGACTCCAAGCCCTTACCAACGGAGCCACCCCTTGGGGGCAACAACTAGAATGATATTGAAATATAAAGATAAAAAAACTACAAGATAAACCACATAACTCGAGCTACTTGACCCCTCCCTTGATAACTAATCTCACTTAAGCCTAAACCAACTAGAATGCATCCGTCCATCCTTTCCCACAGACTCCATTTATAATAAATCTCCATAACAATCTAATTACTAATATACCCTTAATACTTTAATACAATTCCTAATTCTATCCTAATGGCATTCCTATCAGAATGTAGAGAAGTAGCAGCGATAATCATACATACAGAACGAATCAGAGGAAGAGAAATTATTAAATAACAGAAATTCTTTGGATATATTTCATAGCTCCTATTAAATTTATCTTTTTGCACATTTCAATGTTCTGTCACATCGTTAGATTTAAAATTTGCTTTCTTAAGCACTCATTGTAATTTGTAGTAACTTTGTTCACAACAATGGAACTAACATCTGCAATTTTCCAAATCAACCAAAACAAATTTCAAGAGATAAGGATTTCAGCAGAAGTTTGATATGTGAGAACTATGGTCATAAAAAATGAATGTAGTGCAAATATGTGAGAACTATGGTCATAAAAAATGAATAAATGGTAAAGTAAATTAATAATTGATACCTTAAAAAGAGAGAGGTCAATAAAACCTGTTAAAAAGGATCTCCTAGCCGTCAAATATCTTGGGAGTTTGATATTTCAACAGGAAATTCCATTATCCTCTTTTCTTTTCTTCACAGATGGAGAAGTTCCGACCCTTCTAACCCGACAACACTACAACGACCTTTCAATATTTACTGAATACAAAATTCTTCTGGAGCACATTGCATCCAACTACGAAAAAGTCAACAGCCCAGAATTCTACTTCTATGGTTGATTTAAATGGTCAATCCATGCTTTAGGCATTAAATGTTCCAAAGGTGATAGCATAATTGTAGGAACATTTGATGCCAGCTGAATCAATTATCAACTTTTCTCTCCTCTTTTGTGTCGTCCATGTGGAGTTTTTCATCAATCACATGAATATCTTGAACATCTATTTCCATATCAAGGATGGAACTTCCTAGATCATTAACTGCGTGATCTATGTGCTCCAAACTTTCTTGCAGTGCCCCACGGGAAAGAAAGCCTTTCTCACAATCCCTCAGTTCATTGTCTTTATCCGTCCAGATAGTTTGCTTAAGCAACCCTTTTTCATTAAAATTGCATTGAGAGTCACAGCTGTGAGTTTCATTCAACTTTGCTTTCCTTGAAAGAGAAATAGCATTTTCAATTTGATGAACAATGGGTGGATCTCCATTTGAGTAATTGGTAGTGGCAGACTGTTCTTTACGTTCATCCCATATGAAATCCCAGTTTCTTTTTAACTGTTCCTTTTCTGAAAAATCCATCTCCCTATACGCTTCATTTTCCTTCTCCAGAACGTGATAATCTATTTCCCTCTTAACAAGGATCTCTCGAAGGATATTCATCTCTTCTTCATCATATGCAAATTTTTCTTCTATTACCCTCTGATATTGTCTAGCTTCCATTTCAACTGATGCCTTCTGGTTTTGCAAACGTGTTATCATGGCTATTGCTTCATCCGCAGCAGTAGCAGCAGCAGCTCTCTCCTTCTCCAGTTCCAGAAACAGAGATGCTCGAGCAGCTTTCTCTTCTTCAAGTGCTTGCTCCAACAATCTAATAGAGCTTACTTCATTTCTGTTAATGTCTCTCTCTCGAGCATTACTGGTACCTTGTCCTATAGTGGAAGAACCTTCATTCGTATAGTCATTTTCGCCAACTGAACCACTTGATTCAAACCCTTGCCAGGTTCTTTCACCCAAGTCCATGTGATTTGATTCATTAACATCATCTGAAATAGCAAGGTCGCAGAAACATCATTATATAGCAAAAAAATGATATAGGACCCCTCTTCCTCTACATAAGCCAAAAAAACAACAGATTCCAACCGATTTTGCGTTTTCATAGCATGTATAGGTTAGTTACTTTCTAGTTGGAAAGCTGTCTTTTATGCACATAAGCTAATGTTGTTAGCTGTGGCTGGCTGGTTAGTTCTTGTTTGTTAGCTCAGCTACCTCTATAAATGAGCAATGAACTTGTATCATAGGAACATCAATTAAGGGGAAACAAGGAATCAGGTAATGTTTCTTCACTCTTACTTTGTGCTGTTAAAATCTTTGATAGGCTAGCATCAAATCAGTTAATTACAGTTCTGTTAAACTTCAAAGATATGTTAAAAACTAACAAACTTGCCATATCAGAGACAGGATGCAGTATCAATTCAAGCAAGAGAACAAAATATATCATAACATATAAAGAAATGGTAACATTGATGTGTGATCACCTGGAACAAATTCTTGTCTCTCAACCAATGCCAATGCCACAAATTCCCTTTCCTTTCTAGTTTCATTCCCCTCACAGATTCCGTTGGACAATTTCACATTCTCAACAGCAGTTCTCCTCAGTCGTCGGATTTTAGTCCTCGGCCTCTGATACACAATCCTCTTACCCTTACCATAATATTCACTATCTTTGTCAACCGAATTCTGAAATCTTGGGCCATCTAAAGAACTACAGCAAGCCTCAGACTGCAGCTGAGAAATTCCATCCGTACGATGGTTCTCCATTAACAAACTCCTATTGGAATTACCCATTTGATCATCGATCAAAATCAAATCAAAAGGAAACCTACCCTTGACCAATTCGAGAACCAAATAAATCTTCCTCTTCGGCCAACTAACAAGCAGTCTATGGAAGCACAAATTAGCGTTCTGATTCCCATAAAATCCAGTACAAGGACAAGGCAAGCACAATCCAAGAACTTTCAAAATCTTGGACGGGATAAACACAGTCGCCGACACGCACAAAAGGGAATAAACGACAGCTAGGTCAAGAAAAGCTCGGACTAGTCCAGACAAGGTCCATGAATGAATCTCGTGGAACGACATGGATTTCAATCAGCAGATAGAAAACTAAAAATCCGAGTACCCCAGAGAGAAAACCCAAAACTTTTTTCTTTAACTTAGGAACTAAGAAATGAAGAAACAGTAACAAAACTATGAGAAACACCGTGCAGAAGAGTAGAAAGAAACCAAATTAAAGAAACAGAGTAAGATAAATTACAGAGAGGAGGAAGTAAAAGAATTTGCAGAAGTGGGCAGAAGCGTGGAAGAAGAATTAAGCGAAATTGGAGGTGGGTTCGGCGTGGAATGAGAAGGGAAGTTGAGGGATGACGAAGGAAGTGAAATCAGGTGTCCATTTCAAGGGGCAGAGGAAGAAGACGAAGAGGAAAGCGATGTCGTTTAGTGGAGGATTTGAGGATCATCGTCATTATTGAACAGAAGCTTTAAAAGGGTAATATAAAAGAGAGAGGAAATAGTAAATGATAAAACACATGCGGCAGTCATTTGGTTGCCAGTGTGTCGCCGCTAAAAAAGCAGGTTGCCGATCGGCTCTTCCAAGGATAGGATTCATAGGTAATAGAATATATCATCCAAGCTTGGGCTATGATTCTCGGATCTCAATCATATCATATGAGAACCACATTATAATATATATTACTATTCTATTTATACGTGAGATGCACGTGGCTTTTTTAAATTGTGCTTTGTTCTTATCAATTCTCTATCATATTTCTTTTCAAAATATTTGAATTTTTAGTTAAATTCTAAAAAAATAAAAAATAAATTTTTGAAACTCCTTTTTTTAGTTTTTAAAGCATGTCTTAGTTTTTGAAAACAATGATAAAAAGTAGATAAAAAAACAAGAAAATCCATAAATAAAATTACTATTTATAGACTTAATTTTAAAAACCAAAAACAAAAAACCAAATGGTTATCAAACATGCCTACTTTTTTTAGTTTTCAAAACTTCACTTAGTTTTTGAAAACATATGTAAAAAATAGATAACAGAATAAGAAAACCTATAGATGGAAGTAGTATTTATAGGCTTAATTTTTAAAAACAAAAAATTAAAAACAAAATGGTTATCAAACAAGATCTAAACTATTCAAAATGCCTCGAAGTTTTAGAGTAACTTCTAATTATGTTCTTGAACTTTCAAAAATTTCATTTTTAAAATTGTTTTAAAACAATCCATTTTTCAAACTTTTTCGTTATAATAAAAACGAAAAACTTGATATGACGGTGAGTTCTAAAAATAGAGTTACATGTGGATACACAAGTGATAGGTTTTAATTATGCTTTTATGCTTTGGGATAAGTTTGAATTATAAACCTATCATTCCAAAAGTTTGATTTTGGCCTCTAGTTTTTGAAATTGTTTCAAAACAACTATTTTATTAACTTTCTCGTTAAATGAATATGGAAATGCAAGATGGTAAATTGTTAAAAAAAAAATATTACATCATTTTTTTAAAACCATAATGTGGATGAAATTTGAGCTATCTCTCTCAAACTAATTGATGAAAGCTAGGGTTAGAGCATAGAGAAGAGGAAGAGAAAAACAAAGAAATTACCATCACTATTTTTTGATAATTTCTTACTTTTGAGGATGAAAATGATCTTTCTTCATTAGCCAATCATTGTCTTTATTGTTCGGTTAGCTTCTAGAGACCAATGCTATATAGCAGACCTAAATCTTTCACTATTTTTCTCTCATGAACATATTACTCTTGTGAAGCTTTCTTCATTGATCTCACTTTTCTTCGACTTTTCTAGTGTTTGACTTTTCATAATTAATAAGGTCGCTTATTTTTACCAGAATTCTCTCACAATCTGTCGGTTCTCCCTACCATTCAAATCTACTTCTCCTTGTAAATCAATACACCATTTCTAATGTGACTAAAACTCATTGATTGTTTTTATAGCTCATTGCCACATGTGTTCACTGAAGGGAATAATCGAATTAAACCCATAGCGGAAGCATATGAATTGTCTTTGATTTATTTAGAATTAAACTAAAATACAAGGGTTAAGCAATAAATACCTTCCAAATATGGAGATTTTTCTGGCGGATCTTTATCTCTTCCACAAAGTCTTCCTGGCTATGACTTGAACATAGAACCAAAGCTTGTGGGAGTCTCTTGAAAGAAAATCCACAAGGGATTGGAGATGAAGAGGTCTAGAGAGAATTCTCTAATTCTCTCTATTGAGGAGATATGTATTGTGAAGAATGCTCAATGGCTCACCCCTAGGGTCCTATTTATAGTGGTCTAGGGAAAATAATTAAATAATATATTTTAATATCTAATATATTAAAATATATTTATCTAACCAATTTGAATCTTATTCAAACCGTTTAAAATTCTCCTACGACATTTATTTTCTAATTTGAATCCAATTCAAATTTAATAAATATCTTTTATTTAATGTATCTAATATACATTAATTATTTTAATATTTAATGTATCAAATACAATAACTATATTTTTCTCTTTTATTTAATATATCTAATATATTAAATATTAATTTGAACATTTCAAATTTTAATATTTAATGTATCAAATACAATAAATATATTTTCCTCTTTTATATTTAATATATCTAATATATTAAATATTAATTTGAACACTTCAAATTAAATATTAATTTGAACATTTCAAATTTTTCTTTCAACTAAATTGATCTTTTAGTGTTACTATGAGCTAGCAAGGGGACTTTATGGACCTACAGATTATAAGCTTCAATGATACAAAATTAATTAATTAAACTCTTTAATTAATTAATTTTCATTCATTAACTATAGGTCACTTCACTATAGACCTAGAGTTGCACTCTTATGAACTGTAGGACAAGTTGTGTCCATAGATATAACTATTACATGAAAGTCGATCATTCACGAGTTGTTCGTAATTACAGTTGGGTCAAAAGTCCATTTTACCCCTATAATTACATCTTGCACTTTAAGTACCACTGATCCTCTAATGAACAATCTGTTTATAATTTATTATAAACTAAATCCCTCTCAGGCCAGTGAGAGGGTGGGGCCCCATTGTTGAAGTCCCGAAATCAACACTTAAGGAAACTACTCATATACTTACCATATATGGGAAGGAGTGAATTCCATCTTGTGGAGATTATGTTCCCAGCTCTCTATTTGGTCAAGTCCCCAAAATGGTAGGCATATTGAATCGGCTATAAAAGCTACTTTCACCCATGCAAATCAAAGGACAAGCCCTCACAGGCAGGAGTTCATAACCCACTCAGGATTAAGATCGAGTCGCATATGATCATCCTGATGAAATATTAATCTTTTCAATTAACGGATTTATAAAGAGAGATTAAATATTTTGTGGTCCAGTCTTACACAAACTCATTGTATAAGATACCCCCACTCACATGTCTCCACATGAATGATTTGGATCAAATCATTTATAACTATTACAAAGTGGGCCGTATCAATATTGTTACCAGGATAAGGCACCCAACCTTATCCATATACTATGACCCTTTAGGTTATTTCTTGAACATGATCCTTTCGTATGTCAACCACATACTGTTCAAGATTACACTAATAACCTTGGATTTTTCATATCATGGATAATATTATATTGCAAATAAAATAATCAAAATTATTATTAATTATTAAATAAATCATTAATTACGAGGCTTTAGGGCATAAATCCCAACACTCACGTGTAGCGTAACCTTCATTCTTAAAACTCGACGTGCAACATATTTTTGTCTTCATTATAATGGTTAAAAAAATTATGGTATATGGTAAAAGTAATAAACCAACAGTGGAGGTGGCAAATATTTTTGGCTTTTCTTTTCTGAATGTATGAATAGTATTCATATTTATACACTTGATTTAGGTTTTCATAAAATGACCCAAGAGAACAAAATAAAGAATATTGAAAATACAGATAGCAGAAGGAGAGAATCAAGAACTCAACAATTCTGTTAAAAGATGCTTCTAGAACAAGAGTGACATGTCTTTTTTTGGTTTTCACTGTTAGTAATTTCCTTCACAGCATTACCATTACTTCTAATATTCCCCCTCAAATGAGCGACGAGGTCAACGACACTGAGTTTGGACCTTAGAGTATGAAATTGCGAGTATGTCAGGGACTTGGTTAAACAATAAGCAAGCTTGAGGAGATTGATGTACATTTTGTTCAAGATCAATCCGATCTTCCATGCTCGCACCAAGTACAAATCCGGTCTTCACGAAGCACTTGATCTTAAACAAAATGTACATCAATCTCTATGTGCTTGGTGTGAGCATGGAAGACCGAATTTGTTGCAAGGGTCCTTGCACTAATATTATCACACCACAATATCGGAGTTGAAGTGACTGGCAAACCAATTTCTCCAAGCAATTGTTGCAACCAAATGATTTCTGCAGAGGCATGGGCAAAGGCCAGATATTCTAATTCTGTGCTTGAACGAGCTACAACTGTTTGCTTTTTAGAGGACCAAAATACCAACATATTACTAAGAAATACACATAGGTTGCAATTGAGTAATGATCATTAACATTCGAAGCCCAATCAACATTAGAGAAAGTAGTAAGTGATAGCTGATCACTTGGTTGAATAAGAGGACCCAAAGTCTTAGTTCCAATATGATACCTTAGAACTCATTTTACAGCTTGCCAATGAACATCTATTGAATTCTTTAAAAATTAGCTCAAATGATTTACAATATATGGAATATCAGGTCGGGTATTTGCTAGATATTGCAAGGCTCCAATAGTACTGCGATACATGTAAGGATTAGCCAATAGTTGTCCATCATGTAAAGAAAGATTCTTGCCTAACACAGATAGTGTAGGAGCAAATTTAAGATAATCCACATGAAGTTTAGACATTAAATCAGTGATATATTTAGATGTGTAAATAGAAGACCCGACGAAAAATAATTAACTTGTATCCCTAAGAAATAGCTTAATCGACCAAGGTCTTTAAAAGCAAACTGAGTGTCTAAAGCCGTAATTAACTTTGACATTAAGGAGTCATCATTCCCAGTCAAAACAAAGTCATCCACATAGACTAGAAGCAAAAGAATCCAAGTGATGGAATGAACGTTTCGCTTCGCAACGGAAGCATTAGATCGTCCTTGATTTAATTTAAAATTAAACTAAAAAAAAAAAGATTAAGCAAACTAACTTGGAGTAAGTATGGAGATATTTCAGGCGGGTCTTTATCTCCTCCTTCACAAAGTCTTCCTGGCTATGACTCAAATACAGGACCAAGGCTTGTGAGAGTCTCTTGAAAGAAAATCTACAAGGGATTGTAGAGGAAAAAGTCTAGAGCGATTTTTCTAAGTTTATATTGAGAAGATGTGTGCTATAATGGCTCATCCCAAAGGTCCTATTTATAGAGACCTGAGACAAATCTTTGTCATAATTAAATAGTATATATTTTAATATATATATTAAAATACATATATTTAATCGATTTGAATCTTATTCAAATCTTTTAAATTCTCCTACGATATTTATTTCTTTATTTGAATCTTATTCAAATTTTACAAATATATTTTCTTTAATGTATCTAATATACATTAATTATTTTAATATTTAATGTATCAAATACAATAAATATATTTTCTTCTTTTATATTTAATATATCTAATATATTAAATATTAATTTGAACACTTCAAATTAAATATTAATTTGAACATTTCAAATTTATCTTTCAACTAAATTAATTTTTTAGTTTTACTATGGGCTAGCAAGGAGACCTTATGGACCTACAGATTATAAGCTCCAATGATACAAAATTAATTAATTAAATTATTTAATTAATCAATTTTCATTCATTAACTTTAGGTCACTTCACTATAAACTTAGAGTTGCACTCTTATGCACTGTAGGACAAGTTGTATTCATGGATATAACCATTACATGCAAGTCGATCCTTCACGAGTTGTTCATAATTACAGTTCGATCAAAAGTCCGTTTTACCCTTGTAATTACATCTTGCACCTTACGTACTATTGATCATCTAATGAACAATTTGTTTATGATCCAACCATAAACTAAGTCCCTCTCGAGCCAGTGAGAGGGTGGGACCCTATTGTTCAAGTCTCGAAATCAACACTTAAGGGAACTACTCATCTATTTACCCTATATAGGAAGAAGTGAATTCTATCTTGTAAGATTATGTTTCCAGCTCTCTATTTGCCCACGTCCCTAAAATGATAGCTTATTGAATCGGCTATAAAAGCTACTCTCACCCATGTAAATCAAAGGACAAACTTCACAGGTAGGAGTTCATAACTCACTCAGGATTAAGATCGAATTGCATATGATCATCCTGATGAAATATTAATCTTCTCAATTAACGGATTTATAAAGAGAGATTAAATATTTCGTGGTACAGTCTTATACAAACTCATTGTATAAGATACCTCACTCATATGTCTCCACATGAACGATTTGGATTAAATCATTTGTAACTATTACAAAGTGGGTCGTATCAATAGTGTTACTAGGATAAGGCACCCAACCTTATCCATATACTATGACCCTTTATGTTATTTCTTGAACATGATTCTCCCGTATGTCAACCACATATTGTTCAAGATTACACTAATAACTTTGGATTTTTCATATAATAGATAATATTATATTGCAAATAAAATAATTAAAATAATTATCAATTATTAAATAAATCATTAATTACAAGACTTTAGGGCATAAATCCCAACAGGTCTCGGTATTGGGGTGGGGGGTGGAATAGTTCTATTGAGAAAGCCAGGAACCCATGAGCACAAACAACATTGAGAAGTTGGTTTCTCCACAACAAACAGTTGGAGTCATTTAGCTTAATAGAGAGAGAGCGGGAGACATTGGGGATCAGTTGGGGAATAACCTGTACTGGATGAGGGATAAAGGAATAGTTGGGTTGTTGATTTGATACATACTAAACTGCGGCTATGGAGTTGAAAACAGAAGTGACGTCGATGGAAAGACTGATGTTGTAGAAGGAAAGCCAGTCACAGATGGAGTCGGCGAAGAGAGGGAGATGAAGGGTTTAGGGATGGGTGAGGTGGGTTCTAGCTGCTTGGTACTCCTACTGACAGAGAGCTGGAAGAGGAATTTGGGGTTAATCCAAAAGAGAGTTGATCCATGGGTGTAGAAGAGGCTCAATCGTGGCTTTGATATCATACAATCTTAAAAACAGAGTAAAAGGAAAATAGAAGATTGAAGACAACTTAATGTGTTATGAAAAACAATACAAGTTGCAAATAAAAGAAGGCATCACCAAAAACCCTACACGTGTCCTTTTAGGATTGGACAAAATAGAACATAAAGAAAAAACAACCATGCAATAAAGAGATGAAAAGCTCTAATTAACTTAATGGTTTAACACAAATAAACATGTTCATAAATTAATTAATAATAGTTTATATTCAACTTAATATCTAGTTGGCAATTATAACTAGTTTCATGGTTTATAAATATATTATCAAACACATTTTGAACAATTGTTTAAATTGGAATGCAATTTCTAAATTTGCTACCAAACACATATCTGAAAACATAAAATACAAGTACATTTTTATTGAATTAATTGTTTTCAAATTTCTGTTTTCAGATCACGAATCAAACGGTGCCTTAACTCTTCTCTCATCTCTCATCTCTTTATAAGTTTTGTACCTCTCTAAATTTATTCTCTCCCTAAGTTTTTTTTTTCCTTAAAAAATAATTCTCCCTTATTTCTCTTTTCGCCCTCAAACATATTGCTTGCAAATCTTTTTAACTCTTACAAATTTTTAATATTTCTCACTCTCTAAGTTTTTTTTCTCTTATATTTTTGTGTCTCTCTCTCTAAAATTTTCCTTAACTTTTCTAAATTCTTTTTTTCACTCTTTCAAAAACTAATTTGAAAATTAAAGTTTTTTTTTTGTATTTTTAAATTTAATTCTGATTTCCAAAAGTTTTTTTTTCCTCTAAAATTTGTCCCAACGTCTTTCTGAAAATGTTCTCTAAATTATTTTTTCATTTCTCTCTGTTCTAACCAAATGTTTTATTTCACTCTTAACTTTTTCCTCTTATTTTTTCTCTCTCTCTATCCAAAATAATTTTTTACCTCTCCCAAACTCTCTCTAAAATTGTTTTCCTGTTCCTAACTTTGTTTCTCTCTAGATTTTTTCTTTTGAAACCTTTTTGTCCCTTTCTCTCTTTCTAAATCTCTCTCAATTTTTGTTTGTCATCCTTGCTTAAACTTTTTGTTCCCCAAAATTTTTATTTCTCGTTATATATATGTTTTTTTCGCTCTTTTCTTTTTAATTTTTGTCCTCGTCTCTTTCTAAAACTCTTTTGTAACTCCTAAAAAAATTTTGAAGTTTTATTTTACTATTTAAAAAAATTAAAGCCCTTTTTCTTCAAAATTTTGTTTTTTAAATTTTATTCTCATTTCTATACATTGTTCTTTCCAAAATTTGTCCCACAAGGTCTTCCTAAAATTGTTCTCTAAATTATTTTTCTATCTCTCTCTAATTCGTTTTTATCAAAAATATTTATTCCTCACTCTTAACTTTTCTCTTTAAAATATTTTTCCTTTTTTCTATCTAAAATTATTTTGTACCTCTCTCCCCGACTTTTTGTCTTTAAAATGGTTGTTCCTCTTTCTAATCAATCAAACATAAACAATAAAGATAGAGATAGATCAAAATTTACCAAAATCAAATCCAAAGGTACGGTTCTACTCAATTGCAAAAATTGATCATAGGCATTCAAAATAGTTAAATTTAACAATGCAAGCACTTGGTCAACTTATTAGGAAACCCCAAAAAGTAGCAAATTCCCTAAGTTCATTAACTCTAATAAACGTCAAGTTAATGCTAATTACCTAAACAATTTTGACGAAACTGCTCCAAATTATTTAGATAAAGGCATTAAATGCTTTGGAAGGACCAAGACAACAAATTAGGTGAAATAACTTTAATCTAATTAAGATGCTCCTTTAATTCCTAGAATTAAACATGCAAGCCATGTAATATGGAAACCCACAAAACATACACATGTAATAATCCTAATGCTACCGGTTCATTCAACATGACAATTACGGATCATGATCATGACTAGCAATCAAACATGTAAAGCGATTAAGGCGTCAATTCAATCAAAATACATGCTTATAAAATTAACACGGGAATCAAAGAATACTTGCAATTGAAAGAAAACTACATTAAGGTTCAAACCTCACAATATTGCAATTGATTACAACCGACCTCTGAACTGGGAACGCGAAGTTTAGCCGAGCATCGTGATAAAATTTGATACCATTATTGTCTAAGGAGAAAAGAGAAAAGGAGTCTAAAAACTCCCTAAAAACGTCTAGGCCAAGAGGCCAAAAAAAAAAAAAAATCCCCCTTTGCTGTCCATAAGAAGGCTTAAATAGCCTTGAAGTAGACAACTTACACAAGTAAGAAACCCTAAAATCTAGAAAGATATTTTCCCAAAACAATTAGGGAATAATATTTAAAATAAAATAAAATAAAGTAAATAATATTCTCTCTTGTAAAATGCTGAAAAATACATCTAAAACTCGAAAATCCTTCCCTAAATTCTCAAAACAGACATAGAATGTTGCAAATAAGGAAAGTTTCTGGATTGCGCAGTCTTCATTATTTTGCCCATAACTTCTTCTCCAAACCTTGGATCAATGTGATCTTTATATGGTTGGAAAGATCATTCCGAGATCTTTAAAATGATATCTAATTTGGATATATTCACAAACATGAGAAGCAAGATAATGGGAACGGAAGTTGGCACAAAATATTTTCGGGTACAGCAGTTTTCCAGCAGGAGCATTAATCACTCAAAATGCCATAACTTTCATAATACTTATTGGAATGCAATGAGTCTTATACCGTTGGAAAGATAATTCAATAAGCTTCGATTTGACACCAAATTTAAATATATTTTCATCTCGAAATATCATGATATGATCGGTCAAATTTGGTATAGAAATTCAGTTGCTCGAATCACCTCCAATTTGGTCCGAATTAATTCCGAAATGGTGCAAACTCTTCAAAACACGTGAATTGCTCGAATCCCTAAAAAATAATAATAAAACACATAAAATCCTTCTAATTAACAAGAAATAAGTGTAATTAAATAGGACTTTATAGGTCATATCACAACTCCCAACCTAAATCTTGCTAGTCCTCGAGCAAGGTAGAACTAAACAATCCTATGACTAATCAGTTGCGTATCAATGGCTCTAATCTCAATGCTTTAGGCAACAAAACATTTGCAATGGAAGAAAAACAATCAAACACATTCAATCAATGAGAATTTTAAAATTAATCCCTTCATCCCTTATGTGTGTGTGTGTAGCTCTCTCTTATCTAAGTTTTTATAAGCCCGAGAAGGTTTTATTCGATCATCAACTCGTTTTCCCCCTACTTCTGACTTTAAGACCAATTCTCAAGCTTCTCTACACTCAAAAGGATAACACGAAACTAAGGTGCCCTGGGGTAGGCCTACCCCCAAACTTAGATTTTTGCTTATTTTGATGAGCGTTAGCTTTCACACATCCACTGTAGGGACCTTTATCCAGAGCACTTGCTCGATGGATGGCCTGACTGATCACAGTAGAAGTAGCTCTTTTTGCCCTTAGACTTTTAAAAACATGCAATCATGTTTTTTCTTTACTCGAGTTTTCATTTTATCACAGTAATGAAGGCAAATAAAATATGCAATTACTCCTAAGTTTCACGTTATTCAACATCATGTAAATAGACTCTTAAACTAGTTCCTAAAATCTTTCGAGGTGACAACAAGAATCTAGACCAAATAACCCAATCTTAAGCCTTCAAAACCATGGACAAGAGGGCTAAGTGCTCAAAAAGTATAAGGGAATCAGAAGAAAATTTTTAAAATAGGCTTAAATCAAGCATGCATCTTCAAGTTTCAGCCATTTCAAATGGGATTACCTAAAACACATCCTAGATTGTCATAATCACCTAATATGCAACTAACTCATCATGCAATTTTAGCTCAAAAAATTCTAAAATTAAGGCTCACTGCTCAATATGCTCATGAATAACCCTAAACATGCAAATCTAACGTTCTCCACCCCCAACCTTAATTGATACATTGTCCCCAATGTATCGGTAAACAGAGTTACACAAACAAAAAGCAAGAGGAACAAAAAAACTCCCCTAGTTTTTGGATGGCTTGTAGGTGGTGGTGCATCTTTATCCTCAATTTCTCCTCTCAAGTGCAACACCTACAAAAGAAAAACAAAACAAACTACGAAAAGGAAATAAATCATTGAATGGAAAACAAATAAAACAATTAAAGCACATGGGTTGCCTCCCAAGAAGTGCAAATTTTTAACGTCGCTATGCTCGACAGGGTTCGTAAGTGTCAAGGCACGTAAAATTCTTCTAATTTTTTCGGTCCCTTCTTGCTTGAATAAATGTAACCTTCCAAGTTTAGAAGGCTTTCCTGTTTCTTCAGGGTACCAGACATATCGTTATTTTTTCTATTTTCTATATAAAGAATGAAAGACAAAAAGTAAGACTCAACTGACTCAAAAGAAATAAAAGACTTTGAGGACTCATGAGAATAAGGAAAAGACAATTCAACATTAAGAGAAATGCAAGGGAATAGAATAGGTGAGGGCTTTTCAGCCTCCAACTCTATCACCTGAATCTCCTTTTCGAGTGTAAGCTCAGACTCCTCCTTAACCTCACAAATTACCTGTTCTTGGCATGGCGCGAAATTCACAACCTCTTCATCACTGTCTATGTCGATCTCCTCATAAATTTTTACTTCAGTGGTGTCAAAAGAGTGTTGCTCTTGTAGACTATCCAGTATTCTCACTGAATTAGCCAACTGGGTAATTTGGTCACCCAGGCTTCGCATTCCAGCTCGAGTCTCCTTTTGAAATTGGAGGTTTTCCTTTTGAAATTGGAGAGTATTATTAGAAATTTCATGAACTAAAGCCTCTAAAGACATACCTGAGTATGAAATATGACGGTACTGGCTTTGCTGCTCCTCTTGGTATCCATAGCCATAACTGGATTGATCCCATTTAGGATAATATGGATCATAAGACTCGTAGTTCACTTGATGACCAGAAAATTCTTCCAAGGTGTAAGCATTTGGCACAAAGTTCCATTGTAGTTGAGGGCATGCTCCAGTGGGGTGTCCTTGAAGCGAGCATAATCTACATGTCTCCACTGCTTGAAGCCTCCCTACAACCACTTGAAGAATAACAGAGGTTAATTTAGAAATTTGATTTTTGAGCTCACTAACCTCATCAACATACGAGGCAGCTCCACCATTTGTCCAGTAGTGCTGAGAATAATCTGCCATTTAAAGACCAGATAAAAAAAAAACAAAAATACAAAAGAAATATATATTTTTTATTTTTTTAGAGCAAATTTAACAAAGAGAAACTAATAGTGGTTCCCTGGCAACGGCGCCAAATTTGATGCGAGCTTGTCGAGGGCTCGTCAAATTAAAATTTATAAACCGATCTTAAGCTACTTTGTAGCATTGAGTGGACCGGGTCTATCTCAGGGAACCGAATATTAATTTCTCAAGTTAAATTTGCAAAGGAGAAAGCAATTAAAAATGGGGGGTTTTGTGTTTTTATAAATAAAATAAAACAAAAATAATAAAAATAGAGATAGATCAAATTTTACCAAAATCCAATCCAAAGGTACGTTTCTACTCAATTGCAAAAATTGATCATAGGCATTCAAAATATTTAAATTTAACAATGCAAGCACTTGGTCAACTTATTAGGAAACCCCAAAAAGTAGCAAATTCCCTAAGGTCATTAACTCTAACAAACGTCAAGTTAATGCTAATTACCTAAACAATTTTGACGAAACTGCTCCAAATTATTTAGATAAAGGCATTAAGTGCTTTGGAAGGACCAAGACAACAAATTAGGTGAAATAACTTTAATCTAATTGAGATGCTCCTTTAATTCCTAGAATTAAACATGCAAGCCATGTAATATGGAAACCCACAAAACATACACAAGTAATAATCCTAATGCTACCGGTTCATTCAACATGACAATTACGGATCATGATCATGACTAGCAATCAAACATGTAAAGCGATTAAGCGTCAATTCAATCAAAATACATGCTTATAAAATTAACACAAGAATCAAAGAATACTTGCAATTGAAAGAAAACTACGTTAAGGTTCAAACCTCACAATATTGCAATTGATTACAACCGATCTCTGAATTGGGAACGCGAAGTTTAGTCGAGCATCGTGATAAAATTTGATACCATTATTGTCTAAGGAGAAAAGAGAAAAGGAGTCTAAAAACTCTCTAAAAACGTCTAGGCCAAGAGGCAAAAAAAAAAAAAAAAATCCCCCCTTGCTGTCCATAAGAAGGCTTAAATAGCCTTGAAGTAGACAACTTATACAAGTAAGAAACCCTAAATTCTAGAAAGATATTTTCCCAAAACAATTAGGGAATAATATTTAAATAAAATAAAATAAAGTAAATAATATTCTCTCTTGTAAAATGCTGGAAAATACATCTAAAACTCCAAAATCCTTCCTTAAATTCTCAAAACAAACATAGAATGTTGCAAATAAGGAAAGTTTCTGGATTGCGCAGTCTTCATTATTTTGCCCATAACTTCTTCTCCAAACCTTGGATCAACGTGATCTTTATATGGTTGGAAAGATCATTCCGAGATATTTAAAATGATATCTAATTTGGATATATTCCCAAACATGAGAAGCAAGATAATGGGAACGGAAGTTGGCACAAAATATTTTCTGGTACAACAGTTTTCCAGCGGGAGCAGTAATCACTCAAAATGCCATAACTTTCATAATACTTATTGGAATGCAATGAGTCTTATACCGTTGGAAAGATAATTCAATAATCTTCGATTTGATACCAAATTTGAATATATTTTCATCTCGAAATATCATGATATGATCGGTGAAATTTGGTATAGAAATTCAGTTGCTCGAATCACCTCCAATTTGGTCCAAATTAATTCCGAAATGGTGCAAACTCTTCAAAACATGTGAATTGCTCGAATCCCTAAAAAATAATAATAAAACACATAAAATCTTTCTAATTAACAAGAAATAAGTGTAATTACATAGGACTTTATAGGTCCTATCAGGGGGATTTGAATCACAAACCTCATGGCCGTTAACACATTCAATATGCCAGTTGAGCTATGCTCTCTTTGGCTCAAATCACTTTGTTTGTCTTAGTGCTTTCTCTCTTAAAAGTTTTCATGTGTTCTCACTCTCTAAATTTTTTTATAATCTATCAACAATTTCTCCTACCTTGACTTAAACCTTTTTCTCTCCAAATTTTTTATTTCTCACCCTCTAAGAGTTTTTCCCCCATATATATATATATATATATATATTTTTATTGTGTCTCTTTAAAGCTTTTATCTCTAATTTTTCAAAATTATTTTTAAAATTGTTTTCACTCTTTTAAAATAAAAATTGAAAACTGAAAGTAATTCTATCCCTCCCTCGCTTTTCACTTTTTCTCTAATTTTTTTTTTGTCTCACTCTGCATGTTTTCCCTCCTCGTATGCTTTTGTCTTTTTTTCCCTCTTAAACTTTTGTCTCCAATTTTTTATAAAAATTTCCGTACTCTTTCAAAAACAAATTGGAAACATTTAACTGGCTTTTCTCCAAAATTTTTATTTTTTTAAAATTTAATTCTCATTTCCAAATATATTTTTTTCTCTTCTAGATTGATACCAAGGTGTTTCTAAAAAATGTTTTTGAAATTGCTTTTCCATCTCTGGTTAACTTTTTTCTATTCAAACTTTTTATTTCTCACTCTTAACTTTTCTCTCTCAAATTTTTTCCATCTTCTATCTAAAATTGTTTTTGTTCCTTTCTCAAACCTTTTTTTTTCTCTAGAATATTTGTCCATCTTCCTAACTTCTTTTTCTCTCTAAAGTTTTACTCTTAAAAACCTTTTAATCCATTCCTATCTTTCTATTTTTACTCTTTAAAATTTTTATGGCAAAGTACACTTTTGGTAGGTGCCTAAGGTTTGAGTTTGGTATGCATTTGGTTCCTAATATTTGAAAAATGGTTCTAAATAATCCCTAAGTGCAAATTTACCATTAGTTGATTAATTAATAAATGACATGACCATTAATTGCTAATTAAACTTACTGACTTGGAAAATTATATTAACTTTATATAAGATTTCGGTGATTGAACTAGGTGGACATCTCTTATATCCTTCTCTTTTCTCTCTTCTTCTTTCTTCTTTCTTCTGCTTCTTCAACGAACTTCACTGGTACTAACCATATATTTCCTTCTTCCTTCTCTTCATTTTCCCCTTTTTCTTCTCCTCCAGTCGAAATTCAATAGCATTGATGTACCCATCCTCCATTGCCTTTTCCCAAGTATCTCCTCTCTTCTTTTTCTTCTCCAACCTCACTGGCTCATTCCCTTCCTTACTTGTTGGCATCATTCATGATGTTGCTAAACCCCCTTCTTTGCCCTTTAAGATCGATCATTGCAAATCTAGAAAATTCCATATTTAGGTCTTTTGATCTAGAGCGAAAGGAAAAGTCCATTGTTTTCCAAATTTGGATAAAAAGTGGTGGCGATGGAGTTTAGATCTGGAAGAAATAGTTCTAGATATGAAAGGAACAAGTAAGACTTCTTCCAAATCTAAAAGACCTTCTTCCATTTGGAAAAAGATATCTGATGGAGGCAATGAGCAACAATGGAAGATGGGTATGGTGTCACTAGTGAAGTTCACTAGAAAAAGAAGAAGAAAGCTAAAACAAGGGAGAAGAGGTCGACATGGGGGCGAAAAAAGGAAATGAAATAGTCAACTCACCTAGTTGAATCACCAAAACAAATATAAAATTAATATAAATTGCCAAGTCAGAAAGAATTCCAATCAACAATTAATTGTTACATAAATTTTTTTAGTGAGTCAACTAATGGTCAATTTAAGCTTAGCGATCATTTATAGACCCATTTTTCAAACTTGGGGAACTAAAGTATCCCTTTTGCAACTTTAAAGACTTAATAGACAACAAACTCAAACTTCAAGGACTAAAAGTGTATTTTGTCCAAATTTTTATTTCTCATTCTATAAGTTTGTTTTTCTCTCATATTTTTTCTTTGTCTCTCTTTCTCTAATACTTTTGTCTCTAACTTTTTGTCTAAATTCTTTTTAAATAGTATTTACTCCTTAAAAAATATTTTTTTTTGAAAAACTAAAGTGGTTTTTCTAAAAAAGAAATTATTTTTAAAATTCTATTCTCATTTCAAAACATTTTCTCCCTAAAATTTATCCTAAAGGTCTTTCTAAAATTATTCTCTAAATTTTTTTTCCATATCTCTCTAATCTTTTTCTATCCAAATTTTTTATTTCTCACACTATCTTACATACTTTTCCTTTTGTTATCTAAAATTGTTTTGTACTTCTTCTTAACATTTTCCCTCTAAAAGTTTTGTCCTTCTAACTTTCTATCTCTCTCAAAAGTATTCTTTATTAAAACGTTGTATCCTCTCTCTCTAAATTTTCTCTATTTTTATTTTTCTCCATCCTCACTTAAACTTTTTTTTTCCAAAATTTTTATTACGCTATCTATGTTTTTTCTCTGTGATATTTTGTTCTAATTTCATTGTCATGTCCAAATATTTTTCTCTCTAAAATTTTTTCCAATGTCTTTTTCAAATGGGTTTTTCTCTTGATTCTTTCTCTAACTTTTTTCCATCCAAAATTTTTATTTCTCACTCTTAACTTTTCACTCTTAATTATTTTTCATCTTCTTTATCTAATTTTGTTTTTATCTTCTCAATATTTTATTTATTTATTTTTTTAAACTTTTTGTCTCTCTAAAGTTATCGCTTCTCGCTTCTAATTTTCTTTCTCTCTCTCATTTTTCTCCATTCGTTGCTTTTATTTTTTTTCTCCAAAACTTTTATACTTTGAGTTTTTTTTTTCTCTCTTACATTTTTTTTCCTTATTTCTATCTAAAACTTTTGTTTTAACATTTCTAAATTATTTTTAAAATACAGTTTAGTCTTTCAAAAACACTTTTGAAAAATTAAATTTATTTTTCACAAAATTTTTCGTTTTTATATTTAATTCTCATTTCTAAACATTCTTTTCCTCTAACATTTTTACCTTGGGTCTTTCTATTTTTTTTTCTAATTTGTTTTCCCATCTTTCTCTACTTTTTTCTATCCAAATTTTTTATTTTATCTCACTCTTTACTTTCTCTCTTAAAAGTTTTTCTATGTTTTCTCCATAATTCTTTGTCCCTCTCTCTATTTTTTTCCTCTAATTTTTTTTACCTTCCTAAATTTATTTCTCTCCAAGGGTTTTTCTCTCTTAAAACTTTTTGTCCCCTTTCTTACTAAAATTTTCTCCACCCCTCACTTTTTATTTTTTTCTCTCAAATTTTTTTTATTTCTCACTCTTTAAGTTTTTTCGAACCTATATCTTTGTCCTTGTCTCTCTCTAAACCTATTGTTTCTAACTCTTTTTAAATTCTTTTAAAAATATTTACTCTTTCAAAAACTTTTTTAAACAATTAAATCATTTTTCTACAAAATTTTCTTTTTTTTAAAAAAAAATTTAATTCTCATTTTCAAACATTTATTTCTCTCCAAAATCTGTCCCAAGGTCTTTCTAAAAATGTTTTCTCCAAGAATTTTTCCTTCTCTCTAACTTTTTCCAATCCAAATTTTTTATTTCTCACTAAATATTTTTCCTTTTTTCTATGCAAAATTTAATTGTATCGCTATCTAACTTTGTCTTACTAGAATGTTTGTCACTCTTCCTAACTTTGTTCCTCTCTTAAAACTTTTATCCCCTTTCTCTCTTTCTAAATTTTTCTTGAACATTTTTTTCTCCAATTATTTTTATTTTTATTTTTCTCACTCGCTATGTTTCTCTCTTATCCTTTTTCTCCTTTGTGTCTCTTTAAACCTTTTGTCTAGCTCTTTCTAAATTATTTTTAAAATTTTATTTAATCTTTCAAAAATATGTTTTAAAACGTAAAGTGATTTTATCCAAAATTTTTTATATTTTTTTCAAATTGGATTCTCATTTTCAAACATTTTTTTCTTTCTAAATGTGTCGCCTTGGTCTTTCAAAAAAATTTCCCTTCAATTTTTTTCCATCACTCTCTAATTTTTTTCAATCCAAATTTCTTATTTCTCATTTCTTCTCTCATATATTTTTTTTTCCTTTTCTCTATCTAAAATATTATTTTACCTCTTTTTTAATCTTTTCTATCTAAAGTTTTTATCTCTCTCCCTAACTTTGTTTCTCGCTCTAAATTTTTTTCTCTTAAATATTTTTATATCTTTCCTTCCTTCTAATTTTCTCTCTCTTTGATCTCTTAATTTTCACACATCTCCTCTTTAACTTCTTTTTCGGTTAATTGTTGGAAATAGCCCAAAATATTTTAGGTCTCTCATCGATAACCCCCACTCCAAAAAACTATTTTCTATGGCACTTTGATTTACTAGTTTTTTTTACCACGTGCACTGCACGTGTAATCAAAATAGTATGAATTAAATTGAATTTACAATGAATTTAACTAATTAATTTTTTTTATACATTCTTATATTAGTTTTATTTTTTCTATTTTTATTATGATTTTTTATTTTTTAATGTGACTAATTTGAATATAATATAATATTTATATTATATTATTTCTATTATAATATAATGTTTCATATAATATAACATAATTTTAATATGATATAATTTTTATTCAGTTTTTTAATTTTTATTTCTATTATTATTATTATTATTACTATTTATAATATAATATATACTTTTTGTACTAATATATTTTGTTTAATTTATGCAATACTTCTTAATACAATTTTATAACTATTAGTTTTTATTTAAATTTGGCATACAATTATTGACAAATAATTAATAAAAATCACACACACACATATATGTGACATATCATAGCAAATGTAGTAACAATAATTATGCTAAATAATAAATAAAAAAACATTTTAAACAAATTGGTTTACAAAGTCAAATATTTTTGGTCAAATTGTCATTTTGCACTTCATCAAGTGAGGACCAATGAGCTATGTAAATTTAAAAAAATGTCATTCAATATAGTTGTGATTTTTTTTTTTTTTACTTTTTGAAATATTTTTTTAAGAAAGCAAGAAAATTTTTAAAATTAATAAACATCTTCTTAAAATTAAAAGAGTATATTCTAAAATTAAAGTGTTTACATTATTGCTAAAATTTTAAAATCATATTTTAAAAATCAAACAAAAAAATAAACTAACCCCTAATTTAAAACTCAAAACAATAATTTAGTTATAAATAAATTAAAACGATGAGTAAAAGAATACGTAAAAGAAAAAACAAGGGCTAACAAAATTTAAATTTAAAAAATCAAATATTCATTTTGATTCAAATTATCAAATCGGATTAGGATGATTTGATTTTGGGCCAACCCATTTGGATTGGATCTGGTTGACCTTGGGCCAGCTTTTGGGCTTGGTTGACTTTTGGGCCTAGCCATTTGGACTGAGCCTGGTTGACTTTGGGCTTAGCCATTTGGACTGGGCCTAGTTGACTTTGGGCCAGCTTCTTTGGACTGGGCTTAGTTGCTTTTGGGTCTAGCATCTGGACTGGGCCCTCAATTTGTGCTTTTGTCTTCCAAATTTCAAAGAATTCAATAGTGTATTTGGACCTGCCATAATTTAATATAGGAATCTGTGCAAATTTAATTAATCCCTAATTAAATAAAAATTTGTCATCAATATTGGGTAATGACGTGGCAATTTTGGGTTGGTCGAAATTTCTATTCCAACATATCTCTAACTCTTTCTAAATTATGCCAACATGATCATAGCTCAACTGACATAAATCATGTACCATCGACCAAGAGGCTAGAGGTCTGAATCTCCCACTCACATATTATCAAAAAAAAAAAAAAACTCTTTCTAAATTATTATTTAAATTTTACTTAATTTTTGAAAAACATTTTTTTTTCAATTTAAATGGATATTTCTCATAATTTTTTTAAAAAAAATATTTATTATCATTTTCAAAAACTTTTTTCTCTATATTTTGTCCCTAGGTCTTTTAAGATTTTTTTTTAAAATTTCTCACTCGTTATTTTTTGTCTCTTAAATATTATTTTCTACCTAAAATTGTTTTATACCTCTTTCTAACACATTTTTGTCCTCCGTCCTAACTTTGATTAGACTTTTCCTCTCCAAAATTTTTATTTCTCACTCTCTACGTTTTCTCTCTTATATTTTGTCATGGTCTCTCTCTAAATCTTCTATCCCTAAGTTCTGTCTCTAACTATTTCAAAAACATTTTTTAAATTTTGACTACTCTTTTTAAAGCATTTTTGGAAATTTTTGTTTTGTTTTGTTTTTTTTTTTAAATTTGATTCTCATTTTCAAACATTTTCCTAGATCTTTCTAAAAAATTATTATGTATATTCTTTTTCCATCTCTCTAAATTTTTTCTATCGAAAATTTTTATTTCTCAATCTTAACTTTTCTTTGATAAATAGTTTTTTTTTTAATTTTTAAATTTAAAGTTGTTTTACATGTTTCTCTAACTTTTTTTATCTAAAATTTTTATCCCTCTTTATCTGACTTCTCTCTTAAAATTCTCCTCATCCCTCACATTACCCCATTTTTTTATTTCTTGGTCTCTAAGTTATTTTTATTTGTATCCTTGTCTCGATGTAAAATGTTTGTCTCTAACTTTTCAACATTCTTTTGAAAATTTATTTTATATAAAAAATTATTTAAAAAATATAAGTGATTTTTAGGAAATTTTTTTGTCTCTTTAATTTGATTCCCGTTTGCAAACATTTTCTCTCTAAACTTTTCCCTTAAACTTTTTTCTATAAAATATAGCTCTCCTTTAACTTTTCTCTGTTAAATATTTTTTCTTTTCCCATATATATATATATATATATATATTTATTTATTTATTATTTTACTTTTCTCTAGCTTTTTCGTCTTGAAATTTCTTGTCCCTCTTCAAACTTTGTTTGCGTCGGAAAAAGTCACGAAAAATAAAACCCTAGCCCTCTCTTCTTCTTCTTCTCCTCTCTTCTTCTTCTTTTCTTTTTCTCTCTTCTTCTTCCTTTTCTCTCCGCCGTCTACAGCCAAAACCTCATACAATCACCTCATCTTTTCTTCTTCTTCTCCATTTTCTTCCTCATTCTTCACTCATGCCTTCTCTCTTCCATTTTTTGTATTTTTCTTGTAGGTTGCGTTCGATTTTGGGCATTTAGAGGGGAACTTTTTTTTGGAGTTCGTTACTTTTTGTGCTTCTCATCGTCTAGTTCCATTTTAAGCTTGTGGGTTTTATTTTCAAAGGTATTTGTTTAATTTTAACTTATATTTGTCTAGTTATTTTTAGGTTTTCTCTCTTTCTCAATACTTTTTTGTTTTCTTTGTTCACAAATTCCGTTAGTAGCTTGAATTTTCTTCTTGGTTAAGCATTTGGAGGTATATAGAATTCTTACATTGTGTTTTTGTTAGTTTATTTAAGATTTAAACTTGGTTATTGAGCCTTTTGAAGTTAAAAAAAAAATTATTTGAGTGTATTATGTGTTCAACGTGTAATTTGGAGAATATGTGTGTGATTTGGAGGCTATTTATGTGATTGATGTTTGATTTGGAGCTTATTGTTTGATTAAAGTATGATTAAATTGTTCTTTTGAATTTATTGTATGTTCAAAATGTGATTTGAAGCTTAATTATTTGATTAGATTGTGATTTGTAGGCTCTTTATGTGTTTAAAGTTTGATTTGGAACTTAACCTGTGATTAGAAGTGTGATTTTGAGCCTATATTTGAGTGAATAAATTATGACATCGAGTCCAAGTGTGTGATTAGTTGATTTTGAGCCTCTTGTGTAATTTGATTTATAGCCTATTTTATGATTTTTATCCTATAGAGCCTATTGAACATTAAAATGTAAGGTTATATATTGAGTTAGAGTGCTATATTTTGAGCATAGTGAAAATTATATTGTGATTTTGTTCTCTTAAAATCCCTAAGTGTGCCTTGTATATCAGTGGCGGAGCCACGTAAGGCCCAGGGGGGGCTCAAGCCCCCCCTGAACTTTCTAGAATTTTTAAATTAGTATTTAACGCCGCAATAGGTATATGAAGTTGCTTCATGGTGTGGTGGCGCCAGCCCCCCTTGCCGTTCTCTTATTCATGAGTTCGAACCTTAATGGCAGCAATCTGATGTGATTTTTTTTCTTTAATTTTTTGTTAAATTTTAACAGCGTGATTTTCAAGCAAGTATACGTGATTCACGGATTCTGGTGTTCAATTCTCTTAAACAGCATGTTTTGAAAATTATTTTCATCTTTAATATATATAAACAAACAAGACACATAATTATTTAATTTATTTGAGAATATATAAAAACTCTTTAAAAAAATTAGACTTTTTTATTTTATTCTCTTTATATAATTCCTCCGTTCCACATAATATATATATACACGAGCGAAAACTATAGAGGCAAATTTATTCAAACCTTAATTTTTAAAAAATATTTTTATTAATGCTTATATTGCGAAATATTTATTTCATAAGATAGAAAATGAAGTTATGATCGATTTCATAATGTAAAAATTCATAGAGGACAATTGCAATGTATAAAATTCATAGTTTAGCTTTATTTATGAATTTTTTGGATTGTTTACATATAATTTACTTTTACAAAATTTTAAGTGAAGCCCCCCCTAAACAAAAGTTCTAGATCCGCCACTGTTGTATATGTACATACTTGGAATTAAGTTGGTGCACAAAATGCTATACTCAACACGTTTCTTTAATATATCCTTGGAGGGTTAGAATGATATTTATTTAAAATTAAGTACTTTTGGATGTTTGGGGGTTAGTTTAAGACATTTGGAGAGAAGTTAGACACTTTCGGAAGAGTTTGAAGTGAGTTCGGGATGAGTTAATCATTTAAAATTTGTACCTTAGACACTTTGGAGTGAATTAGACACTAAACTTTCATTAAAATCTATCTATAATTAGTAATAGTTTCGACTTTTGATTTTTAACTTCAATAATAGAATTTTGCTTCATAATTTTTTTTTATCTATAATTAGTAATAGTTTGTCCATTTTTTGAAGCAAACATATTTTTATCGTACAATGACAAGCACACAAGAAGGTCTCTTCTAACTAGGTATGGATGATTTCTTTGATGTTATAAAATCATTATGAAACTTATTGTCTTTTATATGTTTGGTTGTATGTTATATTGTATTTTACGTTTAATTATTAGCATATATGGCTATTTAGAAGTTATTGTACCCATAATTGGGTTTAGAAATCGGTTTGGGTGAATTAAAGTTCTTCATTTAATGTCAAAATTTTTGCTTGATTGTATGGCTATCCTGCAGTTATGGTAGCCATTCAAATAGAGAGTTAGTTTTAGTGAGTTAGACACATTTTTTTAAGGGTTAGATATTGGATAAGTTAGTGGGATTTTAGTAAGAATAGATAAGTTAGGCACTTTTTTTAGGGTTAGTTTGGGTGAGTTAGTGGGATGTGTGTGAAGTGTGTTTGAGTGAGTTTGTGATATTTGAAGTAAGAGTTTCAATGAGTTGACAATGTTTGTTGGCTTTTAAACTACGCTTAGGTACTTTTAAGATACTTTGGTAGCATTAGTTGCCTCAAAGTATGCTTAGGTACCTTTAAGATACTTTTTTAGCATTAGGAGGTGAGTTGTGTGCTTTAGGTCCACTTTAGGATAGGAACTTTAATTTTTAAGTTTATTTAAGAGTCAAAATGACACTTAGACTATTTTTAAGCACTTTTTGGCCACTTTCTAGGTTTCGAGGAGTAGAGTAGACACTTTTAGGTCGTTTTGAGTTAGTTTTTAGCCTCAAAGTATACTTAAGGCACCTTTAAGATACTTTTGTAGCATCGATGAGTTGGTTGTGTGATTTAGTTTCACTTTAAGCACTTTCTAAACTTCTTTGAGAATCAAAATGACGCTTAGACTCTTTTTAAGCACTTTTTGGCCATTTTGTAGGTTCCAAAGGGCAAAGTAGACACTTTTATGTTTGAGTTAGTTTTTGCCCTCAAAGTATGCTTAAACACCTTTAAGACACTTTTGTAGCATCAGATGGTTTGTTGTGTGCTCACTTTAGCACTTTCTAAGTTTCTTTGAGAGTCAAAATGACACTAAAACTCTTTTTAGCCACTTTTTGGCCACTTTGTTGGTTCCAATGAGCGAAATAGACACTTTTACGTTTTGAGTTAGTTTTTGGCCTCAAAGTATGCTTAAGCACCTTTAAGACACTTTTGTAGCATTGGGGGGTTGGTTGTGTGCTTAAGTTTCGCTTTAGACACTTTCTAAGTTTCTTTGAGAGTCAAAATGACACTTATACTCTTTTGTGCTTTAGTTTCACTTTAGGAACCGTCTTTTATTTTATGTTTTGTATTTAAAATTTTTCATATTATTTTTTTTTAGATTTGCAGTTGTGTAATCTTGAAGACCTATTTTCAAAAATACAGACAAAGACGAAGATTGAAGCCTTCAAGATTAATTGTTTTGTTTCCAATGTATTTGTTTTCCTTTTTCGAACTCTAGTACATATAGAGATTGAACATTTTGTAATCAAATTATTGCATTTCAATACTATTGCTTTTTTATGATATTATTTTTTGTTTTAAAATCATACTATAATGAACTATCAAGTAGTATAGAAATAAATAAACAAATAAAAAAAGAGAAAAATATATATTTTTTAGGGTTTTGCTGACGCACATTACGTTGGCAAAAGTAGATTTCTCCCGATGCATACATTAGTCGTCGGAAGAAACTTTTTCCAGACGTAATGCATTATGTTGAGAGAAGTCCATGTTTCCTGACTCAATGCTATTTTCATCGGGAAGTAGCTTTCCCGATGGCTTTATACCGACGAAATATTTTCGTTGGCCAAGACTTTTCCCGACGCAATATAGACTTTTCCCGACGCTTGGTTGCATCTGGAAAAATGAAAAATCTTAACACCTCCTTTCTAAGCAGTTGCGAAAAAGTTGTTGTATCATTTGCAGCGATTTTCAACTGCTGCAATAGGCCAAAAAAAATCGTTGCTATAGATGAGTTTTCCTGTAGTGTGCACCCATATGGTTGGATTGTCGAAGCCTGCCAAAAGAAAATTGATCTCACAAGCTTGTAGAGTAAGTGGTACTGAGTTGAATCCCAAGAGAACCAATGTATTAGTTTCTCTTAGTTAAGTTTGCAAAATAAAACAAAACAAGAGGGGGTTTTTGGTTTGCAATTGAGAATAAAGACAAACAAATAAAAGCAAAGGACAAATTGATCTACCAAAGTTTTCAATTCAAAGGAGTCTTATCCAATTGTTTACTAATCCCAAGCTTACCAAAGATAACTCAATTAAACACCTAAGTACTTAGTCAAGTTATTCGTAAAAGCCGTAATAAGTATTAATCTCCTAGTCTAACCGATTTTAACAAAGCATTAAACTAATTCTTATTGTCTAATTAATGGGGCACGATAACATTCCATATTAACTCGAACAACAACATTAAGGGCAATGAGACAACTAAGGCAAAGTTAATTAAGCGAGATATAGCTACACCTAATCAATATGTTCTTTGATTCCTTAGAGTCTATCATGCAAGCTATGTAATTTGAGGAAAAGCCTAAACTACACACACATGAAACGAACCTGTTGCTATTGGAATTAAGCACACAAGGAACAAACAAATACTTAGATGAAATAATTGAAAATGAACTTAGCCCGAAGCCTCATAGTCTACAATTGGACTCAAACTGACCCTGAATTAAAAACATGAACTCTAGCCAATTCATGATGATGTAGAAAGAATTACCATGGTTCGATGTTTGCCAAGTAGAACTGAAAAGTACCAGGAAAACCTTTTTGAGAGTGTTTAACAATAATCTTAAGAGATAACACCCGTTTGCCTTAGAGAAGGATCTTTATATAGTAGTCAAGGTAGTGTCGAGACACCAAGGGTGGCATTGAGACGCTGCCCTCATCGAATAAGGAAAGTATCGCATGAAATCGTGTAGCGTCAAGATGCTGTGACAGCGTCTCGACGTTACCAGCTGATAGCATTAATTTAGTGCTATATTTATGCCCTATTATTGGCTAGTTTTGTATTGAATTAGTGAACTTTGATGTGTATTTCTCTTGATTTTGTAGAAAACCGAGCTAACGGAGCAAAATCGAGTGTTCGAGATTACTTTGATGGATATTGGAGTTTTTTACAGTTTTGTTGACGATTCAAGAAGAGAAGAGAAAATTAATAAAATGTTTTAAAAAAAAAAGTTTTCATTTTGAAAGTCCATGTTTTAAGACTTTCAAGTTGAAAGTTAAAAAAAAAAAAAAAAAATCATCTTGGCGCCTAGGGGCCCAAGCGCCCGAAGCAGAGCAGTTGGACAAAATGACAGCGCCTAGGCGTTGTTTTGGGCGCCTAGGTGTTGTGATTATGACAGAACGCGTTTTTTAAAGCGTTGCTCGACCTTTGCTATATATACATCTTATTCTCTTCGATTTGAGGAGGCCAAACCGAGGGTTTATGCCCTAAACACAACTCTATGCTATTTTGAGAGGATTTGGGAGCATTTGTGAGTGGATTGAAGCAATATTGAAGATTTGGAGCTTGGATTCTTGGGATAACACCTCAGAAACTCGAGATCTCCATTTGTTTGCAATTTCTTCCTTTTTTCTTTCATTTATAGTTAATTTTGTGGCTGTAAAGTAGAGATTTTTGGGTTGTATTGACTGATTTTGCATGATTTAATCCCTACTTACTTGGGTTTATTGTTAAACACTGTTTTATGCTTGATTGTTTGAAATTTTGGATTGATTTCTTAAGTAATAGATGTTTATTGCTTTTAGGGCTTTGAATCATTTATGCAATTGTTTCTTAATGCCTTTAACCATTGTTTCTCTAATTAATTGAGGTATATCTAAGTTGAGCTCGAGAGAGGACACTTAGTTTAGCTTAATGCGCAATTAATTAACTACTCGAGTGACAGCGAGATTAATAGCTAATTAATTGTAGTTGGTGATGAAGGTTAATTAGTTGGACATTGGTTAATCGATTAGTTTTCTAAGTGGAAACTCGAAGGAGAGAAACTTAGACAATAACCCAATTGCATAACTAGTGTTTATTTACCTATGTGACAGCCGGGGTTAATAAATAAACATTAGAAGTTCGTAATGAAGAGTCTTAACGCCTTGTATGAGTTAGCTAGCGCTATGGAGACTTAGGCTAGTTAATTGATACATTGAGAGTGGAGGAGACCGAGAGGAGATTCCATGTCTTTAGAGCTTCTAGACTTATGAGTTCAGTGTTCATTGGTTTATAATTATCTGTTAGCTTAGTAATTGATCATTTCCCAAGTTATCCCTCGTGTTTGTGTCTCCCATTTATTTTCTGCATTTATTTTCTTTTGTTAGTTAGTTTATCTTCTATTGATTTCAGTTCTCTAAATAAAGTTAAGTGAGAGTATTCGTGGTAATTAATTGAATTAAAAGCTGATCTCTGTGGATTCGATACTCGGTAGGAATACCGTTTTATATTACTTGACCCGTGCGCTTGTGGAAACGTATTTGTACGCCCAACACCAGCATTGAGCATGGCCTCCCCGCAACATCGAGCGAGCCTTCACTTGGTTCTTCACTTAGTCTTCAAACTTGAATGTGTATGTAGCGGCGTCTTGACGCCCAAAGTGGCATCTAGATGCTGCCCTCTCAGGTCTAGTGGCTTGATTTGCTCATTCTCTTGACTAGGATGCTCGGTTTAGGCACGAATTGTTATCATTTGATCCCGATTTATCCAAAGTGTCTTGAATAGCTTCGAGTTGCTCAAACTCTACAAAACTGACAATTTAAGCTCGTGAGAGTAACAAAACTAGCACAAAATAGAGAGAATAAATAGCACAATTAAGGTGCTATCACCATCCCACCTTAGGGACAACTTCCACCATGCAAATCTAAATTGACCAAGACGATCCTAACGTCATTCAAGACTACTTCCAACCTACATTTCTCACAAACTACCACTACAAGAATTTTTAGAATTTTGGTTTCTCCCGACATTTTTGTTCCCAACGCAGCAAATGTCATCGGGAGAAACGGCTTCTTTCGACTCTATATTAACGGCGTCGGGAAAGGGTGAACTTTTGTTGACGCCATTTAAAATGGCATTGGCAAAAGGGAAACTTGTTCTGACATCGTATATATTGCGTCGGGAAAGGTCACCATATTAGAGGCGTCGGCAACCCTTTGCCGACACAGTTTAAAATGCGTGTCGGCAAAGGGTGACCTTTTCCCAACTACATTGGCAAATCGGAAAAAGGTCACACTTTTGCCGATCCATTTTAAACTGCGTCAGCAAAGGGTACCCTTTGTCGAAGCCTCTAATATGACGTCGAGAAATGGTACTTTTCCCGATGTCGTTAATATGGCGTCAGAAAAAGTTTCACCTAGAAAACCCTAACCCTCTTTCTTTTTCTTCCCTCTTTCTTTCTCCCTCTTCGATTTTTTTCTTCTCCTCTGCTGCAGTCACCATACTTTCATTGCTTGCACCGCCACCCTCCACCAACCTCATCGTCGCCCTCTGCCAATGTTGCTGCCGCCCTCCTCCACCGTCTTGCCGTCGCCGCCGTCCATTTTTTCGTTAGGTTTCCTTTTTATTTTTTTCTCTCTTTTTCTCCCTCAATGTTTGAATTAGAACAAACTCTTTTTGTTTTGGCTATCTAAAATATTGATAGAAGTTTGAGTGCTTTGAGTTGTTTATTTGCTTCCGTATTTATTGATGGCAATTTTGTAATGGTTTTTCTTTTGTGTTTATTGATTTTTTGGTTTTGGCTATCTAAAATCTTGATAGAAGTTTGAGTGCTTTGAGTTGTTGTTTATTTTTTTTGTGATTATTGATGGTAATTTTGTAATGGTTTATGGTTTTTTTGTTTGTTTGTGTGTTTTTAGTTTTATATTGGAGAATGGATTTCTTGGTGGAATATTGTTTGGCAAATGATTTGATTGTGGTTCGATTGAGCATTTTTGGGGCATGTTGTTTATTGTTGTTTGAATTGGTATTGATTATGCATATTGGTTATTGTAATGGGAGGTTTGATTCTTTCTTGATTTTTTTTAGGATTTTTTTTTTATTTTTTAGCCTAGAAGCTTTGGTGCCAAATAAAGAAATTAAATTGATGAGTTAGTGGGATTCAAAGTGAGATTTGATGAGTTAGGCACATTTTTTTAAAGGTTAGTTTGAGTGAGTTTGCGGGGTGTGAAGTGTGTAATGGGTGGTGAATTGCTAAGAGATTGTTTTGGTTGTTATGCTCCTAAGTGTAAGTTTAGTTTTGATATTATGTTCCTAAGTTTAGATAAGTTAGTTAAGTCTGGTGGTTTTGATTGTTTTGATCCATATAAATGGATGGTGTGTGCTAAGAGATTGTTTTGCTAAGTTTAGTTTTTTTTTTTTTAAAATTAAATGACTTTAGTATTCATTTTCATGCTAAGTTTGTTAAGGTTTATTGTTTGTTTTAATTTGATGAGTTAGTATTCATTTTCAAATAAGTTAGTTAACTTTTGATGTTATGTTCGTAAGTTTGACACATTAGTTGTTTGTTTTAATTTGACTAGTTTAGTTGTTATGTTAATTGATAAGTTAGTATATTGATCTTGTAGTGATCATATAATCATATAATTAATATTAGGTTTTGTTTTTCATAGATACTTCGAGGTCGATGTTATTCTCAAAGGCTAGGGACATTGGTTCAACGAGATGCCTTGTCTCCTTTTTTCTCATGAACTTTTCACTTTTTGGGGCAAACACATATGCATATATATTAGCATCTTTTGCCTTGATTTTGTACTTGACTTTGTCAATTACTTTGTCTCACATAATTTTTCTTTGAATCAATTGGTCATGTTTTGATTTGTGGTTGAAATATTGGGACGAACTGACATTTGGTTTCAAAATGGGTATGTTATAGGTAGTTTAGGAAGAAGAATTGATAAATAAAGTTGTGAGTATTAAAGTTGAAGACGATTAGTTTGAGTATTATATCTCTTTGTTTGTCTTGTGTTTGTGAGTATTAAAGTTGAAAACGATAAATAAAGTTGGGCTTTTTATGTAACCCCTCACACACTTAGAGTTGGGGCTTAATTAAATTTTATTTTTTTGTAGGTGCTTCGGGGTTGATGTACATGCGAGTAAGATTATGGACGAGATTTAGGATGCATTTACAAAAAAAATTATTTTTCCTAAGTGTTTTATGTAATTTTAGTTTTATTTCCAATTTTATATAAACAGAAATTGTTTGAACAAATTTTGTTGTTTGGTTGATATAAAATTTGGTATAAATTTTGTTATTATACTTGAATGAAATTTGGAACGTTTTGTTTTATATACATTTATTATCAGGTAAAAAAAATTGCATTACAATAATATTAGAAAGAAACAAAAATATGAGATTAAAAAAATAATATTAAAAATCAATACCAGACTTTTGCCTACGTCGGAATAAGTGGCGCGGCAAAAGCCAGTTTTGCCGACGTTGAATTACTGGCATCGACATAAATGACTTTTGCTGATGCCGATTTGTCAACGTCGGCGGAAGTGACTTTTACCGATGCCACTGGGTTAGCGTTGGCAGAAGTGGTTTCGGCCGACATCACCTATTTCTACGTCGGCTAAACCCTCTCTCGACGGGTCTATCCCAACGCCCTTGTTGACACCCATTGTCGCGTTGGAAAAGTCTTTCCCGACGCATTTTTTTGACTTTTGCTGACGCTTGTGTGCGTTGGACAAAGTCCAGATTAGCTAGTGTACTCTAGCTCACTAGCCTATTGATGCTGATACCTGCAAGCTGAAACTTGACCACAACCACAAAAATGATTCACTAGAATACATTAAGAGGCGACACAATCCAAATGCTCATTTATCCGAGGCTTTATGCAGCTAAGTAAGCATCACTTCAAAGCAAGAAATGGTAAGCGTTCCTCTTACCAATTATTTTCCTCCTGCCAAGACAGCTCAACTCAAACTGAAATTGGAAACATTCAAGCAGCAGGACTTTGAGTCACTTTTTGAAGCTTGAGGGCAATACAAAAAGCTTCTAAGAAAGTGCATGCCTACATCATGGTCATCAAGATTGGCTTCCAGTTCAACTACTTTACACGCGCACACATATGAGATGTAAGATGATATACAATCAACTTGTCACATCACTGAAATTTTTGTAAGCTATCTTTGAGAACATGTGAGGCTTGATTTTAATTTTTTTTCTACCATGTTTGTCATTTACTACCCTAATGTTCAATACCTTTTTGTCTTGTACGTGATTATAGGTCTATTTGGTAATGTTCCAATTTTCTGTTTATTGTTTATTGTTTCTCATTTTCCTCCTTTTTAATAAAGAAAAACAAAATTGCATTTCGTAATTGTTTCTTGTTTCTTGTTCTTTCTTTTTTATTGAAAAAAGAAACAAAAACTTGTTTGGTAATCCTTTCTTGTTTCTTATATTCTCTAAATTTTTATATAAAATTAAATATTCAAATAATTTATGTTAATTTATTTTTAAATATTTATTATTTATTTTTTAAGTCAAGAATGATGAAATGATGTTCTCATTTATATTTTGGACCAAAAAAAAGAAAAGAAAAGAAAAAGAAATAGAAACAGGAAGAAGAAACAATAAACTTGATTTTGTTATTTTCAAAATTTATGGACAATTTTAAAAATGTTTTTGAAAAATGAGAAACGAGAAATAGGAACAATACTGAAATGCTTATGTTTTCTAAAAACTGGAAACAAGAAACATAAATGTTACCAAACAACTCCTAAGTTTCAACCATACTCATTCCTCCAACGTCGTCGCTACCTCTAACTTTTCTACCTCGAACAATGTTAATGTACCCACCAACCAATAGCTATATCAATCATAACATTTCCTTCTCTCAATATAACTACATATGATTTTACATGTCAAAGAAAAGTAAAATCTTGTACAAATTTATAGTATAAATATAAATAAATAGACAATAGATTCCTTGGCATTGCTTCCAAAAATCAACTCTCAATGGTCAAAAGTAGAAAGATAAGCAATTTGTGCATCATAAGCTTCTTTAAGGTCAGCCAAAACTTTTCCTATATTAGGCCTTAGAGAAGCATCTCTCTCAACACACCTTATAGCAATAAGAGCTGCCTTGTTCATGCTTTCAACATCAAAGCTTCCCCTCAAACTTTCATCTACTATCTCAAATGCACCTGCTTGCAAGTAGGGTTTTGCCTGTATGACAATGTAATGAATTTGAGGAACTATTTTATCATTAGTTGTTTTTGGAAAAATTTATGAGTTTAGGTTTGGTTGGATCATATCTTTCGTCATCTCTATCGTAGTTTCACATTTGTGTCGAATTTGCTTTTGTAATTTTAAAAGTTTCACTTTCATTCCAACCCAATAGGTACTGAAAAATTATTTAGCACAAGTATGTCAATTCTGACACATCTAACCTTATTTATCAATGACAAAGACCATTAAGTATAGATACAAGTTTAAACTTTAAAAATATAGGGATGAAATTGACACAAACATAAAAGTAAAGAGATAAATGATATAAATAATTCTTTATGTAATCTATATTTATTGGAAAGTCTACATAAATATATATCTTTGATAAATTTTAGAAAACAAAAGGAAGGATTAAAGAAACTATTTTTTGTTTTGTTTTTTTTTTTTTTTTTTGTTTTTAAAGTTTGGTCAAGGTTTAAACTATTTTAGAAAATATATTTGCATAAGTTTCGATCTATGTTTTCTAAAAATGTAAAAATTGTTTCTAAGAGAAAACAATTGTTACATTATTAAGTATGTATCTAAAATTATATAGTATATAGAACATATAATAAAATGAAGTAAGGTAAATGAATACTTTTGCGTTATCTTATATATACTAACTAAAAAGAATATAATATATGTAAATTACTAAATTATACACTTTACAAAACTTATGATGATTATATATGAAAATATCATTAATTTAGAAAAGTGAAATGAAACATTTGAAGGTGGTTTGGTCACGCTTCGTTTCTTGTTTCTAATCTTTTAGAAAAACAAACTTTGCCAAACCGAGCATAGCTCAACTAGCATAAAGTGTGTGCTATCGACCAAGAGGTCAAAAGTTTAAGTCCCCCCACCCCCAGTAATGGTTGAATTGAAAAAAAATAAAATAAATGTGGGGGTGGGGATTCAAACAAAAAATGATGTTACTAGGCACGAGATTATGTTTCTTTTTTTCAATAAAAAAAGAAAAGAAAAAAAAGAAACAACTACCAAACATTGTTTTTACTTTGCGTTGATAAAAAATAGGAAACGAGAAACGAAAAATAAAAAATAGAAATATTACCTAGCGAGCTTATTGTTTTTCTAATCTATATTGTTTGTTCACAAAACTTATTTTAAAAATTATCCTTCTAAACAAGTTTTTTTTTTTTTGGAAGAATGTCATAAGGTAGACAGAAAACAAAATAATGGAAGTATTATGAATTTACCCATAACACCAAGTTGAAAGAATCTGGATTTCCAGTGTGACTCAAAGGCTCTCGTCCACAAATGAGCTCCAATAGAACAACTCCAAAACTATAAACATCACTCTTTTCAGTTAATTGTTGAGTGGAGTAATACCTGCACTTATCATATTCAAGTTAGAATTGGAATTTATATAGTAGCTTAAGAATATATTTGCTAACAGTTCTTTTTAATTTTTTCAACTTAAAAACGTTTTCGAAAACACTTTCTAAAGCTTTCAAAGTATATTAGCAATAATTTAAAGATTTGTAGAAGTACTTTTTGAAGTACCTTTAGAGAAGTACGCACTCTTCATTAGTGCTCTTCCTGATTCTTTTTTAATTAGTGATTTTTTTTTTAAAAAAAAAGATTAAATTACAAGTTTAGTTTCTAAACTTTCTATCGAATAAGATTTTCGGACTTTAAAAAATATCTAATAGGTTTCTAAATTTTTAATTTTGTGTCTAATAGATCCCTGAACTTTAAAAATGTCAAATAGGTCACCGAATTTTCAATTTTGTGTTTAAATAGGACATTAAACTTTAAATGTTAAGTTTAATATACTGAATAGGTCAAAGACCTTGCCTATTAGACACCAAAGTGAAAACTTAGAGACTTATTAGATACATAAAATCAAAATTTAAAGATTTATTAGATACAAAATTGAAAGTTCAAGCTGAACCTATTTGTGTCACGAATCACCACTTAAGAACCTTAAAATTTAGGAACGACTTGAAAATCAATTATGAAGAACAAGCTTTTATGTTTATGAGTGATTTTGGAATGACCAAAATCACTTTTGTCATGCCAAAAATAACTAAAAAGCACATGACAAACAAAATCACTCCCAAACATGACCTAACCTCTTTCGAAAAAGTGCTATAAAATTTGTCAAAAAAAAAAAAAAAAAAACGTACTCGGGATCCAAATAACCAGCAGTGCCCTTGACAACAGTGGTGACATGAGTTGCATTAGGCTGTGGTATTTGCTTGGACAACCCAAAGTCACAAACTTTTGCATTCATTTCCATATCCAAAAGAATGTTACTACACTTCACATCACGATGGATTATTCTTGGTTCACTCCCATTGTGTAAATAGTCCAACCCTAACATAACCATATACAAAATTATAAAATTAGTTAACAATTATGTTTGGAATTCATTTTATTTTTTTAATTTTTACTTTCTATATACCTTTAAAAATTTCATAATCATCCCAATCAATCGATTAAAATTAATTAAACACCCCTACCATAAATGAGAAAAATAACTAAAATCTAATTTGACAAGTTATTTGTGATTGTACTCTGAAAGATGTCACAAAAATCCAACAAACTTTATTGGTTGTACTCCATAATATGACTAGCTCTTTCTTTCTACCTTTTCAATTATAGTAATGCTTTGAAATCTTATCCTAATTCATATATTTTTCAACCTAGATGGACATGTCAAATCCCATGCATATCATTAAAATAAAATGTGATATCATAAGATTTATTTGCCATATCTAAAAAATTACTTGCCATGTTGAATTTATGATATCCCTCAATATAATGGTAAGGACAATTGTAAAAGTATATATATTAACCTTTTGCTGCATCAACAGCAACTTTCAGTCTTCTAATCCAGCTAAGTGAAACACTTTTTTTGTTCTTGCCTGAAAAAAATATACATAACAATAAATAATTAACCATCAAAGTACAATAGGATTATAAACATTATTTGTTATATGAATTGCAACATATATATTTACCATAGATGTGGTCAGCCAAGGATCCTCCAGGTAAATACTCATAAACAAGTATTTGTCGTTTCGATTCGTTACAAAATCCTTCCAAACAAACAAGATTTTGATGACGAATTTGAGACAAGAGATGAACCTATTAAACAACATTTGTTGAATCATGATTAGAATTAAAAGCTTTAGAAAAATGATACGCCATGGTAGATTTGATCTTCTCCATATACGTTGTTAGCAAGAGATTGACCAATACGTCAACTATTTACATGAGATGATCGAGGAGAAAATAACATTGTATATATCCAATCTATTTGAAATATTCTCAATATACCCTCTCGAAAATGGCCTCATATATTAGCATGAGATTAGAGATATGAACTAGCTAGTAACATAATCAGATGAGACAACGAAGAAAATAAGGTTCAAACTTTTGTTCTAATACTATATTAAATTACTACTAGACCAAAACAGTGAAGCAAATAGATTAGACTAAATTTAATCTTTTCAAATATATTCTCAAACACTCTTCCTCACTTGTGGACTCAAATACTAGCACAATTCTGGAATGTTTGAGCTTAAACTTCCGTATCATATTTAAGTATGACTAAACTCGAGAATTGAAACGGATAAATTAGGATAAAGTTAATCTTTTTCGATATATTCTAAATACGTTTTCGAGATGTATAGGAGTACCTCATTGATAAAGGAATCAGCCCCAAGTTGGCTTTTGTCAAACCTTACTTTGACAGCCACAAGTTTTCCCTCAGGAAGCTTTCCAAGATAAACAGATCCAAAGCTTCCTCTGCCAATCACCTCCTTGAAGTTGTTTGTAGCTGCCTTTATCTCCTTGTAACAGAATACTTTTGCAGAGTTCCAATTCCTTAGCTCCATTGCTGCTTCTACACATGAAACAAGTTTTCAAAACTCCCTCAGCATTAGAATTCACAAAACCGAAACCAAGCTCCGATTCAAGTCAGGAAGCGATCGTTCGGTAACGTTTCTGTTAGCTTCGTGTTTAGTCTTTCTTCCAATTTTTTAGAAACTTATGCTTTTTGATAACTGTTTCTCATTTCTCATATTTACGAAATATAACAAAAATTGTATACAAATTTTCAGCTAAAAGTTTTCTTATAGCCTTTCAAAAAATTATTATTCTCATTTTGGCTTATAAAACTCATAATCAACATTAAAACAAATTAAATATTTTATTTGAATATTTTATTTTTAAATTTATTTTTTGAGTAAAATTTCAAAATTTTAATAGTTAAATTATAAGTTTGATCTATAAACTTTTGAGGGTGCGTCTATTCAATCCTCATTTTAACAGTTTTTAATTGGTTCTTAAGCTTTCAACAAGGTTTTGTCTATTATTAGTTCCTACATTTTTAATTTTATGTCTAACGCATCTTTGTCATTAACTCTATTAGTTTAGCAATGATGCATTTCACAACTTTATTATTTAAAAATTACATGATGGGTTAAGTTCGAGCAAATTTAGGGGCATAAGGGTTATAGTTATGAAGTTAATGATAAAGACTTATTAGACACAAAATTAAAATTGGTTTAATGACTTCTTAGATTTTTCTTTTTTATTTATTTTTTTTAAGTGTAGTGACTAAATAAATACACCCTTAAAAGTTCAAAACTTATTAGAAACTTTTTAAACTATATAGGATTATAACCTAAAAATTTAAAACAAACCTATAATTTAACCTTCAAAACATGAGAAAAAAAGAAATAATTACCAAACACGAGTTTATTTTCCTAAGAAATAGAAAAGCAACATAAAATGATCATAAACTAAAAACAAGAAACGAATACGATAACAAACGATCGAGCTCGAAGTTTTCTCTTACTTGTTGAGTAAGTGAGTTCAGTTGTGTGTTGAGAATGCTTCCTCATGTAGAGTAGAAATGAAAGAGACAGAGTGATGAGAACTAGCAAAGCTGCAGCAACTGCACAAACAATGATTGTGATTGGCATATGATTGTTGTTACTATGGCTGCTCATCTCCTTCTTTCTTTCAGGAACCACTGTGACTTGTGGTGTTTCAATGGCTGGATTTGATGAAACATCATTGCATGTCATTGTGGAGAAAGACAGGCAAAGGTTTCCTGATGTTCTGCAACAACGAATAATCGACATTCTAACATCATCGTTCGTAAAGGTTTAAATATAGTTTTGGTTTGACTTTTATCAGGTTTTTTGTTGGTCTTGATCTAAGTTCAAATTTAGTATCTAAAGTCTCGTTTGGTAATGTTCTCATTTCTTGTTTCTCTTTTTTCGTATCTCGTTTCCTCTTTTTTAATAAAGAAAAACAGAACAACGTTTAGTAATGGTTTCTTGTTTCAAGTTCTTTGAAATTTTAAATGAAAAATGTAAAAATTTTATATGAAAATTAGTTTTAAAAATTAAATATATTTATTTTTAGATATTTATTATGCATTTTATAAGTCAAGAATGATAAAATAATATTTTTATTTATGTTTGAAAAAAAAATAGAAATAAAAACAAGAAACAAGAAACTTGATTTTATTGTTTCCAAAATGTATGTACAATTTTGGAAACGTTTCTAAAAAATAGAAACAAAAAACATAAATAATCACAAACTACTTTTGTTTCTCAAAAACTAGAAACAAGAAAACAAAAAACCAAAAATAGGAACGTTACCAAACGGCTCCAACTTTCATCAACTTTCAATGTTTGTCCTTTTGAAAGTGGAATTAAATTAGAAGGTTCGATTATGGGTAAAATAGAAATTTGGAAAGAAAAAAAAAATCAGAAACTAAGATAAAATATAGAAAATAATAAAGAAATTCCATACCTAATTTCCAGACTTCCTTTGTTTAAAGACAATGGGAGGGTGCCTTCTAGCCTATTGTTCGCCAAATTCCTGAACATTGAAAGTGAAAACAATCTTAAGTTCCAAAATTAAAAATGTCTTTGGATGAAACAAACTATTTTTATTCCCATCGGAAAAAGATTTCATTTAAAAACACTACTATCAGAAGATAAACCAAATTCATTCAAATTGTAAAATTTTAAGAACAGTAATTATAATTTTCTTTGAGTAGTAGTTTAAAAAATGAAGTATTTATATAAAATATGTTTCACATTAAAAAAAAAAAAAAAAAAAAGCACTACTTTCAAAAGTCATTTCGAACACATTGACGAAAAAGATGACGGTGCGAGCTCACTTACAATAGGTGAAGATCTTCAAGTTCTCCCAAGCTGTCTGGAACAAGTCCCTGAAGACTATTGTTCTGCAAGTCCCTTCATATTGGAAATATTAAAATATAAATATATATATAAACCCACAGTTTAAGAATTTCAACTTCAATTCTTAACCATAAAAACCAACACAACTGACTTTAACTGACAAAGGGAATCTCAAATTTCAAGGTTAAAATCAATGATTGTTGTGGAAACATGATGTCTTTTTTTCCCCCCTTGTACTTACAGAATTTTGAGGTTAAGCAGGTTCTCCAAATCTGATCCAAACGATGTTAGCTTGTTGAAACTCAAGTTCCTTCAAGAGAGAAACAGAGTTAGTTAATTCAGTTATGATATATATTTTTTTAAATATATATATGATGTCTCAAAAAATCATACTATCACAAGAAAGGTGAGAGAGAGAGAGTACAAATTTTCAAGATGGGTCAGGCTGCCCAAATTTTCTATTTTCCCTGATAATGAAGTGTTGTGCAGATCCCTGAAGAGAGACCACAGAAGTAAAATGGATTTATCAGTAAATGAATATGAACAATTAATGCAAAAAGGAAAAAAAAATGGTCATTTTTAAAGATCGAAACGAAGAATTACCCCGAACCGACAGGTACTAACAATGATATTCTCCAATATCACATAAAAAAAGTTTGATACGATGAGATAGAATGCAATAGCAATAAATAATCCATTTTTTTTAGAACTTAATTAGTGTTGATCTCCCTTTTAAAACCATGAGTTTCTGTGAATTGTGAAAAAAAATACAGAGCAATGTTTCTAAGAGTTTACAGTATTTTGAGATCGAGAATGTCGCCAAACGTTGGGCTGATCGACCTCAAGTTGACGTTGGAAAGCTCCCTGAGAGAGAAAGAAAAAGAAGAGAAAAAAAAAAGGAATCATATGAATGTGTTGGGATGGAAAAAAAAAAGGTAAAAGAAAAGAGATTAATATTGATAAAATGTAGAACATACAGAGATGTAACAAGGTTTCCTTCACATCCAACATGATCCCATGTTATTGGAGAGCATGGGTCATCTTCCCATCCCAAATTCAAACCAGTAGATTGATGAATCACCTGAAGGGCTGAAACTGCAAGAGATTTTCCAAAGTTTACTCCTTTCTTGGAGGTTAGGCTTTCAAATTTTCAACTCAACATTCGTCGTCCTATGAAAAAAAAAAAACTAAAGCCGGGATAAAGTCAAAACATAAATATCACACACCTGTGGTTGATGAAGCTTCCAACGGAACATGAACAATCTGATAGACCTCAATGGCATTGACTTGAGGATAGAATTTAACACTCTTGAAAGTGATATTCAAGCTCTTGATTTGGTCTTGAATGACATACAAAGCCCTCATCTCTCCCATTTCAACAGTGTAATTTGATTCTATAACTTTCCCATTGATCAACACATCAAATGAAGGATGAACAGCAAGAATCCCACCAAAATATAAAATCACAAAGTAATCTCCTTCTTCTTCAAGTGGGAGGTTGTAGCTCAGCTCATCTCTTCTTGCCAAAACTCTTGCTGTTTCAACCACTACAGCTGGTGGAGCTTCTTTCACTTGTATTGAATCAAAGTTCGCCTCAACTTTGAACCCTGATGACACATGAAATGGCTTGAAGTCGTGGTCCGCGTCCCAGATTCGATCATACTGATCGACCGGGTACCTGTTTTCAACAAACATGTGTCACGAAGTGATCGAGAGTTTTGAAAGAAATGAGAATGAGATTGTTCTGAAAGAAACTTTGTATATGTAAAACTATGTTTGATAATGAATTTTAATTATGTTTGCTTGTTTGTGTATTTGTAAAAACATTTGATTGATTTATTTATTCAACTAAAAATAGTTTAATAAAAGTTCATTCTCCAAAACATGCCTAAAAAGAAAGGTTTAAATCCTATCTTGTCTCCAACTTTCCAATATTATGCTTTAGTTCTTGAACTTGGTATGAAAATCCATTTTAATCGTCCTTGTTAATTTCATATAAATTATTTAACAAATACTTAACCTAGGCATTTTTGTTCATTTATTGATGAGTAGATATCTATGTGAGCAAAAACCAGATGTAAATGTTTGTCCATTGAATAATGAAATATTAACAAGGACTAAAATAATTTTGTATACGACTAAAATATAATGTTTGAAAAGTTGAGAAACTAAAATAGAACATTTGAAAATATCTAGAAGACACAGTTGAAACTTGTACCTTAGAGATCCATTGGTGTAACCACAATTGATTCGATAGGACTTTCTAAGAGCCTGACTCCGAAGCAAGCCATCGTCGTACGCTCCCTGTGGCAGCGGTCGGAGTTCAAGCGAAGATATCAAAGGACTTCCACACTCAGGAATGGAATGCAAACAGAATGAGACAGTTTCCTTGTTAACTGGCCATACAAACTCCTCAGTCCAAGGGTCATGAGAAGCAAGGTTCACATTGCTAGTTATGGCTGTCCCAACAGAAACAGAGAATGCAGGGGGCTTCCCAAGCTTATCATAGTTTTTGTACACAAACTGAGCTCTGATGAGAACTGATGAGGAGCCATTTTTCAGTGGCAGCTTGTAACATTTTCGCGCTTGGGGATCAGGGAAGAACCGAACATGGCCAGTGGAAAAAGATCCACCTTCGCCATTGTCGATGATTGACGTGTTACCGGAACCGATGTAGTCGATGTCTGGAATCCATGAGATGTTGGAGGAGTCAGTGAAGATGGTAGTTCCTCCACAAGATAAGCTTAGGAAACCTGTTTCATTTACATTGAAAATTTGTTAAATAAAACAATTTAGTTCGATGTGTGTTTCTTGTTTTAGAATTTTTTTCTAAGTATATTGAATGGATGGTTAAGAAGAAATTTATATCATAGGGAAAAAGAAACACTTTTTATCATTTGAGATTCTAGAAATGATTTTTCAGGCCCTAAAGTAAAAGAATAATAATAAGAAAGTGAATTTAATCTTTAAAGTTATGAGAAATGGTTTAAATCTTTGGAATCACTGTTTAAACTTTTAAACTAACCAAAATATGCTTGGACATTTTTTATGATATTGCAACTCTTTTTTATTGATTTATTTTATATTACTTTTATTATTAAAACACAAACAAAAAAATTAATAAACTTGTCATTTCATTCAACATTGACCATATAAGAAAGTGCAGTCATATGCAACAGTTCTAAAAACCAATTGAAATTGTCGATATGAAAGTAGTTCAGCTAGTTAAGACATCTAACATACCTCTCTCTAAAAAACGGACGTTCAAATCCCCCACCTGTATTGAACTAAAATAATAATAATAAAATATAGAAAATATTTTTCATACCTCGTTAAAAAAAGTTTTTTTTTTTTTAAATAAGAATGAAATCGAACCATTTCTCGAACAAAACCCACTGACCACATAAGCAAAGCTACATTATCATTCAATACATTGAACTAGAATTTTGTTAGTACTATTAATGCAACAGAAATTTTAAGGACCAATTAGAACTATTTCTCCACCTCAAGAATTAATATATCATTTTTTGAAAGGCAAGAACCAAATTGAACGACCATTTCTCAAACGAATGAAGAAAAATTTACACATCTACTCCAACAGAAAGAAAGAAAGAAAGAAAGAAAAAACTTGAATGAAGAATAGATTCATACCATCTTGATCACTGAAAGCAAGAATCCAAAATCCACAGCAAAGATAGAATCCAACCCACAAGAGTTGCAGGTCCATTAATGCCACTTTGGAGACTGCAACTGAAGTCTCAGCTTCTAACTATACTGATTTTCTTATCATCAGTTTTTTTAAGAAAAAGAAGAAAATGAAAGATGAGTTGTTTTAAACAACAGAGTGAAGATTAAAATTAAAAAGAGAAGAAAGAAAGGGAAAGGTTAGGATTGCAAAAAAAAAAAAAAAAAAGTTGATTGCTTGTTTCTGTTAGGTAGATAAAGTGATGAAGAAGCAATTAGTAATGAATTGAACTGCAAAAAAATTCAAAAGGAGTGAGCAAATTAAAGAGAGTGACAAAAAAAAGTTAAAAAAATAGTGGTTTTATATGGCAATGGAAATGATGAGCCATGATGATTAAAGTGAATGTGTTATACTGTTATTATAACAACTAACAAATGGTGGAGTAGTTGTTGGAAAGCATACTCAAAAGAAGAAACCAAACCCTAAAGCAAAGCTAAAAGATTTATATTTTACTAGAACTATCATTGCAAATTATATTTATGTGGTTTGTCTATTACATTAAATTGTAAAAATAAAGGTAATTTCAAGCACTTTTGTAGTATATGCTTCATTTTGCTTTTACCCATTTTAGGTAGTCAGTAATATTTAGTAATGGCAACAAACTAAAAATATATTCGGTGCATTATTTTGTGTTTAAGAAGTCTTTGATAGAATGTAAAACTCCATAAAGACCGAAAACATTTGAATTTCTGTTTTCATCGTGACATACGTATATTATCATCACTAATTGATTAAAAAAAAAGGCATTGATTCAAAATTCGAACTTTTGAATCATTTTGAATATTTAATTTGGAGAATATAGAGAGCTAAGTAAGTTATATAGTTTTTTTTTTGAGTTCTAAGTAATTTATATAGTTATCTTCATACAATTATAAAGGTTTGAAAGATCTACTTTTTGCAAACATGGGTACTAGGTTTTGAATTTTCTCTCAACTAATTCTCCGTTGTGGAACTAAAAAAAAAAAAAAAAAAAACTCTGTTGTGATAATTAGTTTTTAACTTTTCACATCTTGCTAAGTCAACAATTCCTTATTGTAAAAGTTTTACTGATAAAAAGCCATCACTCTTCCTTTATTAGATTTAATTCAGTTGAGTTTGATTATCTCTCTCAAAAGAGGAGACATTTCAAAGTGATTTGTGTTGAACTGAAACAACATAAAATAATTTTAAATCATCAATTCTTCATTTTGTGTTCTCTTTTTCTTCTTCTTCTCTCTCTCTCTCTTTTTTTTTTTAAAATAAATAAATGGAGAGAGACGACTTTGGATATTCTAAATGAGAAATTAAAATGGGTGCCAAAACTGGTTGCTCTATTTGTGAACTTTTACACTAAAAAATAATTTGAAAATATATGACAAAATTTTTCCATACATAGCATTGATATATATAATTTTTTTTTTATCATTGATAAAGTATATGACACTAATATACCTAATATAAAGTACATCATGATATACCATTTATGTGAAAAATATACATCACCAATGTATCTAAATATATGAAGTATATAACTGATATATCACTTTTGTATTTTTTTAAGGGAAAAAATCAATTTCTACCCCTAAACTAAGGGAGTTGTATAAATTTAAACCCTAAACTAATAATTTTATAAATTTAAACCTTGAACTTTTATAAGTGTATCAATTTACACTTCTGTTAGATTTCGTCTAAAAAACGTTAGTTCACACATGTGCAAACTTATAATTGTATTAATTATATAAACTTGAACATTCATAAGTGAATCAATTTAGACCCTCCATTTGAAATGCATGGATGGTTTTTAAATGGAGGGTCTAAATTTTTTAAGAAGTCTACACATGTGTTAGAATTGATGTATGGATTATTTTCAAATTGTGGGTCTAAATTGATTCATATATGAAAGTTTGGGAGTTTAATTAATACAATTGTAAGCCTGTACACGTGTGAATTAACATTTTTCAAACGAAATCTAACGGAGTATATAAATTGATACATTTATGAAAGTTCAGGGTGTAATTTGATACAATTATTAGTTTATGGTTTTAATTGATACACAACCGCCAAAGTTTAGGGGTATAAATTGATTTTTTTTTCTTTTTTTAATTTATAAAATCACTTTGGTATCATTAATAAAGTGATTATCAATCTAAATTCAGTATATCACTAATATATCATTTTTGTATCATTGATAAAGTATATAACTGATATATAACTAATAGAAAGCACATCGTGATATACATGTATCACTAACATATGGGTTCTTACATTTATGCAATTTTTGTAACATGTGAGAAATTTGCTATTGTTTACACTAGCTATTAGAGATGTCCACGGGGCGGGGCGGGGCCAAGGATAGCTTCTTCGTCCCCGCCCCCGCCCCCTATTTCATTCCCTGTCCCCACAAAATTCTCCATTTAATTTCGTGGGGATCGGGGCAAGGATTCCCCACGGGGAATTCGTGGGGATCGGGTTCCCCACGAGAAATTATTCCCCGTTTATATTATTTATTTTTTTTTTAAATTTGATAAAATAAAATATTTTTTAAAGAAAATTTCTATTTAAATTATTAATTCCTAATGGTAAATTTCTATCTAAAGAGAATTTTTAAATAATTTCTTAAAAAAAATAAAATAATACATCATAAAAGATTAAATTTAGTATTTATTATATATATAAATATACATATTAAAAAAACATAAAGTAATTGGGGCGGGGTAGGGAACGAGGTTGGGGACGGGGACGGGGAATGTTCCCCGTCCCCGTCCCCATTTAGCTAACGGGAAAATTTCCCCCCACTCACTCCCCCATTCCCCGTCTAAACGGAGATTCTCCGCCCCATTAGGGGCGGGTCCACCGGGAAAAATGAACATCTCTACTAAATATGCTATTATCGTAAAAGTACTCTAAAATGTTAGCTTGAAATGTAAGTTAAAATAACCAGGAGAGAGACATTTTTATATATTTTAGAATGATGATTATAAATACATATCTAATTTAAGAAATTTTCGAATCATACCCTTTGAATTATAAAACTAGTTTTAAAAACTAGATTTTACAAAATCTGCAAATAATACCATTTTATTGAAATTCCTTTGAGGAATTGTGCGATTTATTTCTTTTAATTTTTGTCCAAATCAAGAGAAAAGATTCAAACCCACAACTTGTAAAGAGAAGTTAGTTGATCCAATTATGTTCATGTTAATGATGTAATTTTTCTTCTTTTTACTTTTATCCTAATTTATATTTTTATTAATTTTGTCAGAGGAAGTTTATAATTAGTGACACTTGAAATATCAATCAAAACCCAATTGTCTGTTTTAAATCATAGTTTGTGACTGAAGTTTGGGTTAAGTAACTAATACTCTATAGCTTTAAAGGCAAATTAATTAAGTACAAAATAAATTGTTGAGAGGGGAATATAGATTTTGCTTCATGAATCAGCCAAGCCAGCAATGATATTTTTGGAGTTCATCTTTAATAGACTTTACTTCTCATTTCATACTAAAAAAGAAAAAAAAAAGAAAAAAACCCCAAAGATATATCTTTGCAACAAAGGAAAGTAAATTTCAATGATTTTTCTTTAGCAATATGAGGGCCCTTGGCAACACCCATTTGTTTTAGCTAAATGATTAACTTTATATCATTGTTTATATGCTAGTTGATGAATTAATTAATGTTATTTTGAAACAAATTAGAAAGAAAAAAAAGACATCATAATTTTATTTCCCAAAATTTACTCATTTATTTTAGAAATATTTTTTAAACCAAAGATTTTTCTTTAAATAAATAAAGATCATTGTAAGCACATTTATTTAGAAAAACCAAGGGAATGAAAATTAAAAAGAAGGTTTTAAGTCATATTTTGATTTTTATGACCTAGTTTGATCACTATTTTAGATCCCGTTTATAACTATTCGGTTTTTTATTTTTGGTTTTTGAAAATTAAGCTTACAAATACTACTTTCACTTATATGAGTTTTTTGGTTTTGTTATCTACTCCATATAAATGATTTCAAAATTCAAACTAAGTTTTGAAAACTAAAAAAGGTTACTTTGAAGACTAAAAAATGGTTGTTTTTAAAAACTTGATTTTGTTTTTGGAATTTGGCTAAGAATCAAAATATTTCTTTAAGGGAGGTGAAAACTATAGTAAAGAAATTGTGAGAAAACAAGCACAATTTTAAAAAAGAGAAAACTAAAAACAAAATCGTTATCAAACAGAGCTTTAATTTTTGGTTTTTGATTTTCTTGTTTTCTGTTTTCTGTTTTTTGTTTTTATAAACAAAAAATCTACATGTTTGATCATTATTTGGTTAAAACACCATTTTGGTCCATGTACTTTAAAACTTGTTCTATTTTAGTCTATGTACTTTTAAATGTCTAAATTTAGTCCCTATACTTTTAATACATCTTAAAATTAATCCCTATTATTAGTACATCTTAAAATTAATCCCTATTATTAGTTCTGGTTAATTTTTATAAACAAAAAAGGTTCTCTATAAGCCTTTCCTCTATGAATTTTGGAAATATATTCATTTTGTTACTTTTCTTGAATGAAATTTATTATTATTATTTTACCAAGTCTGATAAAAACTAACTTCAAACTAACCATGAGAACTAATTTTGAGATTTATTGAAATTACAAGGAGTAAATTTGGACATTTGAAATTACAAGGACTAAATGGAATAAAACTCAAATTATAGGGACCAAAATGGTATTTTAATCTAATTATTTTTATTTATGAAAAATAAAAAACTAAAAATATTTGATAATTATTTTTGGTTTTCTGTTTTCTGAAAGATCAAAGAGATAGAGAGATATGTAGTAGGGAAAAAAAGGTTAGAGATATATGTAGTAGAGAAATCAAAGTTTAGAGAGATAGAGATAATTTCTAGGTTAAAATACCATTTTGGTCCATGTACTTTGGGCTTTGTTCCATTTTGGTCCCTATACTTTTAAATGTCTAATTTTAGTCCTTATACTTTCAAGAAAGCTTAAAATTGGTTCCTATGACAAGTTTGAAGTTAAATTTTATCAAAATTGGTTAAATAATAATAATAATTTTAATACAAGAAAATACACCATATGAACATACTTCCAAAATTTATAGAGGAAAAGCTAATAGAGACTAACTTTTTTTTAAGAAAAATTAACTATAAACTAATAGTAGGGACCAATTTTAAACTTTATTGAAAGTACATGGACTAAAATTGGACATTTGAAAGTATAGGGACCAAAATGGAATAAAGCTCAAAGTATAGGGACCAAAATTGTATTTTATCCTAATTTCTATAGTTAGCAAGAAACGCTTAGAGAGAATAATGTTTTGAGAGAGAAAAAAAATTTAGAAGAAAATTAGGGTGTGAGATATATGTTAAAGAGACAATAATAGTCCCAGAAAATTTTAATAATAGTCCCAGAAAATTTTGTCAACTTCATAAAATTTTAGAAGAGGAATTAGAAAATTCTATCTTAAAGTATTCCAATGCCTCTAAATTTATACTAACTCACTAAGTTCATGTCATGTAAATTTATCATCAATCAAGTTTAACATTCATCAATGACAAGGGTATAATTGAAATTTTATTAAACATAAGAACTAAATTAAAACTTTTGAAATGATAGGAACTAAGTTAAAGACACATAAATATATTGGAAACTAAAATATATATTTAGCATTTTCTTTAACAGAGTAGTGTGCTTAATGTATTAATATATACAAAGCCAACATAATATAGTTCAACTGGTTAAGATATATGTCCCCTACTAAGAGTAAGAGGTTCAAATTCTTCTTCCAACTCTGGATATTGTAGAACTAAAAAAATGTATTAATATACAAACCTTTCTTCTCTCTCTCTAAATCCATTAAATGAGTGATGAGAAACAAAAATGACAACTTGGGAGGGTGATTTTGGGCTTAAAACCACACAAGGCCCAAATAAATTCAACCTTATCTCTTTATTTGTTGATAGATGTGGTTCACGAATTGCCACGTATCAAGTTTCACATGCAAAGGGAAATGAAGACTCAAGCAAAAGACAGAAACACAATTTTTCAGAAAAACGTTCTTGTTCTCTGAAGGAAAAATGAAGAAGTCTAATCATTTTGAAGAAAAGAAATCAAAGCTTGAAGAAGAAGAAGAAGAAGAAGATGAACACCAGCATATAAGTGGTTCGGCACTAGGAGGCCTTCATCCACTGAAGAAGGGAGCAAATATTATTCAATCTCTTGGAGGATTTTACAAATCTCAGATAAGTCTCACAAATCTCTATCTCTCTCACGTTTTTCCTCTCTCTTTAATTTCACAGTATGTAAGCTTTTATACTTCAATAGCATTTAGTAGAGAATTGACGTTATTTACTGAGTTTACTGTTGGTTTCACTCAAAACTAACCAACATTTTAACAATCTCCACCTTGAAATCAACAGGAAATCTTCAAAATTACTCCCTTCTCATCTATGATTTATCCTTTTTCAGGTAAATCGAAACCAATCAGCTCGAGACATTTCAGAAATTTGAGTTGTGGAACTGGTTTCATCAACATATCAGCTGTGTTATCAAAGGTATGAACTTTAATGACTTCAATTTTTCCATTTTCAATCTGTTGTCGAACAAAATGAAACTTGATGTCTATGGGGCTGTTTGGGGCACTGAGTGGGTTATAATAACAGGGGTTATAATAGTCTGTGGGTTATAATAATCTGTGAAATAATATAATATTGTTTAAAATGCAGAGTTGTTTAGTCTGAGGTTATAATAGTCTGTGTTTGGGGTGCAGAGTATTCCATGGGTTATTATAACGCAGGTTATTATAACCCTTGCCCCAAACAGCCCCTATGTGTTTTGTTCGATTGTTTCTTGGATAGATGTATGGCAATCTGATTATCGCAATATATTTTTACTGTATGCTGTTTGATGCCAAAATTACTTAGAAGACCTTGTAGCCATAGGTCTTCTTTGATAGCTTCCGAAAGAGCTATAAACTCTACTTCTGTAGTTGATAAAGCAATAACTAATTGTAGGGAAACATTCCAACTAATTAGATTATCTCCCAATAGAAACAAATAGCCAGATAATGACCTTCTTTTATCAAGGTCCCCTGCATAATCAAAATCCACGTAGCCATATAGTTAAGGAATGGAAGATTCTGACCTTGAATAGACTGGTCTTGCTTTCATAGAGGATTTTAGATACCTTAGTATCCGTTTGGTAGCTTCCCAATGTCTCATACTCAGATTGCTCATGTATCTACTTACCAAACTTGTTGAATAGGATAAGTTAGGCCTTGTAGATATCATCAAATACATCAAACTTCCCACCAACTGGGAATAGGGTAATTTAGACATGAAATTTAGGTGCTCAACATCAATTTCTTTAGGAGAGTTGTCGGCTGACAGCTTAAAATGTTGAGCCAAGGGGGTTGAAACTGATTTAGCTCATTCCATATGGAATTTTTGAACTACCTTTTCACAGTAGCTCTTTTGACTGATACACATTAGTGGATTGCTCATTTTCTTGATTATTTCAACCCCTAGGATTCTCTTAGATTCACCCAAATCCTTCATATCAAACTCTTTTTTCAAAAGAAGTTTAACTTGTTTTAAATATTCTTTAGAACTTCCTGCCAAAAGCATGTCATCCACATATAGATGAAGAAAAAACACTGTTTTTAAATGACTTTGTGTTTATATACACACAACTATCAAATGAGCTTCTTTTAAAATTGATCTTTGAGACAAACTCATCAAATCTTTGGTACCAACACCTAGGAGATTGCTTCAGTCCATATATGGACCTTTTGAGTAGGCAAACTAGATCATCTTCTCCCTTTTTCACATAGCCTTGTGGTTGTTTCATATAGATTGTTTCAGAAAAAAATCCATGTAGGAAAGCTGTCTTTACATCAAGCTGATCAAGCTCTAGATTGTAGTTTACCACTAAAGACAGTAGCATTCTTATAGATGTGTGCTTGACCACCGGGGAGAAAATGTCACTGTAATAAGTTCCCTCCTTTTGAGAGAATCCTTTGGCAACCAAACGAGCTTTAAATCTAGATTGTTGAACCCCGGTTATACCTTCCTTGTATTTATATATCCACTTATAAGCAATAGGTTTATAACCTTTAGGAAGATTAGTAAGAGTCCATGTATCATTTAGTTGCAAGGACTCTATTTCCTCATTCATAGCATCAATCCATTGTCTTGTATTGGAGCAACTTATGGCTTCATCAAAAGTGGAAGGTTCTAAGTCATTTACAGCCACACTCAATGCTAAATTTATGTAGTCAACTTCTGCAAATCTAGCTGGTGGAACAATTTTTCTTCTTTCTCTATCCCTTGTCAATGAATAGTCTTGTAAATTTAATTGTTCTTGGCTAGTTTCAGCACATTCCTCTTCTTTTGAAGGTTCTTCTTCACTGTTTCCAAAATCAATTTGAGGCAAATTACCTCTAGGAAGTAGTGTATGCTCCACCACAAATTGAGCAGTAGCCTTCTGTGAACCTGTTTCTGTAGGAGTTTCCTTTTGCATAAATATTTCATCTTCCTTGAACAACACATCTCTACTGTTTACACATTTTCTCTCAATAGGATGCCAAAGTCTAAATCCTTTAACACCTTCAGTGAACCCCACAAACATACATTTAACAGCTCAAGCCTTTAGCTTACCCTGATTTTGATGCACATAGCCAACACATCCAAAAACTTTTAGGTTGTCTAATTTAGGTGGATGTTTGGAACATTTTTTTTCAGGGGTAAGTAAGTTTAGTGAGGTATGTGGGCATCTATTCAGTGTAAAAACTGTATAGGAGACAGCCTCAGCCCAAAATTTTTCTGGTAGCAAAGCATATGAAATAATGCATCTAACTCTCTCCATAATAGTTCTATTCAACCTCTCTGCCACCCCATTTTGTTGAGGTGTATACTTCACCGTTCTATGTCGATTAATGACATGATCTCTACAATATGTGTTAAACTCTTCACCACAAAATTCTAGACCATTATCTGTTCTTAGGCACTTTACATGTCTATTTGTTTGCTTTTCAATCAAAGTCTTCCACTCTTTAAACTTGTCTAAGGCTTGATCTTTTGTCTTAAGAAAGTAGACCCAACTCTTTCTAGAATAATCATCAATGAGGGATAGAAAGTACCTTGAATCGCTCAATGATGGTGTTTGAGAGGGCCCCCAAAGATCTGAGTGTATGTAGTCTAGAATTCCTTTAGTGGTGTGTTGAGCCTTTGTAAAACTTTGTCTTGTTGCCTTGCCCATTACACAATGTTCACAAAAAGTTAATTTTTCATCAATACCATGAGGTAAAATACCTTGTTTAGATAGGACTTGCAAACCTCTAGCACTTATGTGAGATAGTCTTTTGTGCCATAAGTCTGCTTCAGTGAGTTTTACATTAGTGACGCTGTTAAGGCCGATTGAACCATCTCCACATCCTTTATAACATAAAGACCATTCATTTTTACTCCAACTAAGACTGTCTTGGAGTCTTTAATGACCTTAAAAGTGCCACCACAACCTCGGTATTCACATCCAATTGAGTCTAACATGCCTAAGGATATTGATAAGTTCATTTTACATATATATATATTCTATCTTGTTTAGATTGTTTTTAGTTAGTTTTCATATAGTTTTTGAATTTTAATTCTTCATTTTCTTTTATTTTTATAGGTGATCAAAGATTGTATTTTGACGGTCAAGTTTGAGGACTTTTAGGAGGACTTTTCGATATTTCAATTTTAAAAAAAAAAATTACGGCGCCCAGGCTCCCAAACTAGCACCCAGGCGCCCAAACCTGTGTAGGAAGGCAGAGAGACAGCGCCTAGGAGCTTCGAAAATTTTCTCACGCCTTTTTAACAGCGCCTAGGCGTTGTTCATGGCGCATAGGCGCTACATCGACTGCCCTAACTTAAAATGGGCATCTTTTATTATTTTGGGGGTCGAAAATTAGATTTTGGGTGGCAGAAAACAGAGAACAGAAGGGAGAGAACAAAAGGAAGACGACTATTGATGGTGTAATATTAAGAATGCGGAAGCAATTTTGGATCTTAAGCACTCTAATTTGATCAATTTTATCAAACAAAAAACATGCTCAAAACTGGAAAAACAGAGAATAAGAATACAAACATTTGTAGCTCAAAATTCTCTTAATCCGTGGGCTTTCTTTGAACACAAACGAGTTGTGGACCTCCTCTAGAGTATTCACTACTATCCTCAGGCCTTGGAACATATTGTGGGATCTTTGATTGAGAGAATTTGGGAGAAGAATGAGTAAAGGTCTTAAACAAATAGCTAGAGAATTTTCTTCAAAAATCTCTTTTTTACTAATCCTTTCTTTCCCATTGTGTTTCTTCTCTATTTATAGAAAACCACAAGCTTAGTGAAGAAGCCAATTGAAAGAAGATAAGCTTCAAACAAGAAGCTTAGTCATGAAGTTATGAATTTGGTCCATATTTCATTTCCAAATGAATTTGAATTATATTTTAATTTTAATTCAAAATTAATATAAAATTAATTTTAAATTAAAATCAATTTATAATTAATTAAACAATTTAATTAATTTTAAATAAATATTTAATTTAATATCAAATATCAAATTAAATAATTGGACCAATCCCAATTTCTCAAAACGAACGTTCGAACATGAATCCCTATTCATGTTTTAAACCGAACCAATATTTAAATCATATTTAAATATTTCCAACTCTTCTTTATCATAGTTTAATTCATAATTAAGCTATGAAACGTTAAGTATATCGCATATAATTAACTTTTTCTCCCAAATTCGAATTTGAACAATTCAAATTCTTTTCTCTCAAATTGTTACAAGGCATAGTCCGAGCTAGTAAGGAGAACCTAATGGACCTACAGATCATGAGCTCCAACGATACGAGATTAACCGGCCAAACTTTTTAGCCTAGCTAATCAACATTCGTTAACCACCGGGACACTCCACTAAAGCCCAGTGGTTGCACTCTCCTCACTGTAGATATATTTCTGTCCACTCGATATAACCATGATTAGTAAGTCGATCCTTCACAGGTCGTTCGTAATTACAGCTGGGTCAAATAAACCGTTTTACCCCTGTAATTACTTTTTGTTCCTTAAGTCCCACTGATCCTCTAATGAACAATTTGGTTTGTGGTCCAACCAACAAACCATATCCCTCTCGGGCCAACGAGAGGGTGGGCCCATTGTTCAAGACCCGGAGTCAGTACTTAAGGGAACAACCTCTCTACTAAACCCTAAAGCGGGTAGGAGTGAATTCCATTTCGCATGACTATGTTCCCAACTATCTACTTGGTCTTATCCCCAAAATGGGAGGCTTATTGAGTCGGCGATCTCGAGCCACTCTCACCCATGCAAATCTAAGAATAATCCCGAATAAACAGGAGTTCATAGCACGCTCAGGATTAAGATCGAGTTACCTAGGTCATCGTATGAATATAGTCAGTTAAGACAGTACATGGAGTTATAAAGTCTAAGTGACTATTTCGCGGTCCAGTCTTATGCAAACTCATTGCAGAGGACGCCCCCACTTTCATGTCTCCACATGAACGATTCAGGATCACATCGTTAGTACTATACAAAGTGGGCCGCGTCCATAGTGTCTCCAGGATAAGGTACCCAGCACTATCCCTATACTATAGACCGTTCTGGCTATAACTCGAACTTGATCCACTTTGATGTCATACATAAAGTTCAAGTATACATACTATAGCCAAGGGTACTTAGTTCATTGGATTTGAGTTATAGAATACACAATTTACTTTATTCAATAACACATTTACTGAATAAACCTCAATAACATCTTTATAGTAAAATAGAATATACATTCAGTTTACAAAACCACGAGTTTTAGGACATAAAACCCAACAAACTATACAGTCTTTTGGAGGATCCGAGCAATCGAACGAAGCGAGAGCAACGATTGGAAACTCGTGGAATCACCCGGATTTGTTTCTTTTCCCTTTTTCCTTCTCTTTTTCTTCCTTTCATGACTCCCTTGATACTTTTAGCTATTCTTGTTAAGTTTTACATTATGAACTAAGTTTTTCTTTCTAGAGCTTTGATGTAATCGCTATTCAAACCCTATTCTTCATAGTTAATAGTTGATATTTCAATTTCGTATTTGGTTGTGAAAACTTTTCTAAGCTTAATGCATGCTTAGATTTGGCCACTCTTTGCATCGATTTCATGTCATAATTCGAGGTTGAGAGACAAGAATTGTTGATAGATCTGAATAGTTTCCTATAATTTACACTTGAGATAGAGATATCCTTGTGGGTTTTGTGGCAATTTAGGTTCTACGTTCGTCATAATTGAATTGTTGGAATTGTCATAGAGATATAGGCAATTTACTTTTCAATGAATATCGTTATTCCTTGAGAGAGAATATCGAGTCTATAGGGTAGAACTTGTCAACAATCTAGAAATAGAATTTGTTTCAATTATTAATGAATGAAGAATAGGAAGAGATAACGGTGAAGTCATAGCTCTAGAACATATTGCAATTAAATTTAATCATCTGTTTTACATTGTTAATTTTAGAGTCGCATTTCATTCTTTTGTTGTTAATTTTAATTTCACCTATCATCAATTATTCGGTCCTCAGATAAAATTGAAGCTTACGAATTTGGTAATTGATAACATTCATTCCCTGTGGAGAACGATACTAGTACTCACACTACTATATTACTTGTAACGATTCGTATAGATATTAAGTTCCTCTTTAGGTTAGGCACATGCCTCACAATTTGAAGCAATTTAACAGACCCATCTTTAAGCTTTAGTGAAACCGATCTGATGCCTACAACCTTCCAGGCATCAATATTGCCCATGTAGACCAAACCTCCATCATATTCCTTGTAGGTATTAAACCATACTTTGAATGAAGTCATATGGAATGAACAACCAGAGTCTAAAACCTAATCTTGCTTTTCCAAAGGGCTGACTTGGTTTACAAATTCATCTGTAGTGGCAAGAGCATCTGTGAAAGTAAGAGAGTTATCTCCAACTGAGGCTTCTGCTTGTTTGCTCCCTTTATTTTTCTGATTTTTTTTCTTTTTAAGAAAGAAACAATCCTTTCTCAAGTGATTATCCCGATGACAATAAGTACACTTCCCTTTTGGCTTGTCTTTATTTTCTTCTTGTTGGTTGTTGCCAATTTTCCATTGATTCTTTGACTTTCCCTTACTGAACAGTCCTTCGGCACCTTGATTTTCTTTCTTTTGTGATTGAAGCTCAATTTCTTTAGTTCTAAGTGCTGAAATTATAGCTTCTGTGGTAATGGACTCTCTTCCATACTTTAAAGCTGTTTTTACTTCTCTATAAGCTTCTATAAGCGAATTTAGTAAGACATAGGCTTCATTTTCACTCCAATCGTTTCTCCAAGGGTTTAAATTCAGATGTTAACTTCTTGAATTCAACAAGATTATCTGTTAAGGTTCTTGAAGCATCCATCTTGAATGTGAAGAATTTCTCCCTTAGATACATCTTATTTAGGAGATCTTTAGTAACATACAACTCGTTTAACTTTGTCCACATTTTGAAGGCTATTTCTTCATCTAGTACTTCCCTTAGAACGTCGTCACTTAGATTCAAAACCAAGGTTCCACAAGCGATAAGTTCCATGGTTTCTTTTTCTTCATCGGTCATAGTTGTAGATAGCTTTGATGGGTTTTTAATGGCTTTGATAGCCCTTTGCTGTCCAAGAATTGCTTCAATCTTGACTTTCCATAGAGTGAAACCACCTTTCCCATCAAACTTTTCAATATCATAACGTGCAGCTGCCATTCTTGATTGAGTTCTTAGATTTGAAACCTTCAAGAACTGATTTCTTGAATGAATACTCAGGCTCTGATACCAATTTGTTGGGCTTAATGGGCTTAAAACCACACAATGCCCAAATAAATTCAAACTTATCTCTTTATTTGTTGACAGATGTGGTTCAAGAATTGCCACGTATCAAGTTTCACAGGCAAAGGGAAATGAAGACTCAAGTAAAAGACAGAAACACAATTTTTCAGAAAAACGTTCTTGTTCTCTGAAGGAAAAATGAAGAAGTCTAATCATTTTGAAGAAAAGAAATCAAAGCTTGAAGAAGATGAAGAAGAAGAAGATGAACACCAGCATATAAGTGGTTTGGCACTAGGAGGCCTACATCCACTGAAGAAGGGAGCAAATATTATTCAATCTCTTGGAGGATTTTACAAATCTCAGATAAGTCTCACAAATTTCTATCTCTCTCACGTTTTTCCTCTCTCTTTAATTTCACAGTATGTAAGCTTTTATACTTCAGTAGCATTTAGTAGAGAGTTAACGTTATTTACTGAGTTTACCGTTGGTTTCACTCAAAACTCACCAACATTTTAACAGTTGCGATGCTATAGACAACGTTTCAATGCTATCCTCTCGAGTTTTCTCACTTGGGTGCATATACAAGTATTGAGATACTCCAAATAGCATATTAACGCTATCTCCTCAAATTTTAGGTTCTAATTAGCTCCTCTAACTGCTTGATTGGCAATGCTTTGGCCCAATATGACTGAATTTCTTGGTGTATCTCTAAAAATTATTTATTTTATTTGAATTGATTCCTACAAAATGAATAAATATGTATGTGAAAACATATAGTCTGAAAATCATACAGACTAAAATAATTAAGCTAGAATAAAATAGCCCATAAAGTGTGTTGTCAATTTTATTGATGGACTTGCTTGACCTTATTTAAAAGTTTTCAATAAAAGTTATAGACTAATTTTCAAATAGAAAAATTCCATATATAGCACTCTAACTCAAAATAATAACAAATCTAACACAAGATTAAAAAAAAAAAAAAAAGACGCAATTTTAAGCCTCCAACCTAAATAAACAATTTGAAAAGTGGAAAAGACCCCTCATTATCAATGCCAATGCCTTTTTTTTTTTAATGGAAATCATGAAAATTTAAAGGTAGTTGAATTAATAAATGAAACTCTAATGTCTACTTAAATATATTAGAACATTTAAATAACTCATAATTCCCAAAAACTTAAATCAACGGTGACTAAATTGAACAAAAGAATATTTAAACATTATTTTGGTTCGTGTATTTTCAGTTATGGTTCATTTTGATTCCTATAGTTTTAAAACGTCTATTTTGGTCATCATACTTTCAGATTTATTTTATAGTTTTAAAATGTCCATTTTGGTCAATCATTGTACTTTTGAAATATGATCGTTTTGGTCGTGAATATTTGCTTACTTATCTCATTTTTCTTTTATCACAACTTCAACATAACACCACACATTCAATAACTTTTTTGAAATGTAGTTGTAACTTTATGTTAAAGGGTTTCTCTTTTATATAGAATTTGTATTAAAATGTTGTAAATAGAGACTAAAATTGTCATTTTAAAAAAATTTAGAGATCACAAAAACAAACATTTTGAAAGTAGAGATAAAACAAATCTTTTGAAAGTAAATGCTAGATGAATCAAAATGTACCAAAGTTGAAAGAAGAAAATAATATTCAAACCAACAAAAGAAAAATCGAACTGACGATGTTATTAAAGTAATGAAGAGATATAAAAAGCGTGAGCGGCAGGATTCGAACCTGCGCGGGCAGAGCCCACATGATTTCTAGTCATGCCCGATAACCACTCCGGCACGCCCACCTGATGACTTAGTTACAGCATATTTTCTATTTTGATAGATGAAAAAAGAGATTTTACGTGGAAGTTTTTTAAATATTATTATTATTTTTAAAACTTATTTTAAAAATCGATTGCTTAAACTTATTTGTGAAATATTAGCTTTAATCAGTCTATAACAACACCTATCACTTCAAAAGATGATCGATTTTACCCATATTGTTGTGAAATCATCTAGACTGGACAATTTTATAAAAGGGAAAAAAATCAATTTTGATTCTAAACTTGACAAATTGCATCGATTTTAACCCTAAACTTTCAATTTCACAAATTTAAACCTCAAACTTGAATAAGCGTACACCATTCTTAAATTTCCGTATCAATCACCGTTAGATTTTCCGCACATGCTCAAAGCCACATGTTGCTCTATGATATGTACTTATTTGTTATTTTTTTAAAAAAAATTTACCAAAAAAATAACTAAATCATTTCAGATCGGTCGCCACAATCATGAAAATCACGAATTCGACTCTCGAAAGTAGGACCCACATGAAAATAAATGGACTTTTGTGTTTCTCTCGCTTTTGGTGTATACCAGCGATGAAGATTGTGAAGAAGATCCAGACAGTGACATCATTGAAGGCAGTGACGACCATGGCAGTTTCGTTGACTTCGGTGGTGAGGAGTTTGAACTTGACTAAAATGCTGGAGAGAACAGGGAAGAGAGTGACACCCATGAACACAATGAACTGGTCGTAGCTGACCTTGTTGGCCCCGTCAACAGTCTTACAAAGGACTAAAATAGCATCGATGCTAGAGAGGAGGGGGACAAAGATTTTGACGAGGGCGATTCCAAAAGCCTTGCGTCCGTTGCGGCCGATGGAGGACAAATCAAGATCGAGGCTGACAAGAAATTAAAAAAAAAATAATCAATATTAGTGATTGATTTAAGAATGGAAGTACTCCATTGAGGACAAATATGGTGTAAATAAACTTTATTTTTACTAAAAGTATATGGATCAAGTAGAATCCTGCCTTAAAATTGAAAAATCCTAAATTAATGAAATGAAAAAGCATTAGAATGAGAGAAGATAATAAGGGAAAAAAAGTCATGCTCTGAAATTGAAAAATATTATGGTGAGTCTACTCCAATATTCTTCAGCAATTTTATTTTTTTCAAAAAAATAAAAAATACGTATGTGGTATACAATAACATGTGGCTTTAGACATGTGTGGGAAACCTTTCTAACGGAGATTGAAACGAAACTTAGTTGAATGTGTGAATTGATATACTTATTCAATTTTGAGATTTAAATTGATGAAATTGAAAGTTTAGAATTAAAATTGATACAACTTGTTAAGTTTGAGGTTTAAATTGATGAAATTAAAAGTTCAAAGTTAAAATTGATACAACTGGCCAAGTTTAGGAGCAAAAATGATTTTTTTTCATTATAAAATGTTGTGATAAAGTTTTCCATGTTAGAAAATCATCTCTTCAGAGGAAGATTTCTCTGATTATTAAGCTAATCTCTTGTGCTGGTGTGGTGGCTACACATTTAGAAAACAATTTTGCAATTTCTTTTTTTTTGTTTTTTGTTTTTTAGTTCAACGATTGTAGGGTGGATGATAATTCTCATTTATGAGGATTATTTGACCATAAACTAGGTTTTTCTTGTCATTTTTGTTTATTTTGTTGAATAACGAGTAAGCTAAAAATAGTGTTTATGAGATAAATTCATGAAAGCTTGTCGGAGTATTGAAAAGGAGAAAAGAAATAGAAAAGAGAATGGAACTTAAGCTAATTTGTTGTTTTTGTGTAGATTTGGAGCAAACACGAAAATGCAATTGAATTCCACTTTTGAAATGCAATTGCATTTTCATGGGAAAACAAGGTGGTGAACAAGGGAAAAATGAAATTGCATTTCACTTTTGAAATGCAATTGCATTTTCTGGAAATCTTAATTGTCGCGGGAATCACGAAAAATACCAAATATTATGGAGATTAATTGATTTCTAGGAGATTTTTCAGCCCAATCTCATGCCCTAAAGTTGACCCAAGATTAAAGGAACACGAAGATGGAAACCTAAGTCCTCAATGCCTATAAAAATAGGGAGAACTAGAGATGTCCACGGGGCGGGGCGGGGCCGGGGAATGGATTCCCCGTCCCCATCCCCGCGAAATTCCCCGTTTAATTTCGCGGGGATCGGGGCGGGGATTCCCCGCGGGGAATTTTTTCCCGTTCTTTTTTTTTTTTAATCTTTTTTTTAATTTAATTTCAACCATAATAAAAATTATTTCTAAATGAATAATTTTTAAAATAATTCTATTTAAAGTAAATGTTATAAAATTTCCTAATAAAAACAATAATATACCATAAGTAAAAATACCGTAATGTCGAAACAACTTAATTTCTAAAAATTCAAATTTCAATATTACAACATAGACTTTAATTTTTTTTATAACGAAATAGTCTTAAACTAATTCCTACTATAGTTTTTTTTTTAAAAAAAAAAATCTATTTATAGGTAATAATATATATATATATATATATATTATTATTAATCGGGGCTGGCGGGGAGGGGAATCGGGGCGGGGCGGAGCGGGGAATATATTCCCCGTCCCCGTCCCCGTTTAGCCAACGAGGAAAAAAACATCCCCGCTCCCTCCCCCATTCCCCGTGTAATCGGGGATTCCCCGCCCCGTTCGGGGTGGGTCCCTGCGGGGCACCGGCCCCGCGGGTTAAATGGACATCCCTAGGGAGAACGAAGCAAAACGCGACTGGGTTTTTCTGCTCACCCACAGTTCGTAGTTCAACGTTTTTTTATGTCATTTTTATAGCAGTTTGCTCTTCATTTTTCTCTGAAAATTTCGAGATTGATCCCTCCTCAACCAAAGTTATAGGAGGTGAAGAGCTAATCGCCTTTGAAGGTGTATATGGTTTGATCAAAGCAAGGAAACATTCGTTAGCGTTGTACTCTGTTTAGTTTATTCGATTTTAATCCCTCTGTTTTCTGCTCTGTTTTTATTCATTTTTATAGCTAGGTTCGGTTTTGTAAGTTGATGTTAGCTATTGAGTCTTTTGATTTTTGCTCTTCTTAGTTAAGAAAGGTCTGTTGAGTAATTAGGATTACCTCAAGATGTTGAATTTTCCAGTAATGCTATTCTTGAAATTATGGTTGTAAGAAAGTATTAGTACCATTGAATTTCAGATCCGTTTTTGACTTCCTTTGTTAATGTTAAGTTGTTGGGTTAATTTTACCACAAAAGTTTCTTAATATATTTCAGATTAGGTAGCTTTATTATTCTAGAACTTATTTCCATTATTTCGAATCATCAAGTATGAGCTTCATAGCAATTAAATTGTTGTTTTTTATTTCTTCCATAATGAGCTAATTTCCCCTTAGGGGTCAAGTTGGTGAATGCACTAGAGGAAAAATGTGAAGCTTATAAGCAACAACAATCTAGCTAGCATGTGAATTTAGTTTGTTTTTGTTGAGTTTAGATTTAGGTAAACCTAGTCGGCCAACTAGTGTTGCTTGTCCAGCTCGAACTTAATACCGAAAGGGTTAAGGAAAGGCGGATGTCACAAAATCAATGGAGGAAAAGGCTTAGAAATAAGAAACATCGACCCTAGACATAGGGTGAGACTCCAAAACCATTAGAATTGTGCACTAAATTATCTAAGTTAGATTAGTCATAGACATATATGTTTAATCACTTAGCCTCCTAAAGATTTTGAAACAAAATTGAATAAAAGTCGAATTCGGTTTACTTAGTTCTTTTGTGCTGACTACGATTGCAATTGCATTTTAGTGACATTTCTTTCCAAAGGGGCATAAGCAACTTGGATCCCATTCTTCTTGATTATTGATTTTCGTTTATTTCCTTTTGCAAAAACAACCTCTCAACATTTTTTACACCATCGGTTACCACAATTGTATTTTGTAAACAAATTTTGTGTCATCTTAGTAGATTTTGTTAAAATCGGTTCCCTTGGGTACGATACTCTAGAATACTTCCAGTTTCTTCTTACTTCGATCATGTGCACTTGCGTGTAGCATCCGATCAGTGGAGAATAAAACCATATCGATTTTTAGAATGGTAATTGGTGCGTTATTCAATGAGCTATGTTCGAATTGAACCAACTTTCTTCTTTTTGAACAATTTGAATATTATATTATAGGTTTTTTCCTTTAACAAATTAAAATTTAAATAAGTAGTATATATTTAAACTCTTTCTCTGTTCTCTCTTAAAATAAAATAATTACTATTCTTAAAAAACTAACATTACTGCAGTAAGTCATTTTATGATTTCACTTTAATATTATATTAGTTAAATTATAATGTAAGTACTAAGAATGATTTTAGCACAATAAAATATGAAATAAAATTATTGGATTAAAATAATTTTTTTTAAAGTTGAGTATGTAACAAAATACTATAATGGTTTATATTTACATGAAGAAAAAAATATCTATAAAGTAGTAAGTGCTTTTGATAGACAAGGCAATGAAGGCTTAATTTGGAATTATTGTACGTATCTTTTGAAATAATTGATTCAGCTTTTTCTTTAAGAAAATCATTTGTCATATGAAGTAAATTAATGTTTAGTAAATTTCAGATTTAAACATAGAAAGTCATGTTACAGTATTTGGTAAATTAATACTAAATTGTCCCAAAATAGCTATAATGACCAAAATAAATAAATATTTCAATTAAGCCTAAACTTGTATTAATATTTAACTTTAAATTGTTTGTAAGATAATGTAACACCCGAGACTCTTTGGGTAAGTTTAAAATGCTGTTTTGGTAAAGTTTTATTATGAATTTAATTGCTTTGAGGGTATTTTGGTGATTTTTAGAAAAGGAAAGGGCATTTTGGTCATTTATGGAGAAGATATTTTGATTTTATTATTATTATTATTATTATTATTATTATTATTATTTAAAAAAAAAAAAAAAAAATTCTTCTTCTCTCTCTCTCGCGCGCGCTCTTCTTCCCGAACTCACACACACACACTCTCTCTCTCTCTCTCTCTCTCGCGTGAACGCCGGCTGCGCAGAGGCTGAACTGCCGCCGTCCAGCCTAGCAACGACCGCCGGAGCTCGTCCTTCACCGCCGGTATTCTTCTTCTTCCTCGCCGGCTGCCGAACCTCACGAGTGACGCAAGTCCTTCGAAAACCGCCGGCTCGTTCTTCTTCTTCTTCTTCCTCGGGATAACGCCGCCCAGCTCCGCCGCCACGAACGCCCAGCCAGCCTGCCGCACCTCCGTTGTCGATCGCCGGAAGCTTCAATTCGCAACCCCCGCTGCACGCGCCGCCGTTCACCGATTTCTGTAAGTTCGAAACTCAGATCGCGCCGGATCTGCTAGCAAACGCCTCACCGGAGCTCACCGGAGTCCCGAGCGCACTAGATCTGCTCAAAACGCGCTCTCACGCGCCGATCGGATGCCCCACGCGCCGCCGTCCGCCGCTGCAAGCGCCGCCGTGCTCCGGTCACGCGCCAACGTTCGCCGGAGTTGGGTAAATTTCGCCATTTGGTCCGTTTCGTCGAGTTATTAATGTTAGAATGTGTTTTAGCGTAATTCGGATGGTTTAAGACACGTTTAGGAAACTTTTTAGGTGAATTGTCGAGGACCTTGGATTGTACTTGGAGTGGGAACTCGAGAAGCTCATTACTAGTGAAGAAAGAGTATTTTAGTAAGTAAAGACATAAGGTAAGGGATCTCACAACGAAAGAAGTTCAAAACCTTGAGCTAGCTCTATGTTTACTTTGAAAGTTTATGTTTTTCATGTTAAGTATTTAAGAAAGAAAGCGTATTATATGCATGTCTTTGAAATGCGATTGCTATGACTTATGCATTCATAACTATGTTTTAAAACGAATGGGACCTCATGCATGTGTTGTGTGCTCATGAAAAGATTTATGTAGGCCGTGACGATAATTCTACCAAAAGTTTTATGTGGGTTTTGAGGGAACTCGAGTCTTCGGACTCTCTATGCTCCCGGGGTTCGAGAGTGCCCCCACGATGGTAGCCGATGGGCTTGAGTCTTCGGACTCCACGATGGTAGCCTTCGGGCTGAGTCTTCGGACTCCATGATGTATGTTAGCTTTCGAGCTTAACTCTCAGAGGTAGGGAGGACTCTATTCGATGGAAAAACTGTCTTCGGACTGTTCACGAGGCCCTCGGGAGAATTTAATCGTTCACGAGAGCCGCGAGGAAAAGTACATGGTTTATAAAAGGAATTTTAGGTCCCCTACTAAAGCGATGGTTTACGATGGTTTTATGATTTAAAATGACATGTTGCATGTGATTGAAACTCTTATTTTGAAACTATGATTGACTTACTGAGTATTATTCGTTAATACTCACCCTTTTCCTTTTAAAAATGTTTTCAGGTAAGGCTAAGATCGGCCCTAGTGCGTGACCGGAGATCAGCTACTCGAGTCATGGGAGCCGACCGATCGCTATTCCGCTTCTTTTATGTTTATAGATGTACATAGAACTCATGTCAAGTTTTTAAATGTTTAGGAGGATGTTTCAAAATCTTTTAACCTTTCTTTGTAAATCGTGCACGTGTATTTGGTTTTCTACTGTTTGAACCCTAGCATCATATTGAGAAGTTTGTTGGATGCTAGGAGGTTGTTTGAAAATCTTAGAAGTGTGTTTTTCTATGTCTTATCAGGTAAGGGTCAAATTTTTGGTTTTCGCGTAGTTACGCCGTTATGTTGCCAAAATTTTCGGTAATATAGCGACGTGACTTAGTAATGACTCTTAGGTAGCGTGTTGAGCCTATAGGGTCGTTACAGTTGGTATCAGAGCACTAGGTTATAGGTTCTGTAGACTAGCTTACTTCGTAAGCATCAGGTATCCCATGACTAAGTAGTGATTTCCAGTCATCGCGCAGGTACGCCTCTGAAGTAAACTTTTAATTCGTTTGTTGAAAAGCATGTTATTTTTTTTTATGAAATGATTCATATGTGAAATGTATTTTAAGTTAAGGAAAGTTTAAGAAAAGTTGAAAAGTGTGATCCCTTTTGATGTGGAGGTTAAACTTGTTTGTGTTTATTTGTTAAGTATGCCGCCTAGAAGGAGAGGCAGAGGACGGGGTAGAGGACGTGGTGCTGGTAGAACACATGACTTACCTCCTGAGATGCCAGTGGAACAGGAGGTGAATTCTGGGGCAAATTCCCCTGTTGCTCAGGATCAACCTGATCCAGTTATGGAGCCTGCAAATCCTACGGTTGCGTCATTGATGTTAGAGGCGATGCAGAATTTAGTACAAGCGACCGTGACGACCCAGTTAGCGCAGATGGGTCAAGTTTCTACGCCAGCTTCACTACAAGCCCGTCACTTGAAAGACTTTAGAAAGTATGATCCAAGGGCGTTTGACGGATCCTCTGGGGATCCTACAGTGGCGGAGTTATGGTTGTCCTCTATGGAGAATATTTTTCAGTTGATGAGTTGCCCGGATGAATATAAAGTTTCTTGCGCCACATTTATGCTGAGGGATGATGCGTACCTATGGTGGGAATCTGCTCAGAGGACCATAGGTACAGGAGGAGGAGTAGTGACGTGGCCGATGTTCAGAGAGACCTTCTGGAACAAATATTATCCTGCGACTGCACGATACAAGAAACAAGAAGAATTTCTACAACTTAAACAGAATCGACGTCCAGTGGACGTCTACGAGAGGGAATTCACAAGGTTATCTCGTTTTGCTCCCGAGCTGGTAGATACTGAGGCCAAGAAAATGGAGCGTTTTGTAATGGGTTTGGATCCTCAGGTTAAAGGCGTGGTACAGGCTGTAGCACTTCACGACTATGCTGCTGCGGTAAGGACAGCAGAGTTTATTGTTGCAGGCCAACAGAGTGAGATTCCTATGGTCCAAAACCCGAGTCAGTCATCCTCTGGTCACAAGAGGAGATGGAGTCAGGCGAACTCGAATCCCCAGCGTTCTCAACAGTCTTCACAGTCGTCCATGAGGTCGCAAGCCGCTTTTAGCCAGAGGCAGCAAGTGAATAGGCCGGGACCTAACACTGGGGAGAAACCTCGTTGTAATGAATGTTGAAAGTTTCATTGGGGTCAGTGCCTGATGCGGTCTGGGTTGTGCTTTCGATGTAAAAAGGAGGGACACAGAGCTGAAAATTGTCCTACCTTCGCAAACAGGAGAGGCCAGTCTTCGGGTTCAGTTGGAGTAGGACTTAATAGGCCCACACTTCAGCAAGGGAGAGTTTTTGCTAGTACCAGCAGGGAGGCTGGTAACTCAGATGCTGCAGTTACAGGTACGCTTCCCGTTTTGGGATACCTTGCGTTCGTATTATTTGATTCAGGTTCTACACATTCCTTTATTTCTGCGTCTTTTGTGAGACAAGCTGAGTTAGAACTTGAGCCATTACCCTCTGCTTTGTCTGTTGCTACTCCGATGGGGTTGAATCTATTAGCTACTGAGGGGATTAAGAATGGTAAGATGATAGTTTCCGACCACGAGCTGGATGTGAATTTGATAGTTCTCGAGATGGAAGGGTTCGATGTTATTCTAGGCATGGATTGGCTGGCTTTGAACCATGCTAATATTGATTGTTTTCGTAAAGAAATGGTGTTCACGCCACCAAAACAGGCCAATTATAAGTTTAAGGGGACTAGAACTGGAGTTAATCCAAGAGTGATATCTGCTCTTAAAGCGAGAAAGCTAGTTTCTAAGGGATCATGGGGTATCTTAGCTAGCGTTGTGGAAGTGAGACACACCGAGGTTCACGCATCGTCTGTGCCTGTGGTGAATGAATTTCTGGATGTGTTTCCTGAAGATCTTTCAGGGTTGCCTCCCGTGAGAGAAATAGACTTCACCATAGAACTTGAACCAGGAACCGCTCCTATTTCTAAAGCTCCTTATAGAATGGCACCAGCGGAATTGAAGGAGCTGAAGTTGCAACTGCAGGACCTATTGGATAAAGGTTTTATTCGACCTAGCGTGTCTCCTTGGGGAGCACCGGTCTTGTTTGTAAAGAAGAAAGATGGAACCATGCGACTGTGCATTGATTACAGGGAATTGAACAAAGTTACGATTAAGAATAAGTACCCTCTTCCTCGTATCGACGACCTCTTTGATCAGTTACAGGGAGCGTCGGTGTTTTCAAAGATTGATCTGAGGTCAGGGTACCATCAGTTGAGGGTCAGGGAAAGAGACATCCCTAAGACGGCATTTAGATCACGATATGGACATTTTGAATTCACGGTGATGTCTTTTGGTTTGACTAACGCCCCTGCAGTTTTTATGGACTTGATGAATAGAGTATTCAAGGAATTCCTAGATGCTTTCGTGATTGTATTCATTGATGACGTCCTTGTATACTCTAAAACTGAGAAAGAACATGAAGAGCATTTGAGAAGAGTGTTGACGACTTTGAAGGAGAACCAGTTGTACGCGAAATTTTCCAAGTGCGAGTTTTGGCTTAAAAAGGTGTCTTTCTTAGGACACGTAGTGTCAAAGGCAGGGATTTCAGTAGATCCAGCGAAAGTAGAGGCTGTAACGCTATGGCCTCGTCCGACTACAGTTACTGAAGTACGGAGTTTCTTGGGTTTAGCAGGTTACTATAGACGGTTTATCCAGGATTTCTCTAAGATAGCTACGCCTTTGACTCAACTAACTCGCAAGAGCAAGTCATTTGTCTGGACTGACGAGTGTGAAGCAAGTTTCCAGACACTTAAACAGAGATTGGTATTAGCCCCTGTTCTTTATGTGCCTGAGGGAACAGGTGGATTTGTAGTTTTCACTGATGCATCGAGGAAAGGGCTAGGAGCAGTGTTGATGCAACGTGGAAAGGTTATAGCCTATGCGTCTCGCCAGTTAAAAAGTCATGAGCAAAACTATCCAACCCATGATTTGGAGTTGGCTGCAGTTGTCTTCGCCTTGAAGATCTGGAGGCATTATTTGTATGGTGAGAAGATTCAGATCTTCACGGACCATAAGAGTTTGAAGTACTTGTTTACGCAAAAAGAGTTGAACATGCGACAACGTAGATGGTTAGAGCTGGTAAAAGACTACGAACTAGAAATTCTTTATCATCCCGGTAAGGCAAATGTTGTCGCAGATGCTCTCAGTAGAAAGACTGTACATACTTCAGCTCAGATCACTAGTCAGGATGAGCTACAGGCAGAGATGGAGAATGCTGAAATTGCAGTTTTGATAGGTGAAGCGACTACACGCTTAGCTCAGTTGATTGTGCAACCAACTTTGAGGCAACGTATTATAGTCTCTCAGCGATTGGATCTTAGTTTAATGGAAAAGCTACGACAAATCGGCACTGAGCAAGCTCAAGAGTTTTCTGTGTCTTCAGATGGTGGACTTCTATATCAAGGGCGATTATGTGTACCTAATATTGATGAATTGAAGAATGAGATTATGACCGAAGCGCATAGTTCGCCATTTTCGATGCATCCTGGTAGTACCAAGATGTATCAAGACCTAAAACAGATTTTCTGGTGGCACAGTATGAGAAAGGATGTAGCGGAGTTTGTCAGTAAGTGCTTAGTATGTCAACAGGTTAAAGCGCCGAGACAGAGGCCGGCAGGATTGTTGCAACCATTGAATGTGCCTTTGTGGAAATGGGATGAAATTTCTATGGATTTCATTGTTGGGTTACCGAGGACGATGAGAGGTTACACGGTGATTTGGGTCATCGTGGATAGGCTTACCAAATCGGCGCATTTTCTTTCGGGTAAGTCTACCTATTCTACAGAGAAATGGGCGCAAATCTATATGCAGGAAATAGTGCGACTGCACGGAGTTCCTGCTAGAATTGTCTCGGACCGGGATGCCCGTTTTACTTCTAACTTTTGGAGAGGCTTACATAAAGCTCTGGGTACTCAGCTGGATTTTAGCACTTCTTTTCATCCCCAAACGGACGGACAGACCGAGCGATTGAATCAAGTTTTGGAGGATATGTTACGTGCATGTGCGTTGGATTTCCCAGGTAGTTGGGATACTTACTTGCACCTGATGGAGTTTGCCTATAACAATAGTTATCAGGCTACTATAGGGATGGCACCGTTTGAAGCTTTGTATGGTAAGAGATGTAGGACCCCAATATATTGGGATGAGGTCGGTGAACGACAGCTTTTGGGGCCAGAGTTAGTTCAAGTCACGAACAATGCTATTCAGAAAATCAGGGTAAGAATGCAGACTGCACAGAGTAGACAGAAGAGCTACGCTGACACAAGACGAAGGGATCTAGAATTCGAAGTAGGCGACCATGTGTTTCTTAAAGTGGCTCCGATGAAAGGAGTGTTGAGGTTCGGCCGGAAAGGAAAGTTAAGTCCGCGATTTATAGGGCCGTTCGAGATTCTTGAGCGAATAGGCCCTGTGGCTTATAGATTGGCATTACCGCCATCTCTCTCTGCGGTCCATGATGTATTCCATGTCTCGATGTTAAGGAAGTACGTGCCGGACCCTTCGCATGTGATTGACTACGAGCCATTACAGTTGAATGAAAATATGAGTTATGAAGAACGGCCGACTCGAATTCTAGCAAGAGATCGTAAGACCCTTCGTAACCGAGAGATTAATTTGGTTAAAGTGCTCTGGCAGAACCATCGGATGGAAGAGGCTACTTGGGAGCGTGAAGACGAAATGCAAACCAAGTATCCTGAACTATTCCAAGACTAGGAACTTTCGGGGACGAAAGTTCTTAAGGGGGGAAGAATGTAACACCCGAGACTCTTTGGGTAAGTTTAAAATGCTGTTTTGGTAAAGTTTTATTATGAATTTAATTGCTTTGAGGGTATTTTGGTGATTTTTAGAAAAGGAAAGGGCATTTTGGTCATTTATGGAGAAGATATTTTGATTTTATTATTATTATTATTATTATTATTATTATTATTATTTTAAAAAAAAAAAAAAAAATTCTTCTTCTCTCTCTCTCGCGCGCGCTCTTCTTCCCGAACTCACACACACTCTCTCTCTCTCTCTCTCTCTCTCGCGTGAACGCCGGCTGCGCAGAGGCTGAACTGCCGCCGTCCAGCCTCGCAACGACCGCCGGAGCTCGTCCTTCACCGCCGGTATTCTTCTTCTTCCTCGCCGGCTGCCGAACCTCACGAGTGACGCAAGTCCTTCGAAAACCGCCGGCTCGTTCTTCTTCTTCTTCTTCCTCGGGATAACGCCGCCCAGCTCCGCCGCCACGAACGCCCAGCCAGCCTGCCGCACCTCCGTTGTCGATCGCCGGAAGCTTCAATTCGCAACCCCCGCTGCACGCGCCGCCGTTCACCGGTTTCTGTAAGTTCGAAACTCAGATCGCGCCGGATCTGCTAGCAAACGCCTCACCGGAGCTCACCGGAGTCCCGAGCGCACTAGATCTGCTCAAAACGCGCTCTCACGCGCCGATCGGATGCCCCACGCGCCGCCGTCCGCCGCTGCACGCGCCGCCGTTCGCCGGAGTTGGGTAAATTTCGCCATTTGGTCCGTTTCGTCGAGTTATTAATGTTAGAATGTGTTTTAGCGTAATTCGGATGGTTTAAGACACGTTTAGGAAACTTTTTAGGTGAATTGTCGAGGACCTTGGATTGTACTTGGAGTGGGAACTCGAGAAGCTCATTACTAGTGAAGAAAGAGTATTTTAGTAAGTAAAGACATAAGGTAAGGGATCTCACAACGAAAGAAGTTTTCAAAACCTTGAGCTAGCTCTATGTTTACTTTGAAAGTTTATGTTTTTCATGTTAAGTATTTAAGAAAGAAAGCGTATTATATGCATGTCTTTGAAATGCGATTGCTATGACTTATGCATTCATAACTATGTTTTAAAACGAATGGGACCTCATGCATGTGTTGTGTGCTCATGAAAAGATTTATGTAGGCCGTGACGATAATTCTCCCAAAAGTTTTATGTGGGTTTTGAGGGAACCCGAGTCTTCGGACTCTCTATGCTCCCGGGGTTCGAGAGTGCCCCCACGATGGTAGCCGACGGGCTTGAGTCTTCGGACTCCACGATGGTAGCCTTGGGGCTGAGTCTTCGGACTCCATGATGTATGTTAGCTTTCGAGCTTAACTCTCAGAGGTAGGGAGGACTCTATTCGATGGAAAAACTGTCTTCGGACTGTTCACGAGGCCCTCGGGAGAATTTAATCGTTCACGAGAGCCGCGAGGAAAAGTACATGGTTTATAAAAGGAATTTTAGGTCCCCTACTAAAGCGATGGTTTACGATGGTTTTATGATTTAAAATGACATGTTGCATGTGATTGAAACTCTTATTTTGAAACTATGATTGACTTACTGAGTATTATTCGTTAATACTCACCCTTTTCCTTTTAAAAATGTTTTCAGGTAAGGCTAAGATCGGCCCTAGTGCGTGACCGGAGATCAGCTACTCGAGTCATGGGAGCCGACCGATCGCTATTCCGCTTCTTTTATGTTTATAGATGTACATAGAACTCATGTCAAGTTTTTAAATGTTTAGGAGGATGTTTCAAAATCTTTTAACCTTTCTTTGTAAATCGTGCACGTGTATTTGGTTTTCTACTGTTTGAACCCTAGCATCATATTGAGAAGTTTGTTGGATGCTAGGAGGTTGTTTGAAAATCTTAGAAGTGTGTTTTTCTATGTCTTATCAGGTAAGGGTCAAATTTTTGGTTTTCGCGTAGTTACGCCGTTATGTTGCCAAAATTTTCGGTAATATAGCGACGTGACTTAGTAATGACTCTTAGGTAGCGTGTTGAGCCTATAGGGTCGTTACAGATAATTATGTAAAATTTTATATAATTTAAATTACAAATTATATATATATATTTACTTTAAATAATTTGATAAAAATATCTAGAAAAACAATTGTTATAAAGAAAATTGTTTAAAACAAAATCTAATTTTAGTTTAAAAAAAAAAAGTAAGAAAAATAAATTAGAAGAAACAATGAGATAAATTGTAAAGAATAAAATTTAAAAAAACTTTTGTCGCATATAAGATATAAAAAGATTAAAAAAGAATTTAAAAAATTTGTCAGTTACACTAAATTTTTATAGAAGTAAAATCTAAAAGCTACACTTAATAGTTTTTGCAAATCAACGTGATTCAAAAAGTAATTTTATCTAAATTATTAAACGATCAGTTTATCAAATACAAAAAACGATTAAAATTCTCCAACAATCACTTTTACCATCTTCAAAAGTAATTCCAAATAGGAGAAAAACCATGGCCCACATAAAGAAACTCTACTGCATGAAAAATTATTACATTCACATAGTATTCTCTCTTCGACTTTAATGACAAAAAAATACTATTTCAAAACTTTATATCACTCACAAACTAGAGTTAGTATACAAGACTTAAAATGTTTCAATGGCGCCCCCCTCAACATGAAACATATATTATAGGTTAAATTACACATTTAGTCCCTGAACTTTGAGGCTTGTATCTATTTAGTCCCTAAACTTTCAAAATTACAAATTTAGTCCTTAGACTTTTGAATTTTTTAAAATTCACAGGTCTAATAGACACAAAATTAAAATTTTAGGGTTCCATTAGACATAAAATTCAAATTTATATCTAATAGTTCAATTAATTTTTAAAAATTTTGAATTTGACAGGGACCTATTAGACACAAAATTGAAAGTTCAGGGACTTATTAGACACAAAATTGAAAGTTTAGGGATCTATTAGACACTTTTGAAGGTTTAGGGACCAAATAGACATAAACCTCAAAGTTCAGGGACTAAACTTGTAATTGAACCTAATATATATATAAATAATATAGCTTCAAGTAGTCAAAAATTACATTTGGTTTGTTGGTTCCGTTGCTTCTTCATGCTTGGTGCCCCTTCGCCTCTAAATTTTATTTTCATTTTAAGTTAAACTTTGAGGCCGTGCTGCACCGTGTCACAGTCATGCTTGTCCAGGGCGTGTTGCCCGTGGCCGCATGCCCATCTTAACCCCTTGTTATCATGCTTTCATTGTATATAGTTCATTTTGCTTAATAGTTATCTTTCCTTGTATTTTTATGGGCGTATGACTCCACGCCCTGGCCGCATGCCCATCTTAACCCCTTGTTATCATGCTTTCATTGTATATAGTTCATTTTGCTTAATAGTTATCTTTCCTTGTATTTTTATGGGCGTATGACTCCTCGCCACTTTTCATGTTCAAGCCTGTTAAAGGCATAAATCCTAGAATGTACTATAAGGGGTATGGCTAGTTGTCCAACCTTCTTACCCGGAGTTATATGCTATTAAGCCGTTGTTGTCACTTTCTTGCTTTCTAGTGTATAACAATATTATTTCCAAATGTTTTCATGTAATTTCTCTCGCACGTTTTAAAAAAACATTTTCTCTCAAGACGTGAGGGGAGGCTAGACCATATACGAAAGTAGTCCGCAACTTCCGTTTTTCGTACGGCTGACTTGCTCGCTGGGCTAGAGACCGCACAATCATTGTCCCGTTGGGAAAGAGTGCGATTGTGACAAGTGGTATCAGAGTGCTGAAATATCTGTCAGCCTTACATAAGAGAATGGAGGGAAGTAGACAATCCGCTCCACATGGTCTTATGTACGCCGACACATGGATGAATTAGAAACCCACGAAAAGTACCATGGTCGATTTAGGAGCAACCCATAACTTCATGACTGAAGCAGAAGCTCGACGGTTGAACCTGTGTTGGGTTAGAGATACGGGGAAGATCAAAGCTGTCAATTTGACAGCCATACCCATCGTGGGGGTCGCACGAAGAGTGTGGGTAAAGATGGGCGATTGGACTGGTCAAACAGACTTTGTGGTCGTCAAGATGGACGACTTCGACATTGTGTTGGGGATGGAATTTCTCCTCGAACACAAGGTAATACCGATGCCGCTGGCAGAAAGTTTAGTGATCACGGGGTCTAATCCCACCGTGGTTCATGCCGAGTTGAGACAACCAAATGGGGCGAAATTGTTATCAGCCATCCAACTAAATAAGGATCAAGATAGACGTTGCGACACCAAGGTCCATGTCACTGATCAACCTTGGGGGAGAAAGAATCACCACACAAAGTTGCTCGAGAGTATGCAAAGGAAGCACCGAGGTGCTCAAAAGAATGGGTCAAGCATAAATGACCTCATCCAATGAGAAAACAGGAAGCGTCGATTCCACCAATCACCCTGAAGAACGCTTTTGAGGCATTAGTCAAGAGGGCACCTCAAGAAGGCAATCAAAGCGAGAGTATGAAGAAGTTTCTAGAAGAGTCGAAGAGAAGTTAGAATTCAGAGGTCCGCTAGGACCGCCTTGAAAGACCTGAAGACAAAACTGCTCTTGAGACCACCGAGTTCGAGTTGAGTCGGTTGACGGGGACGTCAACCATTTAAGTGGGGGAGAATGTCACGGTCATGCTTGTCTAGGGCGTGTTGCCCGTGGTCGCATGCCCATCTCAACCCCTTGTTATCATGCTTTCATTGTATATAGTTCATTTTGCTTAATAGTTAGCTTTCCTTGTATTTTTATGGGCGTATGACTCCTCACCACTTTTCATGTTCAAGCCTGTCAAAGCATAAATCCTAGAATGTACTATAGGGGGGTATGACTAGTTGTCCAACCTTCCTACCCGGAGTTATATGCTATTAAGCTGTTGTTGTCCATTTCTTGCTTTCTAGTGTATAACAATATTATTTCCAAATGTTTTCAAGTAATTTCTCTCGCACGTTTTAATAAAACATTTTCTCTCGAGACGCGAGGGGAGGCTAGACCATATACGAAAGTAGTTCGCAACTTCCGTTTTTCGTACGGTTGACTTGCTCGCTGGGCTAGAGCAAGTGCTGCACAATCGTTGTCCCGTTGCGAAAGAGTCGATTGTGACACACCGCATGGTCCCCAATTCGAACCCTACCATCTGCAAATTTTATTTTCATAACTTCGAATTCTATGCAATTGATGAATAAAAATACATTTTTCATTTTTTTTAAATAAAAAATATGCATTTATTTTTCAAACTAAATAATTGAGACCTTTTATAGTAAAAAAAGTATTGTTATATATATATGTTCTTATTTCAATTTTTTTTAGTGTTTAGCTTGTCTAGTAAACAACATTTTCAATTCTCAAAATAAATAAATAAAATAAAATAAACAAAATTTTTATTTCCTTAATAAATTTAAATTCATTTATGAGATAAAAAGAAGGTTAGAAAATACTATTTCAACTTCTATACTTTGAGACTCATTATATTTTAGTTCATGTATCTAAACATATTCAAATTTAGCCCCATTATTTTCAATAAATCTTCAAATTGGTCTTCTTTATTAATTTGAACTTACTTTTTATAGAACTTGGTAAAATAATAATCATCATTTTCGTTCAATAAAAGACACCACATTAATATGTTGTGAAAATTTATAAAGCGAAAGGTAATGGAGACTATATGTATTTTGAAAAACTTAACCATAGACTAACAATATAGACTGATTTTAAGATTATTGAAAGTACAAAGATTGTATTTGAATATTTGGAAGTACAAAGACTAAAATAAAATAAGATCCAAAATACAACGGCCAAAATGATATTATAAACTAAAAAAAAAAATGAAATGAGTTTTTGATATATATTTATTTAGATAATTAAGTTATAAACTAAAAAAAATAGCTATTTCAAGTTTCAATTTTTCTCTAGTATATTTATTTAGATAATTAAGTTATATTTCTTTTTAATTTAAAATTATGTATATATAAAGTCATATTTTTAGTCTCTATATTAAACAAATCTATATCATACACAATGGTTTATTATAGTTTAATAATCAATATTATATAATTTGAATATTGCATCAACACATCTAAAATTACATCTATATGAACTTCTGTCCCCCTGATCCGCTAACACGCAAGTGCACGTGATCAAAGTAATAAAGAAACTGGAAGTATTCAAGAGTATCGTACCCAAGGGAACGGGTTTTAACAAAATCTACTTAGACGACACAAAATATGTTTGCAAATTGCAAATTAAGGTAACCAATGGTGTGAAAAAGATTGAGTGGTTGTTTTTTCTAAAGAAACTAAATAAAAATGATAAAAGAGGGATTCAAACGAGTTTTTGCTCCATTGAAAGAAATTGCGGCCTAATTGCAATTGCATTCCTATGACTTCAACATTTAAGCTTTGTAAACCGAATTCAACACCTATTCGACCTTCTATGAAGTATCTTTAGGAGGCTAAGCGATTAAACCGATATTTCTATGGCTAATACGAACTTAGTTAATTTTGAAACACAATTCTTTTGGTTTTAAAGGTTTTGCCCTATGTCTAGGGTCAAAAACAAATTCCTATGTCTAGGCTATTTTCCTTTATTGCTTTTATGAAATCTAAATTTTTATCTAACCTTTTCAGAATTAGACTCAATTTTTGTATACTAATCTAGGTGATCAATCTAGACTAATAATAAGCATTAAAATCAATAAAAGCAAACAAGCTATGGATGAAGCAAGGTTGCTCTCACAATTAGGCCTTTATTCCTATCTTTAGGGCATCCACATTCTTGAATCCCAAAGAAGAAATTAGCTCATCATAATTAAATTAACAAAAACAGTAAGCTAAAATTAAAGTAATTCATTGGTAGAAAAGAAAATTTAGAAAATAAACTAAAGAATTCTAGCAATGGAAATTTTATTATGCCAAAAGAAGCTTTCAAGCAAAATGGAAGAATTTATAATTTTATTAAAATGCAAAAAAAAGAAGATACAATTAGTAACTATATTTAAATTAAAACAAAACAGCAATTAAAAACAATAAAAACAAAACAGAAATTAAAAACAGAAAATAAAGATGAAGAAAACAGTATCGTTCGTGAAAGAAACCCACAAAAAAAAGTGAAGATCTTCCTCCCAAATCGAGCTCAATCGAATAAGGTTTTGCTTCTTACCAACATCAACTTCGTTGAGATCGAATTAAGGAAGAGATTCGAACTAAAATGACGAAGAATTGAATAGAAAAACAGAAACTACAAGCAAACTGAAAATTGCAGAAAATGGGCGAGCAGCAGAAAAACCCAGCCACCATTTGCTTCGTTTTCCACCATTTTTATAGGCGTTGAGGGCTAGGGTTTCCATATAAATCATCCTCAATCCATGGGCTAACTTCTAGGAATCAAATCGGGATGAAAATCTTCCAAAATCGTGCACAAAATCCATGATTTGCGTGATTTTCGGACTTGGTCTGTAATTCCAGAGAATGCAATTAGATTGCAATTGCATTCTCCTTCCTCTGTTCTTCTGGTTACATTGCAAATGGAATGCAATTGCATTCCTTTTGCAAAGTCTTCAATTCTGCACAAAAGACAACAACTTAAGCTACTTTCTTTATCTTTTCACTTAATTCCTTCTCTTATCATATTCCAACAAGCTTGCATGAATTTATTTAAAAATGTTATTTTTAGCTTGCTCGGTAATCAATAAAGCATGCAAAAATGGCAAGAACAACTTAGTTTTAGGGTTAAATAATCCTCATAAATGAGAATTATCACCCCCCAAACATAAAATCTTAGATTCACCATTGTTTCGAATTGGGATGATTTAAAACCAAAGTCATAGGCTCATTTTATAATACTTGGAGCCCAACACTTTTTTGTATCTTTCTAATGTAGGAATGCTACCTTTCTAATATTTTTCCAAAAACCCTACAATTAATTTTCCAGCTACTTTGTGAAATTACTAATCAGACTATATGTCACAGATTATGCTATAGCAAATCCTGTGACAAATTGCTCAATTACGGATTAACGAATTATACTAATGCAAACACAAAGTAAACAATTTCCAAGAGTAATTGAGATAGCAATAGGTAACCCAGTTCGGTCTACACCTACATTTGGGGGGTACAACTCGGTGGAAAGAACTTCACTATACCAACAAACACACATACATGTGGTCTTACATAACTCGACTCTCCCGATTGTCATCTTTCCTTCGTTCCTTGTAAACTACTACCCAAAACCCTATCGAACCCAAACACTCCATGGTTCCACCATGAAACCTCTTCAGTTGTTTCGTTAAAACAATTTTTTCAATCTCACTTGCAAAAAAACTCTACCTCTACAAATTTACGCTCAAACCCTTGCAGAGGAGAATCACTCAAACCCTAAAAATAAACTGTTGGGATTTATGTCATAAAACCTTGTAATTAATGATTTATTTAATAATAAATAATAATTTTGATTATTTTATTTGCAACATAATATTATCCACTATATGAAAAATCCAAGATTATTAGTGTAATCTTGAACAATATGTGGTTGACATACAAGAGGATCGTGTTCAAAAAATAATCTAAAGGGTCATAGTATATGGATAAAGTTGGGTGCCTTATCTTGGTAACACTATTGATACGACCCACTTTGTAATAGTTACAAATGATTTGATCCAAATCGTTCATGTGGAGACATATGAGTGGGGGTATCTTATACAATAAGTTTTTGTAAGACTGGACCACAAAATATTTAATATCTCTTTATAAATTCGTTAATTGAGAAGATTAATATTTCATCAGGATAATCATATGTGACTCGATCTTAATCCTGAGTGAGTTATGAACTCCTGCCTGTGAGGGCTTGTCCTTTAATTTGCATGGGTTAAGTGGCTTTTGTAGCCTATTCAATATGTCTACTATTTTGGGGACTTGACCAAATAGGGAGCTGGGAACATAATCTCACAAGATGAAATTCACTCCTTACTATATAGGGTAAGTAGATTAGTAGTTCCCTTAAGTATCAGTGATACTTAAAGTGCAAGATGTAATTATAGCGGTAAAACAGACTTTTGACCAGCTATAATTACGAACAACTCGTGAATGATCGACCTGCATGTAGTGATTATATCTATAGACACAATTTGTCCTACAGTGCATAAGAGTGCAACTCTAGGTCTATAGTGTAGTGACCTATAGTTAATGAATGAAAATTAATTAATTAAATAGTTTAATTAATTGATTTTGTATCATTGGAGCTTATAATCTGTAGGTCCATAAGGTCTCTTTGCTAGCTCATAGTAATACTAAAAGACCAATTTAGTTGAAAGAAAAATTTAAAATGTTCAAATTAATATTTAATATATTAGATATATATATATATATTAAATATAAAAAAAGAAAATATATTTATTGTATTTGATACATTAAATATTAAAATAATTAATGTATATTAGATACGTTAAAGAAAAGATATTTATAAAATTTGAATAAGATTCAAATAAATAAATATCGTATGAGATTTGAATGAGATTCAAATAAGTATAAGATATATTTTAATATATTAGATATTAAAATATAATATTTTAATTACGGCAAAGATTTGCCTTTTGTTTCTATAATAAGACCATTGGGTTGAGCCATTAGATACAACACACATCTCTTCAATATAGAATTAAATAATTCTTTCTAGATCTCTTTCTCTCCAATCCCTTATGGATTTTCTTTCAAGAGACTCTCACAAGCCTTGGTCCTGTGTTCGAGTCATAGCAAGGAAGATTTTTGTGGATGTCTAGTAACACAAGAAGTAAAGAACTGCTAGAAAATATCTCCATATTATTTTCAACGTATGTTTTGCTTACCTTTAATTTTTATTGTTTAATTCTAAATAAAATAAAGTTCGATTCTAACACTTCCGCTGTGGGTTTAATTCGATTATTTCCTTCATAAACTTCATGCGTAAAAACACATGCCAACTGCGCAAGCAACCCGTGACGCTAAAGAACACCCATTGCAAGCAACTTATGCTACTAAAGAACACTCACTACAAGTGACTTGTGCTGCCAAAGAAGACCTCTCAAAATCATGTTTCTGTCTTTGTCTTTTCCTTCACATATTCACCCAAAAAACACTAGCTCACAAAAAGAACCTTATATCTAATTCTAACTTAAATCTCAATAGAAAAATAAAATCGTGAGATATTTTATTTTCCTAAAATATATGTGCTATAATATAATGTTGCCATATAAATTCAGGTTAATTGATTTTTCCATTTAAGCACCAAACTAGATCTTTAAAAAGATATACTCCAAGAAAGTTGCAACTTCAAATTCAAATCTGCTCAAATCTGAAACTCCCAGTGTCTGTGACAATTTCTAGGACTTTTCCTGTGATATTTTATCTCTAACCTTAAAATTTGTCAAAAATAATAATGCCTAGAAAATCTACTAAACTAAAACAGCACCAACACTTTGGTCTGTCGATGCTTAAAACAAATCTGATGCATTTATATGTTGCCACAAGACCTATAGCAAAACTTTCAATACATCAATAGCAGAAAACCACCTTTTTTTTTTTTTGAGATAAATAGCAGAAAACTTTTAATTCATTAGTATAAATGCAATCTAAAACTCTAAAATTATCATTTTTCTAAATAAATTATGCAGTCATAAATAAAGGGTCGATCATCTCATCATAATCAAATTGTAGCTAAACATATGGCTTTAGAGCATTATTTCCTCTAATTGCTTGATTTTGAGCTTTTTTTTTTTAAACTATATATAGCAAGGTTGAAGAGCAACTCTCTTGGTAATGTCTTCTCCAAGCCCCTTAAAGAATTAGTTCGTGAGCACTTCTTCCTCTTCATAAGGATCAAGTTCTTCCATTAGAACTAGCAACTTTGAAGTGGTATAGGACCTCACTTCTTGGTCTCCTTGCGTCCAATCTTTCAATTTTTGGTAAGCCTTGAGACAAAGTGTGTGTTCATGATTTTCTTGAATTTACTCCAAGTCTCAATTTGGTGAGCAATTAGTTCCTATAAGACAACATTTTGCCTAACAAAAGTGAAAGCATAGTCTTGGAAGTGAGAACTAACAATAAATTGCTTTGAAAGTGTGTCTCAAGTGCTTGCTCTTGCCATTGAAGGTATATACTCCTTTTGATTAGTAGTGCAATGGAAGGTTGGGAATTTGAGGTTTTCCCCCTCTTTCCGACTCTCCCCTCTTCGTGGAAGTAGTTGGGTTTTGGATTTCTCCATGGATTTGGAAACAATCCCGAAATGACCTAATTATCAATTTGTTTAATTTTTCTCATTAGAATAATAATGTCTATTTTATATTTATTTATTTTAATTGCATGAGCGATCCATAAAATAGCTAAACATGTATGGTTGTCAAAGACATGCGGAAATATGAAAATAAATGAACGCACAATATTTTTAACGTGGTTCGATTTCCCAACCTACTCCACAAGGCCACACCCAGAGATTAGATTATCAAAGGATTAGTACATGATACAAATTGTCTTATGCATAAAATTAAAAGAACTCCCTTCTTGGATTTTATGCCTCAATCTTGCTCCCTTTGACGATCCACGTTCACAAGCTCCCCTTGTGAAATGTGTAATGTGTTCAACAACCGTTCAAGTAGCTTGCAATCTCCAATTGAAGCACGTTCTCAAGAATTCAATATGTAACACAAAAACCACAAAAAGATAACTCTTCAAGAGTTAACTAGAAATGTTACAAGATTTTTCTCTATTCCATCAACTTTAGCAAAATTCAAATTTAAAACAAAAATCACTCAATCAAATATGGGAAAGATCCCATTAGTCAATCAAATAACAAGGCAAGTATTGATATAAGGAAAGATATACTCAATCACATCTTTAAAAATATCAATATCCCATATATGATAAAATCACCTTACCATTTATTTGGTCATTCTACCATAAAAGAGAAGATATTCAAAATGTTGGAATATAAAATAATTGCAATAGTCAATGTGAAGATTTTTCCATTAATATGATGCTCATAATTAAAAGATATTAATTAAAGCATTTTAAAAAGAAACAAAAATAATATCAATGGATTAAAAATAAAGAGAGAATAAAAGATACTTAGACAAACTAAAAATAATGCCAAATGATTAAACCTTTCAAATCCAACTATCCCTTGAATCCTAATGGAAATTTACTCCAAACTATGTTTGGCATCCTCCATGATTTTTTCTTTTTTGTTCTTTGTTCTTTTAGGCTAGAAAACAAGTATATAAACAAGTTACAAAACATGGGTAGTGATATGCCTTACTCACTCCTTTACTTGGGTATGCTTTTGGAGCACACAATCTTCCACATGTGTTCAACACTCACAATGAAGGCCAATCCCACTCCCAAGGAACTAGGTAAAACACTCAATAGTCTCTTCAAATTTGGGAATGAGCTAAAGGGGGATATAATTTAAGCTCGATCACAATCATCCCTTAAAAACAAACAAAGTAAGATTTGATGCAGCGAATTTGAGATTAGGTCAAGTCCATTGCCAAAGAACGAAAATTTATCCCAATAGTTGAGAGAAAACTCTCTAAGAACAATGTTCTATTCAAAATATATTTCCAAAAACTTCTTTACATTCTAACAACGGGCTATTTATTGCCTTACAACAAAAATAATCCAATAACTAATTAAATCTAAAATACTAATTAAGTACTAATTAATCTAAATTTTAACAACTAAACTAATATTAACTAAAACTGGGCTAACTATCTAATCTTGTCCAACATCAAGATTGCTTGTAGCAAATCAAACTTCAAACAAGTCACACCAAGTTATGACAAACAAAAGAGAAGTAGCTTGCAAGAGAGAAATAAGCAAGGGCAAAAACTCAATATGCAATTAATTACAAGCCAAAGAAAGTAAAAAGAGAGCAAATTAGGCACGCAAACAAATATCAGTCGTACAATCTCTCATCAGCATGAGTTCACATCAACAACCAAAGTGTTCATATATATGGGCTAAGGCATAATAGTAGAAAACATATAGGGGAGAGAACCATTCTCTAGTAGTTGTTTTTGCTATAGTATTATTGGAGGGCCTATAATCATTGGATTGGAGTGAAATCAGACAGGTTTGATGACAATGTGCTTATGACAAAAATGATTGGAAAAGGTGGTGTGAGCTCAAATTTAGACCAAAATTGATATGGCAACTGGTTGGAAATGAATGATAAGACCTTAAACTTGGCCCTCATCAAGAACTGAAAAAGAAAAATGGATAAAAAAAATAGGGAGAAGTACTTGTGAAATCATGCATTCTCATAGTAATCTTCATCATCTTTGTGAAATCTGCAATTGCAAAAAAACTGAAAAATCCCAAATTTAGGAGTAACTACTATAAACTTTGTTTGTAATTTTCTTGTTAAAACAGTGTAACCAACGACTACTTGTAACTCTCATATATTTTTACTTTTACATTTTATTTGTGTAAACAAAATCTTCCTTACATAAAGAAGGTTTTAATTAAAAAAAAAAAAAGAGTGAGATCAAAAAGAGAGAGAGATCAAGTGATACTTATCTGTAATTTCTACTCCAAGATTCAGCATAAAGAAATCAAGCTTCCCCTCCCGTGGATGTAGGCCATTTGTTGCCGAACCACGTAAATTGACTGTGTTCTTCTTCTTCTTCAACCTCTGCATGTTGTTTTCTTCTTTCTCATAAAATCTCCATAGCCAAACCTTCCCTCTTCTGTATTGTTCCTTTTCTTTTCTCATACAACCAAAGGTATTTTCTCTCTCTTTTGGGGCAGTGACTTCTACTTGTGTGTAAGAAAGGCCATCAACATGGAAGATGGAGGTCCTTTCTTTTTTCAAACTCCTATCAAATCAAAAGCATGGGTTATTAATTGCATTTGGGCCATTTTGTTTTTTACAGCTCATTAACCCAATATTTCTATATCCTTGAACTTGTTTCTTTTATTGCTCATTTTACTGGTGTGTTGTGTGGAAGAGAATTGAGGTCTTTCTCTTAAATATTCGTATTCTTAATGCTTTTCTATTTAAAATGTCTCTCTTCGTATAATGTTGATTTTTCTATCTCTAACTTTGCTATCTCTATTTTTTTTTCTAACTTTTCTACTCTTGCATTTACACTTCAAATGGGATATAGAATAATCCAAATGAGGAAACAAGTTGCTATTTATAAGCTATCAACTTAGTAACACCCCAAAAATAAAATAAAAATAAACATTGAAACAAGTGTCAAATACGACATAATTGAGTAATTACTTGCAAAACTCAAACGCATAATAACTAATCAAATAAGAAGTAACAACAAATTTAACTTCCATATGTTAAATTTGTAAATTAAACATCAATCCATTTTGAAGCTTTTGAGATTGCAAAACTCAAGAGTCATAATACTAACAAATTAGAAGTAACGTCGAATTTAATTTACATATATTAAATTTGTAAAATAAACATCTATTTTTTTCACTTTCTTTTCCACATTTGTAACATCCTATACCAAATTGTGCTAGGAAAAATTCCTCTTGTTGACCTGAAAAATAGGTTTTCGACCACTGCTTCTGCAACCTGAAATTTTAAAGTAGCATGTGTAACACCACTTAGTTTGTGATAATCAATTTGATACAAAGAAATAAAAGAAAGGAAAAAAGACTTCGTAGAGAGTCAATATACAAGTTTTCAAAATAAAATAACTACAAAGAAAATCTGTTAATAAACACAGTCTATAAAAATAAAACCATAACAACTAGCACATCACTTACGATGCTTTTCAAATTGTTATTGAGGCCCCACATTCGATCTTGAACGGGTTCATGAAGAAGAATTTTTTGACCCATTTCTTGCACTAAATCATGCATCTGTAATCTATTGTCAAAAGATAGAGTTATGAAAGATTTTTGAATGAGAAGTTCAACAATTCCCTTGGCAGAGAAATCACATCCATCAAGTATGTCCTCTACAACATCTCTTCTCTTTTCCTTGGGGCAAGCAACATCAAGAAAAATCTCCTTCTCCTTCTCATTCAATCCATCATAACTTACTTCAAGACATTTGAAAATTTTGTCATCAATACTCCAACCTCCTTGGAGCTTTTCTATTACATTATTCCAAAAACTCAAATCTTTGTTTTGCAAAGAGCTCCCCAACGTTTTAAGTGCAAGAGGATGACCTCCAACAAGCTTGACAATGCGGTCGGAATGTCCCAAATAACCTTCATTTGGACATCTTTCTTTAAAAGCATTCAAACTAAGGAGTTGAAGGGCTTCCTCGTATTCAAGTTCTTCCATTCTGAACATTCTTTTCACCCCAAATGTCGAAAGCAAATCTACATTTCTTGTTGTAATGATGATTCTACTACCACATCCAAAGTAACCCTCTTTCAGTGTAAATTTCGTTATTTGGTCGAAATGATCCAAATCATCTAGGACAAGAAGTGTCTTTTTTCGGAAAATTGCTTTGTTTATCAAAGCAATGCCTTCTTGATCATCCCATATGTCAATGTTTTTCATTGAGAATGTTATTCTTGAAAGGAGTTTGCTTTGTAAATATGTAATTCCAGAGGTTTCCAATTGCTCTCGAACATTGGAGAGGAAGCAATGAGCTTCAAATTCGTTGCGAATTTGCTCGTAGAAAACCCGAGCTATGGTTGTCTTGCCAATACCACTCATTCCATGTATTCCTACCAAGATCACATTATCATCTGAGTTTGGATTCAAAAGGGAAGAAAGTTGGTCTAGTTTTGAAGTGAGTCCAATAAGTTGGTCTTTCTCCATGAGTGTCAAGGTCAATTTGATTCTTCTCAATATTGCTTCACAAATGTCTTCTATGATTTCGGATTCATGTGACCTAATTAATACCAAGAAAATTCAGAAAAGAAAGGCAATTGTTGATGTTAGTTGAAAGGGCTTGAAAAAAAATCATCCTAAAAAATAAAACTTTTTTTTTTCACATTTTCTAAAGGGAGGATACAAAATCTCTTTTTATTGTTTAGTTTGTATTTAAGATTTTGTTGAATAAAAATTTTGTTTAATTTTTTTTTTCTAAAACGCAGTTTGTTAATGATTTATTTATTTTATTTCTTAATTTTTGAAATATTTTTAAGTTGAAAAGAAAAAAAAAAGGTTTGTTTTTAATATTTTGGTTATCATAATTGATAATTCTAACAATTTAGTTCTTATATTCTTAAAAATGTAGTCCTCAATAGAAAAGAAAAAGGAAGGAAGATAATAGAAATTAGAACAACACACAGACTCTCATGTAAAACATTAAGAAAAAAACCATGGGCGAAGAGGAAGAATTCCCTGTGATCAACGAATTGCTTTACATTTTAGAAAAAATTGCAATGAAGTATGGAGTTGTTACAATCCCGTCTTAAAATTTTTAATTTCATGAATCGTCCCCTCAAAGTTATAAAATTATTACAATTAGACCTAATCTCGTTATAAAATGTTAGTTGAATGTTGCAAAATGCACCAACTACATTTAAACTATAAAGATTATTACAATCAAACTCTTCAAATTATAAAATTATTTCGAGTAACTAACTCAAAATTCTCAATTCTATCGGATTTGAAAATTATAATAAAAAACTCTAAAAAGTAATTTAAAATTCAATGGCAACAATATCACAGTTATAACATAACAAACAGATATGTATGTGTTGTGCTCAAAAGAAAAAAAAAAAAAAAAAAACAGAGATGTATGTGTGATAAAAGTGGGTTGATTCACATCAATTTTTGGTCAACCCCGATGGTGAAACGACATTCAACCTAAGAAAAAAAAATTTCCAGTCGAAATCGATTCCAACCCCAAACCAAAAATTGATAGTTTTTTTTTTCTGTTTTTGGTCGATTTTGTTGGTTTCATGTCAATATTTTTTTATTGGATAGTTTCAAAGAGTTACAATTTAACACTAAACAAAAGTAACCATGTTAAAAGTTAAGAGTTCAAATTCCCACCCTGAATTTGTAAGTAAGTTATAAATGAAATATAGGGAAATGAAATTGTTTACTGAGGATTAGAAACCCAAGCTTTGAGACTGGCGATATCAAAGAGAGCCTTCCTCCATTGCAGCACCTTCGAGTTATCTTCTCCAAACCTTGTTTCATGCATAACAAAAGCTTCTCCAAAACTACCTCTCTGATTTCCAACATCAGAAGGATCCACTTTGTAAAAAATTGGAAAAATCTTCATTCCCATCTGCTCTTTGCACTCAAAGATCTTAACCAACTCCGCAAGGCACCACCTTGAAGAAGCGTAGTTTTTTGAGACCACAACCACAGCCACCCTTGAAACTTCAATGGCCGCCAATAGCTCTGAAGATAGATCTGTTCCTTCTTCCATCTCATTATCGTCTTTGAATGTGAAGATTCCTTTTCTTACAAGGGCTTTGTACAAATGATCTGTGAAACCACCACGAGTGTCTTTGCCTCTAAAACTCAGAAACACGTCGTATTTCCAAAGGCAAGTTGACGATGATGATAACGAAGAAGAAGAACACGCCATGGATGGACGTTTGAGAGCTTACTTTTGTTTGATTTTGAAATTGGGAGCTCTCGTTTCTGCGTAGACTCTTCAATTACATTTCCTTCTTATCAAAACGTGTCCTTTTTTAAAAAAATATTTAAATAATAATATTTTTCTAATGTCTATTTTAGTCTCTAATTTAAAAGAAAGGAAAAAACTTGGGTGCTGCCTGGGCAGCACCCAAGTATGGTAATGCCCACTTCCTAGCCATTGAATTTGTGATTTTTGCTTTTTTTTTTTTTTTTTTTTTTTTAAAAAAAACGTGTGGCTTGGATGTGGGCTGCACATGATTTGGGTGCTGCCCAGGCAGCACCTAAGTCTTGCCCTAAAAGAAATATTTATCTATGATTGTCCTTATCTTTATTTTGCTTTTAACTAAATAGATGGTGTTGCTTGAGTATATGTATTAACATGCTCATATGGACATATGGAGCTACATTAGTTTACTGAGGTGAATTTTGAGTGAGTGAATATTAGATAGAAAAATAGCAATGACCAAAATATTTTTTAAAATAAAACATTTTTAAGACCCAGTTATAATAGACATTTTGAAAATTCAAAGATTAAAATGAGTACTTTTTTAAAAGAAAATTTGAGATTAAAATAGACATTTTGAAACTTCATAGATCTAAATAGGAAACGTTTGAAATGTTCAAAAATCAAAATGAGATTCTTACCTATTTTTTAAATTGCCTAACTTTTATACGTATTTAATTTTAGTCTATGTACTTTTTTTTAATACAACATGCAGAGTGGGAAGATTCAAACTTTTGACTTCTTGGTAGAGGGTATATGCTTTTTAACCAATTGTGTAGTCCATGTACTTTCAAATCCTTGTTTAAATCTCTTAATTTTGCATAAAAACTTCTATTAGTCATTAGCTTATTTTTCATTCATCATTTAATAAGAATTCAAACTCATTTATAAACCCAAACACTTAGAAATATATTTTTGTAAATAACGTCAAGAATTAATTCATTGTGGAAGTATGTAACCATCACAAAAATTAAAATAAATCATTTTTCAAATGAAAATATAATTTTGTTGAAAAACAAAAGATATATAAGTAAGTCCTCTCTCATTTAATTTTGAAAGTAAATCATAAACAAAAGCCATAACCAGACACAAAATAACTACCAACCTGAGCATAGCTTCACTAGAATATAACAAGAGGGTCATAAGTTTGAATCTCTTATTTTACATGCGGTTGAACTAAAAAACCTAAGAACAAAATAAATTTTAAATAGAAATATAATATCTACTAACAATAAAAATAAGCAAGTCGTCTCACTTTAAAAATCAATTTACTCAAGAAATTAATAAATTTAATCAAATTGCTTCAACTAGCTATTTTTTTAAAGTAATAAAAGTAGGAGGGAGGTCACACCCATGCTTGCACATGGTTTGGTTTCCGAGTGTTCCTAATATGTTGACTTCCAAAATAATGATATTAAGGCTAAATATATTTAGCCTTGGAAAGTTTCAATTTTGTTTCATTATAAAAAATCGATTAAGTCTTCATCCAATAATATAATTGAAGATGAACAATGGAATGGTAATATCATATTTATAATATATTTTTTAATAAACTAGCATTTTTGAATTTTTAACATTCACATTACCCTATTTTATTAAAACACTGCACCGAGCTTATTCAAGTAAAAAACTTATTCGTCAATCCGAGCATAGCTGAGTGCATAAGACACTAATTACCATCTTAAAGCAGATGATTCGATCTTCTACCTTGCAATTGTTGAACTAAAAAAAATAATAATAATAAATAATCCTTACCTAACAAGAAAGTGTCAAAATACTTCATATTATATATTCGCAAGATTCATTTTTTATTCATTACTCTATATAATGATACAAATTATTATTAAATAAATTGATTAAATGTTCACATAAATATAGAATACAATTAATTAACTTTAAACTAAATGTCAAGTAGTAGAACAATAAAATAAAATAAAATAAAGAATTAATTCTAACTATCAAACTTCAATATCTTTGAGATGAATGTCAAAGTAAAACCCATCACTATTTGGTTAGGTCATTGCCATATTCAATATTAAACTATTTTTGTTTATAATTTTTTTTATGTAGAAAAGTTCCTTTTATGAATTTGGCAATTTTGTATTTGAAAGAATTCTTTAAATATTTGAACTTGGAATGACAAAAACGTTTGTGGAGTTGAGTTCCTGATCTGATTGGGGTTAGGAATCTCTAGTCAAATTGGGTTCAAGATCAAAATTGAAGATCATAATTGTTTTTTAGTCTTATTCCAGCAAATTTCTATATTAATATATAGAGATAAGTAGGCCAAAATATAACATGTATTTGACTATATTTGTTTTACGTTTTGTAATATAAAATATAAAATATAGTAGCATTTATACGCGAACTCTCAATTTAATTAATGATTTCAAGTGTGAATTTGTCAATCAACATAAAATTTCAATAGTGTGAACTCGTCTTATGAATTGACCATTTTAATTACGACTAGGAGCTTATTTTTACCACCTAAGAAATAGTCTTTTGGGAATGGACGATTTCTATTGAGCCATAGGTTATTAATTGCATTTGGGCCATTTTGTTCCCAACATTTCTATATCCTTGACTTGGTTCTTTTAAAACTGACTACGCAAATGACTATTTTTTATTTTACGTTTTAAAAATTGGCCAAGCCATCTTAATTTTTTTTAAATGGCCAAATCATTATTCATAATTTTAATTAGTAATTATTAAATGACTAGACTACTCCTAACCACTTCCATGACTAAGATTCCCTAATTATCGGGTAATTAAATTTAATTTAAAATTAAAATCTAAATTTGAATAGATAAATTCGGTAATCTAAACAACAAAAGTTGTTAGGATTCATAAACCAAACAAAAATTCAAAATTCAAACAGATTATCTACAATTCAAACAAAAATACACAACAATTAAAAATTGATTGCATAACAAAAAGATTAAAATAAAGTTAAAATAATAGATTAACAAACCAATAAAATGACATGGTAAACTCATCTAACTCTTGAGCTGTGTATGAGTCTGAAATAAATATAGAGTAAAAATCAACGGAACAAAATGCTTACAAAGAAATACATTGTACATAAAAAAAAATAAAAAGTACGAACACTACCACGAACCTGAATTTTTATCAATAAGAGCAGCAGAATAGGCAGGAATAATAAGCGAATAGAAGGCTGCCAAGGCAAGTTAGCGACCCCTCTATGCCTTCCCAATCAATGGAACCAACAACCACCTTGTCCCCGACTAACACTCTCCTCTTCATCTTCTTCAACACCGCCTTCACCACGCACAGCAACTTAACTCCAAGCCTCGAAGATTCCGACGAATCACCTTCTAAGATTCCAAAAAGCTCTGAATCGTTGTTCGAACTGTCAGAAAGTTGAGAAGTAAGTGACTGAACAATTACGCACATGAAATTGGCTTGTGCAGTAGCGACGGTGCCGATGACTTGAGATTTGAGATTCGGAGAGAGGAGGATTGTCTTGGGGATAGAAAACCGGAAAAATATCAATGGCTTAAGATTCAAAGAGAGGAGAGAGGAGAATTGTCTTGAGGAGAGAGAATTTTGGAGAGAGGAGAAGGAAGCGATTGAACAATTACGCGCATGAAATTGGCTTGTGCAGCAACGATGGTGTCGATGGCTTGGGAGAGAGAACCGAAAAAATACCGATGGCTTAAGATTCGAAGAGAGGAGGACTGTCTTGGGGAGAGAGAATTTCGGAGAGAGGAGGATTGTCTTGGAGAGAGAGAATCGGAAAAATAAATATAAACATACTAACTGCAAAGTAAACCTTTCAAAATACAGATTAGATATAGTTTAAATAAAATAGGAGAGAGATATTTAGATTTGAAGAGAGGAGGATTGTCTTTGGGAGAGAGAATTTCAGAGAGAGGAAGATTGTCTTCGGGAGAGAGAATCGAAAAAATAAGTATAAAGACACAAACTGCAATGTAAATCTTTCAAAATACATATTAGATACAGTATAAATAAAATAAGAGAGATGAAGATTTAGTGTGCGAGAGCAAAACGGGGATTTGAAAAAAGAAACGCCACACGTGCACCTCACATGTGGCCATAATTAAAAAGAAAATTCGGATGGCCATTAACCAAAACAACCCATTCTTTTTAGCCATTCCTAAGATTTTCCCTTTCTTTTGTTGCTCATTTTACTGGTGTGTTGTGTGGAAGAGAATTGAGGTCTTTGTCTTAAATATTCGTATTCCTAACGCTTTTCTATTTAAAATGTCTCTCTTCGTATAACGTTGATTTTTCTATCTCTAACTTCGCTATCTCCATTTTTTTTTTCTTTTTTTCTAATTTTTCTACTCTTGCATTTCTCTTTGATCTTATAACTTTTTTCCTTCTCTCTAGTCTCTAATATATATTTCACTCTTTAACTTTTATTTTTTCTCTCTCTTACTTGTTTTTCCCTCTCTCTAACATAGCTTTTTATGCCTCAAACTTTCTCTCCTTTTCTTTTTTAAAACCAAGAGTTCATCGTTAATTAATTGTTAATTAAATCAAGAATGCAATTTGATCCAAAAGATAAGAATGTATGTACTTCTAGTTCCACATGCCATTACAGCTGAACGTTGGTATATATCAAGGAACTGTATAAACAACACACAGCACATATTGATGACAAAAAAAAACACACACACACACAGAGCACATAGTTTTTCGGTCAAATTAAAATTGACTAATGTGCTAGTTTTGTAAAATCCGTCCAATTCAAATCCAAATCCTAATTTAAAACGAGAGTATTTTCAATTTGGATTTTACTCTGTCTCTTTATATTTGTATCATATAATATTTTATTTTTGACGTTTGGATAAACCTTTCAATTAAATAATGATTTCATTTTTTTAATAAAAAAAATCATGTCAATTTGATATTCTTTTAAATAGAAATACTTTGGAATCTTTTCAATCATTATGGTCTAGATTCATGATCATTTTATTTTTGTATTATATTTCTTGAATGGATTTGGTTAGGTAAAACCAACCAAACATTTATCTAATAAACACATCATGTCAGTATTTCGTTAACGATAAGGTTGACAACCAAAACTAAATAGTAACATCTTTCAAAGTTTATAAATGTAATTCAAACTTTTAAACATTTAGGAGCTAAATAGACCCAATGTTCTAAATATAGAGACTAAATTTATAATTTAAAATTTGGCCAAATATATAATTTAATGCTTAATGTTTGTGGCATTTTTATAATTTATCTCTAATCTTTTAAAAATTTCAATTTCATCTCTTTATATATTAATTTTTTTCAATTAAGTCATTGCCATCACTAAATGTTGAAAGAATTAATGATGATGTGTGAATTTCAAAAGGATACATTTTTTTATAAATAAGTCCCATAAGTTGTTAGTTTAATAACATTTGAAACTGGTCCATTTTTTTGTAAGTTATTTTGGATCGACAATTATTACTCCAGGTCAAGTTATGTATATGTCAAAGTGAGTATAGCTCAACAGTAATTGACATGTACTTCTTCTCTTTAGGTCGGAGGTTCAAACCCTCATCTCCCACATTCGTTGTACTATAAAAAAAATCAAGTTATGTATATGGAGTGGGTATAAGTAGAGATGTCCATTTAACCCGCGGGCCCGGGGCCCCGCGGGGACCCTCCCCGAACGGGGCTGGGAATCCCCGATTACACGGGGAATGGGGGAGGGAGCGGAGAGGTTTTTTTTCCCGTTGGCTAAACGGGGACGGGAACGGGGAATATATTCCCCGCCCTGCCCCGATTCCTCGCCCCGCCCCGCCCCGATTAATAATATATATATATATATATATATATATATTATTACCTATAAATAGAATTTTTTTTTTTTAAAAAAAAAAAAACTATAGTAGGAATTAGTTTAAGACTATTTCGTTATTAAAAAAAATTTAAAGTCTATGTTGTAATATTGAAATTTGAATTTTTAGAAATTAAGTTATTTTGACATTATAGTATTTTTACTTATGGTATATTATTGTTTTTACTAGGAAATTTTATAACATTTACTTTAAATAGAATTATATTGAAAATTATTCATTTAGAAATAATTTTTATTATGGTTGAGAATAAATTTAAAAAAATAAAAAAGATGAAAAAAAAACAAAAAAAAAAAAGAAACGGGGAAAAATTCCCCGCTGGGAATCCCCACTCCGATCCCCGCGAAATTAAAAGGGGAATTTCGCGGGGACGGGGAATGAAATGGGGGGCGGGGACGGGGACGGAGAACCCATTCCCCGGCCCTGCCCCACCCCGTGGACATCTCTAGGTATAAGTCTTCAACTTTATGTATTAGGTTTTGTCATATACCTATAAACCAAGAATTTAGAGGTTCAAATCCACATGTTGTTGAGCTACAAAAGAAGTTTTGTCTATTTCATCAAATTAAAACATAAATATTTCCAACTCAAATATACTAAAATGTCTATTTATTTAACATCTCATCTCATGTTTATCAATTAATATTTAAACATTTAGATATAGTAAAGACTTAATTCAAAATAAATGAATACATAAATGATGAGATTGAAATTGTTAAAACATTTAAGTATTAAATTGAAAAATGAACCAAACATTAGGGATAGAATTATTATAAATTACAAATAAAAGTAACAAAAGAGCATAAAAAAAAAAGAGAGATATTGGAGGCACGAGGGTTGAACAATGTGTTTGATCGGTATATTGAACTGAACCTCAAACATGATATTACTACCACTAATTATAAGATTAAGGCTATATGTTACACACGAGTTTATATAAATGGAAAAACCATCGAGAGTTATGAGAGTCAATCGAATGGGCAACCTTAGACCACGATGGACACAATCATATCTAATAATATTATATAGTATTTATATAACTAAAAATTTGTATATCTAATCATTTTTTTTTAAATTTTTTAGATTATCACAATAACTTTGATCAACCTTTTGGTCTTAGCCAATTGAATGATATAGGATATTCATTCAACTACACAACAAAAGAGATATTTTCACCAATAGCTCCGAATTCATTTGTGCATATACAATGAGATAATATCACCAAACAATTGAAATTTCCAATCAAATGAAATCACTTTTACCAAAGATTCACAACATAAGAATTCTCGTCCTTGTTCTTGTCTTTGTTCCCACATCATAGAACTATAAAATCCAAGACTCAACCCATCCCACATTCCCCTTTTTCCCTCAACTTTCTCGCTCTCTACACCAAAATTTTCCCTATGGGAAGAACAACAAGATCAGAAGAAGATGTTCTAAAGTTAGTTCATCCAGGAAAACGCATTGAGATTTACACTAAACCAATACCAGCATCTGAAGTGCTCAAAAAATACCCTAAATTTTGCATCACAAGGCCTGATGTCTTCAAATTTCCATGGATTGTTGTGAAGCCTGATTCCCTTTTGGTCCCCGGAAAAGTGTTCTTTCTTGTTCCTAAACGTACCCTCTACCGCCTCTTGAAGGCCAACCAGCCACCCGTTCGCTCTCTGCCGCCACCGTCGTCGTCTCTCTGTCCCTCTTTCTCAAGGTCATCTTCACAGTTGACGACGAATGCGGGAATGACTCCGAAGCACCAAACCCACCTCCCGAGACGGCCGAAGCCGTCTGGGGAAGATGGCAGGAGAAGAGGTAAGAAGAGCTCTCATATTGAGTCGCGGCAACCATCATTGTCGCAGACCGTCGTCAGCAACAAGAGAAGCATGAGATATTCTTCTTCACATGTGCATGACTGCTACAAATGTGGCAATGTTGCTAGCACCGAAGTGTCGGGTAAGAATGTCAGGAATAGCGGTGACGGCAACGGCGGCAGAAAACGAAAAACGACGTCGTTGAGATCTTGCATGAGAAAGCCTGGGAGTGCTCCTCGATTAGCTAATCCGAGAGTGAGATTTTCAATTCCAGGTGAGGATATTGTTGAACCTGTAACCAAACAGAGGACGGTCATCGAGTCCCTTTCAAAACTTGCGACCTCCTTAATCGTTGACGTATGCAGATAATAATCCATAGGTGGAAAGTTGGTGGAGAAATTATTGAACGAGGCTACTATAAGGTGGTTGACAATCTTACATCGTTAGATATAGGCGAGAGAAACTATAAAAGTGAATTTGTATTTAATGGTTATTATGAGGCATATGATCAATTTTCAGTATCTAATAATTATTGGAGATATGTTGTGGTGGCTTCATCCAATAATTTTTTCACGAGGGTAAGGGACAAGATTTTCTTCTAAATCTTGTACTTGAAGTTTATTTTATTTAATAAAAAATTATTTTAATTTTCCTGTTCTTTCTTTTTCTTTTTTTTTTTTTTATTATTTTGCAGGCATTAACATAAAAAGCATTTGAAACTACGCGGTAGGTCAGGTGTCTAATTTTGAAATTGGTTCTAGTTAAAGAAAAAAAATAAAAATAGTTTTAGTTTTTTTTTTTTTAAATTTCAAAATAAGTTTTAGTTTTTGTTAAATTACTAATAAAAAACTTGCAGGGTTTTGAACTTATTACATTTCGAAAAAGTAGAGACACATCAACCACACTACACTATATTTAAGTTGACAAATTAAAATATGATTAGTACATAACAAATAGGATTCAATTACAATCTTCTCCCCATATTTTAACAATGGTGTCTTGGTTTTGAAAGATTACAATATGGTTCTTGGTTTTGACAGATTACATTTTGAAGGCCTTTTATTTTTGATAATATATATCTCAAAATAGTTTGTGTGGTTTAAGTTAATAAATAAACATTGTCATGATGATCGTTATGAGCTTATGAGGCACCATCCAATAGATGCTAACATGATATTCGGTGATGGTCCATTTGGATCATGAATATTAAATATCTAAGACTTAAATGTTTGACTGTTTAAGTTTAAATATCTGGAATAATAAATGTCTATATTTGTAATAGGTAGGATAATTAAAGTTTGGAGTTTTTTTTTTTTTTTTTTTTCTCTTAAATAAATTTGTATTCATAAAATCATAACGAACACCAATAGGCTAGATAAGATGGGTTCTCACATGAATACACATGCACGAACCATACAGGAAAATTTATAAGCCATAAACCCTATTTACCTAGTAAATCCGATTTAGCTAAACTGACAGCCAATTCATTTTGCTCTCTTGGAACATAAATGAATTGAACCTGTTGAAAAACTTCAGCCATTGCCAAGATATATCTTTGGCAATTATTAAATACTACATTATTAATTTAATAATAATATTTTAATTAATTAAAATATTACTATTAGATAATAATTAATTAATAAAAATTTCAACTTTACCACTGTGACAAAGAGAAGTTAAAAATCATTCTTTTTTCTCTCTCTGACGCTACACCGTCGGATGATGTTAATATATTCAAGGGGAAAAAATCTCCTCTAGAGGGTGATAGAAACTCATGGAGGAGAAATTTTTTACCCATGGATAATTAATATCTAAGTTTTACAAAATTAAAATCCATGCTGCAATGTCATTGCAACACAGAGCGGCGTCTTTTTCTAAGGGTTTCTTTCGAGAGGAGAGGTTTGGAGTTGCTACATCAAACATCTTAAGGTGTGATTGGTCAGGAAAAGGTTGGTCCAGACAACCAAAAATTAAATTATGTTTGGGAGTTGATTAAGTGTAGGGGAGGTGTTAGCACCCTTATAACACTCGTTTTTTTGAAAAGCGGTTACCACATTTATTTTAAAGTTATCCTTTTATTTTTTGTCCAAAGAAAAAAATTAATTTTTGTGTTTTATTTTAAATGTCCCAAGTTTATTAATCTACATTTAATAGTGAAAATATGAATTAATAATTATGAGTGGCTCAAGGCCATTAGAAAAATCTTGAAATTTATTTTGATATCTCAAAACAATTTCCTCACTCGAGAATAATAAAAAGATTATATTTTCTAATATTTCATCATCGAAATTTTAAGGAAATTTTATGTATTTCTAGAATTAAAATCCTAAAAAGAAGAACATACTAATTCTCAAAAATATTGTTTTATTTTGGAAAAAAATCATTTGAGGACAATTTTCACGTATTTCTAGTATTAAAACCCTAGAAAGAGAACAATACTTCTTCTCCATTTTTTCTTTTAAAAAATCATTTTGAGAAAACATTATTTTAAAAATAAATTTCTTATTTTAAAATTTTATTTAAAAGACAATTTATTTCTTATTTCAGAAATTCATTTAAAAAGAGGACAATTTATTTCTTATTTCAACTGAAATTCATTGCCAAAAATCAAATGAAATGAAATTCTTATTTTAGAAATTTAAAAGTCAATTTATTTTTTATTTTAAAAATCATTGCAAAAATCAAATTTAATTTTAAAAATAAGAAATTCTTATTTTTAGCAAATGAATCCCCTTATATAGAAAATGTTTTCAAAAGATACGTTATTGAGAAAAATATTCATCATTTTATTTTAACCAAATATCTCCTATTGTTATAAATTAAACCAAGAGAAACAAGAACAATAGTTAGAGAGTAAAGTATATAGAGAAGGAAAAAGTAGAGAGGAGAGCAAGTTTATTTTTGTAAAAGGTACAAAATAACCACTATTTATAGGAGTTACAAGATCTACACAACCTAGGGAAATCATCTTTCAAAATCTCAATTCAAATGGGAAACTTAGAGAAGATAATGACAGAGATAATTGGATAAGATAATCTAGAAGATTATGGGCATCTAATTAGAATATTTAAATGTAATTTAGAATATTCATAATACTTCCCCTTTAGATGCTCATTGTATATAGAATATATGCCTGTTAAAACCTTACTAGGAAAAAACCCAATGAGAAAAAATATTTAGTGAAAGAAAAAGAGTACACATTATTCATATACTTTAACAACTATCTCATAAAAAAACTTTGTTAGGAAAACCGAGTGGGATAAAACCATAGTCAAGGGAAAAAGAATGCATGCAGTATATTTACTCCCGCTCATGGAAACATCACTTGAGATCTCTGAGTTGTTACAAGTTAATGTTGTGCACCAACTTCTCAAATGTCACAGTAGACAACGCCTTCGTAAATAAGTCTGCCAAGTTGACTTTTGAAGAAGTTTGTTGAACAAATGATGTCGTCATTTGCTTCATAAACTATTATAATATAATAGTTCTTCCACATATATTAAATAATATGTTTGAGATCTAATTTTATATGGGTTAGATAAATAATCTGCATCTTCATGACCAATTAGATAAAAAATTAGATCCATATAAATTGATTCTTAAAGAAAACATGAAAGTAATGAACGTTTCACTCCACAGCGGAAGCATTGGATCGTCTTTGATTTTATTTAAAATTAAACTAAAAAATAAGATTAAGCAAACTTACATGGAGTAAATATGGAGATATTTTTTGCCGGTCTTTATCTCCTCCACAACGTCTTCCTGGTTATGACTCGAACACATGACCAAAGCTTGTGGGAGCACATCTTGAAAGAAAATCCACAAGGGATTGGAGAGGAAGAAGTTTAGAGAGAAATCTCTAATTCTCTATTGAGGATATGTGTGTTATGTCTAATTGCTCAACCCAAGTGGCCTATTTATAGAGACCAATAGCAAATCTTTGTCATAATTAAAATATTTTAATATCTAATATATTAAAATATATCTTATATTTATTTGAATCTCATTCAAATCTCCTACGATATTTATTTATTTGACTCTTATTCAAATTTTATAAATATCTTTTATTTAATGTATCTAATATACATTAATTATTTTAATATTTAATGTATTAAATACAAAAAATATATTTTTCTCTTTTATATTTAATATATCTAATATATTAAATATTAATTTGAACATTTCAAAATTTTCTTTCAACTAAATTGATCTTTTATTGTTACTATGAACTAGCAAGGGGACCTATGGACCTACAGATTATAAGCTCCAATGATACAAAATTAATTAATTGAACTCTTTAATTAATCAATTTTCATTAATTAACTCTAGGGTCACTCCACTATAGACTTAGAGTTGCACTCTTATGCACTGTAGGACAAGTTGTGTCCATGGATATAATCACTACATGTAAGTCGATCATTCACAAGTTGTTCTTAATAACAGTTGGGTTAAAAGTTTGTTTTACCCCTATAATTACATCTTGCACCTTAAGTACCACTGATCCTCTAATGAACAATTTGTTTATGATCCAACCATAAACGAAACCCCTCTTAGGCCAGTGAGAGAGTGGAGCCCCATTGTTCAAGTCCTGAAATCAGCACTTAAGGGAACTACTTATCTACTTATCCTATATGGGAAGAAGTGAATTCCATCTTGTGAGATTATGTTCCCAACTTCCTATTTGGTCAAGTCTCCAAAATGGTAGGCATATTGAATCGGCTATAAAAGTCACTCTCACCCATGCAAATCAAAGGATAAGCTCTCACAGGCAAGAGTTTATAACTCACTCAGAATTAAGATCGAGTCGCATATAATCATCTTGATGAAATATTAATCTTCTCAATTAACGAATTTATAAAGAGAGATTAAATATTTTGTGGTTCAATCTTACACAAACTCATTGTATAAGATACCCCCACTCACATGTCTCTACATGAACGATTTTGATCAAATCGTTTGTAACTATTACAAAGTGGGTCGTATCAATAGTGTTACCAAGATAAGGCACCTAACTTTATCTATATACTATGACTCTTTAGGTTATTTCTTGAACATGATCCTCTTGTATGTCAATCACATACTGTTCAAGATTACACTAATAACCTTAGATTTTTCATATAATAGATAATATTATATTGCAAATAAAATAATAAAAAATATTATTAATTATTAAATAAATTATTAATTACGAGACTTTAGGACATAAATCCCAACAAACATAATATATGTTTAATATCTTTTTGTTAAAAAAAATACTATATAAAATTTATTGAAAAGACTATACCCATCATAACTTATTAGTAAAGATACATAAGTGCACCTATTGCACTAAAATATGGTACTTCAAAACCAAGAAATTATTCATTATATTCTTTAGGTTGGAAGATACATTTCTTTACATAAAATGAACAAACTATCATTGAAATGATCAATAGATATACTTTTTGTCTATATAAAATATTTTCTGTATAAGTTGATCGAACGGAATTCCATCTACTAAATGCTCAGTTTGTAAGTTAAGGAAAAAATATGTTTTATGAGATCTTTATCTCAATTTCTTTCTTAAGATATTTCATTGCCTTTGAAAATTTTTCTGGAGTTTCAATTATATTCAAATCATCAACATCTACAACTATAATGACAAATCCTAACTGTGATTATTTATTTATAGATAAATAGGGATGTTTTTATACTCCCTTTATTTTTCAACAAATATTCACTAAGATAATTATTTCACATTCGGCGAATTGTTTTAATCTATATATAAGAATCTTTGTAATATAATTATGTAACGACCGGCTTATTTACGGGCATTAATTTCAAATTATGAAAATTTAGTTGGAATGATTTGCATTGGGTAATTTAAATTTGAAGGTTAATTTGAAATTTGGAATGAGAAAAAGGGCAATTTTGGAATTAATGTTTGGTCAAAGGGCAAAATTGGAAGTTGATTTTTTTTAAATAATCCCCTATCCTTATCCACTATTTTTTATTATTATTTTATTTTTATTTTTATTTTTATTTATTATTATTTTTTTTCTTCTTCTTCCTCACGAAGCTCCCTCTCCCCGATTACTCTCTCTCTCTCTCTCTCTCTCTCTCTCTCTCTCTCCCTTTCCTTCCGATCCCCTCCCTCTTCCCTCCGTGCTCTCTCCCTCTTCCCGCCGAGCTCTCTCCCTCTCTCTTGAAAGCTCTCTCTCTCTCTCTACCCGAATACCCACCCATCCACCGCCGATCACCCATCCATTTTACCCTTCTTCCTCCTCCTTTTCGGCCGATCGAACCAGCCAGCTTCAATCCTAGCCGGAGAAGCTTTGAACCGAACACCCATCGCCGTTCGGCTCAGACCCACTCCCCAAATCGTCGAACCGCATGCCGTCAGCCACTGGAACTCACGAGCAGCACAAATCCTTCACCGGAGGCTTATCCCGTTCGCCGGTTTCTGTAAGTTTGAAACCCATATCCGTCGAAGCTCCTACAACAGTTCGTCAGTCGGATTTTGATTGCAGTCGCCGGATTCGTTCAGTACCGAGCAGCACCGATCGCCGCAAGCCTCGCCGGAGTTTCAGATCTCATCGGATTTGTATTTACGCACTGATCGGAGCCACTCCAGGAACGGATCTGTCCAAATCCGAAGACAACGCGCCGATCGGAAGTTCCACGCGCCGGCCACGAGCCGATCGGAAGTCCCATGCGCCGCCGTCCGCCGCCGTCCGCCGCCGCACGCGCCGCCGTCTCCGATTCCAATTTTCGAGCCCGAACAGTCCCCGTTACGATCGTGTTTCGATTTGGGTAATTTTGTTACTCAATTGAATTTACTTAAGGATTTTAATTGGATCGATCGTTAACCAATGGACTTAAATTTCAGGATATTGAATTGAGAATCAAACTACGGAATTGGAGACAAATATTTAAATTTTCAGCAAGCTTTGGACCTCTAAGTTTGGGCAAGAATCAAGCTCGTAAATTATTTATTCGGCTTATGTAAGTAGTCATTTGGATTTAAGCCATTTAAATTCCTTTGAGATTGAAATGTATGTTTGATAGTTTGATAATTTTGAAAGCATGCTTGAAAGCGGTGGTTATGAGATATGAAAAGGTTAGTGGTTATGTTTAAAAGAAATCTTGAGCTAAAACGGCCTAAGTTGTGGTCATAAAGGAATTAGTGGCTTAAAGTTTCAAGTTTAGTATGTTAGCATATGAACCTCTTTAAGAATTTGTTTGAGGTTGTAATTGGACAAGTTTGAACATGAATGTGGTGATTTGTGAATAGTCATTCTTGCCTAAATTATGAGTATGTGCGCGATGTCGTAGTTGGTTAAATCAATATAAGGATTATCGTGCGGGGCTTAAGATTGCCTGAAACTAGTTGCTACTTTAGTTAAGGGATTCAAAGTTACAAGTGAATGGATGAAAATGTGCTGGGGGTTATAAATAAATTTGATTATAGCTTACCCTTGTAAGTATAAATGTGTGGATAGTTGTATTAAACTAAACAATTATAATCGTTTGGACTTCTGAGATGTTTGGTTAGCTGTGGAGTGCAGAAAACTTGAATTTTAGATTGATTGGTTGATTGGGTTAAATGCTTTTGGGTTCAGGTTGAGTTAGGGGTTGTAGTAGAGCACCCTAAAGTATGCCATACTCAGGGTCGGGGACCATATTTTATGTGTTCAGAATGGCCTTATGTTTGAGCTGATTTAACAACTTTTGGATGGGTCCGAATGTGAGTAGAGGGTTACTGGTCGTCCTGATTTCTAGAATGGTTATGGAACTGAATTCTGAATTAAAAAGGGATGGAGGGCTATGTGCCGCTAGCACAGGTATGTGCTTGTGAACTATGGGCCAAGTTGTGAATGTGGTCCGGATATAACAAATGGTTTTGGTATGGTAGATTACCCTCGAGATTCCAAAAGTGGTGAGAAAATGCAAGGAGCTTGATAAAATTAGAGCCACCTGATCTTATGTCTCTCCTGGGCGAGTCTGTAACTCTAGGTTGACTAGATGTGATGGGAGTGAGGGATTGTGTTCCTTCACTGTGGTGCTAGCTTAGGGGTGATTCCCCAATTATGTTGAGCGTAAAGATTGTGATCCTTAGCGCCTGTGTGCTAGCTTATGTGTGATTCCCCACTGTGTTGAGCGTAGGGATGCGTTCCCTAGCGCCTGTGATGCTAGCTTAGGGGTGATTCCCCAATTATGTTGAGCATAAGGGATGCGTCCCTTATTGCCTGTATGCTAGCATAGAGGGGTGATGTTCTATTGTATGGAGGCGTGAGAGTTATTTTCTTTCACGACCTTAGTCAACCTAAGTTACATGGCTCGTTGGTAGTGCTCGAGACAATGCCATACTGGGATGGACTCAGGTAGGGTGTGCTAGTGGTAGTTGGATGGTTGATGAGTTGAGATTAAGAGGCAGATATACGTGCCCGGACAAGAATTGTGTTGATGAGGCTAGCATAGGGGCGTTATCCCTAGAGAGTTGTGACGAGCATAAGGGTTACGATCCTTATTGCCGTGAGTGCTAGCATAGGGGCGAGGACCCCAGAGATTTATGTTGAACGTAGGGAATGCGTTCCCTAGCGCCTGTGAGCTAGCTTAGGGGTGATTCCCACTGTGTTGAGCATAGGGATATGTTTCCTATTGTCGTGTGCTAGCTGAGAGATGATTCCCCATTATGTTGAGCGTAGGGAATGCGTTCCCTAGCGCCTGTGTGCAAGCCTAGGGGTGATTTATCTAATGAGATGAGTGTGAGGGTATATACCTTCACAGGTTTGGGTTCTAGGTAATAGGACTCGCAGGTATGACACGAAATTAGGGTCAAATAGTAGTGAATGTTGTGAAAGGTTAAATGGACCTTTAAATTAGTAGAAGAAAGTATTTGAAATCTAAGCACAAGTGTGAGTAAAAGCTTGGTATGATTTCTTTGAACATTGGACCCTTAAGTGGGCTACTTACTGAGTATGTTTATACTCATGTTTGCTACTTTGTTTGTTTTGCAGATTGTGTACAATCTCGGGACGGATGACGCAGGTGATGACTTGACGAGACTATGGAGACTCCATCCAATTCCCTTTCCTTGTTTTTCATTCTTAGTTTTGTTTCCTTGTTCCTTGATGTATGTTTGGTCTGTAAAACCTAAATACTCTTTAGTTATCGTGTATTTGGTTAGGGTTTCCTAAAATCCTGTGTTTGATGTGAAGCTCAGCATATTTGTCGTAGTTTGTTGGATGCTGAGCGTATTATCTGAGTTATTGAAGTGTTTTCATTCTTATCACGTTGTTGTAAATTTTGGTTTTCTCCTAGTTACACCGTCATGCTGCCGGAATTTTCGGGCATGAGCGAGGTAACTAGGTCGTGCTTCCGCATATAGAGTGTCATAGGAATTCGGGTCGTTACAAATTATCTAACATTATATGACTTTGGTATCCTTAATCCTTAATCCTTTAGGGATTTTCATAATTCATATATAAGGATCTCTGTAATATAATTTTAAAAAATTATATGATTTTAGTATCCTTAATCCTTCAGAGAATATCATTATCAAGAGATCCATATAAATATGATATAACTATATCCATAAGATGCATGTTAATCTTTTTATACAAAGTCAGGACAATTAGATATCTTAATGTTATTGCATCCACCACAGGAGAACGTCTCTTCATAATCAATACCAGGCTTTTGTGAGTATCTTTGTGCACTAGCTCTCGCTTTATATCTCTTTTTCTCACACATAGCTATTTGTATTCTATATATGTTTTGACATCTTCTGATGCCTGGATTTCTGGTCTAAAAATTTAACGTTTGGAAAATGAGTTTAATTATGTTTGGATGGCTTCTTACCACTTAAATCAATCCTTTATATGTCGACATTATTCAAAACAAATTCTAGTTTTAGAATTATCATTTTCAGAAATAATATCAAGACCAATGTTATTATGTTGTCAATAACTGTATCAGTTCGGTTCCATCTCTTTCCTGTCATGACATACTTTATCGATATCTCTTTATTATTCTCAGGTACCTTTTTCAATATTTCTTATGACTAGTCATATTTAAAATTGTTAGGGATAGCATTATTTACATTGGTATGATATTGTCCACTTTGGGCATAAGCCCTCATGGCTTTGTTTTTTGTTTCACCCAAAAGGCTTCATACCAATGGAGATAGTGTCCCTAACTTATAAACTGATGATCTTCCCCTTATCTAGCCGATGTGGGACTTTGGTCGCACTTCTAACAATTCTTGTCTCGAACAAAGTACCAACGGAGCCGCTTCCTCAAATAGTCATCTATCCGTCTAGCTCTTATCCTGGCCAACTCCTTTACCGGAGCACACTGCCTATCCAATAAAGCTCTCTACCATTGATCGCCACCATGACTACGCCTTCGAGGCTCGCCTCCTTTGTTCAACACTCAAGGATTCTGCCACATTGCTAAGTTAGGGGCATGACTCTGATACTAATTGAAGGGAATAATCGAATTAAACTCACAGCGGAAACGTTGGAATCGACTTTGATTTTATTTAGAATTAAACAATAAAAATTAAGATTAAGCAAAACTTACCTTGAAAATAATATGGAGAATATTTTGGAGAGTCTTTTTCTCCTTGTGCTCCAACTCCACGAGGTTGAATTTCAAGACTTCCACAAAGTCTTCCTTGCTATGACTCGAACAAATGACCAAAGAGGTTTGTGGGAATATTCTAGAAAATAGAATGAGAGAATGAGGGGAGAATTCTCTAGAGTTTCTTTCTCTTACTTTGAATGCACACAAATAGCTCACCCCTAGGGCACTATTTATAGTGGCCTAGGGAAAATAATTAAATAATATATTTTAATATTTAATATATTAAAATATATTTATCTAACTAATTTAAATTATATTCAAACCTTTCCAAATTCTCCTACAACATCTATTTCCTTATTTGAATTTAATTCAATTTTAATAAATTTATTTTCTTTAATGTATCTTAATACATTAATAATTTCTTTAATATTTAATGCATCATATACAATAAATATGTTTTTCCTCATTTAATGTATCAAACATATTAAATTGTAATTCGAATATTTCAAAATTTCTCTCAACGAAATTGATCCCTATTTGTTTATATGAGATAGCAAGGCGACCTTATGGACCTACAGATTATAAGCTCCAATGGTACAAAATCAATTAATTAAACCCTTTAATTAATTAATTTTCATTTATTAACTATAGGTCATTCCACTATAGACCTAGATTTGCACTCTCATGCACTATAGAATAAGTTGTGTCCATGGATATAATCACTACATGCAAGTCGATCATTCACGAATTGTTCATAATTATAGTTGGGTCAAAAGTCCGTTTTACTCCTGTAATTACATCTTGCACCTTAAGTACCACTGATCCTCTAATGAACAATTTGTTTATGATCTAACCATAAACTACGTCCCTCTAAGGCCAGTGAGAGGGTGGGGCCCCATTGTTCAAGTCTCGAAATTAGTACTTAAGGGAACTTCTCATCTACTTACCCTATAAGGGAAAGAGTGAATTCCATCTTATGAGATTATGTTCCCAGCTCCCTATTTGGTCAAGTCCCCAAAATGGTAGGCATATTGAATCGGCTACAAAGTCAAAAGACAAGCCCTCACAGGCAGGAGTTCATAATTCACTCAGAATTAAGATCGAGTCGCATATGATCATCATGATGAAATATTAATCTTCTCAATTAACGAATTTATAAAGAGAGATTAAATATTTAATAGTCCAGTCTTACACAAACTCATTGTATAAGATATCCTCACTGATAAGCCTTAGAATTAAGGCTTATTTAACTACCAATTGCTTAAAATATTCTTGTTTTGACTTAAGACCAATTGAAAATAGTTGGAAGATTGCTTAAATTTAAGGAAGAGATGAACATGATGGAATTTGGAATAGAATTCTAAGTAAATTGATCTTGTTTGTAGGAATTATTGAAATTGCAAAATCAAATTGCAAAATCAGATTCTGCAATTTTGGACAACATGGAATGGCAAGGAAATTATGGAAATTGAAAAAGCCGAGAAACCCATTTATGGAAAACCAAATTACCGCCTGGATTGGTGGAATTGGAGCACGATTTTTGGGCAATCTTCAACCCTAATGAAGGCCTATAAATGGGGAAGACAAGGATGAGCTAAGGAATTCGTTTTGGAGGCATTTTTAGGAGTCAATTTCGTGGGTTTTGTTTATGAACGTCAATGCTCTGTTTTTTTTTTCTTTTCTGCATTTTTTTCTTTGTTTTTATATTTATTCAAGTTCTTCTTGTATTATAGAGAGCTAATCTTGTTCTTCTTTTGAATTATCCAATCAATTCAAGTGAAGAAGTTGGGGTTAAGTTCGTTCTTAGAGAATTTGGCTCGTGGTTTCATTTTCTTTGTTTTACACTCTGTTTTTTTGCAAGTTCTGAAAATTCTGTTTTTGCCAAAAAATTTCAGCATTCTGTTTTTCTATTTTTATTCAATTTTCTGTTTTTGTTGAAAAGTTTATAATTCATTAAATTCAGAAGAAAAAGGAAGAAGATGGAATTGCCCATTAATGCCTCTGATTTTTGTTTTTTTTTTTTTTTAAATTAATATAATTTGAGAATTTTAGATATCTTGAGGTTGAATGCCAGATTTGTGTCAATGTTTATTACCATAGTTGTTTATTTAAGTAATACTAATTAGAATAGAATTTTGTGTTAATTGGCAATTTACTCAACTTTCTAATATGAATTTTTCTTTAAAAATTAGTTGTAGAATTTTTATTTTCAATTTGAGCTAAACTTCTTAGGGGGTTCAAGAATGTGAATTCCCTAAGAAGTAACTGTAGCCTAAATTTTAATAAAAACCAAGCCTACATCTCAATTGTTTGCTTGTGTTGAATAAATTTTCGTTGAGATCCTAGATTGATCAACTAGGGTAGCAACTCAAGTTAGATCTAATACCGATAGGGTTAGTGATAAGCGGATTTCACACAAGTGATCACTACAAGAATTTTTAGATTTGCCGACGAACTTTTTCCCGACGCAACACTTTGCGTCGGGAAAAGCATACTTTTCCCGACGAAAATGGCAAGCGTCGGAAAAATTACAGACTTTTCCCGACGCTTGCCATATTCGTCGGGAAAAGTATGCTTTTCCCGACGCAAAGTGTTGCGTCGGGATATGTATTTGCGCGCTATAGCTCGTCAATTAAGTGAAACGCGCGTTTTGACTTTTCCCGACGCTTTTGTGACCTATGCCGACGCTTTTTTGCGTCGGGACATTATTTTTGCCGACGCTTGCCAATTCGTCGGGAAAAGTATACTTTTCCCGACGCAAAGTGTTGCGTCGGGATATGTATTTTCGCGCTATAGCTCGTCAATTAAGTGAAACGCGCGTTTTGACTTTTCCCGACGCTTTTGTGACCTATGCCGACGTTTTTTTGCGTCGGGAAAAATCGGCGAAAAAATAAAACCCTAGCCCTTTCTTCTTCTTCTTCTCCTATTCTTTTTCTTTTCTTTTTCCCTCTTTTTCTTCTTCCTTTTCTCTCCGCCGTCTACATCTAAAACTCCATATGTCTACCTCATTTCTTCATATTCTTCTCCATTTTCTTCCATTTTCCTTCCATTTTCCTTCACTCATGCTCTCTATCTTCTATTTTCAGTGTTCTTCTTGTAGGTTTTGACGGCATGAGGTGGAAGTCCGATTTTGGGCTTTTTGAGGGAAAAGATTTATGGAGTTTGCTACTTTGGAGGTATATACAATTTTTACATTATGTTTTTTTTTTAGTTTATTTAAGATTTAAACTTAGTTGTTAAGTCTTTTGAAGTTTAAAATTTTACTTTGAATGTATTATGTAATCAAAGTTTTCTTCTCCATTTTCTTCCATTTTCCTTCACCCATGCCCTCTATCTTCTATTTTCGGTGTTTTTCTTGTAGGTTTTGACGGCATGAGGAGGAAGTCCGATTTTGGGCTTTTTGAGGGAGAAGATTTATGGAGTTTGCTACTTTGGAGGTATATAGAATTTTTACATTATGTTTTTTTAGTTTATTTAAGATTTAAACTTAGTTATTAAGCCTTTTGAAGTTAAAAATTTTCTTTTGAATGTATTATGTAATCAAAGTGTAATTTGGAGAATACTTGTGTGATTTGGAGGCTATTTATGTGATTGGTGTTTAGTTTGGAGCTTATTGTTGGATTAAAGTATGATTAAATCGTGATTTTGAATTTATCGTGTGTTCGAAATGTGATTTGTAGCGTAATTATTTGATTAAATTGTGATTTATAGGCTCTTTATGTGATTAAAGTTTGATTTGAAGCTTATTGTGGGATTAGACATGTGGTTTTGAGCCTATATTTGTGTGATTAAATTATGACATTGAGTCCAAGTGTGTGTTTATTTGATTTTGAGCATATTGTGTGTGATTAAAGTTTGATTCTAATCTTATTGTATAATTTGATTTGTAGGCTTTTTTGTGATTTTTATCCTATTGAGCCTATTGAACATTAAAATGTAAGTGTTAATTTTTAGCTTACTTTAAGGTTATATATTGAGTTAGAGTGCTTCTTTTGAGCTTAGTGAAGATTTTATTGAGATTTTATTCTCTTAAAATTCCTAAGTGCCTTGTATATATATGTACTTGGAACTAGGTTGGTGCACAAAATGTTATACTCAATGACACATTTCTTTAATATATCCTTGGATGGTTAGAATGAAATTTGTACATTAGACACTTTTGGAAGATTTTGGAGTGAGTTAATCATCTAAAATTTGTACATTAGACACTTTTTAGTGAATTAGACACTAAACTTGCATTAAATTTTATCTATAATTAATAATAGTTTCGACTTTTGATTTTTAACGTCATTAAAAAACTTTATTTTATAATTTTCTATCTATAATTAGTAAAAGTTTGTCAATTTTTTGAAGTAGGCTTATTTTGATCGTACAATGGCATACACACAAGATGGTCTCTTCTAACTAGGTATGGATAATTTATTTGATGTCATAAAATTATTATAAAATTTATTGTCTTTTATATGTTTGGTTGTATTTTATATTGTATTATACGTTTAATTATTAGCTTAAGTGAATTAAAGTTCTTCATTTACTGTCAAAGTTTTTGCTTGGTTATATGACTATCCTGCAGTTATGGTAGACATTTAAATAGAGAGTTAGTTTCAGTGAGTTAGACACATTTTTTTAAGGGTTATATATTGGATAAGTTAGTGATTTTAAGTAAGAATAGATAAGTTATACATTTTTTTAGGTTTAGTTTGGGTGAGTTAGTGAGATGTGTAAGAAAGTTGTTTGAGTGAGTTTGTGATATTTGAAGTAAGAGTTTCAATGAGTTAGGAATGTTTGTTGGTTTTTAAAATATGCTTAGGCACGTTTAAGACACTTTTATAGTATTGGAGGGTGTGTTGTGTACTTTAAGTTCACTTTAGACATTTTTCTAGCTTTCTTTAAGGGTCAAAATGATACTTAGACTCTTTTCATACACTTTTTGATAACTTTGTAGGTTTTAAGGAGCATAGTAGACTCTTTTAGGTCATTTTGAGTTTTTTTTTGGGTTGTGTGCTTTAGGTTCACTTTAATTTTTAGGTTCCTTTTGAGAGTTAAAATGAGACTTATACTATTTTTAAGCAATTTTTGGCCAATTTGTAGGTTTCGAAGGGCGGAGTAGACACTTTTAGGTTGTTTTGAGTTAGCTTTTTGCCTTAAAGTATGCTTAATCATCTTTAAGACACTTTTGTAACATCAGAGAGTTAGTTGTGTGGTTACAACATTTTCTACGTTTATTTAAGAATCAAAATGACACTTAAACTCTTTTTAGTCACTTTTTTTGACCACGTTATAGGTTCTAAGGGGCGAAGTAGATACTTTTAGGTCGTTTTGAGTTTTTTTTTGCCTCAAAGTATGCTTAAGCACTTTTAAGACACTTTTGTAGCATCGAGGGGTTGGTTGTGTGCTTAAGTTTCACTTTAAGCGCTTTCTAAATTTCTTTGAGAGTCAAAATGATACTTAGACTCTTTTGTGTTTTAGTTTTACTATATGAACCTTATTTTATTTTTTGTTTTATATTTAAAAATTTTCACATTATTTTTTTTTTCAAATTTGTAGTTGTGTAATCTTGAAGACCTATGTTCTAAAAATGAAGACGAAGACGAAGACGAAGATTGAAGCCTTCAAGATTAATTATTTTATTTATGATGTATTTTTTTTCTTTCGAACTCTAGTACAAGTAGATATTGAATATTTTGTAATCACATTATTGCATATCAATACTATTATTTTTTATGATATTATTTTGTGTTTTAACATGATACTAAAATGAACTATCAAGTAATTAATAAATAAATAAGAGAAAAAAAATAGGATTTAGAGTTTTGCCGACGCACATTGCGTCGGCAAAAGTCAACTTCTCCCGACGCATACACTAGTCGTCGGGAGAAACTTTTTCCCGACGCAATACATTGCGTCGGGAAAAATTAACTTTTCCCGACGCAACACCGTTTTCGTCGGGAAAAGTTTTCCCGATGGCTCTATGCCGACGAAATCGCCGACGAAAATTTTTCGTCGGCCAAGACTTTTCCCGACGCAATTTAGACTTTTCCCGACGCTTTGTTGCGTCGGGAAAAGTGAAAAATTTTGTAGTGGATGGAGAAAAAGAGCTTAGACATAAGTCATTCCTTACCCTAGACATAGGGATTAAGGACTCCAAAACCCATAAAATTGTTGAACCAAATAATCTAAGATAGAGGGACTATAGACATATAAGTCACTCACTTAGCCTCTTAAAACCCTAAATTCAAGGTGAATAGGAGATGCACTTTTGGTTTACAATTGAGTGTGGAGTAGGTTGGAATTGTAATTTTGGCTTGCAATTACAACTTAGGGCAATGACACTCTTGAGCCCCATTTTTATCAAAATTTCTTTTGCAAATTTCAATTTCTAAGCTTATCTAGTTTGCTATCAACATTGCCATTTCTAGATTATACAATTCAATTGCAATTTTTCTTTATCCCAATATTGCCATTTTTCGATTCTGCAATTTAATTCTGCAATTTTTCTTTATTTCAATCAAACCATCCCAACTTTATTTTTGCAATTTTAGTTTTCTAGTTGCAATTTTTCTTATATTTTGCTTTACAATATTTTTGTTACACCGTTCCCTGTGGGATTTGATACTTGGTACTCACATACCATTTTATATTACTTCGATCGCATGCGCTTGCTTGTACATCCGATTAAGTTTTTGGCGCCGTTGCCGGGGAACGGCTGTTTTTAACAAAAATTTTGTTTTAGCAAAAATTATAAGAGAAGATTGCAACAAATTCTCCTATTGCAGGAGGAGCGCGATTTCACTCATTGATGGAGAGAAATTGCAAGAGGAGAAAGACATAACATAGGTTGATTCTTGAGAAAATCCACAAGATGGAAAGATACATCATTGCAGCATTGAGCGCACAAACTTCATCTTTAAGCTACATGATTGTTTGAACCCCCTAAGAAGTTTTAGCTCATGTCGAAATTAAAAATGATACAACTAATTTTTGAGAAAAAAAATCATATTAAAAGTTGTGAAATTTGACCAATTAAGACAATAAATGGTGGTGCTATTCTCGGCAAATTTTCAAGGAATTAAGGAAAAGATTCTAAATGGGATTTAAAGCAAAGAATCAAGGGATTCTAAATGGAATTCCAGTAGTCTTCATTAAACAATTCCACAGAACTGATTTTGAATAAAAAAGGAAAAAAAAACAATACTTTCACAGAACTGAAACTTGTGAACAAAGACTAGATTAAACCACAAAATTAATTCAAGATTGATTTCAACTGAGAACAAGGATGTAACTCCCACAACTATTCGTTATATAAGAAGGGAAATTCTAAACAAAAGGTTGAACCCTCGGCAAAATAGAGAAGACGAAGAAAACGCAGAAAAACAGAGTATTATTGTTGAAGAAAACCCACGAAATTGAGATTGAATTAAAACTTAGACTTAATACAAGAAGAATTCAAAGGAAGAACAACGATTGTACTGCTAATATTCTCCATAAGACAAGTAGAAATTGAAGAAAAAAAAATGAAACTGAAATTGAAATTCTCTGCCAAAAACAGAAAAATAAAAACTGTAGTAAAAACAGACTCACATGTCTCCACATGAACGATATGGATAAAATCATTTGTAACTATTACAAAGTGGGTCGTATCAATAGTGTTACCAAGATAAGGCACCCAACTTTATCCATATACTATGACCCTTTAGGTTATTTCTTGAACATGATCCTCCCCGTATGTCAACAACATACTGTTCAAGATTACACTAATGACCTTGGATTTCTCATATAATAAATAATATTATATTGCAAATAAAATAATCAAAATTATTATTAATTATTAAATAAATCATTAATTACAAAGCTTTAGGGCATAAATTCCAACAAAAATTTCTTCTGAAATATCTATATTCTCAATTGAGTTATTTCGATTATTGAATGCTTTCTTTTTCGAGGATTTTTATTTTTGGAACTCACTACTCTACAACGTTTCTGGTGTGTGCAAACTTATTAGTAGTGACAACTTACTCGTTAGAATATCAATCCTAGATGGTGCATTTGTAGTTTGATCACTTTCTTAGCATCTGTAAATGCATAGAGCTACAAATGCATGCATTTGATTTGCAATATTTTGTAAATGAATTATTTTTTGAACTTCTAGTTCATATTTATCTGTATTGAGATCTGAATGAGACAATACATAACTCATTTTTTCAATTTTTTTTTCCAACTTTTCAATTCCAATTTCTCCCCCTAATGTTGGAAAATTTGTCTCATTAATGACAATTAGCAAATTGTGCAATAAACACATCACCCGTCAGGGGTTCAAGATATCTAATAATTGTAGATCAAATTCAACATACATTTCTAACCTCTTTTGAGGACCCATCATAGTATGTTATGGTGGAGCAATTTGATCATTTTACTACATATTAAAAATTTGCAGATGAAATATATTTGGCTTCTGACCATAAAGCTAATTATAATAAGCTACTGGTTAAAATGTTGCATATAACATGATCTCATACAAATATTAAAAGCGTTGCTCTCATAAATGATTTTGCTAAACTATTTTATATATAAACATGAACTACATGATGTTCAACACTTTTCCCTTGAGAGTAAGTAATGCATGACACAATTAGAAGAAAAAAAAAACTTCTAGTTCTATAATGGATGCCCATGTGAATTCTTGAAAAAAAATTATTACAACAAGTCTCAAGAATAAAAAAAAAAAAAAACTTAATTAAAAAAAACTTGAAATATGAAAATCCAAACTTAAATTAAACTAATAAACATAAAAGAAAGATACTATTAGACATTCTCATAATCAAAAGAAGTATTTGTACACTCCTTCAATAGTGTCAATCTTCTCTTTAGGAGATTCAAAGAAATCAACAGCATCCAAATGTGTCATATTTAAGTGGGTCAAAAAGATTAATCATCTTTCAAGGGACTAAAAAAATTGGTAACATCTAGATATATCCTATTTAGATGGTAAAACAGATTAATTATCTCTTCAGGAGATTCAAAGAAATTTGCAACCATACAAACGTGTCATATTTAAGGGGTAAAAAAAGATTAATTATCTCTTCAGAAATTTTCCAAAGTTTGTAATTTACACATTTGTTCCCTTCATAACCCTTATGTTGGTAATATCAATTTTAATGTGAATTACCAAGTTTTATTTAAAAACTAATCACATTATGAATATGCTTAATGAAATAAAATTTGACTAATTCAACTCCCAAGTTAGTTTTCAGGTAGATGTGTTTCCTTTTTCCAGCTTAAATACCACAACCTAGACAGAACCATCTATAGACAGAGTTCCTTTATAGTCAATTTTTATTTCAAATTCTATATTCTTTAATTAGCTATTTATTATTAGGTTAATGAATCTAAATGAATTATTAGGCCTTGTCTTCTTCCTCTAGTATAATCATGACCTTATCTTTGACCAAAAGTATTAAATATTACAACATTCACTTTAGGGAATGATATTGAACTAGTTGGTCTAGATTCATTATTTTCCATTAAATGCTCTTTTTTTTTTTATTCAATCTCAAGAAGACATGATATTTGCTCATTACAATATTTAAAAATCTCTTTTTCGATATTGCTACTACGGGAGCATATTCTATAAATGAAAATAAGGAGCATATATCTTCTCTACCATATATGCTCATTAGTTTAGAATCACTTATTGATAAGTTACAACTACAGGTGTATCTAATTAAATTGAACAATTCTTGGTTTGAATTGTATACTTAAAATGAGCACTTATTGATTTATGCAACTTCAAGTGCATCTAATCAAAATTAACATTAAGAAGAATAATTAATTACTATATATATCTTTCAAACTTTGTTATATGATAATTCAAATATAACCACTATGAATTTCAAAAATTCATCCATATGACAATAATCCAAATATATAACACCCAAATAAATTTCAGTATTAATATTCATGACAAATAATTTTGACCATTGATATCAAGAGTTTCAACTCTAATTTTGTCATGGTAAAATTAATCACAAACAAGTAAATTCAAAATAATTAAAAATGCATGGCATGCTTATTCTACGGTGAGATTTTAATCTAAATGGCATACTTTATGCAACATTCAATTAATTTAAAACATATACATCATAAGTGGGTTATCAAGTCGGTAAAAAAATGTATGGAAGCATTTACAAATGTATAAATAGGTACCAAACTGAAAATCATATAAGAACCAAACTGAAACTAAACCTAAATCTTAAGACTAAATTAAAATTTGTAGTATCAATATGGACCAAATTGAAACTGTCTAAACTATAAAGATTAAAATTATAATGTAACTAGCCTTTTTTTAAATATATTTATGAAAACAACTTGTTTGTTCTCAAATTATATTACTTGGATACGCCCTGTGGAGGAGAAATTATTGGAGGAGGCCGCCACAATGAAGTTGGCAGTTTAGCACCGTTGAATGTATGAGAGAGAAATCGTAAAAGTACCTCGATTTTGTATTCAGTGATTATTAGGGAGAAGACAAATTTTAAGATCTACATTCGACGGTTTTAAAAAGGCTACTACAAATAATTTATCTATGTGGAGGCATGACCACTTTAACTGCACTTAATTTTAAAAAATGTAGAGATTTATTTTTAAAAATTTGAGTAACTTTATTTTCTAAAATATTTTAAAATACGTATATATATTAAAATATGCATCTTTAGAAAGGAATTATAGATACAATATACTATTTAAAAAATGTAAATATATGGTATTTAAAAAAATTCTTATTTCTTGCCTCTTTCCGAGCCCAAGGCCCAAATTAAATAGGGAAGAAAAAACAGAATTATTCCGCAGCCAGGATTTGAACCTGGATTTCACATATTGAAATTGCCAATGTGCTACTGCGGACTTTTGAAAAGCGTTTGGAATGTATAATACATATTCTCGATAGTTAGTGTTTTTTTTTTTCGACTTTAATTTCATATCATTTTTAGAGGACTAATTGAGCTATGACCTATCTAGCTAATTAATTTTTAAAAATAAATTATTTTAAATGTGGGAGAGAAGATTTAAGCCCCGTTTGATAACCATTTAGTTTTTTTACTTTTGGTTTTTGAAAATTGGGTTGATTTTCTCATCATTTTTCTATAATTTCTTAAGAAAATATTTGAATTTTTATCCAAATTCTAAAAACAACAAGAAGTTTTTGAAAACTACTTGTTTTAATTTTCAAAACCTGACTTGTTTTTTGAAAACATGTAAAATATAGATAACAAAACAAGGAAGTTCATAGGTGAAAGTAACATTTATAAGCTTAATTTTCAAAAACCAAAAATCAAATAGTTGTCAATCGAGGCCTAAACTTTTGAATTCTTAGGGAATCGAAATGGAACAAATATTTCATGTTGACCACTAATTAATTTCCAATTTTGAACGTAGATCCTAAAAGGAAAAAAATATCATAACTTTCTAACTAATACATATTTTATATTAAATCTTATTTGTTACATAAACATTTTAACTTTCACATAGTTTTTTTATAATTTTTTTTAAGCTACATTCAAATAGATAGGTAAGATGAGTTTTTTTTTTTTTTTTCTCTTTTGTCATTTTTGAGCTAAAGAGTTTAAATAATTATGAATTAGCCGTACCATTACTTAGTTATTGATCATTTACCTTTCTCTTTGTTAAAAAAATCAAGAAAAAAATTAAAGAATTCAAACCTGTAACTTCTTGATCGAAAGTATATGCCTCAATCAGTTAAGCTATGCTTAGATTTTGCCAAGAATTACAATACATATTCATAAAAGATGATTTGCAACAAACCCATCCACATACTTATTCTAAAATAATAATAATAATAATAATAAAATAATAATAATAATAGTAAAGCTTGAAGAAGATCTATAGACTAAACAAAGCAAATATTCGAAATTGATTCTTACCAACGACAGATAATCGAAATTGATTTTTACTGAAGACAGATAAGATAGTTGAAGAAGGATTACCGCTACAATAAAAGAAGAATTCAAGACCTACACAAAAATAAAGATATGAGCATTTGAAGTCAAAAAAAAATTGAGGAGAAGAATTCTTCAAATACCTAAAGCTTTTTGGTGGAATGGTCTTGTGTTTCTACAAGTTATAAAGGGAGGGATTAGGTCAAAACATATAAGGGGTGTTTTGATTTTGGCAAAAATTTTGGCCATCAAATAAAATTGGCAAGCCAAATTTAGAAATCTTCTATCATTGTTATTATGGAAAAAATATGCCTCCAAATTTATGTGAGGGAAATTTTGACCTAATCAAAATGTCTCTATGATTTGGATAAATATCTACTTCTAAATTAGAGGAAAATTTTAGCCAAATACAAGAATCAAAATTTTGGCTAAAAACAAACATTTTGATTATTTGACAAAAATATTGGAAGTCAAAATTTTGGCATTTTTTTTCTCTCAAATCAAAATTTGGGTATACTCAAATTTTCTCCCAAATAAAAATTTGAGTAAGTCTCAAATTTAAATTTCATTCCAAATTCAAGTCAAGATCAATATAATTTTGGCAAAAAAAATTCTCAAATCAAAATTTGAGTAAGTCTCAAATTCAAAGTCCATTCCAAATTCAAGCCAAAATCCATATAATTTTGGCAAAATTTCTCAAATCAAAATTTAGCACACTCCAATTTTCTCCAAGTCAAAATTTCAGTAAAATACAATTCAAATTTTATTCTAAATTCAAGCCAAGATCTAGATAGAATCTAAATTCAAATTTCATTTCAAACTCAAGCCAAAATTCAAGAACATCCTAAATTCATCCAAGGAAGTCAAAATCATTCTATATCTTGATTCCAACTTATCTTTTTCAAGACTCATCTACCACATACATGTGCATAAATCTCGAAAATGGGTCATTTGTTGAATAATAAATTTTGTTCAATCACAAATTTCCACGTCATTGATTTAAATGAATGATAAAATAAATTTGGGATCAATTACAAATTTACATGTGTCCTCAAATTAAATTAAAAGACATGAAAAATTAGAAAATCAAATAATGCAACCTATTTAATATTGATCTATTTGGCGACTTTAACTAGTTCAATCAAATTATGCCATGTGACATTTGGACCTGAAGCTAATTTAGCCCGAGATCACTAAAAATGGATTGGGCCAATTTTAAATAATCCAAGTTTATTAACAAAAAATTGGATTGAACCCAAATAAGCCTAAGTCTAAAAGTTGGCCTAAAGTCAACCAAGCCCAAGCCCAAGCCCATACAAGGTCCACCAAACTCTATAAATAGAGGAGACCACCCTTCATTTGAAGACATTCAGAGGAGTCGAAATCCAGAGCATTTAGCTAAAGAGTTCAGAGTCCCCAAAAGTCAAAATTCAAAAGCTTCAAGTTCAGTCAGAGAATTCAGAAGATCCAAGATTCAGAATTTAGAAGATTCAATGACTGGAAGGCTTCAACATATTGATCGTCTCTTCATTAACCATAAGTTGAGAATTCAATCTCTCTCTATTTGAGAACAAGCTTGCTAGCCCTCATATCAAAGCCCACATTTCGAGAGAAAACATCAGAGAATTATACATTAGAGACTATAACACTACTTCAAATTCAATAAAATCAAGTTTATTTCCACGATTTCAAATTTCTCAAGAAATCTCGTGGGAATAGCATAGAAGATCTAAGTCTTTTTTATGGTGAAGATAAAAAGTTAACTTGAATAACAAAGATAGATCTCACAGACTAGAACCAAGCTAGGATGTTAGATTGTTGATATAATTAAATTTACCATAACTCATCAGCTTAAGCTTGAGTGGTGATTTACATGGTATCATAGCAGAAAGTCTTAAATTCGAGCCCTTGTAATGAAATTTCCTCCTTAACTAATATTGACTTCCATTTGTTGGGCCTTCTACAAATTTTCAAGTACACAAGTGAAGAGGAGTGTTGATATAATTAAATTTACCATAACCCATCAATTTAAGCTTTTGGGTTGATTGGTGATTTAACATAGGAAACAAAGGACAAGGATATACAAACCAAATGAAATGAAATTACAAAACTTAAGGGGTGTTTGGATTGAGACGTTGGGGGGAGTGGAGTTGGGAGGAGTTCCCAACTCCTTGTTTGGCCCAAGGATATTTTAACTCCTATTGTGGGCCCCACAAACTTATTAACTCCTCTTCCAACTCATTAGTGTGGGTCCCACAAACTTATTAGCTCTTCCTCCAACTCCCCACAACTTCCCTATCTCCTTTTTTTACCTTACCTCACTACTACCCCTCTCTCTTCTCTCCTTTCCTTTCTCTCTCTATTTTGTTTACATAATTTTTTTTAATTTCTTAATTTAAAAAATTTTCTTTATTTTTTTATATAAATTTCTCGTCATTATTACTAATTACTAATTAAATATAAATAATTATTAAAGAAAATATTTTTATTTTTATCCTATAATTTTAATAAATTTTTAACAAAAATATTTTTATTTTTATTCTATAATTTTATTTTTTAAAGATAAATTATATAAGAATGTTTTAGATATGATACTATTATTTAAATTGAAATTCTTAATGTAAATTAGAGTACTACATAACAATTTTTTTAATTGATAAAAACCTCTCTATCTCACTTCCTCCACATGTCATCTACAATTTTTTTTTAAGTTTAAACAAAAATTACTTATAACAAATAACAATCTTATCTTTTTTTAGCTTATTTTTTATTAATAGCTAAAAAATACATATAATTTTATGATTTGAAGATAAGAAAAACATATTTTAAACTAACATGTATTACTATTTAAGAAATTAGTATTTAAAAATGTTAACGTATTAGAAATTTTTGATTTTCAAATTAATCATATTCAAAGTAAAAAAATAAATGATTTCTCCTTCCAAACTTAATAAAATAAAAGTATTACAATAAATAACATAAATATATAGTAATATGAACAAAAGTACTATATATGATATTCATTTTGAATGGTGTTAAAAAATATATATTCATTTTGAACTTAATTATTTTAAAATAACATAAATATTTGATATTTACTTCAAAGAATATATTGTTTTCAAATTAATCAAACTTTAAATAATCTATTACATTGATTAGTTTGAAAAGTAAAATCTTAAATTATATAAAAAAAATTATTTTATAAAGCTTGAAAAACAAATCTTAAATTAAAATTTAAAATTGACAAAAACAAGTCTTTAACAAAGTTGTAAAATATTCATAAAATAATATAATTTAAAATCTCAATTTTAAGATTGACGGAAATAAATCTATATTATTTCTAGAATTGAGAAAATAAAAACATAAAAATCTTAAAGTTTATTTAAATCCTTTTAAATTAATGGATTGAAATCTTTCCGAATCACATGTAATATTTAAAAAGTATTGTAAGAATTTCTTTTATTTGAAAACTATCCAAGGCAAATGAATAATTAATGTGAGAGATATTAAAAAAAGCATGGGGTATTTTGTTCAAAATTGTTTTTTTTTCTTTAAAGAAATTTGTAAAAAATATATAAATTAATAAAAACAAAAAAATCTCAATCTTAGAATTCATGGGAACAAATTCTTAATAATGAAATTTTGAGAAATTGTAGAAAAAAACTGTACAAAAAAAAGCTAAAATAAACTCAGACTTCATAACTCTATGTTTAATAAATTTGCACCCCAAACACAGACTTCAGAACTCTTACTCCCTACAACTCCTTTCCCCAAACATAGACTTCCTAACTCCCCAAACTTATTAAATCTTACTCCCTGCAACTCCTTGCCTCAAACAGCCCCTTAAGGATTCATAAGGAATATGGACACATTGGCTAGAACATAGCTGATTGGACTGAAACGTGGGGCTTTTAAGAAAAGATTTGTAATTCAAAACAAGCTCCAATCTAGTGCAAGTACACACTGTCAATGCAAGTAATATAAAACTGGAAGTATTCCAGAGTATCGATCTCACATGGAACGGATACAATAAAATTCAAAAGATAGCAAAAATTATTTTCAAATTGCAATTTCGGTAACCAAGGTTATAAAAATGTTGGGATGTGTTTTTGGCAAAATAAAATAATAAGTATGGAAAAGGAAATTCAAGTTGCTCATGCCCCTTTTGAAAGAAATGCTACTAAATGTAATTGCAATCTAGCTAACACAAGAAAACTAAGTAAACCGAATTCGACTCCTATTCAATTTTACTTCAAAATCTTTAGGAGGCTAAGTGATTAAACCTATATTTCTATGACTAATCTAACTTAGATAATTTTGTGCACAATTCTAGTGATTTTGGAGTCTCGCCCTATTTCTAGGGTCGATGTTCAGGACTTATTTCTAAGCCTTTTCCTCCATTGCTTTTGTGATATTCGCCTTTCCTTAACCCTTTCGGTATTAAGTTCAAACTTTGACAAGCAACACTAGTTGGTCGACTAGGTTTACCTAACGTTAATTCAACAAAAACAAACAAAGTTTCAAGTGTTAACTAGATTGTTGTTACTTTTAAGCTTTACATTTTTCCTCTAAGGCATTCGCCAACTTGAATCCCTAAGGAGAAATTAGCTCATTATGGAAGAAATGAAAAATAACAATTTAATTGTTATAAAACTCATAATTAAGTAGCTGAAATAAAGGAAATAAAAACTCGTAATAGAAAGGTAACCTAAGCTGAAATTTTATTAAGAATTGACTTGAATAACACAACTCTAAGAACTCACAAATAGATTCAATAAAAATTGCAAAAAACAGTAGCAACACTTAAGAAAAATTCAAAATATCATGGAAATAAAGTTTAACAAAACAGCTTGTCTTTGATGTGAATAAAATGGAAATCAATAAACTTCATCATCAACTAAATTCAACAAACTCACAAGAGGGAATTGATAAAAACGTGAGAACTACTACAAACTCATGAATTCCTTGCTTCAATCGATCCAAATACCCATTCAAAAGAAAATGGATCTTCACCTCCTCTAACTTTCGTTGAGGAATGATCAAACTCAGAATTTCATAGAGCTAGGATGAAGAAAAACTTGCTGGAAAATGATAGAAAACTAAGATAAACAGACTGTGGGCGAGAAGAAAAACTCATTTGCGTTTTTACTTTGTTCTTCTCGTTTTTATAGGCATCGAGGGCTAGGGTTTCCATATTTTCTCTTCTACAACCTTGGGTCAACATGTAGGCATGAATCGGGCTGAAGAATCTCCCAAATCTCGCAAAAATCTTCATGAATCTCATGATTTCCGTCAATCTCGCATTTTTCAAATTTTTTAGAAAATGAAATTGCATTTCTGTTGCATTATTTTTCAGATCTGCCAAAATTTTCCAGAAATGCAATTGCATTTCCATTCTGGAATGCAGTTGCATTTTGTGTTTGTTTTCCAAAAGAATGCAATTGCATTTCCAAAATGGAATGCAATTTCATTTTTTGTACATGCTCCAAACCTATACAAAAACAACAAATTAGTATAATTTCCAATCTCTTTTCAACTTCTTTTCTCTTTTTCATTACTCCAACAAGTTTTTATGAATTTATCTAATAAACACTATTTTTAGCTTGCTCGTCATACAACAAAACACACAAAAATGACAAGAAAAACCTAATTTAGGGTCAAATAATTCTCATAAATTAGAATTATCAATAGCACTAGATACGACAAACAACGCAAAATCCAAATGTAGACAAACCCCTGCACTAATAATTCTGCTAGTCATAATGAAAATCTTTAATTGAAATGTTCAAGGGTTGGAGATCTCTGAGCATTCTAAGTGTTATGCCACATTGTGCATAGTAATAATCAGGCCCAACTTGGTCTTCTTAATGGAAACTAAGGGCAAGTTTAAAGTTGATGATAATTTTTTTTTAAAAAAAAAGAAAATCTATATTTCGACAATTATTTTACTATAAAGGGAATAGTTGTAGTTGAATGTTGACGTGGTAGTTTATATCAAAATATGGTTTTCATTTATTTCTTATTTGTGCAAAAGGACTATCGATTTCTTAACAATTTTTGTGGTTTACAAACTAAAAGGTTATTTGGAGTGTTGAGTGGGTTATAATAGTCTGTGGAATTATATAATATATATTTAGGATGCAGAGTTGTTTAATCTGAGTTATAATAATCTGTATTTGGAGTGCAAAGTTATTTAACTCTACAGACTACTATAACTGACTCAACACCCCAAATAGACTCTAATAAGGTTTGTCATGTCATAATAGGGTTATAAACCCATTATATTTTCCTTTCTTCTTTTTAATAGCTTTTTTATTTTTTAAAGTTTTTCCTTTAAATGCATTTTTAAGTACTTTTTAATCCTTTTTAGAAATTTCAAAATCATCTTTGACCTAAAAGCTTTTGAGCCTTTAATGACTAAAAGTAAAACCTTATCTTTCTTCTAGAAATCAAAGAGATTGCCAAACAATTTTATAATTACGTCGCTTTTATTGTTAACAAAATCCGCAGTAGCACATTGGCAATTTCTGTGGAGAAATCCAGGTTCAAATCCTGGCTGCGGAAAAATCTTTTTTATTTCTTATCCCATTTTAGAATTTGGGCCTTGGGGCTTGAAGAAATGCAAGAAAAGCCCATATTCTTTTTAATAAACGAAAAGCCCAAGTTTAATTATGGAAATCGGATACTAAAAAAAAAAAAAAAAAACCGGTGTGTTTTCTAGTATGTTGCCGTATGCAAACAAAATGTGAAGATTGACAAAGTAATTTCCTATGTTGATGGGATTCTGCCCATGAGATTATTAAAAGCATGTTTCGGGAGTGTTTTGAAATGGTTAAAATCACTTTTTATCATAAATTACGTTCAAACATATTTTTAATCATTCAAAATTAATTTAATTTTTGGTTTTATACTTTTAAACGTGATTTTTATACAATCAAAATTAATTTTGAATGATTAGAAGAGTTATACAATACATAAGCAAAATATGTGGCATGACCAAAATGGATTTGCATTAGAAGAGTCATGGAAAGCACGACTTTGGCAAATCAGTGAACTAACCTCATCATGACTTGTGTGCAGGCGATTAGCTTCTCAATTTTGATTAATGGACTTTTAAAATGTGACTTTCAACCAAAGTATATTTTCCGTCAAGAGGATCCCATATCTCCTTATTTATTTCTTATCTATATCGAAGGATTGTCGACACTACTAAACCATGAAGAAGTTCTTAATAATTTTTGTGATTTACAAATTAATAATTTTTATCAAATCATGATACATCTGTTCTATGTAGATGATAGCCAACTATTCTTCTTGAAAAAAAAAACACAGACTGTATAACTCTCCACGTATACGACAAGGCTTAAATCAAGCTATAAACCCATAATATTTTTCTTCTTTTTCATAGTTTTTTATTTAATTTTTCCTTTAAATGCATTTTATGTATTTTTAAAGTGTTTTTTAGGATCTTCAAAATCAACTTTACGTAAAAGCTTTGTCTTTTTAGGACTAAAAACACATCTTGCGTATAAGTCAAAAGTAAAGAATTATATAATAATTGTGTCTTTGATGTCAACAAATTCCGCAGTAGCACATTGGCAATTTCGACTCTTTGAAATCCAGGTTCAAATCCTGGCTGCGGAAAATTGTTTTTTTGTGGAATATGATTTTCTTTTCTTCCAATTATTTTTCAAAAATAAATAAATAAAGTTGTACATTGAGACCAATATATTTTTCTTCTCAATCTGTCCTTAGGTTGACATTAGCATGATTTTAAGAACAGCTCATCTATAAATGTGTTTCTTAATAATAGAGATTATGATATTGATTTCTCAATGGTATAATCTTAATTTTCATTTTTTTTTCATTTCATTTGTAGTCGTCTTTCTATTTTAACTTTTTTTTAAACCTAAAAATCGATTTGACTCAATATTATAAAATTTTGTCAATATGTCGATATTTTCACCGACCTTTTTATATATTCATGAGTTTGACATGTTTTTTAAGTAGACAAGTTTGGCATTGATACATGACGTTAATTGATTTTTCTATTAAATATAGAAAAAGTGATTAACACACATATCTCTAATTTGAACTAAACACTCCTAATAAGAATCTATAAATAATTTTTAAAAATCTTAAATGTTTGATTATTAATTTAAATATATTTTATACATTTTGATAATATCCCCCATCATAATTAGCTTTTGTGCCGGGATGTGCATTATTACAGACAACGGTTTGCTTAGCTATGAATGTATCCATGCTATTAATTGTAAGAAAATGAGCAAAGCATATAGTATGATCAAATGGATCTACATTAGACGAGTCACGGAAAGCATGACTTTTGCAGATCAACGGATTTTCCTCGTCATGACCTGTGTGGAATTAGTTATCTTCTGAATTTTGATTAATGAACCTCCAAAATGTGACTTTAAACTAAAGTATTGTTTATGTTAAGATTGGAGAAGAAAATAAGGTGTGTCAACTGAAGAAATCATTGTATGGGCTGAAGCAAGCACCAAGAGCCTGGTATAGTCGTATCGACAATTTCTTCCTAGAGAATGGTTTTAAAAGATGTCACATGCTCTTTTCACAAAAGAAGACAAAAATGGTAATTTCTTAATCATTTGTCTCTATGTTGATGATCTAATTTTTACGGAAACTTCAATCATGATGCTTGAAGAGTTCAAAGGGAGCATGAAGAAAAAATTTGAGATGATTGATATGAGGTTACTTCATTACTTCCTTGGTATTGAAGTTAAGCAAGGTGATCATGGGATTAACATTAACCAAAAGAAGTATGCAAAAGATTTGATGGTAAAGTTCAAAATGGAGAATGCTTATCTTGCCAATACTCTTATGGAAGTAGGTTTGAAATTGAACAAACATAATGATAGTGAATATTTTAATGCCACCATTTATAGAAGTCTTGTTGGGAGTTTAATGTATTTAACTACAACTAGATCAGATCTTATGTTCTCGGTCAGCTTGCTGAGCAGGTTTATGGCATCACCAAAGAGAAGTCATTGAGAAGATGGAAAAAGAGTTCTCCGATATATTCTTGGAACTATTGAGATCATGGGATTCACTATAAGAAGAACATAGATAATGTTCTAGTTGGTTATAGTGATAGTGGTTGGGGAGGAAACATTGATGATTACAAAAGTACTTCTGAATATATGTTCAATATTGGTTCAAGCACAGTTTCATGGGCATCAAAGAAGTAGGACGTTGAAGCCTTATCAACAACAGAAGCTGAATATATTTCTTTGTCTATAGCCAGTTGTCAAGCACTTTGGCTGAGAATGGTGCTACAAGAAATTAAGTGTCCTCAAGAAAATGAGACAATCATATTTTGTGACAATAGCTCATTAATTGCTCTTACGAAAAATCCAGTTTTTCATGGAAAGAGTAAGCATATAAAGATCAAATATCATTTCATCAGAGAATTGATCAAAGATGGAGAAGTATGCATCAACTATTGCAGAACACAAGAACAGATTGTAGATATATTCACAAAAGTATTAATAATGTTATAAACCCAGTATATTTTCCTTTTTTTTCTTTTTAATAGCTTTTTTTTTAAAAAAAAAAGTTTTTCCTTTAAATTCATTTTTAAGTACTTTTTAATGTTTTTTAGAATTTTCGAAATCATCTTTGACCTAAAAGCTATTGAGCCTTTAACGGACTAAAAGTAAAACCATATCTTTCTTCTAAAAGTCAAAGAGAATGCTAAACAATTTTATAATTTACGTCGCTCTTAATGTTAACAAAATCTGTAGTAGCACATTGGCAATTTCTGTGGAGAAATCCAGGTTCAAATCCTGGCTACGGAAAAATCTTTTTTATTCTTACCCCATTTTAAAATTTGGGCCTTGGGCTCGAAGAAATGCAAGAAAAGCCCATGTTATTTTTAATAAAAGAAAAGGCCCATGTTATTTTTAATAAACGAAAAAGCCCATGTTATTTTTAATAAACGAAAAGCCCAAGTTTAATTACCATGGAATATCAATTTGAAACAGCTCGGATAGCCAAAAATAAAATGACCAATGGTATTCTCTATATCTATTAGATATAAAAGTAGATTTTTCCTCTATACTTTTATATAGGAGATTATTCAGCAAACAATCCGTTACTTAGCCGATAATTAGTATGTACTTTTTTCTTTTAGGTCGGAAGTTTAAATATTCATACTCTATATTTGTTCTACTAAAAAATACCACCATTACTTAAAAATAAAAAATTAATTAATCAACTTGAATAAGACTTTGATTCTCTCATTTAAAATTCAAATAAACAATTAACCAAAAACAAAATCTCCTATGTTTGATGGGATTTTGCCCACGAGATTATTAAAAGCATCTTTTTAATCATTCAAAATCAATTTTTGAATTTCATGTGTTTGGTTTTATAATTTTAAACGTGAATTTTATATGATGAAAATTAATTTTGAATGATTAGAAAAGTCATACAATGGACCTACACATAAGCAAAACATATGGCATGACCAAAATGAATCTGCATTAGAAGAGCTATGGAAAGCATGACTTGGCAAATTGGTGAATTAACCTCGAGCCATGACCTATATGTGGAGTCAATTAGTTTCTCAATTTTGATTAATAGACTTCTAAAATGTGACTTTCAACCAAAGTATGTTTTATGTCAAGAGGATCCCATTTCTCCTTATTTATTTCTTATCTATAGCGAAGGATTGTCGACTGCACTAAGCCATGAAGAAGTTCTTACCATTTTTCTGGTTTACAAATTAATAAGTTTTACCATATCATGATACATCTTTTCCATGTAGATGATAGACTACTATTCAAGCATGTTTGGGAATGATTTTAGAAATAGTGATTTTAGCATAATTGATTTGTTTATAATTGATTTATGAAGAATGATTTTCATATAATCATTTTAATGTTTGGTTATACACTTTTAATAGTGATTTTCATACAAATAAAAGTGACTTCCAATGATTAAGGACATTTTTTAGAGTGACTTTAAAATAAGTGTTTTAAACAAAGTGATTTTTTTTTTTTGAGAAGATACTAAGTGATTTAAATACAATTAATTTTGTAAAAGTTTTAGTTATAAATCATTTTAATATTTGGTTCCACTCTTGAAAAGTGATTTAAATTTAATTAAAATTATTTTTTAAATGATTAATGTTTATTTTCAAAGGTGATTTTAGAATCATCAAATTACTAAAAATAGTATTACATTTGAAAATTTAAAAAAAAATAGAAGGTGGTAGAAAAAAGTTATACGGAGAGAACTAAAAAATTAAGAGAGAAAAAATATAAAGCTAGAGAAAATTAAAGTTTCAAAGAGAAAAAATGTTATAGACATGGAGGGATAGAATTTTTAGAGAGATGAACAAAAAATTTATGGAGAGCGAAAAATTTAATAGAGAGTGAAAAATCGAAGATAGATAAATAAATTATAGAGATATACAAAAAATTTGAAGAGAATGATAAAAAATTTAGGGAGAAAAACTTTAATGAGAATAAAAAAGTTCAAAGTCAATGACAAAAAGTTCAAGAGCAAAAAGTTAGAGCAAGAGGAAAAGATTAAAGAGAAAAAAGTTAAAGAGATACAAAAATAATAGAGAGAGGGAAAAAAAATTTAGAGATAAAAAAAGTTAGAGAGTTAAAACCATTGGAGAGAAAAAAAAAAGTGAGAAAATGAATAAAAATTTTAAAAAGAGAATAAAGTAAAGATAGACATTATAAAAACTTTAGAGAAAGAAAAATTGGCATTTTTTAATTAAATAATGATGGATGACTTCAATTGTGATGGTTTTGAGAATACATGTTTTTTTTTTATGGAAATTAATGGATTTTTATAAACGATGACGGTTTTTAACCGTCACAAAATGTAATATATATTTTTTAATATGAAATAATAGTGATTTTAAAGACAAAATCACTTGGGAATCACCTCCCAAGTGATTGACCGGGAATCACTTAAAGTGATTTTGGATGTTTCCAAAATCACTTTCTTATCATTGCCAAACATCAAAAATTAATTTTGGGCATGTCAAACAAAAGTGATTTTGGACATTCCAAAATCACTCCCAAACACACCATTCTTCAAAAAAAAAAAGGAGGGACCGCACAACTCTCCAATGTATACAAAAAAACTTAAATCAAGCTATAAACCCATAATATTTTTCTTCTTTTTGATAGTTTTTAATTTAATTTTTCCTTTAAATGCATTTGAAGTACTTTTAAAGTGTTTTTAGAATCTTCAAAATCAACTTTACCTAAAAGCTTTGTCCTTTTAGGGCTAAAAACGCCATTTTATAATAAGAATTATATGATCCGCAGTAGCACATTGGCAATTTCTACGCTTTGAAATCCAGGTTCGAATCCTGGCTGCGGAATAATTGTTTTTTATTCTTAGTTAAAATATGGGCCTTCGAGCTTGAAGAAAGCGAATAAAAGCCCAAGTTTCAGAAAATATGAAGCTACCCACAAATTAATATAATTACCATGGAATATGATTTTCTTTTCTTCCAATTAGTTTTCAAAAATAAATAAATAAAGTTGGTTCCAATGTATTTTTTTTCTCAGTCTGTCCTTAGGTTGACATTAGCATGATTTTAAGAACAGCCCATCTATAAATGTGTGTTCTTAATAATTGCAATTAATAGAGATTATGATATTGATTTCTCAATGGTATAACTTTAATTTTCAATTTTTTTTATTGCACTCGTCTTTCTATCTTAGCTTTTTTTTAAATCTAAAGTCGATTTGACTCAATGTTGTAAATTTTCGTCAATATGTCGATATTTTCACCGATCTTTTTATATATTCACGAGTTTGACATGTTTTTTAGTAGACAATTTTGGCATTGAAAAAGTGATTAACACACATATCACTCATTTGAACTAAACACTCCTAATAAGAATTTATAAATTATTTTTAAAAATCTTAAATGTTTGATTATTAATTTAAATATATTTTATACATTTTGATAATATCCCCATCATAATTAGCTTTTGTCCCGAGATGTGCATTATTATAGACAACGTTTTGCTTAGCTATGAATGTATCCATGCTATTAATTGTAAGAAAATTAGCAAAGCATATAGCATGATTAAATGGATCTACATTAGAAGAATCATGGAAAGCATGACTTTTGCAGATCAGTGGATTAACTTCATCATGACTGTAGGATTGATATGGCAACCCTAGAGGGGGTTGAATAGGGTTTATTTAAACTTTATAAAACTTTTTACTAAATGTGGGCCAATTAAACAAATTAACACACTTTTTGCAATAATTAATTTAAACAATAAATCATGCAAATAAGTTCACTCTAAAATAAACAAGAAATTAAAACTAACAATTTTGAACACCCTATTTAATTCTAAAAACAAGATTGGTAAAGAATATGTAAAGATAAAATTATACCAACAAAAATAGACATACAAGAACAATTGATTTTATACAATACAATATAACAACAAATTAATTGCAAAAATAAAATAAGATAGGGATAGAGAAATTGACACCGACAATTTTATAGTGGTTCGGCACAACCCGGCCTACTCCACTCCCCAAGCTCCTCTTGGGTATTTCACTAGAAAAATGAATGATCCTTTCCACGGCTTAGCGTCCAACCATTATATTGTTCCTTTTGCGAGAGTAAGAACAAACCCGATCATTTCCACAGTTCAGGATCATACCGTTACAAACTCTCTTTTTTGGAATCAAGAGAAACTCTTACAATAGATTAGAAAGCGAAAGAACAAGATAGAAAAACTTTCTCAAAGAGTAGATACACAAAATTTAGCTCACAATCTTTTGTAAGAAAGAATTCTTACAAACTAAAGCCCTCAAATGGCTAAAGAGAATAAAAATAGAAGCTCAAAAATTGCTCAAAAATAGTAGAAGTGCTCTCCAAGAAGAATAAAATTTTTCATTTTTTTCGATCCATAGAGAAGACAAAACCTAGCCATTTCTGCCAAGTGTCATCTTCTGATTGGCTACAAAAAAGAAATTCAAAATAAAATAATAAAATAATATTAAAATATGAAAACATTTGACCAATTATATATATTATTTTAATTAAGCATGCCACGTGTCGCCTTTTCATTGGCCAGAATAAAATAATAATAAATATTTTAAATTTTGACCGTTGGACTTTTTAATTATTAATAAAATTCAATATGTCACATGTCGAAATATTATTGGTCCACGTTTTGCCATGTCATTGTCCATATCATCATTTTGGCCATTTGAAGATGCTACATCATTATATGTGCCACGTCATCAAGGTTGACCGTTGACCTTCCACGTCATTTGCCACATCATCAATATAAGTCACGTGTCATGACATGTAGGATTTTCCCTTCAATTTTGTTTTTCCCATAAGTTCTTCGTTTGAGCTCCAATTCAAACGATTCAAGATGTGTTGGAATTGTTACTCCGAGCTCTACACAATGAATACTTCAAAATACTAAAATTGTGAATAAACAAAATCAAGTTTGTTATCATCAAAACATTAATTAATTCATTAATTGAAATTAATTAATTTGAGATTATGGGTCAAAAAGCCAACAATGACCTATGTGGAATTGGTTATCTTCTCAACTTTGATTAATGGACCTCCAAAATGTGACTTTAAACCAAAGTATTATTGTTTATGTTAAGAGGATCTCCTATCTCCTTATCTATTTCTTATCTATGTACAAAAGGATCACCGACTCTGCAAAAACAATGAAGAAGTTCTTAGCGATTTCTATACTCTACAAATTAATAAGTTTATCATATTATGACACATTTTTTCGATGTAGATAATAGCTCACTATTCTTTAAGGAATAAAAGGAGGACTACATCATAATTAAAAAAAGCTTTCCATGAGTTCAACAAAAGCTTCATGTTAGGCTATAAATCTATAATATTCTTCTTCTTTTCAATGGTTTTTTTTTTTTTATGTTTATTTAAATTTTCATTTAAATGCATTGTAAGTACTTTTTAATTATTTATAGAATCTTTAAAATCAACTTGACCCGAAAAAGTTTTTGAGCTTTTAATGGAATAAAAACATATTTGAAAATCAATGAAAAATGGAATTTGATATTTATTGTTTCAGATAACAAAATCCGCAGTAGCACATTGGCAATTTCTACTCTTTGAAATCCAGGTTCAAATCCTGGCTGCGGAATTTTTTTTTCTTTTTTTTCTTTTTCGTCTCCAATTTAAAAGTTGGCCGTGGTGCTTGAAGAATGGGAAGAAAAGCCCAAATTTAAGAAAATAATGAGGCTACCCACAAATTAAATATAATTACCATGGAATATGATTTTCTTTTTTTGCCAATTATTTTTCAAAAATAAATATATAAAGTTGGTTCCATTTTTTTTCCTCAATATATCCTTAATTTGACATTAGCATGTTTTTAAGAACAGCCAATTTGTTGAACTCAAAAAAAAAAAAAAAAAAGAAAAAAAAGAAAAAACGCCATCTATAAATATGTTTAAAGTATGAAAATGACAAGTATAAACTATTATCTCTAATCATTGCAATTAATGGAGATTATGATATTGATCTCACAATGATATATAATTTTCTTTGTACTCCTGTCTTTCCATCTTCAGTTTTTATAAACCTCAAAATTGCTTTGACTTGTTTTATATTTTTTTCAACATGTATATATTTCCACTAACATTTTTATATATGCACAAGTTTGACATTTTTTTCTAGTAGACAAGTTTCTATATTGAGTTAATTGATTTTTCCATTAAATATAGAAAAAGTGTGTTTAACCAAAATATCACTAATTTAAAATAAACACTCCTAATAAGAATTTATAAATTATTTTTAAAAATGTTAAGTGTTTGATTATTAATTTAAATATATTTTATAAATTGTTAATTCTATGATTTTTTTTTTCTGAAATATCCATCGAGACATGGTTATTTTTGTAAAATTGAGACTCAGACATTTAAATTGAGAAATTTTAAACCTTGCTTTCACTCGTTTTATTTCCCTCCCTCATTTTCTTTTCAAAATTGTTCTAAAGACAAAATCTACTAACACTCAACTATTTTGAATTCCCCTCAAGAGCGGAGCCTACTGAATCAATTCATGAAGGCTTTCTTTCTTTCGAAAATGATGGCATATATGACAATTATTTGAATTGTTTTACTCCAAAAAAAAAAAACGTCATTTCAAATATCTTACGATATTTTTTTATTAAAAAAATCTTTATTTTCCCAACAAAGAGAAATAAGAATGATAGAAGTCATGTACCGCACGAGGAATATAAATCTTAAATGGTTGGCATGTATATACATCAATTGGTCAGTATTTAAAAAAAAAAAATACTGGTCTTTATATATATATATATATATATATATATATATATATATATATATATATATTATAATATTGATAGGTAGCATTTCTTGTGCTAAAATGAGAGGACTAATTATTGATGTTGGATTTTTTTTTTTTTGACGATATGTGCGGTGAGGAATTCAAACTTCTAACCTATTGATCGAAGGTACATGTTTTATGTCAGTTGAGCTATGCTCATGTTATCAATTAATGTTGAAGTTATGTTTAAATGGAAATTCTTGATAGAAAAATTGGTTAAATTATCAAAAATACCCCTGAACTATTGGGTTGGTTTCAATTATACCCCCGAACTTTGAAAAGTTTCATTTTAACCCTTGAACTTTGAAGTTTGTTTCAAAACAACCCCTGAAGGCTTTTTTTTTGTTAAATTCATGGACGGAAAATGATGTTTTTGCATTTATATTGTTGCTTATGTGAACATATACTTTGAAAAAAAATCAAAACATATGAAAATACGTCATTTTTCGTCTATAAATTTAACGAAAAAAATTTAAAATAAAACTTTTCAAAGTTCATGGGTATAATTGAAACCAACCCCATAGTTCAGGGGTATTTTTGATAATTTAACCTAGAAAAATTCTGATGAGTTAGAATTCATAATTTCTGTCATAAAGGAAGAGTATGTTAATGGACAATCAAGTATATCATCTTATCCCTATCGAGAAGACTATTGCTTGCATGACCTTAGTCATATTTCTAATTTTTCAATAGTTTATTTTAAAAGATTTAGAAGGAAAATTTAATAATTAAAATCTTAGTCATACAGCAATCTCGTCGTTTGAAGAGAACTCATTAAAAGTAAAAAAAAAAAAAAAAAAAATCTTTAAACTTTTATTAAAATGAAATTTATGAAGGATCATAATTATCCATATCAAATTTGAAATAATACAGTTTTATCTTTAAACAACTAGCACACTTTTCTACATACATTTTGGAGATAGATAGAGATAAACTTATCTAAAACCAATCAATTATCAAAAAGACTTTAAATTTTAAAACATATTTATTCAAAAGAAATACTTATTTTCAAAATCCATAAAATTAATATTCTCCTTTTTAAAATCAAATTTTGATTACTAAGAATATATATATATATATATATATATATATATATCTGTGTGTGTGTATGTATGTATGTATATGTATGTATATTTTTTGTCTGTAGGTGTTAGAACAAAACTCCCCCAAAACTCGTAGTCTTCATTTTTCCCTATCGTTAGTGTTAAGATTATATTATTTAAATTCGAATTAGAATTGATTTAAGATTATGATATTTGAATTAAGTTGATCTTGTAGTCTAATTTGAATTTATCTTAAAGGGTAGATTAGTTTTTAAATTTACTTATGTTTTACTAGTACAGATAGACTATTAGATTTGTATCTATTATGCAAATTTATTGATAAAGTTACGTCTTTGCATTCTATCCCAATTGTCCTACCCTTAAATTTCACCAACACACACAATCCTAATCCCCAACCGAAAATCCACACATTTTGCATCACATTTTTTAAACCTTTATCGTTGATAAATTAATACAAACAATTATCTTTCCTACTTGGTTGCATAGTAGATCTTTTTGTGAAGAATCTAACACTGACTCTTCTTGATCCAAAACTTTGATTCTTTGTCAAATAAATTAAACCCTAAACTTCTTCACTAACTCCATTATCATCATAAACAAACTCTTAACAATACGGGTGACTTGCAAAGAAGCAAGAGAGAATTCTCATGGGAGAGAGAGTAATTAATTTTGTTTTGGTTTTTCTTAATTGCGTACTTACCATTCTTAGTTTTTTGTTTTTTTTGAGTTCAACAAAATGTAGGGGATAGAGGATGGTAATTGGTGCCTTATTCGCTAAACTTTGATTGGATTAGCCCTTGCTATTCTTAGTTATTGCTTACAACTAGAGTTCCTATCCAACAAAATACATAGTAAAAGCTTACCCATGATAAAAGAGAAGATAAAGGAGCACAATAATACAAAATGAAAATTGAGATTTGTGTAAAAATAAGTTAAAATGATAAATTTATAAAACTTCACATATGCAATATTTAACCTTCCATCATTATATTGTTATTAGTTCAATAAATGACAGTAGAATTTTATTAATATTCATGTCGATGCACAAATTTGGGAAAATGAAATGCACTTGATCTACACGTGATTTAGCAGTGAATTGGTAATTTAAAGAGATGACCTACAAAACAAAGAAAACAACACATCGGTATGGTGCTTGTCACACACCGATTCCGATGCTTAAGTTGGATCAGTGTTACGAGACTGTAGCAAGAGTTTAGAGTATCAGAATGACATTACCTTTCATGAAATTAATAATAATAAGGTATTTATATCATGATTCAACCTAGGGTTTTTTGTCCTCTTTTAAGAATCGGATCAAGAGGGATCAAATTTGATCTAGAGGGGGCTCTTGGGTTGTAACTTCCCCAAGTGAGCCAAACTCGAAGGGTTAGCTTGCCTTAGCTCACCTCAGCTTCGGCCCGAGTCGAGGTGGGTTATTGGGCTTTTGGCCCAATAGCCCTTCTCCCAAGGTATAAATGGACTCTAGGAGCGGTTTGGTTGGACTGGGTTGGCTCAGCTCGACCCAATCCAAGCCAATTTTGGTTTGCACATGTTTTCACTCTGTTCTTTATATCTAAGCTCCTCCTTTAGTCCCGAGTTTGATCGGTTAGTCTAAAATTACTCATAATGCATACATTTGATTAACTCAACAGCTTGACCGTTCCCTCAAGCCTTGCCATTTTTTTAACCAAAAAAAGGAATGATTTAAGTAATTTTGGAACTATTCAAAAGATAATATAATTCTTTTTTCTTATCTACCTTAAACGAAATAGAAATACAATTTAAAAAATAATTTTGAAATACTACATTTCTATTTAAAAAAGAGAGAGAAAAAGGATCAAAATCATGAACTTGATAACACAATCATACCTTTGCTATAGGTTAAATAATACAAAATAGCCCTAAATTTTGGAGTAAATTTCAATTATGTCTCTAGACTTCAAAAAGTTCCATTTTTATCTTTGAACTTTGAAATTTGTTCCAAAAAATACCCTTGAACTTTGAAATTGTTCCAAAACATATTTTTTTTCTGTCAAAATAAACAATGGAAATTAACATAACAATTGATGTGTAAAAATCAGAAAGCGTAGTAGATGATATAAAATCGTTGTTAGTATTCATGTCATCTCAAAATATATCGTTAAAATCATTTACATTATCAATTTTTGCACATTAGCTGTCACACCAGTTTACGTTAATGATGTTGTAAATGATGTCACATATTCCTACCAATTTGTGCATGTTAGCCATTACATCAAAATAACTCTTCAAGAGTATTTTTTGGAAGAAATTTCAAAATTCAAAAGTAAAAATGAAACTTTTCGAAGTTTAAGAGCATAATTGAAATCTATACTAAAGTTTAGATGTAATTTGTATAATTTAACCTATATTTTTCAACTAAATTATTTAATTTAAACAACAAGAAAAGAAAAGAAAGAAAAGAAAAGAAGAAAAAAAAAAAAGATGATGACAAATTTTTTTTTTTTTGGAGAATGTGAAGTTCAAACTTTAAAGTAATGAATGCAGAATCCAATTATTTGGTCTACCAATGTACTGTCTATTCAATGCTCATTCATATCTCCATGATTGTGAATTACCAATTTCACGCTTTTATTGCTTATCCTTTCACTCTCTGTTGGCATTTGTTTTTTTATATGTGATTGATTTCATTTTTGTTTTTCACTTATAAAATTCTCTACTTTATTTTGAGTTTCTTTATAATTTATAGTTTTTGTTTTTTGAGAAATCAATTTTATCTACTCTGTTTTAACTATTTATGCTTGGAAAAAAAATCACTTTCTAAATTATGCTTGACTCAGTTCATCAATTTAACTTAACTTTTAGTCTCGTCAAATTAAATTTTAAACTGGAATAAGTACAAGTAGTTAATACCCTTAACCAACTAAATGTGTGATTGGGATGCCTTCGAGAAAAATAGTGTTTTTAAATGAGATACTTTAAGTACTTTTGAAAGAGAAGTAGTTAAATGTTCCCCTAAAAGCATTTCAAGTGGTTTTTATTTGTTTCTAACATTCCTCAAAGTACTATTGATTATCTAAAATTTTAAAAAGTGTTTTTAATCGGTCAAAAACACTTTTTATGGCTCTCCAATTTTTTAACCTAACACTACTATTTTTAAAAAGAAAAATTAGTTTTACTTATTAACTTTAAATGTATCTAATAAGTCCCTAAACTTTTTATTTTTGTGTCTAACAAATCTTTGGTTTATTAAACATTTTTAAAAATTTAATAGACTTTCATGTCAAATAGATCCGTATATTTTAGAAAATATCAAAAAGGTCAAGTACTTATTAGACACAATATTGAAAATTTAGAAACTTTTTAAACACTTTTAAAGAAATGTATAGTGTATTCAATGCTCATTCATATCTCCATGATTATGATGAATTGCTCTATTTGACAACTTTGTTATTACCATAGGATTAAATTTTCGCCGACATGTCGACATTTCTATCAACATTTTCACATGTCCATGGGTTCGACATCAACATAAGGGGGAATCGAAATTTCCACTATATTGTATAAAATTGATGAAATATTAAAAAAAATAGCAAGAAAATGTAACTTAAGGTGAATATAGTATTATAACAAGTATTTTAATTTGTTTAAAAAGTGTAAAATGTTTATTTATTAATTTAAATATATTTTTAAAATTTTTAAAATTTTTCCAAAAATATCCATCGACATTGACATTTTATCGATATTTCCATCAACATTTCCATAAAATTGAGACTTCGACATTTCACATCAACATTTTAAACCTTGGTTATTACTACACCCTCAGTCCTTCACATTCTCACTTTCAATTTTTTTTCTTTTTTTCTTTTTTACGAAAAACTCTCTCAGAGTTTTCAATTAATTTTTTCAATCCAACAATTACAAGAGTGAGAGGTCGAACCATCGATCTTTGAAATAGTAATTGGTGTCTTACTATGCTATACTTGAAGTGGCTTCAAAGCTTTGAATTAATGAAGAGAGAAAATAACAGTGATTTGATTAATTGAACTATATTATAGAGGGGTGGATATTAATTAACTCAAAACCTAATTGATCCACAACTATATATATCTATAATTCTATATACAACATTTTTGAATTTTGCCTTTAAAGATGATGTATAAAATAAATATAATTGTTAATAAATAATGACATTTGAAAAAAAACCCAAAATTGAAAGGCGTTTGATAATGTTTCATTTTCTGTTTTCTATTTTAAAAATTTATACTGATTTACTAATAATTTCCTTCATTCAGTCCCGTAAATATGTAGTTTATTGCTTATTTACCGTCCAAATTTTTACCTTTGCAAGAAAAAAAAATTCCTTCATATTCTAATCTACTCTTTCAAAATAGTCTGAAAAACAAATCTACTCAAAAACAATTTTGAAATCCCTTCCAAAGTTTGAAATTTTCAAAAAGCAGGTTGAGTTTTCTATTTTCTTTTTCCTTTGTTTTCTAATCCACTTTTGAAATTGCTTTCAAATTCCAAACGATTTTTTTTTTCTTTTACGCTGACTAAAATGACAAAGGTTTTATCTCAATAGATTGTATAGTATTTGTGGCAAAGAATTACCTGTCACTTTTTCTTTCTTCTTTGTCACTTATATATATATATATATATATATATATTTAAAAAGTAGTTTTTAACAAATCTAATTTTTGCTTTTGAAATTATGTTAAGATTTTAAAATCTAAATAAAGAAAACATAATATATATCTTAAACTTCATTTTTGTTTTTTGTTTTTTTTTTTTTAATCTTAAACTTCATTTTAAAACGTAGGAAGAAAAAAAGAAAAAAACAAAATGTTATCAAATGAAACTCCAAAGAGTAGTTTCCAAAAACTATTTTTTTGTAATCAAAATCAAACCAGATGTACCAACAATTTTTATCAGCTTAATTTTTAGAAACAGAAAACTAATAACAAAACCGTTATCAAATCGAGCTAAATCATTATCAATCGAATCCATAGACAGAGAAGAGGGTAAAGGGAGAGAATGCAGAAGACAAAATATGATGAGAATGAAAAGAGGAGAAAATTCTGTAAGAGAGATAAACATTACATCTGAAAATGAAATGTTGATGAAAGATAGATATGACCTTGAAACTTAAAAGGGTACAATGAATATGCATTGCAACTCCAGACTGGCATCCTATGTAATCAACAAACACCATCTCAGACTTTTTTTTTTTTTCAATTTTTTTAAAACAAAAAGAAAAAAGAGAAAATTCCTCTTTTTCCAAACAGGCAAATGAGGAAAGTTAAAAAGGCAGAGCTGAGAATGGACCTCCTGGGACCCCAGATAGCTGGTGAGCAGTGCCCTTCCCAAGGACCCCCCACCATTTGTGTTCAGTCATTCTTTTGGACAAGGACACTACCTTTTTCATACTCAAGTCTGCAATTTTCCAGCCTCTCAAAACACACAACAGATAGCTTGGTAGTATCATCATAGAGTAGTCTCTCTCCCTTCACTTGAATCCAACTGGGGCTGTCCCAAATTTTTGAATCTTTCCTCTTCCCAGCACTTCCTTGCCAATGGCAACCCGCATTCCTCGAGAAGCTCAAAGAACCAGTTCGACCCATTCGTATCGTCCATTGAGAGGCTTGTCGTTTACAATATCATAATTGTACCTGCACAATCATTCAGTAAACTTGTAAGAAAGTTCTCCACAACCATCAAATGCTTCCTCTCTGCTCGCATCTATCGTATTCTCAACACTAACACTAAACAGGGGAGAACAGCTCGTTTTTAGATTATGTTAAATCACTGCTAAACTTAAAAACTTTAATGGTTAGAGAGGGAAGTATTTGAACAGAATAAATACTTGTCAATAAATGATCTCTGTTGCTGGTGCTCTGCAGAGGCAAAGAATTCTTCCATCTCATGTGCCGTTGGGATGGTTCTTTGCACATTGTTTTGTATAATACCATTAGTTGTAGTGTCATTACTGTACTGTGTTGGGGAACAGGGGTTTCTGCTGGCTGCTGTGCTTTCACTTGCGCCCCTGTACAGTACAAAGAAATTGAATACGATTTTAAATCCACAAACAATGAAGGCCCCCGTTGATAACAACTTTGTTTTTAGTTTTTTTTTTTTGTATTTTTAAATAATAACCTGCTATGTGTATAATTAATTTGTCTCATATATAATTTTAAAAAACATTGTTAAAATTCTAGCCACATTTCTTAAAGTAAATTACAAAATGTAGAATTATCGTTTGTCTCTATAGTTTGTGTTTGATTTCAATTTGATCTCTATAGTTTTAAAATTTTCAATTTGGTCCCTATGATTTAGTTAAATCTCTCAAAATACCCATGCTATTACCAAATGTATATAATGTGACGCCCCAAGTTTTCAAATGTGATTAAGTTTACCTTTTCTAGAATATTTTGACATTAATTTTGAGTAAATTGGATTTAAGTTGGTCAACCAAGTTAATGAAGTTTTTGTATATCAAAACATTTTTTTTTGTATGTCAACTCATCATCTCTATGTCATGTTGGAAGAAAACTATTAAAATCTAGTAACGACAAAGGTGTTTTTGAAAGATTTAACCAAATCATAGGACCAGATTGAAACTTTAGAAATCCACACAAGCAATAGAGACTAAAATGGTAATTTAATACTATCAAAATAAAATAAACAACTTATTAATACATAATCTTACTTTTTTAAAAGCTAAAACAATAGTTCAAAAAAGAAAAAGAAAAACCGAAATTAAAATTATCACCAAGGGACCTGCATATACATTCCTCATTTATGCTAGATCTTAGATATACAGAGTAAATAACAAATTCATCAAGTTTGTGGCAAAGGAGCAATGAATCTAATAGGACAAAATCAGTGTCAACTGGCAGCAGCAGAATACCAAAAGAAAAAGATGTAATAACTGCTTGTTAACTAGAGAAAGCATCATCAAAAAAGAGGCATCCCATGATACATGTTCCGGGACATATCTAGGCCCCATGAAAATGATATGTCATTGCAAATACAAATGATGTCATTGACTTTATGGATGTTCTGAATACCAAATAATTGTTTCTAATAACACAATATCATAAAATTTCTAATTTGAATGTCTTTTCAACTAATATCATGAAAAAGAAAGGAAAAAAGAAAAAAATCCCTTTTCTCCATCTCAATTCGCATACAAGTTTAGCATATTCTATGATGTCTCTATTGGTTTAGTCATATAATGTTAGTTTTAGGTATGGAGTCTAATCGAGCTGCTTTTTTTTTCCCAGAATTGGTTGAAATATGTTCTTATCTATTAATATGCTTTTGCTTCTCTGAACCTATTGTGGTAAATACATAATTAGAACTTCCTTCTTTAAGAAGACTACATAAATATTTTCTCACGAGTCTTTTTAATTTTAGTACAAAAAATGTGGAGATGAGAGGATTTGAACCTTTGACCTCAAATGAAAGAATAGATGCCTTAATAGATGAACTATGCTTATGCTGGCTCATAAAATCTTTTAATATTGAAGGATAGAAATATTAAAACTCTCCCTAGCATTGTGGACAACAAAATCAAGCAAAATATTAAAGGCCCATTTGATAACTTTTTGTTTCTGGTTTTCTGTTTCTAAAAAATTATGTATCATACAGAGCATACCAAATCTATCATAATTGTAACAAAAAATCTAGGGACAACTTAAGTTTATGTAAACTAAAAACAAAAGCATCTTTGGCAAGGTACTGCAAAGCAATAGAGAGCTTTACCAATAATTTTGAAGCTTCCATATGCAAAAGGACAATAAACCAAATTTAAGGCAAAAATTAAGGCAGAACAAAACTTCAATAACATCCGTCAGAATAAATGCACCTGGTAACTCTACAACTCAAACATATTAACTTATTGATCTCAACAAGAACAGAATTCAAAATCAATAAACAGGAATAATTTCCCCTGTTTGGATGCATGTATGATTAAATTCTGTAGAAAAAAAAATATATAATCTCCAAACCATCACATTTATATGGGCCAGAAGATAAAAAAGAAGCCTAAGTTTATGAAGAAGAAAGTTAAAAAATTTAGGGCATGTTTGAACACTACTGTATCTTTATATACATATACACTTGTTTTGTTTAGCATTTTACTTCTTCAAAAGACTTTTGAAATCTTTGCCAAATTTCAAACAAGACAAACAATAATTAAAAAAAAAAAAAAAATCCCTAATCTACCAATTTCATTTCAGAATCACAAGTGAAGCAGCAGAACAGAAATGTACCTTCTGGAGAGTTCGAACTCCAAATCCTCAGCCTGAGATTCAAAACCAAAACTCTGGCTCTCAGAGTCCAAATTGGAGGTCGCTTTCATGGCGGAACAGGAATTGCGAGTAGATTTCTTAGGTTTAGAGGTCTGTTTGGCGGAAGCCCCAATGGACCTGTCGGTTTTATTGAGGCGGCGGGTGCGGAGCTGGAGGTAGGAGAAGGAGAGGTCGGGAATCGCGTCTGGAAGGGAGGATTTCTGCAGTTTCTGCAATGCGAGGGATTTGGAAGCGGCTCTGGTGCGGACAGTGGCGGTGGTAGGCTGTGAGAAGACCTCCATGACTGTGATGTCGCCGGTGATCTTGGATTTGTTCATGTATTTCCCCATTTTCTCACAGGATTCAGAGCTTTGAGGTTTCAGAAATGAGAAGACGAGAGAGATTTTAGAGAGAGAATGAGAGGAGAGGAATCGAAAATTTGTAAGGGGAAAAAGAAGAGGGAAGAGGAAGAAGAAGAAAGTGGGCGGGGGAGGGAAAACGGACAAACAAAATAATTATATTCACATTTTTTTTAGTTATATATATATATATATTTAAAATAGGCTTAAATTATGAGTTTTGTTGTTTTTTTCCTTTTTTTCTTTTTTATTTTCTTTTGAGTTCAAAAAGGTCGAGTAAAGGTATTAATTATTGAATATATAGATTATTCAATTATATGATTAATTAAATATATGTTATTTAATTAATTATATATATTAATTTACTTTTTCTAAATTAAAAATGAGATTGCAGTTTCTGTAATTGTCATCTCAAGAGAATCTTTGTGGTTTTTAAAACTGCAGAGGTTTAACGCAAAAGTTGATTCCTTCTTGAACGGTCACTGAAGAATACAAAAACTCTCTACTCTCAATTTCTCTTTTCCTTTTCTCACTAAAAGATTTTGGGCTGTGAATAAGTGAGAATTTTTTCTTGTGATTATTCTCCGATCGTTATTGTATTTTCAACAATTTTGCTACGCTACAAGAGATTAGTATCTTGTTCTTGAAAATCACAACATTGGTATCAAAGCCAGATTAAAAGGACTTCTAGTATTATTATTTTTTTCCTTTAAATTTGAAGAATGAATGCTTAGAACCCTTTAATGGCATCTTTTTATATACACATCGAAATGCTATGAAATTTTTCATATATGTTAAGAATAGGATTGAGGAAGTCTTTGCAAAGTTTCGTGCATTTTGGTTGAGTAATTCTTGAGTTACATTTTTTTTAAGGTTTCATGCCTCTACTAGTTTCGAATTGTAATTACTTTTTATCCATTGATTTGTTGCACATTAACCCTATATGAGTGTAAAATACGTTTGAAGAGCTTTCTAACAGTATATTATATGCTTAATTGGGTTAAGTATCGAAAAGGTTATGGCTATTTGAAATTCTAGAATGCATTCTGGAATTTCAGACGCTGGAAACTGCAAATAAACCTTAAATTTTGAAAAAAAAAAAAAAAACTCCACAGTTGCGTTGGTCTAAAATAAAAAGTAATTGCATATTTATGAGTTCTCTAAAGTTTAAACCTTTGACCTTTAACTTCTTAAAAAGTGTATCCACCACCTTTTCAGAAACATTTTTTGTTTACTTAATATGTTTTATTTTCTTTAAGGATGGTCATGGTTTTTTTTTAATTTCTTTATTAAATTTATCTTGGATTTTTTGTGTGTGTCATAATCATATGTTGATTATTTTTTTTGTATATGTTACAAAAAATATATCACAGTTGATGACGACACCAAAAATAATTAGGACAAAGGCTCAAAGAACTAAAGTAGAAAAAATGATAGAAGATTTGCATGATATTAAATTTGAATCGGGTCATGAATTAGATTTGGTGCATATAGTCAAGCATGTCATATTAGTGAATGGTCAGTTACAAGAGATTATTTGGGAAGGAAGACTTCTGACAAGTGATAAAAGACTGAGTGCCTTTAGATCACTTTTACCTTATGAAAGTTTGAAGAACTTCTTAGATCACATTTCTAATAGTCTTAGAAGAAATTTTACATATGACTGTGTGATCCTAGCCTTTGTGCATGAGCTTATTTATCAAGCCATGAAAATACATAGTTCTATTATGTTTGGAAATAGGACTCGTCCAACGTGGAACAACTCTTGGGTAATAGTCTTCAATTTTGAACTTCCTGATGACTTGTATGTACGCTTTAAATCTTCATTCCCTATTACTTTGTTGCGCTTGAATTAACTTTCATGAATTCTGTAAATATTTTGTTGTTAATTACAGATGTTGAAGGAAATATGTGCTCATTTTGAGGTTTTAAATGTGGGTGATCAAGTGATGAGTATGTCTCGTTTTATTTTACTTGATGAAAGTATTTGATTATTTTACAATATGATAAACTTGTGAATAATAATTTTACATAACATAGACGATGATTTTGAAATTTAGTGATATTTTGACTTGATGTTAGGTAAAATTTTTATGATTAAATTTATTTGAAATTGTAAAATACTAGGGGTCGTGTGTTGTGCAAATATGTCTTGTAGACTCTGAATTTATGGCATATGCTTCTAAGAATATAATAGCTTAACTAAACAAATGTGAGATGCTGAATGAGGATAACTATGAAATTTGATCCATGAAAATACAATATGTCCTAGAAGAGCAAGAGGCTCTTGAAGTTTTAAACTATGTGTTAAGTGAGCCTGAGGAATGGAACTCAGCTCAACATAGAAGGGCCTGTGAGGCTTATGATGCCTGGAAGAAGAAAAACTCATTGGCTCGCATTACTTTGCTGAGCAGCATGGATAATGATGCCATGTGTGAGTTTCGTTCTTACAACCTTGCTAAGGACATGTGGGATTCATTGAAATTGAAGTTTGGTGGAACTTCTGTCACCAAACTTAGGCAACTCACTATTAAGTTTGACACTTATAAGAAACACCCTAAGCACAATATGAGACAACACATGAGGGAGATATCTAATATGATTAGTGAGCAAGAAGCTGGCCATGTCCTGACTGATGAACAACAAGTTCAAGCAGCTATCAGATTCCTTCCCCATGATTGGGAGCACATGAAAATGCACCTTACCCACAATGAAGGAATTAAAACTCTTACTGATGTTGCACGTCACCCCGAGCTAGAAGAATATCGCATGGAGGTAGCAAGGCCTGACAATGCTAACGATGGATGGACCTAATTCTTATGGGAACAAAGGTCACAAACGTAAACATCAGGAGATTTTATGGGGAAGGGAGATCATAAGAATAAGAAACATAAGCAAGGTAAGAATGACAAAGATAAAGGAAAGCATCTCATGTCTTGTCCTAAAAAGAAGAAAGAAAATATCAAGTGCTACAATTTTCAGAAAAAATGGTCATTATGCTCGTGAGTGTACTCAACCCAAAAAGGTACAAACTTTCGAAAATTTTAAGATTGATCCTTTCATTTATGAAAGTTGTGTTTCCAGCTTGGTACTTTTGGCTGACTCTCATCCTTTATGGACTGTAGGCTCAGGAGCCACATACCACATAGCTAGAGAACATGGAGTGTATGTGTAATTTCATCGAATTCCATCATAAGCAAGGTAGCTTTATGTTGGAATCAATGCACGTGTGCCTGTGAAGGGCATTGGTTCCTACAAGTTGAATATGTGGAATGGTCATACTCTGTTTCTGCATGATGTGTTATATGCGCTTGACATACGACGAAATTTGCTTTATGTTTCTGTCCTTCTAAAACTTGGTTATACTTTTAAATTGTCTAGTAGTATGTTAACTATTTCTTTGAACAACGTACTTTATGGTTATGGTTTTTTGTTGAACGGTTTTATAGTAATGGATGTTGTTGATATGATATCCAATAATTATGCTAGTTTTTCCCTGATAACATCATTTGTTGATGCAAATGTTGACGTGACTGTGTGGCATGCTAGATTAAGTCATATAGGTCAACATAGAATGACTAGATTAGCTAAAGAAGGCTTGTTAGGTCAAATTAACTTTGTTGACTTACCTATATGTGAAAATTGTTTAGCGGAAAAAATGGCAAGAAAATCATTTGGTAAAGGAACTAGGGCTGAACTTCCATTGCAATTAATTCATTCTGACATTTGTGGACCTATGAGTGTGAAGGCAAGCCAGAGGGCTGAATATTTTATCACTTTCATAAATTATTTCACACATTATGGTTATGTTTATCTAATTTCCCACAAGTCTGAAGCATTAGAGTGTTTTAGAAAATTTATAAATTTGGTGAAGAATCAATTAGATAAAATGGTTAAGGCCTTGAGAATAGACCAAGAACGTGAATATCTGTCTAATCAGTTTAAACAGTTATGTGAGGAAAAGGGTATAGTAAGATAGTTAACTACTCTAAGGACACCACAACAAAATGGAGTAGCTGAAGAAGAAATATAGCTCTTCTAGAAATGGTTAGATCAATGATGTCACAAACGAAACTGTCAATCACCTTTTGGGGTGATGCTCTATTCACTGCTACTTATATCCTAAATTATGTACCTTCAAAGTCGGTCACTTCCACACCTTATGAATTATGGACTGATAGAAAACCGGACCTTAGTGGTTTAAGACCATGGGGATGTGCTGCTTATGTACATGAATCATTAAATCAACATGAGAAGTTAGGTCCAATAGGTAAAAAGAGTATATTTATAAGATACTCAGAACATTCAAAAGGGTATGTGTTCATTGATGAACAAGAAAGTGGGAGTGTGGCTGAATTAGAATCATAAGATGCTACCTTCTTGGAGAATGAGATCAATACTGAGGTATCCCTATTTGAAAATAATGATCAAAATGATTCGTTTTTATCAAATCCATCATGAGAAACTATAAATGATCTACCAACAATATCTCATCCAAGTGGGAGAGATTTAAACACTGCGTGTGATTTAAAAAAACCACAAACATCATGTGATTCGATTGAACAATTATCACGTGATTCAATGGAATCAATAAGTGAACAACAATTAAATGGACCACAAATCAGACGTAGTAATCGTGGTAGAATACCAAAACGTCTATTTGATGATGAGATATTCATGATTACACTTGTCGAAAATGAAGAGCCAAAAAATGTTCAAGAGGCTTTTCAATGTCTTAATAAAGAATATTGGATTAAAGCAATGGAAGAAGAAATGGAGTCAATGAAATCTAATAAAGTTTAAGAGCTAGTTGATCTCCCTAGAGGACGCAAAGAAATTGGTAACAAATGGATTCTTAAAATTAAGCGTAGGGCCGATGGCTCGATTGAAAGGTATAAGGCCAGTCTAGTAGCCAAAGGATTCACACAACAGGAAGGCACAGATTATGAAGAGACTTTCTCACCCGTTGTGAGGTTTACCTCTATAAGACTAATCCTAGCTATATTTGTCAGTTTAGATTTAGAATTACATCAAATGGGTGTGAAAACAACATTTGTAAACGGTGAATTGGAAGAAGAGATTTACATGCAACAACCTATCGGTTTTGTTACTAAAGAACAAGAAGATAAAGTATGTAAATTAATGAGGTCAATTTATGGCCTTAAACAATCTTCCAAACAGTGGTACATTAGATTTCACCAATAAATCATCTCGTATGATTTTCTTATGATTGATGAAGACCACTGTGTGTATGTCAAAACAAACAAAGATAAGTTTGTGATTCTTTCACTATATGTGGATAACATATTGTTGGCTGGGAAAGATAAGGAGTATGTGTTAACCATTAAGGAATGACTATCCACAAATTTTTAAATGAAGTATATGGGTGAAGCAGCTTATATACTTGGAGTTAAGATTGAAAGACATCGCTCCAAAAGGATTTTAGCCCTGTCACTAGGTCAATATATTAAGAAAATCCTTGAAAGATTTAAAATGCAAGATTGCTAACCCATTGATACTCCTATCGCAAAAGGAGAAAGTTTGAGTCAAAGAATGTGTCCAAAGACTCCTGAAGAAATAGAACAAATGAGAAAGTTCCTTATTCGAGTGTTGTTGGAAGCCTCATGTATGTCATGATGTGTACGAGACCAGACATTTGTTTTGTCGTTGGTATGGTAAGCAGATATCAGTCAAACCCAAGACAACCCCATTGGAAGGCTGTTAAGAGAATACTTCGGTATCTCAAAGGCACTATGAATTATTCATTGTGCTATCAAGGAAACAATTTGAAATTAGAAGGCTACACAGATGCCGATTGGGAAGGAGATATAGATGAAAGAAAATCTACCTCAGGATATGTATTTTTTCTGAATAAAGGAGTAATTTCATGGAGTAGTATGAAACAAACTTGTAGCTTTATCAACAATGGAATCTGAATTTGTGGTACTTTCAGCGGCAGTACAAGAAGCAGTGTGGCTTAAAAGATTTTTAATTCATTTGGGATTTAAAGAAAGTACGCCTGACTAGCAGGTTAGCATAGCATTCACGAAAGATCTCAAATATCACTCTAAGACAAAACACATAGACATTAAATACAATTTTGTTAGAGATATGGTTGCACAAAAGAAAGTGAATGTGCAATATATGTCAACGAGCAACATGGTTGCAGACCCCTTTACCAAGCCTATACCTAGAGATGTTTTCAATAGTCACATTAAATCTTTAGGATTGCATAGGTTTTGACTTTGTACTTCTCAACAAATTGTATTACGCTTATTATGATATATGAATTAAAGTTTTGTATTTTAAAATGCATACACACAAATGTTTAGTACATATAATCAAAAGTATTTTGGACAGTAGATTGACTTTCTCGCACAAGCAATCGCTTCTATGACTTTTGTGTCAATTAGAAATGAGATATTTTTTAAGCAATTTTATTGTTATAGTAGTACAATAGAAGGAGAGCATATGCTTAAAAGAATATATCGCTTTGATAAATGATCAAGATGAGATCATATTATGATCGAAGGTGACAATCTCACTGTTCATCTTAAACTGTCTATGAATGCTAGATGGAAGTCCTATAATCATTTGTTGATAAAATATTAAGGTAGAGTAGTGGACTCAAGTTAGATACTGAGTGTATATGAATTATCATCTGTACAATATTACTTGAGACATACACTCTGATGCTAAAGAGTAAAATACTGTAACATGTGTTTCATGCCACATGTGCTTAATATGACCACAAAGGGTAGCAGAAGTTAATTGATCTCTACTTCTTTGTTGTGTGAGACTCTTAAGATTGAAAAATCTCTATAAGTACCCTTATGACCTTTTGGCTAAAATTTTTTGAAGTTTCACTTCAATGTTAGCTATCTTAGGGAGGTTACCAATGGTCATGCGATCTAATGGGATCTACCTAGTAAGCAGTTATTTTGAAATGGAAATATTTTAGAAAATGGAAGAACATTTCAAGTGTCATATTGTTATGTATTCACTGGTCGACCAATTATATTTTTGTAATATGATCGTGAATACATAAACATGAAAATGTAATATTTCAAGAAGAGATCGTAAGTTATAATCAATGTGACTAAATGACTCTAGGGCACTTCATACTTACTCTACTCAATTATTAGGTTACTTTATATACTTAACATTTGTAAAGTGACAAGCTCTCGAGATAAAAGTATAACGGTCACACGGCCCATTTTCTTGTATGAAATTTGATGTAAATGAAAAGGAATGTGTTCCATGTTTTGAGAAATGAAGATAGAAGTTGCGTTTTATACGCCCATAATGAAAGTACATTATATGCGAGAGGGAGATGAAGGTATTAATGATTGAATATATAGATTATTCAATTATATGATTAATTAAATATATGTTATTTAATTAATTATATATATTAATTTATTTTTTATAAATTAAAAATGAGAAGGAAGTTTCTGTAACTGTCATCTCAAGAGAATCTTTGCAGTTTTAAAAACTGCAGAGGTTTAACGCAAAAAAATGATTCCTTCTTGACGTGGGTTCTATGAGAGAACAATCACTAAAGAATACAGAAGCTCTCTACCCTCAATTTCTCTTTTCCTTTTCTCACTAAAAAATTTTGGTCTACGAACAAGTGGGAATTCTCCTCATGATTATTCTTCGATCGTTATTGTATTTTCAACAATTCCGCTACGCTACAAGAAATTAGTATATTGTTCTTGAAAATCACAACATCGAGGATATATGTCTTAACCAATTAAGCTAGTATGAGCTATTACACACTCTTTTAAAGGTGGCTGCTTCTGGGCAAACTTCCTAGTATCTCTGCACCCCTATGACCCTACCTCTTTTATTACTAAGCGGCCATTTAGGGGCCTTAGTTGGTAATTCGAGTTCTTGTCTTCTTGACAATGAAGCTTACCCATCATCATCTAACAACCTTGATCGCTATTATTTTGAAATCATATCTAGTATTCAGAGTTTGCCTTGATTTGGTACTACTCTTTGACCCACTTAAATTATGAGTTATCTTATGATTAATAATTTTATTATTCTTTAAATCTATGTGCTATTAACGATTGTAAAAGTTAGGTTGTTAAATTATCAATTTGGTCGTTATTATTAGAATTTTAGATTGAATTTGATATCTATGATTTTAAAAGTTTCAATTTGTTGTCTCTATGCCTTATTCAAACTTCACCAATCTCATAAAATATGCTATTATTCTATATTTATTATGCAATTCTATTCATTGAAGCGTTCGTTAGTAATTTTCTAGAAACAAAAAATAGGGAAAGTAGAAAAGTTGGGAGAGAATGTAGCGAACTAATAGCCTATTTATACATAACGTGTTTTCTTTTTTTACCACTGGTCTTGGGATTGTAATAGGTATATAATCCACTTAGCTATATTGGAATTGACAACATGTTTTCTATTTACATGGTACTCAATTGAATTTTCTGTTTAGCTAATTATGTTAACTGACTATATTAGAAGTTCGATTGAGTAAAAATTGAGAGAAAGATATTGGTTTTCAAGTGGATAAAAAAAGGTTTAGAAAAATTTGTAAGATCTAACCAAATTATAGAAACTAAATTAAAACTTTTGAAACCATTAAGACACAAGTGAGACTAAACTCAAATCATATAAATCAAAATAAAACAAAACTAAATTGGAAACCAAATTGGAAATTTAACTAAACATAGATTTAAATTCTATTTATTTTATGGCTTTTTTAGTTAAATTATTTTAGTATCTAAATTTTTAAATGTTTGTTTTAGCTATTCAACTTTCAAATATTTTATTTTAGCTTTAAAATTTTAAATGCTTGGTCTTTGCTCTTTAATTTTTAAATATTTTATTTTAGCTCGTAAACTTTATCAATAAAAAAAATTGCATTAATCATTTAACAAAAATTTTAATTCATTTTTAAAACTGACTCCTTTACTATATGTAATTTCAAACTTTTGTCCATTATAAGCTACTCACAGGTAAATGAACAAAAGCGAGATGTATCAATGTGAGAATTTTTTGAAAAAAAAGTATGAGAAAATCAACAGTAAAGATTCAAAATAGTGTTTTTGTTTAGGCAAAATTTAGGGACTAAAGTAGAATGTTTTAGGGACTATTTGGCGCGCTGGTTTGGAATCAGGAACCCTGAGAATCCTTGGCTGGAATCAGAAACTCTAGGGTTCCTGATTATTGTGTTTGGGTTGCAGGGTTGGGTTTGGCTGATTTGCTGAAACCTGTGTTTTGGGTGCAGGATTGGGTTGGGTTGGGTTGTTTAGGCTGTTTTATTTTTTAACAATTTTTTTAGTCTGATTTTTGTTTTCAAATTCATTTTTTTTCTTGATAATTGTTTGTTGAATTGCATATTAATATTTTAACAAATTATGTGGATAAATTGTTTCAAACATAGTTAAATATGAATGTGTAGTTTGTATAAGTATATTGATATCTCATTCACTCCATTCATTATGATGTAAAATTAAATAACATTAGTAATGACATATATTTTAAATAATTATACGTGGGAAAGAAGAATGGTGGTTCTAGAGTAGAGGAAATTCATAATGAAAATGAAGGTCTGAAGTTCATAATATCATAATACATAAGCTGAAAGGAATGAATAAAATAAATAGCAGTAGGTGTCCAAAACACAAACTGAATTAAAACTAAGTAGTAGCTGAAGGTGATGAAGACATCGAGTTGTCTTCCATGGGAGGTCGAGTTTCAAGTGCTCTCCCTAACCCTTCCACACAGTAATCATACTTCCACTTTAGAGAGAATGCAAAGAACGGATGAGTACGAATCCTAGGACAAGTAAGAAAGTATGATATGCTCCATTTCCCAATGTAGATAGCTTGTTCAGCTCTTCTTTCTCCCTTTTCGTAGTTTCCTTCCTTTTACAGCCTTCTTTAACAACCCAAAGTGTCTCCTCTAAATACCTCATCCGAAGCCTTGAATTCAGGACTGATTGGACAATTCTGATGCATAGGCAGCCTCCCATTGGTCCACTTAAGTACAACTAGCTCCACTTTTAGACAGCTCAATTAATGAATTTTTTTGCACGTCTGAATCAGGTGGTTCTTTTAATAAAGATATGCTTTAGCAAGGATCTTTGCTTATCTCTCCAAATTCATCTCCCAACATTGTTTTCAAAGCTTTTCACCTGAAGCAAAATTCAATAAATTAAGCCCATGTTTTAGCCAAAAGTAGACCATTTTCACATCTTAAAAGAATTCACTCTTAACATCAAACACATACAGAACTAAACAACCAAAAGCAATCAAACATGCAAGTTTAATATGAGATTTTTTAAACATTAATAACTCTTATATTGAAGAGTTATCAAACTCTATTTTAGATATTAAAAAAATTGGAAGTCTATTTAAGAAATTAAAGAATTTAAAACTCTATTTCACAAAGTATTCAAAAAATTATTTTAGGAACTCTATTTTAGAAATTAAAAAATTGGAAGTCTATTTAATAAATTAGGAAATCTAAAACTCTATTTCACAAAATATTTAGAAACCTATTTTTGGAACTCTATTTTAGAAATTAAAAAATTGGAAGTTTATCTAAGAAATTAGGGAATTTAAAACTCTATTTTACAAAGTATTCATAAACCTATTTTTGGAACTTTATTTTAAAAATTAAAATATTGGAGGTCTATTTAAGAAATTATGGAATTTAAACAAAATTTCTATTTTGAAATCTATTTCAAGGATAAATGAGTTATAAAATTTCAATTCCAGTTTAGAAATTAAAATATTAAAAACTCTATTTTGCACAGTATTTTGAAACCTATTTCAAATATAATGGGTTAAAAAAATTTGTTTTGTAGCTATTTTTAGTTTTATTTTAATCTTTCAAAAAATTGACTAGGCGGTTGGGTCGCTGGGATGATCGTTGGAGTGGTCTTGGGGTGGTTGGGTTGCCGAGGTGGTCGTCGATGGTGGTTGCACGGTGGTCAGGTCGTCGAAGTGGTTGTTTGGTGGTTTCAGCTGTAGTTATCAGGTGGTCGGGTCGCTGGTCATCAGAGTGGTCAAGTCGCCGGAGTGGTCATTGGGTGGTTGTTGTAGTGGTTGTCGGGTGGTCGGGTCGCTGGAGTCGTTGTCAGAGTGGTCATGAAGATGGTCAGGTTGCTGGGTGGTCAGGGTTGCTAGGGTGGTCACCAGGTTGTCATCAACGTGAAGGAATGAACGTTTCACTCCACAGCGGAAGCATTGGATCATCTTTGATTTTATTTAAAATTAAACTAAACAAATAACAAGCTTACTTTGATTTAAGAATATCATCAATTTTTCCTTCAGGATAAGCAATCGACCTATCTGCAAGCTGAAGAGTTATTGTAGTTGGTCTAGCCTCACATATACCGAATTTCTTAAAAATAGAAAGTGGCATAAGGTTGACACTAGCCCCTAGATCACAAAGTGCTTTTCCCATATACTGACCTCCTATAGAGATTGGAATTGAGAATGATCCTGGGTCTTGAACTTTTGGAGGAATTTTGCTGGTAAAAATAGCACTACATTCCCCAGTTAAAGCAACAATCTCATACTCAGTTGGTCTCTTCTTCTTGGTGAGCATGTCCTTAAGGAATTTTGCATATTTTGGCATCTGCTCTAAGGCTTCTACCACTGGGATATTGATATGCAATTGCTTAAAAATGTCATAAAACTTCTTGAACTGCTGGTCCTGAGCCTTCTTCTTTATCCTTTGAGGAAATGGCGGTGAAGGTGGTACAAACTCAGGTCTGACAATTGGTACTTCCTTAGGACGAACTGAAGATTTTGCTCTGACAATTTCTTCTAACTCAACATCCTCTGTTTCTTCCAGAATCACATTTTCAGGTTCAACTGTGTCTTCCTCTTTTTGCACTGCTAATTCTTTACTTTTCTGTTTATGCTTGCTCAAATTTTCTGTTACAGCAAGAGGTCTTCCACTCCTCAACTCAATCGCTTGTACTTGCTCTTTACCTTCTCTTTTTGGAGTCTCAGTGTCCGAAGGAAGTTTTTCTTGAGGTCTGGCCTTCAACTCACTTGCTAATTGCCCAATTTGAATTTCTAAGTTTCTCAAGGAGGCTTGTTGGCTCTGAATTACAGCATCATTCTTGGCCATATACTCCTTCATGAGGCTCTCCAAAGAGGTTCCAGGAATTGATTGATTAACAAGCTTTTGATGTGGAAATTGCTGATTTTGTTGCTGTGAAAATCCGGGAGGGTACTGCATTCTTTGATGACTTTGATTTGCTGCAGCATTACTTCCTTGACGACTCTAAGAAAATTTTGGGTGGTTTCTCCATCCTGGGTTATATGTGTTGGAATACGGGTTGTTCTTCAGCATATTTTGATTTCCAACATAATTTACTGAAGTCGGATTTCCAGGACAGAATTCAAAAGTATGTGCTTCCCCACAATAAACACATGATTATGCTGTGACTTGATTAACTGAAGCAGCATTCTGTGATATATTTCCCATTGACATATTCTTCAAGATATTTGCCATGGAAGCAATTTGGGCACTTAATGATGATAATGCATCAACTTTCAACACTCCCTGCTTCTTCTTCCCAGGGTTGCTTCTTACATCTGCCCACTGAGAACTATTGGTAGATATTCTCTCCAGAATCTCATAGGCTTCATTAAAAGTCTTTGAAAGCAGAGCTCCATTTGCTGAAGCATTTACCATGTTCTGAGTATCCAAATTCAACCCATTGTACAGTGTTTCCATTTGGATGCAATGTGGTAGACCATGGTGCGGGCACTTTCTTAGTAATTCTTTAAACCGTTCCCATGCTTCACTAAATGTCTCATCATCATACTGCCTGAATGCTACTATTTCAGCTCTATACTTGGCATTCTTCGTTGGTGGAAAATACTTTATCAAGAATTTCTCTGCCAAATCGTTCCACGAAGTGATAGATCCTGGTGGAAAAGTATTCAACCATGCCCTTGCTGCATCTCTAAGAGAATATGGAAATAATATCATTCTAAGTGCGTCTTTTGATACTCCTTGCTTCTTAAATGAATCACTCACACTTAGAAAAGACTTAAGATGCAAATGTGGATCTTCAGAAGGTAAGCCATGGAATTGTCCCACCATTTGCAACATTTGAAACATAACTGGCTTCATCTCAAAATTTGCTGCCTTAATTTCTGGTCCAGCAATTCTAGGATATAATTCATCAAATGTGGGTACTGCATAAGCCCTGATAGCTCTTTCCCTGTCATTGGCTAAAAGAACAGGGTTCTCAGCCATATTTCCCTGATTAACCGGTCGATTTCCTCTCACTTCAGGTTGTGGTTGGTTCTCATTGATATCAGGTCCTACTCGGGGTCCAGGCGGTATAAGTGGATCTTGTCTTTCCATTTGATATTGCCTATCTCTTTGACCAGCTCTTTGAGCTCTTCTCCTTAGATGAAATGTTCTCTCGATCTCAAGATCAATTCGAAATTCCAAGTCAGAAGACTTGTTCATACACCACTAACACACCTGAAAATGAAACCAAACAGCTAATTCAGATTCAATAAAGCACCAGTTCACTAAGAATCAAATTAAGTAAAAAGAAAATGATACTAGTCCCCGGCAACGGCGCCAAAAACTTGACACACTTGCTAGAGTAATATGAATGAGTCGGCAATATTAGGATGTCAATGCGCAAGTGTACACATTCATTTGTAGCAAGTGGTAAGTAAATTATCGTATCCACAGAGACTAGTAATTCTCTAATTTACCACAAATTAATTCTCAATAAACTCAATTTGTAACCCTTTAAATTCATCACGGAAACAAAATAAAATAATTCGAAATTGCTGGAACAAAATAAATGCTAAAACAGAGATAACAGAGTAAAAATGCAGAAAACAGAGAATGACTAAACTTGTACTTTGAGTTGAATGGAAGGCTTGGATTAGGGGTGATTTTTCGTTTTAATCTATTCTACAGCTTAGATACATGATCATTTCTCTCAATCCACTACAGCTCAAGTGGTATTCTCTTGAATGACCAGAAATCTGCTGTTTCATTCCCATTACTCCAGCGTTAATTAACCTGCTGTATTTGTGTGCATTAGGCAAGTGATCATCCCTAATCCCCTTACTTAGCTAGCTACTAACCCTAACATGGGGCTAATGTGGTTCTTAAGCAATCAGCTCCTCCTATTCTTCCCAGAAATTAGAGAAACGCTGCAACAAAATGGTTGGCCAGACGAAATTGTGCTAAAGAAATAAAAAAAACTCTTAAAAACCAGATTGAGCTAAATGAAATGTATTAAGCTGTAAAATAAATCAAAACATCCAACCCCTAATCCTCACCTTGAAGGTGATCAGTTCATAATGCAAAGAAAACAGAAAATATTTCGTAATAAAGACATAATCCTAAATAGTGGTAATAAACTAGAAAGAAGAAGAAGAAGAAGAAGTCGAAATTTTGCCACAAAAAGGTTGCCTCAGCATTCGGCGGCAGCTCCAACGAAAAATCCTTCCGTTTTTGGAAATATTTTGGCAGCTTCCTTCTTCAAACAGCTTCCTCTCCGTTTCTCTCTGTTTTCTCTCGATTCCCCAGCCTCTCTTCTCTCCTCTTTTCTAAAAATGGCTGCCCAACCCTAAACATCTCATAGTTTGTGCAAATAAGGGCTGATTATACATGACCCATGAAATGGCCAGCTCCCATTGGCTGAAATAGGCTGAGTCATCTGACATTTGCCAACTCATTTAATGAATAAATCTTCTCACGTGCGAAATTGGTATTGGCCCGAATTGCACGATTTGCTCCAGCAAACTGTTATAAAACTGCTGCTAAAAATCTTCAAAAGTCCTTCTTAAATTAAACCCTAAATCAATCACATAAAACTCATTAATTATGATATTATTGCTCTAATAAGAATTTTACTACTTCAAATTAAACTTAGAGCAAAAGAATCAAAGTTAGGGGATTTCCAAGATATAATGAGATAAAATATGACAATTCAATCCTAAAATGATACTCTATAACTCTTATTTTAAGAGTTATCAGGGAGCCTCTTCAAAGAAAATTCATAAGGGATTGGAGAGGAAGAGATCTAGAGAGAATTCTCTAATTCTCTCTATTGAGGAGATGTGTGTTATGTTCTAATGGCTTAACCCAATGGTCCTATTTATAGAAACCAAGGAAAAATCTTTACCATAATTAAAATATTATATTTAATACCTAATATATTAAAATATATCTTATATTTATTTCATTCAAATCTCCTACGATATTTATTTATTTGAATCTTATTCAAATTCTATAAATATCTTTTAATTAATGTATCTAATATACATTAATTATTTTAATATTTAATGTATCAAATACAATAAATATATTTTCCTCTTTTATATTTAATATATCTAATATATTAAATATTAATTTGTACATTTCAAACTTTTAATATTTAATGTATCAAATACAATAAATATATTTTCCTCTTTTATATTTAATATATCTAATATATTAAATATTAATTTAAACACTTCAAATTAAATATTAATTTGAACATTTCAAATTTTTCTTTAAACTAAATTGATCTTTTAGTGTTACTATGAGCTAGCAAGGGGACCTTATGGACCTACAGATTATAAGCTCTAATGATATAAAATTAATTAATTAAACTCTTTAATTAATTAATTTTCATTCATTAACTATAGGTCACTTTACTATAGACTTAGAGTTGCACTCTTACGCACTGTAGGACAAGTTGTGTCCATAGATATAATCATTACATGCAATTAATTAATTAATTTTATATCATTAACTATAGGTCACTTTACTATAGACTTAGAGTTGCACTCTTACGCACTGTAGGACAAGTTGTGTCCATAGATATAATCATTACATGCAAGTCGATCTTTCACGAGTTGTTCATAATTACAATTGAGTCAAAAGTCTGTTTTACCCCTATAATTACATATTACACCTTAAGTACCACTGATCCTCTAATGAACATTCTGTTTATAATCTAATTATAAACTAAGTCCCTCTCGGGCCAATGAGAGGGTGTAGCCCCATTGTTCAAGTCCTGAAATCAGCACTTAAGGGAACTACTCATCTATTTACTCTATATGGGAATGAGTGAATTCCATCTTGTGAGATTATGTTCCCAGCTCCCTGTTTGGTCAAGTCTCCAAAATGGTAGACATATTGAATCGGCTACAAAAGCCACTCTCACCCATGCAAATCAAAGGACAAGCTCTCACAGGTAGGAGTTCATAACTCACTCAGGATTAAGATCGAGTCGCATATGATCATCTTGATGAAATATTAATCTTATCAATTAACGGACTTATAAAGAGAGATTATATATTTCGTGGTCCAGTCTTATACAAACTCATTGTATAAGATACCCCCTACTCACATGTCTCCACATGAATGATTTGGATCAAATCATTTGTAACTATTACAAAGTGGGCCGCATCAATAGTGTTACTAGGATAAGGCACCCAACCTTATCCATATACTATGACCCTTTAGGTTATTTCTTTAACATGATCCTCTCGTATATCAACCACATACTGTTCAAGATTACAATAATAACCTTAGATTTTTCATATAATGGATAATATTATATTGCAAATAAAATAATCAAAATTATTATTAATTATTAAATAAATTATTAATTACGAGACTTTATGGCATAAATCTCATCACAACGGTGGTTTTGGGTGGTTGGGTTGTCAAGTCGTCGGGGTAATCACCAAAGCAGTCATTAGGGTGGTCGGGTTGCTAGGGTGGTCTAGTCATTGGAGTAGTCACTAGGTAGTCGTCGGCGGTGGTTAGGTTTTCGGGGTGGTCATCAACTGTGGTTGTTGGGTCGTCGGGTCGTCGGAGTGGTTGTCAGATGGTTGTTCTAGATGGTTCGGCCAAGTTGGGTCGTCGGGGTGGTTGGGTCATCGAGGTGTCGAGTTGTTCAGTGGTCTAGTCACATGGATGGTTGTCAGACTGGTCTTTAGAGTTCACATCTCAGTGATCACTGTAGTTAATCGTCAGCGGTGGTCGGGTCGTCGGTGTGTTCATCGGAGTTATCGTTGTCAGTGGTCGTTGGGTGGTTGCAGGAGTTGTCATTGGAGTTATTGTCCAAGTGGTCGCTGAAAATGGAAAACAACAAATAGATGAGGAAAACATGGCACAAACCCCATGGGATTACACATTGTAAAACATGGGGTTGTGTTTCAAAACCACGAGTTTTAAACACCTTGTGCCAAACATGATTTTTGGTTTAGAACCTAAAACCATGGGCCAAACACCTTCTTAATGTTTAAAAATAAAATAACCATAGAAGTTTTTATAATAGGAGTTAAGACCTTAAAAATATTAGTTGTCCTTTTTGCTGATTGAATGATTTATTTAAACATTGAAGACAATATTTGATTAAGTGTGGAGGGAATGGGCTAGGCTGTTGTTGAGATGGAGATGTTAAATTTTGAAATTTTTGGCTTAATTGACCATAAAATTTTTTTTTATGATTTTTTATGGTTCTATGATTTGTGCTCTTTAGTGGATTGTTTTTGCATAAATATTGTGGAATTTGAAGCATGCTGAAATATGAGTACTGAAAGAATCCAAAGAAATTTTTTTAAAAGTACTCATATTTCAACATGCTTCAAATTCCACAATATTTATGCAAAAACAATCCACTAAAAAGCACAAATCATAGAACCATAAAAAATCATAAAAAAAATTTTATGGTCAATTAAGCCAAAATTTTCAAAATTTAACATCTCCATCTCAACAACAGCCTAGCCCATTCCCTCCACACTTAATCAAATATTGTCTTCAATGTTTAAATAAATCATTCAATCAGCAAAAAGGACAACTAATTCGATAAAAGGGGTAATGGTACTTCCTTGAATTGAAGAGACCTCCTCTGATGAGCATGGTCAATTACCAACACTAAAGGGAGCTACAAAAAAGACAAGGGCTACTTATTCAACTAAAAACAGAAACAAATGCAGTTAAAACTAAACAACTGAAATAATCCTTGAGTTGCCTCCCAAGAAGCGATTGTTTAAAGTCATTAGCTCGACGTTTCCTACGTGGTTCTTTCAAGGTTGCTCAAATATAAAGAACTTAACATCCTCCCTCTTACCTGCATTCTGAAGGTTAGACACAAAATTGAAAGTTTGGGAATCTATTAGACATTTTTTAAAGTTTAGGGACTAAATAGACACATACTTGAAAGTTTAATGACTGAACTTGTAATTTAATCTATATATAGATAAAAGCAAAAACATGAATGGCATTTTTATAAATAGTTTTAAAGGTTAAACTATCAATCTAGTCCATGAACTTTCAAGTTATTTAAAAAAAAAAAAAAAAAAAACTTGAAATTTCAGGGTCTAGTTTGGTCTAAAATGTCCTTGAATTTTAAAAAGTGTCTAATACGTCCTTGAACATATTTAAGAACTAAACTTGTAATTTAATTAGGGATTCGAACTTTGACCTCTTGGTTGATGGTACATGCCAATTACCGTTGAGCTATGCTCAATTTGCCCTTTTTTAAAAAAAATAAATAAAACCAATAGATATATCAATAACTATTATTCTAAATGGTAGTTGTCACATACTCTTTAATAATTTTAAAAAATTTTGAAACGACTCCTACTTTAAAATTTAAAGGTTAAATTATAAATTTGGTCCCTATGGTTTGGAAAAAGATAGAATTTAGTCTCTATAATTTTAAAAGTTAGAATTTCGTCCTTATGGGTTTGATAAAAGCTCATAAATAGTCCAAAAGGGTTTTATCAAATCGTAAGGCTAATTCTAATATTTAAAACCATAAGAACTAAATATATTCTAATTTTTTCAAAATCATATGGACAGAATTTATAATTTAACCAAATTTAAAATATGAATTTTACCTTTCATGGGAAGAACATGCCTAGAGAAAACTTTTATATATATATATATATATATATATATATATATATATATATATATATATATCTTCTTTTATTTGTTGCAATTGTTACCCTTTTTAAAAAAAATTGATGTTTGAGATAGTAACAAAAGAAAAAAAAAGGTCAGGCTAATACTTAATCTTAATTAACAAGATTTTTAGCCAACTTGTTGGGTCACACTTCACAATTATTTTGTCAACCCGAGCATAGTTCAACTAGTTTACGCATATGCCTTCGACTAAGAGGTTAGAGGTTCGAATCCCCCCACCCCTAAATGTTGAGTTGAACTCAAAAAAAAAAAAAAAAAGTTATTCTCTCAAACTTAGCTCTAGTTAATCCTAGCAAGGAAAAAAATTTAATGTGGTTGTAACCCTCATGACTTTTAGTTAGATACATGTTTCCCAAAAAAAATTTAGATATATGGTCAAAAATATTTCAAAATTTATCTCTTATACATTTAATAGCGTAAAAGTGGTGTCAAAGTGAGCATAGCTCAACGGTAATTGGCATGTAGGGGTGTTCAAAAAACCCGATGCCACGAAAAACCCGATTAACCCAACCCAATTCAACGGTTTGGGTTGGGTTATCAACTTGTTTGGGTTGGGTTGGGTTCAAACAAATGGAAACTTTATGGGTTGGGTTGGTTCGTGGGTTCACTAAAAAGGAGTTTGGGTTGAACCGAACCAACCCAAACTTCTTATTAATTTAAAAAAAAAATAATTTTTTTACTTATATTACAACTATATGTACATATATTTATTTTAATTTTATAATTATTTTTAGATTATTTATTATTCAACAACTTTTTAAAATAAGTTTTTGAGTCTTTGGAAGGTAAAAATTCATGATATAAATTGAAATTGAATTTCTAATCTTAATTCAATATTTAAAAATAAATAAATATATATTTTATATATCAATACTTAACTTTTTCGTAAAATAAAATTTTAAGTTTATAACCCGACCAACCCGAACCAACCCAACCCAAATATTTCATGGTTGGGTTGGGTTGGGTTCATTATTTAATAAGGGTTGTTTGGGTTGAAGAAATTTGCAACCCGAATAATTGGGTTGGGTCTAAAACGTACCTCAACCCAACCCACCAACACCCCTATTGGCATGTACCTTTGATTAGGTGGTCAGAGGTTCAAATCTCCCACCTCCAAATGTTGTTGAACTAAAAAAATAGTGTAAAAGTGGTCGCTACATTATGCCAATTATACTAAAATGTTTATCTATTAAGCAACTAAAATATTGTCTAATAACTATCACAATCTAGCATTGTCTTCCCAAATCAAGCTTTTATAATATATGTATATGTATAAGTATATACTCAACATAAGCCTAGCTAGCTCAACTGGCATAAAACATGCACTACAAGAATTTTTAGATTTGCCGACGAAGTTTTTCCCGACGCAAGCATTTTAGTCCGAAAAAACATACTTATCCCTACGAAAATGGCAAGCGTCGGGAAATCTACGCATTTTGCCCGACGCTTGCCATTTTCATCAGGACTTTTTCCGACGCTTGCAAATTTCATCGGCAAATGTTGGTTATGCTGACGAAAATGTTCACGTCAGGAGAAATGAGTTAAGTGAAATGTGCATTTCACTTCTCCCGACACTTTTTAGACTTATGCTGACGCTTTTTTTGCGTCAGAAAAAGTCACGAAAAATAAAACCCTAGCCCTTTCTTCTTCTTCTTCTTCTCCTATCATTCTTCTCTTCTTTTTCTCTCTTCTTCTTCATTTTCTCTCCGCTGTCAACATCCAAAACCTCATACCATCACCTCATTTCTTCTTCTTCTTCTCCATTTTCTTCCCTATTCTTTCACTCTTGCACTCTTCCATTTTTTGTATTTTTCTTGTAGGTTGCGGTTCGATTTTGGGCATTTTGAGGGAAATTTTTTTTGGAATTCGCTACTTTTTTTGCTTCTCATCGTCTAGTTCCATTTTAAGCTTGTGGGTTTTTATTTCCAAAGGCATTTATTTAATTTTAACTTATATTTGTCTAGTTATTTTTAGGTTTTCTCTCTTTCTCAATACTTTTTGTTTTCTTTGTTCACAAATTTCATTAGTAGCTTGAACTTTCTTCTTGGTTAAGCATTTGGAGGTATATAGAATTCTTACATTGTGTTTTTGTTAGTTTATTTAACATTTAAACTTGGTTATTGAGCCTTTTGAAGTTTAAAAAAAAATTATTTGAGTGTATTATGTGTTCAAAGTGTAATTTGGAGAATATTTGTGTGATTTGAAGGCTATTTATGTGATTGATGTTTGATTTGGAGCTTATTGTTTGATTAAAGTATGATTAAATCGTGATTTTGAATTTATTGTGTGTTCAAAATGTGATTTGAAGTTTAATTATTTGATTAAATTGTGATTTGTAGGCTTTTTATGTGATTAAAGTTTGATTTGGAACTTATCTTGTGATTAGAAGTGTAATTTTGAGCCTATATTTGTGTGAATAAATTATGACATCGAGTCCAAGTGTGTGATTAGTTTGATTTTGAGCCTCTTGTGTAATTTGATTTATAGCCTATTTTGTGATTTTTATCCTATAGAGCCTATTGAACATTAAAATGTAAGGTTATATATTGAGTTAGAGTGCTATATTTTGAGCTTAGTGAAAATTATATTGTGATTTTGTTCTCTTAAAATCCCCAAGTACCTTGTATATGTACGTACTTGGAATTAGGTTGGTGCACAAAATTCTATATTCAACACGTTTCTTTAATATATCCTTGGAGGGTTAGAATGATATTTATTTAAAATTAAGTAATTTTGGATGTTTGGGGGTTAGTTTAAGACATTTGGCGAGAGGTTAGACACTTTTGAAAGAGTTTAAAGTGAGTTCGGGATGAGTTAATCATCTAAAATTTGTACCTTAGACACTTTGGAGTGAATTAGGCACTAAACTTTCATTAAACTCTATCTATAATTAGTAATAGTTTCGACTTTTGATTTTTAACTTCAATCATAGAATTTTGCTTCATAATTTTTTATCTATAATTAGTAATAGTTTATCCATTTTTTTAAGCAGACTTATTTTTATCGTACAATGACAAGCACACAAGAGGGTCTCTTCTAACTAGGTATGGATGATTTCTTTGATGTTATAAAATCATTATGAAACTTATTGTCTTATATATGTTTGGTTGTATGTTATATTGTATTTTACGTTTAATTATTTGCATATATGGCTATTTAGAAGTTATTGTACCCATAGTTGGGTTTAGAAATCGGTTTGGGTGAATTAAAGTTCTTCATTTAATGTCAAAGTTTTTAGTTGTATGGCTATCCTGCAGTTATGGTAGCCATTCAAATAGAGAGTTAGTTTTAGTGCGTTAGACACGTTTTTTTTAAGGGTTAGATATTGGATAAGTTGGTGGGATTTTAAGTAAGAATAGATAAGTTAGGCACTTTTTTTAGGGTTAGTTTGGGTAAGTTAGTGGGATGTATGAGAAGTGTGTTTGAGTGAGTTTGTGATATTTGAAGTAAGAGTTTCAATGAGTTGGGCATGTTTGTTGGCTTTTAAACTAGGCTTAGGTACCTTTAAGATACTTTTGTAGCATTAGTTGCCTCAAAGTACGCTTAGGTACCTTTAAGATACTTTTGTAGCATTAGGAGGTGGGTTGTGTGCTTTAGGTTCACTTTAGGCACTTTAATTTCTAAGTTTATTTGAAAGTCAAAATGACACTTAGACTATTTTTAAGCACTTTTTGGCCACTTTTTAGGTTCCAAGGAGTAGAGTATTGTTGGGATTTATGCCCTAAAGCCTCGTAATTAATGATTTATTTAATAATTAATAATAATTTTGATTATTTTATTTGTAATATAATATTATCCATTATATGAAAAATCCAAGGTTATTAGTGTAATCTTGAACAGTACGTGGTTGACATACGAGATGATCATGTTCAAGAAATAAGTTAAAGGGTCATAGTATATGGAATAAGGTTGGGTGCTTTATCCTAGTAACACTATTGATACAGCCCACTTTGTAATATTTACAAATGATTTGATCCAAATTATTCATGTGGAGACATGTGAGTAGGGGGTATCTTATACAATAAGTTTGTATAAGACTGGACCACAAAATATTTAATCTCTCTTTATAAATCCGTTAATTGAGAAGATTAATATTTCATCAGGATGATCATATGTGCCTCGATCTTAATCCTAAGTGAGTTATGAACTCCTGCCTGTGAGGGCTTGTCATTTGATTTGCATGGGTGATAGTGAATTTTGTAGCCAATTCAATATGCCTACCATTTTGGGGACTTGACCAAATAGGGAGCTGGGAACATAATCTCACAAGATGGAATTTACTCTTTCCCATATAGGTAAGTAGATGAGTAGTTCTCTTAAGTGTTGATTTCGGGACTTGAACAATGGGACCCCACCCTCTCACTGGCCCGAGAGGGACTTAGTTTATAATTAGATTATAAACAAATTGTTCATTAGAGGATCAGTGATACTTAAGGTGCAAGATGCAATTAAAGAGGTAAAACAGACTTTTGACCCAACTGTAATTACGAATAGTGAATGATCGACTTGCATGTAGTGATTATATCAATGGACACAACTTATCCTACAGTGCATAAGAGTGCAACTTTAGGTCTATAGTGGAGTGACCCTAGAGTTAATGAATGAAAATTGATTAATTAAAGAGTTTAATTAATTAATTTTGTATCATTGGAACTTATAATCTGTAGGTCCATAAGGTCCCCTTGCTAGCTCATAGTAACACTAAAAAATTAATTTAGTTGAAAGAAAATTTTGAAATGTTCAACTTAATATTTAATTTGAAGTGTTCAAATTAATATTTAATATATTAGATATATTAAATATAAAAAAGGAAAATATATTTATTATTTTGATACATTAAATATTAAAATAATTAATGTATATTAGATACATTAAAGAAAAGATATTTATTAAATTTGAATTTGATTCAAATTAGGAAATAGATATCGTAGGAGAATTTTAAAAAGCTTGAATAAGATTCAAATTGGTTAGATAAATATATTTTAATATATTAGATATTAAAATATATTATTTAATTATCTTTCCTAGACCATTATAAATAGGACCCTAGGGGTGAGCCATTGGGCATTTTTAATAGAACACACATCTCCTCAATAGAGAGAATTAGAGAATTCTCTCTAGACCTCTTTCTCTTTAATCCCTTGTGGATTTTCTTTCAAGAGACTCCCACAAGCCTTAGTCCTGTGTTCGAGTCATAGCCAAGAAGACTTTGTGGAAGAGATAAAAATCTGCCAGAATATTTTCCATAATATTATTTTCAATGTATGTTTTGCTTAACCTTAATTTTTATTGTTTAATTCTAAATAAAATCAAAACGATCCAATGCTTCCGCTGCTGGATGAAGAGTTCATTCCTATCAAGTATGAGACACTTTTAGGTTGTTTTGAGTTAGTTTTTAGCCTTAAAGTATACTTAAGGCACCTTTAAGACACTTTTGTAGCATCTATGAGTTGGTTGTGTGCTTTAGTTTCACTTTAAGCACTTTTTAAGCTTCTTTGAGAATCAAAATGACACTTAGACTCTTTTTAAGCAATTTTTGGCCATTTTGTCGGTTCCAAAGGGCAAAGTAGACACTTTTATGTTTTGAGTTAGTTTTTAGCCTCAAAATATGTAGTGTTTGGTCTCAAAGTATGCTTAAACACCTTTAAGACACTTTTGTAGCATCAGAGGGTTGGTTGTTTGCTCACTTTAGGCACTTTCGGCACTTTTTAAGTTTCTTTGAGAATCAAAATGACACTTAAACTCTTTTTAGCCACTTTTTGATCACTTTGTAGGTTCCAATAGGCAGAGTAGACACTTTTACATTTTGAGTTAGTTTTTAGTTTCAAAGTATGCTTAAGGTGTTGAAAATTTTGTCTTGCACCTTCTCACAGTGAGAAAGGTGCAAGGAAAAAAACCACCATGTAAGTTGCAAAATGTTGCAAGAAAAAGAATGCCCAACTTGAAACTATAACAAAAATGTAAGAGAATGAAACATTGAGAGAAAAATAAGCATGAGAACCCAAAATCTATAACAAAAATGTAAAACTTTACCTATAGACAAGAGAGAAAAAGAGAGAATGAGGTTGAAAGAAACTTGAAGATGCTATAGATTTTAGAGAATGGAGGGTGATACATAAGCTTGAGAGAGGTTGAGAGAATCTAGAGAGATATTTAAGATTTTCTAATATATATATATATATATAGCAAAATTGAACCTGTAGATAAGAACCAAATGGTATAATTTAATAGGGGTTGTTTTGTTTGCATTTTAGGACTCAAAACTAAGAATTATATTCATCGTTATCTATTTAAAACAATTCTTATATAATATTAATATAATATATTTTTTTCATAACACTGTAATTCAAACGAAGGGGTGAGAGTTTGAATCTAAGACTATAAAAAAGGTTGCAATGTCTTAGACTCTTAATACCATCAATTGAAGCATGTTTAAGTCAACATATAATACAAAAATTAAAATGCTATTTTGGTCCTTAAACTTTTATACTTTCATTTTGTTTTGGTCCCTAAATTTTCAAATGTTTTATTTTAGTTACTCAACTTTCAAATGTTCTATTATAATCTCACCGCTTTGCATATAAGTGATTATATATTTTAGTTCTTACTATCAATTTTTCATTATTCATTTAAAAAAAATATGAATTTGTTTAAAAACTATATGCTTGACCTACTACATGCACTTCAAACACTTGTTCATGTGGACCTCTACTCATCTAATATATAACAATACAAAACCACATGTCCATTTCGAATTTTTTATTAAATAATTTGCAGAAAAATTAATAGTAAGGACTAAAATAGTTATTTATCCAAAAATTTAGAAATTAAAATAAAATCTTTAAAAACTTAGAGACATAAGTATGAAATTTCAAAAATTAAAATAGAATTTAAACATAATATAAACATATTTTTCGGGAGGGTTTGAGGCTCGCAGAGAGATTGGGCTTCCCTAAAAATAATTTTGGAAATTTATTCTCTTCAATCAATCCAACTCATTAATGGTGAGAGTGAATTAATCACTGAACTTGGTACTTGGGTAGATGATAGGGGTGCAAGTTGAAACCGAAAAACTGCTCAAACCGCTCAAATCGAGCCGAAACCGACGCCGATTCGGTTCCGGTTCGGCTCCACCGGTCGGAGACGGGTTCACCTCACTCGAAACCGCACAGTAGCGGTTCGGCTTCGGTTTGGCGTGGATGCACGCCATTCAAACCGAGCCGACCGTGAAGGATTTAAAAGCAATTGAAAAAATAAATATTATAGTCTATTATTATATAATAAATGATGTGGAGAGTGGAGACACGGAAGCTTTTGTCATTCAAAAGCTTAAATCAAAATATTAATTAACAACAACATGTCTTTTCATGTCAGTCTTTATTAATAATATTATATTATTATATAATAAATTGATAATATTTAATAATTATTGATTGTTGTGCAAAATTTGAAGTGTGAAATGAATACTGACTCTAATTGATGGATGTGACGTGATTGACTGCCTTGGCTTCCGTTCCTCTCTCTCAAACTCTCCTCCTTCGTGTCCTACTGTCCTGGCTGGGTCGTTTCCTCTCCTTCTTCAACCTCTAGTCTACTCTCAAACTCTCCTCCTTCTCGACTTGCGTGTGCATTTAGACGGCTAACCGCAAACCGAATCGACTGAACCGTCGGTTCTAGTGGTTCGGTCGGCGCGGTTATTTTTTAAACCGGTTCGGTTCCGGTTTTCATTTTTCTTGCTTTATATAACCGGTTCGGCTCCGGTTTTGCACAGTAACCGAACCAAACCGAGCCGTTTGCACCCCTAGTAGATGATATTCGAAGCTTGGCAAGACATTTTGATCAAATTTCCTTCATGCATGGTCGGCGATCTTCAAATTCCACAACTCATTAGTTAGCAGCAACAGCAAAACGTTCTAATTCTAGAGTATTGTGGCTAACTCACTTTCCTGAGTGGTGATTATCAATAATCAGAAAGAAATCTCTGACAAATGTAGCCCATGAGACAATTTCTATTCATCAATGAATTTATCCAATTTTCTATATATATATGCATTGAAAAGCTTACCATATTTGAAAAACGATTTTTTGGCAATTTTGTCCCTTTATCAAAAGTGAAATTTACAATCTCTACAATATGCTAATTTACCATCTGTATGTGTGTTCAAACTGAGACTTTAGGAAAGTTATTAACGGTGGAGGCTGAAATCCAGCCTCGCCAAGTATCATGAAAATCTTAAGTTGGAATGTTCGAGGGCTAGGAACCTCCAAACATTAAGGGTGCTAAGAATTATAATAATTAGGCACCATCTCCATCTGGTTTTCTTAATGGAAACTAAATGCAATGATAAGTATATATAAGGAGCAATTGAAGCGTGAATTATCTCTGGATTGTTGTCTTTCTGTCCCGTGCAGGCGGTTAACTGAAGGATTAATTTTTCTTTGGTCAAGTAATTTGAATTTATCCATCACCTCCTACTGACGAGGCACATTGACACGGTAATAAGTGGTCCCAAAGGAAGTTAGCGATTTACGGGTATTTATAGAAAACTAGTCAATGTGGACATTGCCGTATCTTAAGTTTGGGGGTGGATAGACATCTTACATTACTTTTGTTGACCCCACATCATGTATATTCATTTTTTGCAATTCATGAAATGTAAACATGTTGTGAGTTGTTGTATGAAGGCTGCCAAGTTTGAAAAAAAAAAAACATAGAGGGATACTCCTCTTTCCAAGAATTAACGAGTAATCAGGAAAAGTTATGACACTCATGATTGCCTCTGCATGAAAGGTTGATTCAGGAAATGAATAGGTTAAAAATGGTTTCAAATAGTGATGTGTGCTCGTAGTCAACTACCTTCACCACAAAGTGTCGGTAAGTTGGAACTAAGGTACAATTGACTAAGAAACCTCCTCTAAAAAAAATTTAAGTTTGAATAGCTTGGCAGTAAAAAATAATAAGTTTGGGGGAGTTTTTCTTTTGTTTAGTTAAGTTGTTTCTCAAAAGATAGCCTATGTAGGAAGCAAGCAAGATGAAACTAGAAGAGTAGGAATACAATTTTTAGGGAAGTATGGGTGAAAAGTGCTAAGGACAAGACTAAGGTGGGATTAAAGTTGGTTGTGATAAACATGTGTTATGAGCCTAAGATGTCTCTTGAGAGGATTTTGTTTTGTTAAAAACTTGGGTTAGTCATTGAAATTCATACCTGAATTAATGTGATTTTGATTGCTTGAGGACATGCAATAACTCAAGTTTGGGGGTGTGATAATTCTCATTCATGAGGATTATTTGGGCTTTAAACTTAGTTATACTTGTGATTTTTATTCATATTATTTAATGAAAAATAGAAAAATGGTTGAATTTAATCACATTATTGTTGGAAGATCTTTAAATTAAGTAAGTTGAGAAAAGAAAACAAAAGAATAAAACAATTCACACTTACTTAATATTTTGATGCAGAATTTTTACGAAATGCAACAGCATTGCAATTGTTATGCAATTACGATCTGAACAGATTTGGAAATTAAGGAAAAATGCAAATTTCGGGATTTTGAGCGAGAAATTACCCACGATTTCAATTAGATTATGAGCTGTAATTTTCCATCAACCAAAAGGGAAACCCTAGCATGAAGTACCTGTATATTTTGAGGAGAAAGCCGTGAGAAGAGAGCTCAATTCTGGAAGATTTTCGTTTATGTTTTTTTGGGTTTTATCACTGTCTGCAATGAGTTTTTTATTTTCATTTTTTAGTTGCTATTTTTGTTGTATTTTCTTCTACATCTCCATATCTAAACTCTCTTCAATCCTACGAAGGTTGGTAGTAGTTAAGAGTAAATCTTGTTCGATTGAGCCGAGAGGGAAAGTTTTTTTTAGTGTAATTTTCGTTTCTGTTCTTCGTTTATTATAATTTTCCATTCTGCTATTTAAAATTCATAATATTTACCCACTGTTTACCTCATATTTTTCTTGTAATTTCTTGTTGGAGTTAATTGCTCATTGAATCTTTTTGGTTTTTGAATCTAGAAGTAGTCTTTTGAAAGAACTAGTTGTTTGCATCTTCATCCTCTTTTTGTATCAATGAATTCCTACAATTTTAATTTACTATTTTTTTGTTAATTTTATTATGATGAGCTAAATTTCCTTCGGGATTCAAGTTTGTGAATGCCCTAGAGGAAAGATGTAGCTCGATAGCAAAAATAATCTAGCTAACACTTGAACTAATGTTTGCTTTTGGTGAGTTCAATGTTGGGTAATCCTAGTTGGCCATCTAGTGTTGAATGCCAAACTATAACTTAATACCGAAATGGTTAAGGGAAGCGGATATCGCAAAAGCAATGGAGGAAAAGGCTTAGACATAAGTTCGAAACATCGACCCTCGACATAGGGCGAGTGATCGGCTGGAACACGCAAGCGCACGCGATCGAAGTAATATAAATTGGTATCTGAGTACCAAGTATCGAATCCCACAGGGAATGGAGTAACAAAAATATTGTAAAGCAACAGTGTAAGGAAAATTGCAACTCGAAAACTAAAAATGCGAAAATAATGTTGGGTTGGTGTGTTGGTGAAAAAATAAAATTGCAGAATCTAATTGCAAAATCTAAAAATGACAATAATCGAAATAAATAAAAATTGCATAATTGAATTGCAGAATCTAGAAATGGCAATATGGAAATAACAAACTAGATAGAATTAGAAAATGAAATTGCAAAGAGAATTTAGATAAAAATGGGGCTCAAGAATGTCATTGCCCTAAGTCGTAATTGCAAGCCAAAATTGCAATTCCAACCTACTCCACACTCAATTGTAAACCAAAATTGCATCTCCTATTTACCTTGAATTTAGGTTTTAGGAGGCTAAGTGAGAGACCTATATGTCTATAGTCCCTCTATCTTAGATCAATTGACTCAACAATTTTATGGGTCTTTGAGTCCTTAATTCCTATGTCTAGGGTAAGGATTGGCTTATGTCTAAGCTCTTTTCTCCATTACTTGTGTGAAATCCGCTTTTCACTAACCCCGTCGGTATTAGATCTAAGCTTGAGTTGATACCCTAGTTGATCAATCTAGGATCTCAACGGAATTTTAATCAATACAAGCAAACAATTGAGATGTAGGCTTGGTTTTTATTGAAATTTTGGCTACATTTACTTCTTAGGGAATTCACATCCTTGAACCCCCTAAGAAGCTTTAGCTCATATTAAAAATAAAAATATAACAACTAACTAAAGAAAAACTCATATTAAAAAAAATTGAGCAAATTATTAATGATGAGCAAAGTGAAATAATGGGAACAAAGTTATATTGGCAACTTGCTTATTGAACAATCAAAGTCATAAGTTGTAATAAAAATCTGGGCAGTGGCCAATAACTTCAAGTAAACATGCTCAATTGGAATTTAAACAAAGAGTTAAGGGCATTAGTGGGTTTTACTTCCTTCTCCCTTCAATTCCAGCAAAAGTAATAATATGCACATTGATCGCTATGCTTTGCTACAACACGCAAGTGCACGTGATTGAAGTAATAAAGAAACTGGAAGTATTCCAGAGTATCGTACCCAAGGGAACGGGGTTTAACAAAATCTACTTAGAATGACACAAAATTGCATGCAAAACACAATTGGGGTAACCGAAATTTCAAAATGTAAGAGTTTGGTTTTTTAACAAGAGTGAATGAAATTTCAATAAGTTAAAAATAAAATAGGGATTCAAGTGATTCAAGCACCTTTGGAAGAATGCGATTCAATTTGCAATTGCAATCCTAGTTAACATGTGAGAACTAAGTAAACCGAGTTCAACTCCTATTCAATTTTGATTCAAAATCTTTAGGAGACTAAGTGATTAAACCTATATGTCTATGGCTAATCTAACTTAGATACTTCGCACACAACTCTAGTGGGTTTGGAGTCTCGCCCTATGTCTAGGGTCGATATTCAGGACTTATTTCTAAGCCTTTTCCTCCATTGCTTTTGTGACATCGGCTTTCCCTTAACTCTTTCGATATTAAGTTCAAGCTTAATGAGCAATCACTATTTGGCCGGCTAGGTTTACCCAAATCTAAATTCAACAAAAGCAAACAAAGTTCACATGCTAACTAGATTGTTTATGCTTTAGAGCTTTACATTTTTCCTTAGGGCATTCACCAACTTGAACCCCTATAGAGAATTTAGCTCATTGTAGAGAAAATGAAAATCCCAAAATTATTTGTTGAAAATTTCATAGTTTCTAAAAGAGGAGATAATTAACTTCAATGTAAACCTAAATGATTCTCCAAGTACAATTGCCCTAGAATATACTACTGGACTTCATATTTTGCTTACCAAAAGAAAAGGCCTACGGGTAAATAAACTTGTAAAGGGAAATTGAAGACTTTTGACTATTAAACTTAACACTTCTTCTCCTTCTCACGATCTACAGTCTGTAAAACTTTAGCAAAATTCAGAAAGTGGTGCACCCGACTTATTCCCCAAAATACCGCCCAAAATCCCTTAGTTCGATCGATTCAAAATTCGTTCAACTCTTAAATCTTAATCTCTTCAACCTTCGTTGAGGAGAGATCTTACTTTCGGGAGTTAGGAGTAACCAAATCACGAGCGAATAAAAAGAGAAAACAGAAAATGAAGCTTGGACTGCTGCTATGTTGAAGAAAAGTAGAAAAACCCATAAACAAAAAGAGCAGAAACTTGAATTCTTTGTTGAATAAAGCTAAAATCAGAATTTCATTGAACTCAATTGTAAGGAATAATTGCCAAAATAACAGAGAATTGAAACAGAACTGAACTAATAAACAATAGGAAATCAAATGTTGCTGCTGTCGTCGAAAGAAAACAGAAAAAATAAAACCCAGGAAGCACGCTCCCTTCTCTCCTCGGCCTCCTCCTTTTTAAAGTCAATCTGAGCCTCCTTTCCTTCCAAATTTGGATCCTTAATTAGTGGGTAGAATTTGGACATGATTTTCTCGCTGGAAATTCTCCACAAACTGTGCAAATCACGCAAATCTTGGTGATTCCCGCGAATTTCGTTCTTGACTTGTTGATTCAGAGAATGCAATTCACCTTGCAATTGCATTCTTCTTCCTTGTTCTTCACTTTACATTGCAAATGGGAATGCAATTGCATTCCCTTTTGCAAAGTCTTGAAATCTGCACAAAAGAACATCAACTTAAGCCAACTTTCTTGGATCTTTCCTCTTAATTTCTTTTTTATCAGATTTCAACAAGCTTGCATGAATTTATTAAAAATGTTATTTCTTATCTTGCTTGTTATTCAACAAAATCCACAAAACTGGCAAGAACAACTTAGTTTTAGAGTTAAATAATTCTCATATCTGAGAACTATCACACATAAAAATTGAACTTTTGTAAAACAGTAAACCAACTAAAAACAGAGGATAACATTAAAAACACAACTCCTTTCAATCGATTCAATCTCCTCCACCTTTAGAGAACAATTGATCTTAACGATTCAAGAAACTCTTGAATCGGACTGGAAAAACTAAAGAAAAGGGCTGAAAGTAATTGGGCAAATTCGCATTAATATAAAAATGAAATCAAGAAGGAATTCTAAAAGAAACTTGCAAATGAACTTGAGTTACCCCACAAATTGATTCCTACTTGAATTCAACTGAGAACAAAGGGATAATCCCCACTAATATTCATCATATAAGAAAGAAAATTCGGAACCATAGCAAGTTGACCCTCGGTGAAGAAGAACAAAGGAGATGCAGAAAAACAGAGTATGCTTTTTTTTAGGAAAAATACCCACCAACTTGACTTGGAATTAAACTCAAATTTCATTCAAAATACATCAAATGAGAATAGAAAAAGTTCAAGCAACCTTCTGTAATACAAACTGAAGAAAAACCAAGATTAAACTTGAATATCTTGGCCAAAAATAGAAGAAATACGAAAAACAGAGGTTCGCAAAAAACGTAAAAATCCACGACAAAACAATCCTTCAAATCGCCCCCAAAAATCCGATGCTTAGCTCCAATTCTTCTTTCCCATTTATAGGCCTCCATTAGGGCTGAAGATTGCCCAAATTTCGTGCTCCAATTCCACCAAATCAGGCGGAAATTGATCTTCCCATATATGGGTTTCTTCGTCCACGCGAATATATAGTTTCCATAAATTCTCTGCCAAGAATTGCAAAATCGGATTTAGCAATCTGATTTTGCAATTTCCATAATTCTTGCAAAAAGAATCAATTTATTTAGAATTCTATTCCAAATGCTATCACATTCATTTCTTCCTTAAATTCAAGCAATCTTCCACTATTTTCAAATGATCTTAAGTCAAAACAAGAATATTTTAAGCAATTGGGAGTTAATTAAGCCTTAATCCTAAGGCTTATCAGCGAGACTCCAAAATCACTAGAGTTGTGCGCGGATATATTTAAGTTAGACTAGCCATAGAAATATAGGTTTCATCACTTAGTCTCCTAAAGATATTTCATAGAAGGTCGAATAGGAGTCGAATTCGGTTTACTTAGTTCTTGAGTTAGCTACGATTGCAATTGCCTTCTTGATGCAATCTCTTTCCAAATGGGCATTAGCATCTTGAATCCCTTTTTCATTTCCATTGATTTTTTAAAAAACACTTTTCCTTTAGCCAAAACACCTCACAAACCTTTTTATACCCACGGTTACTTAGTTGCAATTTGTCAACGATTGTGTGCCATTTTAATAAATTTTATTAAAACATATTCCCTTGGGTACGATACTCTGGAATACTTCCAATTTCTTATTACTTCGATCACGTGCACTTGCGTGTAGCAATCCGATCAGTGAGAAAGCTGGTAGAGAGAAGAAAAACCTGCAAGATGTTTTAAAAAGTTCAGAGAAGCTATTGATCACTATGGATTGATGGATCCAGGATTTGTTGGGGGTAAATTTACATGGTGTAACAATAATTATGATGGGGTCTTAATTTGGGAATGATTTGATCGTTTTTCAATTAATTCTTCCATGTATAATTTGAAGGGCTCAATGAAGGTCTTCCACCTGGAGAGACTGACATCAAACCATCGACCAATTCTGGCTACGTGGGTTAATGATCCAAATAATAGACCTCGTTGTTTGAGGTTACCGATTCGTTTTAAGGAAGGATGGACGAAGCATAAAGAATGAAAATTGATAATTGAAGAGAGCTAGAATGAAAATATGGGTAGTAATAATCAGGCTTTCAATATTAAGGTGGATAATTGCTTAAAACTTCTAAAAAAGTGGACCATAAATCGTTTTCAAGGTTCACTAAAGGGAGCTCTTAAGCGTGAGTATAAGGAGATCAAGAAATTAATGGGTAATGATCTTACGAGGGTGAGAGATCGGGTCCGTAAAGCTAAGAAAGAGCTGGAAGTTCTGCTAGAGGAAGATGAAATTTATTGAAAGCAGGGAGCTAGGGAGGACTAGCTAAACTGGGAGGATAGAAACACAAAATGGTTTCTTCTCAAAACTAACCAAAGTAGGAGGAACAATACAATTCGAGGCCTATTAAATGTCGATGGTGAATGGAAAGAAGAAGATTCTATCTTAAGAGATATGGCTATGAATTATTTCCAAAACTTGTTCTCCTCCTCAAACTCGAATGATTGAGAGATTGATCTAGTGATTCAAGTCATCCCACCTAAAATCTCGATTGAACAAAATAGGATGTTGACCAAATCGTTTACTATAGATGAGATTTTGGTGGCAATCAAGAGTACACACCCAACCAAGGCCTCAGGTCCTGATTGTTTGCAACCCATTTTCTTTCAGAAATATTGGGATATTGTAGGAACGGATGTGGAGCAAATGTGCCTGGGAGTTTTAAATGGAAATGGTAATATTTTTCCTTTAAACAATATGTTGAAATTTATGCCCTAAAGCCTCGTAATTAATGATTTATTTAATAATTAATAATAATTTTGATTATTTTATTTGTAATATAATATTATCCATTATATGAAAAATTCAAGGTTATTGTTGTAATTTTGAACAATTTTTGGTTGACATACTAGAGAATCATGTTCAAAAAATAACCTAAAGAGTCATAGTATATGGATAAGGTTGAGTGCCTTATCTAGGTAACACTATTGGTACGACCCACTTTGTAATAGTACAAATGACTTGATCCAAATTGTTCATGTGGTGACATGTGAGTGAGGGTATCTTATACAATGAGTTTGTATAAGACTGGATCACAAAATATTTAATCTCTCTTTGTAAATTTGTTAATTGAGAAGCTTAATATTTTATCAAGATGATCATATGCGACTCGATCTTAATCCTGAATGAGTTATGAACTCCTGCCTGTGAGGGCTAGTCCTTTGACTTGCATGAGTGAGAGTGACTTTTGTAACCGATTCCATAAGCCTACCATTTTGGGGACTTGACCAAATAGGGAGTTGGGAACATAATCTCACAAGGTGGAATTCACTCCTTCTCATATAAGGTAAGTAGATGAGTAGTTTCCTTACGTGCTGATTTCAGGACTTGAATAATGGGGCCCCACCCTCTCACTGGCCCAAGAGGGACTTAGTTTATGGTTGGATCATAAAAAAGTTGTTCATTAGAGGAAAATCAATGGTACTTAAGATATAAAATGTAATTACAGGGGTAAAACAGACTTTTGATCCAACTGTAATTATGAAAATCTCGTGAAGGATCGACTTGCACGTAGTGATTATATCCATGGACACAACTTGTCCTACAGTGTATAAGAGTGCAACTAGATCTATAGTGTAGTGACCCTAGAGTTAATGGATGAAAATTGATTAATTAAAGAGTTTAATTAATTAATTTTGTATCATTGGAGCTTATAATCTATAGGTCCATAAGATCCCCTTGCTAGCTCATAGTAACACTAAAAGATCAATTTAGTGGAAAGAAAAAGTTGAAATGTTTAAATTAATATTTAATTTGAAGTGTTCAAATTAATATTTAATATATTAGATATATTAAATATAAAAGAGGAAAATATATTTATTGTATTTGACACATTAAATATTAAAATGATTAATGTATATTAGATACATTAAAGAAAGATATACATATTTAAAATTTGAATGAGATTCAAATAGGTTAAATAAATATTATAGGAGATTTGAATGAAATTCAAATAAATATTTTAATATATTATATATTAAAATATAATATTATAATTATGACAAAGATTTGCCTTAGGTTTCTATAAATAGAACATTTGGATTGAGTCATTATAGACACATCTCATCAATAGAGAATTAGAGAATTCTCTTTAAACCTCTTCCTCTAATCCCTTGTGGATTTTCTTTCAAGAGGCTCCCACAAGCCTTGGTCCTGTGTTCGAGCCATAGCCAAGAAAACTTTAGGGAGGAGATAAAGACCCACTAGTTCAATCTCCATTAAACTAAAGGTATGTTTTGCTTAGCCTAAATGGTTTTTTGTTTAATGCTAAAATAAAATCAAATTTGATTCCAACGCTTCCGATGTGGGTTTAATATGATTATTTCCTTCACAATATGCATATTGTTTTGATCCCAAAAACCAAAGATCCAAAAGCCATGAAAGACTTCAGGCGATTAGTTTGTGTGATGTCATCTATAAGATTATTGCAAAGACCTTGGACAACATACTGAAACTGATCTTAAATAGTGTTATTAAACAATCCCAATCCACTTTCGTCCAAGGAAGGCTAATAACAGACAACGCCTGATTGGTTTTGAATGCATTCATGCAATCAAAAATAAGAGGAAAATGAAAGATGGAGTAGTTGCTATGAAATTAGATATGAACAAAGTGTATGACCTAGTGGAATGGGTCTATCTTCGAAAAATGATGGAAAAAGTGGGCTCCACAGATCGCTAGGTTTCGTTAATTATGAAGCGTGTTAAATCTGTTCAGTTCAGGGTGCTTCTTAATGGTGTCCTAGGGAAATCTTTCAAACCTAAACGTGGCCTTCGACATGAGGACCCTCTTTCTCCTTGCTTGTTTATTATTGGTGCCGAGGGTCTCTGGGTTGTCATGCATAATGTCGAACAGAGGAAAATGATTACAAGTTTTGCGCATAAATAATTATCGTTCTATGCTATCTCATTTGTTTTATGCAGATAATAGTCTTATATTTTTTAAGGTATCAAGGAAAAATAGAGCTGAAATCAAATAGATTTAATCAATATATGAGAAAGCATTTGGACAGACTATAAGTTTTGAGAAATCAATGTTTATGGTCAGCCCAAAAACGAGAGTTAAAAAGATTGATGAGATCAATAAAGGAGGAGTTGGGTGTTAAACATACCCTCTCTCTAAGACAATACCTTGGTATCCCTTCTTAGAACTCTTGCAACAAAAAATAGGTTCACTGATCGAGTGTGAAAGGCCCTTCAAGGCTGGAAGGATAAGCTACTCTCAGTAGGAGGGAAGGAAATTCCGATCAATTAAGTAGTGGCACAAGCAATCCCAACTTACACGATGAGTTGCTTTCAACTTTCTGTTTCTTTATGTAATAAACTTAACTCCCTGTGTGCTAGATTTGGGTGGGGTTCTACTAATGGTGACAGGAAAATACACTGGAAGAGTTGGAAGAAAATGTGCCTTAGCAAAAATTAAGGAGGGCTGGGATTTAGAGATTTAAGAATCTTTAACAAAGCTCTTCTAGCAAAGCAAAGTTAGCGGCTCATCAAATTCTCGAACAGTATTGCTGCTAGGATTCTACATGGAAAATACTACAAGCATGGCAATTTCGTAAAGGCCAAATTGGGGAGTAACCTTTCATATACTTGGCTGAGTATTTTATGGGGAAGAGATTGTAGCCATGTATTTTTTCCGACTCGCTTGTGTTAATTATCAATTAATTAATATTTGTATATTATGTTTGTGGCATTTTTTTTTTCTTTTTTTCTTCCTTCTTTGTTGAGTTCTTCCTGTGTGGACCACCTTGTTTTGCTAAGTGTGAGGGAAGAAGGGAATATTGGAAAATGAGGAGATTGTGGACAAGGGGAATAAACCTTTAGGTCAAATTTGGTTTTTTTACAAATTATTGTCTTTCTAGTATAAGGGCTCATGTGAACAAATTTAGCCAGTTTTTTTGTGCCCAAAATAAGAAGTGGTTGGGGTTTTATAAACCCTTTCTTCTTAACCCTAGGGGGTATTCTCAGCCAAAAAAAAAAAAAAAAACAAACAAACAAACAAACAATTCCTACAAGCACCCAATCCATTCTCAACAACAACGAGATCACAGAGAAAATAGAATCCATAGTAAGTATTTAGAAGCTAGCGAAAATCCTTTAGAAAAGAATCGAAATTTTAGAACACAACAGAGTAACCCAAGCTTAGTTGGGGGATTGCACTCGGTAGGGCTTCGACCCAAGGATCTGCACCTCAAACAACGAGTTGGTTGTGTGTTCTTGACTCCCATCTCTAGATCTTCACCTTTATCTTGAAATGCCCCCTGAAAAACAGTAGTTGAGTAAGAGTGTTATTGAGTTCTAGATTTTCATCTTTATCTCGAAATGCACATTTCCCATACACAAACAACTCTCGAGCTCAAATCTGATTTCCGCATACCGTTTTTTTTTTTCTCTTTTTTTCAAAAAAAGTTTTATTTTATTTTAGTGCCCAATCACACGACATAAAAAAATTGGTGGCTGACTCTTTTTTAAAACCTCATTTTTCGAGGATGTTAGCCACTCCGCGTTGCAGGTACATGGCGACAGAGACCTTTTTCAAAAAGGGATGAGATGGAGAATTGGTAATGGGATGAGCGTGGATGTAGCTAATGATCGTGGCTTCCTCATGAGGGTAATCTCCGGGCGGCGTTGGTGGATGACAGGATCCGACAGTGGACTGTGGCTCAGCTTCTGAATGATAATGCCCAATGGAACGAGGGACTGATAAGGGGTTGTTTTGTTTCAGAGGATGTTAATGATATCCTCAGTATTCCCCTTAGCCCTCTCAAACCGAAGGATGTTATTATTTGGAGCCCGGATAAACGTGGAGTCTTCAATTCACAAGCCACTTAGGTGGAAACCGCCGGAAGGACTTGATTGGAAGTACTTGAATTGTGATGCTTCATGGAATGAAAAACTTCACAGAGGAGGAATAGAATGGATCATCTGAGACTACCATGGGAAAATGCTCTATGCAGGCTGCTCAAATATATCACACCGTTGGAAACTTGAATGGCTTGAAAGCACATGCCATCTGTGAAGGGCTTCGAGCTATACCCGAGTTCGTGTAGAAAGAGATGCCAACACCATCATCAAATTACCGAGGGAAGAAGAGAGCGATTTAACGGAGCTTTCTTTGTTCATGGCTGCTACGCCGGAACTGGAGATCACTAGAGGAGTTATTTCTTTCCAATATACCCCTCGAGAAAGTAATGGCTGCCATGCGTGTCATTTAAATTGTAAGATTAATTGGGTGGATTCATTCCCGAGATTTGGTTTCAGGAAATTAATCGTTTGGATATTGGTCATTATTTGAATCATAATAGGGGTTCCTGTCCCACTATCCATTCTCTTCTTGGGATTTTGGAAAAAGAAGTTTCTGAGGTATTTTTCAAAAATAATAATAATTTACAAAACATGCTGCTTTCCATTAATTATCCATAGTTAATAAATTATATAGTTAATTTTACTTATAAAGTGTCATTTAAAAGATTAGATTACGAAAAAGTTCCCTCTTCATTTTCAAACTTAACTCAAGATAATATTACCTTTAATTATATTAATTATAGAATATAACTCTACAAAGTTTAGTAACTCTTTCCTTTCCCATAATAATAAAATGATTTTTTTTCTTAGTTTTGTATAACAATTTGGAATCTTCTATTTTTTAAAACTTTTCTTTCTCTCACAATTTTTATACGATTCTAAATTTTTCCTAATATAACGCACGAGCTAGTTGTTCCAATTTTTCAAAACTTAAATAGTGTTACTTAGTTTGATAATCATTTATTTTTTTAAAAAAAAAGTTAAGTCTATAAATATTACTTCCACATGTAGGTTTCCTTGTTTTGTTGTCTACTTTTTACATATGTTTTCAAAAACCAAGCCAAGTTTTGGAAGCTAAAAAAAGTAGTTTTCAAAAACTTATTTTTGTTTTTTGAATTTGGCTAAAAATTCAAATGTCTTCTATAGAAAGATGAAATCCATTGTAGAGAAATGATAAGAAAACAAACACAATTTCCAAAAACAACATAATTATCAAACGGGACTTTAATAATATCAAATATTGGTATGAGGTATATCTATTTTTAAGAAAACCATGGAAAACACACAACTCAACTTTCTTCTTCACTATTGTTATTTTTGGATTACTCAAGATTATTTTCCTTAATTTGAATGAGTATGCATACCTTTAAAACTTAATAATTTTTATTTAATTGAGTTTTATTTATTTATTTATTTATTTGAAAATGGTTATGAATGCTTAATAATTTATAAACACATGGACATTTTATTTCATATTATAAATAAAAAAATTATTAAACTTCTTTGATACATTTTTTTCGGTTACAAGAATCGCATTTATTAGATTGCTAATTATAATTGCTGCAATCTTTAATACGAGTATTCATCTAATGGATGTGAAAACAACTTTTCTAAATGGTGATTTAGAAGAAGACCCTACAACAAATAACCCTTTCTATAGCTTTGTTTTATAGCATTAGATAGAAAGTGCTATAGAAAATCGGCTACCAAAACGAGGTTAAAAATGCTATGATATGTTTTTTATAGCATTTTCATTGCTATAAAAAATGCTATTAAAGATAAAGTATAGCGTTTTTTCTAACGTTATGAAAAGTTTCCATAACATTAAAATTACACAATGGAGAATGAACCTTTTATAGCTTTTTCTACAGCATTGAAAAAACGCTATAAAAAGTTAGAGACTTTCAATAACATCGGCTATGACAGCGTGCCTAAAAATGCTATGATATGTCTTTCATAGCATTTTTCACTATTATAAAAACGCTATGAAAGAGCAATCATAGCGTTTTAGCTTCCGCTATGAAAAGTTTTTGTAGCATTAAAATTACGCAATCGAAAATAGACTTTTTATAGTGTTGAAAAAACGCTATGAAAAGTCAGAGACTTTCAATAACATCGGCTATGATCTCGTTTCGAAAAACGTTATGGAAAGTTTACGATAGCGTTTTTTTAACGCTATAGAAAGGGTTATTTGTTGTAGAGAAATTTATGTGGACCAACTTGAATGTTTTATAGAGCATGGACAAGAGAACAAAGTGTGTAAGCTTGCTAAATTCCTATATGGCTTAAAACAAGCCTCAAAGTAGTGGCATAGAAAATTTGATTCTTCGTGCTAAATAATGGTTAATAAACCAAATAAATGTGATAAATACATCTATTATAAATCATGGGAAGATTTACATGTTATTAGTAGCCTATATGTTGATGATTTATTGATCTTTGGCTCATATATTTTTGTTATAAATAAAACAAAAAATTTATTGATGAGCCATTTTGACATGAAAGATCTTGATGAGGCTAATTTCATTCTAGGTATGAGAATAACTAAAACCTCAGATGGAGTTTTCCTTGATCAATCACATTATATTGAGAAAATACTTAGAAGATGCAATTATTTTAATTGTAAACATGTGTCTACTCCATTTGATTCAAGTGTATGCTTATTTCCCATTGAAAATGAAATTTATGTAATTAATCAAAAAGACTATGCTAGCATGATTGGTAGCCTACGATATGCAACTTCTTGTACTAGACCTAACATTGCATATGCAAAAGGAGTTTTTAGCAAATTTACAAGTAAGTCAGGTAAAGAACATTGACATGTCATAGATCGTGTTATGAAATATTTATTGGAAACAAAAGACTATGACTTACTATATAAAAAAATATATCATGCTGTTGTTGAAGGATTTTATAATGCTTATTGGAATACATTGTCAAGTGGTTCTTTATCTACTACATAGTATATTTTTACCTTGGGAGGTTGTGCTATTTATTGGAAATCTAAAAATAAATAAATAATTATTGTCAACTCTACTATGGAAGCAATTATTGATTTAGCATCAGATAGTGAGGAAGCAAGTTGGCTAAGAGATTTAGTATATGAAATTCCAATATAGAAGAAATCAATACCTCCTATTTTGATCAATTGTGATAGCACTGCCACAATTAGTAGAGTAACAAATCGTTTTTATAACGGTAAATCTAGACCAATAAGAAGAAAACACAGTACTGTGAGATCCTATTTGAGTAATAAGATTATTAATGTGAATTACATTAAATCTTGTGATAATCTTGCAGTTCCATTAACAAAGGACTTGACAAGAGAAAGGGTCTGGAACACATTGATCGGTGTGTACACGCAAGTGCACGTGATCGAAGTGATAATAAACTGGAAGTATTTCAGAGTATCGTACCTAAGGGAACGGATTTTAGTAAAATTTATTCATATGGCACAAATTTGTTGACAAATTGCAACTAAAGTCGTGGGTATAAAAGATTTGTGAGGTATTTTGACGAAATAAAATGTTTGAAAAATCAATGGAAGTGAGAAAGGGATTCAAGTTGCTAATGTTTCTTTGGAAAGAAAATGCAACTAGAAAACAATTGCAATCGTAGCTAACACAAGACACTAAGTAAACCGAATTCAACTCCCATTCAATTTTGTTTTCAAAATCTTTAGGAGGCTAAGTGATTAAACCTATATTTCTATGGTTAATCTAACTTAGATAGTTTTGTGCACAATTCTAGTGGTTTTGGAGTCTCGCCCTATGTCTAGGGTCGATGTTCAGGACTTATTTCTAAGCATTTTCCTCCATTACTTTTGCGACATTTTCCTCTATTACTTTTGCGACATCCGCTTCTCTTAACCCTCTCGGTGTTAAGTTAAAGCTTGACAAGCAACACTAGATGGCCAACTAGGTTTACCCAACATTGAACTCACCAAAAACAAACAAAGTTCAAGTGTTAGCTAGATTACTTTTGCTATCGAGCCTTACATCTTTCCTCTAGGCATTCACGAACTTGAATCCCTAAGGAAATTTAGCTCTTCATAATGAAACTAACAAAAAACAGTATATTTAAATTGAGGGAATTCATTGATATAGAAAGAAAATTGAAGATAACCAAAAACCACTGACAATTCAAACCTATATGAAAAACTACTTTGCCAAAACGATTGCTCTGAATTCAAAATCAAAAGAAACTCCAACTTCAATAAAATGTTACAACGGAAAAAAAAAAAAAAAAAACTAACAGTAGCTAAACTTCATAGTTTAAATGACATAATGGAAATTACAACAACTTGAGAAATCGAAAAGAACAAAACTGCACTAAAATTCGTTGCTCTTAGCTCAATCGAACAGAGGATTGTTCTTAACCACCTTCAACTCATGTTGAGATGGGATTGAAACAGAGTTTTTAGGGTATGTAATGTAGAAGAAATTACAACAGCAGCTACAAAATGAAAATAAAACTCACAGACAGTGAGGAAATAAAACACAAAATTCTCTTCCAAAAACCAGCTTCTCTTCATGGGTTCTTCTCCAAAATTTATAGGGACTTCGTGCTAGGGTTTCCTTCTTGGTTGATGTACATATACAACTAAGAATCCAGTTGAATTCGTTGGTATTTTCCTTCTCGAAATCCCTTGATTTGCGGTTTTCCTTAATTTTCAGATCTGTTGAAATTGCAATTGCCATGCAATTGCAATTCTGTTGCATTCCACGAAAACCTACACCAAAACATTAAGTAACTATGGATTTCCTTCTTCCTTTGTTCTCTGTTCTCAACTCACTTAATTTAAGGGTCTTCCAACAATAATGTAATTAAATTCAACCATTTTCCTACTTTTCATCCAATAATATGAATAAAATCACAAGCATAACTACATTTGGATGCCAAATAATCCTCATGAATGAGAATTATCACACATCAAGGGGGGTAGGGTTAAAGTCCTTGTAATTGTCATGAGCCATATATAAGGATATCCACCTAGTGATCAAAGATCCTGAGAACTAGGTTCAAAAGAAAAAACAAATTTTACGGTGGTCGTAAAAATGCACTATCTTTATATGTTGATCCATCCCTATAATATGAGTGCATTAATCCTATAACGTTGTGGAGGGTTGAGTTTTTCAATAAACTGTTAATAAAATTTGTAGCTCTTATGAGTGAGGTGTCGTTGTTATAGGAGCACCCCTTGACAAATTTTACCTATATGAGTGTGAGAGTGGAGTCGCTCTCTATAAGGATATGAGGCTTATTCTCAAATACACTCATGAAATTATAGGATCAGCACAAGGCTTTAATGTGCTAACCAACTACACAACATTTCAATCTTCTCTTCTTTCTAATTTCTCATATTTCTCTACTTTGCTCTTTAAGAGCAATTGGCAAAAAGAGGGGTGTTCTTTGTTATGGAGCTTTGAGCTTAACCTCTTTGTGCATTATAGTGGTTTGAGCTATACAATATTTCAGTTGGATTGTTGTATCCTGGAGGGGACAGGCCAGAGAAAATCTGATGCATCGGTAATCGATAAATAAATATATATCGCAGATGGCTTGAATTTTCTTAAAGAGAGCAAGATACATGTGCCTCAACCTAATTGTTTACATGTTTGTTTCTCAATATTTACTCTATTTTCCTCTGTTGTTTGTAATTCTCCCAACAAAGCTCAGGGACCAAAAAGGTAATTTTCTCAAAGAATAATTAGTCTTTCGTTTTTATCTTCCAATCATATAGCTTGTCTTGCACAACATTTGTATTTTTCCTTTTTCTTTTTAAGTTTTCAATAACATGTGGGAGAGGAAAGATTTGAACCCTTGACTTCTTAATCGAAGGCATACTGCCTTAACCAATTAAATTATGCTCAAGTTCACAAACGAAATGAAATGAGAAATTGAGTAGTAGAAGTGAGTATAATATTTGTTCTCGAAAAACTAAAAGTAAAAGTTAAAAAAAAACATTTTAGCTAAATTTAGGGCTTTAATGTGTAGCAAAATTTGTAGCCATTCGTCACGTATCCCTATGCAAAATACAAAATGCCATAAATCCAATTCAAACTCCTCATCTTGTAACTCCGGTGGGCTGATGTCTCTTTTACCTTTTGTCCTAGATCTTGTAACTCTGCCGCCCATCACTTGGCGCGTGCGGCCATTTTGGAGCCTACTGTTTGGCTGTCTCCCTCCACTTCGGAGGTAGACCCTGTTGTTTGGTATTCGGACTTTCCCAATTGGGTTCGCTGTATTCTTATTGAGGATGGTTTTTCCTCGTTTGTTTAATGAAGTATCTTTTCAAAAAAAAAAAAAAAAAAAAAAAAAAAAAACTCCTCATGATTTTCCCGCCAATTCTTTCTCTATTTATTTGCCAATACCATACAATTAATGCATTATATTTATATGTGCCAACATTTATTCACACATAGCTATGTGTTATTTTGACATTTACACTTTTTAAAACTTTATATTTATGGACACCCTTGATGAAATGTTACAAAAGAGTTCTATGCATTGCTGTTTTGATATTTATGGCAAAACAAAATTTGGTTTAAAATGCATTTCATATCCCAACTACATCAAAAAATTTGGCCCACCCGCCTTTTTTTTTTTTTTTTGCAACTTACCTATTTTCTCATATCACTTTATGCCAAATTATCAGTCGTTATTCAAATCAATGTATTACATCAATATTAAAATAATGGTGTAAAGAAAAGAAAAGGAAACAACTCGTATTCAAAAAAAAAAAAAAACTCTTTTGTATCAAAACTGAAATTTTTGGGAGAATTAAAATTTTTTAAAGTTTAGAGACAAAATTTTTAATTACTCAAGATTTATTAGGGTATTTTCAAAATATTTATATTCCTATTGGCATAGAAATATTCAAGTTCAGTATAGAGAATTGAATTACAAAAAATTAAAACACACATAATATTATTTGTAACAATATGTAAAGAAAGAAAGAAAGAAAATATTAAGAAGGAAAAAAAGGATAAAACCCAGAAGTTTAAACCTATTAAATCAACCATATTTATAAACACCAAACATTTATGAGTACTATTTCATTTTTTCAATGGAAGGATTGGTAGGTGTTTTGTCAAGTACCCTCGTCTAAATACTTCATCCTTAAATATTTTAGGGCTCTTTGGTTGGATTTCCACGAATAATATAGGTTAAAATACTATTTTGGTCTCTGTACTTTGAGCTTTGTTCCATTTTTGGTCCCTATACTTTCAAATGTCCAATTTTAGTCCATGTACTTTCAATAAAGCTTAAAATTGTTCCTTACTATTAATTTATGGTTAATTTTTCTTTAAAAAAAATTGGTCTCTATTAGTTTTTCCTCTATAAATTTTGAAAGTATGTTCACATGGTGTCTTTTCTTGTATTAAAATTATTATTATTATTTAACCAATTTTGATAAAAATTAACTTCAAACTTGTCATAGGGACCAATTTTAAGCTTTAGTGAAAGTACATGGATTAAAATTGGACATTTGAAAGTACATGGACCAAAATAGAACAAAGTCCAAAGTACAGGGACCAAAATGGTATTTTAACCAATAATATGTGTTTGAAAAATCAGATATCTGAGAATTAAATATTGTTGTATTTGATATTGAATGAAAACATTATTAGATTATAAATAATATTTGAATTTGTTTCGCGTAATTAATTAAATATATATATAATTGTAAAACATTAACTAATGAACTAATCCATTTAAAAATTTTAAAAAAAAACTAATGAACTAATCAAAATTAATTATAAGTAATTAATATAATTTAATTGCTTCTAAATAATAAATGAATAATTTTAATAAAACAACTAACTATTATTATTTAAAAAATGAATACTTACACTAAATTATTATTTAAATGAATAAATTTAACCTATTCTATTATTAGTTGATTAATTAATAATTTTAATAAATAATTTGAAAAAAATTAATTTTTACCCATAAATTTGTCAAGTTGTATCAATTTGTTCACCTTAAATTTTTAATTTCATCAAATCAAATCCTAAACTTAAACATGTATTGCAACTCTTACCCCGTGTTCAATTTCTATTAAATTTACCCCAAATCTTAATTAAAAAAAAAAAAAGTAAGGCAACATCTCTCAAAACTCACTCATTTCTGAAAGAAAAAAAAAAGCTTGGCACAAAAATTAAATCAATTATAGCACAAGATCGACGCTTGATAAATCTTTCAAAACTCAAAATTTTCAATAAATATTCAGTTCTAGTGTCAATTTTATTAATTTTGCACTAGACATGGACATATGTTTTATATTAATTCAATGCACATGAAATATTTTTATTGACGATTTTCTAAATGAAAATTTATTAGAGAGTAAAAATTGTAATACTTATTCAAGTTTAAGGTCAAGTTTGCAATTGTACTTATCAAAGTGTAAGGTGCAACTTGATAAAATTCAAGGTTGTGAAAATTGATACTCCTTGCTAAGTTTAGGATTAAAGTTAATGTTTTCCCAAATAATTTTATAAACTAGTTTTAATAAATAATTAATTTTGGAAAAAAAATCAAAATTAACCTTGAATTTAACAAGGTGTATCAATTTTTACCTTAAATAACTTGAATAAGTCTCGCCATTTTTAACTTTTGAAATGTTTTTGTTCAAAGGATTGTTAAAAATATATTCTAAAGTGCGTTCGATGAACTATAAAGCATACATATGATACAAAATTGATAGAATTTCAAAGAAAACAACGTTAGAGTTGAATTTTGATAGAGTTATTTAATAGTAATTTTATGCATTAAACAAACATATAACAAAGTCTCATCTAGCTAGCTGTTGCATATCATTTTTGTATGTATAACAACTTGATTTTGCCGTCTTTTGTAATCTACTTGGATAGCATTCATACAAATGTACTTGATTTTTTGTTTTTTTAATTGTAAATATTTAAGCTACAATGTAATTTTATTTTTTTTTTGTTAATAATGTAAAATTTTTTTTGTTAATAAAATGTAACTATTGTGGTTGTCAACATGAGCATAGCTCAACTAACATGAAGCTTGTACTCTCGATCAAGACGTCAGAGGTTTGAATCTCCCACCTCATATATTAAAAAAAAAATTGTTGTGATTTTGACTTAGTCTCAAAATTTCCCCATGGTTTTTTTTTAAAAAAAATAAATTGGTGCTAGTTAGAAAAAGTATTCAATGAGATTGTCACAATAAAGACTACTTTACGAACCATTGGGTGTGAAATAAAAAAATCTTCATGTCTCCTAATAATCATTGTCTACAAATTTGAAGTATTTTTGTAGTTTATCTCCCATACATCGGCCAACCGTGTAAAACTACCTACCACATTGTGATGACCATCTCAAATAATTTCTCTGCTAGTTGACGTTTGTTTTCAAAAGTTAGTTGCATCACATCTTCTCTAAATATTACTTCCTTGCTGATTGGGAACTTCTTGTTTGTTAGATCCCACTTCTTTAGGGTAACCAAAAAACATATATACATCTAATGGTTCTTGGTTGTATATTTCCTTAGTCTCCATGGACATACTGTACGCAACCAAATGCCTTCAAGTTTAGACATAGTGGATGTCCAAACCATTATATCTTCGATTAGTAGGGCTTAGAAATCCTATTAATAATAATAGCATAAGTGGCAATTATAGTCGATTCAACCCACAGTTTAGTTTTCAAAAACACGCATCTCACTTTTTTATTATAGTTCTCTACATGCATTCTAGCAAAGTACTCCATTTTGTTTTATGCTCTTGGATACCATACCCCCTTAGATTTGTTTGATTTTCTCCTCCTATATTCCACCCCTTAAACTTCTCTAGGTTGAAGGAAGAATACAGCATTGATCTTCAAGTTGAGGATAAGGTCATAAGCAAGGTCTACATTGACTTCAATTAGTATTGATACAATTTTATATATAAGGGGTGCGATTTCAAGGAAATAATGTTTTTTTCTTTTTGTCCAACATAATAATTTTTTAAAAAAAAAATTGAGTCATATAAACATCACGAATCTTACGAAATTAATAAAAATGAATATTTAATTGACTATATAGGCCTACAAATAAATATCATTTGATACTAAGTGGCAAAATTCAAGGATTAAATCACACATTTTGATAATTTAAAGATTTAATAGATTTAAAAGTAAAAATTTTAAAAAAAAAATAAAATAGACTAAATTACAACTTTAATCCTTTAACTTTGATTATTATGTCAATTTAGTCTCTTCTTTTTTCAAGTTTCATTGTTTGTATGGTGGACATTTCGCAATCAATCGTTAGGATACCAACTTAATAAAGTATTTTAACATTACACAGTCATCTTGCCAGTTAATTTTAACATTGTATAATAATAAAAACTTAATTAAAAAAGATCAATACATAAAATTGAAACTTTTTAAATATTAGGAACCTGATGTAAAAAAAATATCCCAAAGACTAAATTATATTTTATCCAAACAATATAATCAATTTTATACTTTTATAAGATCATATATAAAACTTTTATATGCCAACTCGAGCATAATTCAACTAGTTAAGACATATCCAATTAACCAAGAGGTCAGAATTTTGAATCCCCATGTGGTTGAACTAAAAAAATAAAACTTTTATATTACTTGAATTTATAACTTTAAAAGCATCTAAAGTATTTATGTTACCTTGGGCATCAATAGGAGATAACTCTTGATGCAAGACCACTAGAAACTATAATAAAGATCACTTTCCAAATTTGATCAGAAAATGTTATATGAATGAACCACCATATATACCACAAGTTGGCTGTTGCTATTTAACAAGAAACCAGCCTCAGCCTCTCCACTGTCTGTACATATTCAAGAGGAAACAGCTGAAAATTGAAGATGAGGGATCCTTTTCTGTACATAGTTGTGAAGTTTTTAATGCCTCTTCTTTATTTTGCCTGGGAACAAACAAATAGAAATTTCAGTTTATGGATCATCCAGACACCAGAGTAAAAGATCATTCCGAAAACCTGAGTGGAAACTCCATACAAAACAATGCCATATTTCGAGTCCAGACATTTCGACATTTTAGGTAGGTTGAGAGTAATTTTGATCAGTTCTATTGTCATTGGTATTTGTCTGAGTTCTAACATCAACATCAGAATCATCCTCGTCGCTCTCACGAGCATCGCTAGATAATTCGAGAATAGCGCCCATGTCATATGAGCTTTCTGAGACTTCATCATTAGCAATAATAAAGGTTGTAGAACCTTCCTCTAACATTTCTGTCACTATCCCCAACCTCATATTTGAAAACATTCTAAGACGTACAAGCTTAAACTTGTGCTCTGGTCTATGTTGCTGGTTGAACCGACCAGGACGCTTCGAACGTGTATTATAGCATTCACCACAGAGGTCAAAGCCTACTGCCTCCAAACAATCCTCGCACTTGTATCTATCACCAATGATGGGATACATCTGCAGCGTACAATAAGACAGTACTATCACTAACCAAGTGATCATCTGGCAATCAAATTCTAATCTGCAAACTAGTTTCAATATCTGAACCCTTTTTTTTTCAGGCATATGTGCCATAGATTATATGAGGCTTTCTGTTGAGTAATCTCCATAAATCTATTCATCAATCCACTGTATAAAATGCAACTATTTTATCAGGATACATAAATAAAAGAGCTTTTTCTTCCCAAAGAAATTTTTTTCCATTTATATGGTGAAAACAGAACAGAAAAAATGTGGTCCCAAGCAAGTTCGCAAAAAAAAAAAAAAACTCACATTAGAGTAATGAACAAAAGGAGACTGAGTACGAAAATAATTTCAAAGTAAACACAAAGTAAAACAATGAAACTAAGTCAAGTTAAACACTTCTCTTTCGTTTTCATTAAGCCTATTGTTTCTTTCAAGCCAAAGCCCAAGTAAAGATTTCACTACATTCATCCACAACATATTTTCCTTTACTTTCTCAGCAGATGTCCATATAGCATTTGGGTTAGGCTCTGTTTTACCCTTGGTGAAAGGACCAGAGAGCAATTGGAAATCCATGGGAGAAAATGCCAACATTTCAGACTACAGGGACAAAGAAACAAGAGGTGACTCATAATCTTCTTTATAAAGCAGAAGCTCAGCTTCGAGCATCTCCTTTGAACTCTATCACTAGCATTAATCTCTTCATGACCAACAGTCCAAGCAAAGGTTACTTTGTTAGACACCTTTCCTTTCCATAAAGCTGGATCGACCTTCCTTAATCTAACTGACTATTTTTACCAACAAGTTTAGAAAGAGTGATTTAACTGAAATAAAGGCCTGAAACAGGGAAGATCCCAATTGTCCTACCTTCCCCTCTATTTAGTTGCACACAATTAGCAGTTCTATAATACCCTTAAAATCATTCAACCCCTATTCTGTTGGGTTTCTTCTAGCCATCATCCAAGCCTGTCTTCAAAAGAATCAGGAACCGCACATCAAAGGTTGAGGTCCACCGATTATCCATCTTTCCCAAAAGGATTGGTATCCCATTACCAACACTATGGGATGAAAAATGTCTAATAACATGCTCAGTTTAGCAATATTCCGCCAGCTTCCTGATTTTCTTTCTTTAAGGAACAATCCCCAATCCTGTCATCCCTACTCTTATTTTTATTTTTTAATTTTTTTTTTGGAAATTCCCATTGCCATGTGGACAGAAAGCCTCGTTTCTCTAAGATTACCAAGCCCCAACAACCCAATTTTAACAATAAGAAAATAACACCCCAATTAACCAGATCACCCGATCTTTCTTCTTTTTTGGCTCCCCACAAGAAGTCCCTCAGTTTTCTTTCCAGGATAAGTGCCACCTTCCTTGCCAACTTGAGAACCAACAAGTAATAGCTAGGTAAGTTATAGCTAAGACTGCTTTAGTTAAAGTAAGATGACCACCTTTCATAGCCAACAGTTTTTTCCAGTTATCAAGTTTCCTTAGCATCCTCTCTCTTAAACCAGTTCCTGAGGCACCACCCTCTTAGGATTATCCCCAATGATTATCCCCCAATGGCACATCCAACTAAAATATAGGAAGTCCCTTTTGAGTACTGTTAGGTATCCTGCCTAACTCTCCTGCAAATTCTTAGAAAAAAAACACAACCAACAGCAATAATATAAAGGAAACACGGTTATATTGGGAGTTCTCCAATATACAGTGATAACTTGTATAAAAAGATAACCAATAGCAATGTCAAGGATAAGAACAAGATAACTCCAGCAATTCGGGAGTGCTGGGAACTCTCCCCACAAGCCAAACAGACTTCACAAAAAACATACCCCCCTCCCCAAGGAAAACACTCCTCTATAACCCCTTCCTTCTCTCACAATCCGTACAACCCAACAGCAACTCACGCGCCCACTACTAACTTCCTTATCCCTCCTCACATAAGTATGCATAATCGGGGGCCTCACAATACCCCCGGGGTCAAATACACCTTGTCCTCAAGGTGGAAATTCAGAAATTGCTGCTTAATGAAATTCACTTCCTCCCATGTAGACTCGCACACTTGCTAATCTTTCCAATGCACCAACCATTCCTCATAATTCAATTCAGTATTCCAACGCAACCCCATAACATCAAGTAGAATCGCCTGCCATTCAAAATCTTCCGTCAAGATCGGAGCACGAGTCAGTACTGTGTTGTTTGGATTCACACACTTCTTCAGCTGAGAAACATGAAATACATTATGGATAGAAGATTCTGGTGGAAGTTCCAACCTATAGGCCACGGCTCCAACCCTTTCCCTTACCTGGAAGGGACCGAAAAACTTAGGGGGCAGCTTCTCATTTCAACGTTTTTTGTTAAGGAGCGTTGTCTTATGGGCCGAATTTTTAGAAACACCATGTCCCCCACCTCGTATTGCACCTCACGTCTATGCTGATCAGCGTATTTCTTCATTCTGTTTTGAGCTACTGTGAGATGCTCTTTCAAAGCTACTAGGGCCACATCCCTATCCATCAGTTGTTGCTCCAGGGTTTTATTCGTTGTCTTCCTATTGCCATAAGAGATGATCGGGGGCGGTGGACGACCATAACCAATCTGGAAAGGAGTGGTGTTGATTGAAACATAATAAGTTGTGTTATACCAATATTCGGCCCATGGAATCCACTTACTCCATTGCTTTCACTACAAAAACATCGCAAATAATTCTCAAGGCTTTTGTTCACAATTTCCGTTTGACCATAGGACAGAGGATGGAACGTCGTGCTCTTCTTAAGCTCGGTGCCTTGCATTTTAAACATTTCATTCCAAAAATTACTCACGAAAACCTTGTCTCTATCGGACACAATCGAGCTAGGGAAGCCATGTAACCTCACGATCTCCTGAATAAAAACTGAAGCCATATCTTTAGCTGAAAAGGGATGGCTAAGGGTTACAAAATGCCCATACTTGCTCAATCTATCAACCACCACTAGGATTGTATCCTTGCCCAATGACTTTGGCAACCCTTCAATGAAATCCATCGATATATCCTCCCAAATGTGAATCGGGGCTGGTAACGGCTGGAGTAACCCGGCGGGTGTCACTGCTTCAACCTTGTTTCTCTGACAAACAATACATGCTTCCACATAAGCTTTGACATTAGATTTCATACCCCTCCAATATAGCTCTCCAGTTAGTCGCTTATAAATCTGTAAAAAATCCCGAATGCCCCCCAATCACATAACCATGATAGGTGTGTAGAATGGTTGGAATCAGAGAAAAAGTAGCTGACAGAACCATTCGACATTTATACAATAATTTGCCATGCTCAAGAGAAAACTTGGATAAAGTGTCTGGTTCAGTTGTTAACTCCTTGATGATGCCTATAAGATATTCATCTTCTTGCACTTCCTTTTGGACTAGTACTACATCCACAATGGCAGGAGTTGTGAGGTGAGCTAATTCGGCTACATGTGGTACATGCGAGAGAGCATTAGCTGCTTTATTTTCCAGGTCGGGTCGATATTCAATCTCAAAATCATATCCTACTAATTTTGTCACCCAACGTTGGTACTCCGGTTGTATCTCAGTCTATTCTACCAAGTACTGCAGTGATCTCTAGTCAATTCGAACCACAAACTTTTGGCCCAATAAATAGTGCCTCCATCGTTGGACTACCAACACAATTGCCATAAGCTCCCTTTCGTAAACTGATTTACTTCTTGTTGAAACCGAAAGTGAGTGGTTAAAATGGGCGATAGGTCTTTGGTTTTGAGATAACACTGCCCCTAAACTAGTACCTGATGCGTCTATCTCGATTACAAAAGGTAAACTTAAATCTGGCAAGGGTAACACTGGAAGAGTCACCATATCATGTTTCATTCGCTCAAACGTTGCAGTAGCCTCAAAAGTCCATACAAAAGCATCTTTCTTGAAGAATTGATGAGGAGGGGTTGCTAATGTTCCATAATTTAGCACAAATCTCCTGTAATATTCGGTCAGCCCCAAGAACCCACATAATTCTTTTAGCGTTTGAGGTACTGGCCACTGAAGCATAGCTTTGACTTTTTCAGAATCGGCTTCAACCCGTCTGCTGAAACCCAATGGCCCAGATATTCTATTCTATTGGCCGAACACACATTTCTTTCGGTTGGTGAACGAGTTATCCTGCAATATATTAAAAACAACCCCCAAATGGGTTTTGTGCACTGTAATATCTGGACTATACACCAGTATATCGTCAAAAAAAACAAGTACAAATCTACGAAGGTAAGGGCAAAAACCTGATTCATCAACGATTGAAATGTGGCCGACGCATTGGTTAGCCCAAACGGCATGACTAAGAATTCATAATGGTCCTCATGAGTTCGGAACGTCGTCTTCGGAATATCCGTATCATGCATCTGTATTTGATGATTACCGGAATTAAGGTCAAGCTTCGAAAATACCTTGGATCCATGTAACTCGTCCAACAGCTCCTCAATCACAAGAATAGGAAACTTGTCCGGCACTGTTACTCGATTCAAAGCATGATAATCTACACAAAATCGCCATCTGCCATCCTTCTTTTTCATCAAAAGTACTAGACTCAGAAAATGGGTTGTTACTCGGTCGAATGATCCCAGTGGCCAACATCTCTGTAATCAACTTCTCAATTTCTGTTTTCTGAGCATAAGCGTATTTATACGGCCTCACATTCACAAGGGGTGCCCTTCTTCCAGTTGGATTCGATGGTCAACCTTCCTGCTTGGGGGTAGTCCTGGTGGTAACTCGAAAATATCCTCATTTTCCTCCAATAATTTCTGTATGCTACTCAGTGCTTGAGTTACTTCCTGACTCTTTCTTGAGTCTATCTAATCTTCTTGTTCATCTATATTCAGACCTCGCATTTCCACTAGGATTCCTTGATCTTCCCCTTACCACGTTTTTTACATCATTTTCAAAGATACTTCAGCTCGCGTAAGCATTGAGTCCCCCTTGAGCATTATTTTTTTCTCCACGACCATAAAAGTCATCATCAGCGTTGCCCAATCCACACCCATTAGACTTGTCTTCCCTAACCATTACATGCCCAATATGGCATCAACCCTTCCTAATTCAAGGGGTAAGAAGTCCTCATGGATAGTAAGCTCCAGTAGCTTGATCTCAACAGCTTTGCACACCCCTTTTCCGCGAAATGCTACACCAGTACCCATTACCACTCCATAATTTGATGTTTCAATAAGAGGCAACTTCAACTCGTCAACTAACTCTTGAGATAGGAAATTGTGGGTGGCTCCACAATCAATTAAAACCACTATTTCCTTCTCGCCTATTTTCCCTTTGAGTTTCATTGTACCGGGGGTAGAGAAACCGATCACTGACCTTAATGCAAGTTTGATTACTCCTTCGACTTCGATAGTGTTAGCTTCGAGTAGATCCTCCGTGAAATCAATCGCTTCTATTTCAAATTCGCCCGATTCCATGACCACCAAAACCCTCAACTCCCTTATTTCTCGAGCTTTACATTTATGGCCTACAAAATACTTTTCGTCGCATTTAAAACATAACCCTTTTTCCCTTTTTTTGCTGATCTTCGACATCTGACAGCCTCTTTGATAGGCCTTCCCTACGGTTTACCACATTCTTCTCTGGTAGGGTTATTGTCCTCGTTAGTAAGACTTCGGCCCCCTTACTGCTGTTATTTTTTGGGATAGCGTTAGGCCGCCTATTGGGCCATATTTGGCCTGTTTGTGGCCCAACATCGTTTACCTCTCCTTGCAACTTAACTACGAAGTCTCGATCATCTATCAAACGGGCCTGCTTGATGATGGCCTCCAGCCCAACTAGTTGTCGGTTGATTACCTCGGCCCTAATATCCGTCTATAAGCCGTTCAAGAATGTGCTCTCCAGGACATCATCATCATCCAGATGATGTAATAGTGCTGATAGAACTTCAAATTGATGGATGTACTCTACTAATGTTCCTTCTCGTCTCACTGCCAAGAAAAGCACACAAAGACTTCCTTCTTGGGTCAAACGAAAATGCGCGACCAACCCTTGCTTTAGCTCTTCCCAAGTTTTGATTTCCTTTCGACTGTGAGCCCATCGGAACCAATCCCCAACATCATGCTCGAAACTAATTACCGATATGTTAACTTTCTCATGCTCAGTCAGTTGGTGGATATCGAAATATCCTTTAGCCCTAAAGATCCAAGAGTCGAGATTCTCACCTGAAAAAACGGGCATCTCCAATTTCTTAAACTTACTTCTATCTCCTCCATTATCCTTCCTCAACAAGGATGATTCACCTTCTTCAATAGACTCTCCTCCCTTCGGTTCTTCCCCCAAGTCCATTGCCTTCGATTTGTGGGAATATCCCGCTATTATCACTGAAACATTTCTGAACTTACCATTGGATAAATTCGTCAGCATGTTTGTTGTTGCTCTCTGGTTCTTGATAACCCCCACGGTAAGCCTTTCGATACTTTTACTAATACTCTGCAGCGTCTCTTTAATCTCTACTACTTCTTTCTCAGTTCCTTCAACTCTTTCCTCCATCTGCTTTTGCGCCATACTCCTTGTTCTCCCCAGGATGGCAAGCTGGCTCTTATACCAATTTGTTAGATGTCCTACCTAACCTCTTCTACAAATTCTTAGAAAAAAAAACACACAACCAACAGCAATAATATAAAGGAAACACTGTTATATTGGGAGTTCTCCAATATACAGTGATAACTTGTATAAAAAGATAACCAACAGCAATGTCAAGGAAAAGAACAAGATAACTCCAGCAATTCGAGAGTGCTAGGAACTCTCCCCACAAGCCAAACAGACTTCACAAAAAACATACCCCCCTCCCCAAGGAAAACACTCCTCTATAACCCTTTCCTTATTTCACAGTCCGTACAACCCAACAACTCACGCGCCCACTACTAACTTACTTATCCTTTCCCATTTTACCCCTCCTCACATAAGTATGCAAAATCGGGGGTCTCATAAGTACATCCCAATTCCGAACTCATCATCCAACCTCTTAATTTCGCTAGTTTCCATGTTTATTACAGACACCAGGGATATTTCTTGATTAATTTCTACGCCCAAGATACATTCAAATAGCCTTAACATACTAAACAAGTTGCCTATCTGGGTTCTATCATTCTCACAAAATAAAATAGTATCATCCACAAATCGATGGTGAGAGATATACATCCTTCCCGACACGAAATTCTTCTAGTAGTCCCCAAACAATGCCTATCACAAAGGAAAGTACAAAGGTAATGGATCCCCTTATCTCCTAGTTAGCTAGATGTCATGATACTTCCTCTTAGCTTAACATTCAGGAAGGTTGGAATTTAATATCTAAAATGCATCCATATGTCCACTTTAGCCACCTGCTTCCAAAACCTTTTCTCCCCAATCCTATAATTAAGAATTCCCAATCCACCGTATCATATGCTTTCTTAAAATCCATCCAGAAAAACCATCCCTTTATCTGCAATTTTCATCTTTCATCAACTATCTCATTAGCTATTAGGACTAAATCCACAATTTGCCTCCCCTCCATAAATGCTATTTGATTTCCCGATATCATAATATTAAGAACTTTTTAAATCCTCTCAATAAACACCTTGAAACTTGTCATCTAAATCCCATGAATCGAAGTCGTTGGGTGATGATCTTCAACTCCAACGGCCTTCTCTTTAGGTGAAGCAAATGAAGTTCTCCTATAGGTAAGAATTAAGATGGTCTTCATGAATACTGGGACAAGCCCAAAACTTATATTTGATGTTCCAAGTTTTTTTATGGAATTCACCACTAAAGTCGTTTGACCCGAATACTTTTGGGAACCCCCTACCTCCTCAGAAGGCCTTTTCAGCCAAGAAGAATTTTCTATGAGAATCAGATTCCAAGGAAGCCCCATTTGATAGAAAGCAGGCATTATATGTATCTTGGTGTATACTTATTTTGAAAAAAGAGGTAAGTAGAATCTGAATGTCTTCCACAATAGTAGACCATTCTCAGTCCTTAACTCTGAAATTATCATTTTCCTCCCAGACGCCAACCATCTGTGAATAAAAGCTGAATTTTCATCCAGTAATTTTACTCTTCTGATAGGAATGGTATTAAGGGTATATTAGTAAATAGTTAGAGAGTTTGTTAGGGTATTTGGTTATAAATAGAGGGAGTGGGATAGGGAGAAGGTAAGCATTGATTCAGTGATTTGGTTTAGGGCTTGAGTGATCTCAAGTTAGGGAGGGTCCAAGTACCTCGAACACTTGGTTTATCTTGTAGCTTGGTTATCTTTTACATTTCAATATATTCGGGTCTATCATCTTCTGGATGAGTTTCTTTTCATCTTGCAAATTGAGATCAATAAATTTCTTTATTGAATTTTCTTCTTTGCTCTTTATCTTCAAATGATAAATTTTCAGTTTCCTTCTTGGTATCCAAGCAATAAATATCTTTCTCCAAAGACTCCTCATTCTCCCCTACATCCTCAAAAGATAAGTAGCTCCAGCCTTTGATTCTCTGCCTTAAAATTCTAAACTCATTCATGATTTTATACCCGATACGTTGTTCCTGAATATTCTCCCTCCACCAAAGGTCAACCAACTAAGATAAATTGGAATTATTTTGCCAACAATTTCTTAAAATAAAATGGAAAGGGTCCCCATTTCAGATTCCCAGTTTCTAGCACGATAGGTGCACGACCATAGATTATTCTAGCTCTTTTGGAAGCTGCAGACTCCTTACATTTATCTATTTGTTCCTTCGGAACCAAAAACAAATCAATAATAGGGAATAACTTGGTCGTTATATTGACCAAGTGAATCCACCATTGCCAAATGGTACTTTCATTCAATCGAGACTGTCATGTAAATCCAGTGTTTTCAAGGCGCACTAGGCCTTGGAGTGGGCCTTGCACTTTGACCAGCACACTTAAGATGGATGGATTAAAACATGTAAATCAGCAAGTCTCCATGTCCTTGAGCTCATTTAAGATGGATGGATTAAAACATTTCCGCTTGACCCATAAGTTTGATAGGAATGCCCTAAAGGAAATTAGGAATAGTAATAGGATAGTAAAGCTATATTAGTTTTATTATTTATTAGTTCTTTTTTTTATAAGAAACCAGAGAATGTATTATAAACACAAAAGAAAGGTCAACAACCTAGGGGCCGGGTAGAGAAACCCCCCCCCCCCCCCCCCCCACACACAAACTAAACTATCAAAGCCTTCCAATCATTTAAGCAAGGCTACATTAGTTATGGTAGAAAATCAAGCGGTAAATTAGGGATGTTATTTATTTCCTTGTATATTTATAGGTTGTAATTTCCTTTTTAGACTCAGGCTAATTGTTGATTTTTTGGATCTATGATTGGTTTCTTTCTTGTATAAATATCCTTATTTGCACTCAATAAGATACCAGAAAATTACTCTTATACATAGCATCGGCTATTGACCAAAGTATTCATTATAAAGAGATGGAGTGTGATGAGATGAACGGAGACAATTGTTTAGTAAGTTTAGTATTCATTATAAAGAGATGGAGTGTGATGAGATGAACGGAGACAATTGTTTAGTAAGTTTAGGCTAAGTGCGAGTGCTCAAGAGAAGGGAGATTCCATGTATGTCGAATATTTGGAGTTATATTGCAATTCTTCAATCTTTTATATTTCAATATTATTCTACTCATTGTTTGGTTCTATCGTTTATAGTTCAGTAACAAAGATCTCAAACAGTACGAGAGGAATGATGGAAATATAAGGAAATTACCCCACAAGAATCACAACCAACTGCAGAATGCACTTTAGAAGCAACTTCATTGGAACCTGGAAGCAAATAATAAACTTAAATAAACGAAACTGATATTATACAGACTAATTTTGTATTAATGAGAATGCCTTAATGAACAATTTACAATATTGTAGAGCAACAATATGCCATCCAGCATTATAAGTACATTTCTACCCTTATCCAAAGGATTGAAGAAGAACAAAATTGTAAATAACACCATCATTTTCAATTCCTATATGTGTACAGAGTTCTGTTTTCCTGAAATACCAATAGGAAAGAAATGAATACAGCTTGAACAGCTCTTCTATCAAATAAATGGACCTAAAAACACAGGTAAACTTTGAAACTGAGAAGCACGGATACTGACACGGACACGGAACGACGATACGTCAATTTCTAAAAAACTAGGACACGGACACGTTGGGGATATGATTTTTTTATTATTATTTTTTTAATATATAGATGTATATGATATGGATCTATTTCAGTTTCAGCTTCAAGGATTTATTTTAATATTTTTAAAAAATAAATAAACTAGTTTAGAAAAAGTAGAGATATAGAGAGACTTTATGTTATAGGGTAAAAAAGTGATCAGATTAAGTATTAGACCTTAGTTTCAAAAAAGGAAAAAAAGTATTAGACCCTTAGTTTCAAAAATGAAAAAAAAAAAGTATTAGCCCTTATATTTATGGAAGGAATGTCGAAGGAAATTGCCAGATGGCAGTTTCATGCAACCATTCCTTTTTTATTTTTTGAAACTTGTAACCAGTCAATTCCTATTTAATTCCTCTAGAAACTGTCTCCTGAGCAATGATACTGCCACACGGCAGTTTAGGCAATCTTGGAATTAATGAGATGAGACCATTCTCCCTTCTTCTACTACGTCCTTCCTTCTTCCTTTTTATTTTTTTCTTTTTTCCATACTTCTCCTCTTCTGTCTTTTCTTCTCCTTCTTCTTTCTTTTCATTTTTCTCTTTTTTCTATACTTTTCTATTCCATCTTTTCTTCTCCTTCACCAACTTCTTTTGTTTCTCACATGTTTGAAAATCTTTAAAACAAAAAGAAAAAAGGAAAGGGACAGGAGCACATCAAGTGGTCGTCGGCCACGGCGAAGTGGGCGTCGAAGGCTTCTTCGTGTTCGTGAATGGACGGTTAGAAGGGAGGAGATGAGAATTGAAGTCAAGGTTTTTACGATTTAGTGATATTCCATCTTTTTGTGTTCTTATTTTTTGTTTAAAAAGTTTCTCCAACGTGTCCAAGGTGTGTCCTAAGCGTGTCCAAGGCGTGTCTGAAATTTAAAAAAACAAAAACAAAAAATGACACGTAAATTAACGTGTCGGACACGTGTCCGAAGCGTGTCCGAACGTATCTGTGTCTGACACGTGTCTGACACGAACACTCAGCCTAAAATGAAGTGTCCGTGCTTCATAGCTTTGAAACAAAGCAAATTGCATCACTTCAAAGATCATACAGAAATACCAGAAATTCTAGATGGTCCATCTACATCTACTTCAGCATGAAACCTTTGTCGGCCTAATCCACAAAAAGGAAAGGGCTTCCAGAGTCGAGGACTTTAGACCCATCAGTCTCATTACCAGTGTGTACAAAACCATTGCTAAGGTGTTGGCCAATAGGCTGAAAAAGGTCCTCCTTTCAACGATCTCTGAAGCTCAAGGAGCTTTCATTGAGGGAAGGCAAATCCTTGATCAAGCCCTTATTTCCAACAAGGCTATTGAGGATTATCGGGGTCGTGGTCTTGAGGGCATCATCTTTAAGATTGACTCTGAGAAAGCCTATGATCACGTGGACGGTAACTTTTTGGATAAGGTGCTTGAGAAGAAAAGTTTTGGTTACAAGTGAAGATCGTAGATTTGGAGCTGTATAAGGCCGGTCAAGTATTCCATTCTCATAAATGGTAAACTCAAGAGGAGGATTCAAGCTACGAGAGGCCTTGGACAAGGGGACCCTCTTTCCCCCTTTCGCTTTCTCCTGGTGGTGGATACGCTTAGTAGGATTGTCTCGAGACGGGTAGAAGGAGGTATTATCGAGGGCTTTGAAGTTGGTTTTAACAAAATACCTCTATCCCATCTCCAGTTTGCTGATGATACTATTTTCTTTTGCTCTGGTAAGGAGGATTCTTTCCTCCTTCTGAATCACATCTTAGCTTTCTTCGAGTCTTTATTGGGGCTTAAAATCAACAGAGGTAAATGTCAAGTGTTGGGTCTCAATTGTGACCCCATGAAGGTGGGTAGGTGGGCTAGTTTTGTGCACTGTGAGGTGGGGTCCTTCCCCTCTTCCTATCTGGGCCTCCCCCTTGGTCATAATCCAAGAACCATTCCTTTCTGAAACTCTGTTATTGAGAAGGTTCGTAAGAGACTTGCCTCGTGGAAAAGAAGGCAAATTGACCCTCATTCGTTCGGTCCTTAGCGGCATCCCTACTTATTTCTTCTCTCTCTTTAGAGCCCTTCTTGCTATTTGTAACTCTCTTGAGAAGTTTATGAGGGATTTCCTTTGGGATGGGGTAGGTGAAGGGAGAAGTGCTCACTTGGTGGGCTGGGAGACTCTGGTAAGCCTTTAACTCTGGGGGTTAAAGTTAGGGAACTTAAGGATTTGGAATAAAGCCTTGCTGGCTAAATGGCTTTGGAGGTTTCCCCTTGAGGCCAATGCTCTTTGGCATAGGATTATTGTGAGTAAATACAGTCCTCATCCTTTCGAGTGGTGGTCGAGTGGGATTAAAGGCACTTACAGAAATCCATGGAAAGAAATCTCCTTTGAGCTTCCCTCCTTGTTTGGTTTAGTGCTCCATGGGGAATGGGAGGGATACTTATTTTTGGGAGGATAATTGGGCGGGGGATAGTCCCCTCTGCTCCACCTTTCCCCATCTTTATCATTTATCCTCCAAGAAAAATTGTTTTGTGGCTAAAGTCCTTGTTTCTTATGGGAGCTCTCCTTCTTTGTCGCTAGGTTTCTATCGCCCGATTTCCAATAGGGAAACTTAGGATGTTTTTTGTTAGAAGGGAAACAATTCCATCTACCTTTTCGCGAGAAGGGACGCTTCTTATGGACTGCGGGGGTTTATGCTATTTTATGGGGGTTATGGGGTGAGATAATAAAATCTTTGGAGGGAATGAGAGGTCCCGAGGCCTAGTATGCATTGGATAAGACATGCTATTCGAAATGATTCACAAGGCAATTTTCCTACAACCTCTGACAAATACATAGTTTGGACAGCTAACAATCTTCAATCAGCACAAGTTGAGCACGAACAAAAGTGCAAAAAATACGTGAACTAGAAATTAAGAAAGAAAAAAAGAGGAGAAGAAGAATGAAATGTGTAGCAAGCACTACAAGCACGACAAATAGATTAATCCAAGATCACAAATGCCATTATATTAAAGACGATAAATTAAGCAAGTGTAAATAAACGTACAGGAAGTTGGACTCTCATGCTTGAAAGTTTTGGCCAGGTTAAGCTGAACTGAGTCTCTTCGGAGTCTATATTCTTCAGGAAATTGTTCCTTCAAAAACTGATCAAGCTCCAAACAGACATTTGGAAATCCCCTTGGTTGCAAAAACTGACAAACTTGACACTTGAGTGTCTCAACTTGCGAGTTCATACAACTCTCACAAAATGCTGTAAACATAAAAATAAGTTCTATTGAAACCTTTTTGGCATTGAAGTTGAGATATTTTGGGAATGGTATTAAAGTTGAAATAACCCCAATATTTAAAACATTACTTTTAGTATACAATTGAAGATAAAAATAAAATGCAGGCCCACACAGGGATGAAATGAGATTATATATACCATGGCCACAGTTAAGAACCACAGGTCGGAAGAGCAATTGGGTGCACGCTCGACATAGCACATCAGCAACTGAAATCTTCTCCTGGTTTTGAGTCTTTTGACCATGAAGATCTTGTAGAGAATTGAGGCTTTCAGCAGAGGCAGATCTAACAACTTCAGAATTTTCTTCTAATATTAATTCAGAAACAACGCTGTCATTGTTTGTATTTGCATTCATCTCGCCATTAGCAGAATCTTCCAAGAGTTCCATCTTTTTACCAGCTTGGGAGCCACATGCAAGGGAATCAAATTGTGGAGAGAAAAGGCCAAGTTTCCTTTCCTCTTCTGAAAATGAAATTATTAAATGGATAAAACAGCAAAAGTAGAAAGGCACATAAGTAAACTAGAAGGTTAAAATAACTCTAGAAAACTCAAAAGAAAAATCAACAATGAATAATTATTCATTTGCTAAACAGACATTAAGAAAATTATCATTTTCATAAATATAGTTACACTATATTGAGATTCACATGAATTTCAACATAATTAATATTTAACATCCAATGCATAAAGTAATGAATCATTTGCGTTCTAAATTTTTTTTTCAATATGAAACATAAAAATCATTGATAAAAAAGAATATGAAAGAGGGAAGATAAGATATATCTTATAAATTATTAAATTAAACAAGGAATACAACTAGGGGCACTAGCAGTTTCATCAAGAAAAAGATAGAAGAACAGGTACATTAAATAAATAATTATGCATTTTAAATCTATGTACATTCATTTTATTCACTTCCATTTGTGGTCAAGATGGCAAAAATTATTGAGTTTTGATATTGACTCCTTTGTGTTTATTTTTATTTCCATCCACTGTTTTATATTCTTCTTCTTCTTCAAAAATTAACAGCTAGACTGGATCGACCATCAGGTCATTTCACTCCCTACCTCATTTTGTTGCTGCACTCTCGTGAGTTATGTAGGTTACACAATTATTAAACCATCAGGCACTACAGAGAGCTTGTTAAATTTATGGTTTTGTTTCCATCTTCCAAGAAAATAGATCAATCATTTGAATCCACATTAATTCACGTTTTCCATTGAGTGAACAGACCATCTTTGAAAATTATGATTCATTTGTGCACTGCAAAAACGATTTCACCTCACTTCATATGATATGCATCTCCATGAGATGTTTGTTTTTAACAGCCATGATTGCGGCCATTGCAGTTATTAGTACATAAGCGATAACCGCATACAATAGAAAGCTCACCTAGTATTTGATTTTCCCTTTTCTTATAGGCCACGGGATAAATCTTCACGATCAATAGGTGAAGCATCTCACAGATGGATGGAAAGTGATAATATGGATGCCTACAAATTGGACAGTGGGACTCACGAAAACCATTCATGGATTTGTGCACACACCAAAAACATGAAATATGACCACAAGCTGAAATAGAAGAAACCAAAAATTAACAAAAAGATGGCACCTCTCAAAAGAAAATTTACGGTCAGCATCTAATTATACTCACAGAGCACTATCGGCTTGTAGAGAAGATCCCTGCAATTCACAACCAACTTAAATTAGCCATATGTATGAAGGAACTGATGAAGACAAATTATAGTAACAACAAATAAAAGACCTCCATGTAAATGTTCCCGTCTTTGTTTCTCATTTCTAACAATACTATATGCCATTACCTCATGATCACGTAATGCTAACTTTTACTCCAAAATTCTGGAAAACCCAGCCTTAAGCTGTGGTCCCCATTGAATATGTGTCTCTATGAAGCCAAATTATTTACAAAATAATCTTTTTTATTTCCAACCACGCCTGCCATTCAAATTGTCTACACTACTTTTATATAAACATTTATTTGGCATAATCCAGGTATTAAAAAGTATGTAATAGTGTCCTTTGTAGGAAAAATTCAGAGGATAGACTGCATCTTTTTTTCCTCTGCCCGTCTGCAGCTGCTTGTAGGGATAGATTGTTTAAATGCTTCAATCTTTGCTGAGCTGGGCCACAAGATTGTACAGAAGCCTTCTACCAAATCATCTCTGGGTCATCTTTCAAGAAGGAAGCAAGGATCATTTGGTTTTGTGCTGTGACGGCACTCTTGTGGAAGCTTTGAAATGAAAGAACCTTGAGAATTATTTTTTTTTTGAACAAGAAACAAAATTTTTTATTGAATAAATGGAAAGAGACTAATGCTCAAGAGATACAAACTCCACAAGGGAGTGAAAGAAACTTGAGAATTTTCCAGGGAAGGGATTCTAATCTCCAGACTTTTTGGACCAAATCAGGCTTTTCTCTTCTACTTGGTGCACTCTTTACAATGATTTTTGTAATTATGGTCTATTGCAAATTGCTGCAATCCTTTTTGTAATCCCCTTGGAACCTCCACTATTTGGCAATAGAAGTGCAAAAAGCTTGTCAGAAGAAAAGTTGCTAATACTTGTTTAAGTCATTACTAAGATCTTGAAAAGTGTTGACTTGATATTGACCATTCTTTAGTTATTTGTAGTCATTACTGACAATTTTTGTCATGGTGTCGAACATGAACAAATTCCAAAGGCAGTGTCCCACTCTACAATGTCATCAATGATTTCAAATAACTAAAGTATAGTCAAGATCAAGTCAACTGTTTCTAAAGTCTAACCAATGACTTCAGTGAGTGTGCAAACCTTCGAGTGAGCTTAATAAGAAAAAACTTTTGATGTCTCTTGAATCTAAGCCTTGGGGTTTTAACAAGCAATTGAGAGGAGAAAAACTTGAATCAATCTTATTCCCTCAAAGAGTTCAGTACTTATAGAGCTTGTACAGAAGATCAGAAATAACTAAAAAATAACAGAAAGTTACAACAAGTAAAATTAACAAATTAACTAATCTGAAACTTAAGTCTAATACTACCCCTCAAGATGGAGAGTAGATATCTATAATACCCATCTTGGATAATAAACCAAAGAATGAAACAAAAGGTAGAGCTTTAGTAAAAAGATCAGCTAGTTGTAACTCGAGCAAATAGGCAACAACTTGATGAAACCATCTATAATTTTGTCTTGTATAAAATGGCAATCTAATTCGATATGCTTCGTACATAAGCAATGTGAATTGCTGCTTGATTATCACAAAATAAGAGTGTTGGAGGGGAGAATGGAACTTGCAAATCAGTAAGCAAGTAAGAAAGCCATAGAAGCTCACAAGCAGTCAAAGCCAAAGATCTATATTCTGCCCCTGCAGATGATCAAGAAATTGTTGATTGCTTTTTAAATTTCCAGGATACCATTGAATCTCCCAAAAATATACAGCATCCTGTAGTCGAACGACGTGTATCAAGACATGAAATCCGATCTGAATCAGCAAATGCTTGTAATTGAAGGGTCTTAGATGCCTTTAGAAAAATTCCTTGACCAGGAGCAAACTTCAAATAACGTAGTAAATGATGGACTGCAGCTAAGTGAGACTTACAAGGACGTGAAACAAATTGGCTTAATTTGTTGATTGCAAAGGTAATATCTGACCGAGAAATAGTCAAATATAAAAGATTTTCAACAAGGCGACGATAGAGAGAAGGATCATCCAATAAATCAACATCAGAATTTTTCAGTTTCAACGAGGGATCCATGGGAAGGGTGGTTGGTTTACAACCCAGCTTCCTCAAGCAATTACAAAGTATATTGTCGTTGAGATATAGAAATTCCAGAAGTAGATCAAGCAATTTCTAACCCAAGGAAGTATTTAAGAAATCTCAAATCCTTGAGTTTAAAATGCAGATTAAGAAGTAATTTCAAAGTTTCAATAGCTTCTGAATTAGCACCAATTATGATGATATCATCAACATAGACTAATAAGGCAATAAAATCAGATCCAATACCTCTAACAAAAAGAGAATAATCTGCCTTTGATTGAGAAAAACCAAGAGAGAATAAAGCATCAGAAAACTTGGCGAACCATTGACAAGAAGCTTGTTTCAAACCATAAATAGATTTGTGCAATCAACATACAACTTTCTCCCCTGAGTGGAAACATGAGATTTTGGAAGATAACCCAAAGGTAAATCCATATAAACTTCTTCGAACAAATCTCCATAATCTCCATGTAAAAACGCATTATTGACATCTAATTGAGCGATAACCCAATTATAAGAAGCAGCTATAGTCAATAAAACACGTACTATAACAAGCTTAGCCACATGAGAGAAAGTCCCAAGGATATCCAGACCTTCTTGTTGAGTATACCCTTTTGCAACGAGACGTGCCTTGTAACGCTCAATAGAACCATCTACTCAATGCTTAATCTTGTAAATCCATTTGCACCCAATGGAATGCTTGTGGGATGGCAAAAGGACAACACTCCAAGTATTATTAACCTCCATAGCTTTTAACTTTGCCGCCATAGCCTCTCGCCAATGCTCAAAGGGAACGGCTTGGTGATAGAATTGAGGCTCAAAATGGGAGGATATGTTGACAATGAAGGAACAAAAAGAAGGAGATAAAAAGGAGTAGGAAATATGTTTATGTAAAGGGTAACGGGTTGAAAAAGTAATTGATTGAGGTGGATGATTGGGATTCAAGTACTGTTTAGTTAGGTTGCAATGGTAGTCAACAAGATAAGTTGGAGGCCTATGTGGGCGTTAAGATCGATGAACGTTTGGTTGAGAAACAGAAGGTAAAGGCTAAGGAGAGGCTATCGGTGAGGGCGGTTGTGATCCAGAAGACAAAGTAGCATTGGGCAGTGGGCTGGAGGATAAATCCAATGTCAATGCATTAGAATTGTCTTCATTCAATGCTGTGGATTCAACTTGTTGCAAAGGTGCTACTATTAAAGATTCTCCTGTAGATGGAGTGTAGGAAAGCTATTTTGACAAGACAATTCATTTGTAAAAGAAGCATTATCTTCCAAAGCTTTGGGAAGAGCAAAATCAACCAAAAAATCAGGCAAATCAGATTCAAGTTGCACTTTGTGAAATAGGAATATGTCTTCATGAAATACAACATCCCGTGAGATGAAAAATCGTTGATTTCGAATATCATATAAACAATACCCTTTAACACCAAGTGGATAGCCAACAAAAGTGGCTGGAATTGTTCGTGGATCAAATTTGGAACGATTAGCTATAAGAGTAGATGCAAAACAGAGACACCCAAAAACTATTATTAAAGAATAGTCAGCAGGAGAACTATAAAGAAGCTCATATGGCGTTAACCAATTCAAAACTCAAGATGGTGTTCGATTAATCACATATACAGCAGAAAGAACACATTTAGTCCAAAAACGAAGTGGAATCCAAGACTGAAAATATAACACTCGTGCTACATTTAGAATATGCTGATGTTTCTCTTCTACTACTGAATTTTGTTCAAGACGAGCCACACAAGAAAATTGATGAACAACACCTTTGGTACGAAAAAATTCTTCAAAAGCTAACTTCGAAGCATTATTAGAAAGAAAAATTTTAATATGCTTTTCATACTGTGTTTCAACATATTTGAAAAATTGAGGTACAATATGTAATACATCTGACTTACGACGTAACATATAAACCCAAGTAAATCTACTACAATCATCTACTATAGTAAGAAAGTAAGAATAGCCTGAATGAGACAGGTAGAAAAAGGTCCTCAAATATCTGCATGAACAATATCAAAGATTGCAACAAGTCAATTATTAGAGACAAAAGACAATTATGTTGTGAGTCGAGTGAAAGAAGGATGGCCAAGACGTTCATGCCATAAAGATGTTGAATTATGTTGCATGGTGCTACCACATATATGAGAAGTAACTTCACTATCATCAAGCCCCAAAAGATAAAGTCCATCACGTAATCTACCCCTGCCAATCGTCTTCAAAGTGGACTTTTCCTGAATAATACAAGTATCGGCCGAAAAGGAAACAGAAATGCATCCACGGGAGGTTAATGCACTGATGGATAATAAACTATATTGAAACTCAGGAACATAAAGAACTTGTTCCAAAACAAGAGATCCAAATAATCGAACAGAACCAGCATATCGTACTTCTATTTTTGTATTATCAGGCAAGACTATTGTGCCTATTGAAGTATGTGTAGGAGAAATAGATTCAAAAACTTCTCAAATAAAAGAAATTTGTATGGAAGCACTGGGGTATAAAATCCATTGAGTAGAGCAAGTAGATGATAAAAAAGCTTTTGGGCATATACCTGCCAGATAAGAAGTGGGTGGTGATGAATCATCCTTGGCAGCTGTCAATTGGGATTGTAACATATTCAACATGGCATTCCGTAAAAGTATCTGGGGTAAGTGGTGGGCCAACACCAAAGGAGGTTGATGCCACATTTGACCTCACTGCATTAGGAGAAGACACCAAAGCATGAATCGAATTCACCATTGAAGCCACATGAGCATTTGGTTTTGAAGATGATTGCTGTGAGAAAGATACTGGTGTACGCTTCTGTCGGAAACCCAGAGGATACCCGTGTAATTTGTAGCACTTGTCTACAGTATGCCCTTGCAAATTACAATGCGTACACACTAGTCCATCCTTCTTTTGACGAGAATTGGAAGAAGGTGCAGTCCAAGAACGATTTGCATCACTTACAGCAAGGCCAACTGCCGGTGGTGCTGATTAAAAATAGGAATTGCCCTTTGTTGTTCTTCTTGAGAAATTAAGGAAAAAGCTTTCCCAATCGAAGGTTGTGGCTCCATAAGAAGAATATGAGCCTTGATTTGGCAAAAAGATTCATTGAGCCCCATCAAGAAATTCATCAGATGTTCAAACTGGAAGAACTCTTCAATTTCTTTGATACCGCCACAAGAACAGCGACCGCATGTGCATTCGGGATGATAAGCAACATACTCATCCCAAATACTCTTCAACTTTGTGAAGTACAAAGTGACAGATTGTGAATCTTGTGTAATTGTTGCAAGATTGCGTTTGAGTTGAAAGACCCGAGGCCCATTTTGACGTTGAAAACATTCTTTCAAATCTAGCCAAATCGCACAAGCTGATTCAGAGAAGATCAAACTTGCTAAAATCGATTAGGTAACTGAGTTTAGAATCCATGCGATAACCACATTTCTAGTCCAGGCAGGCAACAATTCATCCGTGGGTTTCTCAAGGTACCATCAATGAAACCAAGCTTGTTCTTGATGGAGAGTTCTGAGACTAGAACAAGATTTGAAGTTTTGAGACTAGAACAAGATTTGAAGTATCATTGTGGTGCAAAAAATAGGGATTTTGTGATGAAGAATCAACATAGGAGTTTGGATTCGAAGAAGAAGACTCTGAAACCATTATTCTTGAAGAAGAAGAACAAAGAAAGCGGAAGTAGAAAGAAATGGGTAGTAAGCAATTACTGCTCTGATACCATTTTACAAGCAATTGAGAAGAGAAAAACTTGAATCAATCTTATTCCCTCAAAGAGTTCAGTACTTATAGAGCTTGTACAGAAGATCAAAAATAACTAAAAAATAACAGAAAGTTACAAGAAGTAAAATTAACTGATCTAAAACTTAATTCTAATAGGGTTAGGCATGGGTTCCCAGCTTAGTGGGGGTGGGGCCCCTGATATCGGGTTATTAGAAAAATAACAAAAAACAGTCAAACCCAACTCAACAATTTACATTGTGTATTGAATAAACTTGAGATCCAATAGATAAGAATAATGCTTGGACAAAATGAAAAGACAACGACCAGTACATTTTGTCCAATTCTGTAAGTTATCATCAACCCACCTGGGTGGATTTTTGAGCCAAACGAGGAACCTGGACCTGACCCCTAAATTCATGTCTGCAGAAAAATACTAGGCTTCCCAAACTGGGATTTTGAGTATTCACGATTTTATAGAGAAGAACAGCCTTTGATATGAAAGCCTTACCTCTTCTGTAAACGGGTATGAAACCCTTGGAGAAGAAGAGAGAAAATGGAGGCTGCCATTAGGGTTTCAGCCACATTAATATCATTGCATAACAAACTATAAATACTAGTAAACAATACAATGGTAGAGAGTCCAATGGGCTTGTACATGAGGAAAATTGAGATAAAGTAAATAACATAATATTAAATACTCTAACATCTTCTTAGGGGGATATATATTGAACATGTAAAATTCACAGCCTAGCTATGATATATGGGCACATAGCGAATCCAAGATAACCCAAAACAATAATTTACCATTTGCATTGGCCAAGTTCGGTCCTCCAGCCATTGAAAAAACGACTAACAACTCAATCATCAAAAACCAGGGAAAATTTCGGGGCGCCATTGAGAATAACTGATTATTATAATTCCTAACGTCATCAATAGAACATCACAACAAAAAAATACACGCACATACATATATCCAAACATCGAACACCATTAGAACAAACAAAAAATCCTAAATTTAACGAACAAGTATTCAACAATCACAATCGCAAATCATGACAACCTATTTCTCCATTCTCAAGATCCCCCTCAAACAAAGGAGATAAAGAGATATCTAAAGAGAGAGAGGGATAGAATAGAACTCACAGGCAGACACAGCAGAGAAAAGCGTGAGGAATGTCGTCGGAGTCCACATCGTCAAGCAACTGAAAATCCGCCATTGACAAGCTTCTGGAGAAGGGAAGAGAGGCGAATCTTCTGAAAATTTGGGGAAAAAATCGGAGGAGAGAGAAGATAGGGCGGTGAAGAGATAGAAACATGAAAATGGAGGAATCTGATTAACAGAATAGAATCAAATAGCAGCCTATAAATACACTGTACCATAACCAAACAAAATCAAAATCAAAATCAAAATCATCACTCCTTGGTTTCCATTTCCAAAGATGATAATATGAAGCTGAGAACAATCCCTTAAATTGATATTATAATGCTTGTGGTAATTATTAATTAATAATATTAATAATAAGGCCAAAATTAAGATTTCATTTTTTTTTAATTTGTGCTGTCAATTTTAAGAGGGAAAAAAAATGTCCCTCTTTGCTGTCTAGACAAGAGTAATTAGAATCAAGGTTTTAAATGTGCATATGATGAAAATGTTTAGGTATCTTCGATGGTAATATTGTCAAAATGTCGGTGGATATTTTAAAAAAATGTCAATGAAATATCGACAAAATATCAATGTCAATAGATGTTTTTAAAAAAATTATAAAAATAAAAAAATCATAGAAAATATTTTACCATTTGTTTGAAACCAAGAAAGTTTAAAAAAATATTTTAAATCATATGATTTGAAATTTCATAAATGATTTTAATTTTTTTATCAAATTTGGAATGAGAAAGATTTAAAATGAATGTGTTTAAAATTTTGTGTTTAGATGGTAAAAGAAAATAAGAATTTTACTAATATAACACTTTTAATTTTGATTTATTAATAGAAAATTAAAATGTAAACAAGATTAAATAAGTAATTCACCTCTAAATTCTATGAAATTCTGCAAAATCTTATCGTTTTAGTTAGGAAAATTTTTTACGTAAAAACAAGATTTGAAATTACTTAATATTTCATATAATTCTTTTTTTTTGTGATAACAAACAACTAATTTCATTTGAAATTCATTATGAATTGAAAATTGCATCCAAACATAGCATAAATTAACAAATAAGGCTTAATTTGGGATTGTTGTAACTTTTAACATAATTGTTGGCAACTGTGCATTTAGAAAAATCATCTATGAAATGAAGTAAAATAGTTTTTGGTAAATTGCATCTAATTTTGTTTAATCTAAATTATTTGATAAAAAGTTTAAGAAAAATAATTGATATAGAAAATTGAATCAATCAAAATTTCATTGATATAAGATAGAATAAGTGTGAAACAATACATATAGAGATGGTGGCAGATTTATAGGAAAATTAGATCAAAAAACTGACATCTATCAGCTTTTGCTAATTGAAAAGTAATTTGTTGATGGATTAATAAATAATGTGATTTACCAAACAACGTTAAGATTCTCCATAATTGCTTTTTATGCTAGCAAATGCAATCCCAAACGGGGCCAAGAATTTCACTTTTTTTAGAATACGTTAAATTTTCTTATTGTTAGTATTATGTCACGTTAGTGATATTTTTGTTATACTTTGTTAATTTTTATGTGAAATAATGAAAATATTGATTTACCTCCTATATCAATGTCGACAAAAATTTAATACTTTAAGGGCTTTGTTTGGATTAACTTTTGGGTTAATTATATAAATAGCTCATTTCAGACCTAAAATTACACAAATGTCAAGTTTTGAAATAAATTTCATCTTTATCCTAAGCTAAGTCATTTGAAATCTAATAGAGAGTTAAATTGGCATATATGTCCATTATATTTTATTGTAATTATGTAAATTCATGAGGTGAAAGAGAATAAAAATAAAGTGAAATATTTTTCATAACCATTGTGGAATAAATTGAAAAAAAAAAAACCCTCAAATCTCTCATACATCCCATAACAAAAAACCCTCAAATCTCTCATATATTCTATAACAAAAATCCTCCAAATCTCTCTCACATCCCATAACTTCCCTCCAAATCATCAATGTTTATTCATCCAATCTCTTCGTCTATTCCGTTTCAACAACCAAAAAAATCGAAAGTTTGAGAGGGTTTACCGCATATAGTTTGAGGGTGTTTTAAAATTTTAAAATTTTAGTGACCGTTTTGATTTTCCTCCTATGGTTGTTTTAGATTTCCTCTGGCGAAAGTTTGGCGTTCCTTCAGCTTCTCCTCCAACGATGGTTTGAGTGGGTTTGAGTTCTCTTCCGGTGACGTTTCAATGTGCTATAAAATAATTGAAGAAAGTAATTAATAATTTCACAAATTTTTAGAACATCCATGGTTTAATGATTTGGGGTTTATATAAAATAATTGAAGAAAATTTAGAATTCTAGGAATGACCATATTTATGTTTGTTAGGAACATATTGTATAATATTTCTGTATATATTATATTGTGCCTATGATATTAAGTATAAGTTTATGTGTATATATTAATGTTACCTATAACATTAAGTACAATTGAAGGGCATATATCATATTGCCTAGAATGTTATTTCTATGTATATACTTATGAGTACAATATACTGCATAGTATATATTGATCATTGTGTATTTTCAAGAATGTTCCATATGCATATATTGATCATTGTGTATTTTCAAGAATGTTCCATATAAATAATGACGTTTTATAAACAATATACTGCATAATAAATATTTATTATTCAGTAGTTTAACGCATATACCATGTATAATTTACATAGTTTATAGTATATATCTATGTAGGACTATATATAATAAAACTACTCATTTAGAAGAAAAAAGAGTTAGATTACATAATCAAAAACCAAAATAAAGAGGCAAACAAAATATATACTAAAATGATGGTACATCAATCAACGATATAAAGCAATATAATAATCAATAAAAAAAAAAAGGAAGAAAAAAGTCTGTAGTATAAACAACTAAAAAAGTCAATTTGCGAAATAAACATAGAAAAAGTAATTGAAAAAATTTTGTAGTATAAATAACTAAAAAAAATCAATTTACTTTGAAAAAGTCTATAGTATAATTGAACAAAAAAACATGGAAAAAATAAAATTAAAAAAATAAGAAAGGAACATTACTTCTTCATATTGAAATTTGGATATTGGGGTTGTCGGCAAAATTTCAGTTGACGACAATGTAATAGCATAACACCTAATTTGTTAACCCTAAATGTTGTTAATGGTAAAAAATAATTAACACCTAATTTAGATAATAAAATATTAGAGAATACAATATTTAGCATTATAAAAATAGCTCTATATAATTAATGGTAAAATTATTTACCTAAATTGAATGATTTAATTATGGAAACCTGAACACAATAATAATATTATTATAAAGAATTATAGAATTTTTAAGGGTATAAATGAAATAGAATAGTTGCAACATATGAGCCATAATATAGCTGATATTTCTTTAAAAATGAGTCATTCGTGAAATATATTGTTGAAAACATGCTCTCTGGCATAATTTCCCTTAACTTTTCAAGTGTTTATTTTTTTCAAAAAGTCATTTTAATAAGATTTGTAGGTTTGACAACCACTCAAAATGACTTTTTAAAAAATGAGTTTGAGAAATAAGGGTATGTTTGGTTTAACTTTTCAAGTTTTTAATTTTGAAAAAAAAAAATCATTTTTGTAAAATTTGTATTTGGCAACTACTCAAAATGACTTTTTCAAAAATGAGTTGGAGAAATAAGTCATTTTGAGATAAACACTTGAAACCAAATTTTAGAAAAAATGTTTTTAAATGTTTAACTTGTAATCCCTACCAAATTTTCATAATATATGAAAATGACCAAAAACCTCTTACATTATCCCACTCACTGCGGCCTGCCACCGGTGACCACTCTAGCGACCACCTCTGGTGACAACTCAGATGACCACTCCAGCGACCCCTCCGACAACCTCCTCTAATGATCATTGTCGCATGACAACTCCAACAACAACTCCAGTGACCCGACCACCGCTAACATCCACCTCCGACACCTGACCATCGCTAATGACCACTCCTGCAACTCGACCACCCCAATGACCCAACCACTCTGATGACTTGATCACCACGAGCAATCCGACAACTCTGGTGACCACCCTAGTGACAACTTCGACGACCACCCACCCGGTGACCTCCTCGAGTAGTGCCATGTTGGGATTTATGCCCTAAAGCCTCGTAATTAATGATTTATTTAATAATTAATAATAATTTTGATTATTTTATTTGTAATATAAATTATCCATTATATGAAAAATCCAAGGTTATTAGTGTAATCTTGAACAGCATGTGGTTGACATACAGGAGGATCATGTTCAAGAAATAACCTAAATGATCATAATATACGGATAAGGTTGGGTGTCTTATCTTGGTAACAATATTGATACGACCCACTTTGTAATAGTTACAAATGATTTGATCCAAATTGTTCATGTGGAGATATGTGAGTGGAAGTATCTTATACAATGAGTTTGTGTAAGACTAGACCACGAAATATTTAATCTCTCTTTATAAATCCGTTAATTGAGAAGATTAATATTTCACCAGGATGATCATATGCGACGCGATCTTAATCCTGAGTGAGTTGGTGTCCTTTGATTTGCATGGGTGAGAGTGGCTTTTGTAGCTGATTCAATATGCCTACTATTTTGGGGACTTGACCAAATAGGGAGCTGGGAACATAATCTCACAAAATGAAATTCACTCATTCCCATATAAGATAAGTAGATGAGTAGTTCTCTTAAATGCTGATTTTGATACTTGAACAATGGGGCCCCACCCTCTCACTGGCCCGAGAGGAACTTAGTTTAATTATAATTAGATTATAAACAGATTGTTCATTAGAGGATCAGTGGTACTTAAGGTACAAGATGTAATTATAGGGGTAAAACAAACTTTTGACCTAGCTGTAATTACGAACAACTCGTGAGGAATCGACTTACATGTAATGATTATATCTATGGACACAACATGTCCTACAGTGTATAAGAGTGCAACTCTAGGTCTATAGTGTAGTAACCTATATTTAATGAATGAAAATTAATTAATTAAAGAGTTTGATTAATTGATTTTGTATCATTGTAGCTATAATCTGTAGGTCTATAGGTCCCCTTGCTAGCTCATAGTAACACTAAAAGGTTAATTTAGTTAAAAGAAAATTTTGAAATGTTCAAATTAATATTTAATTTGAAGTGTTCAAATTAATATTTAATATATTAGATATATTAAATATAAAAGAGAAAAATATATTTATTGTATTTGATACATTAAATATTAAAATTTGAAATGTTCAAATTAATATTTAATATATTAGGTATATTAAATATAAAAGATTAAAATATATTTATTGTATTTGATACATTAAATATTAAAATAATTAATGTATATTTGATACATTAAATAAAAGAATTTATAAAAATTTGAATAAGATTCAAATAAATAAATATTGTAGGAGATTTAAATGAGATTCAAATAAGTATAAGATATATTTTAATATATTAGATATTAAAATATAATATTTTAATTCAGGAAAGATTTACCCTTCTATAAATAGAACCCTTGAGTTGAGTTATTAGACACAACATATATCTCATAATTAGATAATTCTCTCTAGACTTATTCCTCTCAAATCCCTTATGGATAAATATCTCCATATTTACTCCAAGTAAGTTGACCTAACTTTAATTTTTAGTTTAATTTTAAATAAAATCAAAGACAATCCAATGCTTCCGCTTCGGAGTGAAACATTCATTCCTGCATGCCCGACGGTAGTTAGCCGCCATACATATGATTGTTTTAAATACAAATTTGAACTTATTAGTTCGCGATGTTTAATAGTCGTCATTTATAGTAATTTGACATTAGCATAAGCATTTTGAGTGTAAAACAAACAAAACAAACTTGTGTATAAAAACACTTTTGAGAAAATGTAACTAAACATATAGGAGTGTTTTTATTTTAAATAGTTTTTATAAAAAAATGTTTAAAAAAATGCATTTTTCAAAAACACTTTTTTTTTTTTTTTTTTTTGCAGGCAATCCAACAGACCCTAAGTTATTTTGAGTGAAATACTTGAAACCAAATTTTAGAAAAAGGGGTTTTAAGTGTTTAACTTGGAATCCCTCTCAAATTTTCTTGATATATGAAAATGATCAAAATACCCTCATACTACCACAGCCCACTGTCGCGCGACCACTGCCACCCATTGCCAGCGACCCTCTCTGGCGATGGTTAACAGTGTTCAACCATGGTAGTCAGCGGCCGGTCATAGTGTTTTAAATATAAATTTAAACTTGTTAGTTCATTGTGTTTAATAGTCGTCATTTATAGTAATTTGACATTAGTAGAAACATTTTGAGTCTAGAGAAAACCAAATAAATTTATGTATAAAATCACTTTTGAGAAAATATATAGCTAACATATGAGTGTTTTAAGTCTAAATAAAAAATACATTTAAAAAAAATACTTACATTAAAAGTAATCCAAACGAGTCCTAAATATAATTGGGCATGGACTTCGACACTATCTGACTTTTATATAAATGCGAGAGGATTTGATTGGATTTTATATAAAAATTGGACTTTTCCTCATCAACTTAAAATTAACAAAAAAAAAAAAGTTTGTTTAGGATTTAAACAAACATTTCACAACTAACTACGATTTGTCCTGTTTAAATGTTCTTCAGTAAACAAATACCATATTCTCTGTCAAGTTTTCGTTGAAAAGAGAGTTTTAATTCCATGAAGTTTATGTTATTTTAATTAAATTCAGGTTTAATATTTTTCAATCTTTATTTTCGAAGTCAAATACCTAAGGTTCAGTTTGTTAAAGATCTCTATTTGGTTTTTAGTTTTTTATTTTTAAAAACAAGAAATTTCGTAGGTGAAGTTTCTCCTTTACAACCGAGTTAATTATATGATTGAGTGGCAATTTTCTCATACTTGCAAATAATCAGTATCAAAAGTACCACAATTAAAAAAATTTATGCCCTTGTTAATATTATTACTTGTAATTTGGGCTAGCATTGTGTATCTGATCTTTTTTTTAGTTCAATATGTGGGGTGGAAGAATTTGAATCTCTAACCAATTGAGCTATGTTTAGGTTGACATACAAAATCTTTTCTAGACTTGCATTTTGATCTAAAAATTTGATTGTTATGGCAGGAGTAAGTAGATAAACATCATGTTTTGAATTTTATGCAATCATAAGTCTCAAACTTTAATTAATTTATAGGCAAAATATATTTTTAGTCCGAGAGTTTTAAAAATGGTTCTTGAGTTAATTTGACCTAATTGCCTAATGGAACAAATGTCGTGGCATGCTGAGGTGACAAGTTTTAATTAGGTAGGAAAACAATTACTAATTTTATATTATTTAAAAAAAAAAATACATGAATTATTTCCTTTTCTTCTTCTCCAACCCCTTCCTCTCTATCTTAGTCTTGGCTACATCAATTTGCTAACGATTGTGGGCTCAAATCTTCATTAATGTTTACAGAACATAGTTTACAGTGCATCAAAACTTAGTCTTGAGGATTTTTTTTTTAGAGAACATAGTTTGAGTTCTAAATTATAATACACCAAAAAACTTAAAATTAATCAACTTAAGTATTATAAACTATTTATTTATTGTTTCATTAATGTTTACAGTGCATCAAAACTATTTTCCTTTTTTGCAAGAGATTCCAAAAAAGGAAATATCTAACACTTTGATTTTTTTTTGAGAAAAACAAGTTTGCCCCCTTTTTTAGAAACGTTTCTAAAAATTTAGATACAAGGAACATGATGGTTTATCAAACATGTATGTTTCTTAAAAAAATGAGAAACGGAAACAAGAAATAAAAAACGGAAACGTTATCAAATGAGCCTTAAACAACCAAACCAGAACCGTCACCCTCCTCTTCAAGGAGAGAGGAAAACCAACGAGGCAACCGATGCCCTCTGACACTCGATTTGGGTTTCAAAATTAGAAATTAAAAATGTGTGATGCAAAGTGACATATTTGCCTATTCACCAAGATAAACAACACTCCCATGAATAAACTCAAACCTTTTGACCAACTATATTCAAGCGATAAGTTAGTTAAAAAACCAAGATCCTGATCCAATAGCTTCAACTTTCGCCCAAACCTCTTGAAGAATGTCTCGTAGAGAACCATCTGCCACTTAATAATCGGTTCAAATTTGACAAGGGACTGAAAAAGAAGATGTTTCTAGGAGAATCACTTTTTAAGAAAAACCACTACTTAAACCTCACTTGGTAACAATTTTGTTTTTAGTTTTCTGTGTTTGTTTCATCACAATTTCTTAATTTTTTTAAAAAAAGTTTAAATCTTAACCAAATTCCAAAAACTACTTTTCTTTCTTTTTTTTTTTTTAAAAAAAAAAATCAAACTTTGATTTAAATTTTAAAAACAAGTAGATAACAAAGGAATGAAACTCAGAGGTTATAGCTCTTTGTAAAAGTACTTATTAGAATAGAATGTCATCTTTAAAGTATGTTAAAAGTACTTATGTAGAATGCTTATCCTTCTAAATTCACCCATAGTAAGTTAATTCTTCCGGAAGACAATTCTTGGAGAAAGAAAAAGAAGAGAGAAATGAAAAAGAAGAGAGAAATATAAAGTAACAAAACAGCCACCAAGAGTCGAGTAACGAACATGACATCTCCACTATCCTCAAAAGTTGGCCAAGTGAAAAAGATGCCATCTCACACTCATCCATATGCAAAGTTCCAACAACTTCATTCTTTCACAAATTTCTTTCCTAGATGACTCCATCCCAAACTTAGAAAGTTTTACACCTACCATTAACAGAATGATACTCCATATAAATCTCATATGCTTTTAAATGTTGTTGGGTCATCTTTAAACCCACATAATAATAACTAGTCTTTTAGCACGTGCAATGCACGTGATACTTGCTTTTTATTTTATAGTTTTTAAATTTTAAATATTCATAAACATTCAAAATATGGAAAAATATGATTTAATTAATAATGAGCATGCATATAAATCTAAATATAATTGTTTATATATGGAATAAAAATATATTTTGAAGATAGTGTAATTGTGTAAGGACATAACTTAATTTTAATGTATTCTATAAAATACAATATACAAAAAAAAAAAAAATTGAATTCATGGTGAATTTTGCTATATTATAACAAAACTTTGCATTAGAATAATAAAGAATTTGGTATTATTTCTTTTTATTTTGGTTAGAAGAAGTGAGTATCAATTAATAATTTTTTTTTGTAAGAATTAAATTAAAGAATTCTAATAATGCATGAACTCTTAGAACAAAAATAATAACAATATTAGTTATGATCAATGAGAAATTAAATAATTTCGTGTAATTTATTTAGCTATAGAAATGAAAGTTATGTATTGAAAAGTTGGGAGAGAGTAAAATAATTTTTTAATCAATTACTCAAATAAAACATGATTTTTTAATCAACATTATATTAAGTACTTAGTTTAATTATAGAATAACTTAGTTTTGTTTAAGCTTATATTTAAATAATTAAAATACTTATTAACATAATGTTACATTACACATGGGGTGTGAGAATTTTTTTTATTCTAATTCTTTTTTTAAAAGCGAAGTAATTAATAAAGATAATTGGGAAGGGTTTATAATATTAATAATCTAGTGAGTGTGTTATTAATTCTTTAAGTAGTATGAGAGGACTCAAGTTTTTGCAGAAAAATAATTAAAAATAGCTCTTTAATATAATCTTGGAGAGAGAAAAAAAAAACTTTAGAAATTCCAAGACTTTTGAAATTTCATTATTAATTATTAATTAAAAATAACTCAAAGCGTTTTAATTTGGGTATTATATAGAAAATCAAGACAAATGTTGTTGAAAAAAAGTTTCTATGATATGATATTTATTTAATACTATAATTTAAAAATTATGTAGGATTAATCATTATCATTAGTATATAATTTAACTTAAGCTAAACTAAATTTATTTTAATGTTTTGACCATACAAAATTTATTTTAATGTATCTTACTATTTTATGATTAATATTTATATGATTGTAAAATAATTGTTTTTATAATAAAAGATAGTATAAGAACCTAAGTCAATTTTTTAATGTATTTAATGAGATATAATATATATTAAAAAAATGTGTTAATTGTTAGATTGTGAAAAGTTATAAATTGCAAAATCTCATTTATTTATATATTTATTTATAGTTATTTTTATTCAATAGTTACCATAAAAAATGTAGTGTTTATTAAAAAAATAAAAATTAAGGTAATAGTATGGTTTCTTATTCTTGTGGTTTTAAGGAGAAAATCAATGAATATATTCATGTAATCATATACTGCAAATTAAACTTAAAAAGTTTCTATTCTATATAAATTTTCATAATAATAATTATTAGTATAAAATATGTACTAAAACTAAAATACATATATAAGAGAGAATATCATCTCAAAAAATATATATAGATATATAGATATATATATATGAGAATACCTATGAAGTTAAAAATTTTTTTCCTTTGCATATCTTCAAGGCTTCTTTTAAATTGCAAAACATTAGCATTGTATCAAAAGACATGCTAAAAATAAATGTTAGATTAAACAATCAAAAAAATTATAAGGAAAAACAATATATAGCAAGACAATGAAAAAATGAAAAGAAAAAAAAAGCAGACCTTTAAAGAAGAAGAAGAAGAAAAAGAGAAGAAAGCAAACCTAAGTAGAAGAAAAACTCAAATGTTTGTGAAAAAATGTAGAGCTCTTTATATAGTCATATAAAATAAATAGTTACGAAACTCTTGAATTTCATCATTAAATATAATTAAAGTAAAACTAAAATTTTTTTAGAATTTATATTTAATAATAAAACTCATAAATTTTTAGAATTAATTTATAAAAATAAAGGACAAAACTTTTCATATTCCAACTCTTATCTCTCAAATATTTATATGTTAATTAAATGATAATTAATAATAAAAAAAACTAATAAATAAAAAAAGGCGATAGTGCCTAACATGGGTAGGTGTGTGGAGTGCCCAAAAAAAATCTTTAATAATTCTTTTATTAATTTAAACACAATTAATGTTCAGATTTTATATTTTAATTATTAAATGATAATAAAATAATAAAATTATTCTAAAAAAAGATAATAAATGATAAAAAAAACCGTTAGTAATTAGTAACTTTTTATAAAAGAAAAAATAATTGAGTGTGTGTGGGTAGTGAAAGGTTTTGTTTTAATAACTTCATTTTAATTAGTGTTTTTTAATGAAAAGGATAAGGATAATTTAGATTATAGATTATAGATATTGTAAATTTAAAACTTGATAAATGGAAAAAATAATCTTAAAATATTTTTCAAAGATAGTAGCTTTTTTTTTAGTACAAATTTTTGTATTTTAATTAAATTATAATAAATACCACATTTAAAATACTTATAGGGTGAGAGAATATAAAAAGAAATTAAGCATTAGTATTTTAATTAAATGATAATAAATATCATATCTCAAATATTTATATAGATATAGGTTACATAGAAGTGAGAATGTGAAAAAAAGTTAAGTAATTAATATTTATTTTATTTTATATTTAAATTAAATTATTAATTAAAAAGAAAGAAAGAAAACTAACGTGGATGAGTGTGTGAAGGTGTTTTTCAATTAAAAGAAGATAATTTAATAAAAATAATTAAATATATAATTTATTAATTATTGATAATTAATTATAGGTGGCATCTATTGTAAATTTAAAACTTGTTAAAGGGACAAAATAGTCCAAAATAGTTTTTCAAGGATGGTAGCTTTTTAATATATTATAGATAGATATAGATAGATAATACATCTCTTCTCTGCAAACGTATAAATTTAAAATGAATGATATTTATCACTAGCCCTGTGATAGGGTACCATGCCCATACTTCTGCATCACTCTTCTTGTTGCCAATGCAGCCGCTTCGCTCGCACGCAGAGTCCCCGTTGCCATGATCGCTGCAAATTCTTGGCCAATTTCCTCCTGCACCTTGCTACGAGCATCCCCGAGTGGGTCGGCAGTCCCATTTGCGTTCGATTTCTGTGATCCTGCAGGCGTTGTCTTCTCAAGTGGCTTGGCATCCTCTGCTTTGACAGCCTCCTGAGTCCTAGAGTTATTCGAACCCGATGATGATGATCTAGGGACATTAGCGGTTGGAACTGAAGCAGGATTGAACTGCGGGGCCATCGGGACTGCACCTGCCTTCAATGTAGTTTCCAGGTTCTGAATCATGGGCACTGGAGAAGAAATCATATTCGTTAGGCGAACACGGCGAATAAACAATCCGATTGATGAATAGTGAAAGCATGGTTGCTGAAATTACTTACATATGAGGGCCCCCATAGGACTGCTCATAACTATATTAGGGAGGTCAAGAATGTAATCAGGAATGGTTGCACCAACTAAAAATTGTGCAACTTCATTACTGAAGTTGTTGCAATTATGTGAGAGTAAACTATAGGTTTCGGCTGTGTACCGAGGACTGATTTCCTGCAAGTACGTTTCAAAAACATCCTTGGGAACGTGTGTCGTTCCTAAATCTATCGTCCGCATCGGTTTTCCATATGGAGTTCTTCCAGCAGGAACATGTTGAATACCTCCACCAAAATAATATTCATTGCCATACACAACAATTCCTGTGTGCCTGTTACACCAAAAAGAAATTGGAAATTTGACCAAAGCACACTAAGTTAATTATCCAATCAGAACAGAACTCTCTTGACCCAAAAGAATAGGAAAGAATTTTCCACCAAGTTTCTATCAATTATCAAATGAAGATCGCAAGGAAATAAAGTGCCACAGCCTAAACTGTGTTATTAGCATGCATTAGCAGAAAGTTCACTGGACATTAGAGATGAAATGTAGACACCAACCGACCATAGACAACTCAAAAGACTAACTCAACAATGTTCAAGTTTTTCAAAGAATTTAGTTGCCAATCCAGGACTTCAAGCACTATACAAAAACGTGAAGATTGCAAGAAGCGAAGATGCAGACTACACTAAATACCCGCTAGAATTGAGGAAATTCACTCAAGAATCACGGGCAAACAACACTAGAGTTACAGTAGATGGCTTACTTACAGTGTGTTCGGAATAAATTTTGAAAAAAATGCTTTTTAAACAAAATCAGGGTTTCTATACACAGTTATGGAAAAATTAATAATTTAAAGTAGGTATAATATAAATGTTTTTTAAAAAAATCTTAATAAATAAAACGCACTCTAAAAAATAGGATTAATTTAAAATCTATTTTTGAAGAAACACTTGGGATAGACTATCCAAAAATAACCTTATAGTGATTAACCAAAATCTTTAAAATATGTATGTAGTAAGAAAAAAAAACATATGTATAATTAATAGAATCACTTTGAAATATAGTACAACAAAAAAAAATAGTTATTTAAAGCACTTTTTAAAAAATGTAAGATATAAAAATATTTATATGAAAATATTTTCTTAAAAAAGTCCTTGATGAAAGTTTGGTTTTTCATAAAACAAAAAAAAAAAATTTCAAACAGATCCTTACAGTGACGGGAAAATCTACATTTACAACCAGACCAACTAAAAGCATTATGCAACTTTTTTGCTTCTAGTTTTGACTTTAACTCATTTGTTTTCGTATCTCATGACTGCGACAAAGTTGTAGGCTTCCGCATATGCAACAAATGCAATCCCCAGAATCACAATACAACCAGTATGTACTAAAAACAATCCAAAATTGTTGGTAGGATGATACAAGAACCAAAAACTACATTAATGATCACTCAAAAACCAAAATTTCAGCTCCAAGCAAAGTAAAAAGTAAACAACAGAATTGGAATTGGCTGTATTTAAAGGAAATATACTATCATGTATTTCGTACAACCATACAAGTGCCAATCCAGTGCAACATGTACAAAAAGAGATAATTCCAAATCCACATTTGTCCTGCTGCGGCCAGAATAGAGACTAGTCCAGGTGCCTAAATAGTTTTTTCTTTGCTAAATACGAAAGCTATAATTGTTAGAAACAAAAGGGAACGAGAAACAAGACTCATGCATGCTTATTAATTGAATTGCCCAAGGTAACTAAGATAATTGAAGAATACGGTAGCAGAAAGCTTGAAGCATGTTTTAAAGATATCTAAAGAAATTCATCCACTATGGCTTGTCAATATCAAGCTAAAACATTCAACTTCGGTAAAATAAAAAGACTGACTAGGTATATTCCAAATACTAATTCATTCTCATCATCACAAAGCACAAACATTTAACCCCCGTTTGATAACAATTTTGCTTTTAGTTTTCTGTTTTTAAAAATTGTGTTAGTTACCTTACAATTTCTTTATTATGGATTTTACCTTTCGTAAAGAAAGGTTTGATTGTTAGCCTAATTCCATTGAAAAAACAAGCTTTTAAAAACAAATTTTGAAACATTTTTAAAAAGTAGATAATTGATAAGCTTAATTTTCAAAAACCACATGGTTATCAATCAGGACTGGTATAGGCTATCCCATTTTGTCTATTAAACATGGAATAATGACTTACCATATGGCTTCGATGGGTCTCCCAAGGAATGCGGTGGAAAGCTGCCGCGCTAGACCTTGGCTCAAGTCATAAACATTCAAAGTGACCTTGTGACCCTCCTGCAACAGACCCCATAATTTCAAGGAAAATATAAACAAATCAGCTTCCAAACAACATAAGGCACAAATGGGAGAGAAGAAATCCAAAGATATTCAAGCCTGTAAAAGGAAATTGAACTGAATTAAAGGCGTCAGCCTTCATTACCTCAGCCATAACTTAAAAGTTCGATCAACAGTTATTCTTATTATCTTTACTTGCTCAAGGAAGCAAAATCACCGACAATAAGAAACGGATGACCTACGCAAATCACAACGACAAATGATGAGATTCAACATCAAGAAAAAGAAAACGCACATCAACATCATTCCACAGAGAAAACAATCAAATCAAAACAATTCACACATAAGAAAAACACAACAAAACACGACATCTTTTTGTTTTTTTAAATGAAAAACCGAACTTTCATGGAGCAAAATGAAAGAATATGCAAAGGGCATAAAAAAAAACCGTCCCTAACTAATAAAATGACTCCAATTCGAAAGAATAAGACCTTGCTGATAATTACAAAAAGCCAGGGAGACCTACACCCAGAGATATTAAGCCTAATAATATCCCAACCTAATTTTGGACCTCTCCGGGTTCCTGAAAATCCTATTATTCCTCTCGACCCAAATAGCCCATATCACTGCAAAAATACGCGCCTGCTAATGGACTCTGCCTTTATCTAAAAACAGAGAATTCAGGAGAGCCTCCTCAATCTTAGAACAACCAGACTCTGTTAGGAGCCAAGCAAATCCCGAAAAACACCAAAGCATCAAGACAGATCTCCCCCAACATTCCCAAGAGACCCAAAAACTTTAAATTATCGTAAACGTCACAGGTTTCTTCCAATCCAAAATACAGGGAAAATACAAGGAAAGAACCGCATTGTAATCCACTGAATAATGATGTGTTCTAGAGAATTCCATCGCTGGAACACCCAACTCCGATTCAAACTCCAAAATTCCAAATGAACGGAAAATTAGAAACAATTACGAAAGACCCACCAAAATTATTCCCAATCAAGAGGCCAAATGCAAGAAAAGAATCACAAGATTGATCGAAAAGAGAGAGAGAAACGTACCTGAGAAAGGTAGCTGAAGAGAGGCGATGCCTTTCCCAGAAAACGCAGAACGTAAGGACGATTTGTTAGGTGGAACTTGGAAGCGCATTTATTGTTGGAAAAGCGAACTGGGGGCCCATTGGAATTGTCCATGACTTTCTAGAATCTACCATTCCACCACTAATTTTTCTTTTATTTTCCTTTTTCCTTTTTTTAATATTTTTCTTCTTTTTGAAATGCAGGCGTTTGAAAAGTCGACTATGTTATTGTTAGAAACATTTAAAGGCATTAAGTATTTTTAGGTGATATGACAAACGGATTGGACGGTGATTGATTTCATACTTTTTTTTGTCTCAATAAAATAAATGTGAGAAAAAGAGATTTGACCCTTAACTTTAACAGAGGTAATACCAATATAGACTAATTATCGCTTAATTATGCTCACTTTGATAATTAATTTCATACACATACTATATGATAAATATATATTTATATTTAAGAGGCTAAAATTGATATATATATATATATATATATAAAAGGTTAAATGGCACAACAAATTTAATATCTTAAAAGTACAATAACAGAAATTTAAAAAATACAGTGGCTTTAGAAACATTTAAATTAAAGGATAGTTTGGTTTAAGGTTATACATGGGTGGCTTTTTCTTCATCGACTTGAAAATTTGGGTTGGTAACTTGCCTAACCAAGATTTAGTGGACAACCTAACCCAACCCAACTCTCACACATTCGAGTTGGTCATTTGGGTGCTACTGACAACAAGGCTAGACGATAGATAGTGGCACAACTACTACGAACGTTGGCGTTGGTGAGGCGGGGGAGCGAATATTGGACTACGTATGTTGGTGTTGACTGCTAGTGGTTTATCAACAATGGAAGAAAACATATATGTATGTATATATATACACATAACTTGACTGGTTTAGTTTGGGTCGAATTGAAGTCCTTTTTTGACCCTGCGAACCAAACTAAACCAATAAGTTCTTACAATTCTTAATCCAAACCAACCCGAAAATTTACCTAACCCAACCAACTATTGCGATTAAGGTTGGGTTGCTCGAGATTTTCAGGTTGTCGATTTTTTTAACACCCCTAGTTTGGTTTAAGGTTTTACTAGATGTTCATGGGTAATAGATGCTTGAGAATAAGATGTCTAGAAAAAATATTACTAAGAAACATAGATAATTATATTTGGTTTTATATGAAAATGTCATCAAATTTATATAGAAACAAATGATATTTGTATTTGTTGGATGAGATTAATACATAAACTTTATATAAATGTTATACATTTATTAATGAATTAATATTCCAATAAATAGATGTAGCGACTCTAAATTTAGGATAGGCTACTTAGAAAGCGCATCGGAGTTACCCCGCTTGTGCCCGAAATTTCAGCATCGTAACGGCGCAACTCCAAGAAATCCCAAAAATTTCAATCACCTGGAAAGAGACATAAACACTTATTTATTCAATGAAATGCTCAACATCCACCAAATTACCAAAATAGCAGAGTTCCACACACAACAGACAGGGACACTACAACCTCTTAAAAACTAGGGAACAGTAAAACATAACAACTATTACTGTCAGAGTTACAACCTAACACAACCTAAAACAATGGACAAACAAAAGCAAAGAGAAAATGAGCTTAGGAAAATAATAGGGAGTGTCTCCATAGCCTCGTCAGGTCGTCGCCATCATCACCTGCCTCGTGGTTTCACGCCATCTGAAAAGATACAAACAAGGTAGCAAGGTGAGTATAAATACACTAAGTAAGTAGCCCACTTAAGGGTCCAAAGCTCACAATCAAACCATATGTAGTCGTCTTAAAACAAACAAGGGCTCCTGCTTAATCTCAACACACCGTTTAGTTAGCTAAATGCCTACACACCCTACCCCATGTCTACCCTTATACGGTATTGTCTCGAGCTCTACCTGCAAGTTGTGTAAGCTAGGCTGATCTAAAGCCATGAAAGAAAGCAACCCTCACGCCTACACTCTTGGGAGAATCGCCCCCTCTAGCTAGCACAAAGCGATGAAGGAAAGCAACCCTCATGCTCGAAATGATGGAAAATTGCCCCTAAACTAGCACACAAGGTGAAGGAAAGCAACCCTCAACCCAAACACAGTGGGGGAATCGCCCTCTAAGCTAGCACACCCGATGAAGGAAAACAACCCTCAACCTGGATGCGATGGGAGAATCGCCCCTTAGGCTAGCATAAGCAAAAAGGGAAAGCAACCCTCTTGCCAACTCATCTCACATAAACCCAGAGTTTTAGACTCACACATGGGGGCAGAAGGGTAGGTGGCTCTAGCCTAACGGGCTTTTGTTCATTTGTAACACTTTGGGATCTCTAGGGTAGCCTATTCTGCCCAAACTGCCCTGTCCTAACAGGATCCAACCACAACCCGACCCAAGGTTCACAAACCCAACCAAATCACAATATCCAATCTGCAACTTAGAAAAGCATAACACAAGCAAAGGTCCAGAAGATAAGCCACACTGCTTACACTTCACACACATCCCAACATGCATATAATTATTAAACAGGCAACCTTCTTCCTCATTTATCTCATCCAGCATGCACACAACAAACTTTGCATTCAAAGTCTCATACGCAATTCCAAATGGCTACTTACCTCTATGCCAAATGCCAACGTCAAGCAGCTCCTCTTTTTCTTAGACTGGTGACAGCTTCACCTACGAAAACAGACCACACAAAATGTTAGGCCCTTAATGCCAACCTAAAAACCAACTTTCACTAACCCAAAATAAACACACAATAACTACCATAACCTACAAGGTTAGGGACTTGCACCAAAAGACCACCTCCAGTCTATTTTCACAACAACCACAACATACTTTAAAAAACACAAAGCACCACCAAAATTAACGTACCTGATTGAGCCAAGCGTCACGATAGATCCTTTCAAAAAAAAAAAATCCAATAGATAGATATAATTCAATTAATTTCATAAAAAAATCAACTAATTATATAATACGTTAATTAATGTGCTAAAATATAATTTAATTAATTATTAGTAATTGAAAAATAATTTTAATTATGTTAATTTAATATATTATTATTATTAATAATTATGTTAATTTTAATTATGGAAAATAATAATTATTAATTTATTACAATTGATCTGAATAATTAATTATGTTAATTTAATATATTATTATCAATTAAATTTTATATAATCAGTTAATATTTTGTTCTTTTTTTTTTTTGAGTTCAACAACATTTGGAGGTGAGAGGATTTGAACCTATGACCTCTTGGTCATAAGTTTATACTTTATATCATTTGAACTATGCTCTCATTGGCATAATCAGTTTAAATTAAATAAGATAAATTATCAAATTGAACCAAGAGGTTAAAAAAAGAGAAGAGAGAAGAAGATATTAATTAAGAAAAGAAAAAAGAGGTCGGAAGGAAACGGAAAAAAAGATTTATTCTCATGTCCCATCTTTCAAACCTTATACCAAACAAAAGATTATATATTCCTTCTCCATTCCCTACTTATTCCCAGTCTCATTCCCTTAATATTCCAATTGACCCCTAATGCCCCGTTTGGTTCATGGTAATAATGGGTGGGAATGGGAATGAGTTTGTGATTTACTTGTTTGGTACAAGTTTTTCAACCTTGGGAATGAGAATAACTCATTTCCATGTATTTCATATACCCATCAACAAGGGTTTTCTATACCCTCCTAAATTGGCGGGTTTCTCCATTTCCCAAGAACTTCTCTCACTTTTAACTTTTTCTTCTTATTTTATTTTCTTATTTCTCTATATTATTTAATTAATTTAATTTTTACAAATATATTTAAATTAAATTTATAATTGGTAAAAGTATATTAAAATTAATTTTAAAATAATATATTAAATATTATTAATCATACTGATAATAATTCTAATATTACACTTTTTTTTTTAAAAATAAATATGAATAAACATTGTTATATTAATTCATTTTTATTGGTGACATATATTAAATTTATAAATTATTAATTAATTTTTAAAAAAATATTAATTAATAAGCTAGTAAAATAAATTAAATTTATTCAATTAAATAATCTAGTAGAAGTATTTAGTTTTTAATCATATAGTTAATTTTTTTTAATTAAAATCATTATTTGACTATTTAGAATCAATTAGTTTATGTCGGTAGCTTATAATTTTTTTTTAAAGAATGCTTATAATTGCTATTAATTAGTTCATTAATTAGCTCTTTAGTTAAAAGTTCACAACTATATAGAGAGAAAGATAGATAATTAATTATATAAAATAAATACAAATACTATTTATTTTTATAAAAAAATTGATAACATTCCTATGTACTACCAAATACAGACATCTTTGATTCTCAGGCATCTTATTCCCATACATTTTATTCTCAGACATCTATTACCCATGAGCATCCTATCAAACCCCTAAAAGTATTAAATATTTTTAAGTGATATGACAAACGAATGGGACGTTGATTGATTTATATTTCATGCCTATACTATATGTATTAAAGATGCAATTTCATTTAGATTTAGGAAAAAATCGTGTCATCCTCATCAACACCTAATTTCCTCACATTCAATTTCTACCACATATAGGTGTCTAAAATTTAATAAAATTGTATATTGAAGACATAATTTCATAGCTTAAAAGTTACTCGTGATTGTGGTCGTTTTCTTATTTAACAATTAAATAACTTTGCCAAAATTCATAAATTTCAACCAAAAAAAAAAAAAAAAAAAGAAGCTTTATGTTGTTGTTGACTGAGAAATTTTGGCCAATCTCTAATTGCCACGTCATTATTCCAAATTAATGACGAAACAACAAATAATTAAATTTGGGACCAATTATAGATTGACATGTGTCACAAAATTAATTTGAAGACAAAAATTGGCAAATTCTAAAATTAAAAGGCCACATGTCTTCATTATGACAATTTGACTAAACAATTAAATTTAATTTGGTCAAATTAGATTATATGGAATGTAGGTCAAAGTTAAATTAAACCCAAATCCAACAAAGCCTAAGTCCAATGGTTGGGCCCAAAAGTATTGAAGCCCAAGCCCACATACCCATGGAAATCTTTATAAATAGAGGAGCTCTTCTTCATTTGGGGGGTTCAAAAATTTGATTCTCCAGAGAATTCAGAGAGAATCATTGAGGTCCTTAGGTGCTAAACACTCCCTAAAGTCATTAGGTGTCAAACACTCCTGGAGTTCTTAGGTACTGAACACTCCTTGAAGACCAAAGACTCTTCAAGACTTGAAGACCCTAAAGATTGATTGAAGCTTCAACCTCGAGAACAAACTGCATAGCCATCGAGATAAACCTACATTCAAGAACAAGTTGCAAAGCCCTCGAGACATTTGTATATGAGAGAGAAAGAATCAGAGAAACAAATTAGATATTGTACCACACCTACAAAATTAATACAAATTAAATTCATTTACACTTGTCCTATTTCTCTTTCTTTGTTGAAATCACGTGTGAACAGTTGTTTTCTCTAAAATTTTATCAAATTTCATATTGTTTCTATGTTTTATAATTTTTGAATGCATAAGAGAAAACTTCTTTTAACAATATTTGGAAGGAGAACTTATTAGAAGGTTAAAATTGCAACACTTTTTAAAGTTTAAGATTAAAGTGCAATTTAATGAAATTGAAAGCTTAAGGTTAAAATTAATACAACTTGACAAGTTTAGGGGGGAAATTGATTTTTCCCCTAATTTATATATAATTTTTCTAATTTTCGTTTTTATTTGATTAATAATTTTCTTATTCGCATTTGGTAAAACTATTTTATATATTGTGATGGTTTGAAATATATTGCGATTATCATTTAAAAAATTTGCATTTAATAGAATAAATTAAATTATGGTTAGTTTAAAAAATTAAAGTGGAGCATGTTTAGTTTAATTAATAGAATAAGTTTTTTTTTAGTTAAACAAGAAGTGGGGGTGGGGGACTCGAACATCTGACCTCTTGGTCAATGAATCACACTTTATGTCAGTTGAGTTATTTTTAGTTTGACAGTTTAATAAAATAAGTTAAAATAGTGTTAAGTTTGATTTAATAAAGTAAGATACCGTAGAGTTAAAAGGACATTTTTTAAATAATTTTTGTTTGGGTAAAATACAATCTTGGTCCTTAGAATTTAAACTTAGTTTCTATTTGGTCATTGGATTTTCAAGGCTTACACTTTTAGTCATTGAGATTTGAATTTAGTTTCTATTTGTCTTGAGGTTTCAAAAGTAATGTTTGGTCCTCAAAATTTAACTTTGATTTCTAATTGGTTTAGGAAGTTTGAAATTGTTTTTAATTGGTTCCTAAGTGAAAAAAAAAAAAAAACACAACTAATTTAAAAATGACATATTAGCAAAGTCTAATGAGCACATTTTAACTATCATGTCATCATTCCACAGATCAACTCACGATTAACCTATTTAGAATAAGCCAATTTCAAACTTCAAGAACCAATTAAAAATAAAATTCAAACTTTAGGGACCAAACATGACACTTTTGAAACCTCATGAACCAAATAGAAACTAAATTCAAACATTAATGACTCAAAAGTGTTAGTTTTGAGAACTAAGGGACAAAATAGAAACCAAGTTCAAATCCCAAGGATCAAAAGTATATTTTACTATTTTTTCAACTTATTTTTAAAAAATATTTTTAGGAATACTTATTTTAAGAATATTGTAGTGTTAATCAGTGTGAGACGAGATTGTCTTTCTATGGACATGATGTTGTCTTTCCTCAAGAGATAATTCTGTCTACATACATGTGGCAAAGTTGCCTCTTGAAGAGATGACGATGTTTACACTTAGACGAAGTCGTCTCTTCTAGAGATAATCTTGTTTAGTATTTAAAAAGCTCTTGCGATGCTACTTCGTCTTCTGAGGGGAATTAGACACCGACCCCCACTGATCGGAACACGAAGACCCAACCGACAACCTCACCATTCCATTTCCATCACCATTTAATTAATTAAGTAAAAAAATCCTAAAAAATCGAGGAACACACGGGGGACCATTCCACTCTTTTGTTGTACAAGTTTAACACCACATGCATTGCACGTGTTATTCAAAGTTTTTAAATATTTATTATTGATAATTTTTATAAAGTATTTAATCAAATATTAAAAAAATGACCGAACATGTCAACTTTAATTTATAAAGTAATACATACCATGTAATTTTTAATATAAAATAAGTAGTGAATTGGAGAATAAGTTTTTCAAGTATTTTTTTTACCAAAGTGTTTTCATTTCAAGTCATTTAATTTTTATAAAAGTGATTTTTATTTATATGTTGAAGTTGAAAATTGTAATATCATAAAGACACAAAATTAAGCTCAAATTATAGGAACAAAATTTGTAATTTAACCACTTTATTACGATAGAGTTTTGAATCTAGGGATTCGTTTCTCATCCCCTACCCTAAAACTATCTTAAATTAATTATGTGATGATTGAAGAAACGATCAAAGATTATAACCAAGAAAATATCAAATTATTTACTGAATACAATCAAAATCAAGCAGAAAATGCATAGGTGTGAGTCATGTACACATCATTCATGATCACATTCAAAAAATCATATAGTGTTTCTACGTATAAAAATCTAACAATCATTGGAAGAACAAAAATTTCACTTAAATTTTATGGATCGAGATTTTCATTTTAAATTCACTTTACATCAGTACATGATTTGTATCACCCAAAGGGTCATTATCACCATCGTATATTCCATTTTCAGCCACACCGACTTTCCAAAAACCTAAATCAATTTGTTAAGCACACTCTGAAGAAAAATTGAAGCAATCTTGCCCATGATCATGGCAATGTAAATATTGATTGCGTTATATCTTAAACAAATATATCAGTTAGGTGTTAACAACTAATCTAATATAATTGATTGTGCTCCACGTTTTTTCTCTTTTTTTTTCATCAAGCAAAATCTATATTTGTTAAGGTAAAAAAGTAGAACGTATATATATAGATATATAGATAAATATTAAAAGACGTTGGTTATTATTTATCTTTATTTTTGGTATAAAATGCAGAAAAAAGAAAAAAATGTGGGGCTAACAAAATTAAAAAGAAAGAGAGATATATGATTAAAAATTGAAGATGACTACTTTTAGATCTGGAAAAAATAGATATTATTGATTTTTATTTTTGGTATAAAATGCAAGAAAAAAAGAGAAAGAAACGTGGGGCTAACCAATTTTTTTAAAAAAATACTTTTAAAAAATTGGAGGAGATAAACTTTAGACCGAAAAAAAATAGAGGAGATGTGCAATTTATAGAGTGAATTTAGATTCAAATTCAAATTTGATTTGATTTTGAATCTGAAGGGAATACTCGAATTAAACCTATAGCGGAAGCGTTATAATCGACTATGATTTTATTTTTAGAATTAAATGAAAAATAATTTTAGGCTAAGCAAAACATACATTTGAGAATAAAATGGAGATATTTTCTGGCGGTTCTTTACTTCTCGTGTTCCAAGACTTTCACAAAAGTCTTCCTTGCTATGACTCGAACACAAGACCAAGGCTTATGGGAGCCTCTTGAAATAAAACCCATAAGGGAATTTGAGAGGAAGAGGTCTAGAGAGAACTCTCTAATTCTTTATTGAGGAGATGTTTGTTGTTTTTAATGGCTCAACCTAAGGGTCTTATTTATAAAAACAAAAGGCAAATCTTGCCCTAATTAAAATATTATATTTTAATATCTAATATATTAAAATATATCTTATACTTATTTGAATCTCATTCAAATCTCATACGATATTTATTTATTTGAATCTTATTCAAATTTTATAAATATATTTTCTTTAATGTTTCTAATATACATTAATTATTTTAATATTTAATGTATCAAATACAATAAATATATTTTTCTCTTTTATATATCTAATATATTAAATATTAATTTGAACATTTCAAATTTTTCTTTCAACTAAATTGATCTTTTAGTGTTACTATGAGCGAGCAAGGAGACCTTATGGACCTACAGATTATAAGCTCCAATGGTACAAAATCAATTAATTAAACTCTTCAATTATATAATTTTCATTCATTAACTATAAGTCACTCTACTATAGACCTAAAGTTACACTCTTATGCACTGTAGGACAAGTTGTGTCCACAGATATAATCACTACATGCAAGTTGATCCTTCATGAGTTGTTCGTAATTATAGCTAGGTCAAAAATCCGTTTTACCCCTACAATTACATCTTGCACCTTAAGTACCATTGATCCTCTAATGAACAATTTGTTTATGATCAAACCATAAACTAAGTCCCTCACGAGCCAGTGAGAGGCTGGGGCCCCATTGGTCAAGTCCCGAAATCAGCACTTTAGAGAACGACTTATCTACTTACCCTATATGGGAATGAGTGAATTTCATCTTGTAAGATTATGTTTCCAGCTCCCTATTTGGTCAAGTCTCTAAAATGATAGACTAAGTGAGTAGGCACATAGCTAACTGAAGTGATTAATGAGTTTGAATTTGAGCCTGAGTCTATGAGTTAGAGCGGAAATCATCTATTTATGGTTTTGATCTTTGGACCCTAAGTGGGCTACTTACTGAGTATGTTTATACTCACTCGTGCTACTTAGTTTTCTTTGCAGATTGTACACATTCTCGAGGCAGGTGACGAAGGCAATGACTTGACGAGGCTATGGAGACTCCACAAACGTTTACTTCACTTGTATTTAGCTTTCAGTTGTGTCTTAGTGTTTATAATGTGTTGGTCTGTAAATCTTAATTTCTTTGGTTTATGTGTGTTTGATTAGAATCTCTTCGATTCTTGTATCTAGTTGGTTGAGCTCAACATACTCTATTGTAGTATGGGTGGATGCTGAGTGGTTTCTTTTAGATATAGAAGTGTTCATTCTTATTAGGTCATCGTAAATTTTGGTTTCCTCGTAGTTACGTCGTCATGTTGCTGAAATTTCGGGCATGAGCGAGGTAACTCAGTTGTGCTTCTGCTTTTAGAGAGTCGTGTTTGTAGGATCGTTACAGTTGGAAGTTTAGGGTCGTTACATGCAAGATGTAATTATAGGGGTAAAACGAACTTTTGACATAATTGTAATTATGAACAACTCGTGAAGGATAGACTTGCATGTAATGATTATATCTATGGACACAACTTGTCCTACAGTGTATAAGAGTGCAACTCCAGGTCTATAGTGGAGTGACCTATAGTTAATGAACGAAAATCAATTAATTTTAAAGAGTTTAATTAATAGATTTTGTATCATTGGAGCTTATAATATGTAGGTCCATAAAGTCCCCTTGCTAGCTCATAGTAACACTAAAAGATCAACTTAGTTGAAATTTTTTTTTGAAATGTTCAAATTAATATTTAATATATTAGATATGTTAAATATATAAGATAAAAATATATTTATTGTATTTGATAAATTAAATATTAAAATAATTAGATACATTAAATAAAATATATTTATAGAATTTGAATAAGATTCAAATAAATAAATATCGTAGGAGATTTGAATGAGATTCAAATAAATATAAGATATATTTTAATATATTAGATATTAAAATATAATATTTTAGTTATGGCAAATATTTTCCCTTGGTCTTAATTATGGCAAACATTAGACATAACACATATCTCATCACTAGAGAATTATAGATGTGACGCCCTGCAACTTCAGGTACAATTAATTTCCATCTTTTGTTTGTAATTGTGGTGGATGTTTAAAATTTTTTTTTTTCGCTTGAGGTTGATTCGAGGAATATCGGAATTTAGTGGGTCAATTTAGGTAATTAAGTTTTTATAATTTTAGTGAAAGGATTTCAAGTTGGATCAAATTTCTTAATTTTGGAAACTCACCTCTACCCAAGGATTGGTCCTAAATCTTGTAGAGAATTTAGGTCCACAATTGGAAGATGGAAATTTAAATAGCTTAAGTCTTTTATTTTATTTGTTTTAAATAATGGGCTTTTTGGTTTAAGTGTGAAAAAAGGATTTTATTTTTATTTTATATTCTTTTTTCAAAACAACTCAAAAATCCCCAATTTCTCTTCTTCTTTCCCCCTCTTTCACGATCATCTCCTTCTCCCTTCATCGCCGACAACCCTTCCCCTCGTCATTTTTCTTCTCTTTGGAAAGCAGTGGGTCGCAGCCCTCCTTCCTGATCTTCAATCGCACCGGTGAGGCTTCTTCCGGTGACTCTTTATTCTTCTCCCTCGAGTCTTGCAGCAACAACACGAAATCCCTACGTTTTCCTCCCTTTTGTTGAGGTTTGTCACATACCCTTTCCAAATAAACTTTAGTTTTGGATTACCCATACCCTAAGCACCTTTGATTTGTAATTTTATCTTGTTTGGACTCAAAACAGCCCACATTTGAAGCAGTTTTATGCAAAAAACGGGAATTACAGCAGACCAACGTGAGTTCCTTCTTGTTTGTCGAGGTTTGTCACTTAACCATGCCTAATCGACTTTAGTTTTGGATTACCCATGCCTTAAACATCTCTTATTTGCGATTTTAGCTTGTTTGGACTCCGAATAGTCCACATTCGAAGCCATTTACTGTAAAAAAAAATGGGATTTACAGCAGAGTTTCAGTCGGTTTGGCACTGTTGGGTAAGTTTTAACATGTTTTGGACTTTTGGCAAATCACTTTAAGTGTTATGGCTTAGGTCCTAACGTGTAGGAACCTTGCGTTGCAGTTTTAGGTTGATTCAAACACTCTCGAACACCAACCAACAGTAATTCGAGCTCGTTTGGATTAGTTCAGTAAGTTCCAATAAGTTTCAGCAAGTCTTTAAATCCTTCGAACTAAAATAAGATGCGTTAGATTAATTTCTAATTCTTGTAAACTTGCGTTCGTAGATTGGGCTTAATTTGGAGCATTCGAGTAAGGCTCAAAGTTCTCTTTAGGAATACCTTGGAATATCCTAGGAACGTTGTAAGTAGAATTCTACCGGTTGGGTTTGATTGTTGTTTGTCAGCATGTTGTGTGTTCTAATTGCTTACTTATGAATACTTTATTGCATTGAATTGTTCTGTGACTTTGAATGTGTTTAATATGCTACGATGAATTGGTAGCCTCATGTCGTGACGTTCCCCTTGTGATAAACATCTTACCTTGTTGAGTTCGATTTAATGTAGCGATGCATCATGAGTTATTGACATTGGTTGCGAAAGCATGTTATGGATGTTTGTGTAACTTTGGTATGATCATGAGCTAGAAGCATGATGCGTAGGATTTATGGATTCTAGTATGAATGAGTGAGGTTAGTGAACCTTGTATGGGATAAAAGAAAGTGAAGTGAGTACTAGTGTGCCTCGGGTGAAAATGGTCGAGGGGTAGTATGTCACCGTTAAATCTAGAGAAACATCGAGGCCTTGGGTAAAAATGGCCAATGGTCGATGTGGTTAAGTCATCGTTGCGCCTTGAGTAAAAATGGTCAAGGGGCGATGCGCAGTTCGAGGCCTTGGGTAAAAATGGTCAAGGGTCGAACACTGAGCGCCGTAGAGAGTGGTAAAAATGATCAGGGGTCGGCGTGTCTCGAAGGAATCAGTCTCAGGTAGCTTGTGAGGGCTAAATATGAGTGACTTGAGTAACTCAATGGAGTTTGAGTGAGCATGTTGAGTTTGGATAGTGAATCCATATGCCTGAAATGAACATGGTACATTTGTGAATGTAACTCGTGAATTAAGCATGTTGTATGTGATGTTTGTGTGAGTTGCATGTCTAGCTTGTTATGGAAAGCATGATATTTGCAAACATGTTGTCTTGTTTTGTATGCTGATTGTGGCCCTTCAGGTGTGAGCTACTTACCAGTACTTGTTATGTACTGACTCACTATTAGGTTTTGTAGGTGATGACTATGCTATGACCCTGGCGATGCTGAGGAGGAGGCATGAGAGAAGAAAGGCCATAGTTGGATGTTTACTTATAAAGTAGTCGTCTCGTTGAGTTTAGTGTAATCGAATTATAGTTATAGTTGTCTTGATGCTTATGGCTTTAGTACTATTGTTCTTTGAGTATTATTGGTAGGTAATATTTCTCTCATTAGAGTTGGAGTTTCTGGTAATGTGTTTTTTTGAGATGGAGGTTATAATAAGTTTGTTAGGTTGCCTTGTTTTTTTTAAAAAAAAAATAAAATTGAATCATTCTTTTCTTTTCGTTTTAAAGAAGAATGAAGAAGTTTTGTTTCGTTTTGATATGAGTTGTCGGGAGATCCTGGACTTTTGGTAGTTATGTGGTTGAAGTTTGGATGATAATCTGGTTATTTGGCTATAGAAGTGTGAATTTTTGTCTAATAGGTAGTAGAAAAATTTTGGGTAGCTCATAGTTACGCCGTTATGCTGTCGAAATTTTTGCAGCTTAATGGTTGTAAGTTTAGTAATGTTTCCTAACTTAGTCTAAATTTTGGGGATGTTACAAGAGAATTCTCTCCTGACCTCTTCCTCTATTATCCCTTGTGAATTTTCTTTCAAGAGGCTCCCACAAGCCTTGGTCTTGTGTTCGGGTCATAGCCAAGAAGATTTTATGGAGGAGATAAAGATCCGCCAGAAATATCTCCATATTTACTCCAAGTAAGTTTGCTTAACCTTAGTTTTTAGTTTAATTTTAAATAAAATCAAAGACGATCCAATGCTTCCGCTGCGCATTAAAAAGTTCATTCCTTCAAATATTATATTGCAAATAAAATAATCAAAATTATTATTAATTATTAAATAAATCATTAATTAAGAGATTTTAGGACATAAATCCCAACATAATCAAATTTCTTTATCAAATTAAGAATTTTTATTAAAATTCATTTTGAATCAAATTATCTTGTTATTGTTGTTTGAATTCAAAATTAAATAAGATATTTATTTTAAGTCAAATTATCAAATTGAATTATGATGATTTGATTGATGTAATTAACTAAAATTAGAAGAGGGTATTTTGGTGTAAAAATATTTTTCAAAAATCCTTTTTTTTTTAATATAGTATAGAGATATAGAAAAATTGAATCATTGAGTAATTGAGTAAGTAATTAAAATACTAATTAATTCTAAGTTATAATTTTTTGGCTAAATTATAGAAAATACCCTTGAACTTTGTACTTTGTTTCAAAAATACCCTTAAACTTTCAAAAGTTTCATTATACCCTTAAACTTTTAAAAAAAAGTTCAAAAATACCCTTACCGTTAGTTTTGGATGGAAACCGTTATTACTTTGTTTCAAAAATATCCTTGAACTTTCAAAAGTTTCATTAATACCCTTAAACTGTTAAAAAAAGTTCAAAAATATCCTTACTATTAGTATATGGAAAGAAATTGCTAGTACCTCATTTTAAAATACCTCTAAACTTTCAAAAGTTGTATTAATACCCTTAACCTTAAAAGAAAAAGTTAAAAAATGTCCTTTCCGTTAGTATATGGACGAACAACATTTATCTACACCTCATTATCTCCCTCTTCCATTTCTTCTCTCTCTTGATTTGCTTCAATCTATGGCCTAACACTTCCCTTTTTTTCTTTTTTTTTCTCCTTTCTTTTTCAATACTCTCTTTACTCTCTTCTTCCATTTTCCAATCTCTAAAAGTACCCCCTTCATTCAAGGTATATAGACTATAGCAGGAAGAAAGGAGACTAATGAAACCACCAAGGGACCTTAGGATTTAAATGCTTTAACAAGATTGTACGTTAGTAATTTGAGTTAGTACGTTTGGGTTTAATACACAAAAATAGACATATGTTGAGAATTTTGGGTCATAATTTTGAGGACATCTAGTGGGAGGGAAAAGAAAGAAAATATATGCATTACCAAATTTGTAGCGGATGAAGATTTTATTAATCTTTTTTGCAATTCAAATAAGTTTATTTGTTATGGTCAGTTAAGAAGGTTCTCCATGATTGAGAATTGGACAAATAGAGGAAAAATGAGAGTATCTATATGAAAAAAAAGAGGGTATCTATATGAGTTGTTTTCAAATTGGTTCTTTTCCAACTCAAAATAACTTCAAAGACATTGACTATTTGGGTGTTGAAATTTCTTATATTTATGTTTGGGCATGCTTAGAAATGAGAGAAAACTCTTCTTGTTTATTTAAAGTTCTAATATTTAAGAAGATAGGAGAAATGGGGGAAGTTTTAGAGATTGAAAAATGGAAGAAAAGAGTAAGAGGATATTGGAAAAGAAAGAGAAAAAAAAAAGAGGAAAAATAGAGAAATGTTATGTCATAGATTGAAGCAAATAGGGAGAAAGAGAAAATAGAAGAGGGAGGTAATCAGGTGTAAATAAACTGTTTTCGTCCATATACTAACGGTAAAGATATTTTTTAACTTTTTTTTAAAGATCAAGGGTATTAATGTGAAAGTTCAGAGGTATTTTTAAAACGAGGTACTAACGATATTTTGTTCATATATTAACGGTAAGGGTGTTTTTGAACTTTTTTTTAAAGTTTAAGGGTATTAATGAAACTTTTGAAAGTTTAGGGGTATTTTTGAAATGAAGTACAAAGTTTAGGGGTATTTTTGAAACAAAGTACTAACGGTTTCCATCCAAACTAACGGTAAGGATATTTTTGAACTTTTTTTTGAAAGTTTAAGGGTATTAATGAAACTTTTAAAAGTTTAGGGGTATTTTTGAAACAAAGTATAAAGTTTAGGGGTATTTTCTATAATTTAGCCTAATTTTTTTAGCATTACAAATGTGAGACTGCTTATAGGACATTATCAAATGTACATACATATTAAAATTAGTTAGCAAATACAAACTCAAAATAATAATTTAGTTATAAATAAATTAAAATAATGAGAAAAAGAATATGTAAAATAACAACATTCAACCAACTAAACCTTAAATTTTCTAAAAAATCTAAACCATAAATAAAAAACACATATGAATATTATTAAATTTGTGACTTTAAAATGGTAAGAAAAAGAAAAAATTTGGGCTAATAAATTTCTAAAAAAAAAAAGAAGAAAGATACCTGAGGAGATATTTTAGATCTAAAAAAAAAAAAAAGAAGCACCAATAACAACACAATATTGTGGAATTAATTATTTAAATCCAGTGGTATCAACTAAGATGCTTAGGTGCATTAAAAAAAGAAATTAAGATGCATAGGTGAAAAAAAAAAACTAATATATTAATATGCATGACATTACGAGAGAACCATTGAGTTGTGTAAGTTACAAAAACGTCATTCAATATAGTTGTGTTTTTTTTTTCTTTTCTTTTTGAAATATATTTTTTAATAAGGCAAGAAACTTGTATTAAAATTAATAAACGACATCTTAAAATTAAATTTATTTACATAGTATCTTTTAAAGCATGATTCTTATTTTGTAACTTTTTTCTAAATATACATTTCAAAAACGTTTTAAAATTATCGATTAAATTTTACAATCAAAAGCAATATTTTTAAAATCAAATACAAAACTTGATTAAGTGATTAAATTAATTTCTCTGCTAATAAATAGTCAATAAATACCACATAAAAATAATTAATAAATATTTTTTTGAGTTTATAAATAAATAAAATGAATCATTGAGTTAGTAATTAATTACTAATTAATTTTAAGTTATAAAATTTTTTAACATTACAAATGTGGGACTGCTCATATAGGACAATATCAAATGTACATACGGATTACAATTAGTTAGAAAATATAAACTCAAAATAATAATTTAGTTATTGTTGACTGAGAAATTTCGGCTAATCCCTAATTGCCACGTCATTATTCCAAATTAATGACGAAACTATAAATAATTAAATTTAGGACAATTATATATTGACACGTGTCCAAAATTTAATTTGAGTACTAAAATTGGCAAATGTTAAACTAAAATGTCACATGTCTTCATCTAACCAAATAATTAAAGTCAATTTGGTCAAATTGGGTTATATGGATTTTGGGTCAAAGTTAGATAAAACCCAAATCTAAATGATTAGGCCCAAAGCTAACAAAGCCCAAGTCCAATGGTTGAGCCCAAAAGTCATTATGACCCAAGTTCACATGCCCATGGGAAGCTCTATAAATAGAGGAGCTCTCATTCATTTGAAGAATTCAAAAATCAAACTCTCTAGAGAATCATTGAGGTCCTAAGGTGCTAAACACTCCTTGAAGACCAAAGACTCTTTAAGACTTGAAGAATTCAAGACCTTAAAGATTGATTGAAGCTTCAACCTCAAGAACAAGCTGCAAAGCCCTCGAGACAAATCTACATTCAAGAACAAGTTGCAAAGCACTCGAGACAAATGTACATTTGAGAGAAAGAATCAGATAATCAAACATTAGAGATTATACTCCACTATACTCAAATTAATACAAATACAAGTTCATTCCACGTGTCTCATCTCTTTGTTGAAACCAAGGTTCGAAATGTCGACGTCGATGGAAATGTCGAGGTCTAAATTTTATGGAAATGTCGATGGAAATTTCGGGGAAATTTACGGAAATCGTGGAAATTGATATAAATTGTTTGAATTAGCCAATGAAACTTTGATTGTGGCTTAATTAGACTATAATTGACCATTTTTAAGCATTACATCTAAAAACTAAGATAATATTTAGATATAAATATCAATTGAAATGTCGATGCGAGCAGGAATTTGAGAAAAAAAAATATAGAAATTGATTAAAATTATTTGAGTATTTCATGAAACTTTAATTATGGCTTAATTATACCATATTGATTTATTTTAACATCATATATCTAAATTATATGTAATATTTATATTCAATGAGACTTTAATTATGATGATTTAATCAAACTATAAATATAATTAACCATTCATAAATCCTAATTGACTACATAAAATAATATTAAATATTGGTAATTAGAGAAGATATGACATATTTGTACGTGACAAAGTAATTGTGAATTGTTTAATATAAAATGTACATGTCTAATACCAAAAAAATGATCTTGGAGCATCTAATCCAGAATCTTGATAATTCTGATAGAAATTACAATATTGCTCCCAAGTCATCCTATATTGAAAATGTTGAACATAGTTGCTTACATGAAAACGATATGACTCGTACGGCCAACATATAGACCCTATTCGTGGATACATCTCATCAGTCAATGGTCATTGATTTTCAGATGGATGATAACTCTGTGGTGGAGTTAGGCTGAACATTGCTATGACCAGAACTTGAAGAATCATCATAATTTGAGTAAGAATAATTACCTTGACCATAGCCTCGTAGTGTGTTATTGCTGCTAATGCTCATCATTTCCATACTTGAAAGTAAGGAATTCTCATTCGAATTTGTCGAATAAAAATATCCTGCATCTCTATGTCGATAGAACGGTTTACCAATAGCAGCAATCCCCTCACCACCCTCTCGAGATCCATGGTCCTCGTCTTGGGTGACATGGTCGAATCCAGCCTCACAGGTAAAAAGACTTATTCCCGGTTCATTAGATGGTCCTTCCTCAGCTTGGTAAGCACTTGAAGTCCCAACATTTGTATCACCTCCTCCACCAGATGTATTATCATCATCATTGTCATCGTCCGTACTGTCATCGTCTTCGTCATTTGCTGACTTACCTGTACGAAGCTTTTTTTCTCACTTTTTGAAGTTCCGCTTCAGAATAACCAGCTTCTAAACAGACATTAAATTGATAGTCACTTAATTGGTCGTCATGCATCCTAACTTCTTTATTTATTACTTGCTCCACATTGACACCGATCTCTGCAGCCATGTTGGCAATCTCGGGGTCTGGATTGCCAGACTCATCATCCAAATGTGCTGGTCGGACCCATTGAAAAAGTGGGTCATCACCATCATCATTTGGATGTGCCACGACATCCACCAAATCGATGTAATCTTTTTCTGCTACTTTTTCACTTTTGGCCCCCATATCTCTAAGCTTCAATTTCATGTTGTAGTAGCAAAAAACAAGTTTGTGGAGTTTTTCGTAAGCTAACCGATTACGTTGCTTTGTATGGACTAATGCAAACGTACTCCAGTTCCGCTCACATGCAGATGAGGAAGTCGTTTGAGGCAAAACCCGCATAGCTAGCTTCTGTACTATAGGAGCACTTTTACCATACATGTTCCACCACTGGGCTGTACAAACACAAAAAAATAATAATAGATAAAAAAATTAGTATTTTTTTTTTATCTTTACTTTAATTTAATTGGTAGTAGATGATCATAATTTTAAATGCTACTTACATGGTTGCAATTTGTTTATTGATTTTATCGCACCTCGTTCTCCAAAACTCATTTTGGCATCTCTAAAATATATAAGCTGCATTAAAAGATTATCTATTAGGCAAATTTATATGAATTTAAATTTAGATAATTATCTATTGATTTCTTTTCTATAATTACCTCCATTCCGAAATCTCCAGCATTTGGGCAATTTGGAAATAATTTATAATATACTGTATGTACAACCTCAATCAAATTGAAATTCATTCCAATACCATGAGTGTATTGATATTTTGGATTCAAATAATGAGCTACAAATGATATCATATAACAATTTGGTTAGTAATATTAAAAAAATTCATAATTGATGTGATGAATAAAATTGACAAATTCATTTTCCAAATTAGTTCTCAGGTAGGGGTGTTCCCTTATGGTCAACTTAAATACCCCAACCTAGACAGAACTATCTTTAGAAAAAAGCATTTAGCCAATTTGTTCATGCTCAACTAATAGTAATCAACGAGAGTGAATAAAATTAACTAATTCAATTTCCAAATTAGTTCCCAGGTAGAAGTGTTTCCTTACGGTCACCTTAAATACCTCAACCTAGACAGAACTATCTCTGGAAGAGTCAATTTATTCAAATTTATTAGTATAATAGAATAATAAATACAATTAATGAAAATAAAAACATACTTACTTTTAATTTAATAATTAATTTTACCTGCAGCATGAAGAGGATGATAAAGTGTCTTGTCCCATCGATTTTCAATGACTTGGTTGACCCAGCCTCTGTCTTTGATATGGCTGATTCTAGATTTCAAATTTTCAACCAAGCTATAGATAACAGGCATCGTTGGAACAACCTCAGAGTCCACAATTCGAAGAGCAGTGTACATTGGCTCAAAAATATTGACAATGCTCTCCACTTGATCCCAAAATAAGTGATTCAATACGCGAGATTCAATTTCTTTTTCAATTTTCGTCCGACTCAACTTGTCATTAAACCATGCATCATTAGTGAATAGCCGTTTTAATCCAGCTTTCTTCTTCAACATGCTACTTAATGTAAGATAATTTGTTGCGAAACTAGTGGCACCAGGTCGGACAATATCACCTTCACATATCTCGCGCATTTTACTGAGTAACCATCCATGATTATATATATAATTGGTTACCCCTCGTGCAGCTCTAATAATATTGTCTACTGAGGCCCTTTTACCTATATCCTCAAACATTAAATCTATTCAATGGGCTGCACAAGGGGTCCAATAAATATTAAAAATTTTCATTATCAATTCTCCAGCCTTCTTGAAAGCAGAGCCATTGTCTGTCATAATTTGGACTACGTTCTCACTCCCTATCTCTCGAACAACATTCTTCAAGAGATTATAAATATATTTATGGTCTTTAACTTGTTTAGAAGCATCAACTGACCTTAAGAAGACGGTAGTACCATCAGAATAGATCATAAAATTGATGATGGATAATTTTGTTGGTCCTGTCCATCCATCAGACATGATCGTGCAGCCAAAAGTTTTCCACTTTTTCTTCTGTTCTTGAACATATTTTTCCATATCTTCATACTCCATATCCAAATATTTATTGCGAGTTTCGTACGGTGAGGGTACTTCAACTCCCATACCTACAAAATGAAAACTCATTTGAATTAGGATTTATGTAAGTACAATTGTATTACAAAAAAAACATGCTTGAAAATAGTTAATAAGCACACTTACCAGCTTTTTGTATTCCTACAACCATATTTTTAAAATGATGCGACTTTAGTTTATTGGGTGCGATATTGTCATAAATAAAAAAACGAGAGATTAGGCGTCCAACATGTTGTCTAATGGCTCCTCCTGACAACATATCCTTTAAATTTTTTTGTTTAGCTCCTTCAGACTTGTAGTATGAGGGCTCCTTCATACTACTAGACCGTTGGAATTGACTAGAGCCTTGACCTCGCTCAAGTCCACTTCGTCGCATATCTTCCTCCTCTTCGGCCGTCTTTCTTGAGTTACGTATAACTTCACGATACTGTTTTCTTTTTGAGTAACTCATAGTCATATCAAAGACTTCAATATCCTCGTCGTCACTACTGTTATCAACTTCATGACCTTTCAGATTGGATCGTAAATCCTTTTGAATTTCTTTCATTTTTTTTGCTTCTCTAATTTTTTTCGTCTCCTTCATTTTCAGTTGATCTGCAATTTGCTTCTTCACCTCTGGTGGCACATTTAAATAGGGTCTGGTGTTCTTTTTCGGATCATTTCCAGATAAATGATGTTTGAATCTGGTGATGCCACCACTTTTAATCACCAACTGGAAAAAATTGCATACAGTGCCAGATTTGTTTCCATCCAATGGAATGCAATAAGCCCAAGCTGAATCTGAACGTCCTCCTTCCATCTATGAACACTATTAATAAACCAAAAAATAATAATAAATATACAATCTATACTTTTTAAAAACTAATATAAAATTATCACCACTAACAGAATATATTATTTACTTCACAAACATATAATTTCACAAACATTCAAAAAAAAAAAGATTGCATAAAAATGACTGGCTCCATTTCCAATTTAGTTCCCAGGTAGAGGTGTTCCCTTATGGTCAACTTAAATACCTCAACCTAGACAGAATAGTGTGTTGGAGAATAAAGTATAGCCAATTTATTCAAATTACAATAAACTAGTATATAAATGAATTATTTAATTCATAAACAATATAACTAATAAGAAAATTATAAAATTAAGAAACATAAGAACAACACTTCAATATCAATCCATAATAATAACAATTATAACAAAAAAAAAAGTAATAAACAATCATTAACTAACGAAGATAGTTTAAATGAACAAAAAAATAATCATTATTATTAATAAAACAGAAGTTAAATAATAATATAAAGGAGATAATAAGTTAATAACTTTGAAAGTTGAAACTTCAAAGTAATGTAGATAGATTAAAAAGTAAATTAGAAGCTAAAACTCCTAATTTAAGAAGGAAATTTGAGAGAATTAGAGAGAAATTGAGAGAATTGGAATTGGAGAGAATTGAGAATTGGAGATTGAGTTGTTGTGGTGATTGGTGAAGAAGAAAGTGAAATGAAGTGGGTATTTATAGATGGTAAAAAATAATAAAAAAATCAAAATGTAAAAAATAAAAATAAATAAAAATATTTTTTGTGATTTAAAATATGTTTGGGAAATTGAAATTTTTTATTTCGAAATTTGTAAAATTTGTTGGGATTTTGATGTGAAAGTGAAGTGATAAAAAGAAAAGAAATATGTGAATTGTGAAGTGTGAAGTTATATGGTTTTAAATGTTCGAATTAGTCGTTTAATGAAACTTATGGTCTATTTATGTAGATTTTATCAAACCATAAAGACTATTTATGCGGGTTTATCAAACTATAAGGATAAAATTATAACTTTTAAAACTATAGAGACTAAATTATAACTTTCTCGAAACTATAGGGATCAAAATTTTAATTTAACCATTTTGCTACACAAAATTTGTTACACGGGTGTAAAATAATGAGCAATTTTAATTATTTAAAAAAATATATCTATAAAGTATATAATTATAAACTAAACGAAAATTTTTAAATTTTAAATAAACAATCATTAAAGTTTAAAGCTTACATTTTATTAATTATCGTTGATTTTTTTAATTACAAATTGTTATGAATGTTCATCTTGTTGTCTACCATCCCAGTTAGATACTATTTCTTAATTTTAATTTTAAATAGAGTTGCTTTTTAGTTTTAAATAAGACAACAAGTCAACAAGTTGTGACATTGGCGTGTGTCAGTCATCTTATCTATGATCTACCGTCTATGTGTACCATCAAAATCAAACTTTGAAATTTGAAAATTTGAATATGTATTTGTTTATTGTTTAACTTTATAAAAAGAAAAAGTAATACATAAAAAAAAAGAGAGAAGAGACCAGTGTAGTTTGGCTGTGTCAGTCTATTTGCCATTCGATTTGACCATTCACATTAATTAAAAAAAAAAATGAAAATCGGACGACATGTCGTCGAAATGGGGGGGGGGGAAACGACACCCCCCCCTTGACAACATGTCGACCGACATTTTCTACACTGGTTGAAACTACGTGTGAACAGTTATAAATAAATTAAAATGATGGAAAAAAGAATATGTAAAATAATAACATTCAACCAACTAAATCCTAATTTTCCTAAAAAAACTAAACCCTAAATAAAAAAAAAACATATACAAATATATTAAATTTGTGACTTTAAGATGGTGAGAAAAAGAAAAAACGTGGGCTAACAAAATTTCTAAAAAAAAAAAGGAGGGAGATACCTAAAGAGATGACTATTTTAGATTTGGAAAAAAGAAGCACCGACAACAAAACACTATTGTAGAATTAATTATTGAAATTGAGTGGTATCAACTAAGGGTACAAGTGTAAAAATTAATGTAAAAGAAAAAGAAAAAAAATGTGGATTAACAAAGTTTTCAAAGAATATGAAAAAAAATTAGAGATACATGAAGGGATGACTATTTTAGATCTGGAAAAAAGAAACACCAACAACAACACAATATTGTGGAATTAATGACTGAAATTGAGTGGTATCAACTAACATGATTTGGTGTAAAAAAAAGTGAAAGAAAAAGAAAAAACGTGGAAAAAAAAAGAAGCACCTATGAAAAATTGGAGATGGCAATTTGGAAATTTTTTTTGGAGGTTATGTAAATTTATAGAAAGAATTTAGATTGAATCTCTAATTTAATTTGATTTTGAATCGAATTAGATATTTTATCAAATTAAGAATAAGAATTAATTCAAATTATTTTTTAATCAAATTATCTTGTTATCGTTGTTTGAATTTGAAATTAAATTGGATTATGATGATTTGATTGATAAGAATTAATGAAAATTATTTTTTTAATCAAATTATCTTGTTGTCCTTGTGGATTTGAAATTAAATTGGATTAGGATGATTTGACTGATGTAATTTGGATTTGAAATTAAATCAGATTATGATGATTTGATTGATAAGAATTAATTCAAATTGTTTTTTAATAAAATTATCTTGTTATCACTGTAGATTTGAAATTAAATCGGATTAGGATAATTTGACTTAATTTGGATTTGAAATTAAATCGAATTATGATAATTTAATTGATAATAATTAATTCAAATTATTTTTTAATCAAATTATCTTGTTGTCGTAGTTGATTTAAAATTAAATTAGATTAGAATGATTTGACTTACGTAATTAACTAAAATTTAAATGGGTATTTTGGTCTAAAAATGTTTTTTCAAAAACTTTTGCTGTTTAATATACTAGTTTTTTACCACGTGCATTGCACGTGTAATCAAAATAGTATGAATTAAATTGAATTTATAATGAATTTAACTAATTATTTTTTTATGCATTCTTATAATAGTTTTGTTTTTTTATTCCTATTATGATTTTATATTTTTTAATGTGACTAATTTGAATATAATATAATATTTATATTATATTATATTGTTTCTATTATAATATAATTTTTCATATAATGTAATATAATTTTAATATAATATAATATTTTTCTTAAGTTTTTTAATTTTTATTTCTATTATTATTATTATGGATAATTGGAATGAGATGGATAATTATAATGAGATGGATAATTATAATGATTACAAAGTAATTTTTGTTAGGCAGCAATCATATATACCCAGTCCAGACTTATATACTCTATACACAGATAAACACATTATATTCATATCATATATACAGCCTAATCATAATTTGTGTTTTATGATTATATTATATAAACCCAAAATATACCAATTCCTATAATGTATATGTTTGTCTTCAACCAAATTTAATACATTATAATCCGTTATCTTAGATTATACTCAATCACCACTTATATAATATATACGTGAAATATAACACTGTAGTTCTATATACCCAGTCAAAACTTATATAACACATTATGTTCATAACAAATATACCCAGTCACCTCCCAGCATGTTTAATTTCCATTCAATCATAACTTGTGTTCTATGATTATATTGTATAAACCTAAAATATACCAAATTCTAGAGTGTTTATGTTTGTCTTCAACCACATTTAGTAATTTATAATATGTGTTTTAAAATTAAATTATATGCACCCAAAATATAGCATGCGTATAACAAAAAAAAGAAATAGACCTCTATGTTGAGATTGTCGTCGTTCAGAGTAGAAGATCGATTGCTGCCGTTCAAAGACCATGACGTTAAGAACCCCAGCGTCACGTGTTCAAAAGTCGAAGTTGAAGGTAAAACAAGTCGTCGTCACCGTTTATTGAACCCTCGCTATTGAAGACTCTCGTTTACAGAACTCGTTCCATTGAAGACTAATCGTCGTTGAAGGCTAATCTCCCTTGAAGAGTAATAGCCATTGAACTTGTTCTGTTTGGAGAGATTTGGAGAAGGAAATTTCCGTTGATTAAAAACTACCCTGTATTAGAAGGTAAATCGATTAGAGGTCTGTTTGGAGAAGGAAATTTCTGTTTGGGGGAAAAATAAAATACAAATGGTTATGGAAATATCTACCAATACTTTTTATCCTTTCTATTTCTTTTTTAATTTGTAGTAATTACAAATAAACAACAAGGGTAAAATAGGTAATGTTAATTATAGCTTTGGCTTATATGACTTGGAAAGTGACAAAATTGAAAATTTTAGTAAAATGGGTCATTGATGTAAAATTAGGTTCCCAAAGTGCTACTTATGTAGTTGACCCTAAGAAATAAATAGAAGTAAATAACATAATATTAAATATTCTAACACTTCGTAGGTCTTTTTTTCTTCTTCTTATTATTATTGATTTTTTCGTCTTCATTTTTTTTTCTTGAATTAAAAATTGAGTCCTAAACTTAAAAATTTATTGGTTAAATTATAAGTTTAGTCCATAAACTTTTAAATTTGTGTCTATTTGATCCCTAAACTATAAAAAATGTCTAATAGGTACTTAAAACTTTATAAATGTCTAATAGATCTTTGAACTTTCAATTTTGTGTCTAATAGAATCCCTGACATATTCAGAATTTTTAAAATTTAACTAATTTATTAGATATAAAATCTAATAGGATCCTTAACTTTCAATTTTGTGTCTAGTAAGTTCATGATCAATTTTAAAAAAATGTCAAATAGGTAAAGGACCTATTGGACACAAAATTGATAATTCAAGAACCTAGAACACAATTGAAAGTTTAAGGACCTATTAGACACTATTTAAAGTTCAGGGACCCATTTGATACAAAATTGAAAGTTCAAAAACTTATTAGACACTTTTTAAAGTTCAAGGACCAAATAGACGCGAATCTAAAAGTTCAAGAACTAAACTTGTAATTTAACCAAAATTATTTCAATTATCTTTTTAGACCTTAAATTTTGATATTGCTTGTGATATGGAAGAGGACCAAATCAATCGGGGAAATTGTAGATTTTGGACCCCTTGAATTTTCATTTTAGATTTGAGACCCCATTGGTAAAAACTTGTTATTTTGGACTCCATAGTGATGAAAGTGATGTAAGAAAGAGAAAATAATAGATGTGTAATTACTATTGTACCCTTTTTGTATTAAAAACCTTTTAATCCCATTAAATACACTCAACTACCCATTTAACACCATTAATACTACTCAACTAACCACATAAAATATTAAATCCTTCTTTCATTTAACCTAATAAACAAAACTCACACAACCCCACCAATCTTAAAACACAACCCCACTAATCTCAAAAATTTTCTTCTTCAACATACTCATTGGTCCCACAAAGAACAAACAAAGAAGGTATGTATATGTTATTTTGAATATGATATACTGTGATTTGGAGTAGGAATGCTTTGTTATTAAATTGGAATGTCGTTTTTGAGTTAAAAAGTTAATTTTTTTGCTGAAATCCCGGTCATAGTCAAGGAAATCTTGGCCGAACTTAAATCCTGGCCAAGATCGCATGCACACCGGTCGGGATTTAAGTTTGACTAAGATTCCCTTGACAAAGACCGGGATTTTAGCTTTTTTTTAATAAAAAATTGTTTATTTCATATTCAATTTTCTTTTTATTGCTCACGTATATTTTATTGTTTCTCTTGCAGTCATGCCTCGTGTTTGGGTGTGTTTTGATGGTGTGTGGAACGATAGGGAAAAAGATTATGATAGTGGAGAGGTGAGAGGGTTGGATGTAGATATTGATATACCGTTCGAGGAGTTTATAGGTCAAGTTTATTAATTAAGCGGTATATATCCAAATGGGATCAACCTTATTATAAGTTGTTTACTCCAATTGAGGTCGAAAGCTCCTACTTTTGTTATTAGCAACGATGTAGACCTAAAAAGTTTTCTAACGTGGGAAGAAGTATCATCAATCCCCATCTATGTATCCACCGTGCCAAAGTTTTTCATATCCTATTACATACACGATACCAAATAATCCATATGTAGGAATTCAAAATTTTCAAAATGGTCCACCTACATCCACAAGCTTTCCACCTAACTAGGTCAAGAAATTTCATATAATGAAGAGAAACATATTCCATTCACATCCATCCCATATGACAAAGGGCATGATATTCCATCTTCATCCACATCCCTCTAACATTATATAGGTGAATATGTTGTTCCATCAACCTTTCCAGATAATGAAGGTTTAGAAGTTGTTCCATCTACCTCCCCATATATGCCTTCCCTATCCATATACATGCCCTTTACATCAATGCTTGGGGATGATGTAGACTATGCTATCCAACATTACGACTTCAATGATTAGGGGATTATAATTTGGCAGATGATGAGGTCTTGGAGGAAGGACATGAGCCGATGTTCGAAGGAAATAGAAATGATGTGGCGGCAGGGACAGGAGATGATGAGTTGAATGAGACAACATATGATATCGCAGAGGAGGCACATGATGATGATTGGGAAGAAGAAGGGGGTGATGATTGGGAAGGATTAAGAGATGATGAGCCAAATGAGACAACATATGATGAAAATATAGAAGCTGAAGGTGGAGAAGAGGGTATACATGGGGAAGATGTTATTGATTATGAATATGTAAAGAACATTGATGCTCACACGACATTAGCAAGGACTCATAGTGTGCTAGGATCGTCAAGTAATTCAACCATTATGACATGTCAGTATTCTTTTGTTAAAGATATCGAGGTTGGAGAGTTATTTTTATCCAAAAAAGATTTGGTAATGAGGTTGTCGGTCTTAGCAATGAGAGAGGACTTTGAGCCTAGGGTTAAAAAGTCGAATCTTAAACTCTACAAAGTTGTATGTATTATTGTTGAGTGTGGATGGAGACTTCGGGCCATGAAGTTAAAGGAGTGTGATATATTTAAGGTGACGAAGTACTCTAATACTCATACACGTAGGCATCAAATGTTGGCCAACGATCATAGGCAAGCTAGAAGTTGGGTTATTGGTAATATGCTGAAACGAAGTTCGAAGAGGTTGGTCGGAGTTGCAGATCGAAGGATATCATAAGCGATTCGTGAGAAGACTATGGTGTTAACTTTAGTTATGACAGGGCATACCGAGCAAGAGAACAAGTGTTAATATTCGCTAGGGGGTCGCCAGAAGATTCATATAAATTGTTGCCAAGGTTTGGTGAAGTACTGAAAATCGAAAATTCAGGTACGATATTCGACTTCGAAGTTGATGATGGTAGGTACTTCAGACAAGTATTTATGATATTAAATTCTTCTATTAGAGCCTTCTTGAGTTGCCTAAGGCCAGTTGTACTGGTAGATGCAACCCACTTAAGGGAGAAGTACAGTGGGAAGTATTTCTTGGAACTGAAGTTGACGGTAATGGTCAAATCTATCCCATTGGGTTTGTGATCACTTTTGGGGAAACAAATTCAGTGTGGTCTTATTTTTTTGACATATGAACCATGCGATTGGAGATATTCGTGATTTGGTTGTTGTGTCAAACGGACATGCGAGCATTTGCAAGGCATTACGAAAGGAGATACCTACTACATTCCATTGTATATGTATCCACCACCTGGGTGATAACTTGATGACGAAGTGGAAGAATGAGATGTTAAAGCAGTCTTTATCCACGCAGCAAAACATTTTAAGTATTAGAGTTCAATGAAAGGTGGGCACAACTTCCAGAGGTTGTCAAACAGTACTTGGGATGTGTTGGGATTGAGCGATGGGCTCGAGCTTTTCAATGTGGGAGGAGGTACAATCAGATGACCACGAACCTTGTAGAATGCACAAATTCAGTTTTAAAGGACACACAAGAGTTATCAATCACTGCCCTTTTGAAATCACATTAGATGGTGGCTTCAAGGGAAGTACTACAAACGTCGTACAAAGCATTCAAAGTGACAAAAACAAATATCAAAGTATGCATAAGAGATTCTTGAAGAAGTAACATAAAATGCAAAGAGACATGTAGTTAAGCCGGTTGATCAATTTGAATTTGAGGTGGAAGATGGGCATTTGGGTGGACGTGTCAACCTCCAAACAAGAACTTGTACGTGTCATGAATTTGAGTTATACTAGATTTCATGCTTTCATGCAATTACTGTATGCACGTTCCGTAATGTAGACCCCCGTACTCTATGCTTTGAGGCATACTATGTTCAGATTTTTTTTGGATGCATAGGAGGTCCCATACATCCACTTGGGCACGTGTCAGAGTGTAAGAGATCGTCAGACTTTGTAGACATTGAGGTATTGCCACCTAAATAAGTTTCAAGGGTAGGTCATCGCAAAAAACAGATGATTCCATCTAGAGGTGAGGTACGATAGGTCCAAAGGTGCAGTTGGTGTGGTAATTTGGGTCACAATAAGAAAACTTGTAGGCAACCACTCAACAATATGTAGAGTGATGCACTTATTGATTTAATCATTATTTATTGATGAACACTACTAAGTTGAATTGATGCATTAATGTTGAACTGCTGCAATTGTATTTATTTTCTACTTCTCAGGTACAAAAAGTTGGGCTTTTTTTAAGGGAGTGGGATTATGTTTTTTTTTCTCGATACCGAGTTTCTGGTTAGCAAACTCTTGGTCTACAAGTGGTGATCGAGATTTTTGGGAGCGAAATCCCGGTGTGAAATTTGTGATTAAGGGATGTGATTATGCTTCTTATAGTCGGTATGTGCACCAGAATTTCGCTCTCAAAAATCTCGGTCTCGGCTTGTAGATTGGGATTTCGCTAACTAGAAACTCGATATCGAGAAAAAAATAGAAAAAACCTCCCTTAATTTTCAAACTCCCTTAATTTTACTAAGCCCAACTTTCTATACCTGAGAAACAGAAAATGAATCCAATTGTAGCAGTTCAATGCCATATTCAAAGTCATAGTTAACGGTATGACAACCAACTTCATTATCAAACTTAACACAAAAAGTCCAAAATTCATTACATTACACTAAAAGAAGGCTATGTTTGCCCAAAGTTGAACGACGTACTGTCGCTTACAGAAATCTATCATATTCTGACTTAGGTCATCAAATGGGATTCCCGTTACATCAAATTCAAAACACATAACTATAAATATACCATAATCCCCACTATCAACTTGCTGAGGCGCATCAGACTTCCTATGGATATTCCATGCATCTCGCGGGAGTGAGGGCCTATCTTGCAGGTTGGGATGATAGTCTTAACCGAAAATCGACGAAACCGAACCAAACCAAATCGATCCAATGGTTTGGTTTGATTTTTTAGAAGAAAATTGGACATGTCGATTTTTGTTTTGGCAAAACCAAAAAATATTTGTTCGATTTGGTTTTTGTCTGGAAAACCATTAAAAAATCGAACCGAATCAAATCAAGGTATATATACCTCAAAAAAGCCCTAAATCGAATCCCACTCCATTCTTGTGTCGTTTCATCCGTTTTCTTTCAATTATTTTTAAAGTAACAAAATGAGATTTTTAACTCTATGAATTCTTATTGAGGTGTTGAGAAATTTTAGGGCAAAAAATACTAAAATAGGGGCTCAAACTAGGAAGTAAAATAGCAATATAATTGTAAAAAAATAAAAGACAAAAAAATCGAGAATCGAATCGAAGAGAAACCAAACCGATGGACAACCGAACTGATGGTTTTGTCCTTTATTGGACATTGGTTCGGTTCTTATTTTGCTAAAACCGATTGGATTAGTTCGGTTCTTGGTTTGGCTTAAAATCGATGAAAACCGAACTGATATCACCCATACTTGCAGAACACCACATTGATCCAGAAGGCGTGGTATGATAGTGGAGACGGTCTTTAGCTCTTGCTCCAGGTCTGCGTCTGATCCAAGTGAGATGAACGAATCCATCACGATCAGCTCCCCATCTTCAAAGTCAACACAAAGCAACACCCAGTGGGTTATGTACAGGTTGATGAAGGGAATAATCAAATTAAACCCACAGCGGAAGCATAAGAATCGTCTTTGATTTATTTAGAATTAAACTAAAATACAAGGTTTAAGCAATAAATACCTTGAAAATAATATTATGGAGAATATTCTGGCAGATCTTTATCTCTTCCACAAAGTCTTCCTGGCTATGACTCGAACACAAGACCAAGGCTTGTGGGAGCCTTTTGAAAGAAAATCCCCAAGGGATTAGAGAGAAAGAGGTCTAGAGAGAATTCTCTAATTCTCTCTATTAACATTATCCTCAAAGATATAAAGACGACTTACGTTATAACATACCATGACTATAATGTCCGATGTGACAAACTTTCGACGACATAAGTGGGGGATGATGTTCGTCTTTGTCCAAACGAACATAAATAACTCGTCAATTACCTACACAAGCATTAGATAATTAGTTGTAAGTATTAAAAATCACTAACAATATAAATCATTATGTACCTCATCAGTGGTCCACTGGGATGAGGTCATCAAATTGCAAAACTAGTATTTATTATGGGATGCGTAAGTGGTAGTGCGCAGCGTGGCATCAGTCTTTGGGTCGTCCATCCAATTTTGAAACTTTTGGTCCATTTCATTCGGGATAGTGCACATCGGGTCATAGGTCTTCACTTTATGCTTTTTACTGTCTGGCCTAGGGTCGGCCCATGGAGATCGCAACTTGTACCCAGGACGTCGCTTACGCTTTGATCGACGAGGTTGAGCATTGTCCAGCTTTGTTATCTCCGCAACAACATCTGAATTGACCTCTGTATGCTACACAACATTACCACGAATTAGACACAGCTAAACATCTTGATAGGAGTTAAACAATAGATTACCTCGAGCTTTGGTATCCATCATTGATTGAGAGCCCAAAACTTGAATGTCAGTCTACGAATGAAAACAATATGTTAAGTAAATATTAGTTTTGTATAAAGGATATAGACTATACCACGAAGCTTGCTTACTGGGTAAGGCTCTACATCTGAGTCCTCATCAACATCTATGCTAATGCCGGTTCTTCTATCGTCTCTATATATGATCGCATGCTCGTGGCTCAACTGCTGACTCACCCGCCTTCTCTACGATATCCCTAACCATATCGTCCCCACCATCGTGATCTTTGGGCTCTTCTCCACTGTCTTGACCTTTAGATGGACCACCTTTATCGTTTCCACCATCGTCCGACCCAAAATATTTGGATGGGTTGACAACTTTAATCTGCAGAGCATCAAACACATTAGTATACTGACCAATGTTCAAGAAAATGGATTAGGCAAAGTAAAGTACCTTAGAAAGCCATCGCAAGAACCTCTTGATGGCCTTTAAGTCCGACTCCATACTATACATGCGGCTGTTCATGACTACTACACGTCCATCAAGACTCTCCATCCGTTATGTACATTTGCAACTGGTCTTCTTCCTCCTCGTACTATCTTTTGCTTCCTTTGTCTCCTTCCCGATTTCCTGCTCTTTCTCGGGCTCAGTCTCTTTCCATTTCCCTTTATCCTTCTCCCTCACTTCCTTTTTCTCCTTCTCTTTCTTCATCCCTTCATCTTTCGACATGTGCTACGACTCAGGCAATGATAGGGAGGAATCGACATGTGTGGCCTCATCAATTGAAAGCATATCAGTGTCTTCACCCCTTTCACCAATTTTGCCTACACAAGGAGCAGGAGCCGCAGATGGTGCACGTGGGGGCTCGATCCTTTGATTAATAAATCAAACCTCTTCCTTAAATGGGATAAGCTCCAATTTGATCGTCGCCTGAACCAAAAAAACTTACCTCATTTATCAAACAAATCAAACTACGTTACACTAAAATAAATAAAAATGTTTCAGAAGTATAATTAACCACTCTAGATGCGAAGATATCTCTGCAAAGTCGTAGATATGAAGGAGAGTGCTCTCATGACCATCTACATATGTGTGGGATGGTTGTGTCATTCAACCGACTTGCAACACGACCTGTTAAGGACGAAATGATCTCGTATGCCCATATATGCATTAAAAAGTATTAAATACTATCATCGAACAAATGTTGAATGAAGTAAGTAAATATGAAATTAAAACTTTAGCTTTCGCCAACCTGGAATGCCTATGGAAAACTATATAGACTATACGTCTTCGATTTCTTCATCGCATTTTGTCTCTCCTTGTACGACTCAACTTTCCCCTTCAAAGCTTTTTTTCAGGTTTTTTATCGTCTTGTTGAATATTAAAGTACTCCAGTCCTCGCTACAAAATGTTTTCCAATCATCAATTATATCGAGCATGCTAGTGTCAATTTGTTGCCTCTTCTCTCTCCCCATCATCGCCAACTCAATAAAATAGAAGAGGGCGATCTTCACTGCATCCTTATCGTTTTGAAACTAGAGAGTGGGGAATAGTTTATCTAATTCTTCACCCCTCATTATTTCATTGTCCCCCAAGTATAATTGCTGAAGTTTATGAGTAAAGACATTTCTCCTCAAAGGTCTACTACCATGCCTAAGTCACATATAAGGTCAAACTTCGCCTTATCGAAGGAAACATTATTCCCTAACAAGTTAAAACTCATAACATCCAACCTACTTTCATTGATCTCCTTAAGAAGGGTGTACTGAACCAATTGGCCGTTAAAAAGTATCAAGGTGTCTAATAGCGGCCAAACCATGTTTGCTTAAACATCTCTAATTGGGTTAGGGTGAGTTTGCTTTTAATATTTCTACTCGTTCTACCTAGGTGAGAACAATAGCCGGGAAGTGGTCCACTAACAAAATTTTATGAACCATATCCATTTCCTAGATATTTATAGACATTTAAACCAAATAACATAAAACCAATGACGAACAAATATTACAAAACATATAGAAATTAAAAAACATAGAAAAAATAAAAAAAAACCAAAATCTGCCTAAAATCTTGGTCTGAATGCTGGGTAAACTCGACATACAGATTGGGATTTAGGGAAACGAAATCCCGACTTGAATCGCGAATCCCAAGATTCTACATGTAATAACTATGAATCCCGATCGGGATTCCGACTGGGATTCATTGTTTTCGTCTACAAAGAATGCCAAAAAACGCGAAACCCACATTTTTTTCCATCCATTTCTCGATCAACACACACAGAACTCATTGAAATCTCACAAAAAACATATTACAAAAAAAAAAAAAATCACGAATTAAAGGAAGAAAACTCAAAATCCACGGATTGAACAAAAAACCCATATAAAAAACCCTAGAAATTGAATTTTTTTTGGAGAAATTACACTTGTGATTTCAACCCAAAATATTCCTTCTACGAGTTGAATAGGCAAGCTAATCTAGGTGATGAAGAGAGTGGAGAAAGGAGGGAAGCAACGGCAAAATGAGAACTTCAAACTTGTTTTTATTTTTTAAAACAAGTGAGGACAATTTAGTCTTTTCACAATGCCTTGGAGTCCAAAATAACAATTTTTTTACAAGGGGTCATTTTTTGCAAATGAAAAACTCTAGGGGTCCAAATTTGACAATTTTCCATTAAGTACGCATATTGAAACTATATTGTTAGATCTTTTTGAGTTTTCTCCTTTCTTTATTTCGATTGAAAGCAATAACTTTAAGTTCCTATAAACATGAAGAACATGGGTAGCGAAATTGTGAGATACATGTGAAAGTGGAAGGACTGCTAAAAGGTATGTACATTGATAAAACTGAAACGTGGGAGCTTTATGAAAAGATTTTTAGTTTAAAAACAAAGCTCCAGTCTAGTGCAAGTGCACACTGTCGATGCAAGTAATATAAAATTGGAAGTACTTTAAAGTATTGATCCCACAGGGAACGGATACAACACAATTTAAAAGATAGCGAAAATTGTTCTCAAATTGCAATTTCGATAACCAAGGTTATAAAAATGCGGAGAAGTATTTTTGGCTAAAAAAAATAATTGAAAAAACAATAAGTATGAAAAAGGAATTCAAGTTGCTCATGCCACTTTATAAAGAAATGTAACTAAAATGCAATTGCAATCGTAACAAACAAAAAAGTTAAGTAAACCGAATTCGACTCCCATTCAATTTTGCTTCAAAATCTTTAGGAGGCTAAGTGATTAAACCTATATTTCTATGGCTAATCTAACTTAGATAACTTTGCGCATAATTCTAGTAGTTTTGGAGTCTCGCCCTATGTCTAGGATCGATGTTCATAACTTATTTTTAACCATTTTTCTCCATTTCTTTTGTGACATCTGCTTCCCTTAACCATTTCGGTATTAAGTTTAAGCTTGACAAGCAACACTAGATGGCCGGCTAGGTTTACCCAACATTAAACTCAACAAAAACAAACAAAGTTCAAGCGTTAGCTAGATTACATGTGCTTTTAACCTTTACATCTTTCCTCTAGAGCATTCACAAAATTGAACCCCCAAAGGAAAATTAGCTCATCATTGCAAAGGTGAAAAACAAAGCTTTAAAGTAATAAAAATGCATAACTGCGAATGAGAGAAAGAATAGATAAAATTTCAGAATGTAGAAATGAAAATAACTTAACCAAAACTTAAAGAATATAAACTAGAATAAAACTTAGTAAAAGAAAATTAATTCGAACAAGCTGAAAATTTTGTTATGAACTAAGAACTCCATGCCGTAAATACAATGAAACTTAAACAACCAACTTGAATCTCGAAATACCACTGAATGAATGAAAATACAGTAGCAACTAAGTTTCTAAGAGAGAATAAAATAACTTAAATAAAGAAGAAAATACATTCTAAAAAATAGAAGGACACGACCCTTTTTTCACTTCTTTCTCAATCGACTCAACTCCACTTTTTTCAAAGGAAATTGAGCCTTCACTTCCTTCAACTTTCGTTGAGGATGAATTGAGTTCGAAGTTGAAAGGGTTAGAAAACAAAAAAAAAAAAAGACAAAAAGTTGACAGCAGAAAATACAGCGAAAAATCGTGAAAACAATAGCAACTAAGGTTGAAAATAGCAGAAAAACTGATCCACTTCTTGTGGCTTCTTCTCCAATACTTATAGAGGAATTGCGATAGAGTTTCCTTTTTAAAAGATGCACAATTATGACTAAAATCACAGCTAAAATCGTGGAGACAAAATTCCACGAAATTCCTAGTTTTTTGGAGATTTGCGAATTTTCCTTTAAAGTCTAGATCTGCCAGAATTGCAATTGCAATGCAATAGCATTTCTGTTGCATTCTTCAAATTCATGCACAAAAATATCAAGTAAGTGTGGTTTTCATTTTCTTTTGCTTTCTTTTCCCCACTTACTTAATTTAAACGGCTTTCAACAATAGTTCAATTTAAACCAACTTTTTGCTAGCCTTTTATCTAATAACACACATAAAATAACAAGAATAACTAAATATAAAGGCCAAATAATTCTCATAAATGAGAATTATCATAGATGCATCTACGGTCTATGTGAGTGGTGGTATGCAACCAAGTATTATCCTAAAAATATGTCCATGTCCTATTTATTTTTAGGTTTAATTTTAAATATCAAGGATATGTTTTTTTTCCCTTCTTTTATCATATCACAAACTATGAAAATAATATACCCTACTTATTTTTATGTTTAATTTCAAATATCTAGGATATGCTTTTTTTGGGAAAAATTTCAATGGTGGCAATTTTAATTGTCAAATTTGCAAATATAGCACTTGGTATAGAATTTTGCAAATATAGTAATTTTTTAAATTGTTTTAATGATTTTTTTTCTCATTTCATTTTTTTTTCCCCTTCTGTTGGTTTATTTTTTCTTTGCCCCTCTTTTTATTTGTCTTTCTTTCTCCATTCTTGCGTCTTCTGTTGGCACACTTAGATGATTTGAATCTTTTTGTTTCTTATTTGACTTATGATTTCGTTCTTGAATTTGATCTTGCAAGTAAAAGAATTGTTTTATGATTGTTTTTCTTTCTATTTATTCTTTAGTAATGTTTTTTCTTTTTATTATTTTCTTTTTTTTTCCTCCTTCTTAACGTTCATAATTTATAGTATACAATAATTTACTCTTTTTGGTTAATAATATACAGACTATCACAGATAGAAAATGAAGTCAAATGTGTCACTGATTTATATACCTTTTTTTTTTGTTATTCTATTGATATGGTATATCTATTGAATGAGAAATTTTGGCCAATCCCAAGTTACCATGTTATTATTCCAAATAATTAAATTTTTGACTAATTATAAATTGACATGTGTCCCATATTTAATTTGAAGACAAAAATTGATAAATTCTAAAATTAAAAGGCCACATGTCTTCATTTGACCAAATAATTAAATCCAATTTGGTCAAAATTAGGTCATATGGAATTTCGATCAAAACCAATAAAATTGAAGCCTAAAAGGTTAGGCCTAAAGTTAACAAAGTTTAAGTCCAATGGTTGAGCCCAAAGGCCACTAAAGCCCAATCCAAATACCCATGGAAAGCTCTATAAATAGAGGAGCTCTACTTTATTTGAAGGGTTAAAAAATTAAACTCTCCAAAAGAGAACCAGAGAATTTAGAGAAACATCATAGACACAGAAGGTCGATCAAAAGACTCCCTGAAGTCCTTAGGTGCTTAACACTCCTTGAAGACCAAAGAGTCTTTAAGACCCTAAACATTGATTGAAGCTTCAGCCTCGAGAATAAGCACTCCAGCTCTCGAGTGAAACACACATACAAGATAAAGAATTCAGCCAGAAAACTCTCCCTTAAGACTGAAGAAGACTTTTCGAAGACTAAAGACGCTTTGAAGATCGAAAGACGTCAAAACTGGAAAAATTTGAAGTTCAGAAGACTTTGAAGACCTAAAAACTTTGAAGGCAAGTTGATGGCATTTGAAGAGCAAAGACTTCAAGACTTCGATAAATTCTTTAAGGATCAACAAGCCAAAGACCGATCCAACAAGATCAACAAGCTAGGGGTGATCCAACAATCAACAAGCACAATGGAGAACAAGCTGTCCAGCCCTCGAGACATTTGTACATTTGAGAGTTAGAATTAAAGGAACAAATTAGAGATTGTACAACTGTTGGGATTTATGCCCTAAAGCCTCGTAATTAAATATTTATTTAATAATTAATAATAATTTTGATTATTTTATTTGTAATATAATATTATCCATTATATGAAAAATCCAAGGTTATTAGTGTAATCTTGAACAATATGTGGTTGACATACGAGAAGATCATGTTCAAGAAATAACCTAAAGGGTCATAGTATATGGATAAGGTTGGGTGTCTTATCCTGATAACATTATTGATACGGCCCACTTTGTAATAGTTACAAATGATTTGATCCAAATCATTTATGTGGAGACATGTGAGTGGGGGTATCTTATACAATGAGTTTGTATAAGACTGGACCACGAAATATTTAATCTCTCTTTACAAATCCGTTAATTGAGAAGATTAATATTTCATCAGGATCATCATATGTGACTCGATCTTAATCTTGAGTGAGTTATGAACTCCTGCTTGTGAGGGCTTGTCCTTTGATTTGCATGGGTGAGAGTGGCTTTTGTAGCCGATTCAATATGCCTACCATTTTGGGGACTTGACCAAATAGGGAGTTGGGAACATAATCTCATAAGATGAAATTCACTCATTCTCATATAGGGTAAGTAGATGAGGAGTTCCCTTAAGTGTTGATTTCGGGACGTGAACAATGGGGCCCCACCCTCTCACTAGTCCGAGAGAGACTTTGTAACGACCAGAAATTCCTACGACTCTCTAAAGCGGAAGCACGACCTAATTACCTCGCTCATGCCCGAAATTTTGGCAGCATGACGACGTAACTAGAAGAAAACCAAAATTTACAACGACCTGAAAAGAGACATAAACACTTCTATAATTCAGGAAATAGACTCAGCACCCTCCAAACTACGATACATAGTGCTGAGCTCAACCGACAGACAGTCAAACCTAAGAACTTCTAACTAAATATACAAAAGCAAAGAATATTTAGGATTTACAACCAAACGCACATCAAGGAACAAAGAAACAAACTAAAAGCTAAACAGGGAAAAGAATTTTGGTGGAGTCTCCATAATCTCGTCAAGTCGTCGCCTGCTTCATCCACCCCGTGAATGTGCACAATCTGCAAAACAAACAAAATAGCAAGGATGAGTATAAACATACTCAGTAAGTAGCCCACTTAATGGTCCAATGTTTAAAGAAACCATACCAAGAAGAAAACTGCTCTTACTCACACTCGTGCTTAGATTTCAAGTACTTCATTTTGTTATTCTAAAAGTCCAATTATCCTTCCACAACATTTACCACTTCCTGACCCTATCTTCATGTCATAACTGCGAGTACTGTAACCTAGAATCCAATCTCATGAAGATAGCAATCCTCACGCTCATCTCAAAGGAGAATTACCTCGAAACTAGCATACATGCAATAGGAAAACACATTCCCTATGCTCAACACAGTGGGGAATCACCCCTAAGCTAGCTCACAGGCAATAGGGAGACGCATCCCCTATGCTCAACACAATAGGTAATTATCCTAAGCTAGCACACGGCAATAGGGAACGCATCCCTTTGCTCATCATACTGGGGAATCACCCCTAAGCTAGCACACTGCAATAGGGAATGCATCCCTATGCTCATCATACTGGGGAATCACCCCTAAGCTAGCACACGACAATAGGGAACACATCCCTATGCTCATCATACTGGGGAATCACCCCTAAGCTAGCACACTGCAATAGGGAACGCATCCCTATGCTCATCATACTGGGGAATCACCCCTAAGCTAGCACACGACAATAGGGAACGCATCCCTATGCTCATCACATCACATGCGTTCTAGGCTTACAAACTAGCACGAAACAACAGAATTAGGGTAGGTAGCACCAATCTAACGGGCTTTCGTACTTTCACAACCCGTTTGGAACCTTTTGGGTCAATCCACCTTACCACATTCATCCATCATGCCCAAATCACGAACACAAACTGGCCCAAAGGCTTCAAACACTGTTAATGGGGACCACCCCCTAATTCATATAAACAAAGAGAGGAAGCAACCCTCAAGCCCTTTCAACAATTACAACGTCTTACACCTCATATACATATAGACAAGACACACTTCCTCACGGACCAATCCGAAAGGCTACCTACTTTCTAGGCCAACACTAAAACGACCCACTTCTCATTCTTATAAGAAGTTATTCGTAGCATATGACCCAGGCCCACCTTCCATAAACAACCACAATCGCATCGTTGTGACCTTTCACTATAGATCACAACCACAAATCTCACGTGAGAACTTATACTCTAGTTCAATGGTACTCTCAAATAAGAACTACACGTAGCCATAGCCCATACATATGCTAGTGGCATATAACCCTTCATTCACTTAATCCAGAATTCAATCCCCTGAACATTTTAGAAATCTGGTCGACCAACTACCCTTTACTCACAATCGGACCCATCCAAAACTCGTTAAATCAGCCCAAACATAAGACCATTCTGAACACATAAGATACGGTCCTCGATGCTGAGTATTGCATAACTTTAGGGTGCTCTACTTCAGCCTCTAACCCAACCTGAACCCAAAAGCATTGAACCCAATCAACCAATCAATCTAAAATTCAAGTTTTCTGCACTCCACAGCTAACCAAACATCTCAGAAGTCCAAACGATTACAACTGTTTAGTTTAACACAACTATCCACACATTTATACTTACAAGGGTAAGCTATAATCAAATTCATTTATAACCCCAGACACATTTTTATCCATTCACTTGTAACTTTGAATCCCTTGACTAGAGTAGCAACAAGTTTCAGGCAATCTTAAGCCCAACACGATAATTCTTATATTGATTTAACCAACTACGACATCGCGCACATACTCATAATTTAGGCAAGAATGACTATTCACAAATCACCACATTCATGTCCAAACTTGTCCAATTACAACCTCGAACAAATTCTTAAAGAGGTTCATATGCTAACATACTAAACTTGAAACTTTAAGCCACTAATTCCTTTATGACCACAACTTAGGCCGTTTTAGCTCAAGATTACTTCTAAACATAACCACTAACCTTTTCATATCTCATAACCACCGCTTTCAAGCATGCTTTCAAAATTAACAAACTATCAAACATACATTTCAATCAAAAAGGAATTTAAATGGCTTAAATCCAAATGACTACTTACTTGAATAACTCCACGGTTTAAGGCAGCCCGGACTTGAATACTTGATCTTGAATCGTCAAACAAAGGCCTACACATTATGGTTAAAATATAAAATACCACAACAACCCCTAAACTCCAAGAAAAAGTTCTAAAATATGGCCAACTATAACCCAACTCACGCTTAACCTTAATTGAGTTGGAAAATTCGATACCCACATAAAAGTTACCTCAAAATAGTGTTGGACAGCAGTACGAAGGTTGCAATTTTTTTCCAAATCGGCCTTCAATCGAAATGGGTAATCTATATTAAGTCCAAAAATACTATGGGTTAGTTCCAAACCACTAAAGTAGCTTTTTAATTCAACCTTACCGCCCATAAATCACTTTGAATCATGGTTAGAACACTTACCCATTATGAATCGGATCCAAACGAACCTATACAATCCCGAGCTTGCAGGAAATTTAACCCAAAAAAAGCTCATCTTCCTTGTTGTCTGTACCGAGACTCAAGAGTGAGAGAGAAACGGAGGTGGCAGGCGGCGGATCTGGCAGAATCGATTTCCGGAGAACGAAATCGACGAGATCTGGGCGGCGTTCGTTGATCTTGTGGACCGGCGATTGGGGCGTGGGTGTTTACTCGGCAGTGGAAACTCGGGGAAGAAAGGAAAAGAGACTATCGGCGGTAGCAGTCGAATCCGGCAGCTTGGTCGGCCGGAAAGAAAGAAGAAGACGAAAAAATAATGGGTGGGTGTTCGGCGGTGAGAGAGAGAGAGAGAGAGAGAGAGATCGATGAGAGGGAGAGAGCATGGCGGGAAGAGGGAGAGAGCACGGCGGAGAGAGGGAGAGGGATCGGACGGTGAGAGAGAGAGAGAGAGAGAGATGGGGAGAGCTATCGGGAAGGAGAAGAAAAAAATGAAGAAGAAGAGAAAAAGAAAAAGAAAAAATAAAAATAAGAATAAAAATAATAAAAAAATAAAAAATATAGTGGATAAGGATGATTTTTTTTTAAAAATTTATTTATTTATTTATTATTATTATTATTTTCTCTTTTATTTATTTATTATTTTTTAAAGAACTTTCCAATTTCCAAATAAAAATGCCCCTTGACCAATCATTGCTTTCCAAATTTGCCCTTTTTAAACCATGAAATTTCAAATTAACCCCAAAATCAATATACTTATTTAAGAAATTAATTCAACTTGATTTCCAAAATTTCAAAATTAATACTTCTAAATAAACCGGTCGTTACAGACTTAGTTTATAATTAGATTATAAACAGATTGTTTATTAGAGGATCAGTGGTACTTAAGGTGCAAGATGTAATTATAGGGGTAAAATGGACTTTTGACCCAGCTGTAATTACGAACAACTTGTGAAGGATTGACTTGCATGTAATGATTATATCTATATATGGATAGAACTTGTCCTACAGTGCATAAGAGTGCAACTCTAGGTTTATAGTGGAGTGACCTATAGTTAATGAATGAAAATTAATTAATTAAAGAGTTTAATTAATTAATTTTGTATCATTGGAGCTTATAATCTATAGGTCCATAAGGTCCCCTTGCTAGCTCATAGTAACACTAAAAGATCAATTTAGTTGAAAGAAAATTTTGAAATGTTCAAATTAATATTTAATATATTAGATATATTAAATATAAAAGAGGAAAATATATTTATTGTATTTGATACATTAAATATTAAAATTTGAAATGTTCATATTAATATTTAATTTGAAGTGTTCAAATTAATATTTAATATATTAGGTATATTAAATATAAAAGAAAAAAATATACTTATTGTATTTGATACATTAAATATTAAAATAATTAATGTATATTTGATACATTAAATAAAATTTGAATAAGATTCAAATAAATAAATATCGTAGGAGATTTGAATGAGATTAAAATAAGTATAAGATATATTTTAATATATTAGATATTAAAATATAATATTTTAATTATGGCAAAGATTTACCCTTCGTCTCTATAAATAAGAGCCTTGGGTTGAGCCATTAAACATAACACACATCTACTCAATAAAGAATTAGAGAATTTTCTCTAGACCTCTGCTTCTCCAATCCCTTGTGGATTTTCTTTCAAGAGGCTCTCACAAGCCTTAGTCTTGTGTTCGAGTCATAGTTAGGAAGACTTTGTGGAGGAGATAAAGACATGCTAGAAATATCTCCATATTTACTCCAAGTAAGTATACTTAATCTTATTTTTTAGTTTAAATTTAAATAAAATCAAAGACGATCCAATGCTTCCGCTGCGGAGTGAAACGTTCATTCCTTCATATATGTGGTAGTTCTCGTAAGTACTGATTTCAGGACTTGAACAATGGGGCCCTACCCTCTCACTGGCCTGAGAGGGACTTAATTTATGATTGGATCATAAACAAATTGTTCATTAAAGGATTAGTGGTACTTAAGGTATAAGATGTAATTACAGGGGTAAAATGGACTTTTGACCCAACTATAATTATGAACATCTCATGAAGGATTGACTTGCATGTAGTGGTTAGATCCATAGACGCAACTTGTTCTACAGTGCATAAAAGTGGAACTCTAGGTCTATAGTGGAGTGACCTAGAGTTAATGAATGAAAGTTAATTAATTAAATAGTTTAGTTAAATAATTTTGTATCATTGAAGTTTATAATCTGTAGGTCAATAAGGTCTCTTTGCTAGCTCAAAGTAACACTAAAAGATCAATTTAGTTGAAAGAAAAATTTGAAATGTTCAAATTAATATTTAATATATTAGATATATTAAATATAAAAGTGGAAAATATATTTATTGTATTTGATACATTAAATATTAAAATGATTAATGTATATTAGATATATTAAAGAACAATATATATTTAAAATTTGAATGAAATTCAAATAGGTTAAATATATATTGTAGGAGATTTGAATGAGATTCAAATAAGTATAATATATATTTTAGGAGATTTGAATGAGATTTGAATGAGATTCAAATAACTATAACAATATTTTAATATATTAGATATTAAAATATAATATTTTAATTATGGCAAAGATTTGCCGTAAGTCTCTATAAATATGACCCTTGGGTTGAGCCATGAGACACATCTCCTCTGAATTAGATAATTTTCTCTAGACCAAAATTTTTCTAGACCTTTTCATCTCTAATCTCTTGTGAATTTTCTTTCAAGAGGCTTTCACAAGACTTGATCCTGTGTTCAAGTCATAACTAGGAAGACTTTATGGATAAGATAAAAACTTGCCAGAAATATCTCCATAATATTTCAAGGTATGTTTTGCTTAGCTAATGGCTCAACCCAAAGGTCCTATTTATAGAGATCAAGGGCAAATCTTTACCATAATTAAAATATTATATTTTAATATCTAATATATTAAAATATATCTTATACTGACTTGAATCTCATTCAAATCTCTTACGATATTTATTTATTTGAATCTTATTCAAATTTTATAAATATCTTTTATTTATTGTATCTAATATACATTAATTCTTTTAATATTTAATGTTTCAAATACAATAAATATATATTTTTTCTTTTATATTTAATATATCTAATATATTAAATATTAATTTGAACACTTCAAATTAAATATTAATTTGAACATTTCAAAATTTTCTTTCAACTAAATTGATATTTTAGTATTACTATGAGCTAGCAAGGGGATCTTATGGACCTACAAATTATAAGTTCAAAGATACAAAATTAATTAATTAAACTCTTTAATTAATTAATTTTCATTCATTAACTCTAGGGTCACTCTATTAAAGACCTATAGTTACACTTTTATGCACTGTAGGACAAGTTGTGTACATGTATATAATCATTACATGCAAGTCGATCATTCACGAGTTTTTCGTAATTATAGATGGGTTAAAAGTCTGTTTTACCCCTGTAATTACATCTTGCACTTTAAGTACTACTGATCCTCTAACAAGTAATTTGTTTATGATCTAACCATAAACAAAGTCCCTATCGGGCCAGTGAGAGGGTGGGGCCCCATTGTTCAAGTCCCAAAAATCATCACTTAAGGAAACTACTTATCTACTTACCTTATATGGGAAGAAGTGAATTCCATCTTGTGAGATTATGTTCCCAGCTCCCTATTTCCCCAAAGTGGTAGGCTTATTGAATCGGTTACAAAAGCCACTCTCAATGATGCAAATCAAAGGACAATCTCTCACAGGCAGGAGTTGATAACTCACTCAATATTAAGATCGAGTCACATATGATCATCCTAATGAAATATTAATCTTCTCAATTAACGAATTTATAAAGAGAGATTAAATATTTTGTGGTCCAGTCTTACACAAACTCATTGTATAAGATACACCTATTGATATGTCTCCACATGAAGGATTTGGATCAAATCATTTGTAACTATTACAAAGTGGGTCGTATCAATAGTGTTACCAAGATAAGACACTCAACCTTATCCATATACTATGACCATTTATGTTATTTCTTAAACATGATCCTCTCGTATGTCAACCACATACTGTTCAAGATTACACTAATAACCTTGGATTTTTCATATAATGGATAATATTATATTGCAAATAAAATAATCAAAATTATTATTAATTATTATATAAATCATTAATTACGAGGCTTTAGGGCATAAATCTCAACAAATTTCTGTGTTAAAATTTAAATTTGAGAAATTAATTTGATTGGTATCCTTGGGATTTTGATCTGGTTCCATTATTTCTACAAGTTAGTGTGGGAGAATCACTTTTATTTTGGCGGGGCTCTACAAGCCGACCAATTTACTATTAATGTATATTAATAATAAGCCTATAATAAAGTGAACATGCAAGAAATTGTTAATAGTAAATAAAGTAAAATACCACTTATATACCATTTTTTATTATATTAATATGGAATATCAATAATAAACATAATAGAAAAAAAGCATGCAAACAATAAATGATACACTTATTACTGATAGACCTCAGTCAGTGATAAGTCTATCAAAATCTATCACTTAATTATTGATAGACATCTATCACTAATAGATCTTAATCAGTGATAAGTCTATCAGATAAATCTCAGTGACAAACGTCTATCACTGAGAAACTGACAATATTGAGATGTGTTGATGAGCATTTTTTACCATTCACATGCTTTAATTTTATTGGACTTAAAATTGTGTCATATTTGCAAATACCTTTAACTTGTGCTATATTTGCTATTATTTTGAGTTAGATTACCGTATATGCAATTGTCCCTTTTTTTTCTTCTAATTTTAGATTTCAAATATCAAAATTCAAATGCCCTACTTATTTTTAGGTTTAATTTCAAATATCTAGGATGGTTTGTTTTTCCTAATTCAAATTTCAAAGTACCACAAATCAAATGCCCTACGAGTTCTTAGGTTAAATTTCAAATAATTATAGTGTGTTTTTTTTAGTTTAACAATATGTTAGTTAGAGGATTCAAATTACTTTTGACCTCTTGATCTAGGGTACAATCTTTATACCAGTTAAACTATGCACATGTTTTCCATTATAGTGTATCATTAAGTTACTGTATTTCATTTTGAATTTTTAATTCTCATCTTTCCCTCCCAATTATGTTGCGTATTTTTTTCTCATGATTTGTTGTTTAAAAAAAAAAAAAAAAATCCTAAAATCAAGCATTTGGATAACTATTTCACACTAGGAGCAATTTGGTAAAAATAAACCTTCATATTGTGCAAACAAAAAAAAAGCTAGTTAGCCATATTTACAATATCTAATACTTTTGGCCATTTTTCAAAATGCAATATTTTTTTTAGCCATTCCTACGGTTAGCCCTTTTGATCCTATACATAAAATAAATCCAAAATAGTTTGTTTTTTCTTTTTCTTTTTCTTTTTTTTTTTTTTTTGGTAGTAAAAACTTATTATCAATATGGAAAAAATGAAATCACCATAACATTTTCACTTTAAAGTTTATTAGGTATTCTTATAGAAATAATAAGTAAAAGACAAGATCCGACTTATTAGCCTTCTTCTTTCACAGCATCTTTGACTCTCTTTTTCTTATTTCTTTGATATCGAAGACGTTGCAAAAGAAGAAGGAATCAATTAGCACTTGTATTTGGACGTTCTCACTAAAGTTTCTCTCTTCTCTTTCTTTTACATGGTGAGAAATCGACTGCCATTTGTCCTTTCGAGTGTTGTTATCGCTCTAAAGTAACTAAATATTGTAGGAAGATAAATCAAAATCAAGTGTAAGAGGAAGCCATCCAAAAGTAATTGATAATCCCATCCCATTAAATAGGGTTTTTTGGGAACACTTCCATGCTTTAATATGACAAATATTGAGTAAAAGGTACTTTTCTCTTCTCTTATCACTTTAGTTTAGTAAAGAGCAAGTAATGGATTAGGGTCTTTTGTGTTTCTTTTTTCTTATTGTTATTTTCTTACTTTTGTTATATTGACTTTGTTATTTTTGTGTATTTTACTGTAGGCCATCTTAACTTAGAGATAAAAGTGTTAGGCTAAACAAGTGAGTTGGAGGCAGATTGTTATAGGATTGCTGTAGCATAATGACCCTCAACATATCTCTACAATGATATGATATTGTCCACTTTGGTTATAAACCCTCATGACTTTGCTTTTAGTTCCCCCCAAAAGGCCTCATATCAATAGAGATAATTGTCCTCACTTATATACCATGGATCTCTCCCTTCCCTAGCCAATGTGAGACTTTGTTAGCACTCCTAACAATCCTCCCCTTGAACAAAGTACCACACTTGAGCCTCCCCTCAAACAAATCCGTCCACTCCCAATTAAGAGCTTACTCTTCATCTCGAGGCAACATCCAAATATAGCACAAATACAGATCACACTTGCTCTTATCAAGGCGAGAAGGCGAACATCCTGATAGAGCATGAGACTTGCTCTTACCCATGCAAGTGGGAGAACACCCAAATAGAGCACAATTGAGGTTCACTAATCTTTGTTCCACTTTGAGGATTTCTCTAGCACACAACTAGGTTTTTTTACCATGACTCTGATACCAATTGATAAGGATAATGATCCTCAACATATCTCTATACTGGTATGATATTGTCCACTTCGGGCATAAACCCTCATTGCTTTTGGTTCCCCCCAAAAAGTCTCATACTAATGAAGATAATTGTTCTCACTTATATACCATGAATTTCTTACTTCCCTAGCCAATGTGGAACTTTGTTAGCACTCCTAACAGTGAGTTGGAGAAAAAAAATGAATAAGCTACCATAGTAGTGTTTAAAGAAGCCACACCAGTCCTTATTTTAGAGGCCCAAAGCTTGGACAAATTATTCAATGTAGCTGCCCCATAATAACCGTTGGATGTGGATTCAATAATTTTCATGCTCCCTAATAACCACTAGATATAAATTCCAAGTACTTCTCTCTCTATATCTAACGGTGAAATATTGCTAGCCACATTTTGGCGGCTTCACTGAATAATTTCTCCTTCTTCAACAACAAACACTTTGATTTTTGATAACTGGGTCTATTCTTCTTTGTTTATTTCCCCTTATGCTACTGTGAAGTGTTGTATTTCTTTCATTATGGTTTATTGTAGTGCACATTTGCTGTTTTTAATTTCAATCTACATCATGAACTAAATTTTCATTGCTAGAATTTATAGTTCCTATAATGCTCATTTGACCCATATTGTTATAGTGTAAAAAGCATATATTCAGTAGTTTACTTGTGGGGGTTGAATGCTTATTTTCTATTTGAACTTGATCACCTTAAATAGATTACAAACTGATTTTTAATACTAAAAGAGTTAAGGATTAGGGGAAAAGGCACAAGTGAATAATTCATGCTTGATTAAGTGGTGAATTCAAAGGTGTAGACATACATTTTTGGCCTGCAAAACTAGGGAAATTATGGCTATTGGTGTTCTTGATGTTGGTTTTTTCATAGACATACGATTAACTTAGTTTAAGAAATATCGTTTGAGGATTAGAAATTCTTCCGGCATAAAAATCAAAATTCATGTTTACTGCTTGACTATGCTGTAGGATTGTTGTAGCATTGTTGCCCATTGTTGTAGAATTGTTATAGCAACTTGGCAAAAATAAGCACAAAAATAGGCCATGAATTCCAGCTTGTTTCCTAGTGTTTATTGTCCTTTAAAAGACTTTGTTTAGCTAATTTCCTTACGTTAGTGATTGCATTATTAGACCGTTTAACACAGTTATCATTAATTTCATAATTTTGTAATTAATTGAGTCCTTGCAAGGGCTCAATTGAGTGATTTATTGCTTATCTTTTAATTGTACTTAATTTCCTCTAAGTTTTGCATCGATTAGTCTTCATGCATGGGATCAATTTTGACTACCAATTACTACTTATGATTGTGTATGCTTGAATATTGAGTTTTTGCACATTAGTAATTATAATGCCATAGTGCCATTAATTTTGGAGCAAGATTAGACATCTAAAGGATGTACTCCTTAATGTCATTGCTTTTAATAAAATACCTCAAAAAGATAAGTTTAGCCAAAAGGATTGCTCCCTTTGGCTTCTAAACCAGAATAAAGTGCTTTATGACTATTACATGTGATCATTGATTCATTAGATTGTCCCACTTTTCAACTTTGGCCTCACTAAAAACCTTAAGAATGAAATGGGCCAATCTATCTTGAGTACACGGTCATAATTAGTCTATACAATACCATAATATTAAAAAAAAAAATTCTCTATGCATTTCTTCTAAGACTTGAAGTTTTGCACCAGTCAACACACATGAGCAAATTGGTTCACTTGAAATGGAAGATTGGGCCCTTGAAACTATATAGAGGACAGAGACAAACATTAGTGAGTTACACGATAAAAACATTAAACTTTGTGCAAAAAAAGTGTTTGAGTATTAATAGTAATAATAATCCAATCAACTTGAACCTAGCTTAATTGATTAAAATAATTATAATATCGACCAAAAGGTTAGAGGTTCGAGTATCAAATTTAGGAGTTGTTAAACTAAAAAAAAATAGTAATAGTAATATATAAGAACTATTATTAATTAGAACATTGTTACATAATTGGAATCATGATTCCAACATGTGTAAGGCAAGGTGTGTAAGAGCAAAGGACATTGATTGTAAGATAAATAAAGAATTTAAAGCACACACACCTACACAACCCTAGATCACTTTTGCCATTTTTGAATCTCCTTTTAAGTATTTCCTTCTCTCATCTTCATATTGCTTCCAATTTTCCATCAAACCAAACAAGAGAAAAATTGTTGAGAATCCAACACTATATATGTAAATATCAATACTACATTGTATATATACGGAATTGAAAGCGTGTTTTTATTAAATTTACAAGGAAGAACAACTTCCCGGGCGCGAAGCAGCAGCATTTTGCTTGGAGGAGGAACCCCATTCGATGGCTTCAGCAACCGCTCGCTGGCGTGCCTCAGCTTTTTCGTCGTCATTGGATTTCGATAGATTGATCAGATTGTGATCAGATAGTGGTGAAGGGTCATCACTTGACGACGACCACATTGACGACGACCGCGTGGCTTCTGCGCCCAAGAAGCTAAGAGCAGTGACGACGTCGCTGATCAACGGTCGGGCCGCTGCTTCCTCATGGAGGCACATGGCGGCGACTGCGACTGCTTGGTTTAGAGATCTCACAGGGAAGTCTCGACCTAGTAGAGGATCTGCCAACTCCATGAATCTAGCTGGTTCCTTGAATATTGGGTATGCCTGCATGTAGGAAAATGAAATAAGTTGAAGGAGTTGGTTTATGTGAAGTTTTTGATTATTTCTATTCCATCCCTTTATTATAATAAAGTTTTAATATCATTCCAAGCTTTAGATTATATTTCTATTCGGTTCCTACCCTTAACACCATTAACAAAACTTTGATGTGACATGTTTATTAGTCTATTCAATCCATTTGTTTGCCATACCACACCAACTCAATTAAAATTCATCTAATTAAGAACATATTATGTCAATATTTCGTTAACAGTATAACGAGGAGAAAAAAAAAGAAAGAATTTTATAGGAAAATTAGTTACCCAAGCGACCAAGTTTTGCTGTTTAGCTGGGCGAGTGTTGTCAATGACTCTCTTGCCAGTGATGAGTTCCAACAAGACAACACCATAGCTGTAGACATCAGATTTAAGAGTGAGTTGGCCAGTCCTTTGATACTCAGGAGCACAATATCCATAAGTTCCCATAACCCTGGAGGAAACATGGGACTTGTCCCCAACAGGGCCAAGCTTTGCCAGCCCAAAATCCGACAGCTTTGCATTGAAATCATTGTCCAATAGAATGTTTGATGCTTTCAAATCTCTGTATATCACTGGTGGGTTGGCTTTGTCGTGTAAGTACTCTAGCCCTTTTGCTGCTCCCAACCCTACTTTCATCCTTGTTGCCCAATCCAATGCCTTTCTCTCAGCTGGAATGTCTATATGTCAAATCAAAAAACAAACACACACAACTTAGTGTCAATAGAAACTTTCATCGGGAGTCGGGCAAAATTTTTCATTCTAACTTTTTATATATATAATCTTTCAATTTTGAAAAATTAGAAGAGAGATAAATTAGTGATAAGAAAATGTGAAAATCTTGACTAACAAATATTAGACCTATATTGACTTTGTACAGCTAGTGTCTAACACATCTATTTTGCTAACAAGTGTCCGATAGTGTCTAATTTTCCGACATATGTTGGACACTGACACGCTAGTCAAACAAAAGTGTTCGTGCTTTTGAGATCTCAACTAGTTTTTTTTAGTTCTTGAATTTTGGGGTGATGAATTAAAGAAATTCAAACTTGAGATGGAGAAAAATGATTAAATATGAAAGATTGAAGGGTGGTTGGGTTTTTAGATATTTACCAAGTAGATGATCTTCTAGAGATCCCAAAGGCATATACTCATAGACCAAGAGTCTCTGATCACCATCTGCACAATAGCCAATGAGATTGACAAGGTTTTGGTGGTGTAATAGGCTTAGCATCAAAACCTCCACAAGAAACTCTCTGTTCCCTTGCAATCCATTTCTATCAAGCTGCTTCACTGCTACAACCTGTGACATGTCACACATTCATTAGGGTTTTATTGACGAACTATGTTTTGATTGATACTCATCATTCGTTTGATAACTATTTTGTGCGTTTATTTTTAAAATAAGTATTTATAGTCCTGACGTAATTTGCGGTTTCCCTTTTTCTATTTCTAGAAATAGTTTTTCATCTTCTAAAATAATCTACTCAATTTTGCAACGTTTTGAAAGACTAATTACCTCGTAAAATAGGAAATTAGTTTTAAACAATTTTGGTTTTCAAAAACAAGAAAAATAAAATAATTATTAAAAAAATCTTTCTACTTGAAGTGCTATTCTCAAAAAATAACTTTTAACTTTTGCTTCAAAACTATTTTTATGATCAAAGATTTGGTAATCTACAAAGATCAAAGACTATTGAGCTCTTGAAATCAATATTCATGCATTAAAGAATAAGGTTAGGGTATATCTTAGCCTCACGTGTTTGACTAAAAAATTAGATCGATTCACGAAATTCAACAAGTGAACTACTAATTTTAGTTCAAGAAAGAAATAACATTAACTCAAATATGATATTAAACCATCACCAAAACCCAAAATCTTAAATGAAAAGAATTAGGTATATCAATCTACGGAGAAAATAACTTTTCAAAGATGAACATTTATTCTAAAAGATATAAAGTCGTTTTAAAAAACAACATCAACATGGTTATCAAACGAGCTCGAAAAAAATGGGAGACGGGGTGAACATGGTACCTGGTTAGTTTTGTCAAGTTTGCCTTTGTAAACTCTCCCAAACCCTCCCTCTCCAATGAGACACTCTTGACGGAAATTCTTTGTAGCAGTGGCCAGCTCTCTGAAGGTGAAGGTTTGTGCTGCAATGTTATTCTTTTCCCCAATCTCTTTCTCTTTCTCTGCTTCCTTTTGCACCTGGTTTCCTTTTGGATTTTCTGTACATGCATATGCAAAATACACATATAATTTTATTAACAATCAACTTGCGATTTTGAGAAGCTCAATTAAACTAAACCACGAGTTTAGTCCATTCCAATAGTTGTATCTATTTAGTATCTGAGCTTTCGATTTTGATTATGAATTAATATTATTTTTTTTGCCACATTGTTTTATCCACATGGCCTACTCCATTATTATGTTATCAATTGCCTAATCATTACATGCTAGATCGATTAGTGTACACTCAACGTTTAAGTAACAAGAATTAATGATAGAAACTTATTATAATCAAAATTAAAAGTTTATCAATATAAAAGGAAATTTTCTTGTGTCAAAGTGAGCATAGTTCAATGGTAATTGATATGTATCCCTCAATCAAGAAGTTCGAGGTTCGAATCTCTCACCTCCAAATGTGGTTGAACTAAAAAAAAAATATAAATGGAAACTTTTTAAAGTTTAGAGTCTAAACTTATAATATGATCTACAACCATTCATCCGGGATGAGAATGGGGTTGGGTTTGGGATGTGTCTTTCTATCTCCGTCTTCGCTGAGAATTTCAATTTCTATCATTGTCCTATTTCCATAAATGGGGTTGGGTCCGAATGCTCTTCTCATCCCTATCCCATCGAAATTTTCAATCTCTATCCCTACCCTATTTCCATGAATGGGGTTGGGTTGGGATGCTTTTTCCATTCCCGTCCCCGTCGAGATTTTCAATCTCCATCTCTACCCTATTTCCAAATTTAAAAATAACAAGAAAATTAAAATTAAAAAAAAAAGGGAGAGAGAGAAGTAAAAATGACCTGTAGGCGTAGGGCGTGGAGGAGGAGGAGCATGTTGTTGTTGTTGTTTAAGACTGCGAGAATGCAACGAAACAGACTGTTCCCTTCTACCACTCTTTGTTCTTTTCGCTGCTTTCCCATGAGATGAAAAACATGGAAAGCAACTCATTTTTTTTCTTTCTTTTTTCCTTCTTTTTCACTAAATCTCAATTTTGAATATTTCTATGAATAATATAATAATCTCCTCCACAATCTCAAAAAACCATACAGATATCAACTTTTTTTTTTTCAAAAAAATCCCAAATGTTCCTAAAAAAAATCCCAAATGGTTTTTTTTTCCTCTTGTGGGTATGAATATTAAAGAAAATGCCTCAGAAAAATGGCTCAAAAAATGGATCCTTTGGGCTAAAAAACAATCATTCGAAAAAAAAAAAAAAAGAAGCAATTGATGAACTGCAAAATGCAGGCTTTGAAGGAGAAGAGAGAGAGAAAGAGAGAGAGAATTTTGATGGAAATTTGTAATTAAGATAGAGAGAGAGGGGAGGAGGGGACCCTCCCAGAGGGGAAGATGAAAACCAGAAAGAGGTTTGAATGAGGAAGTTAGGGATAAGGAAGGGGAGAAAAGGGCGAAGAAGAAGGAAAGAAACAGAAAAATAATAATAATATTGTTAATAATAATGGCTTCTTGTTACTTTTTTTATTTTTTTATTTTTAAATTTTGTTTTTTTGGTGTTTCCGCGTACCTTGGAAATGAGAGTTAAAAAAAGAAACACAAAAAATAATTGCCTTAAAACAACAACTCACACACAGAGGAGAGAGAAATAGAGAGACGTGTGAGCCATTTTAGGCTCATGTTTGTGGAGGATGCCCTTGTTTAAGAACATCTCCAAATTTCAAACATTTTATTCCCTTCAAAACTTTTTAGGTTAGATGATGAGTTTGTTTTACTATCATAGTTATCTCTATGTTAAATTATATAAATTTGATTCTTATGGCTTGACCATAGTTTCAATTTCGTTAGGACGGTTTTGGAAGCTTCACTTTAGTCCTTATGGTTTAGATATTGTTTCAATTTAGTTCTTATTATAGTTTGATGGAACTCCAACAATATATTGTTTATAGATTGTATTTTACCTACTAAAAAACCACCTATTTTTTTTTTCTAGTTTTTACTTAGCTCTAAAACCCTAATATAATCGACTAACATAGTTAGCCAATTATAAAACATTATCCCATTGTCACGTTTAAAAAATATGTTAATATGGTACACTTGTACTAAAAAAAACGACCAATCACTTTAATATTTTTATTTATAATTCATGCGATCATGTCAAGAACTTATTAGAATCAAAATTGAAAGTTTAGGGACACTATTGGAATCTTGTAAAAGTTTAAAAATTAAATGGAAACAACTACAAAAGTTCATGGACTAAAATTCTAATTTAACCAAACTTTTAATTGTTAGTTTGAGTATAACATAGTCGTTAAGATATTTTTACCTCCCCTAAAAAGTCATAAGTTTGAATCTTTACTATGAATTTGTGGTATAATTTGTTTGTCAAAAAAAGTTGAGATACATTTTAGGTTTGAAATCCTATTTCTTTTGTTGTTAAATTTCCTCAAGCTTTCAAATATTCTATTTTAGTCCCTAAAATTTGAATAACAAATTATTTTAATCCCAATTTTTTTTTATTAAATGTTTGACATACATTATATGAATTCATTTCGAAATCTTACACTTAGGATATTATACGTGGTTTTAAATATTTGTCCATGTAGATATCTATTAATTACATAAATTTATGAAATGTGTACATATGTCAAGTTTTTATGTTAAATAATTTATTATAAAAATAATAGTAAGACTGAACTAATACTAATTATTTACTTGAAATTCAAGGACTGTAATAGTTTTTTTTTTTTTTTTTTTTTTTTTTTTTTTTTTTTTAAGTTTTAGAATTTAGAATTAAATCCTATTGATTCTTTTTGTCCTTATTGTCCTAAAACATTAAAATCAATTGCAGAATGATTATATAATGTCAATATACACGTTCTTAATTTAGTTGAAATTTTTTTATGTTTTAATTTAATGAAATAATATACAACTCACCCATAAAATAAAAAACTTAGTTAATTTCATGTCACTTAGTGCAAAATTGTTGTTATAGAAAATTGATTCATTAGAATGTTGGTATACTAATAGTTGAATCCTGCACAAAGTTTATTACTTTGTTTTAATCAAACACTGTTATTATTGGATTGTAAGTACTTAATTGAAAAAAAATGTATCAATACTTAAAAGATGAAATTGAAATTTGTAAAGACATAAGATACCAAATTGAAAGAAAAAAAAAAGACCAAAATATGAGGGACTAAATTATATATTTAGTTTTTATATATTTTGTTAATTTTTTTCTCGGATAAATTATAGTTTTGTATCTCTATACTAGGTCACTCTATTAACATTTTTTTTTTCCAGAGTTTTATGAGGGTGAGAAATTTGCCTTAAACCAATTGAACTATACTTAATTGGCAACTCTTTTAATGTTTTAGCCATTGCACTTTGATTGATTATTTTAGTCTTTACATTTTAAATAATGTGTTCCAACTAAGCATGATCCCTAAGGTTAATTATCAAGTTAAACAATAATGAAAAGTTGATGTTTACACCACATGTGGAAATCGACATCATATTACCTTAATGTAAGATAGATATAGTTGTATCAAATATATTAACAAATCATTTTTCTAAACTATGCTAAGACTACGACTATCATAATTCATAAGTTGATCGAATGACATGCACTATTGAAACTTCTAGAACTCTATACATTAAATGGAAAATAACTTTATAATTGAAGATTAATATTGAAAAATATATATAAACTATGTGAAGTATAGCTACATAATCCATTTGGTAGATCAGGTAGCTATGATTTATTATATATAGAACATGCGGTTCCACTTTGTGTTGAGGTCAACGTTTGGAATTCTTTTGAGTTTCTTTCATTAGTCAAATGATTCAAGAGAGATGCCTTATATGAGGCTGTCTTTTATTTAGCAACTTTGGCAACGTAGACTCTATATTATTTGTGTGTTGGGGAATATGTATGAATAATTTATTATATTTATCGACCTGAGCATCATATCTTTGACCAAAAGGTCAGAGGTTCGAATTTCCACTCTCACATATTGTCGAACTCCCTAAAAAATATATTAAATTTACTAATTTAAGCCTTTGATAATTATTTTGCTTCTAAGTTTTCTATTTTTAAGACATCAATATGTGGCTAAATTATATTTTAAGTCATTATACTTTAATCTTAATTTCAATTTTAGCCATGGAAGTTTTCTCAAAAATATGTGCTCTCGACTTAGAGGTTCATTTTTTTTTGAAAAAAATCAAAACCTGTTTAGTTTCAAGAGAGAATTTTTTAATTTCCTTTCGTGTTTACGAGGGTTCTGTTTCGATTTCTGTTGCTTCAGAGGCTTCCCTCAATCGAAAAATCACATAAGAAGAAGAAGATGATGACAAGTCCGAACATGAAACCCGAATCTGAATCCGAAGAAGAACCCACCGAATCTTTGAGAAGGACCATTTTCTCGGAATGGTTCATGGTTCTACAGAAAGAAAAACAAACCCAACCTAAAAACGACATCGTTTTCTTTACTCGATCTTCAACCTTCATCTGTTTCACCGACAAGTGTTTTATTACCGATGCGTCGCATATCGGCCCCATCAATCGGCTTGATCAAATAAAAACCAAAGGAAGAACAAGAACAAGAAGACGAAGAAGAAGAAAAGCAATTGAAAATTAGCTTAAAGTTGTTAATGGAGGAAGAGAATGAGGTGATTTTGAAGAAGGAAAGCTTGGTGGTGATGTGATTATGATGATGATTCTTACAGACTTTCATTGGACATTGCGGAAGGGTTGTGAGTGGATCCAGTATATGTAACGACGATCCATTGTCGAGAATTCGAAGTTGGAAGAGATGATGATGATTGAAGATCGAAGAAATTAGGCTAAATTATAGAAAATACCCATGAACTCTGTACTTTGTTTCAAAAATACCCTTTAACTTTCAAAAGTTTCATTAATACCCTTAAACTTAAAAAAAAAATTCAAGAATATCCTTACCATTAGTATATGGACAGAAATTGTCAGTACCTCGTTTTAAAATATCCTTGAACTTTCAAAAGTTGTATTAATACCCTTAACCTTAAAAAAAAGTTAAAAAATGCCCTTAGTATATGGACGAAAAACATTTATCTACACCATATATTACCTCCCTCTTCCATTTCTTCTCTCTCTTTATTTGTTTCAATCTATGGCCTAACATTTCTCTATTTTTCCTCTTTTTTCACCTTTATTTTTCAATACTCTCTTTACTCTCTTCTTCCATTTTCCAATCTCTAAAACTACCCTCTTCAATCAAGCTATATAGACTATAGCAAGAAGAAAGGAGAATAGTGGAACCGCAAAGGGACCTTAGGACTTAAATTCTTTAACAAAGGTTGTGCATTAGTAATTTAAGTTAGTGCATTTTAGTTTAATACACAAAAAGAGAGACATAGTGTATTTGAGTTTAATACAAAAAAAGAGAGACATGTTGAGAATTTGGGTCATAATTTTGAGGACATCTAATGGAAGGGAAAAGAAAGAAAACATATGCATTACTAAATTTGTAGCGGATGAAGATTTTATTAATCCTTTTTGAAATTCAAATTAGTCTATTTGTTGTGGTTAGTTAATAAGGTTCCCCATGATTGAGAATTGGACAAATGGAAGAAAAATGAGAGTATCTATATGAAAAAAAAAATGAGGGTATCTGTATGAGTTGTTTTCAAATTGGTTCATTTCCAACCCAAGATAACTTTAAAGACATTGACTATTTGGGTGTTGAAATATCTTATATTTATGTTTGGGCATGCTTAGAAATGAGAGAGAGCTCTCCTCTTGATTACTTAAAGTTCTAATATTTAAAAAGATAGGAGAATTGAGAGAAGTTTTAGAGATTGAAAAATGGAAGAAAAGAGTAAGAGGGTATTGAAAAAGAAAGGGAAAAAAGAGGGGAAAAATAGAGAAGTGACCATAGGTTGAAGCAAATCAGGAGAGAGATGAAATAGAAGAAAGAGGTAATGGGGGTGTAAATAAACAGTTTTTGTCCATATACTAATGGTAAGGACATTTTTAACCTTTTTTTTTAAGGTTAAGGGTATTAATGCAATTTTTGAAAGTTTAGGGGTATTTTAAAACGAGGTACTAACGATTTATATCCATATATTAACGATAAGGGTATTTTTGAATTTTTTTTTTAAAAGTTTAAGGGTATTAATGAAACTTTTGAAAGTTCAAGATTATTTTGAAATAAAGTACTAACGGTTTCCATCCAAAACTAATGGTAGGGGTATTTTTGAACTTTTTTTTGAAAGTTTAAGAGTATTAATGAAACTTTTGAAAGTTCAGGGGTATTTTTGAAATAAAGTACAAAGTTCAGGGGTATTTTCTATAATTTAGAGAAGAAATTAATACGAAATTTTGTGTTTATTTTGTTTGGTTTTTTATGTTGTTTTTGAGTTATACAGAGAGAGTTTAAGAGATGAAATTTATGGGAAACCCATATCAAATTTTTGATGAATGGTTAGGGCATGTAGGAGATGAATGGTTTATTTTGGAATATTTTAACATTATTTAAACAATTTTAACTTCTCCTGAATGGTTTATTTTTCTAAATTAATTTTTCAATTTTTTTTACCAAGTAATCAAATGAAATAGACTTGTTATCCAACATTTAACGATCTAGTCAGCATTCCATTAAGTTAAAGTTAAGTCAGAGACTATTTAGAATCATTTTGCAAACCTAGGGGGACTAAAATGTATGTTTTGAAACTTCAGAGACCAAATAGACATCATCCCCAAATCTCAAGGACCAAAAGTGCATCTTGCCATTTTTTTTTGTGAGAAGAAGTTTGGAGTTGCCACCTATAATATGAGTGGTCACCCAATTTAAAAAGATAACTAGTCTGCAAAACATGGATTTGATAATTAAGGTATCGTTTAATAACCATTTAGTTTTTAGTTTTTGAAAATTAAGCCTATAAATACCACTTCCACCCATGAGTTTCCTTGTTTTGTTATTTACTTTTTACATATGTTTTCAAAAACCAAGCCATGTTTTGAAAACTAAAAAAAGTAGTTTTCAAAAACTTGTTTTTGGAATTTGGAATTTGGCTAAGAATTTAAATGTTTTCTTAAGATGGATAAAACTCATTGTAGAGAAATGATGAAAAAACAAACATAATTTTCAAAAACCAAAAACAAAAAAATAAATGGTTATCAAACAGGATCGAAGGAATCAATTGAGTATATAGATTTAGTTTGAAAAGTCGGTTTGGTTGAGTGTAGGGAAAGGGTGTTACACCCCTACAACACTTATTTGAAAATAGTTACCTAATTGGTTAAATTACAAATTTGGTCCCTGGTTGGGAGAAAGTTAGAATTTAGTCTCTATGGTTTTAAAAGTTAAGAATTTCGTCCTTATGGTTTGATAAAACCCTCATAAACCATAGAAACAAATTTTAAATTTTAAAACCATATAGGGACTCAATTCTAACTTTCTTCAAACCATAAGGACCAAATTTGTAATTTAGTCCTACCTTATTTTATTTTATATTTTCCTATTATTTTTATTGGTCCAAAAGAAAATATATATTTTTTGTTTTAAATTATTAAAAACCACCTTATATCATGAGTAGGCTACTATACAAGTGAGATCAACATATGCTGCCACAAACACTGGATCAATGGATACATAATTCCTTGTTTGGTACAAAGTTTGGAGGATTGACCATGGGAATAAGTTAATCTCATTGGCTTTGTATACCTGATAATTCTAATTTATGAGGATTATTTGACTCTTATACTTAAGTTATTCTTGCTATTTTGTGTATTTTATTGTGTAAAGAGCGAGCTAAAGGTAGTTTTATTAAAAATATTCATGAAAGCTTGTTGAAATAATGAAGGAGAGAAAAAAGAAGCTGAAAAGAGATAGGAATATGTTGATTTGACGATTCTTTGGGCAGGAGTTTGAACAAGGAAGAATTGCAATTGCAATCCAAAATGGAAATTGCAATTGCAATTCTTCACAGATTTGGAAGGTGCAGAAAATACAGGACATGCTTGATATTTGAGAGATTTATAAGATTCTTCTCCACGATTCCAGTAAGACAACTTGGCTATAGTTGTGCATAGACCAAAGATGGAAACCCTAGCTTGTGAAGCTTATAAAGGAGCAAGAAGCCGAAGCTAAAGGGGTTAGCAAAATTTTCATGCAAAAAAAAGTCATTCTTATTTATCTGTGGTAGCTGCTGTATTTTTCCATTTTTCTAGAACCTACAAGGCTTCGAATATTAGTCCTCTCTCAATGAAAGTTGGAGATTGTTAAGACTCAATTTCCTTTGAAAAAGGTGGAGTTGTGTTCAACTGAGCAAGAAGTGAAAAGGCCCGTGTAATCTTGTCTTTCAAGTTTTAATTTTGTTTGTTAAGTTCTTTGGTATTCAGATTTAGGGAGTTTTTAGTTACTACTTTTGTTCTTCCCATTTGTAATTTTCTTCTTAAAGTCGAGTAGTTGCTGAAGCTTCAATTTTAGTTATTTGAATTTCGATTGTTTTTCATAATAAGATTTACTTGTTATTTGAATCCTTGTTTCTAGAGTTTTTCCCTTACTTTGGTTGCTTTTAGTCATGAGTTTTCAATCTTTTAGCTTACTGTCTTTTAATTTCTCAATGATGAGTGATGATTCTCATTTATGAGAATTATTTGACCCTAAACTAGGTTGTTCTTGTCATGTTTATATGCTTTGTTAAATAATGAGCAAGGTAAAAATAATGTTTATGAGATAAATTCATTAAAATTTGTCGAAGTATTGAAAATGAGAAAAGAAATGGAAAAAAGAATAGAATTTAAGCTAATTTGTTGTTTTTGTATAGATTTTGAGCATGAATGAAAATGCAATTGCATTCCACTTTTAAAATGAAATTACATTTCCGTGGGAGAACAAGATGGTGAACAAAGAGAAAAATGAAATTGCATTCCACTTTTGAAATGCAATTTCATTTTCTGGAATTCTCACAAGCTACAGAAATCATGAAAACCACCACGATTTATGGAGATTATTCGATACTTAGGACAATTTTCAGCCCAAACTCATGCCCAAAAAGTGGACCCAAGGTTGAAGGAGAGTGAAGATGGAAACCCTAGCCCTTGGTGCCTATAAAAATAGGGAAAACAAAGAAAACGCGATCTAGGTTTTTTTGTCGGACAACAACTCGAGTTTTCATTTTTTCTGTCTTTACAGCAATTTGTTGTCATCGTGTACTGTAATTCCCGAGTTTGATCCCTCCTCAACGAAAGTTTGAGGAGGTGAAGATCCAACTTCCTTTGAAGGTGTATGTGGTTCGATCAAAGCAAGGAAAATACTCAATTCAGTGTTGTTCTTCTGCTTTTATTCATTTCTATTTTTATATGCAGTTTTTGTTTTAATTTAAGATTTTGTTAGTTGTTGAATTTGAGTAACCATTGAGCCCTTGATTTTGTCAGTTGAATTGTGGGAGTTATATCTCCATAGGATTTTGAATTCTTCAATAAGTGTTACTACTGTATTTTACAAAGTTTGGTTTAAAAACTAGTTTGAAAGACAATGAAAGTGTTATTCTTGAATTTCAGCACTGTCCTTGAACCTCCTTTGTGTGTATTTTGAGTTGTTGGATTAATTTCATATTAAAGTATTTTTAATATATTTCAGATTAGGTTGCCTTATTATCTTGGAATTCATTCTCCTTATTTTGGTTATCGAGTAGGAGTTTTATAGCAATTAATTTATTATTTTTCATTTCTTCCATAATGAGCTAATTTCCCTTTAGGGATTCAACTTAGTGAATGCCCCAGAGGAAAGATATAAAACGCAAAAGCATAATCAATCTAGTTAACACGTGAAAACTTTGTTTGTTTTTGTTGAATTAACATTGGGTAAACCTAGCTGGCCAGCTAGTGATTGCTTGTCAAGCTCAAATTTAATACAAAAATGGTTAAGATAAAGCAATATGGAGGAAAAACCTTAGAAATAAGTTCTGAATATCGACCCTAGACATAGGGCGAGACTCCAAAACCACTAGAATTGTGCGCGAAATTATCTGAGTTAGATTAGCCATAGAAATATAGGTTTAATCACTTAGTCTCCTAAAGATTTTGAAGCAAAGTTGAATAGGAGTCAAATTCGGTTCACTTAGTTCTCTTGTGTTGACTACGATTGCAATTTCATTTTGGTGGCATTTCTTTCTAAAGGGGCATAAGCAACTTGGATCTCATTTTTCTTAATTATTGACTTTTCGTTATTTCGTTAGCAAAATTGACCTCTCAAGCATTTTTACACTCTTGGTTACCATAATTGCATTTTGTAAAAAATTTTGTGTCATCTTCATAGATTTTGTTAAAATCCGTTCCCTTGGGTATGATACTTTGGAATACTCCAAATTTATTACTTACAATCGACAGTGTGCACTTGCACGAGACTGGAGATTGTTTTTGGATTAAATTTTTTTTTCTTAAAAGCTCCCACATTTAAGTCCAATAAATGAGCTAAATTTCCAGAGGGATTCAAGCTTGTGAATGCCTTGGAGGAAAGATGTAAGGCTTTTGGATAAACGCAATCTAGCTTAACACTCGAATTGTTTGTTTTTGTTGATTAAACTGTTTTGGTAAACCTAGTTTAGCCCTCTAGTGTTGCTTGTCAAACTTAACTCTAATACTAAAAATGTTAGAGGAAAGTGGATTTTACAAAAGCAATGGAGGAACAAGTTTAGAAATAAATCCTTAACATTAACCCTAGACATAGGGCAAGACTCCAAAACCACTAGAATTTTGTCCCAATTTATCTAAGTTCATTAGCCATAGAAATATAAGGGTAATCGCTTAGTCTCCTAAAGATTTTGAATAAAAAATTGAATAGAAGTTGAATTCGGTTTACAACGTTTTCTTGTGTTAAGCTATGATTGTAATTGCAATTCAATTGCAATTCTTACCAAAAGGTATGATCAACTTGAATTTGATTTTTTTTTCGTTGGCAAAAACACCTGTTCATATGTTTATAATCTTGGTTACCGCAATTGCATTTTGAAAACAAAATTGTGTTATCTTCATAAATTTTGCTTAAATCTGTTCCCTTGGGACACAATACTCTAGAATACTTACAGTTTAATACTTGCATCGACAATGTGCACTTGCACTGGACTGGAACTTCGTTTAAAATTAAAAATCTTTATTCTAAGCCCACATGTTTTAGTCGATAAATACCCATGATTAAATTTTTTGGTTCCGTTTTCCTTAGTTTTTCAATCCAATCCAAACAAAATTTTGGGTTGTGATGATTCATTCTAAGGGAAAACAATGGATATTATTCAATTCTTTTTATTCCAATTTGTTCTTAGTTTAGGTGAATTTGATTTCTGTTGTAGTTCATTTGGGTTGTAATTTTTCATGTTTTTTGTTCATTACCTACTATATTAAGCATTGGAATTGAGTTAAGATTGATGAAGCAATTGAAGTTTATTTTTTGAAAATTTTAGTCCGTGGGTTTTTCTTCCTTTCCTCTGTTTTATTTTTTATGTTATTGAATTGAAGGCTTAATAAGAGTTTGTTTTGTTTTTCTTATTTTAAGCTATTGTTTTACATTACCCTTTGTTAGAATGAAGGAGGCTCGTTGTTCTTGTTTGATTTCTTTTACTCTAGATATGAACTAAACTTCTTAAGGGGTTCAAAGTGTTGGGATTTATGCCCTAAAGCCTCGTAATTAATAATTTATTTAATAATTAATAATAATTTTGATTATTTTATTTTCAATATAATATTATCCATTATATGAAAAATCCAAGGTTATTAGTGTAATCTTGAACAGTATGTGGTTGACATACGAGAGGATCATGTTCAAGAAATAACCTAAAGGGTCATAGTATATGGATAAGGTTGGGTGCCTTATCCTGGTAACACTATTGATACGGCACACTTTGTAATAGTTACAAATGATTTTATCCAAATCATTCATGTGGAGACATGTGAGTGGGGGTATCTTATACAATGAGTTTGTATAAGACTGGACCACGAAATATTTAATCTCTCTTTATAAATCTGTTAATTGAGAAGATTAATATTTCATCAGGATAATCATATGCGACTCGATCTTAATCCTGAGTGAGTTATGAACTCCTGCCTGTGAGGGTTTGTCCTTTGATTTGCATGGGTGAGAGTGGCTTTTGTAGCCGATTCAATATACCTACCATTTTGGGGACTTGACCAAATAGGGAGTTGGGAACATAATCTCACAAGATGGAATTCACTCATTCCCATATAGGGTAAGTAGATGAGTAGTTCCCTTAAATGCTGATTTCGGGACTTGAACAATGGGGCCCCACCCTCTCATTGGCCCGAGAGGGACTTAGTTTATAATTAGATTATAAACATATTGTTCATTAGAGAATCAGTGGTACTTAAGGTGCAAGATGCAATTATAGGGGTAAAACGGACTTTTGACCCAGCTGTAATTACGAACAACTCGTGAAGGATCGACTTGCATGTAATGATTATATCTATGGACACAACTTGTCCTACAGTGCATAAGAGTGCAACTCTAGGTCTATAGTGGAGTGACCTATAGTTAATGAATGAAAATTAATTAATTAAAGAGTTTAATTAATTAATTTAATTAATTAATTTTGTATCATTGGAGCTTATAATCTGTAGGTCCATAAGGTCCCCTTGCTAGCTCATAGTAACACTAAAAGATCAATTTAGTTGAAAGAAAAATTTGAAATGTTCAAATTAATATTTAATTTGAAGTGTTCAAATTAATATTTAATATATTAGATATATTAAATATAAAAGAGGAAAATATATTTATTGTATTTGATACATTAAATATTAAAATTTGAAATGTTCAAATTTAATATTTAATTTGAAGTGTTCAAATTAATATTTAATATATTAGATATATTAAATATAAAAGAGGAAAATATATTTATTGTATTTGATACATTAAATATTAAAATAATTAATATATATTTGATATATTAAATAAAAGATATTTATAGAATTTGAATAAGATTCAAATAAATAAATATCGTAGGAGATTTAAATGAGATTCAAATAAATAAAAGATATATTTTAATATATTAGATATTAAAATATAATATTTTAATAATGACAAAGATCTTCCCTTGGTCTCTATAAATAGAACCCTTGGGTTGAAGCATTCTGAACAACACACATCTCCTCAAAGAGAGAATTAGAGAATTCTCTCTAAACCTCTTCCTCTTTAATCCCTTGAGGATTTTCTTTCAAGAGGCTCCCACAAGCCTTGATCTTTTGTTAGAGTCATAGCAAGGAAGACTTTGTGGAGGAGATAAAGACCTGCCAGAAGAATCTCCATATTTTCAAGGTATTTATTGCTTAACCCTTGTATTTTAGTTTAATTCTAAATAAATCAAAGACGATTCCTATGCTTCCGCTGTGGGTTTAATTCGATTATTCCCTTCACAAAGATGTGAATTCCCTAAGAAGTAATTGTAGCCAAAATATATTCCAACAAAAACCCAAGCCTATATATCAATTGTTTGCTTGTGTTGAACAAAATTTCATTGAGATACTAGATTGATCAACTAGGGTAGCAACTCGAGCTTAGATCTAATACCGACAGGATTAGTGATAAGCAAATTTCGCACAAGTGATGGAGACAAGAGCTTAGACATAAGCCAATTCTTTAACCTAGACATACGGATCAAAGACTCCGAAACCTAAGAAATTATTGAGCCAAAATTACTGTGACATTCTGTTTAAAAAAAAAAAAATGGAAATGATAATAATAATAATAATAATAATAGATTATTATTATTATTATTATTATTATTAAAAATAAAAAAAAAACTTCATCCTTATCCCTCCCATTTTCTCTCTCTCGGTCTCCCGCTTCCCCTCCCGCTCCCCCTCCCGCTCTCCCGCTTCCCCTCCCACTCTCCCTCTCGCCTCCCCCTCCCGCTCCCGCTCTCCCTCTTGCCTCCCCCTTCCGCTCTCCCTCTTCCCCTTCCTCTCGCCTCCCCCTTCTGCTCCCCTCCCGCTCTCTTTCTCGCCCTCCCTCTGCCGTCCCCTCTCTCACACCCTCCCTCTCATCACTCACTTTTTGTCTCTCTCTCTCTCTCTCTCTTTCCATTTTTCTCTCTCTTTTTTCCTCTTTATCTCTCTACATATCTTTCGCTATTTGGGAATAACCGAAGCGTTTTTCGGCAAACTAGTGTGTGGACAGCGGGTTTATTGAAGTTATTTGGGCATTTAAGGACTTATTCCGGTGTGGTTTGACTCGTTTAACAGTGGGTAAGCGTTTTGGCTTTGGAATTTAGAGATTTAGTAAATAACTACTTAATTAAGTATTATTTGAGTAGTTTTGGTTGACTTTTGGATTATGGATCTCATTTTATGATTTACCATTAGGATTGAAGGCTATAGTTATTCAATTGGGTGGTATCGAGCATTGCTCCAACGGCTTATATTTACAGTATTTGGTAAGCCTTAAAGTTCAGAATTTTTGTAAATGGTCATTTAGGGCCAAGTAAGTTAAGGAAGTAAGCTTTGATTTATTTAAGTAATTATTAAATAATTGGCACTTTCGCGCGTGCTAGAAATCGAATTTGGAGGTTATAAAAAGTTGGGCGCTCTCTCAATTGCAAGGATTCAAGCTATCCTCGACCATTGAATTAAAGTATTTCGACCTTGGGGTCGATTGAGAGGTAAGTAGCAATGGGAAATATTTGATATGCTATTTTGGTAAAATTTGCATTTATGTATATTTGATTGAGAAGGAAAATTACTAGATCATTGGTAAATAAATATGGATAGTATTTGATTAAGGCTTAAGCCTAGCTAATTATGTGTTGGAAGTAAAATTTGAGATGTTGGTTGGTAATGTGAACCCCGATTCAGGTTGTGACAGAGGCTTGAGAACAATGTTGCATGTAGGGGTTTTCGAAAGAGAAAAGTTGGTTGTAAACCATTGATCTAGTATTACCTATCCTAGTTCGGTTGTATTGAGTGAGCTTGTAGACCTAGAATGTTATATGATGTGTTGAGCATAGGGGATGCGTTTCCCTATTGCCTGTGAGCTAGCTTAGGGGTGATTCCCCACTTGTGTTGAGCATAGGGGATGCGTTCTCCTATTGCCTGTGAGCTAGCTTAGGGGTGATTCCCCACTTGTGTTGAGCATAGGGGATGCGTTCTCCTATTGCCTGTGTGCTAGCTTAGGATGATTACCTATATATGATGAGCGTAGGGGATGTGTTTCCCTATGGCTGGTGAGCTAGTTTAGGGGTGATTCCCCACTTGTGTTGAGCATAGGGGATGCGTTTCCCTATTGCCTGTGTACTAGCTTTGAGGTATCTATCCTTTATGATGAGCGTGAGGTTTATTACCTTCACGAGGTTGAATTCTAGGTTACAGGACTCATTGGTATGATTCGAAGTTAGGATTTGGTGTAATCAGAGATGAGGTAGAGAAATAAGACCCTGGTCATGTGGTGAAATTATTATTTGTTGCCTAGGCACGAGTGTGAGTAAGGCATAATCTCACCTTCTCAAAATGGTTTGTTTGACTATGAATTATTTTATCTAAGATGGCTGCTTACTGAGTATACCAATACTCACTCATGCTACCTTTTTCTTTTCAGGTAATGCGCAACAACGTGGTGGGTGATGAACGACGACCTGGCAAGGCTATGGAGTTACCTATAGCTTACCCTTAGGTCCTTTTTGGTTGTGTATTTTGTCAGATAGATCCTTATTGTTTGTAAATTGAGTTTTGTCTATTGTATGTCTACTTCGTAAACTAGGAAGTGTATTGTTGTACTTGACTCTGGTTGAAAACTCAGCACTCTTGTGTAGTTGTTGGTTGCTGAGGGTTTATTTGAAATCTTAGAAGTGTGCTATCTCTTTTTATCAGGTTCTTAAAAATTGGTTTTCTTGTAGTTACGCCGCCATGCTGCCGAAATTTCAGGCATCGGCGAGTTGTCTCAGTTCTAATTCCACTCTTAGCATGCTCTAAAGTTTAGGGTCGTTACAATTACCTAAGATAGGTGGACTATAGACATATAGGTCACTCACTTAGTCTTATAAAACCTAATTTTAAGGTGAATAGGAGTAGTAATTTCAGTTTAAAATTGAATGTAGAATAGGTTGAAATTGCAATTTTGGTTTGTAATTACAACTTAGGGTAATGACATTCTTGAGCCCCTCCTTTCTCTAAGGAATTTCCCTTGAAATTTTCATCAGTTGGTTAACATTCTGCTAGGGTCAGTTTTTGTTCAAATTACCATTTCTTTTATTAAGTTCGTTTGGTTTTGCTAATCAATCTTGCAATTTTTGATTATGCAATTCGGTTCTACAATCTTCGTTTTCCTTACTTAACATTTTTGTCACTTTAACTTGCAATTAGATTATGCAATTATTTTATTTTTATCAAACAAACCCTCCCCACCTTGTTTTTACAATTTTTAGTTTCCAAGTTGCAATTCTCCTTACATTTTGCTCTGCAATATTTTTGTTACATCATTCCCTGTGAGATTGATACTCGGGAATACTCATGTTTTATTACTTGCATCGACAATGTGCATTTGCACTAGGGTTGAACGTATTTACTTACTTTTTTTCACTCAAAGTTCACCCGATCACACAGCAACATGTTTACAAGTAAAAATTGATTTTTTTTCCTTTATAAAAATAAACTAAATTAATATAATTGCGTATTTATTGAAACTATTAATAAATTAGTAATCTATTAAATATATTTAATTAATTGAAATAATTTAGTATATAAATTTTAACTTTTTATAATTATTTATTCAATTAAAATTATACATCTATTATGATCAATTAATTTACATCTATTCGTTGAAGAGTTCATTAATTAATACATCATAATTATATAAAATTTATAAAATTAATCTCATAAAAAAGACAAAAATATCATTTATTATTATAAAAATTAGCATTCCTAAGTGTACAATATCAAACACAGCAATCAATGATTTCCAACAACCTTATTCTCAGACATCTTATTTTCAGGCATCCATTATTCTTAAGCATATAAGTGCACGTTTTGCATTACGTTTACGTGAGTTAAGATCAATTTTAGGAGAACGTTAACGGTTTAGGGTGTTTAGTAAAACTGATTTTTTATTAATTTATGTAAAATCATTTTTCAATTGTTTATATTTGAATAATCTACTCTATCCTAGTTTTTCAAAGGGAAAAAAGCATTTTTGACCCCTAAACTTTGCATGTTGTATCAATTTTAACCCTGAACTTTCAATTTTATCAATTTAAACCTCAAACTTTACAAATTGTATCAATTTTAACCCTAAACTTTTAATTTCATCAATTTAAACCTCAAACTTTGCAAATTGTATCAATTTTAACCCTAAACTTTTAATTTCATCAATTTAAACTTCAAACTTGAATAAATGTATCAATTTACACATTCGTTTAAGTTTTCATTTCCATCACCATTAGAAAGATTTCTCACATATGTCCAAAGCCACATTTTTCTCTATGATAGGTACTTATTTGTTATTTTAAAAAAAAATAAATTTACTAAAAGAATAATTGAACAATTCCAGATCGAATCGCCACCATCATGAAAACCATGAACTCGACTTTCGAAAGTAGGGCTCACAAAAAATGAACACTTGTGTGTCTCCCTCGCCATTGGTGTCGATACCAATGACAACAAGTATACAGAAGATTGAGCTCAACTAAAATGCGGGAGAGAACAAGAAAGGCAATGGCAAACAAAATGACGCCCATGAACACAATGAACTGGTCTAGCCGACCTTGTCGGCCCCGTCGACAATCTTACAGGGGATTAAAGTGACATCGATGCCGGAGAGAAAAAAGATAAAAATTCTAACGAGGGCGATGATTCTGAAAGTCTCACGTCCATTGCAGTGGATGGAGAACAAATCAAGCTAAAGGCCGATAAGAAATTAAAAAAAATATATTGGCAAAAGATTCAAAAAGGAGAGTACTCCATTGAGAAAAAATATGATGCAAATAAGCTTTGTTTCTACTAAAATCCGGTTGATTGAATAGAATCATGCCTTACAATTGAAATACCCTCAATTAATTAAATGAAAAAAAAAGCAGCAGAATCAGATAAAATAAGAAGAAAAAAAAGGTGAAAAAAAGTCATGCTCTAAATTGAAAGACATTATGGAGAGTCTACTCCAATTTTCTTCATCAATTTTAATTTTTTTAAAAAAAATAACAAATATGTACCTATTATAGAGCAACACGTAACTTTGGAAATGTGTGGAAAACTTTTCTAATAAGGATTGAAATGAAAACTTGACCGAGGGTGTAAATTAATACATTTATATAAGTTTGAGGTTTAAATTGATGAAATTAAAAGTTTAGGGTTAAAATTGATACAATTTGTAAAGTTTGAGGTTTAAATTGATGAAATTGAAAGTTTAGGGTTAAAATTGATACAACATGCAAAGTTTAGGGGTCAAAAATGCTTTTTTCCCTTTTTCAAATTGACTTCTCAAATAATCAAGCCCTCTTTTCAACAAAGTTTGAAAATACCCATTATATTCTTTCTTTTCACGTCACTATGATAGCCCCTCTATCAATTCCTCTACCCTGGCGCTGCCACAGAGTCCTCTTTCTATAAAAAAAAAAAATTCACAGATTACAAAATTGGAAGAAGTTCAAGAGAAAATGAGACTTTATGGTTCTTCACTACATACGTTCTTGTTACCAGCAATTGAAGTTATTTTTTTAACTTTTTTATTTAATTTAATAATCGTTCTTATGCATTTGAGATTGAAAAAAAACAAATTGTTGAATTTTTTAATACTCTGTTTTCATGGTATATTGTGCCATTTATGATTTTTTAAAATTTTTTTTAATTTAATTTATATTGTTCTTATGCATTTGAGTTGTCTTTCTTGAAGAACTACCTGCTGCTTTATATGTAGGTGTGGGAGAAAAAGCAAGTATTGTGATTTTAGTAGCTCTATTTTTTTTTCCATCACACCCAATGCTTTTTAGGCCACCATTTCTTCTTCATATATTTGAGGTAAATAACCAACTAATTTTGCTTTTAGGTTTTCGCCTTCTTTACTCATTTCTTGTATTTCATCTTGCATTTATGAATGTGATTGTTTTTTTTTTTCTATATTTTGTCTTATGTTTTGTGAATAGTGAATACTTTCTAAGTTTTTTGTCTTCTTTCTATCAGTGTCCATGCTAAATTGTGTAAAGTTGTGGTATTAATAGTTTCAAGAATTTTATACAAATTTTATTTTGATCTTTTGTGTTAATGGTTGCTAATGGCTACTGTGTAATCCTCTGTTGCAAATTTTTTCCTACTGTTATTCTATAAAATGATTCATTTTTTTTTAATTTAATAAAAATTGTGTAGGTTTCCTTATTCATCCATTTATTTTTTATACATAAAATAATCAAATTTTGTACCAAATCTTTAATTTCTAATTCTTTACCAAATAATAATATGATTTTTTGTTTTAATATTTTTAGTATCTTATTTTAATTTTATTCAAATAGATTATCTATCTATCTATATATATATCTTTGACAGAGCACCATGTTTAAATTTAATTAATACCTTATTTACAAAAAAAATTAATTGATATCTTGTGCCATTTTATTAAAAATCTTATGTCATATTTTATTAAGTAATAAATATATGTAGTTTAATTCTCAATATTTCACAAAGTGAGAAAAGATCAAACAAAGTTTTGGTATTTTAATCACATTCTAAGAAAATTTTGCAAGTTCTAAACTAGGATTATCTATGCTTAAAAAATATGACATAATTGCCTCTTTAAAAATTGTGCTCAAACTTAAATACTACATTTTTATTAATACAATTTTCTTTCTTTACTAATTATTGTCTTATGAGTGAATTATTTCAATGTAAATTCTTGAATTACATGTAATATTTAGATTATAACAAAAATAGAATTTTTAATTTAAATTATAATAAATTTAAAATAATTATCTTATAACAATTTATATATTGAGTAATCATCATAAAAAATAACCAAAATGATATGTCCAATTTCGTCATTATAGCTAAATCACAGTAGTTTCATCTAAATTTACCAAACATTATAACCTGTTTTTTCAAGTTTGAAATTGAAATTTAAACACTAATCTGGTTCATATGACAGCTAATTTTCCTAAAAGCATAGCTCCCAACAATTATTTTAAAAGCTACAGCAATTCCAAACGGAGCCTAAGAAAATTTGAATCAAATGGCCCCTAAGAATCTATTGGAATACCTTCTACTTTAAGCACTTTTTTTAAAAAATATTTTCAATAAAATGTTTTTATATCTTACATCATATCATATCATATTTTATCTTAAATGTTAAATTATTAATCAACCCAAAAGCTTAAGCTGATAAGTTACGGTAAATTTAATTATATCAATACTCTAACGATTTCTTTCACTTGTGGGCTTGAAAATTTGTAGAAGGCCCAACAAGTCAAACCAATATTAATTGGAGAGGAAATGACATTACAAGAGTTTGAACTCATGATCTTGTACTTTGATACCATGTTAAATTACTAATCAACCCAAAAGTTTAAAATATTGGAGGTTCATTTTTGGACTATTTTGTCTAAATGATAATTTTGTAATTCTTAATGTGCCCGACCCTTCATTAATTCTTATATTAAATAATTTTATATTTAAGTAATGAAAGTGTACTAAAACTAAATTTGATCCACAAATAAGAATTTGGAATTTTTCTTGTAATCGTCTTTCACTAAATAGGTATTGTAAAATAACATTTATAATGCAGAATAAACGTACCAAAATCAAACATGGCTTCGTGGGTTTTATTTATTTAATTTTATTTTAAGGAATTTGGAATAGATGATTACAATTATATCGTCATTCTGAAACATGGCTTTTTTTTTTTTTTTTTTTTTTTTTTTTTTTTGGTTGAAATATGGCCACCGTGGAATCAAGAATTTTGTTTACTTGTTTTTTCCTTGTTTACCTTTACAAATAAACTGGAGGCCAATCCCTTAATTATGGAAGCTCTAACTAAAGATTTACCCAAAAAAAATTGTCTGATATGCATTTTAAAATTCAAACTTAAAATTTTTAAATCTCCTAAAGTCATGCATTTATAGATCTATATATTTGAATTTTATTTTATCTTTTTAGTTTCTCTTTCTTCATCCATTATTTTCATCCTTGAACCTTCTCTAATTGCATCCATGGCATTGAAAGTTATATAAAAGAAAAAATAATGAGATAGTTGAAGTTGATCGTGAAGGATGCTTGACTATGGAAAACACTTACAAACGGCGGTGGAGGATGACCTTTGAGACCATTTATTTCACTAGAGTTCTTATTTCTCTGTCAAGGAAAGTCGCTAGTTGCAAGCAAGGATTAAAATATTGATTTCGATATTTATATTGAGATTTCAATTTTATGGATATATCGATAGAATATTGTGTTGGGATTGTTGGGAGTGCTACCAAAGTCCCACATTGGCTAGATAAGGGAAAGATTATGGGTTTATAAGTGAGGGACACTATCTCCGTTGGTATGAGGCATTTTGGGTGAAACCAAAAACAAAGTCATGAGGGCTTATGCCCAAAATGGACAATATCATATGTTGATGGTCGTTGTCCCTAACAGTGGTATCAGAGCCATGCCCCTGATTTGTGGTTGGTAGAATCCTCGAGTGCTAAAAAAAAAAGAGGCGAGCCTCGAAGGCATAGTCATAGTGGAGATCTGTGGTAGAGAGCTCTATCGGATAGGTGGTGTGCTATGGTTAAGACATTGGCTTGGATTGGCAGTGTGCTCTGGTAAAGAAGTTGGTATATGGATATGAGCTAAACGAATAGATGACTATTTGAGGGGGCTCAGTTGGTACTTTGTTGGAGGACAGAATTTTTGGGATTGTTGGGAGATAAGGGGAAGATCATGAGTTTATAAGTGTGAGACAATATCTCCATTGGTATGAGACCCTTTGGGTGAAACAAAAAAAACAAAACCATGTGGGTTTATGCCCAAAGTTGACAATATCATACCATTGTAGAGATCTGTCGATGGTTGTTGTCCCTAACATATCAATATCAACTACTATTTTTGTAATAAAAAAAATTATAAAAATTATTTAAACTAATAATTAATTAGTTGTTTGTACTTCCAAACTAGCTTATAGATCTTATTATTAGTATTTATATTCATAATGGGATTAATTAGAGAGTTCTAATCAACTTGATGAGAGAGAAGAATTATGGGTGTTTGGACCAATTTAGGAGTGTTGAAGAATTGATTAATCTTCTCGAAACTAAAGCCAATGGCAGAATTAGGGCAACTGAGGATTTATTTAAAAAAAAAAAAATCAATGCCAATACATATTCGAAGCTACACGGTAGAAGCTTTGTGAGTTTTGTGATTGAAGCATTCAATGATGCAACGATTGTTATGCTTTTAGACGCTAGGGAGGTGGAAGTGCGTGTTAAAAGAATGAAAGCCTTCTGTAAATGGAAACTAAAATGCCAAAAGAAGAAATACATATAATGTGCATTTATAAAGAAATACACAGTATTTGCTAAAGGTTACGTTCTTAATCGTCTCTCGTGCCACAAAGATTTTTGCATTGTGAGTACAAGGTATTTGTGTTGTGTTGCTCAAATTTGCAAGTGCACGAATCGTTACAAGTAATATATAGTTGTTGAATACCAAAATCGTTCTCCACAGGGAATGAATGCTAACAATTACCAAATTCGTTAGCCTTAATTTTATTTGAGTATCGATTAATCAAAGATGGGTGAAATATGAAACTAACTGCAAAAGAATGAAATAAAGCTCTAAATTTAACAATGTGAAACTGATGATTAAATTTAATTGCAAAAGGTTCTAAAGCTATGACTTCACCGTTATCTCCTCTTACTCTTCATTCATTTATAGTTGAAACAATTTCTATTTCTAGATTATTGGCAAGTTCTACCATATAGATTCGATATTCTCTCTCAAGAAATAACGATATTCATTGAAAAGTAAATTGCTTATATCTCTATGACAATTCCAACAATTTAATTATGACGAACGTAGAACCTAAACTGCCACAAAACCCACAGGGATATCTCTATCTCAAGCGTAAATTAGGGAAAAGCATTCAAGTTCATCAATAATTCTTGTCTCTCAACCTCAAATTATTGACAAAAAATTAATGTAAAGATTGATCAATTCTAAACATACATTAAGCTTAGAAGAGTTTTCACAATCACAATGAAATAGAATAATCAACTATTAACTACGAAATAGTAGGATTCGAAAATGATTACATCAAGCTCTACAAAGAGTAAATTAGTTCATCTAAAAATCTCAATAAAAGTCCTAACTAAAACTATTGAAGTCATTATAACTAATAAAAGAGAAGGAACAGGGAAAAGAAACAAATTATCTGGGCAATTCCACGAGTTTTCAATCGTCGCTCTCACTCCGTCCGGTTGCTTGGCTCCTCCAAAATAGTGTCCAGCTGTCTTCCTCTCGTTATCCCCTTCCAATCATCTTCAAATTTTGCAAAAAGATGTATTTATAAGTCAAAAAATCATGGGTGCACGTCTCAAATTCATGCTTCAAAGTTCGTAGCGCCTAGGTGTTAGTATTCTATCCTCCCGCACTGAATGTGGCGTCTAGGCTTTTTTTTTTTTTTTTTTTTTTTTTCTTTTTAAGCTTTCAACTTGAAAATCTTTAATCTTTGGCCTCCAAAATGAAATTTTTGATCACCTACAAAAATAAAATAAGTGCATAAATTAAAATCCAAAAACTATAGGAAAACTAACAAAAAACAACATAAATAAATATAAAATGAACTTATCATGTGGCTCAATGTTGAATACACAGTATTCTTACGTTTCGTGAAGAAGAAAAGCTTATGAGAAGATTGTGGAAGCAAGCACACAAATTTCAATGTTTGAGGAGATTGACACTCTCACTCTGCTATCAATTGAGTACAAGATATTTGCATGACTCAGTTTGATGAAGATTTTACATGTTTTTAGTACAAAGTTATTTGTGTGGATTAGTTTGATAAGAGTAATCATAGGGGAGATGTGCCATAATTACTTTACGCTAGGGTTTAAATTCTTCCAAATTACAAGGTATTTGCGTGTTTGAAATTCCAAAAGTTTCTAAATTCAATTAAATCTTCTCATTATTTGAAAGTTCGATTTTGAAAAAACTCAAATTGAAATTTAACTTTTTTTTTTCTTTTTCATTTTGAGATATCACATGTACTTCCACTTTGAATCCATTTTAATTATCTCATCATTTTAGGATTTGTTAATTTTAATTATCCCATCAATTAAATCTTCTCATTATTTGGTTGTTTTGATTTGTTGTTTTTAATTACTCCATAATTTTGGAATTCAATTTTATCCGATTTAATTTGATTAGGAAGGATATTTTAGTCAATTAAATTATCTCAATTAGTCTGTCAATTGATTGTTTGACTATTTATCTAATAAAAAATTTGCTTAGTCTTATTCCAAAACCGCCATTTAAATATAGCCATCATGTCGTTACCCGAAGAAAAAAGTGAGAAAAAAAGTGGTGGCTAACTTCTTCCTTCAAGCGTGGTTTTAATCGGCATAAATGTAAGGGAGCTAGTGACATCGTCGACAGAAACCGAAGGCTTTAGACTTCTTCTCCATGCTTGTTTTTTTTTAATGCAAAAATTTAAGGAAATAAAGGGTGAGCAATGGGTTTACTTCCTCTGGAGCAACAAAAAAACAAAGAGAGAGAGAGAGAAACAGAGGGATGCAAGGCTTTTCCCTTTAATTTTTGTCTTTTTTACACGATACGTGGCTAAGTTTTCATTTTTGATTTAAGGGTGAATCAATTTCTAATGGTAAAATTGTGAAACTTCGAGCTAAATAGAAATTTTGTTTTTAATTTAAGGATTCTTTGTTTCTTGTTCTTATTTTTATGATTGATTGATGTTAATTAAATTGGCACTTTAATTTAATATTGATTGTTCAACTTGCTATCCATGAATTTGTGATTCATAATTGTCACGAATAATTGAAATTGAGTTTTTTTGTGTGTGTAATTGTGACTTTTCCATTTTACCTAGCTTGCACAATAGACTCTAGGGAAAAATAGGAACAAAATTAATTAAGTTGTGTAGTTATCTCAATTAATGTTAGGAGTGCTAACAAAGTCCTACATTGGCTAGGGAAGGAAGAGATCCATGGTATATAAGTAAGGACAATTATCTCCATTGATATGAGGCCTTTTGGGAGAACGAAAAGCAAAGTCATAAAGGGTTTATAACCAAAGTGGACAATATCATACCATTGTGGAGATATGTCAAGGGTTGTTATCCTTATCAATTGGTATCAGAGCCATGGTTAGGATTGTTTAGGAGTGCTAACAAAGTCTCACATTGGCTAGCAAAGAAAGAGATTCATGGATATAAGTGAGGACAATTATCTTCATTGATATGAGGCCTTTTGGGGAACCAAAAGCAAAAAAAATGAGGGTTTATGCCCAAAGTGGACAATATCATACCATTGTGGGGCTATGTCGAGAGTCGTTGTCCTCATCAATTAATTGGTGTTGGTTTAGTCATTCCCATTGTTTTTAATGCTACCATTTAATTGATATAGAACAATATCGTCCCCAGTTGATTAAATGGTAAGATTTGATTTTGATGCTTTGGCTTTTCTAAATTGATAGAATTAAATTAGGGGAATTTACACTTGCTGTGACTTTTCCAAACGAGTATACTAAGTTTTTGGATTGAGAAATTGATTTTTTTTTAGTCTATGATCAAAAGTACAATTGGATAGAATTCGCACCTTTGAATTAGAAGTTTGGTGAGATTGGTTTTTAGATTCGATTTTATTCATTCACTTTTTAATTTCAATTTTAGTTCAACTATTCGAAACATCCCTTCCCTTTTTATTTTATATTTTTGTTATTAAACTTTGAAAAAATAATTCGATTAGTTCCCTTTAGGATTCAACCTGGTTCTACTATTTCTATGAGTTAGATTAAGAGAATCGGTAATTATTTTGAAGGGCTTTGACAAGCCAACCAAAATTTAATTTCTTAGTTCTTAGGAATTGATGTTAGCCATAAGATTTTATGAATTGATTAATTGATTGCTTTTATCTCATTCATGTATTTTACGTGCTTCATTCTTTTAATCTCTTGATCACAGATTAACTGTTGTTAGATCTGAATCTTATGTTCAGGAGAGGCAGTTTAGATTAGAACTTAACTGGATGAGTGAAGTAATTCTAAGATCAAAAAATTTAAGATTTCTTTACAAGTCATTAAAAGGAGCAGGCCTAAGACCTTGGTTGTTAATGAAACTAGATATGGATATTGGTTTCTTAATTTGCAAAGAGAGTTAATTATGCTTGGTCTTGATAGTTTAATTAATTGATTCGTATGTCTAATTGGTGAAATCAATCTCCTAGGACTTTTTCATTAATATTTCCCTAGGATTTATTTTTCAGTTGCATCAAATAGTCTTTGATTCCATTCATCGATTTGATTTCTCTTATAAATAAAATTAAACGATTGTATTTATAGTACTTCAATGAATTAGAAAGCCAATCTTGAGGACAATACCTCTTACACACATCACTTTATTAAAACTTAACTCATACACCTACAGAAAGCAATTTTTGCTAACAAGTGGATTAAATTGTTTCATTTTTTAAAGTAAATGTACTAAATTGTTACATACTAAAGTTCATGTGTACTAAAATATTATTATAAATTTGAAAGTACAAGAACTAAATTGTTACAAACTAAAATTCAAGGACTAAATTTTCACTTTCATAATAGCTCAGGGATTAAAACTTAACTTTAACCTACTATTAAAATAAGTTTAAAAAATAATAGTATTTTAAAATAAGCCCCTAAACTTAAACCACATTGTTTTCAGATAATTAAACTAAACAATCAGTGAAATGAAATGTATAAATAATTATCTGTATATATATTTGTATAGATAACCCATATACTTTATAAAGAGTTCAAATTGGTATAAATAATCTATTTACACTAAAAATAAATTATAGAACTTGCTAAAAATCCATAGACTCTATAAACCGTAGAATTTCAACTGAATAAGTAATTCATACCTATAAAAACATTAGCATATTCCATTGGCATAAATAATCTATATACTCCAGAAATAAATTACAGAGCTTGCCAACAATTCATATACTTTTTTTTACGCCAACACTTCATATACTTTATAGATAATAGAATTTGAAATGTATAAATAATTCATATACTCTATTAACAAATTGGTATAAAGAATCCATACATTGTATATATATTACAAAATTTGTAACCTCCGGATGAGAATGAAACAATCTATATATGTTATAACCAATAGCATTTCAAATTGTATTTATAGGGAAATTATTAAAAAAAAAATTATATACTGCATACAATATAAATAAAATGTTTGCACTATAACAACATTTATAATTACATAACAATAGAACATTGAGATGCAAATTATGACCATGGAAGAAAATAAAAGAAGAGAGAGAGGGGGATGGAGCAGGGGCAAAAAAAAAAAAGGGATGCAATAAAAAAGAAAAAAAAAAAAAGAAAAAGAGAGATTAAGACGTAGCATATATTGACCGTAAATAGAGAAAGAAAAAAAATAGTGATCAGATGTGCCACCAAAGAGAAAAATGGAAACAAAAGTTAGGAAAGATAAGGAAGGAATAAACATAAAAAAGGAAAAAAAAAAAGTAAAAACGAAAAGTAAAAGAAAAGAAAAAGAAGGCAGGAGAGAGGGATAAGGGTGTTCACGATTTGGTTTAGTCCGATTTTTGGCAAAATCGTGAACCGAACCGAACATATCCATTTTTAACCTTGTTGAACCGACAAAAACCGAAGACCTCGGTTTTGCAGTTTTTTTTATTGATTAATGCAATAGATGATTTAATTAGATTTTTTTTTAAATCTTTCAATGAAGTTCATTTTACGTTAGCAAGTTAGGATTACTCATTTTTGTGCTCAACAGACGAATGTATATATTCAAAGTTATTCATATTTAAACTTACCATCATCTAATCATAGGTCTAATTACGATTATATACGCACAATAAAACTCATCCAAGACATTGTCTTTATTAGTGTATTCATATGTATTTACCATTATTGATCCCAAAACCTGTTTTCATAAGTCTGTGCATATTTTAGTTGTTGAATTTGCAATACTATTATCCAAAAGGAATTATAGAATGAAATTGTAATTTATGCTTACACAATTCATCGTTTTGATCACTACACTTATCGCGTTGTGTAATTTATGCAATTTGCAGTCTCTTGATTTGCACTATTAAAAATTTAGAGTTTTTATGAACCTATGCTAGTGTAAGGATTAAGATTTTATTCAAAGTTGTTACATTTTGTTGGAAGCAAATTCTATCTCTCTCCTCCTTATAATGTTGTATTGTTAGGCTTTTCTTTAGTTTTTTAAAAACTAGAAAATGTAAGTTTAGACATTTCTACAAAATCTAAACTGCTTAGTTATTTCCTAAATGGACCTATTAATAATTAGCTATATATTTGGTTGCCCCAAGCTTTTAAAATATAATGGGCCTAGTAGACATGACAAGATATTGGCCACATTCAAATAGATTGGGCAATAGGCTGGACATTCTGCAACATAATTTTAAAATATATATATACACAAATTGGTTGGGTTTATCTCGATTTTTTAAGATTATGAACCGAGAACCAAATTGAATTAATTGGTTTTTTACTACTGAATAGATAAACTAAATTTTTTTAAAAAAACATCGAACTGAACCAGTTGGTTCGATTCGACTCGATTCATCAGTTTGGATCGATTTTTGAACACCGCTAGAGATGGAGGGATAAACATAATTTTTTTTTACAAAAAATGCATAAAATAATAATAAAAACAAAAGAACGGTAGAGGAGGGATGACCAAAAAAGAAAAGAAAAAAGAAGAAAATGGGAGAGAGGGAGCCAACTTAAGCATAAGTCAACTGGTTAAGTCATATATTTTTGACAAAAAGGTCAAAAGTTCGAATCCTCGCTCTCACATGTTGAACTAAAAAAGAAAAAAAAAAAGGAGAGAGAGGAAGTAAGATACGGATAAAATAGTATTAAAAAATCTAAATTAATTTGGAATTCAAATTTTGCAATCATATTGAAATTAATAAAGACTCAATGGCAAATAAGAAAGAAAAATATAAAACGAAGAAATTAATAAAAGAATATAATTGTATATAATCGTAAGTATTTAATAGTAACAAATTGAAGGGGTTAATATTAAGAATGCGGAAGCAATTTTGGATCTTGAGCACTCTAATTTGATCAATTTTATCATACAAAAAACATGCTCAAAACTGGAAAGTATGAACACATACCTTTGTAGCTCAAAATCTCCAAATTCTTTGCAAATCTTGGATCACCAACACTACTTGGACCACCACTAGAGTCTTCCCTACTATTCTCAGCCCTTGGAATGGATTGTGGGATCTTTGATTGAGAGAAATTGGGAGAAGAATGAGTAATCTAAATAAAAAAGCTAGAGAGTTTTCTACAAAAATCTCTTGTTTTTCTAAACTCTTCACCTATTGTGTTTCTTCTCTATTTATAGAAAGCCACAAGCTTAGTGAAGAAGTCAATTGAATGAAGATAAACTTCAAACAAGAAGCTTTGTGAAGAAGCCAATTGAAAGAAGATATGCTTCAAACAATAAGCTTGGTGAAGAAGTTATGAACTTGGTCCATATTTCATTTCCAAATGAATTTGAATTATCTTTTAATTTTAATTCAAAATTAATATAAAATTAATTTTAAATTAAAATCAATTTTTAATTAATTAAACAATTTAATTAATTTTAAATAAATATTTAATTTAATATCAAATATCAAATTAAATAATTGGACAAATCCTAATTTCTCAAAACGAACATTCGAACATGAATCCCTATTCATGTTTTAAACCGAACGAATATTTAAATCATATTTAAATATTTCCACCTCTTCTTTATCATAGTTTAATTCATAATTAAGCTATGATACGTTAAGTATATCGCATATAATTAACTTTTTCTCCCAAATTCGAATTTGAACAATTCAAATTCTTTTCTCTCAAATTATTCCAAGGCTTAGTCTGAGCTAGTAAGGGGACCTAATGGACCTACAGATCATGAGCTCCAACGATACGAGATTAACCGGCCAAACTCTTTAGCCTAGCTAATCAACATTCGTTAACCACCGGGACACTCCACTAAAGCCCAGTGGCTGCACTCTCCTCACTGTAGATATATTTCTGTCCACTCGATATAACCATGATTAGTAAGTCAATCCTTCACAGGTTGTTCGTAATTACAGCTGGGTCAAATAAACCGTTTTACCCCTGTAATTACTTCTTGTTCCTTAAGTCCCACTGATCCTCTAATGAACAATTTGGTTTATGGTCCAACCAACAAACCGTATCCCTCTCGGGCCAACGAGAGGGTGGGCCCATTGTTCAAGACCTGGAGTCAGTACTTAAGGGAACAACCTCTCTACTAAACCCTAAAACGGGTAGGAGTGAATTCCATCTCGCATGACTATGTTCCCAACTATCTATCTGGTCTTATCCCCAAAATGGGAGGCTTATTGAGTCGGCGATCTCGGGCCACTCTCACCCATGCAAATCTAAGGATAATCTCGAATAAACAGGAGTTCATAGCACGCTCAGGATTAAGATCGAGTTACCTAGGTCATCGTATGAATATAGTCAGTTAAAACAGTAAACGGAGTTAAAAAGTCTAAGTGACTATTTCGCGGTCCGGTCTTATGCAAACTCATTGCATAGGACGCCCCCACTCGCATGTCTCCACATGAACGATTCAGGATCACATCGTTAGTACTATACAAAGTGGGCCGCATCCATAGTGTCCCCAGAATAAGGTACCCAGCCTTATCCCTATACTATAGACCGTTTTGGCTATTACTCGAACTTGATCCACTTTTATGTCACACATAAAGTTCAAGTATACATCTTATAGTCAAGGGTTCTTAATTCATTGGATTTGGGTTATAGAATACATAATTCACTTTATTCAATAACACATTTACTGAATAAACCTCAATAACATCTTTATTGTAAAATAGAATATACATTCAGTTTACAAAACCACGAGTTTTAGGACATAAAACCCAACACAAATAGTTTTTGTTGCTTGATTTCGTAAGTGTACGAATCGTAATAAGTAATATAGTAGTGTGAGTACTAGTATCATTCTCTACAGGGAATGAATGCTACCAATTACTAAATTTGTTAGCTTTAGTTTTCTTTTATCTAAACACTGAATAAGCAATGAGGGATGAGATTTTAAACTTGCTTGCAAATGAATGAAATCAAGCTCTAAAATTAACAATGTAAAATAGAGGGATCCAAATGTTAAAGGTTCTAGAGTAATGACTTCATCGTACTATCTCCTCCTACTCTTTATTCATGAATAGTTGAAGCAATTTCTATTTCTAGATTATTGGCATGTTCTACTTTATAGACTTGATATATTCTCTCTCAAGCAATAGCGATATTCTTTGAAAAGTAAATTACCTATATCTTATGACAATTGCAACAATTCAAATATTAAGAACGTATAACCTAAAATTGCCACAAAATCTGCAAGGATTTCTCTATCTCATGTATAAATTAAGGAAACCAATTCAAGTTCATCAATAATTCTTGTCTCTCAACCTCAAATTATGACATAAAATCAATGTAAAGATTGACTAAATCTAAACATGCATTAAGCTCAGAAAAGTTTTCACAACCACAAATGAAATAAAAATATCAACTATTAACTAAGAAAGAGTAAGATTCGATAAACGATTACATCAAATCTCTAGAAAAAGTAAATTAGTTCATAACGAAAATCTCAACAAAAGTCCTAAATAGAACCATTGAAGTTATTACAAAAAATAAAATAGAAGGAAAAAGGGAAAAGAAACAAATCCTGGTGATTCCAAGAGTTTCTAATCTTCGTTCTCGCTCCGTTTGATTGCTCGAATCCTCCAAAATAGTGTCCATATATCTTCCTTTGTTTCTCCCTCCAAAATGCTCTTCAAAATTGACAAATAGATGTATTTGTATGTCCAAGAAACCCTAATCACGCGTCCTACATTCACGCTTCAAAGTTCATAGCGCCTAGGCACTAGCATTATGTTTTCCCACTATGTTTGTGTGCTTAGGCGCTGTATTTTTTTTTTTTTTTTAAATCTTCAACTTAAAAATCCTCTGATTTTGGCTTTCAAAATGCAAACTTTGTTCACCTAAATGTAATGCATGAATTAAAACCCAAAAACTATAGGAAAACTAACTAAAAACAACCTAAGCAATATAAAATAAATAAGTATATAATGAACTTATCAGTTTTGTAAATACTTTTTTTTCTCATATATATTTGTAAATATTTCTTAAATTTACAAATCTTTTGAAAACTTGATCTAAATAGTTATATGGCTATTTTATGGAAGTAACTACACAAATAGGCCTTCTACGGAACCTATTTTCAAAAATATCCAAATTCTACAAAATTTTTAAAATTGTCTTGTATGAACTTGGTAGAAATTCAATGTGGGCATAAAATTACATGTTTGCCCATGAGTATATATTTCATATTAAAAAACACATAAACACAATTCTTGTAACGACCCGACTTTTCCTATTAGACTTTCTAGGGACGTTACTACATGCATTGTAACGCCCTAAGTCCAAGGATTCAGATCAGGATTTGGAATCCAGTTTCGGCACCTCACGGCCCCAGCATTCCCCTGCATCCGCGCGGCCTGACCACGCTACCTACTTGTGTTGAGGTGCTTGCGAGAGTGAAAACTGTTCCCACAAACCAACATGGGTCCTTTCAACATGCTTTGTCCTCATTCACATGTTTCCTAGAAAAATTCTCAAGAGGTCACCCAACATAGGATTGCTCCAAGCCAAGCATGCTTAATTTTGGAGTTCTTATGATTGAGCCACCGAAAAGGAAGGTGCACCTTATTGGTATAAGTAGTAGCTATCAATTCTTTTAAGCATTTTCTTAACCATGCCTTGCATAGCCTCAGGATCTCTCTCATTCGGATATGGTCCCGCTTCATTCATGTACCCCTCCTGAACTCAGGCATTATGTGCATGCTAATGAAATTTAAAAATCTTTAATAATAGACAAAAAGAATTAAACTTTTTTGCTAAATAATTAAAAAATTTTAGTTCGAGATCCCTTTAAAATCAGTACAAAACATAATATGAAATAAAACGTTAAATCAATTGAAATAATTTCACAACATATCGTTTACTACTAAAATATTTTTAAATAATACACAATCTAAATGCATAAATCATGCACCTCTAAGTCACCCATGATCATTTCAGCAAACTGTCATGTCAATCGTCTAGGATATGTCTTTGTCTTTATCTGAAAAGAAAAACATTTTTTGCAAAATGATGAGTATTTAAAATACTCAATAAGTGACCCCACTACTGGAGTCGGGATATGCAAACACATACAGAAGGATTTTTAAAACTTTTCCTCTAGTGGGACCTAAAACCTTTTCATATTGGAAATGTTTCCCTTTTACATTTTCTCTTCGGCTTAATGTGGACAATTAACCCAACCTAACATTTCCTTTTATTTAATCTTTTCAAGTTCCTTTACATTTAGATGTACATCTATAATTTTAGGAAGGTAATTACCACAACCTTTGTAAACATTTTGGCATGAAAACACACATATGTGCATGAGGTCTCAAAACATTTTTAATTTCCATTAAGTGACGCAACATAAAGCAACATTCTCACATCATTCATCATAAATTATAATTCATGCATCACTTTCGTAAAACATTTGGCAATCATACATGTAAAATTCATTTTCATATAAAACATAGCATTTTAAAATTCAATTCCCAACTTGCTTTGAGCAGTTCGACGTAAACTCGTTCTATTTAACTTAGAGGTCTTTGGATCAGCCAACAAATTCTTACTCAAAATCAAAATTAAACTTTGCTGGTTCAAGCTCGCTTAAGTCCAATTTCACAAAACCAAACTCTGATTGTTGTTGGTAATCTCTAAAACAAATTCCAAAATTTTATGGGTCATTCTCAACTCTTAATTGCCTAGACCAAAACTAAACGCAACATAATCCCATAGGTCAGAGTAATTTTTTTAAAAAAAAAATTAAAACATGGGTTCATTTGAGTTTTAGAATAAACTTTACCCAACATTTCTCACCAAATTGTCTTCTTGCTGGTTCGGTGCGAATTAATTCGATTTTGACGATCCAGACTCCAACGCAATGGGTATTTGAAACAAAGTCCTAAAAACGTTATGGGTCATCTTCCAAAACACCAAAAACCTCACAAAGAACCCACCGAATCAACACCTACCTCACGAAGACGCCAGAACCTTGATCCATGCTGAACAGACCCGCCGGAGACTTGCACACTAATTACAAAATCAGGTGAAAACAATTGCTGGAAGCTGATCGATAGGAGATCAGAGAGTGTCTATCGCCGCCTAAGGGCTTGCCACCAATGCTGCAACTCGTCGGAACCCCGAGCGAAAATTGGAGGTGCAGCCGCCGGAGGACACCCGGTTGATCTCGCCACCGTTTGCTGGATCCCTCACCGTCGGACGAAAAATGCCGGAGAGACCAGCGACGTGCTTCTGCAGGTTGAGGTGGAGGTCACCGCCGCAATCTTTGCTGCCGGGCTGGGTCGTTGTCGGCCATAAATGATAACGGGGAAGACTAGTCGACGAAAGGAAAAAAATGAAGGGAAGGGGACTGTGTTCGTGCGATTGAAGAAGAAGGAGGAAGAAGAAGAATGGAGGAGACGTTGCTTCGAATTTTGTGCCTGTTAGAAGACAAACTTGAGTATTTGAATTTTATTTTTTTTTAACCCTAATTCCTTTTCTTTACCTTTTCAAATTTACCTATTTTCTAACTTAAATAATCCCAACAAATCTTAAACAAATTAACCCTATTCACTTGCCAACCTTAATTTAGAATCAAATTAATTAGACCCAAAAAATTTAAATTAATCAAATTAAACTTCAAAAGAAAATCTTGAATAAAGTTTTAAAAAACTTAGAGAGATAAAATTGGGCTTTCTCAACTTGAATTAAAAAAATCCAACCATTGATTAAATTTACATAATTATGGATTTAAGACTTAACTAAAAATCTCTCATAAAAAAAATAAAAAATTTAATTATCTTAACTTAATCCACTTGCATCTAATTTGAAATCTAATGTACTCAAATTAAAATTTAAATAACAATTCTTATTAGACCGATCAAATCAAAATTAATCTTCTTGCCCAAAATCACTCATTCCAGCAAGCATGTAGACAAAAATTCTCTTATTTTTCTTGCGAACAACGACGATAATACTACTTGTAAGAAAAAAATTTGTTCCTTTTTTCCCTATTAGTAATCGAAGATGTATTTTTTTTTCCAACATCTTATTTCTACTTTATGCCCTAAGAAAAAAATCATTCTTTTATTAACCATTATATTACGACTGTAGGTAAATAAAACTTGCATGCTATCTTTATTAATTGCAAGGCTTTTATAAATAGCCATCTGGAAGTACATGTGTCAACAATAACAGAATTTCAATTATACAACCACAATACAACAAACAATATAACTAATACAACTAACATCTCTAATATTCCCCCTCAAGATGGACTTAAGACATTAAGTACTCCCATCTTGGACAGCAGAGAAGAAAAAACAGAGAAAGGCACTGCTTTGGTAAAAATGTCAGCAAGCTGCAGGTTGGAGCGGATAGGCAGCAACTTAACATCACCTTGGAGAAGTTTATCACGAACAAAATGGCAGTCAAGTTCAATATGCTTCGTACGCTCATGAAAAATAGGATTAGAAGTAATACGTATAGCAGATTGATTATCACAAAATATCAAAGCAGGTGAAGGCGAAGGAACCTGGAGATCATGTAATAGTTGAAGTAACCAAATAAGTTCACTTGTGGTTGCAGCAAGGGCCCGGTATTCAGCCTCGGCAGAAGATCTTGATACAGTCGTTTGCTTTTTAGCCTTCCAAGAAACAAGAGAATCACCAAAGAAGATGCAGAAACCAGTTGTAGATTTTCGAGAATCCAGGCACGATGCCCAATCACCATCTGTGAATGCACGCAATTGAAAAGATGTAGAGGGTGGAAGAAGAATACCCAGACCAGGAGTAGCCTTCAAATACCGCAACAGCGAGTGCACAGCAGATAAATGAGGCTGTCGTGGCTGAGCAACAAATTGACTCAACTTATGGACAGCAAAAGTAATGTCTGGACGAGAAATAGTCAAGTATAAAAGTCTGCCAATGAGACGCCGATACACAGAAGGATCATCCAATATAGCTCCTTTATCAGATTGTAGCTTGATATTAAGATCCAAAGGTAAAGAAGAAGGTTTACATGCCAGAAAACCAGTATCTTCGAGGAGCTGAAGTGTATAATGCCGTTGAGATAAAAAAATACCTTTGGAAGAACGGGCTAACTGTAACCCCAAAAAATAACGCAAAGGACCCAAATCTTTAAGTTTAAAAACAGCATTGAGATGGGCCTTAAGAACATCAATATCACGAGGAGAAGCGCCAGTAATGATGATATCATCAACATAAACAAGCAAAGCAATGAAAGAGGGACCATTCCCACGAACAAATAGAGAATAGTCGGACTTGGACTGACAGAAACCAAGAAGAATCAGGGCATGGGAAAATTTGTCAAACCATTGCCGAGATGCTTGTTTTAAACCATAGATAGACTTATGAAGTTTACAAACAAGACGCACTCCCTTAGATTCAACTGTATTATGTTTGTAACCCAAAGGTAAGTCCATATAAACCTCTTCTTTTAAATCTCCATGAAGAAATGCATTATTAACATCAAGCTGAATCAATGGCCAATTCAGAGATACAGCAAGAGAAAGCAGTACCTTAACAGTCACCAACTTGGCCACGGGCGAGAACGTCTCAATATAATCAATCCCTTCTTGTTGAGTGTATCCTTTGGCCACTAACCGAGCTTTATATCGCTCGATGGATCCATCGGACTTGTGCTTGACCTTGTAGATCCATTTGCAACCAATAGATGCCCCATAGGAAGTGGAACTACAGACCAAGTATTATTGACTTCCATAGCCTTCAATTCAGCACACATAGCCTCACGCCAATGAGAAAAGGGAACTGCTTGGTGGTAAAACTGTGGTTCATAGACAGAAGACACAGATAAAGCAAACTTTTTGTAAGAAGGAGATAGCCTATCATAAGACAAAAAACTGCTCAAAGAATATTTAGTGGCAGTGGACAGCACAGAATTGGTAGACAATAGGCTACAATGATAATCTTTTAAGTACGTAGGAGGCTTAGCATTACGAGAAGAACGCCGTGGTAGAGGCTGCAGACTGGAGGTACGATCATCAGGATGCTCGACAAATAATGACGCATCTGACAAAACAGCTTCTGAACAAGCAGACTGAGATATATTATTGTCAACCATCTCAAGGGTATTGGGAGAATCAACATGGTTATGAGGAACATGCTGCAAATGAGAGTCCGAAACAGAGGATGTAGTATGATGAGTCGATGGAGTAGGAGTACCAAAATAATCAAAAGCAGTAGGTAACACCAAATCAGAAAACACATTAGGGATTTCTTCTTGTTGTGTAATTTGATGAAAGGGAAAAACCGTTTCATGAAAAACAACGTCCCTTGAGACCAAAAACTTCTTGTTTTCAATATCATACAACCTATAACCCTTCATGCCAGAAGGATAGCCAAGAAAAACAGCCGGTAAGGCACGAGGATGAAATTTAGACCTCTGAGACTCCAAAGTGGAAGAAAAACATAGGCAACCAAACACACGAATATGCGAATAATCAGCATGTTTCTGATTTAGTTTATAATAAGGAGTTTCCCATTTCAGAAAAGGAGAAGGTGTCCTGTTGATGAGAAAACAAGCAGTGAGTACGCATTCTCCCCAAAATTGGATGGGAACACGAGATTGAAAAAGAAGTGACCGAGCAACGTTAAGCAAGTGTTGATGTTTTCTCTCAACAACTGAATTTTGTTCAGGGCGACCCACACAAGAATATTGATGAAGGACACCTTTATTCAAAAAAAATTCAGTAAATGCTAACTCAGGAGCATTGTTTGATCTAAACTGTTTGATAGAAACACCATATTGCCTCTCAATCATGGTGAAAAAACGAGGGACAATTGTCAAGGCGTCAGACTTCTGCTTCATCAAGAAAACCCAAGTATATCGAGAAAAATCATCCACTATCGTAAGAAAATAACGACAACCAGAATGAGTAGGAGACTTATAAGGACCCCAGACATCACAGTGTATCAAATCAAACATACGATCAGCAAGTCTATTATTTGAATGAAAAGACAAACGACGTTGCTTAGCAAGTGGACAGATCATACATGGATCATTATGAGACTTAGGGGAAGTGAAATGTAAAACATCCTTCAATGCATCTAAATGTTTAAATGAAGGATGGCCAAGCCTATCATGCCAAATATGAAACGAAACAGAATGACAAACAGTGCGAGAGATGGCAGCAGCAGTCAAGCAAGCAGGATGCTGGGATGGAGTGGCTGTTAAAAGATATAATCCATGCCAAAAATTAGCCTTCCCAATCGTCTTCAAAGAGGACTTGTCCTGAAGAAAACATGAATTTCCAACAAACTGAACAATAAGTGGCTGATTAGTGGTCAATGTGCTGATAGAAATCAGATTAAAACGAAATGTCGGAATAAACATCACATTTCGAAGAAGAATGTTGGAATTAAGCTGAACATCACCAACAAAATCGACAGAAACACGTGTTTGATTCGGCAAAGAGACATATATTCCAGAAACTGGATTCATGGTAGTAAAAAATCTCTTGAATAACATATGTGGGCCGAAGCACCTGAATCAAGAACCCACGAACTGGAAGAAGGAACAGAACCAGAGTAGGAGTGACAAGTACCTGCTACATGGGATGCTGACGAAGGTGAAGGATTAGAGGCAACTTTCACCTTAGCCAGATGAGTCTGAAGCATGGACAACAGGCCTTGGCATTGTTCAGGGCTTAGGGAAGCCAATGGATCAATAGTCGAATTCACAGGTTTGAACGAACTCTTTGGACTATTTCGATAACCCAGGGGATAACCGTGAAGCTTATAGCAACGATCAACAGTATGACCTTGGATTCCACAGTGCGTACAGATCGGACGCTCCTTCTTCCTATTTGAATTCGACTAAGAACGTGTATTACTCGAATTTCCAGAAGATGAATTTCGAACCAAGAGAGCCGCAGGAGATTCAGTCGACAAATGACTCGAATTAGGTATAGGAATAGCACGTTGTTCAACTTCTTGTGCAACTAGGGCAAATGCTCGATTAATGGTCGGCTCTGGCTCCATCAAGAGCAATTGAGTGCGGGTTGGACTAAAAGATTCGTTCAATCCCATAAGAAAAATCATGACGAACTCAGTCTGAAAATAGTCAAACAAGTTCTTAACACCACCACAAGAGCATCGTCCACACGAACAAGCAGGTCGATAAGAAGCAAGCTCGTTCCACAAAGTTTTCAGACGCGTGAAATAGGTAGTAACCGATTGTTGATCTTGAACAAGATTCACCAGATCTCGACGAAGTTGAAAAACATGCGGCTGATTCTTACGCTGATAACGTTCTTGAAGATCAAGCCAAATGTCGCGAGCCGAATCAGAATAAATAACACTAGCAGAAATCTCTTTGGAAAGAGAGTTAAGAATCCACGCAGTAACTACACCATTGCAAATGATCCACGAATTTTGTAAATCTCCAGTTGGTCGAGGCAAGGTTCCGTCAACGAAACCAATTTTGTTCTTGTAGGTAAGGCCAATGATCATGGAATGACTCCAAGAGATGTAATTGGATTCAGTCAACAAATCAGAAACCAGGACAAGACTGGTATTATCAGAATGATGTAGATAGTAGGGATTGATATACTGATCAATAGCAGAAGAGTTCATTGGTGGTGCAATCGAAGATGAAGATGGAAGATCAGTAGTTGTTTGTTCGGCCATGATTTCGTAAAAAAAAATGAAGATCAGGATGCAAGAAACCCTTCAAGAAGATCTCACGGAAAGGAAATGCTTTGATACCATATTACGACTGAAGGTAAATAAAACTTGCATGCTATCTTTATTAATTGCAAGGCTTTTATAAATAGCCATCTGGAAGTACATGTGTCAACAATAACAGAATTTCAACTATACAACAAACAATATAACTAATACAACTAACATCTCTAATACATTACCCCATTCTCCTACCACACGCTGGTAAGAAAAAATAGTTTCTTTTATTTCTTCTTTTTGCTTGTGTTAGCGGCGAATTACAACATTAGGGTTTTGCTTCCTTCAATGACGAACAATGATAGGTTTTGCTTCCTTTGAACGGCGAATGGTGCAGCGATTTTGCTTCCTTTGAACAACAAACGATGCGGCGGTTCTGATTCCATCAAATGGTGAATGGCGCAATGGTTTTGCTTCCTTCAAAAGACAAACCGCGTGATGGTTCTGCTTCTTTCCAAACAGCGAAGATGGTTACGACGGTACTGTTTCTGTCGAATGAGGAATGATAGTCCTCTTTCATTTGACATGAAAGTTTTGTCTCCTTCGAACGACGATGATTCTATGTTATTCAAATGACAAACAAGATTCTTGTTCCAGTAAATGATCATCAAAATCGGACTGAGGAGGTAAAATATATGTGGAGATTATTTCAAATTAACGATAGGCAAATTTGAGGTTTATTTCATATTTCAAATATATATGAAGTTTATTTCAATTAATCGAAGAAGATTGTGTCGCGGGTAGTCACACAATCAATCACTGTCACTGCAAGGAGGGAGTTCCTGTCGTGAGTAGTCGCATAGTTGCTAGACAAGAGGGTTCGTGAGTAGTTGCATAGTCGCCAAAGAAGAGGTTTCTGGAAAATAAGTAAAGTTCTTTATGGTTGTATAATTATTGTTCACACGAGATTTCAACAAAGAAATAAGACACGTGTAAATGAATTTAATTTGTATTGATTTGAATGTAGTGGAGTACAATCTCTAATATTTATCTTTTGATTCTCTCTCATGAACAAATGTCTCAAGGGCTTTGCAGCTTGTTCTCAAACGTAAATTTGTCTCGAGCGCTTTGCAGTTTATTCTTGAATGTGGATTTGTTTTGAGGCCTTTACAGCTTATTCTCGAATGTAAATTTGTCTTGAGGGCTTTGCAGCTTGTTCTCGATCTTCAGAGTCTTCATTTGATCTTCAAGAGTTTGGAAGTCTTTTTGGTCTTTGTTTTCTGAATTCTCTAAGTCTTCTCTCTCTTAGATTTTCAACTTCTAAACCCTTCAAGTAAAGAAGAACTCCTCTATTTATAAAGGTCCCATGAGCATGCGGGCTTGAGCTTATATGGCTTTTGAGCCCATTGTTTGACTTTGGGTTTGGACTTTGGTGGCCTTAGGCCTAGCCTTTTGGACTTGAATCTATTGACTTTGACCCAAATTTCATGTGACCCAATTTAACCAGACTAAATTTAATTATTTGATTAAATGATCATAATGAGAACATGTGGTCTTATATTTAAAATCTCCTTCAAATTAAATTCAGGACACGTGTCAATTTATAAGTGGTCTAAAATTTTATATTTATAACTTTGTCATTAATTTGGAATAATGACGTGAAGACTTGTGATTGGCTGAAATTTTTCATTCAATAGTTATTTCATACCATGTATATACTTCCTAAAATGTAGGGGTATATTTAATTACTATGAGGGATATATTTTGTATTAACTTTTTTTTTTTGGAAAAGATATATATATATATATATATATATATATATATATATATGCAAATGACATGATGGTGGTGATAAACAAATATATCGAGTATATATTTACAAATAACTAAATATATCGAATGTATATGACGAAATTCATAATAAATAGAATACATATCTCAATAAATATGGAATAATATATATAAAAGTAGTATATTATATGTTGGATTGTATTAATTTAATATTATAATTTCCATTGTTGGTTTGCGACTATATGTATGATATTAAAAAAAAATCAGTATATGTGAATACAATGAGAAAAATAAAAAATTGTGTACATGGTATATATGAGGTATATATGGAGTTATATATGAATGTCGAAATGAAAGTATATATATATATATATATATATATATATATATATATATATATATATATATATATATATATATATATATATTAAAACAAAAAACTTTTTTTAAAAAAGAAATTAGACATGTAATAAAGGGATTAAATGTTTGCTTTAAATAAAAATAAGTATATCAGGAAAATGTAAATTCAAAATAAAAAGGAGCAAAAAAATTTCAATTGAATGTTGATAGCAAAAGTAAAATTATTCTCGAAAATCATAGTCATAAAATATTATGTGTAATAAATTAATTAAAACAATATGCTTTTGAAAAATCAAGTATATAATAGATGTATGAAATATAGTAATATATTAAAATTAATAAAAATAACAATATGAATTAATACTAAAATCATTTACCTTAAATTTTATTATGAAAAAAATAAAATACAATAAGATTATAAATAATGAAGATATATGGAAAATTCAGGATAAAAATAGAAGAAAAACGGAAAATTGAATCATGCTAAAGCTGAAATTTTTTTCTAAAAACTAACATTTATGGAAGATAGTTATGAAAATAGACCATTTGACATGATTTTTGTATTTGTATGTGATTTGAGTTTTGGGCTATTCAAATATGGGCTGAAGATCCAATTAACCTAGAGAAATTTGCCCCATGACCATTTTTGGCTCTGCATTCCAAAAAAAAAAAAAAGAATTATAATCAGAATTTTATTTTAAATTTAACCAGATTAACTTCTCAGTTGTTTTTTTTTTTTTTTTTTTTACCGCTTTCTCATTTTGCTCCTATTTCATCTTTAATTATTTTTGTATTCATCTCGAGATAAATTTTCGATAAATTTGATAAAACATATACAAATACATGTTGATTAATTCCTTTTATATATTTTGAGACATACATATACGATCTCTAGCTTGTTGAAGGTTTTTAATCTTCTAATCTTTAGAAGGTTTTTGATCTTCTACGTGTCTTTCTCTTGACTTCAGACCTCTAAAGCTCTTAAGTTTTCAAGTCTTATTAAAGCCTTCTATTACGTTTTGGCCTTTGGCTTGACTTTTGACATTTCTATCATCTCGAGTACTCTCTGGCTATTTTGAATCCTTTTTGGCATCTCTTTGGTTTCTTGCATTTTTCTTTTTGGCTTTCTGCCTCTTTTGAATGAATCGTACCATGAATAACTTGCTCTATTTATAGAGTTTTCATAAGCCTTAGATGGGCTTGAGCCTATCTGATTTTGAGTTCAATTCTGTGTCACAAATTCACAATTTGATTTAGCTTACATAATCTGATCGTCATGACAAAATCTAATTTATCCAACTTATTATTACAGCATATCATATCCATTACTCTTGCCATAATATTAGCTCCTTAATTGTAAAGATTGTACATATAATTTGGCTTAAATTTTGCTTAATTTAAGCAAATCTAATGTATACAAAAGGCTATCTTGTATGAATGAAAAGATGTGAAAATCATTTTCTCAATTTCTATCCTTACTCTTACATGGTATCAGAGAATACCTAACAAAAATTTTACGCTTCTGATAATTCTCATTTATGAGGATTATTTAACCCTAAAACTAAGTTGTTCTTGCCATTTTTGCATGCTTTATTGATTACCGAGCAAGCTAAAAATAACATTTTTAAATAAATTCATGCAAGCTTGTTGGAATATGATAAAAGAAGGAATTAAGTGAAAAGATGCAAGAAAGTTGGCTTAAGTTGAGTTTTTGTGCAGATTTGAAGAAGTGAAGACTTTGCAAAGGGGAATACAATTGCATTCCCATTTGCAATGTAAGGTGAAGAACAAGGAAGAAGAATGCAATTGCATTACAAATTGCATTCTCTGGACTTACAAAGCAAGCGCGAAAATGACGGAGATCACGCATATGATGGATTTTCTGCACGATTTTGGAAGATTCTCATCCCGATTTGATTCCTAGAAGTTAGCCCATGGATTGAGGATGATTTATATGGAAACCCTAGCCTTCAATGCCTATAAAAATGGTGGAAAACGAAGCAAATGGTGGCTGGGTTTTGACTGCTCGCCCACAGTTCCGAATTTTCTGTTTTTCTTCTTCGATAGCATCAACAATTAAATTCGTTATTTCTAGTTCTGTTTGTTTCAATTCTCTTTTGGTTAGTACTTCTTTCTTACAGTGTAGCTCAAAGAGTTTTTGAATTTAGCTTTATTCAACGAAGAATCGAAGTTTCTGCACTTTATTTTTATGGGTTTTTCCACTTTGCTTCAACACATCAGTCAATTTTCATCTTCTATTTTTTTTCTTTTTAATAGTTCATGATTCGGTTTGCTCCTAAGATCCTGACTTAGATCTCTCCTCAACAAAGGTTGAAGAGGTTAAGATTCAAGTTTTGAGTCGATCGCCGTAAGGATTTTGTTTACATTGTTATGTTTTTGCTCTATAATTCTGTTTTAATTTCTTTTTAGTTTCTGCTACAGCCTTTGTTTAATTTCAATTTTTTTGCATGTTGTGGAATTGAATAACTTAAATAGTTATGGGGCTTAAATTTCTTCATCTTTGAATTAATTAAATTTCTTTCAATCGAGTTCCTTTTAAATTATTTACCTTATTTCGTTTAAATTAATTATGAAATTCTTAACAAGTAAATTTTGGATTTTCATTTTCTCTACAATGAGCTAAATTTTCTCAAGGGGTTCAAGTTGGTGAATGCCCTAAGGAAAAATGCAAAGCTCTAAAGCATAAACAATCTAGTTAGCATGTGAACTTTGTTTGCTTTTGTTGAATTTAGATTTGGGTAAACCTAGCCGGCCAACTAGTGATTGCTCATCAAACTTGAACTTAATATCAAAAGAGTTAAGGGAAAGCCGATGTCACAAAAGCAATGGAGAAAAAGGCTTAGAAATAAGTCCTGAACATCGACCCTAGACATAGGGCGAGACTCCAAACCACTAGAGTTGTGTGCGAAGTATCTAAGTTAGATTAGCCATAGACATATAGGTTTAATCACTTAGTCTCCTAAAAATTTTGAATCAAAATTGAATAGGAGTTGAACTCTGTTTACTTAGTTCTCACATGTTAACTATGATTGCAATTGCAAATTGAATCGCATTTTTCCAAAGGTGCTTGAATCACTTGAATCCCTATTTTATTTTTAACTCATTGAATTTTCATTCACTCTTGTTAAAAAATCAAACTCTTACATTTTGAAATTTTGGTTACCCCAATTGTGTTTTGCAAGCAATTTTGTGTCATTCTAAGTAGATTTTGTTAAACCCCGTTCCCTTGGGTACGATACTCTGGAATACTTCCAGTTTCTTTATTACTTCAATCACGTGCACTTGTGTGTTGTAGCAAAGCATAACGATCAGCTTCCATGGCTTCTTCCTCTGCAACTGCTTCCTCAATTTCTTCTCCTCTGTTTCTTTTATCCAACATTTGCAACTTGGTGCCACTTCGCTTGGACTCGACAAATTATGTACTATGGAGGTTCCAAGTTTCCTCTATCTGGAAGGCACACTCCTTATTCGGGCATACTGATGAATCTCTTCCTCAACCTCCCAAATTTGTTCCTTCATCAATAGGCACAAACACAACTGAGGTTAGTAGTAATTACCTTCAATGGATTTCTCGAGATCAAGCCCTTATTACATTAATCAATGCCACCTTGTCACCCTCAGCAATCGCTTATGTTGTTGGTTCGGTCTCTGCAAAAGAACTCTGGTATTCGTTAGAAAAACGTTATTCATCGAATACCTACTCTAATATCCTTAAATTAAGATCAGCTCTTTATACTATTAAGAAAATTTCTTCTGAATCTATTGAAAAGTATACTTGTAGAATCAAAGAAATTGTTGATAAGCTTGTTGCAGCCTCTATGTCCATTGATGATGAGGAAATTTTAGTGCATACCTTGAATGGATTACCAGACGAATTCAGTGCATTCAGAATTTCCATTCAAACTCCCAGTGGCTCTCTGTCCCTTGAAGAACTTCACGCCCTCCTTGCTGCTGAAGAAAAAATGGTCAATAAAATCCAAAAGACTGAACCCCTACCCACGACCATGGCAGCGTTCAAGCCCTCTTCAATCCCAAGCAGTGACCGTGGACGAGGAAGACGACCAACGAATTTCAATCAACGCTATCGTGCGACGCAATATCCATCAAATTTCATCCCTAATTTAGACTCTCAAATACACAATTTTGGGCCAACTTCTCGCAGCAACCGTGGGCCTCAAATAGGATCTCATTCTCACAATCTTCATGGTGTTCAAAATGGGTATTTGTACGGATCAGGCCGCGGGATTCTTGGACCTGGATCAATTTCGGGTCAAAATTATGGATCCGGGTCCCCTTTCGGGTATGGACAAAATATCACCAATGGTGGCCAAATTTCTTGTCAAATTTGCTCAAAATTTGGACATAGTGCACTTGATTGTTATAATAGGATGAATTTCTCTTACCAGGGCTGACATCCTCCAGCTCAATTGGCAGCAATGGCGGTAAATTCTATGAACCACGAGCACTCTTCTAATCATTATAATAATTTTTGGTTATCTGATAGTGGATGCAATGTTCATATGACAAATGATCTGGCCAATCTTAATTTATCGAACAACTACAATGGAGAAAAATCTGTCACAGTGGGTAATGGCCAATTTTTAGATATACAACACACCGGTAGTGGTATACTCTCTACCCCATCTCACACCTTTACTCTTTCTAAAATTCTCCATGCTCCTCAACTTGCTGCTAACCTTTTATCTGTCCATAAATTTTGTCATGATAATAATTGTATTTTTATCTTTGACACTGACTGGTTCCTCATTCAGGATAAAGTCTTTGGCAAAATCTTACACACTGGTGCTAGCATCAATGGTCTCTATCCAATTCCAAGTCCATCAGCTCTATCTCATTTCGGTCCGCACCCCAAAATTTTTAATTTTCATGCAAAACAGGAGTGTTCTCTATGGCATCATCGGTTTGGACATCCTGCTCCTAAAATTTTACGCTCTAGTCTATCTCGTCTTGGTTTATCTTTATCTTCCTCTATTTCTACTCATGAATGTTCTAGTTGTTTAAAAGTTAAAATGCATAAGCTCTCTTTTCCTATGTCGCTCTCTACTTCTTTTGCACCATTGGAACTCGTTCACAACGATGTATGGGGTCCTTCTCCAATTACTTCCTTTAATGGATATCGCTATTATGTTAGCTTTATTGATAATTTCAGCAAATTCACATGACTTTTTCCTTTAACTTCTAAATTTGATGTGAATGTTATTCTTCGCAAATTTGTACAATTTGTTGAAAATCTTTTATCTAAAAAGTTAAAAGTTTTTCGATTTGATGGTGGTGGTGAGTTTTGCAATCACTTTGTTCTTTCATTCTTTGAGTCTAAAGGGATTTTGCATCAAAATTCTTGTCCTTACACTCTTGAACAAAATGGAGTTGCAGAACGTAAACATCGTCATATTGTCGAAACTGCAATGTTATTACTTTTTCATTCTTCTGTTCCTCTTGAATTTTGGCCCTATGCATTTTCTATTGCAGTCTTTCTCATAAATCGAATGCCTTCTTCTTCTCTAAATATGTCCTCTCCGTTTGAAACGCTTTTTGGTTACACTCCAGATTTGCATCATTTAAAAGTTTTTGGGTGTGCATGTTATCCTTTGTTAAAACCTATCACTAAACATAAACTTGAACCCAAAACATCAACACATTTTCCTTGGCTACACCCTTGATTTCAAAGGTTATATATGCTACAACCCTCACACAAAAACATCAATTGTTTCTCGTCATGTGATTTTCCATGAAACTATTTTTCCTTTTGCTCAATCCTCACCCAAACCCAACATCACCTCTTCACCAACCACTATTGATCCAACCCCATTACTCACCCTTCTAGATCTATCCAAATCCACCCTTCATAGCTCCCCCCCCCCCCCCCCCGAAATCCCCACTACCCATACACAATTACCCAATACTGACAGCTCTAATCCATCCACAGTTGAATTAAACAATAATGCTAGTTGTACTGATTATCTTTGTCAGACTGCAGATATTGCTCATAATAATGTTAGTTTACTACCTCTTGCTACCGCCATTGGTAATTCTCTACTACCTATTAACACTCACTCAATGCAAACTCAAGCTAAATCTGGAATTTTCAAGCCAAAGGTTTTTCTATCCACCACGTTGCCATCAATACCAACTGATCCTTCATCATATACTGAAGCTTCAAAGTACCCAAAATGGAGAACTGCCATGTGTGAGGAGTTCAATGCTCTTCAAGAACAAGGTACGTGGACTTTAGTACCCCGATTGCCTTCTATGAATGTTGTAGGTTGCAAAAGGGTCTTCCATACTAAATACCATCCTGATGGCTCTATTGCTCAACATAAGGCTCGTTTAGTTGCCAAAGGTTATCACCAAGTTGAAGGCTTTTATTTTGAAGAAACTTTCAATCCAGTTGTTAAAAAGCCAACGATCCGAGTAATACTTGCTCTCGCTGCTCAGCATCAACGGTCCTTAAATTAGTTGGATGTCAAAAATGCCTTTCTCCATGGACACTTAAAAGAAGAAGTCTACATGTCTCAACCCCCTAGATTTCTGGACAAATCTTGCCCAAACAATGTATGTTTACTTCATAAGAGTCTTTATGGACTTAAACAGGCTCCTCGGGCTTGGTTTGACCGTTTTACATCATACATGTTAACGTTGGGATTTATTGCTTCCGTTGCTGACCCATCATTGTTTATACGCTCTGTTGGATCTTCATTGACATATTTGTTATTCTATGTGAAGGGAATAATCGAATTAAACCCACAGCGGAAGCATATGAATCGTCTTTGATTTATTTAGAATTAAACTAAATTACAAAGGTTAAGCAATAAATACCTTGAAAATAATATTATGGAGAATATTCTGGCGGATCTTTATCTTTTCCACAAAGTCTTCCTGGTTATGACTCGAACATAGGACCAAAGCTTGTGGGAGCCTCTTGAAAGAAAATTCCCAAGGGATTGGAGAGGAAGAAGTCTAGAGAGAATTATCTAATTCTCTCTATTGAGGAGATGTGTGTTGTTCAGAATGCCCAATAGCTCACCCCTAGAGTCCTATTTATAGTAGTCTAGGGAGGATAATTAAATAATATATTTTAATATCTAATATATTAAAATATATTTATCTAACCAATTTGAATCTTATTCAAACTTTTAAAATTCTCCTACGACATCTATTTCCTAATTTGAATCCAATTCAAATTTAATAAATATCTTTTCTTTAATGTATCAAATATACATTAATTATTTTAATATTCAATGTATCAAATACAATAAATATATTTTCCTCTTTTATATTTAATATATCTAATATATTAAATATTAATTTGAACACTTCAAATTAAATATTAATTTGAACATTTCAAATTTTTCTTTCAACTAAATTGATCTTTTAGTGTTACTATGAGCTAGCAAGGGGACCTTATGGACCTACAGATTATAAGCTCCAATAATACAAAATTAATTAATTAAACTCTTTAATTAATCAATTTTCATTCATTAACTCTAGAGTCACTCCACTATAGACCTAGAGTTGCACTCTTATGCACTGTAGGACAAGTTATGTCCATAGATATAATCATTACATGCAAGTCGATCTTTCACGAGTTGTTCGTAATTACAGCTGGGTCAAAAGTCCGTTTTACCCCTATAATTACATCTTGCACCTTAAGTACCACTGATCCTCTAATGAACAATCTATTTATAATCTAATTATAAACTAAGTCCCTCTCGGGCCAGTGAGAGGGTGGGGCCCCATTGTTCAAGTCCCGAAATCAGCACTTAAGGGAACTACTCATCTACTTACCCTATATGGGAAGGAGTGAATTCCATCTTGTGAGATTATGTTCCCAGCTCCTTATTTGGTCAAGTCCCCAAAATGGTAGGCATATTGAATCGGCTACAAAAGCCACTCTCACCCATGCAAATCAAAGGACAAGCCCTCACAGGCAGGAGTTCATAACTCACTCAGGATTAAGATCGAGTCACATATGATCATCCTGATGAAATATTAATCTTCTCAATTAACGGATTTATAAAGAGATATTAAATATTTCGTGGTCCAGTCTTATACAAAACTCATTGTATAAGATACCCCCACTCACATGTCTCCACATGAATGATTTGGATCAAATCATTTGTAACTATTACAAAGTGGGCCGTATCAATAGTGATACCAAGATAAGGCACCCAACCTTATCCATATACTATGACCCTTTAGGTTATTTCTTGAACATGATCCTCTCGTATGTCAACCACATAATGTTCAAGATTACAATAATAACCTTGGATTTTTCATATAATGGATAATATTATATTGCAAATAAAATAATCAAAATTATTATTAATTATTAAATAAATTATTAATTACGAGGCTTTAGGGCATAAATCCCAACACTATGTGGATGACATTATCGTAACTGGACCTGACACTTCTTACATTTCTATCTTAAAGAAGCAATTAGCCACTGAATTTCAGATTTCAAATCTTGGAGCATTAAAACACTTCCTTGGCTTAGAAGTTCACTCTTCTACTGATGGTCTTTTTGTTAATCAGGCTAAGTATCTCAATGATCTGCTTCACACATCAGGCATGACATCTGCTAAGTCATGTTTAACCTCTATGTCTACATCTATTGATCTATATGCTTCTGCGCCCTTATTTAATGATGCAACACTTTATCGCCAACTTGTTGGCTCGCTTCAGTATCTCACTTTCACAAGACCTGACATTTCCTTTCCAGTAAACCGAGTAAGTCAATTCATGCATCAACCTACAATTATTCATTTTTCTGTTGTCAGACATATATTACGGTATCTCTTTGGGTCAAAGCATTTTGGAATTCTTTTTCGACAAGGAGATATGTCACTGAATGCCTATTGTGACTCTGACTGGGCCGGTGACACATCTGATCGTCGGTCTACATCTGGGTTCATTGCCTTTTTTGGCTCCAGTTCCATATCCTGGTCCGCTAAAAAGCAACCAACGGTCTCGCGCTCTTCTACAAAAGCTGAATATCGATCACTAGCCACTACCACAGCTGATATCTATTGGATACGACAGCTTCTCTGTGATCTTCATGTTCCCCTAACAGTTCCTCCTACGTTATGGTGTGACAATATCTCAGCAATCTCTCTTGCAAATAATCCAGTTTTCCATGCTCGAACAAAACACATTGAGATTGACTATCATTTCGATCGTGAGAAGGTGGTTCGAAAGGATATTTCAGTTCGATTTATATCTTCTAAAGACCAACTTGCTGATTTGCTTACGAACCACTATCTTCTCAGACATTTTTTTCACTAAGGGACAAACTTCTGACTTCACAACAGTCTTCAGTTTGAGGGGACATATTACAGCATATCATATCCATTATTCTTGCCATAATATTAGCTCCTTAATTGTAAAGATTGTACATATAATTTGGCTTAAATTATGCCTTAATTTAAGCAAATCTAATGTATACAAAAGGCTATCTTGTATGAATGAAAAGATGTGAAAATCATTTTCTCAATTTCTATCCTTACTCTTACACTTATATCATCAAATGGCCATAGTGCAATTTGATTGAACTGACTAATGTCAATATATGGTCATGATATGACATTATTTAATTAGCCATTTTTTAAAATATTTTAATATAATTTATAGACGTTTGTTTCTTTTACAAGTAATTTAGAAACTTAACTTGTTAAACTTTGATTGCTCTCAATTTTAAAAGCGTGTGCTTCTTTCTTCTTTTTTTTTAGTTCAACGTTAAACACATGTGCTTTTTTCATTATTACATAGCAATTTATGATTGCCAAAATATATCTTAACAAGTATGCTTAGAAAGAGAGTGAGAAAGACTACTTTTAAATGAGAAAAACGCTTAATTTATAAATATTGAATTTTTAAAAAAGAGCATGGAAGCTTTTTTTTTCTTTTCTTTTGCATCCTCATTCTTGAAAAGACACCAAAATAAAAATGGATTACAAACCAAACAACTTTAAAATGTCTAGAAAAATTCATAGGGTGCATTAATTAAAACCCTCTATATAATTTTGTATCATTTTTGCCCCTTGTATCGTTCTAAACATCCAATTATTTAGACCCCAAAAAAGGAAAAAAAAAAAGTTGAACCAAAAAGTAACAGTGGTGTTTTTTTGTCTCTGCAATTCTTTATATGGTTAAATGAATGCAACCTTGACTGGATGTATATCACTTTTGTGGATATAATGACGTAACAAAAGCCCACCAAAAACTCCACATTTGTTCTTGCATTTAAAAACATTTTCTAATATTAAATTTTCCTACTTAATCTTTGATCCTTAGAGAATATGATTTTTTTGTTTTAGCTCCTAAAATTAGTATAAAAATCCATTTTAATATTTCTGGTTAATTTTTTTTTTAATTATTGAAAAAAATTGTGACATCTATATGTTTTTTTATTTACTTATACTTAATTAATGTACATGATAGACAAGTATTTGAAATCAAATATAACAAGCCAAAAGTCTAGTTTCAAAACAATTCAAAATTTTGTTAAATGAATAATAAAATTTAACAACAATTACTATAATGACTTTTTGTTGAACTTCAAAGCTAAAATATTGCATTTGAAAATTAAGAAACCAAAAAAGAATATCTAAAAGTTGATAGTCAAAATAAAGTAAGTATTATAAAGTTTAGAACTAAAATAAAATGGTAAATCTCAAAGGTTAAATTACAAGTTTAGTCCCTAAACTTTTAAGTTTGTGTGTAATAGAATTCTAAACTCTAAAAGTTTTTTTTATAGGTCTCTAAACTTTCAATTTGGTGTTCAATAGGTCTTTGAACTTTTAATTTTGTGTCTAATTGATTCTTGACCTATTCAAAATTTTTTAAAATTTACGGATATGTTGCATACAACATTAAAAGTTTATAGTCTTATTAGACACACATGTCAAATTTATGTCTAATAAATCTGTTCATTTAAAAAAAAATCAAATATATTAAAATTTTATTAGACACAAAATTAAAAATTTAAAAGCTTATTAGTCACATCTATTAAGTATAAACTTAAAAGTTAATGGATTAAACTTAATTTAGATGAGTCCAAATTAGTCAAACTTTGACTATTATTTTTTACAGTGAAAGTTGAAATTTTGACCATGGACAATACTCAAAACAAATAAAAACCAAAATAAAATTTTTAAAATAATGTGTAAAAATTAGATAAGTAAGACTATGATAAAGGTATGATTGGAGACAGCTTATTTCAACAGCAGTAAAATGATATCCCCATTATTATCAAATCATAGGTTTATTGTGTTGTGTCTCATTAGTTTCTCTCACATCCTCTCTTTCTCTCTCTAGAAATATATAAAATTAAATATTATTGATCGTGGGATCAACTTTATTGGAAAATGTGTACGAGAGTGGACAAAAGCCAAAGTCCTCAAAGCTGTACAAATAATTTCTAAGGCAAAAACAAAAGGGGTCCTCTCTCTGCTCTGTGTCAGTGCTGTTGCTCCTCTCCTTCACTGCTTTATTATTCTTTAAAAAAACTTTTCACATTTGAATCCCCCCTTTATATACTATACGCTTTAATTCTTCAATCATTCTTAGATATGTACAATATATGCTTTGAGACCACCAAGATATTAACTCTTATATGTAAAAAAAGGAAAAAAAAACATACCAGCATTCTAAGTTTGAGTTAATAAGTTAACATACGATAAATTTTAATCGTGTAATATATTTTTACGTTCTCTTTCTCTTTGTAACATACCAACATTGTTCTCTTTCTCTTTCTCGTTCTCTTTCTCTATGGTAATTAAACTTTGTTAAAAAGTTGTTCATTCGCATTTGTGCTTGAATACTAATTTGATTTTACAAGGCACGATATATAAGCTTTTAGGATCAAGAAATAACATTGTTGAGATTTGAAATTAAACTCTCTTTGATTTGGTACTATTATGATAAATTTCCTACTAATACATTTTTCAAAGGCGCAAAAATTAATTTGATTAATGAGACCCATACATGAGTTGACAATAATATCAATTTTAATTTAAAAAATAAAAGCATACAATTTTTTTTTTTTTGACAATAGGTAGGGTGGGAGAATCAAACCTCTGACCTCGAAGTCGATAATACAAATTTTATGTCAATTGAGTTATGCTCATTTTGGCATAAATTTTGAACTCCAAAAGCTCCTATTTGATATTGATTCCATCCTAAATTCCTCTACGCTAATATATTCTCATCTAATCAATATTTCATTCACGAAACCCAATATATGAATGAGTTATTACTATCAACTAGAGAAAAAAAAATTAAAATAATTTGAAACTATCTATATACCCTTTAATTTCATATTAAATTAATACTAAACTCAAACATTTAGTTTAACAAAACCACGATAAATTTAATCGTTTAGTAAATGCTCAAAATTAACAAAACACATCCAAGAAATTAAATTAAACTCTCCAAAATCTCTAAGATATAAGCTTAATCCAATAATATCCAAACCATCACCTTCTAAATATATGCAAGAAATTATAGAGGGCTATTACATACAAATAGGGAAAAAGAAAAAGAAAAAGAAAAAGAGGAAGAAGAAGAAGAACGCTGCAGTATTTCTGTCGCTATACAATTAAAATAGCCCAACAAAAAAAGAAAAAGAAAAAGAAAAAGAAAAACTAAACAATAAAGGCAGCATCAGCAGCGACAATTAAACAAACCAAAAACACCAAACCTCTGCAAATGTTTCTCTTCTTTTTGTTCTTTCTTTCTTTCTTTCTTTCCATTAGTTGGATATAGGGTTTGGACCACTGGGAACTTCATGGGCTTCAGCTCCGAGCTGTCCGGCCGTCACTGGGGAGTTTTGGGGTCGAGATTTCGTTGGGTGGAAGTCGGTGGCGGAGGAGGCGGAAAGAAGACGGTGGCGGTCCGCTGCCATGGAAGGAGGGGAAAGAGGAGGAGAAGAAATAAGGGTTAGAAGGAGGAGGAAGGAGAAGAAAAGAGAGAGAAAGAGAATGGATTTTGGTGTGAGAAAGTGAGATGATGAAGATTGTTTTTGTGTAGCAGCTGCCATGCAATTTAAGACAAGAAACCACCCCCCAACACCCCACAAGGGTTCAATATCCATGAACCAGCACCAACACCTATGAAGGAAGAGAGAGAACAGAGCAAAAAAAATAGAGAGAGAGAGAGAGAAAGAGAGAAAAAGAGAGTGGTAAGATTGAAACACAAATACAAAGAGAGGGGAAAAGAAAAGAGAGAGAAAGAGAGAGAGTGAAGAAGCTTCAACAAAAGTTAATGGGGAAAAAGAGGGTTTTGAAATTCCATACACATTTGTAATTGTCTAAGAACCCAAGGAGAAGAACAAAAAAAAACCTTAACATTTAAGTATATTTGGAAGATGCTTTAAATGAGGAGGGAAAATACAATAATGTCCTTGTAAATACCATGTTATTTTGTGGGGCGACTTTGCTTGAGCTATAGCTACATTATCTCCAAACATCATGTCACTACAAGATGGAAAAGGTAAAGTCAAGGTCTTGGAACACATATTTGAAAAAAGTTTTAAAAATTGATTTATTTGTTGATTAAGATTTCCGTTTACATCTAATGTGTTTTGTCTAGGACGTCGATAAAAAGGTTGTTGAGGTTAAACGAGTAAAACGAATTGAAATATGCCATTTGTTGTGATTAATATAGAAATGTAAAGAACAAATGTTGTTATTTGTAGAGTTGTTTATGTCACTAATAAATACTTACTCATGCTATCACAAAACTAGCCATGATCACATGATGTCATATGATAACTAGAAATAGTTGCGACAAACAATGGAGAGAATATGGAAGTACTCATACATAAATAGAAAATGCAAGCTCTACAATTCAAATATTTTGACAAGAATAGTGCTTCTAGCTAATAAGACATGTATCTTGTCCAAGTTCATTAAGAGAGCTATTATTAGAGTGAAGGGACAAAATATATGTTCTTAATGTTTATGACTGCAATTGTAACTTGTACATCAAAGCTTATGTTCTTAAACAATGTTTAAAATATTGTTTAACTCGAGTGACAAACACCTGACTTAGATTATATTATTAATAATATATATTATTTTATATATATCCCACAAAGCCTTATCATAATGGAAGAGTTGTCTACTTTAAGCACCCAACCTAGCTTAGACTATCATTAATATAAATACTACCAAAAGGGTTTCACAATTTTGAATTGAAAATATTGTTGGTAAGCATTTAACAACACTTCGATATTGACTATATCCCCACAAGCCCTAGCATGATAGGGGGAAAAAATAATAGAGAAAATTGAGGAGGGGTATTATGGTAAGGAAAAAGAATGTTTTGGGTGTTGTTGTAATTTAATAATAAAAGAGAAAAATCAGGTATAGAATCTGAAAAGGAAAAGGTAAATGGGAGGAAGATCATACAAAAAAATAGGAAAATGTGTGGTGGCTTTTTGTTGTTTGGACGGTTCCTGAAGAAATCTTTCTTTGACTTATACAATACAACAACATCTAAGTCATCAAATTTTGCAATTTATTATTATTATTTTCTCTTCTATCAATTTCCTTGTAAAGAAAGCTATATTTCCAATCAAAACCCAACATCCTAGCGCGTGCCTCACACTCTAATCCACCATTAAAAAACTTAGGTTAAATTACTATTTTGATCCATCCTCAAACTTTGATAGCATTGTTTATTTAGTGATGGAAATTGTTTACAATATTCAGTAATGTTCATGAGCTTTTGAGATTTTGATTCTAATAAGTTTTTAAGGAAAAAAAACATCCTGACTTAAATTTTGTCCTAACATATTGATTAGATTAATTAATAAGTGATGATGTGACCTAATGTAGTAAAATTTAGTAGATCATTTAGATATAAATATATGAAATAAGAGTGGTTTTTTTTTTTTTTTTGTGAGGTGGACTGGCAGGTGGAATTAAGTCCCTAAATTATAAAATGTTCAATTAGGTCGTGAACTTTCAATTTTTATATTCTAATAACCTTTTACCATAAATATGTCAATTAGATAAAATAAAGGTGTGTAGATTAAAAAATTCAATGAGACGAGCATGTAAAATACATTATTTAAATTTATTTTGTTGGTTGATCATGCATCCTTATTTTATATATATATATATATATATATATAGTTGGTCTACTCTCTCTTGTACCACTCCTTAAACATAAATTTAGATATGTAATATTACACCACATGCTTTTGAAAGTTTGACATGAATTAATTGAATTTAAATGAAGGGCAAGTTTACTTTTAAATATAAAGTTTTAGAGAAAAATATATTGACAATAATTACCAAATACATTTTTATTTCTTTTACAATAAAAAGATAGAATAGAAACATAAAATAATTAAGGAATATATTTTTATGTTCTTTCTCACAAAAAGAAAAACAAGAAAAACGAAAACATTATCAACAACCTCTGTATTCTAAAATTTATGCAAAATATTAGTTAAGAATGTTTCTTAAAAGTGAAAAAAGAATACTAATGCTAAAGACATGTCTCAAAATTTTGAGCAACAAAATGAAATTATAACCAAACAATCCAATCCATAAATTTTAATTTATTAAAAGAAAAGGTAGAGGGATATGAATACTACAATACACTACATAGTTGGAAAGTTTGAGATTGATCAAACTTATATTTGAGTGAATCTAATCATTTCTCTTAGTGTTAGAAAATGGATACTAGTCGAAGTATAAATGTTCATATGAATCCTAAGTCAACTGATTAAGATATTTGTAATTCTTTTTATAATAGTTGTTAAGTTTGAATTTTCTCCCATGTTGAAATTGTAATGTAATATTGAAAAATAAACCATAAATTAATATAATATAATATTGAAAAACAAACCATGAATTAATATAATATTTGAGTTTTTTTTTTTTAAAAAAAGATTGATTATTCATTTGAATGGGGTTGATGTGGGAATGGTGAGTTGGGGGCAAAGAAATTTGGTCGGACAAAGGAAAAGTAGAGAGAGAGAAAGGAAAAAAACAAGAAAAGGAAAGAAAACAAGGAAAAGCAAGGCAGCGTATTCTCTCCACCAACCATCAAAAGCAAAAGATATAAAATAATGTCTAAAAAAAAAAACCCTAATGTGACTCTCTCTCTCTCTCTCAAAATTGTGGGAAAAAAAAATCTCTGTCCCTCCCACTCTCTAGATCTCTCTTATATAATTAGTCTCTCTCACACACCCTCTTTCGAATAAAGTCTCTCTCTCACACTCTCTCTTTATAGAGAAATTTTTCGAGGAGGGCTAAAACATTGTAGTTTATAGTTTTATATCATTAAAAGTAGAAGGGAGAAATTAAAAATTATAGTTTAACTTGCATCCAAGTGTTTAGAATAAAAAAAAATTAGTTCAACTATAGGTTGAAGTGTGAATTCAAATTTCTAACCTTTTAGTCGAGATATATACCTTAACCAATTGAATTATGCTTATGTTGATTTTAAAGGAAGGAAGTCACAATAATTTTTCCTTTCAAAGTCTCTTTCTCTAGCCTCTCACATAAAGTCTCTCTCTATATGATGTGTGGAATGGGGCAATGGGTAAAAAGGAAAGGGCAAAGAAGAAATGTATGTCTCCCATGATGGAAAAAGAATGGGTCCCCATTGGCGTTGGTAATATGGCTCAAGATTGTGATATATCCTAACCTACCTTCCATTTCTATTTCCTCCCATGCATGCAAGTCAATCATGCATCATCATCACCATCATTTTCTTCTTTAATTTTTTTATCCCTTTTTCTTTAAAAAAATGCCCTATCAAATCTCAAAGTAATGTCAATTCTAAACTTATTTTACATTTTTTTTAGTTCAACAATATTTGGGGTGAGAGGATTCGAACCTCGTACCTCTTGGTCATGGTACCGTTAATTACCGTCGAGCTATACTCATTTTGACACTTATTTTATATTCTTGGGTACATCATAGGAGTCATATTTGTTTTTTTACGTTAGAAGCATTATCCATTTCTTTTGTACTTCATCGAATTTTGTGCACAGATTGCATTTCTCTAATATCATCTTCAATGAAACTTTTAAGGTTAAAATCTTAACTGATACATTGCAAATGTTAGGAGAGACATCAAAAGTATAGGAGATATGTACAATTTAACAAATAATATGTATGAAAATTATTACGTACTTACTTTTACCCTTCAAAAAAATATAGAGAGGTTTAAAATATATTTCTAAAAATTTAGGAAATAAAATGAAATGACCATGAAAATTTAGAGACAAAATTAAGTTTAAATATGAATTTAAATAAAAAAACGAAATAACATTTGTAACCGTACCTATTAAGGTGTTAATATATAATTAAATTTACCATAACCCATCAGCTTAAGCTTTTGGGTTAGTTGGTGATTTAACATGGTATCAGAGCAGGAAGTCTTGTGCTCACAGCCTCACACCCCTGCAAAGTCGTTTCCTCTCCAATTAATATTGATTTCCACTTGTTGGATCTTTCACAAATTTCCAAGAGGAGGAGTGTTAAAGTATTAATATATAATTAACTTAAACTTTTGAGTTAATAGGTGATTTCACAGTACCATCACGTAATATGTGGTCAAGACATTTTATACCATTTTCTAATAAAAGCTAGACTTGTATTAACATCCACATTTTTATAATTTTAAAATCCTTTATTGTTATTTTATTCTAAAAAAAAGGAAAGTTATCTTTTGACCAACTTCGAGAGAACTTTTCAATTAATTAAGGCTAAATATACTAACTAGTTTTTTATCTTTTAGGTAATTCTCATTTTAATTTTTTATATTTTAAAATTATTAACAATGTATTCAAATAAAAGACCAAATGATCTTTTTGCCCATACACTTAAGTAATTGATGATAGAGATGTTTTATACCCATTTCCCAATAAAAGCTAGACTTCTAATAACCCACATTTAAAAAAAAAAAAACAAAAGTAAAGTTATCTTTTGACCAATTTTTGGAGAGAAACTTGTCCATTAATTAAGGTTAAATATACCATATGGTTCGAATAATTATCAATAGGTTTGAATATTTTAAATTTATCAACGTGGATTTAAATAAAAGATCAAATGACCTTTTTGCCCGTAGCATTAAGTAATAGATGGTAGAGACATTTTACACCATTTCCTAGTAAAAGCCAGACTTCTAATAACCCACATTTTTGTAACTTTGAAGACTTTTTATTGGTATTTGATGGTTAAAAAAGGAAAGTTATCTTTTGACCACTTTGAGAGACACTTGTCAATTAATGGCTAAATATATTAAGGTTCTTTCAATTTAGTTTTTAATATTTTAAAATTATCTTATTTGTCCTTAATCCATATATATAGAAATTTCTCAATTAGGTCATTCCAAAAAGGTTAAGATTTGTTAGAACAAAGTTTATGTGTCATTAAACTATTATTGACATATTTGGACATGTGAGTATGTCACTTGAAAGAAATATAATTTTTTTAAAGGACATGTTAGATTAAATTTTTCTAATGGACAAGTTGGATTTTGAAAACATATGTTAAAAGTAGCTAAATAACAAAACAAAGAAACTCATAGGTATTAAGAAGTAATGTTTATAAACTTAATTTTTTAAAACAAAAAATCAAAAATCAAATAGTTGTCAAATTGAGCCTAATTAATAATCTATCAACTTTTTGTTAACGAAAAGTTTTATGGAATGACTTGATGATCAAATTGAGAGTTTTAAAATATTAAAGAAAAAATTAAGAATTACTTAAAATATTAGGAAAATTAAGAATTACTTAAAATATTAGGTACTATGTTATATTTTTTTTGTAATTAATTAAAAATCAAAATATATAGAGGTGGAATTTGACAATTTTGTAAATACAATTGTGTAATAATCGATGATGTATTGACGACTTAGGCTCTATTTGATAATCATTTGGTTTTTTGTCCTTGTTTTTTAAAAATTAAGCTTGTTTTCTCTTAATTTCTCTACAATGGATTTCATCTTTTTCAATGAAATATTTAAATTCTTAGCCAAATTCAAAAAACAAAAACAAGTTTTGAAAAACTACTTTTTTTATTTTTCAAAACTTGACTTAGTTTTTGAAAACATAGGTAAAGAGTAGATAACAAAGCACGAAAACACATAGGTGAAAGTAGTATTTATAGGCTTAATTTAAAAAAAAGAACGAAAACCAAATGGTTATCAAATGGAGCCTTGGTTTTTTGTTTTTGAAAATTAAGCCTATAAATACTACTTCCACTTATATGAGTTTTCCTTGTTTTGTTATCTACGTTTTATATATGTTTTAAAAATCAAGCCAAGTTTTGAAAACTAAAAAAAAATAGTTTTCAAAATTTTGCTTTTCTTTTTGGAATTTTGCTAAGAATTTAAATGTTTTCTTGAGAAATATGAAACTCATTGTAGAAAAAAAAAAAAATAAGCATAATTTTCAAAAACCAAATGGTTATCAAGAGGACCTAATTTTTCAGTTTTAATTGATTGCAATCTCAATATTTTATGTCTTGTTTGATAACCATTTGATTGTTGGTTATTGATTTTTGAAAATTAAGCCTATAAATATTACTTCCACATCTTTGTTATTTACTTTTTACATATGTTTTTAAAAACCAAGCAAAATTTTGAAAACTAAAAAAAGTAGTATTCAAAATGTAACGCCAGGATTTTTCAGGGGCATTATTTTCAAAATTTTGGAATTTAGTTTGGTTTAATTCTCAAATAAGTCTTATGATTTTTGGGGCTAATTGGATTTTGAGAGGTTAAAAGGGGCATATTTGGAATGAAAAGATTGGTTAAGGACAATTTTGGGAGAAAAGGTTGGTGTGAGGGTAATGTTGGAAGTTGATTTTGTTTTCTTTTTTTTTTAAAAAAGTGAGATAAACTTTTCTCCTCTCCCTTATCTTCCTCTTCTTCCTCATCTCTTTCTTCTACTTCTTCTTCTTCCTCCTCCACCCCCTCCATAACCTGAAGGAATGAATGTTTCATTCCGCAGCGGAAGCATTGAATCGTCTTTGATTTTATTTAAAATTAAATTAAAAAATAAGATTAAGTAAACTTACTTTGAGTAAATATGAAGATATTTTTGGCATGTCTTTATCTTCTCCACAAAGTTTTCCTAGCTATGACTCGAACATAGGGCCAAGGCTTGTGGTAGCCTCTTGAAAGAAAATCCACAAAGGATTTGAGAGTAAGGGGTCTAGGGAGAATTCTCTAATTGTCTATTGAGGAGATATGTGTTGTGTCTAATGGCTCAACCCAAGGGTCCTATTTATAGAGATCAAGGAAATTTTTTTGCCATAATTAAAATATTATATTTTAATATCTAATATATTAAAATATATCTTATATTTATTTGAATCTCATTCAAATCTCTTACGATATTTATTTATTTGAATCTTATTCAAATTCTATAAATATCTTTTATTTAATGTATCTAATATACATTAATTATTTTAATATTTAATGTATCAAATACAATAAATATATTTTCCTCTTATATATTTAATATTAATTCGAACATTTCAAAATTTTCTTCCAACTAGATTGACTTTTAGTGTTCCTATGAGCTAACAATGGGACCTTATGGACCTACAGATTATAAGCTCCAATGATACAAAATCAATTAATCAAACTCTTTAATTAATTAATTTTCATTCATTAACTATAGGTCACTTCACTATAGACCAAGAGTTGCACTCTTATGCACTGTAGGACAGGTTGTGTCTATAGATATAATCATTATATGCAAGTCGATCATTCACGAGTTGTTCGTAATTAAAGCTGAGTTAAAAGTCTATTTTACCCCTATAATTACATCTTGCACCTTAAATGTCACTGATCCTCTAATTAACAATTTGTTTATAATCTAATTATAAACTAAGTCCCTTTCAGGCCAGTAAAAGGGTGGGGCCCCATTGTTCAAGTCCCGAAATCAGCATTTAAGGGAATTACTCATCTACTTACCATATATGAAAAGGAGTGAATTCCATCTTGTGAGATTATGTTCTCAACTCCCTATTTGGTCAAGTCCCCAAAATGGTAGGCATATTGAATTGACTACAAAAGTCACTCTCACCCATGCAAATCAAAGGACAAGCCCTCATAGGCAGGAGTTCATAACTCACTCATGATCAAGATCGATTCGCATATGATCATCATGATGAAATATTAATCTTCTCAATTAACGGATTTATAAAAAGAGATTAAATATTTCGTGGTCCATTCTTACACAAACTCATTATATAAGATACCTTCACTCACATGTCTCCACATGAACGATTTGGATCAAATCATTTGTAACTATTACAAAGTGGGCCGTATCAATCGTGTTGCCAGGATAAGGCACCCAACCTTATCCATGTACTATGACCCTTTAGGTTATTTCTGGAACATGATCCTCCCGTATGTCAACCACATACTGTTCAAGATTACACTAATAACCTTGAATTTTTCATATAATTGATAATATTATATTACAAATAAAATAATCAAAATTATTATTAATTATCATTAATTATGAGGCTTTAGGGCATAAATCCCAACATAACCAACAGTCTCTCTCTCCCTCTCTATCCCTCCCTCCTGTCTATTCTCTCTCTCCCACCGTGCATCCCAAATGCTCAGGGCCACACAGATGCACCTCGCTGTCTCACCGCTCGTGCAATTCGCCAAATCTCACTGCTACAACTCCTCTGCATCTCCTAACGTCGCAGTTTGCCAGATCCCACCGATAGCACGCCTCAGCCGATCGAGCCACTGCTGTTGCAAGCTCACGCCGCCACTAAACCACTTGCAGCTCCTCCCCGATCCACGAACCACGCCCTCGTCGCCTACCAAATTTGCAAGCCAATCGCACCACCGCAGTGTAGAGCCCGCCATAGTCGGTCGCTCGTGGGATTTTCCCCTGCAATAGTCGTCCAGCTGCACCTCTCTCTCTCCCTCTCTCAGTTATGTATAGACAACAAGGAGAAGGTTGTTTTGGGGTCATTTTCCTACAAGTTCGGTGTTTGTATAGCCTTGTTTGGTTTCGATTTGGAGTGGAACACCCATCGCGTTTAAAGGTCGTTTGGGGCGATTTGAGCTGCTATCCGGGTCTGTCCAGCAAGATTAGTCACTTTTTTTAGGATCACGTGTTTAATTGGTGGGCTACCTTGAATCTTGGAGTAAAATGTAAGTAGTCATTTGGGAGAGTGATGTTGATGCTAGCATAGGGGCGATGTCCCCAGAGTGATGAAAGTGATGTTGATGCTAGCATAGGGGCAATGTCCCCATAGTAATGAGTATAGGGGCGATGTCCTCAGAGTGATGAGGATGCTAGCATAGGGGCTATGTCCCTAGAGTGATGAGAGTGATGTTGATGCTAGCAAAGGGGTGATGTCCCCAGAGTGTTGAGCGTGAGAGTTGTTCTCCTTCTCTGCATTAGACCAACTTATGATACATGACTCGCAAGTATAACACATGTAATACCAGAAGGGAGTGAGCCTAAAGTAAGGTAAGTAGGCACATAGCTAATTGAAGTGAATATTGAGTTTGAATTTGAGAAGGAGCCTATGAGTTAGAGCAGCACACGTCTGTTTATGGTTTTGGACTTTTGACCATTTTGTGGGCTACTTACTGAGTATGTCTATACTCACTCGTGCTATGTTGTTTATCTTTGCAGATTGTGCACATTCTCGAAGTGGGTGACAAAGGCGATGACTTGACAAGGCTATGGAGACTCCACCAAATTCATTTTCTCTGTCTTAGCTTTTAGTGTTATATCTTTGTTCTTTATTGTATGATGGTCTGTAAACTTTAAATCTCTTCTGCTTCCACATGCTAGTTAGAATTCCCTTGTTCTTGCGTCTGTTGGTTGAGCTCGGCATAAATTTTCGTAGTTTGGTGGATGATGAGTTTGTGTTCTAAAGTTTAGAAGTGTTGTTTTGTTTCTATCAAGTCTTTGTAAAAAAATTAGTTTTCTCGTAATTACACCGTCATGCTGTCGAAATTTCAGGCATGAGAGGGGTAACTAAGTCATGCTTTCGCGTTTAGAGAGTTGTGTGGGTTAGGGTCGTTACACAAAAACTTCTTTTTGGAATTTGGAATTTGGCCTAAGAATAATTCGAATGTTTTCTTAAGAAAGATGAAACTCATTATAGAGAAATGATGAGAAAACAAGCATAATTTTCAAAAACAAAAAATCGAATGGTTATCAAATAGGGGCTTATTTTTTAAAATTTTATGCCTCATAACTATTTAGTTTTTGAAAATTCAGCCTGTAAATACTACTTCCACCTATGGATTTTCTTGTTTTGTTATCCACTTTTTGCATATGTTTTCATAAACCAAGCAAAGTTTTGAAAACTAAAAAAAAAATAGTTTTCAAAAACTTGCTTTTATTTTTGGAATTTGATTAAGAATTCTAATGTTTTCTTCAGAAATATGAAATTTATTGTAGAGAAATGACGAGGAAATAAATACATTTTTTTAAAATTAAAAACTAAAATTCAAATAGTTATGAAACGAGACCTTAATAATTAGTTTTAACCTTTTGATTTCTTGTAATAAATATTCTCTTTTTTCTTTTACCAATCTTTCCAATTTGAAAGAGTATCAAGTACAAATAATTCAAATCCATAATTAGTGCTAAAAGTTAAAAATGGACTGATTACAAATATCGAGTGAATCAATGACTAAAGAATTCTTAAAAAATGCTATAATTGCATTTACTTTTTTTGAAATGTTAATTAGATTTGAAATTACTTTTATAAAAGCACATATTTGAAAAAAGAAACTAACAAAACAAAGTTTCCTAATGTTAACTATTTTTTAATCAGTCTCTAGCTAGAATTTCTATCTCTATCTGATTTATATTCTTCTTTCAGATTTTCTTTTTATTATTATTATTATTATTATTATTAACTTTTAAATATTACTGGAAACCATTTGTAATTATACTTTTACTTCGAGTGACAGACCTCAGGAAATCATTGAGGGTGAGAATCACATTAAATGTAGGATTAAAAAACATGTACTTTTTTCCTTCTCTCAACTATGCATCTAATGATGATAGAATTGCCAATTCCAATATAATAAAATCTCAATTATCATCTAAAAGATCAATCATTTATTCATCCTACAATTGTTGAACTAAAAAATATGATTGTATAAAATTAATGGTTAAATATTTATATGAGATTTCAACTTTTTTCTTATGTAGAGAGAATATATATATTTTTTATTATTTTTTACTTTTTTCCATATATCTCCACACCATACATTACTCCATCGTAAACTGGTTTAAATGTATAGCATAAAGTTTAAATGCTTCGTTTTTAATACACTACCATGTTTTGATTGTACGTTTATAAAAACTTTGTTATTGTGATATTAGGAATGCGACCAAAGTCCACAATGACTAGAAAAATAAAAAAAAATATCATAGATATATAAGTAAAAACAACTATCTCCATTAAATTGAGACATTTCGAGCAAAACTAAAAAAAAAAATATGAGAACCTATATTTAAAGTAGATAATATCATATCATTGTAAATATATGACAGTCCATTGTTCCTAACAATTATATTGAGTCGTGTTTTAAATTATGTGTGAGGGAAAGGTATATTTTAGTGCTAGAAGAAGGGATTTATAATCATGTTATCTATCTTATTTCTGATTAGAAGGCTGCCATATTTTTCACCTACTGAAAGATGTGAAGTTATGCTAATTAAAGAGACAATGGAAGTTGCTTCTAGAGGGAAAAAGAAAACAAGGAAAAGAAAAATCAATCACTTTAAATTGACAAGCTAATCAAAATTGTGGTTGCTAGTCAGTTGGCAATTTATTAGGTAAAAAGTCTCATTGATTTGTTATCTATCTCATATCCCAATCTCACCTAGATGATTGCCCTAGGAGAGAGAAAATATGCCACCTTAAATATCTCTGCAATTTATGATTTTCTTTGTCAATATTTAATTTCTAATAGAATTATTAAAATTAACACAGGAAATGAATAAATTCTAGCTCTCTATTTTCAGTATTATGCATCTAGTTATTCGTGGGTTAAAAGACAATAGACCTCTCCATATTTTTACAATGATATGATTTTGTCTATTTTGGACAAAAGTCCTCCTAACTTTGCTTCATACCAATAGAAATAGTTGTCTTCATTTACATATACCATGAATCTTTCCCTTTTCTTACTAAGGTACGAACTTTCATTGCGTTTTCAACAATTACCTCCTCAAACAAAGTACCATGGAGTCTCCCCTCAAATAGTCATGATCTATTCATCTACTCTTATCCTAAACAACTCCTCTTCTTCAGAGCACACGATCACCTATTTGATATCCAAGTCAATTATTGATAACACACTTTGTGTGAGCTATTTGTATATGGATTATAACTTGAATATTGTTAGTCATTTTTTGTGTTATTCATGCTAGAATTGTGCACATGATTGACTACTTTGCAAGATTAAAGCATTAAAGTAAAATTGGAGACTTTATAAGAGACTAAATTGAAACTGTATCCAAACTATAGAAATGAAATTAAAATTAAACTCAAACCATAGGGACTAGGTTGAAACTTTTAAAACTACAAGAAAAAATTAAAACTTTGCATGAACCACGTAGAGACTAAATTTGTAATTTATTCTTAATTTTATAATATGGTACTACTTTCCCTTTAATGACATAATATTGACATTTTGCAAACGCCATAAAGTTCATATATGTTTTTTTTTAGATATAGAGTTCATATAAATATAATATATGACATACATATTTCCTATTTCTATATTTTTTTTCATTTGGTGAGATACTAGATGTGAACTCACCACCTATCAAATTAATTAATTATAAAAAAGAAATTCTAAGTTTGATAAGGTGAACTTTGGATGAAGAAAACTAAATAAATACATTCAACTCCAGTGCAAGTACACACTGTCGATGCAAGTAATAAAACAAGAGTATTCTTGAGTATCAATCCCACCAGGAATGGTGTAACAAAAATATTGTAAAAACAACAATGTAAGTAGAATTACAACTTGGAAACTAAAAATTGTAAAAATAGATTTTGGGTTTGCGTGAAATAATAATGGAAATAAAAGTCAAACTATAAAAACAAATAGCGAAAACATATTGAAGAATCGAAATTGCAAAATCAAAACTGCAAAAACAGATTGCAAAATCAAATTGCATAAACAAATTTGCAAAATAGATTTCACAAAATTGGCAAGGGCCAAAAACAACAACTTCAAAAACAAAGTACAAAATGGTGAATAAAAATAAAATTGCAAGGAAAATGCTTAAAAGGGAAAGGAGAGGACTCAAGAATGTCATTTCCCTAAGTTGTTAATTGCAAAACCAAAATTGCAAATCCAACCTACTCTACACACAATTGTAAACCAAAATTGCTACTCCTATTCAGCTTGAAATTAGGCTTTAGGAGACTAAGTGAGTGATGTATATGTCTATAGTCTTTCTATCTTAGATCATTTGGCTCAACAATCTTATGGGTTTTGGAGTCTTTAATCCCTATGTCTAGGGTAAAGAATTGGCTTATGTCTAAGCTATTGTCTCCATCACTTGTGCGAAATCCGCTTGTCACTGACCTTGTCGGTATTAGATCCAAGCTTAAGTTGCTACCCTTGTTGATCAATCTAGGATCTCAACGGCGTTTTATTCAACATAAGCGAACAATTGAAATTTAGGCTCGCTTTCATTGTAATTTAGGCTAGATTTACTTCTTAGGGAATTTACATCCTTGAACCCCCTAAGAAGTTTAGTTCATAATTAACTCAAAAATATCACAACAAATTCTAGAAATAAACTCCATGCTAGTGGACTTACTTAAAAATCTAATTGCAACCAAAATCTAAAAGAATTCAAGACTGCTTGCTATCCAAATTTGTATTAAATAATTGAAGTAATCAAAGCAGTAGACAATACATTACTATACTCCTGGACAAACCCCTGAAATAAAACAAATTCCAGAGGAAATAAGTGTTCAAGCTAAGTTCTGAGACAAAACCTATGAATCATGAAAACTTCCAGCAGAGGTAATTTAAATTCTTCAATCTAAATTGAATCCAATAAGTGTATTAAAACAAAAATTGAGAATAACACAACTCAATCAGAATAGAATTTAAATATAAAAAAAAAACAGAGCAATACATCAATGTTCATCACCACTCCTCTCTTACTCCCCAATTGATTCAATTCCCACTATTTCTAGGAAGTGAACGAATCTTCACAATCAAAGTTTTCGTTGGATTGGACTAAAAAATCAAAGGAAGAACATAATCAAACTTTCTGCAAAATTTCGGCCAAAAACAGAGGAAAATGGAAAAGAAAAATCCACGAAAATATCCTTCATTAAGCTCCCCAAAAATCCACCTTTTTATGTTTTCTTTGCTCTCCTTTTATGGTCTTCCATTAGGGTTGACAACCCAATCAATTTCGTTCATAATCCATCAATTTCGTGCAAGAATCAAGCGCTTTCCAAATTTGGATTTCGTTGATTTTTTTCCTTGCATTTTTCATATTGCTGCATATATCAAAATCGATTCTGCAATTTTGATTTTGCAATTTCTAAATTTCCTGCACAAAAGAAACTCTTCTTAGTTTATCTTTCTCTTTTCCTTGTTCTCTTTTCCTTGTTCTTTCTTTCACATGCACGTCTCATAAGTTATTAATGTTTTTCAAGCATATTTACCAAATTTCTCCTACAATTTCTAAAGCAAAGCAAGCATATTTGAAGCTTATGAGCATTAAATAAGTCTTAATTCTAAGGCTTATCACACCCCCAAATTTAAGATATTGTTTGTCCTCAAGCAATTAGGAAACAAATAGCAACATACGCAAGCAAACACTTCACAAAATGATTTCAAATGGTGTTTTTGAAAACATAAAATGTTGTCTTTCAGGAGATGTCTCAAACTCTTAATACTTTACACAATTCTAAGATTTTCTCACATAAAACTTTTACTTTTCTTTTTCAAAATAAAACATTTTTATGCAAACCCACCTATGCTTATCCTACCTAAGTCATAGTTATAGAGTTTAGGGTGATCTTCTTTGTTCAACAAGCCAAGCTCACTCACATTACAAGCATTTTTCTTTCTCCCCCAAACTTATTTAAAGCTGCTGCTAGGCTTCATTTTCTTTTTTTCTAGTTTTTTTTTTTTAATGAGAGTCTTACTGTCACTTGTACCTTCGTTCCAACTTACTAACACTTTATAAAGAAAGTAGCTGACTACGAGCACAAGTCACTGCTAAAACTATTTTCACATACTCACTTCATAAGTTAACCTTTCATGCAAAGGAAATCATGGGTGTCATGACTACCTTTGGTTACTCATTTAACTCTAGAAGGAGGAGTGTCTTCTTCTTCTTCTTTTTTTTTTTTTGAGTCCTAGCAGCTGTTACAACGACATAATATTATAACAACATAATATTACAACAACATATTGTTACAACAACATACTTTTACAACAAAATAATATTACAACAACATATTATTACAATGGTAATATTACAAAACTCACCCCTCAACCTTAAGTGGGTCAATGTCCCCATTGACTAAGAACTAGAAAAACAAGGGTTGGGGTACATTGATAACGCTCAGTTATGAGTGTTATTTGGCTCTAAAACTAAGCTATTTGCTTAGAAAGCGAGTGTTTAATGTTATAATTCATGTCACTAAGAGTAAATTTAAGTAAAAACAAGTTTTGCATGTGTTTGAAGTCTTGATTTTGTAAAAATAAGTTTTTAAGTGTATTTAGAATCATTTTTGTTAAGAAAGTGTTAATTTTTGTTGGTTGTGTAGAGGCTGAAAAATGATCCAAATGCGCCCACATTCTGGCTGCAACTGCGGCAAATGAAAGATGATCCAAGAGATATGCAACTAGGATGCGCCGACAATTGAGAGCAAAAGCCAAATTTCAACTGTTGCAAAAATAACTTAAAATGCACCCAACTATGCGGCCGCATTTAGGCCATTTCGATAACATCACAATTGCGCTCACTATGCGGCCGCATCTGGACCTTTTTGGCAGATTCTCCCAGATTCGCGAGATTTGCAGATAAAATCAATTATTCCCCATTAAATCTCTGAGGATTAAGGGATATGATCAGCCAAGCCTCTCCACATTAATCTCGGCAGCAAACCCTAGGCCTTGAGGTCTATAAAAGGAAGCTGAAGCTTCAGTTTTAGTGGAGCTCGGAGTTGGGAATTCTCTTCATCCCAAATTTCTTTCATTTTCTCTTTAATTTTAGTGGCCACTCCGAGTCTCCCCTAAGATCTGTTCATGTTCCATTCGGACCCCAACTTTGAAAGAAGGAAGAGTAAGTACTTGATTCTACTTGAAAAAGGTAGAATAAGTTAGAAAGGAAGAACATCTTAGGGTTCTTTTTGTTCTTAGATTTTTCCATTCAGTTATGTAAGTTTTTAGGAGTTGTACTTGTTGTTTTATTTTATTTTCCAGCTTTGTAAGTTTATATTTTTCTCTTAATTCAAGTTTTCAGTTCTTTTGTTCTATCTTGGATTCATTCTTCAAAGTATATTCAAGTTTATTTATTTCAATGAATTGTGTTCTTTCTTCTATTTGTTTTCTTTTTATTTTCTACACTTTATTTATTTCTCCAATGAGTAGCTAAACTCCTTGGAGGGGATTCAATCATGTGGATACCCTAAAAAGGAGATAAGCAACCATCATGTCTTTCTTGTAGATTTGATCAACATTTAGCTAAGTTTACTTTTAGTGAGTTTAAGTTTCATTGTTAGCATAAACTGACCATTTGAGTTAGCATAGTTTGTGAAGATTTCAATACCAAAAGGTTTGGAATCGACACGCATTTTCCTAAAAGTAATTTAGGAAAAGAACCTAGACATAGGACTTTGTTTTTTGTACCCAAACATAGTACAAAAACCTTTAAAACCATAAAGTTGTGTTTTTCATTATCTAAGCAAATTTAGCCATAGACATATGAGTTTTAAATTGCTTAGTCTCCTAAAGGTTATTGGAAAATGAGCCGAATAGGTGTTGAACTTGATTTACTTAGCTAAGTGTCGAAAAGAGTAGGTTGCGGGCGCATTTCAGCAGCATTTTGTTTGAATCGTATAGAACTAGACAGAGTCAGTATGCAGACGTAAAAGGCATGATCTCTTAAATAGCTAGACTTAGTTGGGCAATTTAAGGGCGCATGGTGGGTGCATTTCCTAGGGTTGAACCAGAATTGAATCATCTGCTTCTCATCTTTGTTTTTCTCATACCTTTTTAGTTATTTTTACTTTTTCATGCACAAAACCCCAAAAAATTAACTTTATTCTCTTGGTTACCTTCTGTTGCAACTTGTGAGCAATCGTGTTGTTAACTGTAGAGTTTTTGTTAACCGTTCCCTTGGGTTCGATACTTGAAATACTCCATATATTACTTATTTGTGACAACGTGCACTTGCACTCTTTTGCATTAGCAGTCCCCATCATACATAGTTGGGTCACTTAGCATGCTAAGGATCGAAGTTAAACTCTCCTAAGTCCATTAGACCTAAATACAAAGGGAGTTTGGGTTCGAATGTTTTATGGAGAAAAAGAATTTATCAAGTTTAATGATTTTGAAAACTCGAAGTTGTGTGTAAAAGCACTTGAAAGTTGAGAAAGCTCTAGGTGTCATCATCAAGGGATTTTTAACATTAAAATACTAAAGAAAACAATTTGCAAACTTGTTTTTGAAACATGATTTTTATGGCATGCTTATGCGAGGTGTAGATTTTTTTTTTTTAGAAATTATGCTAAAAAGTAAACACCAACAAACAACAAACACAACAAACAAGACTAACAAAACAAATCAAAGAAAGCACATAATTCTAGTCTAATCAAAGGAAGTAAAGATAGAGTTGAAGAAAGAACTTCCCCTAGGCCTCAGAAATGATGTCCTCAAGACGAAAGCGTTTCTCGTCCCTCTCCCAAACGTACGCCTGACAACCATGTTCTACTTCTTTATGTGGGCGAGCTTAGCTTTGAATTGTGCATAGGAGGAGACAAATGAGTTATATGCAGTTGTGGTGGAGATGTTCAACTAACTCTTCTTCAACTATTGGTGGTGGTAGTGAGGATTGGTCGGATTGTGTCCCAGATGCGGGTGCATTTTCTTTTCGCTCTAATGTTTGCGGCCGCAAACTAGGTTACAACTTCCTCTTTTCTTTTCTTACTTACTCTTTTTCTTAAAACTCAAAAGTAGATCGTCAAAAAGTTCATACACTTTAAGAAAATAAGAAAGATTTTTAATGAATTTCAAATTAAAAGTTTGATCAATTCAACTCCCAGGTGAGTCCCTAGGTAGAGGTGTTCCCTAACAGTCAACTTAACTACCTCAACCTAGATAGGCCCTACCTTAGACAGAGTTTCCTCTTGATCAAAACTCTTTATTTGAATTCATGTCCTCATCATCCACACCCAAAATATTTTTCTTTTCTTTTCTTTTTTCTTTTTTTGTCTCTCTCTCACTTCTTTTTTTCTTTTTGTTTTAAATAAGATGAAAGAAAAGATAAACTTATCATATTCCCGTATAGAGGCTGCAACCGTGTTCCTTTATTTTGCACCTAGGTCTCGATGTTGGATGAGATTGCAGTCGTAGTTGAGCTGTGTTGATCACAACGGGCTTTGGTGACGGAAAAGATTTATGTGTCTTTGGAAGTAGAAATTGTGGGAGCAATCCGTGTCGCATACTCCATGTTGCCATCCTTCATGATCTCCTTTCTGCATGCTTCTTCATTTAGTGTTTCTTGCAAGTTACAATAAGCAAAAGCATGGCATTCTAGTGTTGGGAGTACTTTAGATGTCAATTGTAGTGAAATTGCGACTAACATATATAACATTATTTTAGTCGATAGTATATACTTTAAATCAATTGGACTACTCTTAGATTGACATATATAACATTATTTAACAGTAGAATGTAATAGTTGGCACATTTGAAAAGAAGAGCTTGAAGCTTATCTCTTTTAAGAGAGTAGGGTTCCAAAATTTTTGCTTATTTTCCAAAATTAACAAAAATCAAAGACCCATGTGGTTGGTTTTGGAAGATTCCTTGCTTTCTGTGAACAAATTAAAAGTCAAAGGTGCGGACCTAATCATTTCTTCACTTTATCCTTTTATTACAATCTGCTAACAGCTAACACTTAGTGATGCATTTAGGAACCAAATAACCTTGAGACACAAAGACAAACCTAATGTCTTCATTTGTTTCTTTATCTTTTCCTTCCATTATAACATATATATATATATATATATATATATATATATTAATCTTCTATTCACAATCCTAGCCATTATGGGAATTGTGTAACCAAATTATTGTTCTTCTTTTCCCATCCAAATTTTTGAAGATGTCAAATATTGTGGCTGAAAAATTCAAACTCTGCCCCTTGAATACTTTGAATTACGATCTATTGAAGATACGATCGAATTAGCTTAAGGATTAGGTAATTGTGAAGAAATAATTTAGACAATTCTTTCCTTCTATTAATATAATGTCTAAGTCAATTCTCTTAGGACTTAGGATTGTTTTTAATGAAAATATGTTTTGATTAATTTTTTTAAAAAAATTATCATGTGCTCTCTCCTAAAGAAAAAATAAGTAATTTCTTTTTGAGTTCAACAACATTTAGAGGTGTGAGGATTTAAATCTCTAACCTCTTGATTGATGGTATGTAAACCTTAACCAATTGAGTTATACTTAAGTTAACAAAATTAAATGACTTGGAGATTAAAAGAAAAAATAAAAAGAGTTTGGAGTGTTTTCTCCTCAAGCAAATTTGAGTTTTTTTTTTCTTTTTTGTAGTTCATCTATTTCTAAAAATACCTTTTTATGTGTCATCAAACATCATAAAAATTTTAGAATCTAAAATATACATTTTCTCGTTCTCTAGAAAACAAATGTCAAACCAATTAAATGTTACCTAAATTGAAATCGTCTCTATCCGAGAAAAAATAAAATGTTAAACGTTACCCTTATTGAAATGTTACTCATAGATTTCTAGAGTTAGTTTAGTTGGTAAGATTAAGAATGAATGAATGAATAATTTAATTAATAGTTCACATAGAACACTTTAAACAAACTTTGAAGAAAGGCACCTAATTGTGCAAAGAAAATATGCATACACTTTACATCTTTCCTCATTTTAGAAAAGATAAGAGTTGGCTGATGTGACACTCAATAGGTTTTTGGGAAGAATATATTCTGCACTCATCAACTAGCTTTTCCCCATACTTCAATGGCTGTCAATCAGAGGTATATATATACTTGTACTTCTTCTTTCTCCCCTTAATTCCTTTCTTATTAAGATATTAAGATAATAAAAAATAAATTAATTAATTTTAAAAAAAAAAAAAGTTAGAGAAAGTTACCTAGACTCTAGAGCCCCTTTTCTTTTCGATTAAAACTCCTTTTTTTTTAGTTGGTATGATTTTTGGGAGCGTCGAATATGTGCTTTTTAATTAGAAGTTCTTTTCAAATTTTTCGTATCCCTTGTTATGTAGGTAAAACTAAAGTAATTTTTAGAATTTCTAAAAAATATTTAAAAGCACTCACAAATATTCTCATATAAGATACTTTTTTTGGTGTATTTTTCTTTCAAAAGTATATGTAGATAACGTATTTCTTCCCGTAAGTATTTATGGAATAAGTGTTTCACTTAAAAATATACTACTCACAAAAAGTCATTCCAAACTCAATCTTGAACTTTTGGAAAAAGGTAATAATCGAGTCTTTGTTATTAAAAGTTTCTCTATATTAACTAATATAATATAAAACGAATCTACAATTAAATTGAATGCTTATTTGATTTTGGATCATATATATATACATTAGTTACTTTTTCAAAGAGATTTTAATGAATTTTTAACCTAATCGCTTATTAAAATTATATTACAAAAAGAATATTATAAAAGTCAAATCAATATATGGACTAAAATTACATATCTTTTGACCCTTTGTTTCCCCTTTTAGCTTTGGGGAATCTCAATTTGTATTATTTTAGAGGCAAATTTGAACATTCAAAATTCCATTGGGTTTTTTATTTCTGTCTTTCCCGAGAAAATGGTTCAGAAAAAGTGTTGGGTTTTTGGATTATGAGAGGCTGAAAATGCAGAGACAAAGATCGATCTGATGAGCCGACAGTGAGCTTGCAAGTCTTTAGCTGTATCCTAAAACTACATTTAATTTCACAAAACCCTACTTGACATGTTCCTGTCACTTCTTGTCCTCTTTACTTTCATCCAAATAAACCACAGCTCATACTCTTACACTTGTTTTTTGGTTCGGTATTGATGGTTCAATCGACAAAATTAAATTATTTTGTCATCTCATTATGATTTGTTTAAGATTTTCTATTTGAGCGATGTTTGGAATTGAAGATTCACCTTGTAATCAACACGGATTCTTTTAATATGATTTATGCTTACTCACAAGCTTCTTAAAAAATACTACATAAGAGATGACTCAGCCTAGTGAGTTAATAATTTTATGCTTAACTATAGCCAAGGTACGCATTATTTTTTTTGTAAATAGTGCTTATCAATAATTTGAAGTCTTACTTCATTGAATATTCTTGTATTGTGTGTATAGGGATGACAAAAATATTCAAGGATTGTTGGGTCCCCACAAATGAGAATTTTTCAATCCAACCTCAATTTCTTAAAACGGGGAATAGGGTCAGGACGGAGATGGAGAGTACATCCCCGGCACCCACCCCCCGTTGTCAACTCCTACGTGCATAGTCTTAAAATCCTTGTCATTTTCTAATGATAATTAAATTTAATTTATTCATGTGTCTTTTATGCCAAAAATCATTCTACCATTCAGACTTTCTCTTTTATCTTAGTGGTGATGGTCTCAATCACATCACATCCATTCAATAACATATTCTATCTATTTCTTTTCACAATTAAATTCATATTAAGAAATGTCAACAAACAAACATAATTTTCACACATGGAAAACTCAAAAGCAAATTGATGAAATATGGGGTGGGCTTTTAAGGTTCATGTGAATTCAAATTCCCTGACTTCTACTTGTACTTTTATTACAAAAAAAAAAAAAAAAACCCATAATTTAGAGCATTCAAAAGGATATATATTTTTGTTCATCAATTAGATTTTCCACCAAAGGTTTTATCTTCTGTCAAGCTCATCTCTTCTGGATTTGGTGCAAGACATCCCTCTTTATTACATTCTAAATGATCAAGTTATAATTAACCCATAATAATTGGATCATTCTCATTAGCATTTTGTTTTATAAGTTGACCATTGTGTAAAAGACATTGACATGCTAGTGTGGTCTCCTTCTTAATTATTTTGCAAAGAACAACAGTGTGAAATGAGATTGATTTGCTTTAATTATTCATTGTTTTCCTTGCCTAGATCCCACTTGAACAATTCTTGCAGCCATCCCATGGTAACACGTGTAAATTCAACTTTTAACATTCATCTTCATCAATGTTTTGGCAAGATATTCTCTTAGTTGTCTAATATTCAAAACAATTATATAGAAAAATTAAGATTTCTAAGTTTTTCCTTTGATTTTCAAAGCTTAGGAGTTAGGATCATGGGGATTCAGTTGAGCATAGAAAATCGACGTGACATGGTTTATTTCTTCTCATTTCCCTTGAAGTTTTGCAACTTTGTCATGGAATTTAGCATGAGACTTGGTGATTTAGATTTAACTATGAGTAGCTAGATCTTTTATTCTTAATTAGGAATTGATGTAGTCACTATGCTGAATTTTTTTAATTCTCTTGACTAAATGAGGTCGAATGTTCTATTTATGCTTCTCTATTAGTTTTTATGCTTTTAATCTACTATCATAGGTCAATTGATCTTAGACTTAAAATTAGAAAAGGTGGTTTAAAGTTAGAACTAAGATGTATAATGAAAAAGTTTTTACGCTCGAGAGATTTAGAATTCTTCTAGAGGTCGTTAAAAGATTGGTTCATTAATGCCTCCACATGTTATTAAAACTAGATAAGAATATTGGTTTCTTAATTAGCAAAGATAGTTAATTAGCACTTGAGAGTGGTGGTTGAGAGTTATTGACCTATAGAAGTGAGTTTCGATTAGTCTAAAGTAATTGTTTAATTGATTCATAAATTTAGTTGGTTGAAATCAATTCCTAGGACCGCCAACCGGAGCATAGCTCAATTGGCATGAAGTATGTGCTTATGACCAAGAGATCATGGGTTCAATTCCCCCCACCCCAAATGTTTGTTGAATTCAAAAAGGAAAAAACATCTTCCAGGACCTTTTTCCATAGATATTTTCTTTCATTAGCTTTTGTTTACTTATTTACATTAATTGACTCTTACATTCTAATTTGACTTTCTAAATAAAATTGATCAATTCTATTTGTGGTACTCAAGTACTTGAAATCTAATCCAAAGGGCAATACTCTTATCATGCATCACTATATTAAAACGTGATACAGTACACTTGTAGTTAGCTATTCGTGCCACAATTGGCATTGCATGAGAGAGACTAACGACGAGATATAAGCGAGTGGATGGGGATGTAAGGTACCCTGAGATAGGGGCAATGCCACAGTCGTTAAGAGTGAGATGAGAGCAATGTAACTCCTAGGATTTGGCACCTAGTAGCCTCAACAATCCTTTGCAACATGGACGCACATCACCTACTTATGTTGAGCTACTTTTTAGAGTGAAGATTGTACCTATATACAAACAAATGTCATTTCGGTATGCTTTGTCTTCATTTACATGTTTCCTAGAAAAATCTCCTAGGAAGTCACCCAAACATAAGTTTGCTCTAAAAAGGAATGTGCACTTTATTGATGGAAGTAGTAACTTTCAATTCTTTGAACAAATATTTCTTAAACCATATCAAAATGAGCATAGCTCAACTGACATTAAGCATGTATCATTGACCAAGAGGTCATAGGTTCGAATTCCCTACCTCACATATTGTGAAAAAAAAACATTTCTTAACCATGTTTACATAACCTCTAGATCTCTCTCAATTCAACGTGGTGCCAATTCATTATGTACCCTCTTTTACTTAGGTGTCACAAGGAATTTAGGCCATTTTATTAGAAAGATAAGAAAAATTAAGACCACTTTGCTTAAAACCAACCATGGGTGTCTTTTTTTTTTTTAGTACAATATTTGAAGGTGGAGAAATTTGAACATCTAATCTTTTAGTCGAAGGTATATTATATGTCAATTACTATTGAGCTAAACTTCACTTTAACAATTGATGAGTGTCATAAAGTGTTGCTTTTAAAAATTGATTATAATATATTTAGAAACTTACTAAAGGTCAGTATTACTGTCTAAAACAAATATTATTAGAAGATTGCTTCTTTGCAAATGAAAAGCCAAAATTAGTATTCATAAAAAATAAAAAATAATAAAAAGAAAATTAAGAATTCAATGTCCCATCCAAATCGTATTAGAGATTAGAAGAGGTGTAAGCCTACATAAATAAAACAGAATAAGACAAAACTGATGCTAGCGACCAACCAACCATAAAATTCTTAAAACTATAAAACCAAAAAATTATCGATCAATTTAAAATTTTGAATTATTTGATGAATTCCATTCAATTTTATTCAAATTTTGGTGGATAAAATCGATTCAATCAGTTTTCAAATAATGATTCTCAACATCAAATTTCCATTTTTTTCTTAACATCAATGGATTATCATTTTGGCCAAAAACTGATTCGAATCAACCTATTTATACCCCCCTCAACTATTTAGAACCAATTGGTTTTTCTAGGAAAAAAGAATCTAAAGAGTTCTCTTTTGCATAAATTACAAGGACGGAGAGAGCAGGAAATGAATGGGTGATTAATAAGAGCACTTGGTTCAAGGCAAGAATTGAACAAAATTTGCCATTCCATTCTTTGGAGGAAAAAATACACATAATTGAACAAAATTGGCTGCGTCTTTTACTGCTTCCAGGCTTTCTTCCCTCTAAACTGTTTGCCAGAACGTTGATTCTTCTTCCTCTTGTCAACTCGAGATTTCGCGACTTTAGATCGTTTCGCGGCCAAAGGCATGGCCTTCTTGTGTTCTTTCTGTCGATTGCTTAAACCCCCCGTCTAGTCGCAATAATAATAATAATAACCCAAAAACAATCAGCTAATAGTATGGTATGAAGTATTAAAACATGAATTTATAAACAAAATAAGGTAATACTCATCTTAGCTTCCAAGTAGATTCTAAAGATCCATTTGGCAATCATAAAAGTAAAATCCTTAAGATCCATTTGATAATCATAAGGTTTCTTTTTATGCAAAAAGGATTTGTTTTTTTCAAACAGAAGAAAGCTATCAACAAAATTATCATAGAACACAGCAATAATATGGTCCTAAAGATCCAAGCTATCAACAAAATTATCATAGAACGCAGCAAAATAATATGGACCAACAACACACATTTCCAATATGATGAATTGGTGACTACTAGCAAAGAACAGAAAATGTCTAATAGGAGCCAAAATATTGCAGAACATATCAAAAATATCGAAACACAAACCTTCTTTTGTTTGACAGCAGCACGTGCTTGGTACTTTCCTCTATCCTCTCTCCCAGCCTTAACTAATGCTAATTTTTCCTCCTTGCTTAGCCTTCTCCGGATATGAACCTAGCACCATATCCACTCAAGTCAAATACATCCACAAGTTGAAGCCTTATGGTTTGAAACATTATCATCTTAGGATAACGATAAAATCAGCATTCACAATTAGATAAGTATAAATATCCAGTAAACTAGAATCGTACCTCGAGTTTGGCAGGATCCACTCGTTTTGTACTCAGTTCATCAGCACTCAGAATCTTAAATGCGGTTGACTTTGCATCTGAACCATTTCTCAACAAACCATGACGAGTCAAAGCAATTTTTGCATCTTCCTTTGCCTAATAATCACCCAAAATGTTAATTACTGGTTAGGATGTATTTGTACTTGACAATTACAAACTTCATTTCAAAGATGCTGCAAAGCCTAAAGAGTTGCACAAGTAAGCTTACCTTTAATTCCTTGATCCTTTGGAAATCTTCATTGGAAAGAATGCCATCGGTTGATTCTGATGATTTTCCCACAACTGTGCCGGCTAATCTTTTCAATGCTCGAAGACTTGAATCGGCAGTAACAAGTTGGTGGTCAAAATCAGAATGTTTCCTTTTCTTCAGCTTAGAATCTCTAGAACTAGTTCCAGCATCCACAGAACCAGTCTCAACAATCTCATCTGACATAGCCTCTTCGTCATACTCTGCTTCTTGTTCCTCATCACTATCCTCATCACTATCCTCATCCTCCTCATCTACCTCCGATTCCATCTCACTAGAATCATCGGCATTTTCATTATCATCTGTACCGTTATCAAAATCAACTCCAGTTGCTAAATCAACATCTTCTGTCAATTCATCCTCGTCATCAGTCCCACTATCACTGGACAGCTGATTATCTCCACCATCACTGGAGTCAACCACTTGATCAAGGTCATCATTAGATCCACTAGCAATACTCTCACTGTTGTTGTCGTCCTCGTCATTGCTATTGTCACCATCATCGTGTTGTAATAACTCAATACCAGGAATGTCAGATGCTACAAATACTTCCCCATAAGCTTTAGGTCTTGCCTTTGGATCAGTAGGGCGCCCACGATCCTTCTTAACCAGCAAGGATGGACAAATCTACAAACAGAGAAGTTGTCAGCTTCACTTCTTGTGTATACAAGTAAAAATAAAATGTAACAAGCAATAAATACAAGTAATGGAGGCCAGGCCTAGTATACCTCTCTAAATAATCCCATAAGTGATCGTGCAGCTACTGAAACTGCCTTCTCATGTGATTTCTTATACAACACAAGATCTTGTAACAAATCCTCGGTCATTAACTAGTGGGCAAGAATACAAAATTACTATTAAAAGAGTTATACAAGCCACAAAAAAATTGCACCATATAAAACATGATAGAATTCAATAGTAAAGAAAAGGTCTGTAATTTAATCTACGTCCACTTCAATATATATTAGAACAACATATATAAGGTTATAGTATATGATTTCAGAAATTTTTTAAAAATGAGTTCAAACCAATATCATATAAACAATAATGGATGTCTTTTTTGTAACTCCATTTTTAGACTCTTGGGTTTATGCCCCCTCTCTTTTGTAATATTTCATACATCAACAAAATATGTTGTTTCCTCTCAAAAAATATAATGAAGAAAAGGTAGAGAACATAAAATATTGAAATATAACATCTGAATACCACAACGCAAATAGCAAGTAATGGAAGTTACCAAAGGCATTCTTTTACATATCTCCCTTACTACATTGAGTCCAACTGCAATAGCCTGAAAAAGAACAATAGAACTTTGAGTTCAAGAAGTAGATAGGAACAATATAAAGCATCACCAATCAAACAAACACCTCTGTCCGTGAACGATCATGTACAAATTGATTTACAATCTGCTTGAACAAAGGTTCAACTGCATCAGAAGGAACCTGAATTGAAAAAAGAAGCTTAAATTGCTAACAGGGAGTCAATGGGAGTTAGCCATGTAGAAAAACAATACTAATCAACATATAGACTTTCTAATTATACGTCTATAATGTAGCAATTTGAACAGAAAAAATCGCATACCATTTCATGACAGGCCTGGACTGCTGCTGCAAGTAAATTTGTGATATCACGTTGATGAGGCTTCATGAATAAACCCAACATCAATTACTTGTCAAAGAAATCGTCTCATTCAACAAGTTAAAACAACATTACATACCTGAACGTACTTCTGAAGGAAAGGGTAAAAGTTTAACAAAATCAATTGGTGAAGCCCAACTGTTCTAGCAATAACTTTCAGCATCATCATCTTAACCTGACATTTAAAATAAAATGATTTTAAAACATCATAATTAAACAAATGAATACATAGTTTTAAGACACCAACCATAGTGTTTATTGAATTATAATTTCTCACTATTCTAACGTGTAGATGTCAGTCATCAATATGTGTAAGACTATCCGTGTAATAGACATCAAGTAAGAGAATGAAAGATTGCATGAAAAAGGAAATAAGTTATCGACGAAATAATATATTTATTTAGGACAGAAGAAATGGAGATGCAGAAGGATATAGGCATCATCCTCATTAAAGACACTAAATTTCTAGTTTGTTAAAATTTAAAACAGGGTTTTAATTTAATTTCCTTCCCTCAATTTCTACCTTTTCCTTTTTTATCAACTTGATCAATCAAACTTTTTTCCCACTCAAATTCCTACTTTTTCTTAATTAAATCTTAAGGAACTTAAATGCAACTAATCAATTTATTTGAGAATGGTTGAGTTTTACTTCAAGTTTATGTGATCTTTGTTTTTTATTAAAAAATAATAATAAAATTAAGGCAAGTGATCATCTTTCTCTTTTCATTTTTATTGGTGTTGGTAGTGTTTTAGCTAAGCATAGTAGGTGAGCTTGGTGAAGGGTATGCCAACCCCCTCTATCAAAGATAAGAGAGTCAAGATGTCCGTAGTTTCCCTATGAAATAGCGGACAGCGAAAACCGAACGAAAAAGATGGGGAGCTCCCAGAAGGACCAAAGATATTAGCCACATAACAATTTTTCATGGAGGATAATGATACAAATAGGGAAACATGGAGCAGAGGGGACTATCCCCCACCCAATTATCCTCCCAAAAATAAATATTCCTCCCATCACCCCCACATAACACTGGACTAGGAAAGGGAAAGAGGAGAGCTCAATAGAGATGTGTTTCCAAGGAACTCTATAAGTGCCTTTGAAATCACCTGACACCTACTTGAATAGATGAGGACCGTATTTACTCAAAATAATCCTATGCCAAAAGGTGTCAAATTCAAGAGCGAACTGCCAAAGCTGCTTGGCCAACAAGGCTTTGTTACAAGTCCCTAAATTCCCTCACTCTAACTCCCCAAGGTTCACAAGCTTCCCCACCATCTCCCAACTCACCAAGTGCGCACCTTTCCCCTCCTCAACTCCCTCCCACAAAAAATCCTCATAAGCTTCTCTAGAGATTTGCAACAGCCCTAAGAGCTTTAAAGAGGGTGAAAAAATAAATAGGAATACCACTAAGGACAGAGCGAATGAGGGTCAATCTACCACCCCTAAAGAAACAATTTCTTTTCCAAGAAGCAAGTCTTTTACAAACCTTCTTTAAGACAGGATCCTAAAACGGAATAGTTCTCGGATTATGGCCGAGAGGAAGCCCTAAATATGACGAAGGGAAGGAACCAACCTCATAGCCCACCAAATTCGCCCATCTACCACCTTCACAAGGTCACAGTTCAAGCCCAAGAGTTGAGACTTTCCCCTATTGATTTTAAGCTCCGATAAGTCCTTGAAGAAACCTAATATGTGGTTCAGAATAGGGAAAGGCTCCTCCTTGCTAGAGCAGAAGAAGATTGCATCATCAGCAAGTTAAAGATGAGACAAGGGAACCTTTTCCAAGCCCACTTCAAATACCTCGATAATACCCCCTTCCACCCCCTAGAAAAAAATCTTGTTGAGGACATCAACCACCAGCAAAAACCTAGAGGGAATACTAGACCAATCTGATGCAACTCTACATCCACAATCTCCATTTGTAGCCAAAGCCTTTCTTCTCTAGAACCTTATCCAACAAGTTCTAATCCACGTGATCATAAGCTTTCTTGACCTAAATCTTAAAAACAACTCCCTCCTTACCATGCCTCAGAAAATCCTCAATCTTGTACACACTTGTAATAAGGCTGATGGATCTAAAGTCCTTAAACCTATTTGCCCTTTCTTTTTTAGGGATAAGGCAAACAAATGTTTCGTTCAAAGTACTACCCAAAATGCCCCTTTCAAAGAACTCCCTATAAACTTGCTCCAAGTCCTCCTTAATAACCTCCCAATTCTCCTAAAACAAGCCATGGAAAAGCCATTAGGCCCAAGGGCCTTGTTCCTATCACAATCAAAGACCACGTTTCTGATTTCATCCAAAGAAAAGGGGGAATCCAAGCCCCTCTTTTCACTTTCAGAAATGGGGTCCCAGTCCAACCCAACAACAAAAGGTCTGAGAGCCATGTCAAGTGCATAGAGATGAGTGAAGAAAGAAAGAATCTCCTCCTCTATCTCCTTATCCCCTTTAATTTGCCCCCCCCCCCCACATTGTTCTACAAGGCGCCAATAAAATTCTTGCTCCTCTACCACTCGCCACTCTGTGAAAAGAAAAACCAGAATTACAATCTCCATCCTTAGCCCACCGCACTTTGGCTTTTTGTCTCCAGCTAGTATTCTCTTTTCTCACCAACTCTACAAACTTTTTTTTAAGGGATAAATGTTCTTCCTTTAAGGCCACCTCTAACTGGTCTTCCTCTTCAAGATCATCAATAAGTCTAATTCTACTCAAAACCTCTTGTTTCTTGAGTATGATATCTCCAACACCTCCCAATTCCAAGTTTTCAAGACATTTTTAAGAGCCCTCAACTTCCCCATAAAGCAGTATCCTTCCCAATCCCGAGCCTCCACATTCCACCAAGCTAAGAAAGAAGACTTAAAAGACGGATGGTCCAGCCAAATGTTTTCAAATCTAAAGGAGAAAGGGCCCCACCTTTGGGGACCTGAGGCAGGAAAAAGCAACCAATCATCTGAAATGACCCTTAGGGCCCAACAACTATCTCACACTCGTGAAAGCATCCATCCACCCCTTAAATCATAGACATCTGTCAATACAACTATGCACCCTGCTATTGGCCCAAGTAAACTTCCCATTAACCAAAGCCCTCAATAAACTGACTAAACTGTCTCATTGTTAGTAACTTCACAATGTTCACCATTAACCTAGATTGAAGAGATTTTCTTTGATCCCTTTTGGAAAGGAGATATCGCTCATCCATTTGTCCTTTAGATTGTTCATTGTTTTGGCTGGGGCCATTTTCTGAACATATATCTCGTTTCTTATTCCAAAAAAAAAGAGCTAATATGCTAGAGATTGTCTAGTAAGTTTAATGGCAGTGTGTGTCCATTTTCCTACAAGTTCTATGATAGGGGTATGCAGTGATTATTTATGCCATAAGTGATTACATCACATGTGTTTGTACCATATATTATATGCCATGTGATGATTTGCTAGTCAAGGACTCTATAAAAAGTAAGTAAAATCGGTGTTTGTCAATTTCCCCACAAGTAATCAAGAAATATGGCATTCGTCTCTTTCCCTTCATGAAATCAAGAAATATGATAAGCCAAGATAAGAATGATATGGTTATGTATGCTGAAGGTGACTACATTGCAAGTGTTGGTGTCTACACTTCATACGTGATGGTTAATTCACCAAGTACAATGCATGTTAAGGAAACAGGCCAACCAGTCAAAGTTAGCATATTCACCTCAAATCGTTCATTGCAAGCTTGAAGTCGAGAGAACAGCTTTTCTGCAAACCCCTGCAAGTGCAGTGAAAACTTTTTAATTCATATCACCCTTAATCGTCATAATCCTACAAAGAGAACCTAAATAGAGAAAAAGGAAAACCAATGTGAAAATAAATATGTAAACAAATAAACCTGTGCATCTTTCAAATGGTTAAGTGGAGAATAACTTGAACTGCTTCTCTCTGAAGCCGTGCGCTGCTGCTTCTTCATACTACGCATTACACGTTGCAGTTTTGCCTTTTTTTTCTTCTTGCTAGCTGATGTACCTTTATTGTGTGCCTAAATTCCCAAAACATAATAATAATAAAGTCTAAATAAATGTCATGCATTCAAACTTTTTGAGGCTGAGAGGTTAGAAATAACCTCCAAATAAGTTAAAACCCATTCTTAGTTATATAATTTTCTAGGTTATTGCCTTCACCAACCTTATAAACCAATTCCTTACTGAGAACGACTTGAGGAGTTTGAGAAACCATATCATCTTCACCGCTTTCCTCATCACTATCATCCTCACCATCTTTAATCTTCTCGTAATCAAGAAGAAAGAGTAGAGCAGCTTTCATAATCCTAAAGAGTTCAAGTGGATTGTAATCATTCCGAAAAGAGTTAGCGATAGAATATCATTGAATCAATAAAGTCCAATACCTTGGCGATGAATGAAAGCAAGCAGTACAGATAGCATTTGCTGTTCTTTCGTCAAACCACACCTTCCTTCGATGAAGTTCACACAGAGTTACAAGCGATCTCTTGGCCTTTGCTTCATCCTCTTGCTACAACAAAAGTCAAAGTTTACCATCCATCCCAGTCCAGCCCAATATTCTCATCAGCACAAAATAAAAAGTATTATTTACCTGCAGCATTGCAAACAAAATTTTCTGGAGAGCTCGATTCTTTGCTTCATTTCTATGCCTTCGATTCATTCTTTTAATGCTGTGAATTACATGAGTAGATGTCAATTCTCTTAATGGACGATCATCTAAGGTCTGTAACTCCATGAACAACGCGAGATTTTCCTCAATGTCAACCATCTGAAAAACAAAGTCAAGAGCAATTCCCAAATAAAATTAACAAATGAACTACACTTGATACAGAGAGGAAGATAAAATGAAGTGTGAAAAAAAAAAAACATAAAGCTGCCACCTTTGGGTGTTTTATAAACTGAAACAAATAAATTTTGTGAATGTAAGGACATCTATAACTACTTTCAATGCAGAACCCCTTTCGTCAAGAGCTTATATGTAAACTAAGATCTGTACTTTTCCAACTCTTGGAGGTTTAGCCTTCTAAATTCCCATACTTTACGCAGAAAATTATCCAACCCTCCACCAGAGACAAAAAAGAAAAAGGTATTAAAACCAATACGAGCATAAAATTCGAACTCTACCTTTTGATTCATTAGTTGTATAAGAGCCCTCGCGACGTCGCACCGTAAACCCGAAGGCAGCGATTTCGAAGAGGAGTTAAGCAAATCCGCTAGCTGCTTGGGAAATTCGGTAAGATGTTTAGGGTAAAACGGAGTAACATGAGCCAAAAACATCGCCCTGGCGCTAAGGTCTTTAGCCACTGAAGGGTTGCTACCGATGCCACCGACAGAGGTAAAATGGAGAGATGCTTGCTGTTCAAAGAGCTCCATGGATGATTTAAATTGGCTGTAGACGAGAACCAACTCAGACTCGTACCCTTCAGGGTCGCACTTCATCTTCGATTGCAGCGATAACAAGCTTAGGTTCTCAGGAGCCGAATTCATAGCTTCTGAACTGGTTCAGTTTCGATTACAACCAGTAGATGTATCGAATTTCGATGGCGAAATCTATTCGGGGTGAGCGGCGGCAAAACGCAGAAGCAGAAGGTATGCGGACCGGCCGGACGGCTAGGTTTGTGGAGAGAGGGATTGTTTGACTCTCCTTCAGTTTTAGTCTATGGAAAGTTGAATGGAGTATAATAATTTGTGAAGATATAATTTGTGTTTAAGGTGAAAAGTTATTTAATTTGATTATAACGATTTGTTTGAAATAGAGAGTATTCCACAAATTATTATTAGAGATGTCTACGAGGTGGGGTTGGAGAATGGATTCTCTGTCTCCGACTCCGTCCTCATTTTATTTTCCGTTTCTGCGAAATTTTCCCTTTTTTTTTCTTTTTTCTTATCTTTTTTATTTTTTTAATTTATTCTCAACCATAATAGAACTTTTTTCTAAATTAATAATTTTTTAAAGAAAATATTATAAAATTTTCTAATAAAAATAATAATATATCATAAGTAAAAATATTATAATGTCGAAACAATTTAATTTCTAAAAATTCAAATTTCAATAATACAATATAGTCTTTAATTTTTTTTAATAAAAAAAATAGTCTTCAATTAATTCCTACTATAGTTTTTTTTAACTTTTCTATTTATAGGTAATAATTAATATGTATATGTATATATATATATATATATATATATATATATATATCCACACACTAATTAATCAAGGCGGGGCATTCTCCGTTCCCGTCCCCGTCCCCATTTAGCCAATAGGGAGAAAACTCTCCTCACTCCCTCCCCCATTCTCCGTATAATTAGGAATTTCCCGCCCTGTTTGGGGCGGGTCCCTACAGGGCTGGGGTAGCGCGGATTAAATAGACATCTTGAATTGTTATAACTCGTATTATTATAATTCACGCCTCAAACAGTCTCTAATATTTTTTTATAAAAACATAACCATTTAGTCATTGAATTTTTAGAAATAGGAAAAAACTTTATCTTCTCATTTTGTCTCTTTTTTTTCAAATTTATTTAGTATAATTAATTTTAAGTTTTCATTTATTATTTATTATTCTCAAAGTTAACAAAATTATGAAGTAATTATGTTACAAATATACAGTGAGTAGAACTAAAAAATAAAAATAATAATTAATTAAGGGCGAGTAAATAGAATTAAAAAATGTCATTAAGCTCCTTAGACTATTGAACTTCCTCATCGATCCTCTCAATCCTTTCATCTTCCCGTCTATTTTGGTATAAAAATATTGCAGAAGGCAAAGAAGTGATGCACATTTTTTTTTATTTGGTCAAGCAGAAAATTGGGCCGCTAGTTGTGCTATAGATTGGCCTTAAGCTTTGTAGCCAATTTAGAATTCTCTTGAATCTGAAATTCTCCTTCAAGCCCTATCTTTACTCTCTAACTAATTTCAATTCTTGCTTCAGTGTCTGGGCAAATGTGTGTTTGGAGCTTTTGCAATTTCTTAAACACTTCATTGGGTCTTTTGCAATACCTTACAAATTCTGGTTTTTCTGAAAATGAAAACTATAAATTGAGTGTTATGAAACTATTTCAAGGAAAAATCCATGGAACGTTTTTGGAGTTGGAGAACCTGCCATTGCAATCTACAAAATATAGTGTAAATTCTAATATAATAAATCCTCAATATGTTTTTTTTTTTTTTTTGTGATTTTGGTGCCAATTCAACAAGGATGTAAATATAGTTTCAGTAATTCAGAAAGTAGGAAATGAAAAGATTAAATTACTTTGGTAAATATTCTCATATTTCAATATTTTTGTAGTTAATTATTTTAGGGTAAATTGCAAAAACCACCACTAAACTATATTAGTTGTTGTAATTCTCCCTCTTAAACTTTTAATTGTAAAAATTAAACCCTTTGACTTTCATATGTCTAAAAATTAGACCCTCCAATTTTTATGTCTAAAAATTAGACCCTTTTGCTAACTATAGTAAGTCTTTTTTTAATTTAAAAAAATAACTCATTATATTCAAGTGATATTTATCTCCTTTTCCTTCTCGCTACATATGTCCCAATCTCTCTCTATGTGCTTGAAATTTGCTGTAGGCACAAACCATGATTGCTGGCATTCACTTTGTTCAAGCACGTTGGAAGCAGGCTCAACAGCGTGATAGCCAACTTGTTTTTTTCTTTTTGTTTTCTTTCATAATAATTAAAAGAAAAAAAAGACTCGCTAGAAACCTAGCCGGAAAAAATGCAACTTATTCTACGGCTAGGGGTCTTCATGCTTCCTACCCTCTCTATGATTCTTTTCCACGATCAAGTTGGAGGTTTAATTTTCACAATTAAAAGTTTAAGGGTGGAATTGCAACGATTATTATTAGCCTAGAGGTGGTTTTTGAAATTTGCCCATTATTTTATATCCATACATATAAAAAGTAGTTTTTTTAAAAAAAATGAATATAAAAAGTTGTATTTCAACTTTTATAGCTAAATTGTCGTTTAAAATAAAAAAATATGTATATATTATGATTATTAATAATAATGTCATAATACCATTTCTTCACTATCAATCTTTAAAAAAAAATTCATCGGTGCGTTGTACAAATATCTTTTTAATGTTTTAGAATTTAGAATAATCTTCAACCATAGATTTTTATTTAAAATTTTTATTAAAAAAATCACCATTTTTGTACTTTTAAGTTAAAATTACAAGATTTCTCATGCATCGCACGTGTTTCTTGCTAGACACCCTATAATTAACATATGTCTATTTTACTCTAAGTATGGTAAATCACAAAGAATCTAGGCACCCTATTATTTTAAGTAAATTTAAAGTAGGGGGATTTGAGAATTTAGACATGCTATTATTTCTTCTTTGGCTCCTTTTTAATTTATTGTTTAATTTTTTAATCCAAGTTTCTTATTTTTCAAATCCTTATCAACATATTAATTGTTTAATTTATTATTTTTATTATTTTTCATACCTTTACTCTCTGTTTTTTTACTACCATTCGTTGACTCATATTTCGTTTTCTTTCTTCCCATTTTCAGGTTTGTTTTTGTTTTTTTCACTGTTTTCGATTTTCTTCTTCTTCTTACTGTTGACAGAGAAATTTCGGCTAATCCCAAATTGCCACGTCATTATGCCAAATTAATGACAAAATTACAAATAATTAAATTTTGGACCAATTATAAATTGACATGTATTCCAAATTTAATTTGAAGACAAAAATTGGCAAATCCTAAATTAAAATGTCATATATCTTCATTTGACCAAATAATTAAAGTTAATTTGGTTAAGTTGGGTCATATGAAATTTGGGTTAAGATAAACAAAACTCAAATTCAAATGGTTAGGCCTAAAGCCAACAAAGCCCAAGTCCAATAGTTGGGCCTAGAGGCCATTAAAGCTCAAGCCCACATGCCCATGGAAAACTCTATAAATAGAAGAGCTCTCATTCATTTGAGGGGTTTAGAAATTTTGTTCTCTAGAAAACTCAAAGAGAATTAAGAGCAAAGAAGACCAAAGTCCTTAGGTGCTGAATGCTCCCAAAAGTCTTTAGGTACTGAGCGCTTCAAGACAAGTCCTTAAATGATGAACCCTCTTTGAAGACTAAAGACTCTTCAAGACCAGTCCTTAGGTGCTGAACACTCCTTGAAGTGTTGAATACTCTTGAAAGACCAAAGACCATCCAAGACGAGTCCTTAGGTGCTGAACATTCCTTGAAGTGCTGAACACTCTTGGAAGACCAAAGACTCTCCAAGACGTCCCTAGGTGCTGAGCACTCTTGGAAGACTAAAGACCCTCTAAGACAAGTCATTAAGTGCTAAACGTTCCTTGAAGACTGAAGACTCTTCGAAGACCAAAGACGCTTTGAAGACCATAAGACTTGAAGACTTTAAAAACCAAAATATCTTTGAAGACAAGTTAAAAGCATTTGAAGCGTACAAGACTCTAAGACTTTGATCGTATCTTCAAGAGGATCAACAAGTCAAGGGTCGATTCAAAGATCAACAAGCAAAGGGCCGATCCAACAAGATCAACAAGCCAAAGACCGATCAGAAAAGATCAACAAGCGCGCTCGAGAACAAGCTTTCAGCCCTCAAGACATTTGTATATGAGAGAGAAAGAATCAGAGGAACAAATTAGAGATTGTACCACACCCACAAAATTAATACAAATTAAATTCATTTATACGTGTCTCATTTATTTCCCTTTGTTGAAATCATGTGTGAACACTTACATTATTTTCCAAGTTGTAGCTTGATACTTTTTTTTTAGGTTCAGATGTCTTCCTAATTCGTAAGTATATTGTATGAAGGGATCTTGAATGAAGCTAATCGATATCAGAATTTTAAGGTTGCTAATATCTTGGTTCGTTTGGATTCTAGTTTTCAGCATTTTACTGATTATATTCGTAACAAGCTTCATCTTTCTAATCATCATGTTATTACTCAGTTACTGTTTATAGGGATTGTTTGAATAAATCCAGTATAATTAGAATTACTGAAGACAAGAATGTTATGTGGATCCTTTCTATTATTTCAGAGGGTGTTGCTAATGATCTTCATGTTGTTGTTGATTATTCAGAAATTGCCGAATTAGAATGTTCAATACAATTGTCTCTAATTACAGTGTTGGTAAAAAATTGGATGATTCTAAGAACAAGGATGGGGACTTCAGATTTATTGAATTTATTGACTTTGATCTCCCTTCATTTGATTTGTCTATTAAGGAGAACTATGTCTTTAAAAGTAAAGTTGATTTGAAGAAAGCGATATATTTTCTTGCTTTGAAAAATAGCTTTGAATTTAGGACGGTTAAATCAAATGGTAAATCGCTTGTCCTTCGGTGCAAATGAGATATTTGTGGTTGGTATTTAAGGTCGATCTTCTCGTTTTCTAGATGGTAGTTTGTGGGTTGTTCGCAAACATTTCGAACATAAACGATCACTTGATCTCGTTCCTTTTAACATACCTTCAAATGTTTGTTCAAAATCTTTTAAATTTCAGTACATTAAGTATAACAAACTAGTTAATTTAAAGTATCGAATAATGGAACATAATCTATTTATATTTTAATATATTTCTACTAGTATCTTCCTTAAAATCGAAAAAAAAAATTAATTATTTTTTGTAAATACCTTAATCTTCAATCTCAAAGGTCTTTGTTGTCACTTTTTCCTTCTTTTATCCCTTGATGTTGCTCGATAGGAGTATTCTGCCATTGGAGCCAAGCTTTAATTAGTTTCTTCCTTTTCTTATACCGGAGTTTCACGATTTGCCAATGGAGCCAAGATTTAAGTTTTAAAGGAAGAAAAAGTGAGTATTTCTTACCTTTTTTCCTAAACGAGCCTAGGAATCACCTTGCTGAACGAGATTTCAAGCTTTAAAGATGGGTTCAACGATCTGGGAAGCTTTAAAGCTTTGAAGCTTTGAAGCTCGATTGAAATTGTGTGAAGAAACGAAAAAGGAAAAAATCCTAGAGAATCACTCCTTTGATTAGCCGTGAAAGGTAAATCTCTCCCCAAATTTTGTTTTGTTTTCAATTTTAATTAATATTGTATGGGGCAGGGTGTAAATGATGATTTACTTTGATTTTGGGTTTAAACTATAATTCAGTTTGCATGTGATTTTATTGGTTATGTAATATATTCTTTTAACTAGTTTTTGTTTATCTTTTTGTTATGTAATTAATTGTTAATTGATGTGTATTTTTTTTCCACATTAGATCTTTTTTTAAAAAAATTATCGTTAAGAATTTTTGAATTTTTGTTTAAATTTTAGATAATGTATCTTAACATCTTTTGTTGTTTAGATAATCCGTTTTATCTGGATTTTTTTAGATTTTGGTTTTAAATTTATTATAATTACATAATAATTAGGGAATATTAGATATGAAAGTTGTTAGGGGTAGTCTGGTCATTTAATAATTAATATTTAAAATTATGAATAATGATTTGGCAATTTTTAAAAACCTTGAATCGCTTAGCCATTTTTCAAAACAAGAAATAAAAAATGGTCATTTGTGTAGTTAGTCCAATAATGTTCTAACCTCAATGTAAATGAAATAAGGGCGGTCAAGCCAAATAATTCAATCGGACAAGTGGATAAAATGCATTTTGAATCAAATCGTTAGAACCACATGCCCATATTTTATGTAGCTAGTTTACTCTCTTGTGAGGTTATAAAACTATCACTTTCAATAAAACATATGGAGAAAATACATTCTGATTCAAAAATTTGGCACTACTCACTTATATTTGTCGAGCTTAGAGATGTCCACGGGGGCAGGGCGAGGTGAGAGACTGGCTTCTCCGTCCTCGTCCCTGCCCCCATTTCATTCTCCATCCCCGCGAAATTCTTCATTTAATTTTGCGGGGGACGGGGTGGGGATTCCCTACGGGGAATTAGAGGCGATCAGGTTCCCCCGCGGGAAATTATTCCCCGTTTATGATTTTCATTTTTTTTAATTTTAATTAAATAAAATATATTTTTTAATTTCTATTTAAATTATTAATTCCTAATGAAAATTTTCTATTTAAAAAGAAAAAAAATTTAATTTCTTTAGAAAAACAAAATAATATTTCACAAAAGTTTGAATTTATAGTTATATATATATAATTAAAGAAATCGAGGCTTGGACGGGAACGAGAAATGCATTTTCCATCCCTGTCCCTATTTAGCTAACGGGAAAAATTTCTCCCTACTCCCTCCCCATTTCCCACCTAAACAGAGATTCTCCGCCCCGTTAGGAGTGGGTCCCTATAAAAAAAAATGAACATCTCTAGTGGAGCTAACTTACTCTTTTGTGTTACTTGTCAAATGGAAAAAAAATACACAAAGTATATATGAAAGGTCAAGGCATATGAAAAGACAATATATAAGATATATAAGATTATATAAAGGATTTGAAAAGATAGGAGGTCACCACCATCTTTCTTTCATTTACCCTCTCTACTCCTTCTCCAACGACACTCATTCTAAGTTTCCTTAAATTAATATGGAATACAACTGACAACTTCTTCGAACAATGTCGCCTTTATAAAGTTAAACACAGAGCAATTACATGTTCAACTACACAGGTGTACCATTGACAAGAGACAGAGGTCTACAAGACACCAATATGCTGCAATTTGACTTTCAAACTTGAAGCGTTGCATACGTTTCATTTCCAGTGGCTACAATTTCTTCATGGTTGGCAGTGAAATCAACAAAAAATATGGAAGACTTTTTGAAATATAATCAGATGGATCCACCTAAAAGAGATACAAGCATCAAGAAATACCCTTTTTTTTTCCTAAAAGTTCAATAGTTTTCCCTTTTCTTTCTCATTTTGAACATTAACGTTAAAGTTTTGTATAAGAGTTTATTTTTACTTCTTATAACTGTTATCTTTTTATTTAGGAGATTTATTTTATACATGACTTCTTTTAGTCATTTATCTTTTTTTCTTTTTAAGAACAGTAAATGGGACAAGGGTGATTTGAACCTCAAACTTTAAGAGACGGTATATGCTAATTACTACCGAAATTTCATGAGAAGGTATTATTTTAGATAAATGCCTTTCTTCCTTTACTAGAGCATTTACTATGGTTTTCATATGTTTATTTATTTTTTCTTTATGTAATTTGCTCTTTATATTGGTTACTATTTTTTGTATGTTGCTAAGAAAGAAATTGTATTCTGTTTACATCTAAAAAATATTTTTAAATAGCTATAATAACATGTTTCCATTAAAAAAAAATCAGTTTGGTAATTTTCAAACAAAATTATTAATAATTGATATGGTAGTGATAACAATAAATTGTGAAGTTCTTTCTGACTATTTATATTTTTAAAAAAATGTGACAATATAAACGTTCATCTTTTAAAAATTAATTTTTTCTACCTTTTAATATAAAAAATTGGTTTATGAGTAAACGATTATGATTTTTTCTTCTCATTAATATTTATCTTATTTTCAAATTTAATAAATGTTTACTTTTCTTATTCTTTCGAAATTGCATGTTTCATTTTAATTTATTTTATCAGGATATGCACGATATGAAATTCTTAGGAGTTTTTTTTAATTAATATTGTAGTTTTTTAAAGTTATTATAAAAATATTATTGTTTTGAAACTATTTATATGAATATTGTAGTTTTAAATAGCTAGCAGAGGTCGTCTCTTCAAGAGACGACCATGTACACGCGTTTAAGATGGACGACCACATTTATGCGGCAAATGGTCGTCTCTTCAAGAGACGACCAACTCCCACCTTTTCGTTTTTAAAAAAAATGCGTCGATGGTCATCAGAGACGACCATCGTCAATTTTTTTAGATGGTCAAGAGACGACCATCTCTCGCATGTAAAGATAGTAGTCTCTTGAAGAGACGACCATCTCAGCAAATTAGACATGGTCTCTAAGAGACGACCATCACCCGTTTAAAGATGGTCGTCTCTTAAAGAGACGACCATCTTAGCAGATTAGACATGGTCTCTAAGAGACGACCATCACCCGTTTAAAGATGGTCGTCTCTTAAAGAGACGACCATAACAGAGAACAAATTCACCCATTCTTCTTCAAAATAAATATAACGCCCCACATTCAACTTTTCAAATCTAAAAACCAGCCCCACACCTCCACAACCCCATTTTCTCTCTCGTTTTCTACTCGTTCTCGACCTCACTTGAAATTTTTGTTGTCATCTCAGTAAACAAAGTTGATCTTTGTCGGTGTTGGAGTAAAGAGGAGCATTTCTTGGGTATTGAAAGGTCTAAACAGAAAACGTCCACCATAAAAGAATACAAAATCTGTCTGATTTGGGAGTTTTAAATCTTAATTATGTAACATTTACATTCTATCCTTTTTTTTCCTTTTATTGTTTTATTTTCTATTGATAATATTCGAAATTTATTGTTCTTATTCGGAAAGACAAATTTCTACAACCAACCATATATTTTATTTTTAAAAAATTAATTATTAGTACGGCTACAAAACCATTTTTAATATGTATAATATTTGATATAATAAATTTTTAAATATACTATTGATGATTATTTTTAAAAATTAAAATACACGTGTAACGCACATGAGTTTGAATATATATATTTTTTCTTTTTTTCTTTTTTGAAACTGGAAGTTTGAATAGATTTAAAAGGTCACTGCTTTACTTTTTTTCATCTGCTACTATTTTTTTTTAATTATTTTTAATGCTAAGATGGCATTTAAAATTTAAAAAAATAAAAAAATATATTTTCTCTTCGGTCTCCTCCCTCTACCCCCATTCTCTCTTTTCTTCTTTCTCCCCTTCTCCCCTCTCCAACAACATCTTCTTCTTTCTCCCTCCATCTTTCTTCACTTCATTCCCACCACCATCGCCCTCTTTCTCGATCGGGAGGATTAAATCGTGTTCACATTTGCAGATATCAATTGTTTCGAATGTTTGAGAATAGCTCTTGGAATCAAAATAGATGCTCTGTTTTTCGGTGGAAATCAATTCCTAGGCAATTTCGATTCCTTCGAAGACGTCGATTAATACATCGCCTTTGTTGATTTTGAAGGTTAAATTGTTCTAGCCTGGGGCTTTGGAAGCTTTGAGGTGATTTAGCGATGTGGCAATTTTTGTAGAAAGGTAGGTTTTTGTTGCTATGTAAAGCTCATTAATGGCAATTCCGTTGTTCTCGTCGACAATGAGAACCATTTGAGAGGAAATTGTTTCAAACATGGGGTTGCCTAAGTACTCGAGTCCTCCCTCACTGAAGATTTGAGAACCAGCCTTGAACCACACATCCTCGCCAAGCTTAAGCATGGGGCATCTGGAGTGGATGACGTAAGCTTGTCGAGCGCTTGTCAAATTATAATTTATAAATCGATTATAAGCTATTTGTAGCATTGAGTGGACTGGGTCGATCTTAGGAACCAAACATTAATTTCTCAAATTAAATTTGAAAAAGAAAATAAAAAGGGGATTTATGTTTTTTTTTGTAAATAAAACAAAACATATGAAGATAAAAACAAATATGTATCAAATCTTACCAATATCCAATCCATAGTTGCGGTTTATTCAATTGTAATATCGATCATAGACTTACACAAATAAATTAATCATTTTAATCTAAATACTTAGTCAACCTAATTGGAAAAAGTCAAATTAGATTTTATTCCCTCAAGTCTATTAATTCCAACAAAGTATTGAAATTAAACTTATTATTTAATTTACTGGGTACGATAGCATTTCATACAAATCAACACAATGACATCAAGAATGATGGGAGGACTAAAATTGATTAAGCAATTGAGATAGCACAAACCAATTAATCAATCTTTCTTGTTTCTTAGGATCTATCATACAAGCTATATACTTTAGGAAAAGTCTTAGATACAATACATGAGCCAATCCTATTGCTACTTTAATTAAGCAATCAATCACAACAATTACGGGTTGTAATTTTCATGCATAGCAAACTTGTAAATAGATACATGCAATCGAGTCATCAATTCAATAAATGCATACATACAAGGATTAAAACAAGTAACAAGAGTACTTAGATTAAGAGAATAAATTTCAATATAACTCAAAAGTCTCATAACATTGCAACTGAACTACACCGACCTATGAATTGGAACACTTACCTTCGCAACTCATCGTGATGATGTAGCCAAGGTTCGTCATTGGTTCGATATAGTGTCAAAAGAAAAGTAAAGGAAAAGAGAGAAAAACTCTACAAAAAAACTATAATATAGAAAGATTACAATAGGAGGGGGACCCCTTACAGCTGTCCAAAAGAATACTTAAATAGCATTGAAGTAGACAACTTGTGCAAGTAAGAAACCCTAAATTCTATAAAGATATTTTTTCAAAACAATTAGGGAATAATATTCAAAATAAAATAAATAATTTCCTATCTTGCCAAATGCTGGAAAATACAACCAAAAATTGAAAATCTTTTCCTAAATTCTCAAAACAAACATAGAATGTTGCAAATAAGGAAAGTTTTCTAGATTGCATAGTCTTTACTATTTTGCTAATAACTTTTTCTCCAAGACTTGGATCGACATGATCCTTATACAGATGGAAAGATATTTTAGGGAGCTTTAAAATGGTATCTAATTTGGCTATATTCTAAAATTTAATCAGTAAGATAATGGGAATAGAATTTGGTACAAAGTATTCTCGGGGACAACAATTTTCCAACAGGAGCAATGATCACTCAAAATGTCATAACTTTCATAATACTTAGTGGAATGCAATGATGCCAATGAATCTTATACCGTTGGAGAGATAATTCAATGACATTTGATTTGACACCAAAATTGAATATATTGGCTTCTAAAAAAAGCATGATATTATCAATCAAAACTGGTATAGAAATTCAATTGCTTGAATCACCTCCGATTTAGTCTGAATTAACTCCGAAATGTTGCAAACTCTCCAAAACACGCGAATTGTTTGAATCCCTAAATAATGATAATAAAACAAATAAAAGACTTCTACCTAACAAGAAATAAGTGTGATTAAATAGGTCACGGTGTTGGGATTTATGCCCTAAAGCCTCGTAATTAATGATTTATTTAATAATTAATAATAATTTTGATTATTTTATTTGCAATATAATATTATCCATTATATGAAAAATTCAAGGTTATTAGTGTAATCTTGAACAGTTTGTAGTTGACATACGAGAGGATCATGTTCAAGAAATAACCTAAAGGGTCATAGTATATGCATAAGGTTGGGTGCCTTATCCTGGTAACACTATTGATACGACCCACTTTATAATAGTTACAAATGATTTGATCCAAATCGTTCATGTGGAGACATGTGAGTGGAGGTATCTTATACAAAAAGTTTGTGTAAGACTGGACTACGAAATATTTAATTTCTCTTTATAAATCCGTTAATTGAGAAGATTAATATTTCATCAGGATGATCATATGCGACTCGATCTTAATCATGAGTGAGTTATGAACTCTTGCCTGTGAGGGTTTGTCCTTTGATTTGCATAGGTGAGAGTGACTTTTGTAGCTAATTCAATATGCCTATCATTTTGGGGACTTGACCAAATAGGGAGTTGGGAACATAATCTCACAAGATGGAATTCACTCTTTCCCATATAGGGCAAGTAGATGAGTAGTTCCCTTAAGTGCTGATTTAGGAACTTGAACAATGGGGCCCCACCCTCTTACTGGCTCGAGAGGGACTTAGTTTATAATTAGATTATAAACAGATTATTCACTAGAGGATCAGTGGTACTTAAAGTGCAAGATGTAATTATAGGGGTAAAATGGACTTTTGACCCAATTATAATTACGAACAACTCGTGAAGGATCGATTTTAATTTATTTAGAATTAAACTAAAAAATAAGTTAAACAAACATACCTTTGAATTAATATGGAGAATAATTATGGAGGGTTTTTACTTCATGTTCCGGCAAGTCTCTCAAACACAGGATCAAAACTTTTAGGAACTCTTGAGAGAAATTCATAGAGAATTTTGTGTGTAGAAAGCTTGTACTTTGGCTCAACCCAAGGGTCCTATTTATATATATTTTTTAAATCAAATTATAATATCTAATATATTTGAATCTCATTCAAATATCTTAAAATCTCCTAAAACATATATTATCCATTGGAATCTTATACAAATTTAATATATAATTTATCTAATAATATATTATTCTCTTGTAATTTAATATATAAAATATAATAAATATTAATTTTAACATTTCAAAATTTTCTTTCAACTAAATTAATCATTTTAATGTTATTATGGGTAAGGGGACCTTATGGGCCTACAAATTATAAGCTCTAATGATACCAAATTAACTAATTAAGACCCTGTTTGATAACCATTTATTTTTTTGTTTTGGTTTTTGAAAATTATGCTTGCTTTCTCACATACAATATTTTCCATCTTTCTTAAAGAAAACATTTGAGTTTCTAGCCAATTTTTAAAAACAAAACAAGTTTTTAAAAACTATTTTTTTAGTTTTCAATACTTGGCCTGATTTTTTAAAACATATGTAAAAAGTAGATAAGAAAATAGTGGCAGATCTAGAAATTTATGTTAGTGGGGCACAACTACATGTAACGCTAAATTGCGAGTTTAGTCCATAAACTTTCAAGTAATTTATATGACCTCTGAAATTTGAAAAGTGTCTAATAAGTCCCATCAACTTTAAATTTTATGTCAAATAGGTCCTTAAACATTAAAAATAAAAAGTCTAATGAGTCCTTCAATTTTCAATTCTTTTGTTTAATATGTCTCGAAACTTTTAATTTTTTGTTTAATAGATCGTTAGTCTATTTGACATTTTTTAAAATTCACCTATCTATTAACAAAATTTAAAGTTTAGGGTCCAATTAGACGTGAAATTAAAATTTATGTCTAATAGAACAATTATTTTTTTTTTAAATTTCAAATATGTCAAAGATCTAATAGATACAAAATTGAAATAAAGTTGAGAGACTTATTAGACATTTGATAGTTCAAAGACTTTAAAAGACACAAATTAAAAGTTTAAAAGACCTATTAAACACTTTTTAAAGTTTAGGAATATATTAACACACAAATTTGAAATTTCAGAGATTAAACTTTAATTTAAACTTCGTATAAATATAATTTTATAAAGGTCGATATATAACATTTAGGAAAATATTATTAGTTACAAAATTATAATAAATCATGACATTATCTACATAAATATATAAACAAAATAATGAAACTTGAAAAATTTACCAAATATTTTTTAAAATATAATTAAGTTTTTTTTATCTAATTAATTTTTAAAGAGTAATTTACTACAATTAAAAAATATTTGCATTTCTTTAGAAGAAAAACAAGAATTTTTTGGGAAATTGTCAAAAATAGGACAAATCAAGGGGCATTAAAGAGAATTGGGATGAATTTTATTGTTGAAGAGAAATAGGACAATTGAGATTATGAAATTACCAATTTGCCCTTCTTTAAAAAAATCCTTAACTTCACTTCTTTTATAGATTTCTTCTTCTTCCCTCAACATTTCTCCTTCTTCTTTCTTCATCTAACATTTCTCCTTCACACACATCACTCCAATCTTTTGAACAGCAGGCAGCGGCGGCGGCGGCTATAGCTATGGTGACGGAACAGGGGCGACGGCGACAGAACAGCAGCGGTGGCGATGGTGACAAAAAAATTTCTTGAAAAAAAAGAAGCTCTATTTCTTGAAATTTCTCTTTGGGTAGGCTTGACAAACTTTCTTCACAATTTTATATTTTGTGTTGATAAAAAAAAATTGCTTATTTTTACTTTGTTGAGTGAGGAACAAAAGGTGTGTAGTTTACTTTTTTTTTTTTGTCGGTATGAGGTAGTTGACTATGAATATTTAGTTGTTATTTTGGTTTGTGCTCTTTGTTGTATTGATTTGTAAGTATGAAATTCTAAGAAGGAAAAAAAAGAAGAATGCAAAAGCTTTTAACTATGATCAATTTTTATTTTTTATATATATTGAATTTTTACTATTGTTATTTTGAGTGTTTAGCAATAAATAGTTACTTGCTTGGTACTTTAATTATGGGTTTCCTCCTTATTTCTTGCATTGTTTTGTGAGTACGATAAATTATGAGAAAAAAAAAATAATGCAAATAGTAGTTATTGTGGAATATTTGGTCATAAATTGTTTATTGAAGCTTTGATTATGGTCTTCCTTCCTCTCTCTTGCCTCATTTTTTTTGTTGTTGTAGGAATTACAGACTTTGTTATAATTCAAGGATGACCCATGTTCGTGTCTTAGTTCGTTATGGTAGAGTATGGGATGACAAAGAAAGAAAATATGAAGGGGGTTTGTTGAAAGGTGTTGTCGTAAGTAAAGAAATCACGCACAAAGATTTAGTGGTTGAAATATATGCTCTCACCGAAGTTGACCCTAAAGAGTTGATATCAAACTGAGATGCATATATGAGATAAAATATGAAAATCAAACTCCTCCATTTGAGATAAGCAATGACCGTGATTTGAAATTTTATCTTATGGGTGAAAATATGTTTGAAATCCCCCTGTACATCTCATTTGAACCTAGGTACAAAGGTTTGACCTCAGCCAAAGATTTATATATTGAAGGTAATAAATCTATTTCTGGGAGCAATCAAGTTAAGAACATAACTGTTTCGATTCCATTGCATGCAACATTAGATGATAATGTAGTTCAAGTTGGCTTAGGTGATGACAAGAATGAGAGCTCTATATGGGAATCACATGATTCAAAAGAAGATAACTTTGCAATGGAGTTTGATGAGGCCAAGAACTTTACTTGTCAATCCTATGACATCCCACAGGAAAGAAGTACTTCAAAATATTGTAAAAGAAAACGTGTCGTTGAATGTCAATCAGGTAGCCAAGGGTCATGCATGAATACAAATATTTGGTCAAAAGGGAGCTCTACAAATGACGAGTTGGAGGTCGGACAAATATTTTTTGACAAGAAGAACTTATCCATGAAATTAAGTGTGTGGCAATGAAAAAGAACTTTGAATTTAGGGTAAAGAAGTCTACCAAGGAGATTCTTTATGTTAGATGTGTTGATGATAAATGTAAATAGAGACTACGGGCAGTCAAATTGAATGGTTCAAACATATTCAAGATTTCAAAGTATGTAAATGTTCATTCATGTTCACTTGATATTTTGAATCATGACCATAGACAAGCAAAATCTTGGGTAGTTGAGGAATTAATAAAATCAAAATTCAAGGGAATTGGTCGTCAATACAAACCACGAGACATCATAGAAGACATGAGACAAGATTATGGTATAAATATGAGTTATGAAAAAGCGTGGCGTGCTAGAGAAAATGCATATATGCGAGTACGTGGATCACCGGAAGAGTCATATAATCTATTGCGTAGGTATGGTGAAGCACTTAAACTGGCAAATCCATATACATTTTATGACATTGAACTTGAAGATGGGTGTTTATTCAAATATCTTTTTATGGCATTAGGTCCATGTGTTCGAGGATTTTTAAATTGTATGCGACATGTTATAGTTATGGATGGAACATTTTTGAAGTGTAAATATATGGGTACTTTGATAATTGCCACTTGCTTAGATGGTAATAATCAGATTTTTCCCCTTGCATTTAGAATTGTAGATAGAGAAGGTGATGATTCGATAAAATGGTTCTTGGAAAAGTTAAAAAAGATGCAATAGGTGAAGTTAATGATTTGGTTTTTGTATCAGATAGAAATAAAAGCATAGCAAAGTCCATCGCTTCGGTATTTCCCACTGCATTTCATGGTCTTTGTGCGCAACATTTGAGAGAAAATTTGAATACTAAATTCAAGAATGAAACAATAGAGCATTTCCTTTGTAATGCTTCAAGAACATATCGTGAGTCAAAATTGCAAGAATTATGGGGTCGCATTCTAGCATTTGATAATGGTGTAGGAAAGTATTTGGAAGATGTTGGCCTTTCACGTTGGGCACGTATGTATTGTCCAAGAAGGCGTTACAATATGATGACTACGAATATAGCAGAGAGCATGAATGCTCTATTGAAAGAACCCAGAGAATTACTAGTTGCTGCATTTGTTGAACATTTGAGAGCTTTACTACAAAAGGTGGTTTTGGGAGCGTCGAGATGAAGCTTCAAAAGTTACATCCATCTTGATGAAATGGGCAGAAAGAATTGTACAAAAAAGCAAGGACATTCTTTAACAATGAAGGTTTATTCAATTGATTATTATCAATTACATGTGAAGGATGTGGATGACGAGGAGACTGTTGACCTTAATACTCAGGAGTGTAGTTGTAAGGAGTCTCAACTAGAGCAATTACCATGTGCCCATGCAATTGCTGCAGCAAGAGCTCGGAGTATAAGTGTATATAGTTTATGTCATCGTTATTATACTAATGAATGTTTGTTGGCTGCATATGCAGAGTCTATTTATCCAGTCGGTAATGCCTCGGAGTGGAATACACCTATAGACTATGTGGGAATGAAGGTCTTACCCCCCAAAGCAGTGACTAGGATTGGTCGGCGCCAAAGAAAGAGAATCCCACCAATTGGTGAAACTCCCATATTGCATAAATGTGGCAGATGCGACAAACGAGGCCATAATAGATTGACATGTCGTAATCCTATTGCATATGTCGAAAAGTAAAATGCTAGATTAATGTACCACTTCTTTGTTACGTTGAACGCTAGTTATATTAACTTTTTGTTGTAGTATTGAACACATTTGTTATATTAATTGTTCTATTTTATCTTAGTATACAATTGACTACTTTTGCATTCTAGTTTTGTTTGCATTCTGTTTTGTTTTTCTCGCAGTTTCTCTTACTTACAAAGCAAGCAAAAGAAGGCATTTTGCATGCTATTTTTTTTCTCGCAGAATTCTCGCACTTAGAATAGAATGCACTAAACAAGGATAAACAACCTAGAAAAGCTATCCAGCACCCAAACATATTAAAAAACTACTTAATGACCATAACACAAGTGAAAGAATTAAAAAAAGAATGCATTTTGCATGTTGTTTTTTTTTTATTGCAGACTTCTCGCACCTAGAATAGAATGCACTAAACAAGGATAAACAACCTAGAAAAGCTATTGATAACTCTTAAATTAAGAGTTATATGCTAGCATTTCCGGACTAAATTGTCGATTTTTATCTCATTATGTTGTGGAAAACTTCTAACTTTGAGTCATTTTTCTCTATGATTAATTTTGATATAGTAACATTATTATTAGAGCAATATTAACCTAATTAAGGAGTTTTATGTGATTAATTTAGGGCTTGATTAAGGAAGACGACCGAAGTCAAGAGCAGCAGTTTTACAACATTTTGCTGGAGCAATTTGGGTAATTTCAGCCAGCGCAAATTTCGCACGTGAGAATTGTTGCTCATTAAATGAGCTGGAAAATGTCAGTCTAATTAGCGTGTTTCAGCCATTAGGAGCCTGCCACGTCACGGGACCTGTCTAATCAGCCCTGATTTTCATAAAGAAGAGAATATATGTGTTGGGCAGCGGCTTTTTGGAAAGAGAGGAGCGAGATTCTAAAAAATTCTCAGAAAGAGAGAAAGAGGAGAAGAGCTCTGGTTTTGGAGGCCATGGACGGAAGTTTTCCAAATATGGAAGATTTTCTCCAGAGGATTTGACGCTGATGCTGAACCAACCTTTTTGGGGCAGCTTTTCTTCTTCTTCTGCTACCTTTCCTTATTCCATTTAGTTTTTCTGCATTATGTTCGTTATGTTTACATTTCGATTTTTTTTCTGTTTTTCCTGTAATATGAACTAATCACCATAAGATGAGGATTAGAGGATGATTTCTTTTGATTAATGTTATAGCTGAGTATACTTTAATTCCTTCGATTTGGTTTTTAAGAGGTTTTATCATTAGTTCATGTCCGTTTGGCCAACCGATGTGAACAGTGTCCCTTTGATTTCTGGGAAGAATAGGAGGGGTTGAGAGCTTGAAAACCACGTTAGCTCCTTGTTAGGGTTAGTAGCTAGCTAAATGAGTAGGTTAGGGATAATCACTCACCTAACGCACACTAAATACAATGGGTTAACTTGTGCTGAAGTAATGGAAATGAAACAGTATATTTAGGTGATTCGGGAGAATGCCATGAATTCTGTAGTGGGTCGAATGGAATGGATATGTACTCGAGTTGTAACTTAATTAAAGCATGAATTACCTCTAATCCGAGCCTTGTTTTAGCTAAAAGTATTTAAACCAGTTGTTATTTGTTCAGTTACGATTCCTTTATTTTTCCTGTTCCAGCAAGTATTTTGTTCCAGCAATTGTGATTTCTTTTATTTCATTTCCTTGATGAATTTGAATGGTTACAATTGGAGTTACTAAGGGTTAAATTGTAGTAAATAGAAGAATTAATAGTATCTGTGGAAACGATAATTTACTTATTGCTTGCTACAAAAGTATGTGTACACTTGCACATAAACATCATAATATTGCTAAATTATTCACATCACTCTAGCAAGGTATTAGTTATCCAGCATCCAAACATATTCAGAAACTACTTAATGGTCATAGCACAAGTAAAAGAATTCAAAAAAGAAGGCATTTTGCATGCTGTTTTTTTTCTCGCAGACTTTTCGCACCTAGAATACAATGCACTAAACAAGGATAAACAACCTAAAAAATATTTCCAGCACCTAAACATATTTAGAAACTACTTAATGGCCATAGAACAAGTGAAATATCTCAAAAAAGAACTCATTTAGCATGCTCTTTTTTTTCTCGCAGACTTCTCGCACCTAGAATAAAATGCACTAAATAAGGATAAACAACCTAAAAAAGCTATCTAGCACCCAAACATATTCAGAAACTACTTAATGAGCATAGCACAAGTGAAAGAATTCAAAAAAGAAGGCATTTTACATTATGTTTTTTTTTTCTCGCATACTTCTCGCACCTAGAATATAATGTACTAAACAAGGATAAACAACCTAGAAAAGCTATCCAGCACCCAAACATATGCAAAAACTACTTAATGAGCATAGCACAAGTGAAAGAATTCAAAAAAGAAGACATTTTGCATTTATGTTTTTTTTCTCGCATACTTCTCACACCTAGAATAGAATGCACTAAAGAAGGATAAACAACCTAGCAAAGCTATCCAGCACCCAAACATATGCATAAACTACTTAATGGCCATAACACAAGTGAAATAATTCAAAAAAGAAGGCATTTCAAAAATACAACTTTTTGACTTAATCTTGGTTTCTTGCAGTTTCTCGTACATAAAAGAGAATGCATTAAAGAATGCTAAACACCCTAATAAAGTTATCCAACATCAAGAAATATCTAGACATTACTTAATGGCCATAGCAAAAGTAAAATATTTAAAAGATGGACTCATGTTGCATTCTGTTTTTTTTCTCATAGTTTCTCTCATCTAGGAAACAAGGCAAAAAATAGAGAAAAACCAAAGAAGTTTTTTCATGGCATTTTAACAATATACATTATATAATTTAATAATGAAATTTATATGAAAAGAAGAGATATTCTAATTCTGTCCATTTACACTCATTCCACTAAATACATAAACTTGCCTAAAAATCATTATAAGCTTATATTCTTAACTAAAAAGTGAGAGACACCAAGGGTTTTTATTTATTAAGCTCAACCGAAGGCTCTAACCTGAGACCTCTAAGCCGGTATGACCAAAAGCCCCAGGCCATTACCAACAAACCGGCCCTTTGGGGCTTGAATAAGTTTCTCACTTAATACACTTAGAATCAACTCCCAAGCAAATGATGGTGCAGACTTGTATTTAACTCATAATCAATAAAAAAAAATCATTGGAAATCTAGAAAGTGCATACTTTTTTTGTGATTAAGCACTAATAGAAAACAAGCCAATAAATAAATAGCCACACCATAATCAAAGTACAAACTTGAAATAAATCATAGCTAGACATTACATATTGATCATGACAAAAGTAAAATAGTTAAAGTAACAAACAACAAGTTATAGCTAAACATTTCAAAAATCACAATAATAAATAAAAAATTGACCCTAATTGACACTAATTAGAGACTTTTGCATTCATTTTTTTCTTCTTGCCTTGTCTCATACTTAGAAACCAAATGCAATAAAGAGGACAACCAAGATAACAATCAAATATTCAGTCAAATATCTAAAAAAAAATCGCCAAACCACTCACATTTTGTTTCTCAAACAACAATGTAAAAAGAAGCCAACTATGAGGAAAGTTTCTTAAGCCTACCAAATGAAAGAAATTTCGGAAACGGCGTGAAGGTGTTGCCATTGTGTGTGAATGATCGTTGTCTGTTGTTGCCAAACTCGTAGCCTCGCCGGTCGCTAGTCGTGCATGAATGGAGTGTGAATGATCGTTGTTGGTTATTGCCAAATCTGTAGCCTTGCTGGTCGCTAGTCGTGCATGAACGGAGTCCTCGCCGGTCACTAGTTGTGCATGAACGGAATCCTCGCCGGTCGCTAGTCGTGCGTGAACAGAATTCTTGCCGGTCACTAGTCGTTGGTCGCCTGGTCCAGGATTGTGAGAAGATAACGTGAGAAAGAAATGTAAATGGAAAAAATTAGGGCAAAGGAAAAATTAGGGATTATTTAAAAGGGCAATTTGGTAATTTCATATCCATAAAAATCCTATTAGTCTTTAAATTTGAAACCCATCTCAAATCTCTTTAATACCCCTTGATTTGTCCTATTTTTGTCAATTTCCCAACTGTTGTAAAATTGAGAGGCGAAACCGGGCACCAAAACTTTACCAAAACATATAATAATAATAATAATAATACTTTACCAAAACATATAATAATAATAATAATAATAATAATAATAATAATAATAATAATACAAGTGTTAGAATATAAAGGGAGTATATATATATATATTATAAACAAAAGAAAGTGGAGATTTATGGCAAATTAAAAACAAATGAAATTAGAGAAAGTGGGAGAGGAAAAAGAAGATTGGAGAGATTTCTTTACCAAATGTCTCTATTTATTTATCCATCAAGAACCACTATATATAGGCAATTAGGAGAGCATGATGTGGTCCATTTGGACACCAATCTATGGTCTTTGTTGGACACATGGAAGACACTTTGGCTATGGATAAAATGCCACTTGGTATGGATATCAAATGGGCATGTGGAATGGGCATTTATATTTACAATACCAACATATATATATATACAAAATTAAAAACTAAATATAAAGAGCTCCAACGAACTAAAAAAATAAACTCCAGCATTTTTTATTGTTAAATTAAAAATTGAATTTTAAAATTTGAAAATATGTACGAGCCTAAATTCGAACACATGTGCTCCAATATGACATTCATTCCAACATACCCACCACAACCAACCTATTAAAGGCTATTTTGGAAAATTTTGATAAGCAAAGTATATACATACATATATAACAGAATGATAATTTGAAAGTAGCTTAATTTTCAAAAACCAAAAACTAGATGGTTATCAAACGTGATCTAAACTTTTTAATTAATCAATTTTTATTCATTAACTCTAGGTCACTCAACTTTCGTAACTACAGTTGGGTCAAAATTCTGTTACCCTATAATTACATTTAATATTATCATTGAGTTGAAAGAAATTTTGAAATGTTCAAATTAATATTTAATATATTTAATATATTAAATGAGAAAATTATCTATTTATTGTATTTGATACCTTAAATATTATTAAGAATAATATATTATGTACTAAATACATTATATTAAAGTAAACAATATAGATTAAATTGGAATGAGATTCAAATAAGTAAATATATATTATAAGAGATTTTAAGAGATTTGAATGATATTCAAATATGTTAAATATATATTATAATATATTATTTGATACATTGTATATTAAATTTGAATAAGATTCAAATAGGGTTGATATATAATGACTAAAAAAAAATAGATATATGTTATAGAAGATTTGAATGAGATTCAAATATGTTTTATATATATATATATATATATATATATATATATATATATATGAAAATATATTAGATGTTATGATATATTATTTGATTTTGGTAAAGATTCTACTCTAAGCTCCTAATTTAAAGATTTATTAAAAGTACATGAACTAAATTTATTTGAATGTATAAGGACTAAAATTAAATAAGTTTCAAAGTATAGACCAAAATGGTATTTTAACCAAAAAAATTCAAAGGTAAAAGCTTAGGGCCAAATGGGTTAAACACTTAGGAAAACAAGCATTTGAATTCAAAAGTAAAAATTCAAAGGTAAATTTCAAAGACCAAATAGGTTAAAAACTTAGGAAAACAAGCATAAATTTCAAAAACCAAAAATAAAAAACCAATGGTCTTTGAAATTTATGCTTGTTTTTCTACAATTTTCTTACCATGGTTGTCACTTTTCATAAAGAAACATTTGAATTTTAAATACTGTTTTTTCTTAGTTTTCAAAACTTGACTTGATTCTTTGAAAAAAAAAGTAGATAACAAAACAAAAATCTCATAGGTAAAAGCAATGTTTATAAACTTAATTTTTGAAAACCAAACACAAAAAACTAAATAGTTATTAAATGGGACCTTAAAATTTTCATGCTGCGTGGGGATTTGCCTCTAATGGTATGAGGAATGAGAAACGGAAGTGGAAAAAAAAACTTTCTAAGCTTATACAGGGGTGGAGAGTATAATATCTGTATCCATCTCCACCTTGTGAACATCTCTAATAAAATGGTATCAAAAAAAAAAAAAAAAAATCTCTAATAAAATCAATAAATTTAAGAAAAAAGGACCATAATCTAAAAGGAATTCAAATTAAGATTACTATTATGCCCTAAATATCAAAATCACAAACGCCCAAACAGCGCAAGCCCTCTCAATCGCTCCTCTCACTCCCCTCTTCAGCCGCTGGCTTGCAAACACCAGCTTCTCACTTCGGTGGACGAGTATGCTTTCTTCTCTTTTTGGAATCCAAAGCATAAACAAAAAAAATTCAAGAACTCTGTTATTCAACCTCTTGAAGAAAGATTTGAGGACCAAGTACTCTATTTTGTCTCTCTTTTTCTTTTAATTCAACAATTCTTCCGTAAATTTTTTTGATTATGTTCGAGCTCATTCATCACTGGAATCTGATCGGCGTTTGCTGTATTCCACTTTCCAGGCCATTCTCGAGCTCGCTACTCGACAACCCAATTCACTGAATTTGCTTTTTGAGCTTTACGAGACCTCAAAGGAGGAGAAATGGCTCACTCGACAGCCCAGAATTCTGTTCATCTGCTTCGGCGCCTTGGAAGGTCTGGCATGGTTGATGAGGCGCTTGCTGTGTTCTCTGAACTTGATCCACATAAGAAAAACACATATGTTCGTAATGTGATCATTGATTTGCTACTGAAATCTGGGCGAGTTGACAATGCATTGAATGTGCTCGACGAAATGCTTCTTCCAGGTTCGGAGTTTCGACCCAATGATATAACTGCTGATATTGTTTTCACTAAATTGTTGAAGATAAATGGGTCGGAGGGGAGAGTCAAGGAAGATGAAATTGCTGGGTTGGTAGCCAAATTTGGTAAACACCATGTTGTACCTAATCCCATTACATTGACGCAGTTGATCTCCAAGCTTTGTAGGAGTAGAAATATAGATCTTGCATGGAGTGTTTTAGATGATTTGATGATGTGGAATGGTCTTAAGGATGCTGCACCCTGCAATGCGCTCTTGACAGGATTGGGAAAGGAGAGGGAATTTGAGAAGATGAATCTGCTGATGCGAAAGATGAAAGACATGAATATTCAGCCTAATGTTATAACTTTTGGTATTCTTATCAACCATTTGTGTAAGTTCAGAAGGATTGATGATGCATTAGAGGTGTTTGAGAAAATGAAGGGGGAAAAGGAGGAGGCTAAGGTTGTTGCACCTGATGCAATCACTTACAATACTTTGATTGATGGGCTTTGTAAAGTGGGGAGGCAAGAAGAAGGATTGCGCTTGATGGGAATGATGAGATCAGATGGCTGTGCACCCAACACTGTTACCTACAATTGTTTGATTGATGGGTACTGTAAGGCAGGTGAAATTGAGAGAGCCCATGAGCTCTTTAATGAGATGGTCAATGAACAAGTTGTGCCAAATGTAATCACCCTCAATACTTTAGTTGATGGAATGTGCAAGCATGGCAGAATAAGCAGTGCAGTTGAGTTCTTCAGGGAAATGCAGCAGAAGGGCTTGAAAGGAAATTCTGTTACTTACACGGTGTTCATTAATGCTTTTTGCAAAGTCAACAACATCGATAAGGCAATGGAATTTTTTGATGAAATGTCCAAAGCTGGATGTTTTCCTGATGCTATTGTCTATTATACTTTGATATGTGGTTTAGCCCAAGCTGGAAGGTTGGATAATGCCTGCTTTGTTGTGTCGAAGTTGAAAGAGGCAGGGTTTCGTCTAGATCTTGTTTGCTACAATCTTCTTATCAGTGAGTTCTGTAAGAAGAACAAATTAGATAAAGCTAATGAATTGCTGAATGAAATGGAACTGGTTGGAGTTAAGCCTGACAGTGTCACATACAACACTTTGATTTCCTACTTTAGTAAAATTGGGAATTTCAAACTAGCTCATAAATTTATGAAAAAGATGACCAAGGAGGAGGGTCTTTTACCCACTGTCTTCACTTATGGAGCTCTTATTCATGCATATTGTTTGAACAACAACACTGATGAAGCCATGAAGCTTTTCAAGGAAATGAATGCTACATCAAAGGTTCCTCCCAACACAGTAATATACAATATATTGATAGATTCTCTATGCAAAAGAAATGAGGTCAATTCTGCTCTTGCTATATTTGATGATATGAAAGTTAGAGGGGTTAAGCCAAACACCACAACATATAATGCTATTTTCAAAGCCCTTAGAGAGAAGAATTGGTTGGACAAAGCATTAGAACTTATGGATAGAATGGTCGAACAGGCGTGTAATGCCGATTATATAACAATGGAGATTTTAACAGAATGGCTTTCTTCCGTTGGTGAAACTACAAAATTGAAAAAGTTTACACAGGGATACAAGGTTTCTGATTCTGCAGCCTAAAGTAGTTGCAAGGGTGAAGTACTTTGTTTTGATTAATTGACATGCTTAACAGTAAAGAGTCGAAATTTTCTCATGGCATTATGCCAAATATCTGAATTTTGGTGTATTTAATGATCTCTCAAACGACTCGGAGGGGAGGATTAGCAAAGGAACTGTTATTCTCATAGTTTCGTTGCATCAAGATTATGCTTATGCCAGATTCAATGTTAAAAAAGTTTGGACTTCTTGTTTCTGATAACATATCGTGGAGGCAAAATTAGCAGTTTGTTAATATTTGGGCTCGGATGCTGCTCTCTCGGATTTGGAACGAGCTTGAGGAGAAGAAAACAGACCTTGCTCTTCACTCAACAGACAATGTTTATAATTTATTCAATATTTTAAAATAAAATTTATTGGTTTTTTTTTTTCTTTGAACAGAAATGACCATAGATAGGTTGGTTTCATCATCCATACTTGTGTGATAAGGACCATGAACACAAAGTTGAATAAGTCTCTTATCTCTCTCTCTCTTTCTTACATTTGCACACATAATGTAGGATCATAGCAAAGATGGTGTAATCAAGGCCAAATTATCCTATTCTTTTTGGGTTATGATTAGCTTAAACAGTTAGTCCTAATTTTAGTGTTATGCTCTTAAAAACTCTCAAGACACTTGTGGGCTAGCAGTCTGAGGGAACTCATTGCACCTGCATCGAAAGGAGGTGGTGGTGCTGGTGAAGGTTTGATGTCACCAAAAGTGGTGATGCAAGAGTTGGTTTGGTTGGTTTCCCTTCGGTCGGAAAATCTTCACTAAATACATTGACTCGCATTTTTTCAGAGGTATTAAATTCTATTTTGATGTTATATCTATTCTTGTCATTTCTCAGTGACATTGTTTAGTACGATTTCTCTATATTCAATGAAACTTAGATAGAGATATTATAACGCTCCCAAATTTTAACTTAACTTAGGGACGTTGCTAAACTCACAATCAATATGCTTCGAAAATTTTGGTAGCATAACAACATAACTACATGCTAACCAAAAATTTTCTAGCACCTGTTAGGCGAAATATCACACTTCTATAACCCATAACAACACAACAACAAACTCCACATCTTTTGGCAGCAACACAACACTCTCAAACACTTAGAATAAATAAAGTCACATCAACATAAGACATACTTAATTAAAATAAATTAGCATGAGCAAAAAGAAGTTTCTAAACTTAAGCTTTTATTCCATAACTAAACTTCTACCAAAAGAATCTATCTACGTTTCAGAAAACAAATGAAAGAAACAATAAAGAATAAGAAGGTCTATATCAATCACCTATACAAAATAACTTGAACCTTATCTGTTACTCAAAGAAAACCTTTACTAAGAAAGCACATAATACTAATGGTGTTCTCCCATCACGTTTCCTCGTCTGCATCACCAGTCTCATAGAACTTCTCATCACCTACAAAATCTTTTGGTTTGGGGGGAGTTAGTACAAAAGTACTTAGTAAGTAGCTTACACCTGGTGAGCCACCAAGCATCACAGCAAAAAACAGTCTATTTACACGCACACAAACATGCTTTCTCCAGAAATAACTCAAGGATCATGCTTTACATACATGTGTTAGTAAAATGAGCAAACAACTCCTCTAACACATAAATTTCTGCACTATGCTATACACTATACAAGTAACACATGAATTCCTGCATCATGCAATGCATAATCCTCCTAAAACATGAGTTACACGTCATGCTTCGTGCACTTGCACATGAATTCCATGCCATGCTATGCACTCACTACCCAACACATGATTTTCGCGTCATGCTCTACACTTTCAACACATGAATTACGCGCCATGCAACACACACTTAGCCCGACACATGATTTACGCGTCATGTTCCTCCCTTACAATTCTGACACATAAATTCTGCACCATGCAACGCTCTCACATCCTCAACACAATTTTAGCATAATACAAGTTACTTAAACACATGCTACTAGACCATGTCTCATGCCCAAACAAACATGCGTATATATATGTTTCAAACTCAATAAATCACCATGCTAACTTCACACAATTTTCATAAATTAACAACCAAGCGTCCTCATCAAAAGACATAAAACAATAAAATAAATATATCATGTATAAATAAAACAATAGAACATAGAGCATGCATCACACATTGAAGCAGGCTCGAAAGGTAGAAACTACTTACCTAGAGCGCTCCTAAAATTATTCCAAGAGTTCCTAAACCAAGAGAATAACTTTTAGAGGTTATACTTAGCTTAAAAATCCCTTAAACAACTACAATGGGCTCAAGAAAATTTAACTTACTTGGAAACAACCTTAAGAGCTAAAACAAGCACTCCAGAACTCACCCAAACTACAAACGGGAGTACCAAATAGTTAGCAACTAATTGGATATCATCTAACACTTGATTTAAAAGGGCCTAAACCAGGTCTTACCACTTAAACTCACAAGAATTGACTTAAATAATTGTTGCAAGGTGTTCGAAAGGACTCCGAAGCGGTTTGAAACTGCAAGTAAGAACTATCCAAAGGTTAGAGATTCATCCAAAGTGCTTTAATCGAGTTCGAGCGAGTTTAAAGCGCAGTAAGCTTACGAAAACAGGCCCAACACACTGCTAGTTCTAGTTCGAGAGTGTTCGAATAAGGTTGAATTGGTTTGAAACTGCAAATAAAAGGCTCCCATGCATTAAAACCTAAGCTATAACACCTTAAGTGATTTGCGAAAGGTCTAAAACGCCTTAAAACTTACCAAAAGAGCTCTTTGCTTGATGTTTGTTATGCGAATGTGTTTGAATCGATCCTAAACTTCAAACTAAAGGTTCCTACATGTTAGAACTAAAGCTACAATACTTAGATTGATTTGCGAAAGGGACGAAACATGATAAAACTTACCGATCAGCACCAAGGGGACCAAAATGCTTGCTGGAAAATGCATTTAAGCACCAAATGGCCCTGAATGCAGGCTAGTCGGCGTCCAAACGAGCCTAAAATCGCAAGACAAAAGTGTTTAAGATATGGTAATCCAAATTTAATGTTGATTGGGCATGAGTATGTGTCAAACCTCGATGAAAGGAGAGAAAATGCGTGGGTCTCGTGTCTGTGTGGTCATTGGCAGTCGAAGAGGTTGTCGGCATTGGGGTGCTTGTCACGTGTCGTTGCCGGAGAGAGGGAAGAGGTGATGTCGGCGTGGTCGAAGAAGAAGAAGAAGAAGGGTTAGGTTGGTGGCTTACACGTGAAAAGGGAGGAAGAAGGGAAAATTTTTTATGGCTTTTTGCTCTTTTTGTTGTAATTCATTCTCTCTTTTTAATTCTCCAAAACCGAAATAAGTTCCTATAAATAGAATGGAGGAGGGTCGTTTATGGTTTCCAAAATAAAAACCCAACTTCTTTGACAAATCTTCAAAGAAAATCTTTTGGGTTTTTAATTTGAAAACTAAGCTATCTACCCAGCAACAAAAATGAATAAATAAAATTCTCAAATTACTTACTCCAAGTAAAATAAACAAGCCAGTACATCGAAAATAAGTTTAAAAGTTCAAAATTTTCGTACCTGAAACTATGGGGCGTCACAGATATCAATAGAAATTAAGCGTTGTGACATTGTAAATTCATTGAAACTGCTGTTATTTAGCAATAACATGTCTAGTTAATATTATATCTGCAATGATGGGGCTTGGAATCAGTTAAACATTAAAATGGCTGATAGTTAGGTTGTTAGCCTAATAGCCATATGCATTTGTTAGTTAGTTAGGATTAAACTAGCCATTGGCTAGGTTGTTGTTTCAAAGGGCTATATAAACCCCTTTGCTGCTTATGTAAAATCAATTGATTCAAATTAATAAAGTTCGCCCATTTTGGTCTACTCCATTGCATGTCTAGCTTGTTCGTAAAGAATGCACTGATTTGTGTAGAGGCATAAATTAGTATGTTTTTAAGTGTATTCTTAAACATTCTTTTTCAAATTGCTTTTCTTCAACATTCATTTTCAAAAAGAACTTCCACTCACAGAATGGCTATGTTGTTAAAAAAAGGAAAATATGTGTGTTTATAATTTAAGCATGCGTCTATCTATGTGAGCTTGTATTATATATAATTAAAATGTAGTGTTTGCAGGTTGCTTCATATGAATTCACTACTCCTAACTTGCATCCCTGGTGGAATTGTGTATCTGAACTAGCTAAAATTCAGGTGCTGTGTTATTCTTTCGGTCGTTTTGGATTCCTATCAAAGTAACTCGCAAGATATTAAATCTTCAGAAAAGGTGACTACCATGACTAGAACTCATTCTCTCCGAGTCTTTTATTATCTACATGGCTCTTATTAGCCACTAAGCCAATCCATGACTCAACATAAATTGATATCATTTAAGCTCCGTTTGATAACCATTTGGTTTTTAGTCTTTTGTTGTTGAAAATTGTGCTGTTTTTCTCACAATTTCTCTACAATGGTTTTCATCTTCTCTACCAAAATTTCCATCTTTCTTAAGGAAACATTTGAGTTTTTAGTTAAATTCTAAAAACAAAAACAAGTTTTTAAAAACTACTTTTTTTAGTTTTTAAAACTTGGCTTGGTTTTTTAAAACATATGTAAAAAGTAGATAAGAAAACATGGAAATCCAGAAGTGTAAATAACATTTATAAGCTTAATTTTCAAAAACCAAATGGTTATCAAACGGGGCCTTAGTAATTGATTTGGTTCGGCTATAAATGGATATGGATTATTTCTATTACTTTTAAAGTCATTTCATGTTGAATGTTCATTATAGAGCCTAGAAAACCTGTATATCGAGTTTTTCCATTATCTTCAACAGATATTAGTCCATGCTGCTCACCTTTTTCTTAAGTTCAACTATCTCCTCCTTTGGTTGGCCTACCTTAGTACGAGGCTAAGGAGCTGTAACTTTCTGCTTTCACTGCAGGTGATGATCCTGATATGAATTGTCTCCATCTTCGTTCCAGTTTTGCTTTTCAATATCTCTGCTCATCTTTTTACTGAAAAAGCTAACATATTCTTTTAGCAAGCGTAGTCTTCCCCATAGACGGCGCCAACTGTTGTTGCCAAATTTTGGACAGGAGAAACTCACCTAACCTCCACGTGACAACAACGGTAAAATTATAATTTGGAGGAAAGGAAAGCGACTTGCAAGACAAGAAAAATCTACACACTGGTGTGGTGTAAGCCACACAGGCTTCGATGCTTAACTGAGTAGAGAGTCGAGAGAGAATTAGGGTGTTCCTGGTGAGTTTTTGGTGGCTAGAATGAAGGTGAATGGACTTACCCTTATACCTTATTCCTAGGGTTCTTCGTGGGTTTTCTCACAGAATTGGGATCGAGAGGATTAGTTCGGGTTGGATCGAGAGTGCACAGACCAAGGGAGACAAAGACAAGGCCCAAAATTGGGCCTTGTCATGTGGTCGGCCTAGGCCTAGGCTGAGGTCAACCATGGGCTTGGGCTTTAGCCTAAGCCCGTTTCTCCTTCCCTTGCTTCCTAGTCTAATTCCCACTTGGTTTTGGTCCACCTTCATCCGTCTTAGGCTTATTTGCTTCGTTTAACCCTTAATTATAGTCCTTTTCTCAACCCGTCCTCGTGGTCCAATTTATCCCATAACAGTATAAAACTTGTCTCTATAGCTATTCTTTCTCTCTTTAACATATCTCTCGTTCTCTGGCTTATATTAAAAATTTATTTTTCTAACTTTTTTTTTCTAAAAAATCTCTCAATATCTCTATAATGACTTTCTAACATATCATCTCTTTGTCAAAAAAAAAAAGAAGATAGTTATCGAACATGTTTGGTTTTCATTTCCCAAAACTTGTTATTGGAAATATGTGGTTTTTATTTTTTGAGGATGGGAAACCAAAAATGGAAAACTAAAATTCGATCAAAAGGAAAAAAACGAGGAAACAATATGGTTCATGAATGTCCAATTTGATAATAATTTTTTTTATAGGAAACAATTTCATTGATATATGCAATTTATAAAAGAAAGGAAAAACAACCCTAATCCACCTGAGGTACTAAAAATTTCTCCAATTGGCAAAATTTTTGAATATCTATCACAATTGAAAAAAAAAATGATAATGTACACCAAGAAATATCTAGGTAGACTACGGATTTAGAAAATCTACCAAAGGCTTACTCTTTGTCATTAAAAACCTTTTGATTCCTTTCATTTCATGTAGTCAATTTTTTTTTTTAAAAAAAAAAAGCTCTATTGATGTGCCCCCAAAGAATTTTTGTTTCTTTTCCTTTTTTTTTCTTTTAGGGCTGGTCAGAGAATGTGCATATGACAGAAAGAAATAGAGATGTCCACGGAGCGAGGCGGGGCCGGAGAATGGATTCTCTGTCCCCGTCCCCGCCCCCCATTTCATTCTCCGTCCCCGTGAAATTCCCCATTTAATTTTGCAGGGATCGGGGCGGGGATTCCCCGCGGGGAATTTGCGGGGATCGGGTTCCCGAGGGGAATTTTTCCCCGTTCTTTTTTTTTTTTTTTTTTTTTAATCTTTTTTTTTTTTAAATTTATTCTCAACCATAATAAAAATAATTTCTAAATGAATAATTTTCAATATAATTCTATTTAAAGAAAATGTTATAACATTTCCTAATAAAAACAATAATATACCATAAGTAAAAATACTATAATGTCGAAACAACTTAATTTCTAAAAATTCAAATTTCAATATTACAACATAGTTTTTAATTTTTTTTATAACGAAATAGTCTTAAACTAATTCCTATTATAGTTTTTTTTTTAAAAAAAAAATCTATTTATAGGTAATAATTTATATATATATATATATTACTAATCGAGGTGGGGTTGGGGTCTGGGACGGGGACGGGGAATATATTCCCCGTCTCCATCCCCGTTTAGCCAACGGAGAAAAAAATTTCCTCGCTTCCTCCCCCATTCCCAGTGTAATCGGGGATTCCCCACCCCGTTCGGGGTGGGTTCCAGCAGGGCCCCGACCCCGCAGATTAAATGGACATCTTTAGAAAGAAACGTATCTTTTGTTAGGAATCTTAATTAAGCACATGTCGCACATACCACATTGTCAAATATTCTAAAAAAAAAAAGAAGATAAAAGTAAGATCTTTTTTTTTTTTTGACAAAAAGTAAGATCCTTTTGTTAAAAATAGAAAAGGAAATAAATAAATGTCAAATCTAATTAGCTTTAAATGCAAATATTCTAACAAGCTTTTTTTTAGTTCAACAATATCTGAGATTGAGAGATTTAAATCATCTTTGAATTCTTGATAAAAAACACATACTTTAGACAAGTTAAGTTATGTTCAGTTTGACAAATATTCTAACAGTTGACAATCTGATCATGATGTACTAAAAATCACTATATATGATATAATTTTATTTAGTATAATGTTTTCTTAAAACTTCAAAGATATCTTAAATTTGATAGGAATAAGGACTAAATAAAATTTAAGGTATTTTTGAATTTTTAAGAAATTGTTATACTAAATAAAATTGAAAAGTAAACATTCTAATTCCACTTGGTTTCATTTCGATTGGTTTTCCCTTTTGATTTAAAAGAACCTTAGTATAATCTTAATTCATATTTTAGACTTAAAAAGGAGTTCTTTTGAAGTGTTTTGAAAATATTTAAAATTATGGACATTTGTGAAATTAGGTTATTCTCAAGGGTTGCCTAGTAGTTACCCCTCTACCTAAATCTTTGTTTTGGCTCACCTCACTGCCATGTTAGCTCACAAAATTTGCACTTTCATAAGAAAATGTTTGTACATTGCTTTTATGAACATATATATATATATATATATATATATATATATATATATATATATATATATATATATATATGGATATTGAAAATCAAATTTTTGAGATTGACAATGATCCTTCTTTTGTAAGTGAACTAGAAAATTCTTTTTATAGTTTTCGGAACTCTACTTATCAAAATCATGTATCTAAGAGTGATGATTCCCACTATGATCGTTACATGTATGATACTAAATATAGTTGAAATAATCACATTAATAGTTGCATTGACAGTTATCTTCGGGCTCAAATTTGTATTGATAGTTACATTTTAAGTGCTAGTCACAATTACAGTGACAGTTACATTTATAGTTACATTTGTGGTGAAGGTGGAAATAGTAGTGAAAGTGAGAGTTCCAGTATAAGAACTAGCACAGATGGAAGTGATTTAACTAGAACAGAAAGTTCTAATGATCTAGATGTAACTCAAAAATACAAGCATTTGTGGGTTCAATGCGAAAATTGTTATGGATTAAATTATAAGAAAATTTTTAAATAAAAAATGAATATTTGTGAACAATGTGGATACCATTTGAAAATGAGTAGTTCAAATAGAATCGAACTTTCAATTGATCCAGGTACTTGGGACCCTATGGATGAAGACATGGTCTCTTTGGATCCCATTGAATTTCATTTGAAGGAGGAACCTTATAAAGATCCTATTGATTCTTATCAAAGAAAGACAGGATTAACTGAGGCTATTCAAACAGGCACAGGTAAATTAAACGGTATTCCCGTAGCAATTGGGGTTATGGATTTTCAGTTTATGGGGGGTAGTATGGGATCCGTAGTAGGCTAGAAAATCACCCGTTTGATCGAGTATGCTACCAATCAATTTTTACCTCTTATTTTAGTGTGTGCTTCTGGAGGAGCACGCATGCAAGAAGGAAGTTTGAGCTTGATGCAAATGGCCAAAATATCTTCCGCTTTATATGATTATCAATCAAATAAAAAATTATTCTATGTAGCAATCCTTGCATCTCCTACTACTGGTGGGGTGACAACTAGTTTTGGTATGTTGGGGGATATCATTATTGCCGAACCCAATGCCTACATCACATTTGCGGGTAAAAGAGTAATTGAACAAACATTGAATAAGACAGTCCCTGAGGGTTCACCGGCGGCTGAATATTTATTCCATAAGGGCTTATTCGATCTAATCGTACCACGTAATCCTTTAAAAGGTGTTTTGAGTGAGTTATTTCAGCTTCACGCTTTCGTTCCCTCGAATCAAAATTCAATCAAGTAAAGCCTTACTTAAAACTTCAAAAATTCATTATTTTATTTGTGACAAACAAGTAGTTATTTAGTTTATAGGAATCAAAGTAAAAATTCGAAGAATGGATTTTTCTTTGGTAAACATAAGAGAAAATTGTAGAAAGAATCATGCAGAGAAATATATATATATATATATATATATATATATATATTCATAATAATCTATCTATAAATCATTACCTAAATTATTCCTTTTGTTTCAATTTGATCAAAATCTTAAAGATAACATTAAAAATAAATTCAAATTAATAAATAGACTTAATTTCTTAAACACAAGACTACAAACTAAAAATCGTAAAGGAGATGAATGTTTATTAAATATTTAGGTTAAATTACTCAAAATGCTCCTAAACTTCATTGACTTTTAAAATTGATTTAAATATGCTCTCGAACAATTTTATCACACTACCATAAATTTGAGTATCACTACAAGAATTTACCCTTTTTCCGACGCTCTTTTTCCTGATGCTCTTTACATGGTCAGGAAAAATAGGAAACGCCCACGATTTTAAACACCGTCGGCAAAGGATACAAGAAACGCCAACGGTTTTAAAAACAATTGGCAAAATATAGAAATCCCAACGGTTATAAACAACCATCGGGATATCTTCAAAGAAACGTCAACGGTTTTCAACTTCGTCAGTGTTTGGCAACGAATTGATGATGGTTTAAGGAACCGTCGACAATCGAACCATCGGAAATAGGAGGACAAAAAAAAAACCGATGGTTCATTGAACCGTTAGTTGTAAGGGCAAGAAATTACCGATGGTTAGAAAGAACCATCGGCAAAAAGAACGGTTCATTTGTAAAGGGGCTCTTTTTTTTCGAAGAGGCCCCATTCTTTCCCCCCTCTTGTTTCATTTTCCTCCCTTTTGTCTCCGCCCTTTCCCTCTTTTGTCTCCTTCCTTTCCCTCCCACCTACCGCCGCCTACACCACGATGCCCGCCTCCCACCCACAATGCCGACCGCCGCCCACCTGCCACCTTCCGCCCTTCCGCTGCCATTCTCCCTTTCCCCCTCCTTCATTCTTCTCCCATCTCCACCCACTTGGTTTTAAACATTAGACCATAGATGACCTTACTTGGTTTTAAACATTAGACCATAGTTTCTTAGAAAACCATAGCCTGTTGTGTCAATAATTTGTCTAATTGTGATCTAACATAAATACACGTGAACCATAATTTTTTTTTTTTAACTTGGTCTTAAATCAGCTTTACACTACGGTTTTAAAAAACTTGGCCTAATCTAGTTATGCATCACAATTTAAAAAAACCATGGCTAAAATTTAAATTTACCTACAGGTTTATATCATGGTTTAAAATCTAGCTTTACACCATAGATTAAAAAAAAAAGAACTATAATGGCCTAAAATATAGCTTTACACCACTGTAAAAAAACATCATAGTTATAGAAAACATGATTATATTCTAATTATTGGTTAAACTTTAAACCACGATTAAAATATATATATATATATATATATATATATATATATATATATATATATATATATGTTACGATCAAATTGGACTATAAAACATAAATCGCAATTTAAAGAAAACAGTATTGTTCTTAAATTTTAACTTTACATTGTACTAAAAAAAAATTAACTTTATTGGTCAATTTACGTATGGTTCAACTTGTTAAACTATTATATAACCCACAAAAGAATTGATATTGCTTGGTCAACAGAGAACCACAACGTTGGAATCCTTAATTATCTCCATCCATCAATGGTGCTCCGCAACTTCTTCACCAAGGCCGCAGCTCGAACGAGAACGCGATCGCTGCTCAAAACGGTTCGTAACATGAGCAATAATGTCCCTGAAAACACAGTCTACGGCGGCCCCAAGACGACGGCGCAGAGTCCAAACCAGAGACTCAGTCTCACAAATTTGAGACAAAAGCACAAGAAAGGCGAACCGATCACCATGGTCACTGCTTACGATTACTCCTCCGGAGTCCATTTGGACATGGCCGGCATTGATATTGCTTTGGTCGGCGATTCGGCTTCCATGGTAGTGCATGGCCACAACAACACTTTGCCTATTAAGCTTGGATGAAATGCTTGTTCATTGCAGGGCTGTGGCTCGTGGGGCTAGGAGCCCATTTTTGGTCGGCGATTTGCATTTTGGTACCTATGAATCCTGTTCGTCCGTACAGGTTGTTTGCCTTTTCCTTTTTAGTTGTTTGTTGAAGAAATGACAGCCATCTGGTTTTGTTCATAGATAGTTAGAGAGGTCTATTTTTGTTGTTCTTTGAGATAGACTGTAATGGAATCTAAGCTCGATAACAATTTCGTTTTTAGTTTTCTGTTTTTAAAAATTGTACTTGTCTTCTCACAATTTTTTTACTATGATTTTCACCTCTCTTTGAAAAGCCATTTAGATTCTTAGTCAAATTTTAAAAACAAAAATAAGTTTTTAAAAATTATATATACATATATATAGTTTTTAGGTTAGAAATCGCTTTTGGTCCCAAAATTTTCATGGAAGTAACAATTTAATCATTGAACCTTGGTTTGGAACGATTTAGTACGTCCTTGTACTTTCAATTTTATAAAAATTTAATATTTGAATTTTAGTATGTAACAATTTATAGTCCATGTACTTTAAAATTTGTAACGATTTTATTTCGTATTGTGAAAATTTTTGTTTAGATTTAATGAGATTTCTTACCTAAGTAGATCAAAAAACTAATTTAGGAGCCAGTATGTTTATAAGCTATAAAGTCTAAATTGTTAAATAATAAAAATTAACATTTAATTTTGATGAAATTTTTTATGATGGGGATTAAATTGTTACACATTTAAAAGTACAGAGACTAAATTATTACATACTAAATTACAAGAACTAAATTGTTACAAAATAAAATTCAAGTACTAAATTGTTACATTCATGAAAGTTTATAGCTAGGGACCAAAAGTGTTTTTTAACCTATTTTTAAAATTTGGCTTGAAGATAACAAAATGAAGAAATTCATAAGCGAAAGTAGTATTTAGAAACTTAATTTAAAAAACTAAATGGTTATCAAATAAGGCCTAAAAAATTCATTTTTTTCACTATATTGTAAAAAGTAGAGCAAAATACACTTTTGGTCATTGTTTGGAATTGGTGTCTATTTGGTTCCTCATGTTATAAAATAAAAGTCTCCGACGTTTGAAAAATGAATGTAAATGGTCCCTAAGCCATTTGACCATTAGTTGGCTAACGACCCTTTTAATAGCTGACTGTAATTTTTGACTTGACAAATATTTATTAAATTAATATATATATATTTTTGGTGAGTGGCAATTTTCTCTTCTTTTTTTTTTTCATCTTCTTCCTCTCTTTTTCTCTCCTTCCTCCAACAAAACCGCAACCGTCCGCCTTCCTTCAGAGCTGTTTGTCGCGCAGCCCAATCCCAATTGGTCATTCGCTGAGCACCTCTCGAAATCTGGAACGAGAAGCTTCGTTCCAAATCTGAATGATCTAACTTCGGGTCTTCATCCAGATTTATCTGGAATGGAGCGAAGTCAGCGGCAAACGACCAAAAGAGAGCGACAACGACAGACCTGAAGGGAGTTGACGACGAATCTGAAGGTTCCCTCGAACAAAGCTTCAAATCTACTCTTCGTTTTAGATGTGAAGAGTACACGTGCAGTGGATGACCAACTGCAGCCGCGATGGACGACCGGAGGGAGGCGGCCAGCAGTGGCAGATGGAAAGAGGGAGGCAAGCGGCGGCGGAGCAAGATTTGCCAGAGGAGAGGAGTAGAGAAGGGGAGAGAGAAAAAAGCCCACCTCACCAAAGAAATATTATTAATTTAATATATTTTTATCAAATTAACAAATCCACAACTAACGGCCAAATGAGTTCAAGAACCATTTAGAATCAATTTTCAAACCTTAGTAAGTAAAAATGTTGATTTTGAAACTTCAAAAATTAAATAGACATCAACTCTAAACTTCAAGGATCAAAAATATATTTTCCCGTAAAAAAAATTCTTCCAAGCTCGTGTAGAAATGTTTACTTTTACTTGCTAATGAAGTTATCTAAAGGATTGAAAACGGGAGGTCTTAATTAAATTCATATCCAAATATGTTTTCATTTAGTTTCCGAGTTAAATTAGGTGAACATTATATACTATATGTCTCAAAATGCAAAAACAGACCAATTTTTGAAAATTATTGAGAGTTGTGTAGCTATTATTGACGTACAGGCTGCTGATACGGCAGTAAGAATTTTGAAGGAAGGGGGAACGGATGCAGTAAAATTGGAAGGGGGAACACATTCTAGAATAAATGCAGCAAGAGCTATAGTCGATGCAGGAATTGCTGTAATGGGGCACATTGGACTTACTCCACAAGCCATTAGTGTTCTTGGAGGATTTCGACCTCAAGGGAAGAATATTGCTAGTGCTGTTAAGGTCCCCCACTCCCCTACTCTTCTCCTCTTCTTAGAGGTGGTCGGTTTGCAATACCTTCTAGTTTAAACATTTTTGAAAAAAAAATATTTTTAATAAAAATGTTATTATATCTTACATTTTTCAAAAGTACTTTCATTAACAAATTTGTCTTACTTACTGTATTCAAAATATTTTAATCAATATTAATTAGGGAGAAAATGACATTCCAGGAGTTTGAACACATGACCTTTTCTCTGATACCATGTTTTTTTTAACACTCTCACTCACTTGGAAATCGATATTAATTAGGGAAGATATGACATCATTACAGGGGTTCGACAAAAGACCTACTCTGATTCCATGTTTTTTTAACACTCTCCCTCACTTGGAAATCAATATTAATTGGGGATGAAATGACATTACATGGATTCAAATATAAGACCTCATGCTCTGATACCATGTTTTTTAACACAAAAGTGATTCTATTAATAATATATTTGTTTTTATTTCTTACTACATATTTGGAGAATCTTTAGTTAATCATTTTAAAGTCATTTTTGGACAATTAATCTCTCCAGTGTTTTTTTCAAAAGAATTTTTTTTTTTTAATTAATTCAATTTTCTTTTGAAGAACTTTTTATTTATTAAGATTTTTTTAAAAACCACTTTTAATCATATAAACCACTTAATAAACTATAACTAAACTTTCATAGGTGCCTATAGAAAAATTGACTTTATTTTAAAAAAACATATTTTAAAAAGTTATTCCAAACTCACTATTAGTACTTTGTTCGGTTGTTGCATAATTTGTCAGGTTCGTTTCTTCTGTTATGCTTGATGGTGTATCTTTTGCAGGTGGTAGAAACTGCAATCTCTCTACAAGAAGCTGGGTGTTTTGCTGTCGTTCTAGAATGTGTTCCTCCACAAGTTGCAGCTGCAGCTACAGCTGCTGTCCGTATTCCCACCATAGGCATTGGAGCAAGGCCTTTCTGTAGTGGACAAGTTAGTTGATTGCATCACATTCTTATACATGTCATATATTTATATATACATACATACATACACACATATATATATTTGACTTCAAAACGTATTTCCTTGAGTTATTTGTTTGTTTCTCTTTGTTTGATCTGATATATATTGTACCTTCAAACTATGTAATTTCAGACAACTTCTTGGGTTTTCATTTTTAATTTATCTCTCTTAACAGAAATGCCCATAAATATGTTGGTTTCGTCTCCATATTTGTTTGATAATCATTAAGTTTTTGGTTTTTGGTTTTTGAAAATTGTACTTGTTTTTTCATCTTTTTTCTACAATGAATTTTATCTTTCTTAAAAAAATATTTGAATTATTAGCCAAATTTCAAAAATAAAAACAAGCAAATCCATAGGTAAAAGTAGTATTTATAAGCTTAATTTTCAAAAATCAAAAACTCAAAAATAAAAAACAAAATGGTTATCAAACGGAGCTAAACAATAACTTTATCGCGGTGAAATTTGTTCATTATTGTTTGTTGTGTGGCTCGTGTTGTTTTTGACTACTTGATCACTAATTAATTTCTTGCACTCAGGTGCTAATTTACCATGATTTGGTTGGCATTCTTCAACACAGGGATCATGCTATGGTTATCATGAGGCTCCACCTTTATTTCGACCGAGTTTTTCTATGCTTGTTTAATATATGTTGTTTGACGCCTAGATTGTACACGCCGTTTGCACGTGGCCCCAAAATTCTGTAAGCAATTTGCACAAGTTGGAGATGTCATCAACAAGGCTTTATCAGATTACAAGGAAGAAGTATCAAATGGTTCGTTTCCCGATCTGCTTCATAGCCCATATAAGATCAGCGATGACGATTACAATGGTTTCTTGAAAGAGTTACAAAATATGGGATTGGATGAGGCAGCATCAGTTGCTGCCAAAGCCAACTGCTGGAGGTTTTCTAAAGAGGGTAAACAGTAGTGCAAGTGCACGTTGCCTTAACAACAAGTACTATATGGAAGCTAGTATTCTAAGTATCAATCTCACAGAGACTATACGTATGTATGAGGTTTTAGTAAATGAATAAAGCAAAGGTGTTAGGCTAGAATGCAAATATGTCAATGGTAATAGAATGATTCAACTACGTGTCTGCCTTAAATGGAACATGTTGCCAATGTGCACCTGCAAGTTACCGCATTTTTAGTACCTTGTGTTGTGAATCGAATTCACCTCCTATTCGACCTTTGATTCAAGTACACGTAGGAGTCTAAGCAATTGATCCTACACAACCCTTTAGATCCTATAGGCAATCGCACTATGTCTAGGATCAATTAACGAAGTTCTATGTCTAGACTTTTCTCCTATATTGGTTAATTAAATTTGTTATCCCCCAACCCCTTTCAGTATTGAGTTTTAACTTCTATGCAAATTTAAGTGGCCAATTTAGACAAGCAATGAACATGTAAATCAATAAATGGTGACTCAAAAGACAAGCTAGATCATATTTAAAGAAAGCACATCCGTTAAGGTATCCACATAGTTGAATTCCTAAGGGGCTGTTTGGGGCGCAGAGTTGAGTTATGAAGTTTGGGGTTAATTTGTTTGTGGAGTTAATTTGTCTATGGAGTTAATAAATTTGTGTTTGGGGTGCAAAGTTGTTTAGTCTGGGTTAAGAAGTCTATGTTTGGGATACAGAGTTATTTAACCTGAAGTTATTAAGTCAAAGGTTTTTTATGCAAATTTTTTTAACTTGAAGTTCTGAAGTCTGATTTCATGTTCGCTATTTTTGTTTTCTTAACTTTTTATTCAACCATTAAATTAGATGTACATATATTTGTCCAAATTTTTAACATTGAATTGAGATGTCAACTTAAAAACTTCACAAATATTTTACAATTTCTGCATGTAAACATATAAAATAGTTTTGTTTCATACCGACAGCAAAATTACAATGTGCTTTTGCATCAGCGGAATATGTAAGTGGAATATGCACAAAAAATAAGTAGGCCTACATACATTGTAACGACCCCAAAATTTAGCCTATTCTAGGGAACGCTACTAACTTACAACCGGTAAGCCCCGAAATTTCGGCAGCATAACGGCATAACTATGAGTTACCCAAAAATTTCCTAGCACCTGTTAAACAAGAATTTGCACTCCTATAACCAGATAACCAGAAAACCATTCCAAACTCCAAGTCAGATAATTACCACAAGTTTAGGGTCACTTGACAACTCAAATTTAGAATTGATAAAACTTTCTCAGTCTTCTTTCAAACAAGACAAATACGTTTAATCAAAAGACAACAAGGCACTCTAGCGAACTTTTTACAGGTCTCGACGCAAAATAAATTATAAAGTAAGCATCACAACCTATAGTTCTAGCTATCTAATAAGTTTAATAGTCCATTTTAAAGCGGAAAAGAACAACAATACTGACGCCTAAATTTCAAGACAATTATAACTATAGTTCGATTGCACTAACGCAACGAGTCGACTACATTAAAGATAAATGTTCCACTATGGCCTTTCTCCTCTCATGCCTCCTCTTCAGCATCACCAGGGTTGTAACATACGTCGTCACCTGCAAAACCTGGTAGTGAGTCAGTACATAACACGTACTGGTAAGTAGCTCACACCTGAAGGGCCACAATCAACATACAAAAGAAGACAACAAGCTCGCAAGTATCATGCTTTCCAAAATAAGAAACACATAAAGCTCTCACAACAGCACATACAACATGCTTAAGTCACTGAGTTATACTCACAAATGTACCCTATTAATCTCATGCATATGGTTTCACCACCCAAGCTCATCATACTCTTTCAAACGTCACCGAGTCACTTAAATCACTCATGTTTAACCGTCACAAGCTACCTGAGACTAATCCTTTCGAGACCCGCTGACCCCTGACCATTTTTACTCAGGGCCTCAACGACCCTCTACGGTGCTCAGCGTTCGACCCTTGACCATTTTCACCCAAGGCCTCGAACTGTGCATCGCTCCCTTGACCATTTTACCCAAGGCAAACGATGACTTAGCCACATCGACCCCTGACCATTTTTACCCAAGGCCTCGATGTATAACAATGTATAGATCCTTGACCATTTTTACCCAAGGCATTCTAGTGCTTATCCATTTTCTTTTAGCCCACCTAAGGTTCACTAACCTTACTCATTCTTGCTAGAATGTATGAATCCTACGCATCATGCTTTTAGTTCTTGATTATGCCAAAACTAAGCAACAACCATAACATGCTTTCACAACTAACGCTAATAATTCGCTATGCTTCGCTAGATTATTCGAACGCAACAAGGCAATATGCTAAGCACGGAGAAAACAATTCATCATGTCATACTCAACACATTTAGAATCACAGAACAATTCATTGCAATAAAGTATACATAGGCAAGCATTTAGAACACACACAACATGCTAACAAGCAACAACCAAACCCAACCGGTAGAATTCTACTTACAAAATGTATTAAAGCGCCCTTAAAGTAAGTCGATAAGGTTCCCAAAAACGGCTTTAAACTTAGTTTGTATAGTCCGAAACTAATTCCAATCCTAAACAAGGAACGAGACTAAGTTAAGGCATTTAAAAAGGTTGCGAAAAGGTCTAAACTAATTATTTTCACCAAAACTCACCGATACGAACTTGATCCCTTATTGGAAGGTTATTCGAACGAGTTCGAATTGGCTAGGAACAAACAGTGCCGAACTGACTAGAACTCTGCTGTCAATCCCGTTTTTGACAGTAAACTGCTTCAAATGTGGGTTGTTTTGAGTCCAAACAAGATAAAACTACAAATCAAAGGTACTTAGGGTATGGGTAATCCAAAACTAAAGTCAATTAAGCATGGGTGAGAGACAAACCTCGACAAGCAAGAAGGAATTCGAATGAGTCTGCTGTCAATCCCGTTTTTGACAGTAAACTGCTACAAATGTGAGTTGTTTTGAGTCCAAACAAGATAAAACTACAAATCAAAGGTACTTAGGGTATGGGTAATCCAAAACTAAAGTCAATTAAGCATGGGTGAGAGACAAACCTCGACAAGCAAGAAGGAATTCGAATGAGTCTGCTGTCAATCCCGTTTTTGACAGTAAACTGCTACAAATGTGAGTTGTTTTGAGTCCAAACAAGATAAAACTACAAATTAAAGGTACTTAGGGTATGGGTAACGTAAATCTAAAGATGATTAGGCATGGGTATGCGACAAACCTTGTCAAATTGAAGAGAAAACGCACGGAACAACTCGAATTCGCCAGAAAACGCTCCAAACTGCAGTAAATCCGCGAACGCAACGGGATACTTGCCGGAACGAAGAAGAAGAGTGAGATGGATGGTGGGTTGCTGATGCGAGATTGAAGAAGAAGGAGATAGGTGTGAGGGGCTGCCTGTGCGAAGATGGAAAAGAAGAAGATGAATGGAGATGGTGTTTAATCGTGAAGAAGGGGGAGGAAGGAGAAAATTGGGGATTAGGGCTATCTTTCCACCAACTAAAAATATTCCTTCTTTTAATCTTAAACAAAAAGCTCATTATTTAAAACAAAGGAAAGATTTAGGGCTATTTAAAAGTCTATCTTCCAAACAAAAATCTAGATTCCTATGAGATTTAGGACTAATTCTTTGGGTAAAAGCGACTTTCCAAAATTAAGAGATTTGATCTAGATCGAAAATCTTTCGCTAAGGTTATAAAAACTTAATTACTTAAATTTACCCACTAAACTCCGATACTCCTCGAGTCGATTTTAAAAGAAAAAATTAAACGTTCACCCCAAACATATACATAAAATGGAAATTAATTGTGCCTGAAGTTGCAGGGCGTTACATACATGGTTCACAAATTTTTTTTGAAAAGGAACAACATCTATGTTCCATACAATATCCAAAAAAAAAGGTTGATTCAAACAAAAGGATTGATAGATATTTTAGCCACAAGTGGTGGCTACATGAACAATTTTTTCTTAACTTAGTCCAACTCATCTCCTCCTCTCTATCTTCTTTTTCTTCATAATCAAACAATGTCAACAAACTGCAACAAAGTTTGATTAGTTTGATTAGTTGAACCTCTAAAAAACTGTTTTTCAAAAATGCATTTTATTTTAAACATTTTTTATAAAAGTAATTTAAAATTAAAACACTCATATGTTTGGTTATATTTTCTCAAAAGTTTTTTTTATACAAAGTTTGTTTGGTTTGCTTCATATTCAAAATGCTTTTAATAATGTCAGATTACCATAAAGGACGACTCTTATTAAAACACTATGACCGATTGACCACAGTCAAAAGGGTCGTCGGAGTGACGTCGGTCACTGGAAATTGTCGTCGGAGAAAGTTTAGCAGTCGTCGGGCGCCAGAGGTGGACACCATTGCCATATATGGTCGTCAGTGATTGCCATCGGTAATCGGAGAAGGTAGCTGGTGGTGGCTGAAGAAGGTCGCCAGCTGTGGCTGTTAGTTGCCTGAGAAGTGAGGGTGAGAGAGGGAACGAAAACGCATGAGAGAATAAAGTTACTGTTCTCAACCCCACTTAGTTGGTAAATTAAAACGATGATAAAATATGTTAATAGGCCAAACGTTGGGTTAGCTTAAAAACCCAATCCAATTCAACCTAACTCAACAGGCCAAACAACCCCTAATGAAATTAGCCCATAATGGAGATGTAAATAGAATTCATTGAAGTGTAATAACAAAAGTCATCATAGTTACAAATAGAATTGAATGACAACACTAGCTAAACTTGGGAAAAGGATCTACAAAAAGAGAGAACATGGCAAGGACTAAGCCACTCAACTAGCTAAATTCTTCCATTGTCAAGGAGAATTGAGCTGATACAGCCTTAAATCTTTCAACTAAAAAGGATAAGTAGATCTTGAAATAATGGCGAAGGGCAGTGGAGATTTCACTCTCTCATCCTCTAGGGTTCATTTCTTTGTGTAATTGATCTCTCTAGAATCGATGGAGTGAGCTCCTTTTATAGGTGTAGAGGTGGGTGATAGGTAGTTGTGCTAGAAAGTAGGTGGAGAGTTTGATTGCATGAAGTTGGAGTCAAATCAAGGAGTGGTGGCTGAAAGAGTCCATTCCGTTTTGACCAATTAAAATCACGCAGACTTGATCAAACTGAAGTTGTGCCTACAACTTTTGACATGCGCCCGCAACTTAGCTTCCAGAGTGTCTCTGCACAAAAATACAGCAAACACATAAAATCAATCAAAACGTAACCTCTTTACACATAATCGAACACATTAAGCTAGTCATAGTTTAAGATTCTATCTTCCTCATTCTTGCATAATTTGAAGTAGATTAATTAATCATGAAAAACATCAAAAAGTGTTTAAAAGTGCGAAAAAGTAAGCATTGTTTAGGACTAAATAATCTTTGAACCTAAGTGTTATCACTAACTACAGCCACATTTAGTGGCTCGCTCTCCTGGGCCTTGCTTTTTGAGTTTTAGATAATTCATGGAGTTTATAAGTTAATTAGGACAATCCTTTCAAAGAATCGTAGCTGAAAAACACTTCAAATTACATAGGCTACAGATTTCTTCTCAGCTTGTCTCTATGGTCCCTTTTGGTTAGCTGAATGTAAAGATGTGTTTGGATTTTGAGCCAAAAAATAGGCACCCAACAAAAAGGAAAAAAGGAAAAAAATGCAGATCAGTTAGATGATTTTGTTTCTGATCAAAGATTGAGTGGTGAAATAAACAAGTAGAAAAAAACCCTTTTATTTTTGTCTTCAGGACAAAATTAAAATGCTAGGAATAGCCTATCTAAAGTAAAGTCGTGTTTTTTTGCTCCAAGCTGTGGGACTAAAAGAATGTTTTAAAGATGGAACTAAGGTTACTAAGGCCCTATTTAATAACTATTTAGTTTTTAATTTTTTTATTTTTGAAAATTAAGCTGGTTTTCTCCCAAATTCTCTATTATAGTTTTCATCTCCCTTAGGAAGCATTTGAATTTTTAGTCAAATTCTAAAAACAAAAACAAGTTTTTGAAAACTGCTTTTTTTAGTTTTCAAAACATGGCTTGGTTTTTGAAAACATAGGTACAAGGTAGATAACAAAACAAGTAAATCTATGAATAGAAGTAGTATTTATATGCTTAATTTTCAAAAACCAAATGGTTATCAAACGGAACCTAAGGCCCCGTTTGATAACTATTTGGTTTTTAGTTTTTGGTTTTTGAAAATTAAGCTTGTTTTCTCTCAATTTCTCTACAATGGTTTTCATCTCCCTTAAGTAAGCATTTGAATTCTTAGCTAAATTCTAAAAACAAAAACAAGTTTTTGAAAACTACTTTTTTTAGTTTTCAAAACATGGCTTGATTTTTGAAAACATAGGTAAAAAATAGATAACAAACTAAGTAAATTCAAGGGTGGGAGTAGTATTTATAGGCTTAATTTTCAAAAACCAAAAACCAAAAATCAAATGGTTATCAAACGGGGCCTAAATAATTTAATTTGCATATCTGCTCTCATATTTGATGACTTGTGCATCGAATAATATACTCTCTTTTTTTTTTTTTTTTTTATCGTCAATATTCAGGTCAATAATACATGCACATTGCGAGTGCAACTGTTCCATTCTATGACATTTGGTTATTCAGTAAAATTTAATATTCTCGATAAATGGTCACTTTGGAAATTGAATTCGTTATCCTAAAATTCTCACTTTTTAAAGGTGTTTTCTTGACCTCTAAGCTAAGCTATAGTCATATATTTTTTTAATATTGTTAAAATAAATATTATAATATACCTTATATTATGGAATGGAAAAAGAAAAGATTATAATATATCTTATATATTTTTTAATATTGTTGAAATAAATATTTAATGTTAAATTACAAATTCGGTCTCTATAATTTGAGCCTAGCTCGTTTTAATTTGGTCTTTATGATTTTTAAACTTTTAATTTGACCTTTGATTTGTCAAATTTCATAAATCGTCTATAATATTAACAAAGTGACATGTTTCCTATTTATAGGGTAATGATATGTTATTTTCTATTGCTTCATTTGACCATAATATTAGGGTTTATGAGCAATTTGAAATGTTTCACCAAACTTTAGATATCAAGTTGTAACTTTTAAAATAACTAGTTAAAAGACACGAATGATGCACATAGTTAAAAAAAATTTAGAACATAAATTTTTATGGTGAAATTTAAAATTTGAATTAATATATTTTTCATTGGGTTTAAATTGTAAATATTTGGATTGAGTTTTAAAAATAAGTCCATTACCAAGAAAAATAGTAAATGTATACCTTTCTTCTTTCCACATGTTTCACTATTGAGCAATTTATACAAGTCCATTACTAATCCTAAGCCTCACTAACCTTTTGTTCTTAACCACCTCATTCACCAGCCTCCTACTCTTAAATTATCCCCACAATTTTGCACAATAGCACATGGGAAGAATGATTTACCTAAATCAGATCATACATAAATTATTGTTTTTGTTCCAATTAGATCAAATTTTTAAAGATAACATTAAAAATAAATCCAAATTGAAAGTTATTATTGAATAGACACAATTTCATAAACACAAAACTACAAGCTAAGAATCATACAGAAGAATGTTACTTTTATGGAATATTTTGGCTAAATTATTCAAAATGCCCTTAAAATTTGAGGTTGGTTAGTTTCAATTGTACCTCTATCATTTAGAAAGTTTGAATTTATCCTTGAGCTTTAAAATTATTCAAATATGCCCTCAAACAATTTTACCACACTATTACAAATTTGGGTACAGACCACACCTAATTGATTTTAAACATTAGACCATGATTTCTCAAAAATCCATAGTCTATTATGTTAGTAATTGGTCTAACTATGTTCTAAAATAAATACATGTGGTTATAGACTAATGGTTTTTAAAAAAAAAAACCATGGTTTAAAATCTAGCTTTACACAATAGTTTTAAAAAGGAGAATTGTAAGCTAAGCGAAATCTAGCTTTACACAACGGATGCTAGATTTTAAACTATTGTGTAAAGCTAGATTTTGGTGCCTAAACAGTATGCTCCACATATATTTAAGCTAAGCGTGCCCCATAGAAATTCTTCTCATACATGACCTTAAAAAGTTAGTCAAATTGGCTACTTACCTCTTAGGCCAACACGAAGGCAACCAAATTCTCTCTTTTAGGAAATTACTTGCAACATATAGCCCTAAGCCGTTCCTTCCAATACTAACCCCCTAAACACGCTAGCCCAACTAAAACATGTTAAACGTAACAAGTCGTCCTGAACTATTCTAGACACAATAATCATGAATAATGACTCTGAGCTTTGTATGTTTTTAGGGTGTTCTAAATTGCCAACCAATTCTTCGAGCATTTTCGACATACTGTACTCAGACAACATCCAACCATCCCAAGCAAACATTACCTAACTATTTAGTCCAATAACTTGAGCACTATTAACTCTATAACTTAACCATGCATGCATCTCAGATAGTCCAAACAATTATGCTCATTCCTTTTAGATCCACTATTCTTACATTCATACTTAATAGAGAAGACACAATCCTACTCACAATGCATACCAAAACCCAACTACATAACCAAGCTCTAAGAAGTTTTTCCAAACTAACTACTTACTAGAACAATAACACAAAATCGGGTCCCTCTGAACACCATACAAGAGATTGTGAATATTGCTAGCTGATCAAAACAGTTGTGGAACCCCTTTAAACATCAAGTCAAAGTATAAATAAAATGTGAACCTCATACTTGAGGAGTTTACTAGGCACGCTAGACGAAGACCAATATTCTAGAGCGCATACTTCCGAGAACATGCTCATCACCAATCAATCACACACGTATCATAAAATCTAAGAACCCTATATCCAAAGCATTAAAGAGTTATTCAATTAGGCTACTTACCCAAACAACAATCCAAGCTGCCAATTTGATGCTTGGAACGCTCATAACTCGCTTAATCAACCTCTACCCCTATTGAGCAACCGAACTGAGTCTGATAAACCTTGGGTCGACACAAAATTATCCAAATAGCATTGCAATCAATGTTTAAACCCGCAATTCTTCCTAAACCAAAGCCGATACACATATCCATGCCCAAAGAGGTACAACTCACATCGAAACGAACTTCAAAACGCCCAAAACAGCCCCCCGATGCTACTGTCCACTCTAGAATCCGTCGAAAATCTTGAATCCAACTTCTCCTTCACTCGCTCTGCCTCCACCGTTGCTTCAGGCCACCAAGAAACAGTTATCATATACACGGATGAGAGGGAGAGAGAGAAATCATGAGTGGATAGGGAGAAGAGCGAGAGAGAGAAAACGCGAAAGGAAAGAAGAGAAAACACTCATTGAAGCCGCTGCCGCCTTTAGCCACTCTCCACGGTCGTGGGTTTGCGCACTCCTCCAGCGTCAATCAGTGGTCGGGAGAAGAAGAAATCGTGAAAACCCTCTTTCTTTTCCCTTGTAGTCGTGTGAGAAGAAGAAAGCGTCGTTTTTTTTCTGTTCTTTTCTTATTTGCTTTTTTTTTTTTAGTACTCCACTATTCCTCAAGCAAAAAGACCAACTCACCCTCACCTATTTCTCTTATTTCTCCAAAGGCCAAACTCAACCAACAAACACACTTACACCTTTAAGTTCAAAAGAAATTGAGACCCAACCACTCTTTGCAGTCTTTTGTCGATTTAATTTAGTATCAGAATACTGAGCGTCACAATTAGTGTATCAGTAGTATATCATCACTCATTCAAAATGCAATTTCAAGTATAACACTGGTGTATCAATAATATATTAGCAAGCACTCAAAATTTATTTCAAGTATAATATTAGTGTATCAATAGTATATCAATACATATTCAAAATGCATTTCAAGTATATCAGTAGTGTATATCAATAGTATTTCATCACCCATTCAAAATGAAATTTCAAGTATATTATTAAAGCATCAGTAATTTATATTAGCACTCCTTCAAAATTCATTTAAAGTATAACATTAGTGTATCAATATATAATATATTATTAATCATTAAAAAAGCATTTCAAGTATATCATTAGTGTATCAGCAGTATATCAACACTCATTCAAAAATCATTTCAAGTATATCAGTAGTGTATTAATAGTATATCAATACTCATTCTAAATAGAATTTCAATTTCAAGTATAACATTAGTGTATCAGTAGAATATCAACACTCATTCAAAATTCATTTCAAGTATAAAATTGGTGTATTAATAGTATATCAATACACATTTAAAATGCATTTCAATTATATCAATAGTGTATAAATAGTAAATCAAAATTTATTCAAAATTCAATTTCAAGTATCATTAGCGTATCATCAGTTTATCATGACTCATTCAAAATTCATTTAAAGTATGAAATTGGTGAATCAATACTTATTCAAAATGCAATTTCAAGTATATCATTACTATATCAGCAGTTTATTAGTACTATGTCAGTTCTCATTAAAAATTAACCGAAGTATATTATTGGTATATCAATAGTATATTAGCACTCCTTCTAAATGTTATTTCAAGTATAAATTGGTGTATCAATAATATATCAACACTCATTCAAAATTCATTCAAAGTATAACATTGGTGTATCAATAATATATCAGTACTCATTAAAAATTAATTTCAAGTATATCATTAGTGTATCAGAAGTATATTATTAGTAGTATCTCATTAGTGTATCAGATATGTATTAGTAAAATATTAGCACTTATTAAAAATTCATTTCAAATATAATATTGGTGTATCAATAGTATATCAGTACTCATTAAAATGATTTCAAAAATATTAGAAGTATATCAAAACTCATTCAAAATGTGATTTTTGAATGTCCACATTTTTTGAAAAGGGTCTTTCCGTCTTTTCATATTGTATGTTTAGGCTAGGCTTTGGTTTTTTGCTTTATGTTCAAAATGTAAAAAGCATTGCTACAATTGCATTGCTAGATTGGTATATCAACATTCATATCAGGTATGTCAAATATATCGTTGGTATATCAACACTAATCATCAAGTATATCAGTGTTATTGATTCCTTCAGTAATATAACAAATCAGGTATATCAATGACATATCAACATTCATATTAGGTATAGAAGACAAACATTTAGGTTATAAAAAATGGACATTTCATCTAAAATCTGTAAATAACATAACATAATTCAAATAGAGAAACTGCACATAATAAAAAAAAAAAGTAAAGAGAAGTAATATATCAAGTATATTATTGGTATATCAATATTCATATCAGGTATATCGTTGGTATATCAGCACTCATAATTAGTTATATCAATGGTATAGGAAATCAGGTATATCAATAGTATATCAAATCAGGTATGTCAATGGTATATCAAGTCAAGTATATCACTGGTATATCAGATATACCATTGTTTGGGCTTCGTGTTCATTAAGGATATATTGGACTTTTTCTTTCTTTTGTGTGAGTTAAGCCTCCAGATCTTGCTATTTTTGTAAAATTAAAAAGTGATTGCAACTTTTCAAATTTCTATTAATTTTTTGCTACTTTTGCAAGTGCCCCTTTTAAAAAACTATGGCCTAAAATCTAGTTTTTCACCATAATTTTAAAAAGCCATGGTCTAAAATTTAACTTTACCCCATGGATTTTAAAATCATGGTCTATAATCTAGCTTTACACCATAGTTTAAATCTAAAATCCAGCTTTACACGGTTTTAACAAATTGTCATCTAAAATCTAACTTTACACCACTGTTATAGAAACCATGAGCATAGTCTAATTTATTGGTCTACTTTAAACCACAATTAAAAATCTATTACAGTTTCAAATTTGACTGTACAACATAAATCTTGATTTAAAGAAGAGGTCTTAAATTTAACTTTACATACTAGTTTGAGCATAGCTCAACTAGTTAAAGTTTTATGTCTTCGAAAAAGGTCAAATGTTCAAACTATTATTATTTTTAGAGATTAAATTGTCAAAAATTTTAAATTTAGAGACTAGTTGTTACAAATTTAAAAATACTGGATTAAATTGTTACAAATTAAAATTGAGAGACTAAGTTGTTAATTTCATGAAAATTAAGGGATTAAAAAGTGTTTTTTTAACATATATTTGTTTATGTTATGGAAACTCAGGCGTGTATGAATCTCTATGTTCTCTACCATTTAATTGTTGACAACATGGAGAGAGAAAATATTTTTTACATTTCTCTCTCTTTACTGTGCCTTTTCTTTTCTTGTTGTCAATAATTAAATGGTGAGAAGAGAAAATTTTCTACACGCTGAAGAACAACCAATTATTGTTGTTATGTTATCTTAAAAAGAAATTTTATGAGAAAATTTCTAGTACTACGGGAGTACCATACTCCCGTTGTTCACACTATATTTTAATACTAGTGAACTCCACATAATTTTTGGTAGATCCCACATAGTGTAACGATCGGCACTTTCAGGTAGTAATTAAGGCTTTACTTTTGAAATTTAAAATTATAGCAAGGTCGATTTCATGCTTAAAGTTGTGTTGGAAATTAATTTTAGAGATTGTATGTTTAAGATTGAGGTAATTTGAGGGTAAATTGGGAAGAAAGAGGGAAAATAAAGGGATTAATTGATTTGGGGGTATTTTTGTTCTTTAAATGACTTTTAGCCAAGCCAAGCCCAAGAGAAGCCAAGCCAAGCCCAAGAGAAGCCAAGCCCACTAATTCCTCTCTCTCTTATTTTAATAGGCACGCAGCCCTAGGTCAAGCCAAGCTCTTGAAGCCACTCCCAAAGCCAGCCATCATCTTCATCTTCTTCCTCTTCCCCTTGATTTTCGACAAGCACCCTTTTGAAGCAAGCAGAAAAATTTTCCAGTAGCTCTCACCATCACCTCTGACCGCCGATCGCCACCCACACCAAGTCGCCGCCGCAGACCCGACCGCCCAAACGCCGACAGCCACGAACCAACCGACGTGCAGATCCGTGAAACCGCCCGACTGCCGCACGAACGCGCCGCTCGGATCCGTGAAGCCTCAGACCGCCTCCTGCCGTTTGTGAACCACTCGTCGCCGCACGAATCGCCGCCGCACGAACGCCGCCGCCAGATCTGCCAAACCTCACGCTGCTGCCACACATCAAACCACGAGACCGGACGTCGTTGCTGCAGTTCGTTTCCCGGCGGATTGCTCTGTTTTGGGTCTTTTTTTCTGGCGATTTTCGGTACTTAACAGCCCCGTTTTGACTCCGTTTTCGCGTGGGTAAGCTAACTCGTGTTGTATACTCATGGATTTCACAATAGAATTCTGATTTTGGGCATTGATATGGAAGTTTGGAGATTTACCCATTAATTTTTGGGATTTATTTTTGAAATACCCATTGTAGGTGGAGGTTGGTTTAACAAAATTGAATCAAACCATCGGATTAATCGGCAAAGCTCGATTCTGTTTTGGAGAGGAACGAAGGTAAAATCCAAATTCTTTTTCCAAGTTTGGACTTTAGATAGATTAGACTTTGAGTGAATTTTACGTATGAGCCTTGGAACACATGAGTGATTATGAGTATGAGTTCCTACTAGCTATGGGTTTCTTGGAATAAGTCTGGAATCGGAGTTTAAAGGCTATGAATGTTAAGCTTGATCCTTGAAATTGGTTATAGGTACCAAGGGATTTCTGGAATAGGAGTTGAGGATCCTTTCTTGAGCTTAGCCAAGGTAAGGGACTTTATGCCGGTATGCTTAAATGCGAGTCAGGAACTGAATTGAAAAAAAAAATAATAATTTGAAATAAAAAGCTTTTATAAATATTTTATTATGGATTTTTGATAAATTTTTAAAATGCTTGTTATTTATATAAAAATGGATTTCTTTAGCTTGTTGTTTTCCCAATTTTCTCATGAATGTTATGCATGGTTTATGGTTTTGATTTATGATAAATGATGTGAGAATGTTGCTTGTGTTGCATCATGGAATGAAAAGTTTAAATTGCTTTGGGACCTCATGCATACATTATGTTTTCATGATAAAATTGATTTCGAAGGCTGTGGCAATTACCCACCTAAATTTATTGATGTACATCTATATGAAAAGGAGCCTTACGAGGCTATATAAAAAGGAACCTGAAAAGGTTAAATGAAAAGGAAAGGTTAGGTTGGGTTAATTGTCCACATTAAGCCGAAGAGAAAAGTTGAAAGAGGAACGTTACGCCATGAAAGGAATTTAGGTCCCACCAAAGGAAAGAAAGAAAATGTTTTCGAAAATTCATTATGTGTGTGTATGCATATCCTGACCCGGTAGTGAGGTCACTTACTGAGTATTGTAAAATACTCACCCTTTTCAAAAATATTTTTCTTTTCAGGTAAAGGCAAGGGCATCATGGGCGAATGACTTGGTAGTTGCTGCAGAGGCCATGGGCGACGTAGAAAAGTTTTATTTCCGCAAACTCTTATAGGCTAGTATTTTATTTATTTATTTTTCATGACCTTTTAACTGTCGAGTTCTGCAAATTATTTTTTTTGGATTTTAAATGTTTTGATTTATTCTTATGTTTTGAAATAAAGGGATCCTGAGCTAAAGTTTTTGATTGATTAATAAATGATTGAATCTTTTTGTGTCTTTATTAAAGATTTCTGACAATTATAGTAGAATGCATGTGGTAGCGTCCCTAGGAAGTCTAAATTGATAAGTAGGGTCGTTACACATAATTTTCAAAAGGATGCTGATGTGGCAAACAATAAATGGGAATTTTTCATACTAGGGAGTCATGGAATTTTCCTGGAAATTGCCAAAAATGAGACATATTTTAAGGGGGAAAAGAGTTTTAGGATAGCTTTTTTAATTATAGAGTTATAGGACTTTTTAAGAATGAAAAGACTATACTGCCCTTTAAAAAACTGAACCCCAATTCCCTCAATCTCTCGCGCATGTCTTCAGCACGTCTTCCATCTCTTGCGCGGCACTCAGAAATCGCAATCAACACGTCTTCACCTGAAATAACCGGCGAACTCGAAACGTCGAACAACCAACGGCAAAAGGAGAAAAGAAACAAATGGCGAACAACAAACTCTAAATGTCTTTACCCTAACGGCAACGTCATCTCTTGCATCCCTCAACTCTCATTCTCGGTTTGTTGTATCTGTTTGAAGAAGTAAGAATTGATTTCGTGTGCATTTTTCTTCATATAAATTACATAGCAGTAGCAGGATGTTTGTTAGGTATGTTAATTCGTTGTTCATTGTTAAATAGTATTGGAGGTTTAATTCACAATGTCCACGGGACTAATTTGAGATCCAATTGAGTTTAAAGAAAATATTATATTATTTTTTGATGTTGTGTGCAAAGTTCTAATCCTTCCATGTAGCATTTTGAGTCCATAATTGTGTAAAAAAATTTCTTGAAACTATGTTTTTTAGTGATTTCCTACACAGGGTATGCTTGGTTTACTATTTATTTTGAAATATAGTGTTAGAACTCTTTAGTCATTTAAAACTTCTCTTTTTGTTCCATTATATATGTGAGAATATGTATCTTTGTATTTTTGGACTAAATAGATGTGTTTGGATTATGACATTACACAATAACCATAACAAAAGCATAATAGATAAAAAAAAAAAAAAAAAAAAAATTGACTTGTTTTGCACTCTGTTTTTTTTTTTTTCTCGTTGTTTCTTGTACCTAGAAAGCAAGACAAGACATTGGATGGAATGCCAAAATTTCAAGCAAAAATTCATGGCAAAACATTCCAAAATGTGGGTTGTTTGATGTTTTTTTTTTAGGTATTTGGCTATGAATGTTTGATTGTTAGTTTGTTTGTGCTCTTTATGGCATTGGTTTCTGAGTATGAGACATTGTGAGAAGAAAAAAATGAATGCAAAAAATCTAATCAGGGTTAATTATGGTCAATTTTGGATTTATTGTACTTTTACTATTGTTATTGTGGAATGTAAAGCTATAAATTGTTACTCGATACTATTGTTCTGTGCGTACGAGAAACTGCGAGGAAAAAAAAGTCAATTTTTTATGTATTATATTTTTGATTTGTAGGGCTGCTCTCTATTTTCTGCGTTGTTTCCTAGGTACAAGAAATTGCAAGAAATTGTGAGAAAAAAATAGAATGCAAAATGAGCCCATTTTTTAAATATTTTACTTTTTCTATGGCCATTAAGTAATGTCTAGATATGTCTTGGTCTTGGATAACTTTATTAGGGTGTTTATCGTTCTTTAGTACATTCTCTCTTAGGTGCGAGAAACCATAGATTAATTCAAAAAGTAGTTTTTTTGTTTATCTATACTCTTGTTATGATTATGTTTAGAATGTGTAGCCATGGTTTAGTGTTAGGTACCTTGTTTTCTATGATTTCTCTCTATTTTTTACTTTGTTTCCTAGGTGCGAGAAAATGCTAGAAAAAAAAATAGAATGCAAAATGAGTTCATTTTTTAAATATTTCACTTTTTCTTTGGCCATTAAGTAATGTCTACATATGTCTTGGTGCTGGATAGCTTTATTAGGGTGTTTATCGTTCTTTAGTGCATTCTCTTCTAGGTGCGAGAAACTGCAAGAAACCATAGATCAATTCAAAAGGTTGTATTTTTTTTAATCTATACTCTTGTTAGGATTATTTTTAGAACGTCTAGCTATGATTTGGTGCTAGGTACTTTGATTTCTATGGTTTTTCTATATATTTTCCTTGTTTCCTAGGTGTGAGAAACTGCGAGAAAAAAAACATAATGCAAAATGAGTCCATTTTTTTTAAATATTTTAAGTAATATCTAGATATATTTTGGTGCTAGATAACTTTATTAGGGTGTTTATCGTTCTTTAGTGCATTCTCTCTTAGGTACGAGAAACGGTGAGCAACCATAGACTAATTCAAAAAGGTTTTTTTTTTTTTTTTTTTTGTATCTATACTCTTGTTATGATTATGTTTAGAATGTGTAGCTATGGTTTGGTGTTGGGTACCTTGATTTCTATGATTTCTCTTTATTTTTTGCTTTGTTTCCTAGGTGCGAGAAACTGCAAGAAAAAAAAAGAATGCAAAATCAGTTCATTTTTTAAATATTTTAAGTAATGTCTAGATATGTTTTGGTGCTGGATAACTTTATTAGGGTGTTTATCGTTCTTTAGTGCATTCTCTCTTAGGTACGAGAAACAGTGGGAAACCATAGATTAATTCAAAAAGTAGTTATATATATATATCCTCTTGTTATGATTATGTTTAGAATGTGTAGGTTTGATGTTGGGTACCTTGATTTCTATGATTTCTCTCTATTTTTTGCGTTGTTTCCTATGTGCGAGAAACTACGAGAAAAAAAAACATAATGGAAAATGAGTTCATTTTTGAAATATTTCACTTTGTTATGGCCATTAAGTAATGTCTACATACGTCTTGGGGCTAGATAGTTTTATTAGGGTGTTTATCGTTCTTTAGTGCATTCTATTCTAGGTGCGAGAATACTGCGATAAAAAAATAATAAAATGCAAAATGAGTTCATTTTTGAAATATTTCACTTTTTCTATGGCCTTAATTAATGTCTACATATGTCTTGGTGCTCCCTATATTGACAGTACAATTCTTGTTGATTTTTAGGTATTAGATATCCATGGCGTTGAGAAACCCCCCCTCCCCCCAAGTGCTTGATAAAGCCATCGGGTCACTTTCGATCTCAAGTTAGTAGTCGATCCCACATTGGGAAGACAATTGAGAACATTAAATCCAAGCTAACTCCTGATCAACAAGAAATGTTTAGATGTACTTACTTTGGTCACTTCCTTGATTTAGATGTCACATTTAATGGGCAACTCATCCACTACCTATTATTAAGAGAAGTGGAAGATGAGAGGGATAGTTGCATAAGTTTCATGGTAGGAGGAGAGGTTTGTACCTTTGGACGACCAGAGTTTGATATAGTAACTGGTTTGTGATGTAGTCCTAAAAGTTCTTCTTTCCAACTCAAAGTAAATCATAGACTGCGAAAATAGTTTTTTCAAGATAAGGCCACTGTATATGTAAGTGAGTTAGAGAATATCTTTTTGCAATATGAAGATGATAATGAGGACAACGTAAAATTGGCTTTAATATATCTCTTAGAATTGGGTTTGTTGGGTAAAGAGAAGAAACTAAAAGTCGACACGATGTTATGGGGGATCATTGATGATTGGCCTACCTTCAATAGTTATGACTGGGGCTCTCTCATTTTTGAACGTACATTATGCGGGCTGAAAAAAGCCTTGAGCATGGCACCATGGACATATATACTATAGTGGAATTTCCCCATGCTTTACAGGTACAATCAATATTTTACATAAATTTTATATGTTTAGATTTTATAAATAATTGTTTTGCTTATGTATAATAGTTATGGGCATATGAGTCAATATCAACCATAAATGGTTGTGTGGCAAAGAAAGTAAGTGACGATGCTATCTCTCGTATGTTACAATGGTCTTGCACACAATCTCCATCCTCCAATGTCATACATAGTCAAGTGTTTGAATTACAAAAGGTATACCACATGTACATAGTAAATTTCTTACATTTTATATTAGTTAATTATGGTGTTGGGTACTTACTTTTTTTCTTTTTCAAATTTCTAGATGAAAATTAAAGCGTTCCTTGAGACAACGGAAGAGGAAAAATTATTTGCTAGTGTCATTAGGGGCGGACAACCTCCGCACCCCTGCCTCTTGGGTCTCAAGGATTCATTGGCCCAAACATCAAACATTCTCATTGAGAATGTGACAGGACAGGAAGTGCCATAAAAAATATCGATGAAGAAAAAAAATGGCTCCAAGAAAAAACATAAGTCCAAATCCATGTCCTCGAAAGATTATAGAGACTTAAAGGAACGAGTCATGAATTTGGAGAATGGTATGGAGTGTATGACATCCAGTATTGCAGAAATCAAACTAATGTTATCAAGGATCTTGAAAGGTCGTGGGCTAGCGAAACAGGTATGCAATTTTATTATACAGGGAAAGAAGTTTGTGTTCAACAATATATTGATGTTTTCTCAAATTTTATTATTACAATACAGGGCGATAAAAAAAAAGATGAAGAAAATGAAAAAACAGAACTGGATGAAGTTGTGGGTACATCGACCATACATTCGATGAAAGAAGATTGGTCTAAAGCTGAAATGTCAAGTACACTTTCATGGTTGAAAATGCCAAATGATGACTACGGGGCAGTTGAACATGAGATACAAGAACTAAACAAACATGATGAATTGGTCGTGGTGAGTGCCCCAGTTAATGAGCTACCGACTGAAAATACTTCAACCAGAAATCGTGAGGAGTCAGATGTGACAAAGATATCACCATTCAAAGTTATACGTCCATATATCTGCGTTGCACGTAAAAAGCGTGTAAGTGTTCATATTTCTACTCCTTTTACGACCCTGAGTAAACAAACTAAGGCTTCCAACACTGTTCAACCACTGAATGATGATGCAAATGTTTACAATCCCATGCATATCATACCAACAAACGAGTTGGAAAGTGATAATTCTCATTCATGAGGATTATTTGGCCTTTAAACTTAGTTATACTTGTGATTTTTATTCATATTATTTAATGAAAAATAGAAAAGTTGTTGAATTTAATCACAATATTGTTGGAAGTCCTTTAAATTAAGTAAGTTGAGAAAAGAAAACAAAAGAAGAAAAAAATTCACACTTACTTAATGTTTTGATGCAGAATTTTTACGGAATGCAATAGCATTGCAATTTCTATTGCAATTTTGACAGATCTGAAAATTAAGGAAAATGCAGATTTCGGGATTTTGAGCAAGAATTACCCACGATTTCAGTTAGATTATGAGCTGTAATTGTCCGTCAACCAAGAGGGAAACCCTAGCATGAAGTCCCTATATATTTCGAGGAGAAAGCTGTGAGAAAAGGAGAGCTCGATTTTTATAGGAAGATTTCGTTTCGTTTTTGGGTTTTTCTTCACCTATGGCAGTAATTATTATTTTCTGAGTTGTTTTATTGTTCTTCTTCCTTAAAGTCCAGAATCTCTTTCTCAATCCCATCTCAACAAGAATTGGGTGTGGTCATGAACAAATTTCTTGTTGATTGAGCCAAGAAGAATGAGTTTTTAGGATAGTTAAGTTCTTATTCAATTTCTGCAAGCATTGTATTTTTTTTTTCTATTATTTGCTTTAAAGTTAGCTACTGGTTTGTTCTTTTAAATTTCTGTAAGTTTTTATTCTCTTTTATTTGACTTAGAAGCTACTGTATTTCGAGTTTTTTATATATAAGTTTCTTAGAATTGTTAAGGCAACATGGAGTTTTCTTACTTAATGAATACAACAATACTTTGGCAATTGAGTTTTTGACATTGAGTTGAATGTACGAGTTGTGGCACTCTTTCTTTGTTGCACCAATGAATTTTATCAATTCAAGATTACTGTTTTTTTGTTAATTTTATTATGATGAGCTAATTTTCCTTTGGGATTCAAGTTTGTGAATGCCCTAGAGGAAAGATGTAAGGCTAGATAGCAAAAATAATCTAGCTAACACTTGAACTACTGTTTGCTTTTGGTGAGTTCAATGTTGGGTAAACCCTAGTTGGCTATCTAGTGTTGCTTGTCAAGCTATAACTTAATATCGAAAGGGTTAAGGGAAACGGATGTCGCAAAAGCAATGGAGGAAAATGCTTAGACATAAGACCTGAAACATCGACCCTAAACATAGGGCAAGACTCCAAAACTACTAGAGTTGTGCCAAAAATATCTAAGTTAGATTAGCCATAGAAATATAAGTTTAATCACTTAGTCTCCTAAAGATACTTCATAGAATGTCGAATAGGAATTGAATTCAATTTACGTAGTCCTTGAGTTAGCTACGATTGCAATTGCCTTCTTGTTGCATTTCTTTCCAAAGGGGCATTTCAACTTCAATCCCTTTTTCATTTCCATTGATGTGTCAAACACTTTTCTTTTAGTCAAAACACCCCACAAATCATTTTCACCCACAGTTACTTTAAGTTCCAATTTGTCAACGATTTTGTGCCATCTAAAATTCATTTTATTAAAACTCGTTTCCTTAGGTATGATACTCTGGAATACTTCCAGTTTCTTATTATTCGATCACATGCACTTGCGTGTAGCAATCCGATTAGAAAGACTTAGGTGATGGATCACTAATAAGAACACAAACAATGATTTGTGGGACATAATAACTGGAAAAAAAACCAAAGTTATTTTTTAAAGAATTATTTATGTGTCGACATTGACTGACATATGAGGTAAAGTAGTATTTTTAACCTCTAACTTCTATTTTTTTTTTTTTTTTTGTATCATTGATAGTTTATTTTAATTTGGCATTAACTATGATTTGTTTTTTTATACAGCATTTAGTTACGATCTTCCTATTCATTCATTTGAAGCTAAAGGAAAATGAAAACTTTTGTTCACAGAACTTTACAACGGCAGAACGGTGGTCATGGTAGTGCATCTGAATAAAATATATTTGAATGTATATGTTTATCATATTCACTAATATATGTGTGTGTGCAGCGCCATCTACAAGAAAAGTGGCCCCTATATCAACGATGCATCGAGGAGAAACATTCATTCGACTAGCAAGCTAAGTACCGATTGGTCGATTATGTCATCGGATGTAATACTGACTTCAAGGATGCATGGGTGGATGTTGATGTTGTGTATGCACCATTCAACGTAAAGGGAAACCATTGGGTGTTAATTTGCTTTGATCTAATTCATTCTAAGATCAAAGTATGGGATTCCCTCTCATTATACACTACGATCCAAGAGATGACAACGTTGTTGATCCAGTGCGAACGTTAGTACCATTGATATTACACTCTACCGATTTTTTTTACAATGAGGGGTGGAGCGTCTAAACATATAGAACCTTGGCCCATTGTAATGGTAGAGTCGGCTCCAATTCAGCGTAATTGTTGTGATTGTGGTGTATTCACCATTAAGGTTTTTGAATACGTTGTAACTAGTTTTGATTTTGTAAGTTTATGTCAAGAAAACATGTCATATTTTAGAAACAGTTGGCTTTGCAACTATGGACAAATACTCTGATGTATTAAGTCAATAATACTTCGATATAATGTACATATATATTATATTGAGAATTTCATTATTTTGTGTACTTTGTTTGAATGTTAAGATGTTTGCTCTCTATTTATTGCCATGTTTTGTAGGTGCGAGAAACCGCGAGAAAAAAAAAAACATAACACAAAGTACCCACTTTTTGATATATTGCATTGTTTTTAGGTACGAGTAACTGCAAGAAACTACAAGAAAACAAAAGTTTTCTTAAAAGTACCCAACTTTTCTTTGTTTTTTAGGTACAAGAAACTACGAGAAAAAACAAATAGAACGGAAAGTACCCATATTTTGATCTATTAGACTTTTGTTATGGTTTTTGTGGAATGTCTAGATATGATTTGTTACTCGAAACTTTGATTTGTAGGTACGAGAAACTACGAGAAAAAAAACCATAACGCAAGTACCCATATTTTGATCTATTATACTTTTGTTATGGTTTTTGTGGAATGTTTAGATATGATTTGTTGCTCGAAACTTTGATTTGTAAGTACGAGAAACTACGAGAAAAAAAAAATAGAACGCAAAGTACCCATATTTTGATCTATTATACTTTTGTTATGGTTTTTGTGGAATAAATATGATTTGTTGCTCAGAACTTTGATTTGTAGGTATGAGAAATTATGAGAAACTACGAGAAAAAAAAAATAGAACGCAAAGTACCCATATTTTGATCTATTATACTTTTGTTATGGTTTTTGTGGAATGTCTAGCTATGATTTGTTGCTCAAAACTTTGATTTGTACGTTCGAGAAACTACGAGAAAAAAAACAGAATGCAAAGTACACATATTTTGAACTATTATACGTTTGTTATGGTTTTTGTGGAATGTCTAGCTATGATTTATTGCTCAAAACCTTGATTTGTAGGTACGAAAAACTATGAAAAAAAATAGAATGCAAAGTATCCACTTTTTGCTCTATTGTCTTGTTTTTAGTACAAGGAATGCAAGAAACTACAAGGAAAAAAAAAATCTTACAAGTACCCACTTTTTGCCTTGTTTTTCAAGGTACGAGAAAAGAACTAGAATGCAAAAGTAGTCAATTGTATAATACGATAAGATAGAACAATTAAAATAACAAATGCGTTCAATACCACAAACAACATTTAATATAACTAAATCGTTCAACATAACAAACAAGTGGTCCTTTAATCTCGCATTTTACTTTTTGGCATATACAATTACAACATGTCAATCTATTATGGCCTCGTTTGTCGCATTTGCCACATTTATGCAATATGGGAGTTTCTCCAACTAATGAGATTCTCTTTCTTTGGCGCCGACCAACCCTAGCCACTACTTTGGAAGGTAAGACATTCATTTCCACATAGTCTACATGTGTCTTCCACTTCGAGGCATTACCAACTGGATAAATAGGCTCTGCATATACAACCAACAAACATTCATTAGTATAATAACGAAGACATAAACTATATAAATTTATACTTCGAGCTCTTGCTGCAACAATTGCATGGTCACATGGTAATTGCTCTAGTTGAAACTCCTTACAACTACATTCTCGAGTATTAAGGTCAGCAGTCTCCTCCTCATCCACATCTTTCACATGTAATTGATAACAATCAATTAAATCAACCTTCATTGTCCAAGAAGGCGATTCAATATGATGACTACGAATATAGCAGAGAGCATGAATGCTCTTTTGAAAGAACCCAGAGAATTTCCAATTGCTGCATTTGTTGAACATCTGAGAGCTTTACTACAAAGATGGTTTTGGGAGCGTCGAGATGAAACTTCAAAAGTTACATCCATCTTGACGAAATGGGCAAAAGGAATTGTACAGAAAAGCCAGTAGCATTTTGTCACGATTCTTGAAATTTTGACTCACGATATGCTCTTGAAGCATTACAAAACAAATGCTCTATTATTTCATTCTTAAATTTAGTATTCAAATTTTCTCTCAAATGTTGTGCACAAAGACCATGAAATGCAGTGGAAAATACTGAAGCAATAGACTTCGATATGCTTTTATTTCGATTTGATACAAAAACCAAATCATTAACTTCACCTATTGCACCTTTTAACTTTTCCAAGAACCATTTTACAGAATCATCACCTTCTCTATCGACAATTATGAATGCAAGGGGAAAAATCTGATTATTACCGTCTAAGCAAGTGGCAATTATCAAAGTACCTTTATATTTACACTTCAAAAATGTTTCATCTATAACTATAACATGTCGCATACAATTTAAAAATCCTCGAATGCCATAAAAAGATATTTGAAGAAATGCCCATCTTCAAGTTCAATGTCCTAAAATGTACCTGGATTTTCCAGTTTAAGTTCTTCCTCATACCTACGCAATAGATTACAACTACATTCTCGAGTATTAAGGTCAGCAGTCTCCTCTTCATCCACATCTTTCACATGTAATTGATAACAATCAATTAAATCAACCTTCATTGTCCAAGAAGGTGATTCAATATGATGACTACGAATATAACAGAGAGCATGAATGCTCTTTTGAAAGAACCCAGAGAATTTCCAATTGTTGCATTTGTTGAACATCTGAGAGCTTTACTACAAAAATGGTTTTGGGAGCGTCGAGATGAAACTTCAAAAGTTACATCCATCTTGACGAAATGGGCAGAAGGAATTGTACAGAAAAGTCAGTAGCATTTTGTCACGACTCTTGAAATTTTGACTCACGATATGCTCTTGAAGCATTACAAAACAAATGCTCTATTATTTCATTCTTGAATTTAGTATTCAAATTTTCTCTCAAATGTTGTGCACAAATTAAAGACCATGAAATGCAGTGGAAAATACTGAAGCAATAGACTTCGATATGCTTTTATTTCGATTTGATACAAAAACCAAATCATTAACTTCACCTATTGCACCTTTTAACTTTTCCAAGAACCATTTTACAGAATCATCACCTTCTCTATCGACAATTACGAATGCAAGGGGAAAAATCTGATTATTACCGTCTAAGCAAGTGGCAATTATCAAAGTACCTTTATATTTACACTTCCAAATGTTTCATCTATAACTATAACATGTCGCATACAATTTAAAAATCCTCAAATGCCATAAAAGATATTTGAAGAAATGCCCATCTTCAAGTTCAATGTCCTAAAATGTACCTGGATTTTCCAGTTTAAGTGCTTCCTCATACCTACGCAATAGATTATATGACTCTTCTAGTGATCCACGTACTCGCATATATGCATTTTCTCTAGCACACCACGCTTTTTCATAACTCGTATTTATACCATAATCTTGTCTCATGTCTTCTATGATGTCTTGTGGTTTATATTAACGATCAATTCCCTTGAATTTTAATTTTATTAATTCCCCAACTACCCAAGATTTTGCTGTCTATGGTCGTGATTTGAAATATCAAGTGAACATGAATGAACATTTACATACTTTGAAATCTTGAATATGTCTGAACCCTTCAATTTAACTGCCCGTAGTCTCCATTTGCATTTATCATCAACACATCTAACATAAAGAATCTCATTGGTAGACTTCCTTACTCTAAATTCAAAGTTCTTTTTCATTACCATCTCACTTAATTTCATGGATAAGTCCCTCTTGTCAAAAAATATTTGTCCTACATCCAACTCATCATTTGTAGAGCTTCCTTTTGACCAAATATATATTTTTATTCATGCATGTCTTTTGGCTATCTGATTAACATTAAACGTCATGTTTTCTTTTGCAATATTTTGAAGTACTTCTTTCTTGTGGGATGTCATAGGATTCACAAGTAAAGTTCTTGGCATCATCAAACTCCAATGCAAAGTTATCTTCTTTTGAATCATATGATTTTCATCAGTTGGTCTCATTCTTGTCATCACCTAAGCCAACTTGAACTACATTATCATCTTATGTTGCATGCACTAGAATCGAAACATTTGTATCTAAGTTCTTAACTTGATTACTCCTAGAAATAGATTTATTGCCTTCAACATGTAAATCTCTAGCTGAGGTTGATCGATCTTCGCAAGCGCACGCGATCGAAGTAATATAAAATGGTATGTGAGTACCAAGTATCGAATCCCAAGGGAATAGTGTAACAAAAGTATTGTAAAGCAAAGTGTAAGCCAATTTGCAAACTTGGAAACTAAATTGCAAAAATAATGTTGGCATGGTGTGTTGGTAAAACAAACAATTGCAAAATCAAATTGCAGAATCAAGAAATTGCAATATTGAAATGACAAGAATTGCAGAATTGAGAAATGGCAATATTGGATAGTAAACTAAAATTTCAAAAGGAATTTAGATAAAGATGGGGCTCAAGAATGTCATTGCCCTAAGTAGTAATTACAAACCAAAATTGCAATTCCAACCTACTCTACACTCAATTGCAAACCAAAATTACTTCTCCTATTCACCTTTAAATTAGGTTTTTAGGAGGCTAAGTGAGAGACCTATATGTCTATAGTCCCTCTATCTTAGATAATTCGACTCAATAATTTTATGGATTTTGGAGTCCTTAATCCCTATGTCTAGGGTAAGAAATGGCTTATGTCTAAGCACTTTTCTCTATTACTTGTGCGAAATCTACTTATCACTAACCCCGTCGGTATTAGATCTAAGCTTGAGTTGCTACCCTAGTTGATCAATCTAGGATCTCAACGGAAATTTGTTCAACACAAGCAAACAATTGAGATGTAGGCTTGGTTTTTATTGAAATTTAGGCTACAATTTCTTCTTAGGGAATTCACATCCTTGAACCCCCAAAAAGTTTTAGCTCATATTTAAGATAAAAATCTTGCAACTGGTTTTTAAAGAAGAATTCATATTAGAAAGTTGAATAATTTTCTAATTAATACAAAATTCTATCCTAAGTAGTATTGGAGCAATTATGACCATAAGCTTAAGCGAATCTGGGTACTTAACCTCAAGGAATTCCAAAACTCTCAATTTAATTCAAAAACAGAGAATCAAAGGCATCAATAGGAATTTCAATCTTCTTCCTTCAACCTTTGAACCTGATAGATCTATAAGTATACCAACAATTATTGAAACTTATATGAAAGAAAAAGACAGAATCAACTAAGAACACAAGTCATTCAATATTTGTTCAACTCCATCCCAATCGACTCAATCTCTTGCTATTTCTAGGAGATTATTAGTCGTGACAATCCAAGTTCCACTTGAATTGGATTGGATAAACTGAAGTAAAAATAGAAATTGAACAATCATGCAACAGAAATATAAAGATTGAATCAAGGAGGAAACATACAAAAATTCACAAACAAAGGATGGAATTAAACCGAAAACTTAATGCGAAACAGAATTTGAATGAAGAACAAGTGTGTACTTCCAATGACTCTTGATAATACAAGAAGAAAATTTAGAAAAGTAAAGACATAATTGTAGTTCTCGGCAAAAATAGAGTAAAAGTTTGCAGAAAAACAGAGCTTCGAATTCCAAAAACCCACGAGCCAAAATTCCTCTTCCAACGACAAACACCCTTCGCCTCTTCTTCATTCACCCTTTGTAGATCTTCCCTAGGGTTGAATCGACCAGAGGTTGCGCTCCAATTCCCCTAATTCGAGTGGTAAATTGGGTTTTCCATATATGAGTTTGCGCGAGATTCCTTTCTTCTTTGAATTCTTCTATTGTTCAACAATTGCAAAATCTCAAATTTGCAATTTGATTTTGCAATTTACATACTTCCTGCAAACAAGATTAATTTATTTAGAACTCTATCCCAAATACCGCCATACTTATTTCTTTCTTAAATTGAGACAATCTTTCACTATTTTCAAATGGTCTTAAGTTAAAACAAGAATATTTTAAGCAATTGGAAGTTAAATAAGCCTTAATTCTAAGGCTTATCAGAGGTCAAACCTTTGTACCTAGGTTCAAATGAGATGTACAGGGGGACTTTAAACATATTTTCACCCAGAAGATAAAATTTCAAATCAGTCATTACTTATCTCAAATGGAGATGTTTGATTTTTAGATTTTATCTCATATATGCATCTCAGTTTGATATCAGACTCTTTAGGGTCAACTTCGGTGAGAGCATATATTTCAACCACTAAATCTTTGTGTGCGATTTCTTTACTTAGGACAATACCTTTCAACAAACCCCCTTCATATTTTCTTTCTTTGTCATCTCATACTCCACCATAATGAACTAAGACACGAACATGGGTCATCCTTAAATTATCACAAAATCTTTAATTCCTACAAAAAAAAAATGAGGCAAGAGAGAGGAAGGAAGACCATAATCAAAGCTTCAGGCAACAATTTATGGTCAAACATTACACAATAACTTATCGACGTTTGCTACACACAAGTGCACGTGATCAAAGTAATAAAGAAACTGGAAGTACTCCAGAGTATTGTACCCAAGGGAACGGGTTTTAAAAAAATCTACTAAGATGACACAAAATTTGTTTGCAAAATGCAATTGCGGTAACCAATGGTGTAAAAATGCTTGAGAGGTTGTTTTTGCTAAAGGAAATAAACAAAAATCAATAATTAAGAAAAATGGGATCCAAGTTGCTTATGCCCATTTGGAAAGAAATGTCACTAAAATGCAATTGCAATCGTAATCAACACAAGAGAACTAAGTAAACCGAATTCTACTCCTATTCAATTTTGCTTCAAAATCTTTAGGAGGCTAAGTGATTAAACCTATATTTCTATGGCTAATCTAACTTAGATAATTTAGCGCACAATTCTAGCGGTTTTGGAGTCTCACCCTATGTCTATGGTCGATGTTCAGGACTTATGTCTAAGCCTTTTCCTCCATTGCTTTTGTGACATCCGCTTTTGTGACATCTGCTTTCCCTTAACTCTTTCGATATTAAGTTCAAGCTTGACAAGCAATCACTAGTTGGCCGGCTAGGTTTTACCCACATTATTTCAACAAAAACAAACAAAGCCTCAAGTGTTAACTAGATTGACTATGCTTTTAAGCTTTACATCTCTCCTCTAGGGCATTCACTAACTTGAATCCCTAAGAAGGAATTAGCTAATTATGGAAGAAATGAAAACCCAAAATTTACTTGCTATAAAATTCATAATTAATACAACGAAACAAGGGAAATAACCTTACGGCAAACTGATTTGAATTTTATTAAGGAACCTTAATGTAAAATTAATCTAACAACTTAGAATGCCCACCAAAAAGTTAATAACAGTGCTGAAGTTTAAATACTTAAAATTAGGATTTCATACATAAAGCTACTAGAAATTTCGAACTCTTGTGGAGATAAAAATTCCAGAATTTAACAAGCTTTTATAAGAGATGGAAGAAATCGAAACCCAGGCTTCAATGTCTCATTCAAACTCAACAACATACAAGGGCACTAGACTAAACAAAGGCTAACTTTATAACTAAAATTTTGCAGAAAATGAAGGATTAAAACAGAATGGAATTGAAAAAAACAGAGTAACAAAACTCATCGAAATTCCTAGCTTTGATCGAACCAAAGTTCCTTAACAAGCAATTAGATCTTTACCTCCTCGAACCTTCGTTGATAAGGGATCAAACTCAGAATTTAAAGAGCAAAAGTACAAGAAAAACTTTTGTAAAGAAGACAGAAAACGAAGATAAAAGCTGCTGTCCGAAAATGAAAATAGCAGAAAAACAGAGTTTAAATCGAAGCCCCCTTTCTTCGTTCTTCCTCCCCTTTTATAGATATTTAGAGGCCTTTTCTTTCCATCTTGGGCTCCTTTAATTCTTGGGTAGACTTTGGGGCGTGAGATTAGGCTGGAAATTCTCCCATAAATCGAGCAATCTTCGTAAATCTTGGTAAATTTCCGTGATTTTCGTAATGAAGGATAAGTCCAGAAAATGCAATTGCATTTTTCCTCTTGTTCACCACTTTGCCTTCTCAAGGAAATGCAATTGCATTTCATTTGCATTTTCTTCATGTCTTCAAATCTGCACAAAAACAATAATTTTAGCCAACTTTCCTTTATCTTTTCAACTTAATTATTCTTTTTCCATACTCCGACAAGCTTGCATGAATTTATCTTATAAATGCTATTTTTAGCTTGCTCGTTATTCGACAAAATATGCAAAAATGAAAAGAAAACTTAGTTTTAGGGTTAAATAATCCTCATAACTGAGAATTATCAATAACCATAACATAAAAAAAATCAATAAAAAAAATTAGCTATAGATATGAATATTTAGTTGTTATTTTGGTTTATGTTCTTTCTTGCATTGATTTGTAAATATGAAATTCTAGGAAGGAAAAAAGAAGAATGCAAAGCTTTTAACTATGATCATTTTTTTTTATGTATTGTATTTTTACTATTGTTATTTTGGAGTGTTAAGCAATAAATAGGTGCTTGGTACAATAGTCATAGTTATTCTATTTTTTTTTTTTGGCACTTTCTCGTACCTAAGAAACAAGGCAAAAAATAGAGAGCAACCCTACAAATCAAAGTACCCAACACTAAATCATAGCTATACATCCTAAAAACAATCACAACAAGAGTATAGATAAAAATTTAAAATTAAAAAAAAAAAAAAAACTACTTATTGAATTAATCTATGGTTTCTCGCAGTTTCTCGTACCTAGAAAAGAAGGCACTAAAGGAGAAACACCCTAATCAAGGCACCAAGTCATAGCTAGGCATTACTTAATGGTCATACCAAAAGTAGAATAGTTAAAAAAGTGACTCATTTTGCATTCTGTTTTTTTTTCTTGCAGTTTCTCGTACCTAAGAAACAAGACAAAAAATAGAGAGCAACCCTACAAATCAAAGTACCCAGCACCAAATCATAGCTAGACATTTTAAAAATAATCATAGCAATAGTATATATACTATCCAATGTTATTTATTCACTTATACACCGTTCTACAAGACTTTCACAAGATAATTCTCATCCCACTACGCCCCAAGAATGCTAGTAATACAAGATGCTTCAAGGTATGTAGAAGTTCTATCTAAGAGTAGAGTACCAAAATCTAGTCAGAACTTCAAACTGACAAATGAGCTGATGATTCATTTCTCCAATAGAGAACAAACCATCCTTTGTTACTTCTGCATATCACAAATATTATGGGCTTATCTTCAAATCTATATACCTTCAAAGTTTTAATGTATAAATTGTAAAATAAGAAAAAGTAGATAAATTGTATCAACACTATAGTTTGATTATTATTTTGTTATAAAAGTTTTGTTATAGAAATTCAGATCGTATAAGATCCAATATTTTGAACATATATGGATCTGCTGAAAAGTAATAAGTTGATTAAGTTAAATTCAAGGATTCCAATCACTTGCAATAATCATAATCAATCAAAATAATCTAGAAAGTGCATACTTTTATGATTAAGCACTAACAGAATCGAAGGTCTTCCTTTATATTACGAGTTTCTCAAATAATAGAAAGCAAATGAATTGTAAATAGCTGCTGCAATTGACAAATATAAATACAGATACACCAGCAAGGTTGTTGTCTAAGAATCTGGAGAGCATGAATTTCATCTGTAAAATATCACCTAAATGTAGTTCTTAGGCTGATTATCTTTAGAAGATGCTTCCAATTGGGAAATGGAAAGAGTCGTCATCGTCACAACTGGAGCAACACCCTTTAGATGAAATTAGATCAAAGCCTTCAGTCGCAACCGGAGCAGCACCCTTTAGATGAAATCAGATCAAAGCCTTCAGTCGAAAATCGGAGCAACCAAAATCGAGTTGTTGTAGTCAGTCGAACTAGGAGCAACAGCCACCGTTTCCGTCAGTCGAACTAGGAGCAACCATCGTCGTCAATCGAAACCAGAGCCTTTAATTGTTTGATGCATGAGTGAGTGAGGAGAGTGCGTGAAGAAAGGTAAAAGAAATTAGGAAGATAAAGATATTAGGGAAGAAGGTAAAATTAAGAATTTTTTTAAAATAGGCAAATTGATAATTTCAGTCACTCAAAAGTCCTAGTTCTCTTTAAATTTAAAATTCATCTCAAATCTCTTTAATTCTCTTTATTTTGTCCTATTTTTAACTATTTACTAATTTTTTCCGGAATTGTACTAAAAAAAAAGTGCAAGAATTTGACACGTGCCGCCGCCGGCGAATTCCACTTGCAAACCTGCAATTAATTGGCGGCAACAGATAGTGAAGTTCCAATTCTCTCGAAAGCCTCATTTCCCTCCACCAATGGCACTCTTCAACTTCTTCGCCATGGCCGCAGCTCGAACCAGAACGCGATCGCTGCTCAAAACGCTTCGTAACATGAGTAATGTCCCTGAAAACACAGTCTACGGCGGCCCCACGACGCAGAGTCCAAACCAGAGAGTCACACTCACCAATTTGAGACAAAAGCACAAGAAAGGCGAACCGATCACCATGGTCACTGCTTACGATTACCCCTCCGGAGTCCATTTGGACATGGCCGGCATTGATATTGCTTTGGTCGGCGATTCGGCTTCCATGGTTGTCCACGGCCACGACACCACTTTGCCTATTAGCTTGGATGAAATGCTTGTTCATTGCAGGGCTGTTGCTCGTGGGGCTAGGAGTCCACTTTTGGTCGGCGATTTGCCCTTTGGTACCTATGAATCCAGCTCCGTACAGGTTGTTTGCCTTTTCCCTCTTAGGTCTTTGAAGAACTGCCTTTTAGGTCTTTGAAAAAATGACAGCCATCTGGTTTTATTAGTATAAAGTTAGAGAAGTTTGTTTTTGTTGTTGTTTGAGATGGACCGACGGGAATCTAAGGAATTCATTTGTTTTCACTAGATTGTAAAAAGTAAAAGCAATTCCCTGCTCTTGAAAGAATGTCTACTTTACTTGCTGGTGGAGTTATCTACTAAACTATTGAACAGGGGAGGTCTTAAATTCATATCAAAGTATGTTTTCATTTAGTTTCTTAGTTAAATTAGGCTAACATTATTTATCAAAATGCATAAACAGACCAATCTTGTGGAATAATTTATTTTGATAACTCAGAAGAAAGCTAGTTTAGAAATGTAAGAACTTATCTTTGATGGGAAACGTGAGTGGGATTGGATTGGCCTTAATTGGATTGCAGGAGCAGCCTTCTTTTATAGGGTGCTAAAACCTTAAACTAGGTGAACTTCGTGCAGATTCCCGTTTGACAAAAGTATTGTACACAACATCCCAATTTTTAAAATGATTCAGAACTGTGTTTCTATTATTGACAGGCTGTTGATACGGCAGTAAGGATTCTGAAGGAAGGGGGAATGGATGCAATAAAATTGGAAGGGGGGGCACATTCTAGAATAACAGCAGCAAGAGCTATTGTCGAAGCAGGAATTGCAGTAATGGGGCATGTTGGACTTACTCCACAAGCCATTAGTGTTCTTGGAGGATTTAGACCTCAAGGGAAGAATATTGCCAGTGCTGTTAAGGTACCCCCACTCCCTTACTTGTCTCTTCTCCGGGCACTATTTTGTTGTGATGTTGCATAGTTTGTCATGTTCGTTTTAGCTGTTATGCTGAATGGTGTATCTTTGTAGGTTGTGGAAACTGCAATCTCTCTACAAGAAGCTGGGTGTTTTGCTGTCGTTCTAGAATGTGTTCCTCCGCAAGTTGCAGCTGCAACTACAGCTGCGGTCCATATTCCCACCATAGGCATTGGAGCAGGCCCTTTCTGTAGTGGACAAGTTAGTTGATTGCATAGACACTGCTACACACACACACACACACACACACACACACATGTGTTTATATTTGACTGCCAAATGTATTTCCTTCAGCAGTTTGATAGTTTCTCTTTGTTTGATCTGACATATATTTTACATTTAAATTATTTCTTTATACATTAATAGAGGAGTCAGTTTTTCTCCCGAGTTCCAAATAAGAGAGAAGCATCGAAGGTTGACCTTTTTTAGTCTTCTTAAATGGTTTTTTTTATGGTTCTTCAACTTCTGCACACTGGAAGTGGAATAGATTGAACTGTAACTGTTTAAATTGTTGTGAGAATCGGTAGTCAAAGTGGATGCATCAGAACTTAGAAGAAATATTCAAGACTATTCAAATATTTCTACTTGCAAACAGTAAACTTAATAAGATTTCATGGAGGCAAAGTTAGCAATTTGTCAATATTTTGAGTTTGGATGCTGCTCTCACGAATTTGGAACAAGCTTGAGGAGAAAAAAACAGGCCTTAAATCTCACTCAACTGTATGATTTATTCAATATTTTAAACCAGAACTTATTGGTTTTTTATTTTTTGTTTTGCTTTCAACAGAAATGGCCATAGATATGTTGGTTTCATCATCCATACTTGTGTGATAAGGACCATGAACATAATAATTGTACTACGATGAAGTTTCTGCAAACATCGTTGGCCATCATGTTTAGGTTTAATTTGTGCAGTAAAACTTCGCATGGAACTTCAGTTCTCTCTATTGACAATGGTTTTGTATGGATGGTAGATTTCATTTCACTAATCTGTTCATTGTTGTTCATAGTCTTGCTCGTCTTTTCTTTGATCACTTGGGAACAATCGTAGTGTCAAGTCGACAATGTTGCCTCTGCAGCTGGACTAACTAATTTCTTGCACTCAGGTGCTAGTTTACCACGATCTGCTCGGCATGCTTCAACACCCGCATCATGCTAAGGTTATCATCAGGCTGCACCTTTGTTTCAACTAGGTTTCTCTATACTTGTTATTGTTTACGATGTTCGACTCCTGGATTGTATATGCCCTTTGCAGGTGACCCCAAAATTCTGTAAGCAATTTGCACAAGTTGGAAATGTCATCAACAAGGCTTTATCAGATTACAAGGAAGAAGTATCAAATGGTTCGTTTCCCGGTCCGCTTCATAGCCCATATAAGATCAGTGATGACGATTTCAATGGTTTCTTGAAAGAGTTACAGAATATGGGATTGGATAAGGCAGCATCTGCAGCTGCTGCTAAAGCCAACCAGTGATTGAACGCAGGCCACATTAGTGGTCGCCCTCCTTGGCCTTGCTTCCTTTTTGAGTTTCAGATAATTCATGGAATTTATAAGTTAGGAGAATTCGTTCAAAGAATCGTAGCTGATAAACACTTCAAACACTTGTGTATAAAGATTGCAATCAACGTTTTCTTTAGGCGATGGGTTACTTCTCAGCTTGTCTCTATGATCCCCTTTTGGTTAGCTGATGTGAAGATGTGTTTGGATTTTGAACAAAAATAAGGCACCAAAAAAAAAGAAGGAAAAAATGCAGAGCCATGGCCACAAGATGATTTCGTTTCTGATCAAAGATTGAGGGGTGGAATTAGCAAGTAGAAAAAGACCTTTTTCTTTTTGGTTTTGAGGACAAAAAGGCAGGAATGTGCACATCTGAAGTAAAGTTTTGTGTGTGTGTGTTTTTTTCCTGCAATTACAACGGTTAAAAGTTCTTAGCATTTGAAATCTGCATGGTGGCTTTTAGCTATTCATGTTGGACTAGAGGAATGTTAAAGATGGAACAAAATTTACCAAATGAATACCATGTCTGCTCTCATATTTGAATTGTGCATAGAATTATATATATATATATATATATAGTACACACACATACACCGTCGATATTTAGGTCAATATCATGCACCTCGAGGATAACTGTCCTATTTTATAACATTTGGTTGTTCAGTAAAATTTTAACATTCTCGATAGATGAGCACTATGAAAATTGAATTCATTATTCTAAAATTTACTTTTTTAGACTATTAAGCTTTTTTTTTTTTTTTTTGAGTATCTTAGACTACTAAGCTAACCTGTAGTAATAATTGTTGATAAGAATGAAGAAAAAAAATATTTTATAATATAAATATATTTTTTAAATATTGTTGAAATTAATATTTAATATTTAATGTTAAATTATAAAATTGGTCTCTATGATTTGATCTTAATTTTAATTTGGTCTTTGTGATTTTTAAAGTTTCAATTTGATCTCTATGAATTGGTCAAATTTTATAAATCATCCTCCTATTAATAAAGTGGTTTATTTTCTATTTGCAAGATAATGATATGATATTTTCTATTTGACTAATTTTGTCAAACGACAATATTAAAGTTTATGAACAATTTGAAATGAATCCTTAAATATCGAATTGCAATTTTTAAAATCATAAAAACTAATTTAAAACACAAATTATAGGACCCAATTGAAACTATGTCCAAACCAAATCATTGAGATCAAATTGAAACTTCTAAAATTAGAAACTCTAATATTAAACTCAAACTACAAAACCAAATTGAAACAAAGGAAAAATTATAGGGACCAAATTCACATACAAAAATAAATTCTTAAAAATTTAGAAGAGAAGATTAAAAAAGAAAAAGAAAAAATAATTAAAACTTAAACTAAGACCATTTTGGGAGGCCATTTCCCTAGCATGCTTGTTCGGTGAGTGATTAATTGAGGAGAAATTGTTCGACGAGGATGTTACAATATGGCTGATGGTTTTGCATTGTTGGGTGTATAAGAAAGAAACTACAAAAGTATTTTGAATTTGTATCTAATGATTATTAGAGGACATGAAGATTTTCGAATCTACATCCAAGTTATTAAAAAGCAAATATATTCTGAAGGCCTCATTGAATAATTTTTTCTAACTGAGAGCGTACTACCTCTACTTAGGTTACCAATGTTGTTATTACACTGGATCAAAACAAGAGCTACCATGTCGTTACTAGCATCAGGGCGATCAAAATTCCTCCACATCCTCATAGATGAAATTGAAAGTTTATTGTAAAAATCGACAACAATGTTTAGGGGAAAAGGTTAGAATTTTTCCCAGAAAAGTATTACTTTTAAACTTATGTCTATTGCTATACCAATATAAAGTTTAAACATTTTATGTTAGAATATCATTTTTGTTGCTATGTCTAATAAGTCCTTAACATGTTCAATTTTTTTAAAAAAATTAACATATCTATAAGAGATAAAATTGAATTTTGTGTCTAATAGGATATCAAACTTTCAATTTTGTATACAATATATCAATTAATTTTAAAAAATATTGACTAGATCAAGGATCTATTAAACACAAAATTGAAACTTCAAGATTTTATTAGATACTAAGTTGAAAATTTAGAGACCTATCAGAGACTCAAGGACTTATTAAACGCAAAATTAAAACTCCGGGGCATGTTGCAAAATTGATAAATAAAAAATTATCTTTGGGAATCTTGCTTTCAAAGAGTAAATACATGAAATACATTCAGGGGCTGTTTGGGGCACTGAGTGAGTTATTATAACAGGGGTTATAATAGTCTGTGGGTTATAATAGTCTGTGAAATAATATAATATTGTTTAAAATACAGAGTTGTTTAGTCTGAGGTTATAATAGTCTGTGTTTGGGGTGCAGAGTATTCCATGGGTTATTATAACACAGATTATTATAACCCTTGCCCCAAACAGCCCCTCATTGTTTATTGATTATGGTAGACAACCTCCAAATTAAAAAATAAAAAATAAAAAAGTAATGAATCTTTTACCAAAATTATCTCAAGCCATTTATTTAGTTAAGACAAGCTCTGTAAGTAAAAAAAAAAAAAAAAAAAAAGGGAAACACACTCACTTTAGCTAGCTCAATCATTTCCAACTCAAGGCTCTCTCAGCTTGGCACATGGTAGCAGTATTCGAATTTTATCAATTTTAATAATTTTAATGGGTATTTGTAATTTTTCTCCAGGGGACAAGATTAATGAAATTCAATCTTTCAAAGAATAAAAAAATGTCATAAGTTCAATCTGCAATATGAATTTTCACTGAAATTCATGTGATAGGAAGCAAAAATGTACTACATTCTATGCTATCTCAGATTGCAATTGATAACATCTAAAAAATTGTTAAAAACTACCAAAATTTAAGTTGATACAATAAAAAATAAAAAAAAAATGGAGAAACAACCAAAAAGAAATCAGAAATATCAAACCTTCATTTCCACCTTAGTGACTGCCTGATTCCTGTATAGATGAGCCCTAAAGATCTTCCAATCAGGCAGACTAGAAAGAACGAAATTCCGCTACTGATTTTATCAATTACTACTCTTATCAATGGCATCGTAATGTCGGATAATTCAATCAACAGGCTGAAGTAATACCTCCTGCAGTAATACAATTACAATTCTGTTAATTTAAGTTTCCAAAGACAATACATCTTATAGGTAACATGTAAAACACCATTTGAAAATATTGACACATTGACCTCTTTATCATTCGGGAACTCAATATGCACAAAAGAAAGCATACGTATGAACCAAAGGGGCTCCAATCAAGGAAAATGAGACCTAAAGGATAACTACAAAAAGACTTTGTCAACGAAGCCCCAAGAGAAACATGGAACCTTACGAGAGACCACACATCACTAGAAGTCTTCTAAAGTCCTCTAAAAATTCTATTATTCCTTTCACCCCACAAACATCACATATGAATTTTATTAATGGTCTAAACATGTAAAAAAAAAAAAGGAACAAGTTGAGTGCTCCCAAGTCCCAGTACCTCCCTTTAGAACACTACTCAACATCTTGCATTTTTTTTTTTTTTTTGATAACTGGGAGTCGGAGCTTTGCTCCCCTATACCTGGGGGCACCCGCGCCCGCCCCAAGGCCAGAACTCAACATCTTTCCATTCAATCCCTTCTATCCCAATATAACACCTTCCCTACTCCTAGTCAAATGGTTCCAACAAACTTTAATTACTAGTAGTTCAATTAACATGTTACATTAATATTTAAAGAACGATATTGACAAAAACTTACTAGAATTAAAATTAAAATCTTTAAAGTTCAAAGGTTAATAAAGACAACTATAGTTGAAGAACCAAATTTGTAACTTAACCCATATTATATCTAGGTCCATGAGGAATTCTTTTCTTTTTCAGAAAAGCAGTTCGACTACTAAATATTGATCAAAGCATGCAGCAAATTTTTCCTGTTAAAGGTATTTCAGAAATTGTTACAGAAAAGTGACTGTCCCTCCGCCTCAAAATTGGATTGAGCAACATGCATGAAAATTAGAGAATTATATGGATTATATTGAAAGAACGTACCATCCCCTTAAAGCTCTCAACTCCTTGGTCCGCTTTACAGGCATGGAGAAGGAGCGTATCACAACATAATGTAACTGAGAAGACAAAGTTTCTGTTCTTCTGAGGATATGTTTCATCCACCAATTATCAATATTGGCTTGTCTGCTGCCTGGTAGCTCAATCTGTTGACTACCAAGTGTACATAGATCAAATCGGTCTTCATACATCGATACAATTGCCTCGACGTTTTGATACAACCATTGGTTCATGGCCACCTATCGACAAGATCCACCCTCAAAATTTTCTTCAATGTATGGAAATAATTTTGCAAAAGAAAATGTCAATCTGGAGGTCTATTTCTGCTACGAAACTATACTATGCAATCTTGAATAATAGAAACCATCCTTTTCTGTTTACCATCAGGTTTTAATCTGACTAACGTATTCCTTTCATACTTTAACCAATACCACTCCTATTATTGTAACACGTCCTCCCCCTCCTATGCAAAAAATCTAGTCTCCAAATCAGCTAGAGATTTCTATTAAATCACCCATCAACCCAAAAGCTTGAGCTAATGGGTTATGGTAAATTTAATTATATCAACACTCTAACACTTCTCCTCACTTGTGGGCTTGAAAATTTGTAAGAGACCCAACAAGTAGAAATCAATATTAATTGGGGAGGAAATGACATTACAGGGTTCAAACCCAAAAGCTCTAATACCATGTTAAATCACCAATCAACCCAAAAGCTTAAGCTAATGGGTTATGGTAAATTTAATTATATCAAGGGAATTTAAAACAATAAATTAGCCATATAATATCCATTGCAAAGCTAAGATCCAAAAAAAAATTCTGCAACAAAAAGGGGGAAGTCAAAAATGAAGGGAAGTATTTTGTTTCAACAAATTGGTCAAATGCATTATGGAAGTTTCTTCATACATCTTTTTTTTTTTAAGTACAACAACTGTGGAGGATAGAGATTTGAACTTGCAACCTCAAGGGAAGGAATAGATGCCAAGAGAAATTGCAGACAAATTAAAAAAGCTAGATTAAAATTTTGTGCAGGAACAAAATAACATAACACAAGACAGTGGAGTAATATGTTTGTTTCCAAAAATGACAATGGACAGGAATTTTTTTTTTTTTTTTTCTAGTTGGCTGATTGGCTCTAACATGTTAGAAAAAGAACTTGGAGTTCCCCAATTTGTCATGAACAAATAAATTAAAGAAGCTATAACTATAAGGGTTCATCAACCATATATGATATATCATTAACCCCCAGGAAAAAGAAAAAAGTACCTCATTACGCAATCTTTGGAGTGCTCGTGTTGAGAGGGTACACAATGCCAAGCCAATGTTATCCACTTCATCAAAGAAACTGCTGTCAACAGAAATAAATTCCAGATACATACTTGCAATCCCGTCAGCAAAGGTTATCAGTAAATCTTCTAATATTGAAATCCCATGCTTGACATACAGGCTATGGTCATAATAGCAATAATCCCTGCTAAAAACCAAAATTCCAAAAAAAGCCCCGTTAAAAGACAAGTAATGGAAGAACTATATGAATCTAGTCTGAGCCGTCATTAAATATTTGAAGAAACTAACAAGCCATTGCCTTAAAGTACTGGCAACGAATTAAACACGCACACAGTATTGAAGGCCTACCAAGCAAGCAAGAATTAGAATGATAGGCCTGAAGTCACCAAGTCTAATACATGTAGGAATACATGTAGGAAAGGAGAGTCGGTTGATGTTTTACGTAAGGAATGAGCATGTAATAGCTGAATCATTTGGGCGTATGTTGCTGTGATTTTGTGGACCCGATTAAAATTCTGTAGTTAGAGTTTTTGAGTACTTGGGAGGTTTTTGAGTGCATTTACGATGAAGGAGAGATGCATGTTTCTGGGTATCTACTGCAAACTCATATTTTAAGTGTTCTTGAGAGAGCAGGGAGCTCTCAAATCTCCCCTGGCTTTTGCCAAGAATCGTTGATAAATAAGTTGGGATTTACTATAGAATACCAAAGTTAAAATTCTGATTTCCCTTTGACTATAGAGAACGACCTAGATATCACAATTTCTTTTGCGAAATGTGATGGAACTTCCTAAACTTAGACAGAAGAAGAAAACAAAATACCTGCGAGCACCAAAACTAAGAAAGTGCATCAATTCTGCATACAGCTCTTCCTTGCCAGACTTTTTAATACCTTGTAAAATATTGTCTTCTGCTTTTAGCTTCTCAGACATTGAAGAAAGAAATGCCTATAGACATTCAAGGAAGGGAAGAGGCAAGAGTGTTAACTAGTACAGCTACGAGAAAATGATAAAAAAACACATTTGGAAGATAAAATTTGTTCCTAGAAGTACCTTACTAGAATCATTATTTTCCATCGACAGTTCGTTTTTCAGCCAAGACATGCAAAGAGGTTGAGAGGATTTTTGGATAAATTTAGAAAATATTTTAGACAAATCATCCATGTTCTGAATAGTAGTATTGGAAATATTGTTGACCTGCAAAACAGAAGTCAAATTAACAAAAGATGCAAAATTTTCTACAATGAAATTGAATTCTGAGAATCTTCAAATTTCCTTAAAATGAATTACCAAATTAGTTGGTAAACTAAAATCCCATGAAATCAAGGAAATAAAGCTTTTGGTAGATGCCCACGGGGAGTGTCACTGAGCTGGAACCTATATTTGAGGCTGAGAGGCAGGGAGTTTCAAAGAAGCTGAAACATTGTTTGCAACTTTGACTAAAGAATTACAGAGATCCCAAATAAACGGGTGATGCTCCTTAAATTTCCGTAACTTCTCTGTCAAACCTTTGTGTAGCCTTTTAACAGAAACCAGAAGATGAATTGCAAATCAAGGTAGCGAAAGCAGTCTGGAAAAATAAGTTACCCAAGTAAACCAAGTTATTTATTTATTTACTTATTTATTATCATTTTATGTGGGTTCTTCTTGGATCCCTGAACACTAGGGAAATCTTAAAACGAAGGTGGCCCAACATGATTCTCAGACCAAATTGATATGTACTGTGAACCATGAATTAGCCTAGTGGTCAATAAAGGTCATGGGAATAATAAAAGGGCTTAGCGGGAATGGATTTAATTCGTAGTGGCCACCTATCTAGGATTTAATATCCTACGTGCCTGGCAACCAAATGTAATAGGGTCAGCCGATTGTCCCATGAGATTAGTCGACCGGACACTCACGGATATATGAAAAAAGAAAAGGTACTGTGATACCAAAAGGAAGAGTGACAAGATCATTTATTCTTCCTTTGCTCATACAATATATTCCATTGGAGCGCTTGTCACTCGACTACTTGGTGGACATATACTTAAAAAACAAGGCAGAATTCTTTGGATGAATGGGGTGAAAACCCTGCTTTGGGAGTTGGGGCTACAATGTATGCACAGGATCTTCTTAGACAAAGGAAGGGAGAAAGAGGAAATACGGAACTTGACAAGCTAGCTTCTAATTTGTCCTGTTTGGCTAAACCTTTTTGTAACTAGTTATTCCTCGAGCAATAGAGAGATGGAGATGCTCATGGTGGCAAAAGCAGAAACAGAAGCAAGCACTTATGCAAATATCATTATAATATAATTGTCACATAAAAAAATTACAAGACAGTTCATCATAAATTTGCAGATCCCATGTAAGGTACAGTACTCGTAACAGTAGGCTATGATTGAAAATAAATACTATTATAAAGAAAATAACTAATTGTAGTTGAAGACGCCTAAAAATGACTAGGGAAAAATATATTCCTCTTTTCATCAATATTCAAGTTTCAACACTAGTTTGCATATTTATCTCATAATGTCTATAATAACTACATAACAAGTAACCACAACCCAAAGATTAAAAAGAACATGCAGAATATAATGTGGCAAGAAAGTACAGTACAGTTAGATGCCTGCCTCTTCCTCGATTAGTTGAAAAGAAGCCCAAAGCAATCTTAACTTTGGACCCTCAGCAATTGCATTCAAGCTTAGAGGTTGCTTGGCATGACATTCTGCAAATTCAAATACCTCATTTTCCATACTTCTCCGACGTTCAAAAGCATCTAGAAAATCCAAAATCTTTCCTTTAACTACATCTAAATCATGCTTCGGATTAATTTGGTCATCAGTCTTCATGCCACTGCAATAAAAAGATATATAAATAAAATATGAAACCTCAAAATAAACAGGAGTAGACATAAATTTTAGATATACACATCAAATAACAAGGCAACAAACAGCAAATCATGTTAGTTAGCGACAACATATCTCAACCTTGCAAACTGTGCACCCTTACCTACCAGAAAAGGTCGGGTCATCTGAGGCTGCATTGGTATGAGAGATGATATTTCCAGGTTGATTAGACTTTGGTAGAGGTATTACTCCAGCCATATACGTTAGAAATATACTGGTCATCAGAAGCAATTGATCAACAAAAAGTACCTCAGAGGCTGTCATTCCATCAACGTTTACCAAAGACCTTAGGCAAGCATGCTCTCTGAAGGTCTTCATGGGAGGAGGATTTAGGATTAAGTTTGAGCCACGAAAACCACTAAGCTCACGCTTTCTCCAAGTTGAGATCCTTACGAACTTATAGCTCTCACAAGAGGATTTTCTAGAATACAAAAGTTGAAATAAGAACATCAAATTGTACTAACACATGAAGAATCAATAAGAACAAGGAATTCAGTTTATACATATTCTTAAGATAAACCAAAGCTTACAAAAAGGATGAAACCATTTTTGGGAGTCTCACGTAAAAAGAAACTATGCAATAACATTTTCATGAAGAGAGCATAACTGCATAAGGAACCATAAACAATCACCATGGAGACACACCGTTCAGTTTATTTTCTCTTTCTAACAGAGGACTATTGCACACAAAAAACAAGTTTAAACTTTAATAGCCACTTCCTAACTTTATCAAGACTTTTAGACATTCAAAAAAAATGGTTAACATAATTATGGCCAATATTAAATGTATGCAGGAAATGGAAAAAGTATAGTCATGAGATAAAATAAAACTGAAGGTATGCAAATAAGCAAAATCAGTTAACCTCTGTTCTCTTTTAAAACTGAAATTGCATGGTGCGAAGCTTTTGACTTTGAAGGGAGTTCTCCAAACTTGCAGCTTGATACATGGTGTGGCAGCCACATGCTCTGCCATCTGTAGAAAGTTCATTACTTTCAGTCAACACATATGACGCCGTTGAAGTAATTTTGAACGAGCCAGCAACAACTACATGTTCTACAATGGAAGGTAAAATAATAGACTTAGTTTGTAAGCCTCACAGAAACAGTGAGATTTATAATGAGCCTAGACACTTGGAAGAAAAGGGGCCTGACAGTCATTGGTGAATTAGGAATCTTATATTTTCAAATGTGGTGGATATCCTATTTTTAATTTTAATAGGATTATCTATTTTGAATATAACTAGGAGTCCTGTCGTTGCTGAAAATGAAATAGTCCTCCAACTTCATCTATTTAATAAGTTGCAACACTAATGCAACTTTAAAATTATGAGCCTCTTGAACACGAACAAGATTAAAAATTAATGAAGAATGGAATCATCCAAGAAAAATTTGGAGTACAAATTTGTTTATATCTTCTCTTTTCTCTCAGTTCTCTCTCTCCCCCCACCCACCCAATGTCAAGGCTCAGCTAAAAACATGCTCTCAGCACAAGTTCTAAACTGTTGAGTTATGAGTTTTTTCTTTTTAATTACATTCAATTTTTCACTTTAATGTTTTAAGTTTCTTTTTTAAAAGTTAGATCTAACACATTTCAGTTTTTTGTCTTTTAAGTTTTCTTTTAAGCTTTGTAAGTTTCTTTATTTAATGTTGTAAGTTAATTTGTGATATTAATTAGGTTCATGTTTTGTACACCTATAAAGGGATGAACTTCCATATGAAGATTGTATCACCATTTTTTTCTATTTCAATAGAAGCTAATTCATCTATTGGATTTTACTCTCTCATTTTTATTTTCTCTCTTTGTTCAACAAACATTGAGACTTTGATTTGATTATTGCTTCCGCAATATTTTTTTTTCATCCTTCATTTTTTCTCAACAGTGGTATCAGAGCCTTAGATTTAAAGGGCTGTAATTTTATTTGAGAGTGAGAAATTCAAATTTTTTATTTGAAAAAATGTCTTCTAATTTTGGTGTAACCTCTCCTCCACATTTTAATGGTGAAAACTACCATTTTTGGGTTGTTAAAATGCAATCCTACCTCAAGGCACTTGGCCTTTGGGAATCTGTCTCAACTAATGTTGATCCTCAACCATTAGGAGAAAATCCAACGTTGAATCAGATCATACTACATGAAGAGGAGAAATTGAAAAAGCCAAAGGCTTTATCTGTTATTCATGCCGCTTTATCTGATCCTACTTTTGCTAGGATTATTGATTGTAAAACGGCAAAAGAAGCTTGGGATAAATTGCAGGAGGAATTTGAAGGAAGGGCAAGGGTGAAGGTTGTCAAATTATTGACTCTCAAGAGAGAGTTTGAAATGCTGAAAATGAAGGATTCAGATTCTGTGAGAGATTACACAACAAAAGTGATGACCATTGTAAACCAGATAAGACTAGCTGGTGAAAATTTTCCAGATCAAAGAGTTGTGGAAAAAATAATGGTTAGTGTTCCCAATAAATTTGAGTCAAAGATCTCAGCAATAGAGGAGTCTTCTGATTTGACTACTCTCTCTATATCTGAGTTAATTAGCAAATTACAAGCTCAAGAACAAAGGGATACAATGCGCAATGAGGAGCATGTTGAGGGTGCATTTCATGCCAAGTCTAAAGGCAAGAAACCTATTGCAGAAGATGATAGACGGGAAACCAAAAATCAGGGGAGCAAGGAAAAAGGAGGAGCATCAAAGAAAGGTAAATTTCCTCCTTGTCGTTATTGTAAAAAGATCAATCATGCTGAGAAAAATTGTTGGTCCAAAAACAAGCAAGTCTATCATTGTGATTATTGCAACAAGGATGGTCATACGAGATGTTTTGTTATGCCAAGAAAAACCAAACCCAACATCCTCAGGAACAAGAAAATTGTGCTCATAATAATCAAGAAACAAATTTATTGTTTATGGCCTCTCATATTGATGACAAAGAGTCAACCTCCTGGCTTATTGACAGTGGATGTACTACTCACATGGCTAAAGATATCAATCTTTTTAGCCAAGTTGATAGATCTATAAAGTCTAAGGTCATACTTGGACATGGCGAGATGGTGCTGGTTGAAGGTAAAGGTACTGTCATTATGCATACTAAGCAAGGTGAAAAGAAAATATCCAATGTTTTATATGTTCCGAGACTATCTCAAAACTTGCTCAGTATTGCTCAATTGTTGCATAACAAATTTTCCGTGGTTTTCAAGGACCAAGTTTGTGTTATTTATGACCCACAAGGAGTAGAGATTGCAAGGGTCAACATGGTTGGAAATGCTTTCTTTTTGAATGGTGACTCTTTATGTCATCATGCACTAAATGTCAAAGTGGAAGAAAGCAAGAAGTGGCATCATCGCTTTGGTCACTACAATAACAAAGCTTTGAAAATTTTGCATTCTTCTAATATGGTTGATGATTTTTTCAATTTCACCTCATTTGATCAGATTTGTGAAAGTTGTCAAGAAGGGAAGATGCACAGATTACCTTTCCCAAAAGGTGGCAGTTTTAGAGCCAAAGACAAGCTTGAATTAGTGCACAGCGATGTTTGCAGTCCTATGCGCAATACATCCATTGGGAATAATAAATATTTTATTCTATTTATTGATGATCTCACCAGGATGACTTGGGTATATTTTTTGGTTGAGAGAACTCAAGTTTTCGAAATTTTCAAGAAGTTTGTAAATTTGGTTGAAACTCAAAGTGGTTGTAAGCTCAAAACTTTGAGAACAGATAACGGGAAGGAATATACTTCCATGCAATTTGACAAATTTTGTGAAGATTTGGGAATCCAGCACCAACTGTCCATTGCTTATACACCAGAACAAAATGGTGTATCGGAAAGAAAAAATAGAACCGTGATGGAGATGGCAAGATGTCTTCTCTTTGGAAAAAAATTGCCAAAGAAATTTTGGGCAGAAGCTGTATTTACTACTGTTTACTTACTCAATAGACTACCAACAAGGGCAGTTGATGGCAAGACTCCATATGAAGCTTGGTCAGGTAGAAAACCTTCCGTTAAGAACTTGAAGATTTTTGGATCTGTATGTTACTCTTTTATTCCTTCTATTAAGAGACCCAAACTTGATAAGAAGGCAATTAAGGGAGTATTTATTGGTTATGCTGCTGATTCAAATGGGTATAGAATTTTTGATTTGAACACTGGAAAGGTTATCTATAGTCGTGATGTCATTATTGATAAAGATTCTTATTGGGATTTTGAAGAGCAAACAATTGTGAGAGACTCATCCACTAATTTTGAAATTTTAGAACAAAATGAATCTTATTTTGATTCAATTGATTCTAATGATCAAGATAGCCAAGATCTTCTTTCAAATGATGATGATCTTGTTGATGCAATTGGTGATGATCCAAATTACAAGGTAAGATCACTTGCTGATATATATGAAAGTTGTAATCTTGTTATTGTTGAACCAAATAGCTATTATGAAGCTTCACAATCTGCTAAATGGATTGCTGCTATGAAAGAAGAATTAGAGATGATCAATAAAAATAATACATGGGAGCTTGTAGCGCAACCGCGAGGAAAGAACACCTTGGGTGTGAAATGGGTGTTCAGAGTGAAGTATAATTCTGATGGTTCAGTCAACAAATATAAAGCAAGGTTAGTGGTAAAAGGTTATGCACAACAACCTGGAGTTGATTATGGAGATACATTTGCTCCAGTTGCACGACATGACACAATACGATTGATTATTGCTTTAGCTGCACATTTGGGGTGGAAAATATTCCATCTAGATGTCAAATCAGCTTTTTTGAATGGTGATCTTGAGGAGGATATTTATGTGAGCCAACCTGAAGGGTTCGTGGATAAAGGCCAAGAAGATAAAGTATATCGCCTGAAGAAAGCTCTCTATGGATTGAAGCAGGCACCTCGTGCTTGATATAGTAAGATTGATTCCTACTTACTTCTTCAAGGTTTCAGTAGGAGTATGAGCGAAACTACTCTCTATGTTAAGGTTGGTAACAACTCTAATCAACTCATTCTTTCCCTTTATGTTGATGATATGCTTGTGACTGGAAATGATTATCAAATGCTACAAGATTTTAAAGTTGAGATGGAAAAGATGTTTGATATGTCAGATCTTGGTTACATGCATTATTTTCTTGGTATGGAAATTCTTCAAGAAGACAAGGGTATTTTTATTGCCCAAAGAAAGTATGCTCAAGGAATTTTGAAGAAATTTAAGATGGAAACATGTAAAGCTGTTTCTACTCCTTTGGCGATAAACTTGAAAGTGTCAAAGAATGATGGTGAGAAGCTTTCTTATCCTACAAATTATAGAAGTTTAGTAGGAAGTCTCTTGTATTTAACAACATCTAGGCCAGACTTGATGTTTGCTGCAAGTTTGCTCTCAAGATATATGAATTCACCTAGTGAAATTCATTTTGGTATTGCTAAAAGAGTCCTTAGATACTTAAAGGGTACCCTTGATTTTGGAATTTGGTTCGAATTTACAAGTGATTTGAAATTGACTGGATTTTCTGATAGTGATTGGGCCGGTTGTGTCGATGATTCTAAAAGCACTTCTAGTTATGTTTTTTCTCTTGGCACTGGGATTTTCTCTTGAAATTCAAGAAAACAAGAAGTAGTGGCTCAATCTACTGCTGAAGCTGAATATATTTCAGCTGCATCAGCCACAAATCAAGCAATATGGCTTCACAAATTGCTTAGTGATTTGGGATTTGAACCTGAAGAACCTACAAAATTGTTTTGTGATAACAAGTCTGCTATTGCTATTGCCTCCAATCCAGTACAACATGGTAGAATGAAACACATCAAAGTTAAATTTCATTTATTGAGGGAAGCAGAGAAAGAAGGCGAAATCAAACTCATTTTTTGTAGTTCTAAAGAACAACTTGCCGACATTCTCACAAAAGCTCTACCACAAAGGCAATTTGTGTTTCTACGCCAAAAGCTGGGTGTCACAAAGAAAAACCTCAAGGAGGAGTGTTGAGTTATGAGTTATGAGTTTTTTCTTTTTAATTACATTCAATTTTTCACTTTAATGTTTTAAGTTTCTTTTTTAAAAGTTAGATCTAACACATTTCAGTTTTTTGTCTTTTAAGTTTTCTTTTAAGCTTTGTGAGTTTCTTTATTTAATGTTGTAAGTTAATTTGTGATATTAATTAGGTTCATGTTTTGAACACCTATAAAAGGATGAACTTCCATATGAAGATTGTATCACCAATTTTTTCTATTTCAATAGAAGCTTATTCATCTATTGGATTTTACTCTCTCATTTTTATTTTCTCTCTTTGTTCAACAAACATTGAGACTTTGATTTGATTATTGCTTCCGCAATATTTTTTTTTCATCCTTCATTTTTTCTCAACATAAACAACAGGGAGCATACAAAGTATAGCAAATATCCCGTTCAAATACTGTAACGAGAGATGCATTGTTTGCCGCTCAATTCCAGTGTCTATATACTCTACAATCTCTTCATCAAATGCATAGAGCATATGCATCGGAGAGGCAATGCAATATTTGGAAACTGAGTTCTGAAAGAAACTTAATGATAGAGAAGCAAGAGAATGGCCACGCTAATTCCATACCTTAAAGGAGCATGACCCTTAACACTAGATCATCGTCCCTAATGAGTTTTAGGCCATTCTCTTGCAAATATTTTATAGAACACCTAATAAGAAGTACTATAACTTTCCTCACCTCCACCATCAAACTGGTTTGAAAGGCCACAGCTCCAAAGAAATGAAATAAAGTAGCTCTTTGCCACATCAGTCATGATTCACCCTAAGAATGATTAATTCTAATGAGCAATATCAAAGTAAACATCCTTCCACATACCCAAAATTTGCAAGGATGTTTTTACATTAAACTTTTTTGAAAGATATGTCACTTCTTTGTGGTTTCTCTTTGGTTTACAAATTACAACTAGAAAAAACTTTGTTTCTGATTATTGATTTTTGTTGGATGGTGCAGCATGCCTAAGTTGGTGGAAGATTTCTTGATAACAATGACTAGGGGACTGATATTAAGGACAGATCCATCTGTCACCATTACATGGGGAATCTAGGCAGTAAAAGGCCAAGGCAAGTGAGACATGACGAATTATTTTGTGGTTTCGCTTTGATCTTCCCAAAAAATTACTGATTACATTGTTTCTTTTTATCTTTTGGTAGATTACATGGGTTTTGATGCTCTCCACTTTTATTACCTCATGGTTAAGGCTGAACACATACTCTCCCCACCCCTTGTTGTAATCACTTTTATTTAATACAGCTGCCTAGCTCTTACACGCAGACACGTGAATACAAGGAAACATAGATGAAGCTAAGCTACCATAAAGAGGCGTAATGCAATATTAATCCAATAAATCACCCCATAAATAAAATGCAGGTAAAATGAAGAAACTGGATGGAGAATCTGCACAGAGCTCGGGAACAAGGAAGAGCTTTCAAACACCTGTCACGTGGCACCTCCAGGCTTTACTTTCGCCGCTGAACTTTAGAGATTTAAATGTTCAATCCCCTATAACTAACCCAATCGCTGTTTTTCAACTTTACTTCAAATTTGTTTTCTTATATATTGGGAGTTTACTTAGTTAAAAGATAGTTTACTTCTTAAACTAATTGTTAGTTAGTAGACGAGAGTTAGTAAAATGTTATTAATGAGAGTTTGTTGTTCTGCTGTCAAAACCCCTGTATTTCGTATATATATATTCAGTGGAGATAATGAATAAAATTAGTATCATTTTTCTCCCATATCTTCATTTGTAAAATGGTATCTGAGAGATAAATTTTTCCGTTGCTCCTCTCAATTTTTCATCATGGAGTCAGAGACTCAAGTTCCTGCAACTGATTCTTCCATCTCTCGTCAAGAACAGTCGTCCAACACAGAGAACAATCAAAGCCCATTCTATCTACATCATAGTGATACCTCCAATTTGATACATGTTTCAGAACTTCTTACTGACGACAATTATGTTACCTGGAGTAGATCGGTGTTGATTGCTCTATCAATAAGAAACAAACTCGGTTTCATCAACGAAACCATACCGGAACCTACTGGCGAGCTCCTTCCTCTCTAGATTCGTAACAACCATATGGTGAGTGCGTGGATTCTCAACTCCGTTTCGAAAGGTGTTTCTTCCAGTATAATGTTCATTGAATCCGCAAGGGCAATTTGGTTGGATTTAAAAGAACGTTTTCAAAAACGAAACGGACCTTGGATCTTTCATTTGAAGCATTGTTTGACCACCATTGAGCAAGATCAAGAATCAGTAACGATGTATTTTGCAAAGATCAAGAGTCTTTGGGATGAATACACCTCTTATCGACCAGGATGCACTTGTGGACGATGCAATTGTGGAGGAATTCAGTCAATCGAGAAGTTTATTCAATTCGAATACCTAATGTTCTTCTTAATGGGATTAAATGATAATTTTGGTCATGCGAGATCCCAGATCTTACTTATGGATCCTCCTCCTCAAATCAGTAAGGCATTTGCCTTAATCGTGCAAGAAGAACAGCAGAAGTCCAATTTCGCACCTAATGCTATAACTTTAGTTGTTACTAATTCATCTAATCGAATGCATGCACCAACTAATAACAATTAGAATAGACATAAAGGAAATCGCCCTATCTACACGCATTGCGACATTCAAGGCCACACGGTCAATCAGTGCTACAAGTTACACGGATATCCGCCTGGTTATCGCCAGAAAAATAATCAACGAGGATTCAACAATCGACCACAAAATAATCAAACTTTCAAGAACACTTCTACTGCTCATAACGTTACTGCTGAAAATCAAATGAATACAGAAGGATCACAAGGAATTATTTCTGATGATGCTTTTATTCAATGTCACTAACATCCTAAATCTGCTTCAGTCCAAGTTAGCTGCAGCTAAGAATGATATTGATGCCACCACCACATATATCGCAGGTATTTCTCCAAATGCTATTTGTCGCAAAGATTCTAGTTAGATAATAGATTCAGGAGCATCTGCGCATATATGTTTTTCTCAAGCAATATTTGATTCCCTGGAGCCGATTACTACTTTTGTCATGTTACCTGACAATACTAAAATCTCGGTTCATTATGTTGGGACTGTGACTATTTGCGGATCAATAAGTCTTAAACGAGTGTTTTTTGTTCCAGAATTCAAATATAACCTCCTCTTTATCAGTGCGTTAACTGCGGATGATAGTTTTTGTGTCTTTCTCCACTAATTCTTGTACTATTCAGGAAAAGTACACTTTGAGGACGACTGGCAAGGGTAAATTGCATAATGGTCTGTATATGCTTGACAATGTACCTGTTGCAGTTGATTCCCTATCTGATGAACATGTCAATGTTGTATTATGCAATACTGCTTCTTTATGGCACTCCAGGCTAGGCCCTCCTTCCTTTACTAGACTTTCTGCTTTAAAGGATATTTTGATGTATGATTTTTTCATGTTCTGATTCTTCTTGGCCTTGTGAAATCTGTCCATTGGCCAAACATAAACGTTTACCATTTGTTTCCCATAATAATAAATCAGAACATATGTTTGATTTGATACATGCTGATATTTGGGGTCCCTTTGCCGTTACATCTCATGCTGGCCATCGTTATTTTCTCACCTTGGTAGATGACTTCAGTCGTTATACTGGGATATTCATGCTAAAGAAGAAATCTGATGTATTGATTGTTGTTCCGCAATTTTTTAAGCTCCTTGAGACACAGTATAGCAAAGTTATCAAGACTTTTAGGTCTGATAATACACCCGAATTATTGTTTGATGAATTTTTTCGAAGTAAAGGGGTAGTTCATCAATGCTCATGTGTAGACATGCTAGAACAAAACCCAGTAGTAGAGAGAAAACACCAACATATTCTTAATGTTGCAAGGGCTTTATTTTTTTAGTCTCGAGTACCAATTCATTTCTGGAATGAATGCGTTTTAACAGCTATTTTTCTCATAAATCGTACTCCTTCACATATTCTAAAGTGGAAAACCCCAGAGTTACTTCATGATGTCCCTGTTGATTATTCTTCTATACAGGTCTTTGGTTGCCTTTGTTTTGCATCCACATTGGGTGGAAATCCCACCAAATTCTCTCCAAGAGCAGTTCCTGCTGCTTTTGTTGGCTATCCACCAGGGATAAAATCTTTTAGGTTGTTTGACATAGAAAATCGCAGATTTTTTATTTCCAGAGATGTTTTCCATGAGGTCATTTTCCCATTTCACAAGGTAACTTTGCCTAATGATCAACCTGATATCTTTCCTGATCTTGTTTTACCAAAACCCTTAAATGTTTCCCTTCCAAATATTTCTCAACCTAGCACCAATTCTTTTTTTTTTGATAATTAACCGAATTTTCATTGAGAACGAATGAAAGAATACACGGGCATACAAAAAGAAAGCCCACAAAAAGAGGGAACCACCCTAGAAAAAGGGGCTCCAATCAAGCAAGATAATTCGTAGAGAATAATTACAAAAAAACTTCGACACCGAAGCCCAAAGAGAAACATAAAATCTAATAAGGGACCACACTTCCTGAACTGATCTATCCCGCCCCCTAAAGATTCGATTATTTCTCTCCCCCCACAAGATCCACAAAACAGCACAAACCCCGGCCTGCCACAAAAACAACCCTTTCTCACGAAAAGGCGGGAACATAAGAAGCTCCACAACCAACTCTCTACCATCCTGAGGCCTGACAAAAGACAGGTTAAACTCCCCAAAGAGACAGCACCAAACAGCACGAGCAAATTCACAGTTCCAAAGAATATGATCCAGGTCCTCAGCCGCCTTCCTGCACAGAATACAACAAAAAGGCCCAACCAAAGGAGAACCTCTGGCCAAAATCCGATCCAAGGTGTTAACCCGTCCATGCCAGACCTGCCACACAAAGAACTTAACCTTCTTCGGAACCTTAACCTTCCATAAAGAGGAGAAGAAAGACTCACGCAAGGGCTCCCCCGAAGAAGTGGGGTTAACCAAACAGTGAAAAAAAGAACGACAGGAAAAGCCTCTGGACTGACAAGGACTCCAAATACGAACATCCCCCCTCATGGGATAAAACCTGAACTCACTAATGAGTGATAACAAAGCCATCACATCCGAAGACTCCCTGTTAGTTAACGCACGAAAAAAGCCAAAAGAAGGAGTCGGGGGAGTTCCAGGAGAAAGGATCGAAGCCACCGACTGATTTTTCAAGCAAGACAAATGATATAACCGGGGAAACAAAGAGCAAAGGGGTCGATCCCCCAACCACTTATCCTCCCAGAAAAAAATAGCCCTCCCATCACCCACCTCGCAATGAATAAACTGAGAAAGGACAGGTAATTCAGACGAAATTTCTTTCCACGGGTTTCTGGAAGTGCCTAACGCCCCACCAACAGTCCATTCAAAGGGATGAGGACCATACTTGCTTGTAATGACCCTGTGCCAGAGGGTATCAGTTTCATGGTAGAACCGCCAAAGCCATTTAGCCAAGAGGGCCTTGTTCCTGACCCTCACATTACCAATGCCTAACCCCCCCATATCAATAGGCCTAGAAACAATCTCCCACCTCACCAGATGAGAACCTCTACCTACATCCACCCCTTCCCACAAAAAATCCCTCATCAACTTTTCAATAACCTTAGTAACTTTAGTGGGAATTCTAAACAGAGACATAAAGAAAATTGGGATTCCACTCAACACCGATTGGATAAGAGTTAAACGACCACCTTTGGAGAAGAAACACTTCCTCCAAGAATTCCCAATTTTTAACCAACCTACAGAAAATGACACAGACCATTCCACATCTATAAGCCATCACACAGAACCACCTACAAATCATCTTTCTATTAACCAATCCCTTGACCTTCTGACAAGTCATCATTCTGAAAATTTGTCCTTAGACCTTCCCATAGTACCTCAACCTTTACGAAAATCTTCCAAAACCTCTAAACCACCTTCTTACCTCCAAGATTACCATTGTAGCTTGATACATAATTCTCCTTTACCTTCTCTGTCCACTAGGTATCCTATACAAAACTATCTTGCTTATACAAACCTTTCCCCAGCTTTCCGATCCTTCTCCATTGCTGTTTCATCCCATTATGAACCCCAAATTGATCACCAAGCTTTGCCTTTTGATCATTGGAAAGAAGCTATGCATGCTGAAATTCAGGCCTTGGAAATCAATAACACTTGGCAGATTGCTCCCTTGCCACCAAATAAACATAGCATTGGGTGCAAATGGATCTATAAGGTGAAACATCGTGCTAATGGGTCTATTGAAAGATACAAAGCTCGTTTGGTGGCAAAAGGATATACACAGCAGGAGGGGCTTGATTTCATAGAGACTTTCTCACCCGTTGCCGAACTTGTGACAGTCTGAGTTCTTCTTACAATGGCTATTTCATATGGTTGGCCTCTTGTTCAACTTGATGTGAACAATGCTTTCTTGCATGGTGAGTTATTCGAAGAGGTCTGTATGGATCTTCCACTTGGTTACAAACCATAAGGAAATTTTCCTAAGGGGGAGCGTCTTGTTTGTCGCCTAAATAAGTCTATTTACAGGCTCAAGCAAGAATCAAAACAATGGTTCACCAAATTCTCAGACACTCTTATTTCTCTTGGTTTTATCCAATCAAAGGCAGATTATTCGTTGTTTATTCGAGGACATATATGATTTTTTAGCTCTACTTGTATATGTTGATGATATCATCATTACTAGAGCCAATCACAGCAATATTACTCGCCTAAAAACAATATTGAATGATCATTTCAAGTTCAAAGATCTTAGAACTCTAAGATATTTTTTAGGACTTGAGTTAGCTCGTTCTAATCAAGGGATTTCTGTGTCCCAACGACATTATACCTTGCAACTATTAGAGGATGCTGGTTTACTTGGGGATAAAACAGAAGCTGTTCCTATGGACCCATCAATCAAACTCCAACATTCTAATGTTGACATTTTACAAGACCCTTCTGTCTATAGACAGTTAATTGGTCAGCTACTCTACTTGACAATCTCATGTCCAAACATCACATTTGTTGTTAATAAGCTTAGCCAATTTGTTGCTAACCTTTGTAAAGTTCATTTGGCTGTTGTACACCACTTGTTGCGTTATCTAAAGTATGCCCCTGAACAAGGTGTTTTATTCACACCAACAAAATCTTTTTAGCTTCGTGCTTTTGCAGATTCACACTGTGCCTCTTGCCTCGATACTCGACGATAGACAACTGGTTTTTGCATTTTCATGGGAGATTCTTTAGTATCATGGAAATCCAAGATGCAGAGTGTTATTTCTTGTTTGCCTGCTGAAGCGGAGTATCGACCACTTGCTCTAACCACTTGTAAACTAGTATGGTTGTCTTATCTTTTGAAAGATTTGAAAGTACCGTATCAGAAGCCTGTTCTTCTGTTTTGTGACAACCAGGCAGCACTACACATTGCAACAAATCCCATTTTTCACGAGTGAACTAAACATATAGAACTTGATTGCCATTTCGTTCGTGACAAAGTAGCAGATGGATTTCTTAAACTCATGCCTATACGAACACATCTTCAACTGGCAGATCTCTTCACTAAGCCTCTTCCAGCAACAAACGTATTTCTTTTACTATCCAAGTTGGGCATCACAAATGTATACCGCCCTCCTTGAGGAGGAGTATTGGGAGTTTACTTAGTTAAGAGATAGTTTACTTCTTAAACTAATTGTTAGTTAGTAGACGAGAGTTAGTAAACTGTTATTAATGAGAGTTTGTTGTTCCTCTGTTAAAAACCCCAGAATTTCGTATATATATATTCAGTGGAGATAATGAATAAAAGTAGTATCATTTTTCTCCGATATCTTCATTTGTAAAATTATACAACAATCTGGCCGAGAGAAAAATGTTAAAATTATCAGAAGCACAATCTTGAATGTTCAACAAACTGGAAATCTTACATCAACAAAACTACATTCGTCAATTTAGACTTCTTACAACTGAAATTGTTGACCGCTACGCCATTTTTCAAATAAAAAACCAAACTAAAATCTACAAACATCGTTAGAAAGATGGAGAGCTTTACCGTAAATAGAAATTGGAGGCGGAGGCAGTGACCTTGAGCTGAAGAAAATCACTCGAGTCCTCAACTTCTATGCGTAATACAAAGAAACCACAGATGAAGTAAAAGTCAAAATTGAATGAATGGTAGGAAAGAACATTTTTTATGAGCAAGATGAAAATGACAATGGATTGAACTTGAAGAAGCGAAGAGGGTAGGATTGTTCATGAGAGAGATTGAAGTTTGAAGGCTGTGAGGTGAAGAGGAAGATTAATGGAGAAGATGAGGATTAGAAATGTGCGTACTGTTTTTTTTCATTCATCAAACAACTCTCTCTTATCCCAATTACGAACACCAAGAATTATTCTAAAAAAAAAAAAAAAAAAAAAGGCTAAATTATCAAAAATACCCTTGAACTATGGGATTGGTTTCAATTATACCCAAAACTTTGAAAAGTTTTATTTTAACCCTTAAATTTTGATAATTGTTTCAAAAATATCCTTGAAGGTTTTTTTTCATTAAATTCAAGGTCAGAAAATGATGTTTTTGCATTTGTATGTGTTGCTTATGTGAACATATTTGAACGCATATACGTTGAAAAAAAAATCAAAACATATGCAAATACGTCATTTTTCGTCCATAAATTTAACGGAAAAAACCTTCAAGAGTTGTTTTGAAACAAACTTCAAAGTTCAAGGATAAAAATGAAACTTTTCAAAATTTAGAGGTATAATTGAAACCAACCTCATAGTTTAGGGGTATTTTTGATATTTTAACCAAAAAAAATCATAAAAATCATGAATGAAAATAGTTTTCTTTTTTTTATTTTTTTAATGTTTTAAAGAGTGATTTTCAACCTTAATTTCTATTTTAAATTACAAATTAATTTCACGTTTGTGTCTATTTGATCTTAAACTTTAAAATGTGTGAACTTTCAATTTTGTGTCTAATAAGTTCATGAACTTTCAAAACTATCTAATACGTCTTCAAACTTTTAATTTTGTGTCTTCCTTGACATATTTGAAAATTTTAAATATTAATTAATTTATTATTATAAAATTAAATTTTATGTCCAATGGAATCTTAAACTTTCAATTTTGTGTCTAGTAAGTCCGTAAATTTTTAAAAATTTTCAAATATGTCAAGAACTAATTAGACACAAAATTGAAAGTTTAAGGACTTATTAGACACTTTTTAAAATTTAGCAACTATTTGAAACAAAATTGAAAGTTTAGAGACCAATTAGACACATTTTAAAATTCAAAGACCAAAACAAACCAAAAAATTTAGGAACTAAACTTATAATTTTAACATAATTTCTATCCTTTAAACCATCAAAGTTTAAAAATTATCCATGTTAATAAATTATGCAAAATTTAACTAACAACCCATCTAAAATTATGTCAAAGAAAATGTCCAACCTGATCTTGAAAATAGTCTAACCATGTACAAAATCAAGCAGATACCTAAATCCAAATTACATTTTGGACTTAGACTTGCTAGAAACTCTTTAATATGAATGCAAATGGCATTTAAAATCTTGGAGAAAATGTTATAGAGTAAAATAGACCTTTATAATATAATTTAAAGATAATTAACAATCTTTTGTTCATACAAAATTTTTAGAGAAATTTGATGGATAGAAATGAATTTGATTTTATTGATTTTATAGATTTTATACTAGTAGAATCTCTAATATTTATCTTCTAATTCTTTCTCACCAATATGTAAACTTCAACCTCTCACTTCTTGATTTTTTTGGATCGGCCTTCTAGCTTATTTATTTGTTCAGATCAGCTTGCTATTGATACTCTTAAAGTGTCCTTCTAACTTGTTGATTGATCTACTTGGATCACCCTACTAACTTGTTGATCCTTTTGGCTTGTTGATATTCATATGATCTTTAAGTCTTTGGTCTTAAGAAAGCCTTTTCGACTTTGGAAAGCCTTCAATCTCTTGGGAATTTTCTTTGAATATTGAATTTTCTTAGAACCTGTTTACTTACCATGAATTGGAATGGACTGGAATCGAAATGGGAATGTTATTCTTTTGATGTTGTTTACTAGAAATTGTCTGAAATTTAAATCAAAACCCTATTAATGTTGTTTACTGCCATACGAAATTAGAATAAAATATACGATGATTATCATAATGCTTTTTTATATTACTAATCCATTAAAATAAATTAACTAAAGAATAGATGCTACAAGAACAATTAAAATAAAAAAATAATAATTACTATAAAAAGTTTCAGAGTTCTACTTTATATTATTTTATTTAATATTTATAAATTTTATATTTACGTTTTATTGATATTAATATATAATAACTCATCAAACTAAAATTACATCAACTAAAAATATATTGGTATACTTTTTTATTAGAAGAACAATTATAAATAGAGAATATTGTTCAGTTTTATCGTTATGTAATTTATCGATAATAAATTTGATCTCATCAATTTAATTAAAAATAAATTTTTGAATTAAGTTGGTAGTTTGAGATTAAAGAAGAGAGAAAGAGGAAAATTTAGGAATATTGAGTTTTAAAAGAAGGGGAAATTTTAGTGTTTCTCTATTTATGAGTACCATTGTAAGAGATTTCAAAAAAAAATCATTTGCATATGTGAATGGTAGGTTTTTAAAAGAGGAAAAAAATGAGAGAGAAAGGGCCAATAGTGTAAAGTAATTAAAAAGATGATGTGAATCTCACAGAACAAGGAATGAGAATGAGATTGATCACCTTTTTAGAGGGAATGAAATTGCCTCTTTTTTAATGAGTGATTCTCAATTTAAAAGTGGTTCCCACATTTTATTCTTGTTCTTTGATTTTCTTAAACAATATCAAAGGAAATTAAATTTTCTATTCACATTCCTTGATTTCGATCCATGGTAAGTAAACCGGGTCTTACTCTTTTCCTCTAAATTGAATATTGACCTTATGTATTAGAGATTTTATAGATCTTACGTGGGTTTGGCCTTATTTAATTGGACTAAACCCCTTGGGCTTGGGCTTGTTTAGGCTTGACCCAATCCTATCCAAGTAGGCCTGAATTATTTGAGTTTGGCAAAATCCTCTTATTTGGCTTTGAGCCTAACCACCACATGGTACAATATAATTGGGCTAGCTTGTCATCCAATGAACTTATGATAGAAAAGTACATTATTTAATCAGAAATTATAGTAGATGGGTCATTTTGATAGCATAGTTTTACAAATGTCTAAAAGTAACCTAATTATCATTGGTACGTTTTTACTCATTGATTTTTTTTTCTCTTACCAAAATACCCTTGCATGTAATTAATGAAATCACATTTAATATAATATTTTGTTTTATTATTTCAAGTATTGACGGATTTCAATTAAGAAAATTCTATGGCACAATTAATGTCATTTATATTTTCTCAATCAATTGTATCCCCAATGGATATGTCGATTTCTGGTTTTTTATTTTTTATTTTTTGTTATTTTCTCATTTCATGTCACAGAATATGATGTTTAATATAAATATCTTATGTATATATTATTCATGTGTCTTATAGAATATGATGTTTAAACTTTATGAATTGCATAAGTAATTGGGGTAAGTAGACACAATTTTGTATTTTAGCATATATACTTATATTTGCATAATATGAACTTCATATTTTTCTATCATACCGATTCAAATCTAATAGTATTTATTGTAGTTTGTACCTGTTATGTAATATAAACCTCATATTTTTATACCATACCAATTCAAATCTAATAGTGTTTATTGTAGTTTGTAATTGTTACGTAATATAAACCTTATATTTTTATATCATACCGATTCTAATCTGATAGTGTTTAGTGTAGTTTGTAACTATTATATAATATATTCCCCATATTTTTATATCATACTGACTCTAATCTGATAGTTTACACTGTAGTTTGTAACTATTACATAATATATACCTCATATTTTTATATCATACCAATTCTAATTTGGTAATGTTTACTATAGTTTGTAACTTTTTTTGGAACATATTATAGTTTGTAACTCTTGTAATATATATCTTGTATTTTTATATCATACAAAAAAAAAAGTTATGTTGAGTGTTTATAATTCCACAAATATATACCTCATATATTCTATTTATGTAGGTAGTACCTTCAAGTACCAATTACCATCCCAAAGGTCGATGGTTCGATTCCTCACTCCCTCAATTGAACTAAAAAAAAAGTAGTACCTTCAAGTACCAATTACCATCCTAAAGGTCGATGGTTCAATTCCTCACTCCCTCAATTGAACTAAAAAAAAGAAGTAATACCTTCAAGATTTGTGCTTACCTATACAAATGTCTAAAATAAACCAAAATGGCATTGCATAGATAAACCTCTTACATTTCTCCAATCGCTAGAAACAACGGTGTCAGAATGAAGCAATATTGCCACAAGAAGTTTTCGAGAGGAATTTCGAGAATGAGATTGTAAAAATGTTTTCATATGGGTTGCAAGAGGAAAGTTTTCATTTGGAAGGAAACAATAATGATGGAGAATTGCAAAATTCATGTTTTAATTGCTAATTTGCCTTGTTTGTAAGGAAACAATAATGATAGAGAATTGCAAAATATATGCTTTAATTGTTAATTTGTCTTTTACATTTCTTTTATTATTTTAAATATAAAATGTTCACTATAGGCAAATTAGTAAAATTAGGATGAGTTTAAGAATATATGCAGGCCACTACTAGACATTTATGAAAATTACATAGAGAAGGACAATAATAAAATTAGGGGTATAAAAAACCTATTTATGTAATTATCTCTTATTTAATTTGCCACTTTTTATGCCTTTTAATTTAATTTGAAGACATAATTAAATTTGTAATTTTTTCCAAATTTAAGAATATATGATTTTGTCATTAATTTAAGTTAATAATGTAGCAATTTGTGATTAGTCAAAATTTATTATTCTTCAACTCCTTTATTTGAAATCCTTTAAAAAAAAATTGTAAAATGCAATAATAAAATAGAATGATAAAAAATAAACAAAATTTGACAAGCAAATGAGCAATTGAATTCCAAAGAAAACAGAAAAACTAATAAAAACCAATGCAAAAGCAAAACCCACAATACAAGAGCTTTGACTTTTCCTGACAAAAAAAAAAAGTCGTCAACCAATTCTCATCAAGACACCTTTTACCAACGCTACACTTGTAAAGGTTTAAAATATTGATGTCGACGAAAATGTCGAAGTTTCAATTTTATAAAAATTTCGATGGAAGTATCAATAAAATGTCGATGTCGGTAGATATTTCTGGAAAATTTTTAAAAACAAAAAATTCAAAAAAAATATATTTAAATTAATAAATGAACATTTTATACTTTTTAAATGAGTTAAAATACTTGTTACAATATTATATTCACATTAAGTTACATTTTCTTGCTATTTTTTGAATATTTCATCAATTTTGTACGGTATAGTGGAAATGTCGATTCTCCCTTATGTCATGTCAAATCCATGGACATGTAGAAATATCGATGGAAATGTCGACATGTCGACAGAAATTTAATACCATGCTTGTAGCATCAACATAAGCAGAAATTTCACCATTACTGATGCAACGTTGGCATAGAGGGATCAATCGATGATTTTATAAGAAATCTTCGGCAGTTCTCTTGTGTCAGAATCTCTTCCATTTTTGTAAATTTCAATATTTTTTTTTGGAATTTCATTATAATTCGAATTTTGTTGTACCTAAAAAGAATTGTACATGGTATAATTATATAAATGAAATTTTATATTAAACCAAAGTTGATCTTGCAATTTGTTCATAAGTTTGGATACAATATAAAAATAAAATTTTAATATAAATAAATCTAAAATAATGTAGAAAGAAATCTCCATTCATTCTCATCCGCTCCAATCTGGGGCTAACAAATCTTAGGCCTATTTATGGAACAAATCTTCATTGATATGGTAGGACCAACTACAGAAGTAAGGAAATTTTTTTTAAAAAAAAAAAAACACTCCCAAACTATAAGACTTTAAAGTAATTGCAATAATTTCAAAAAATACTAACTAAACTGGAAAATATAATGTTAAATTTGACATATTTAATTCGATAGAATCTTTCTCTATCTCTATCTCTTGGTCTCCCATCTCTTTCTCTTTCCATTACTCATTTTCTCTCTCCGTTTCAACCTCCTGGCATATAATTTTATAATTAAATGGTTATTTTTTAAAAGCTTAATAAATTATCGTGAAATGGGGCATGCATCTATAAAATGTTGTATTAAGTTTTTTATATGTATCTTTCTGGAAAATTTTAATATTTATGAATTTATTATATATTTTTACAATCATTTGTCATTTATCAAGATTTGATATCTCTCTTAATCAAGGTTCAAATTCAAAATGTCGATGTCGACGAAAATGTCTAGATATCGATTTTACGGAATTGTCGGCATATATGTAAATACTACATTCATAGATTTATGAATGTGATTAGTAAAAATTATGAATTAGATAATCATTGAGTTATAATTAAAGTCTCATTAATTCATTAAAATAAGTCTCATCAATTTTTACGTTTTTAATATTTTTTTTTTTCAAAATTTCAATCATCGACATTGCTCATATAAATATTATTTATATTTTTAGATATATGATGAACATAAAGGTCAATTATATCCTAATTAAACCATAGTTAAAATCTCATTTACTAATTCTAATAATTTTCATCAATTTTCATGATTTTCGTAATTTTTTCAAAATTTTCGTTAACATTGAAATTTCCATAAAATCGAGACCTCGACAATATTTTCGTCAACATCGACATTTTAAACCTTGCCTATAGTCAAGGTTGCTGAACATATATTCCAATGATTTTTTTTCCTGTGGAAAAAGATTCTTCATTAATAAAAAAGAGAGATACAAGACATGATTTTCATTATTTTTGGAGAATTTCTAGATCCCCTTCACAAAATTATTACTTCTCTCTATCTGGAAAATATTACGATGAAATGGATATAATGCTTTCTTCTTTCTTATTTCAGCTTTTGCAGAGGGTACAAACTTAAATATCAACACAACTCAAGGATTAGGGTTTTAAAGAAATAAAGAATACACATGTTGGCTTTTAACTAGAGGATAAATTTGAATTCGTTGAAGGAGGATTCTGGAACTTTGGTGAGGTGTCCTCGATCTCTATCAATCAACCGGTGCGTTTTGTATTTCTCCTTTACATATACGACTTTATTGTACCAATTTTGACAATATGACTAACTTTTTTCCACACACATGAAGGTACTCGTACTCATGTTTTCACTTTTTTTTTATTTTTATTTTTCTAATTCACTTACTTTTGATCTTTTTTTTCTTCCTTTGAAAATGATGGCATTAATCAAGTTTTATTTAGTTAAAAAAGAGTGTATACTGTTATCTTTCAAGTAAAGGTGACTTTTTCTCTAATGGGTTAATATCTTTGTAGTGTCACTAGTCCAAATAATTGCATGTGATCCTATCTCGATATTTTTTTTTCAATCTAATAGTGGTATCTATGTTGAGCTATAAAAACCTTATATTTGATGGTGACAAAGTAATGTTTACTTTATTTCCCTTTGAGTTGTTTTCTTACATTCTCTTTTATTGTAATTTTAAAGCTAATTTTGTGACTTTTCAAATGGAAGAGCAACCAAATAACTTAAAAGATAAATAGAAATTCAAAGTTGACATATTCTATCGTTTTTCTTGAGAGAGGACTGATTCAACATTTTCTTGATATAATTCGAAGGAAAGAGGGAAAATCCTTGGTCAATCCACATATAAATAGAGGATGATAACTCTATTAGAGGTAATTTTATCCTCATTATCTAAACTCTAGCTTGTTACACTTTTCTTCCTCTCTAACTTAAGTATCAAAGTGGTACAGCAAGCACCACACACCGGTGTGCAATTCTCTATTTTACAAGTCACATCGTTTTCATTCCAAATAAATTTATTGTTGAAGCACGTGCAAGTCAGGTATGTACTTTTTGTTCGAATTTTCACTTCAACGCAAATAGCATTAAAAAAAATTAAAATATTAATAAGTTAGAACTCTTACGTCCCTTCAATTAATTTCTATCCATTCCAATGGAAAAATGACAAAATATCTCAATTTTGAATTTTTATTTATTGTTTAAATTGTTTGGCTATTCTTCTTTTCAAGCTCACCATAGATGTCACTATGAGAGTGACAAAAATATCAAGATAGGATTGTGTAATTATTTGGACTAGTGATGCTACAAAGATGTTAACCCATCAGAGAAGTAAACATTACTTTGCCATCATTAAACCTAAGACTTTTCAAGTTCAACATAGATGCCACTATTAGAGCTGAAGAAATACCAAGATAGAATCATACAACTATTTGGACTAGTGACGCTACAAAGATATTAACCCATCAGAGAGGTAAACATTACTTTGTCATCATCAGTGATGGATCTAAAACTTTATGTCAGGGAGCACAAATTCATATAAGGTCAAATTATAAATTTAGTCCATGAACTTTTAGATTTATGTGTGTAAGGACCCTAAACTTAAAAAAGTGCTTAGTAGGTCCCCAAATATTTTATTTTTTGTTTAATACATCATTGAAGTTTCAATTTTGTATCCAATAAGCCTCACACATATTCAAAATTTTAAAAAATTAAATGTTATATTAGACATAAAATTTAATTTTGTCTATTAGATCCTATTGGACATTTTTTTAAATTAATATAGCTATTAGTTACAAAATTAAAAGTTTAAAGTTCAATTAGAGACAAAATTAAATTTTATGTCTAATAAAACAGTTAAAATTTTTAAATTACAATATATATATCTTGTAAAATTAAAAATTGATATAAAAGGAATAGTTTTCACATTAACTTAGATTTGAGCTTTCGAGCCGCACAAGCACACGCAGTTTGCGATGCCCCCTAACCAAAAAACCAAGGAGTTATATCATGGGATTTAAAAGGAAAACTCATATACAAATATATAAAAATGATTATTTGAGGGGGGCACGACCCCAACATGGATCTTTCCTTGGTCACCATTAAACCTTGAAGTTTTTCAAGCTCAACATAGATGTCATCGTTAGAGCTAAAGAAATATCAAGATAGGATTGTGTAATTATTTGGACTAGTGACATTACAAAAAGCTACAAAAAGATGTTAATACATCAGAGAATGAGTCACCTTTACTTGAAAGATAACGAAGGAAGTTACCGAAGAAAGTGAATGCACTTACCAATGATTGTGCATAGGTGAATACATGAGCGTGTATTCACCTACTTTTTCATCCGCCCCTGGCCATGTCCCCATAGTGATCCGTTCAATGGTGGAACAAAAGATTAGAAAAAAAGTGTTGATTGAACAAATGCACTTACTGGTAATTGTGTTTCTCGTTTTCCTCTCTCTATTTATAACTCCAAGTTCATCATTATCATCATCAATTTTAGTTTTCATCAGTCGATTGATTAGTAAGATGATTATCACGGTGAAGGATTCAACGATGATGACTTCGATGGAGGAGACGCTGCGCTGGAGTCTTTGGAACTCCAACATCGATATGGTGGTGCCTAGTGTCTACTTCTACCAGCCAATCGACACAAAGAATTTTTTTGACAATCAAGTTCTTAAGGAAAGCCTAAGCAAGGCGATGGTGTCGTTTTATCTAGTGGTCGAACAGTTGAATACATGAGTACATGATTACCACCTAGTGACTAGGTGAATATATGAGTATCTCCTCATGTATTTACTTTCTTCAGTAACTTATTTCGTTATCTTTCAAGTAAAGGTGACTCATTCTCTGATGTGTTTGACAAATTTTTGTAGTGTCACTACTTCAAATAATTGCACGATCCTATCTTGATATTTCTTAAGCTCTAACAGTGGCATCTATGTTACGCTTGAAAAACTCTAAGGGCTTATTTGGAGCACTGAGTGGGTATAATAGCCTAGGTTATAATAATCTGTAGAGTTAAATAACTCTGCAGTCCAAACACATACTATTATAACTCAAACTAAACAACTATGCATCATAAACACATATTATATAACTTCACAAACTATTATAATCCAAACTATTATAACCCACTCAACGCCCCAAACATCTCCTAAGGTTTAATGGTGGCCAGGGGCAGATCCAACCCCCCACCTGCTCAAATAGTCATTTTTATATATTTGTATATAAGTTTTCCTTTCAAATCCAACAACAACTCCTTGTTTCGTTGGTTAAGGGTGGACATCCTAAATTGCTTCGGGTTATATGTACGAATGACCTTTTTTTTAAAGCCAAAACAATGGAGAAAACGATGTTTAAATACTGCCTATCGATGCTAGGGACAACGCTAGATACTATCCAAACGACGACATTTTTGTTCACAAGTAATTTCAACAAAGCATAAAATTGAGACACGTATAAATGAATTTAATTTTTGTATTAATCTTATGGGTGTGGTACAATCTCTAATTTGTTCTTCTGATTCTTTCTCTCTCATATACAAATGTCTCGAGGGCTTCGCAACTTGTTCTCGAATGTAGATTCATCTCGAGGGTTATGCAGCTTGTTCTCGAGGTTGAAGCTTCAATCAATCTTTAGGATCTTGAAGTCTTGAAGTCTTAAAGAGTCTTTAGTCTTCAAGGAGTGTTCAGCACCTAAGAACTTCATAGAGTGTTTGGCACCTAAGGACTTTAGGGAGTGTTTAGCACCTAAGGGTCTTAAGGATTCTCTCTGAATTCTCTGGAGAATAAAATTTCTGAACCCCTCAAATGAGGGAGAACTCTTCTATTTATAGAGCTTTCCATGGCATGTGGGCTTGGACTTTAATGGCCTTTAGGCCTAACCATGGACTTGGGCTTTGGTTGGCTTTGGGCTTAACAATTTGAATTTGAGTTTTATTTAACTTTGACCCAAATTTCATATAATCCAATTTGACCAAATTAAATTTAATTGTTTAGTCAAATTGTCATAATGAAGACATGTGGCTTTTTAATTTTAGAATTTGCCAATTTTTGTCTTCAAATTAAATTTGGGACACATGTCAATTTATAATTGGTCCCAAATTTAATTATTTGTAGTTTTGTCATTAATTTGGAATAATGATGTGGCAATTGGAGAGATTGGCGAAATTTTTCAGTCAACAGTTTTCTTTAGTTACGTAGGGGTAGCATCTTGACTCTACAAGCAGTGTCTCGAAGCTTCAAATGGAAATGCGAGTGGTGTGCCTCTTTGAGTGTCAAGACGCCAGAGGATAGGATCTCGACGCTTGTTTTCAGGTTTGGCACTCTAAATGTGGCATTTAGACACCATTTTCAAGGTCTAGACACTCTCGCTCAGGTTCTTTTGCTAAAACTTTACTTCTTCTTTTCTTGGATCTTCAAAATGGCTCAAATGAGGCCCAAAATCATCAAATACCCTCAAACACTTTGTTTTATTCTCAAGCTCGATTTCTACAAAATTAAGAGAAATAGGCATAAAAGCTCACAAATTCATAACAAAACTAGCATAAAATAATAGAAAATAAGATAGTATAATTGCATGCTATCGATACCCATGGTGATTACCCATATGCTAGGCTATATGAATATGTTTCCATAGTATACCAGAGAGAGGTCTTTGGGACCCACTTTAGCACACACATAAGCTTTAGACTGTGTGCTAGGTGCGGGGGGCAACTCTGTGTGCATGTATGACAGAGATGACTCTACTAAGATAGATGTATTATATTCCTAGTATGATAAAGATTTGCTCTACTATGTACCTTGAGATTACTGGTGCATAGTATGACAGAGATACGTTATGTTATGTATCTGGAGATTACTCGATGAATAGTATGACAGAGATTTCTCTACTATATGTATGAAAATTACTCTACACCAGTATGGTAGAGATTTAGGTGCAGGTTTGGTGATGAGTTTTACTAACTTATGCTTACGTTTTCAAGACTTATAATTGCAGATTTCTCTATGTTTTTATTAGCCTATATTTATGTTTCAAGAGTTATTATTTCAAGAGTTGTAACCTTTGTTGCGTTGTTTATATTTTCAAGAGTTATTGTTATAGATTTAATTGTGTTTGATTATCTTGAGAATTTCTAAATTGTTTATGATTTATACTATTTTACAGAGTTTTGAATTTCTATTTAGTATGAGAATAAATTTCTTGAAATATTTTTTTTTATGAACTTACCACTCACTGAGCTATTTAGCTCATTATTTTATTTTTTTATTTTTACCAAGTTACTTTTGAGTTTCAATCAGAGTTAACTAATACAATCTTATCTATAGTTATGACATGTCATCTACTGTATATAAAGAGTGTAGCTGGTCCTACCATATCATGTCACACCCTAAGATTTGTTAGCCCCATAGTCATATGCGTTCTTCTTTTTTATCTTTTTATTTCTATAGAGAAAAAATCTTCACATTAATCACAATTGAAAGATACGGCACATTCTCCATTATTCTTGGAGGTAATAGTCTTGAGAATTACGAGATTCTCTTTAACCTAATTATATCGTACACATTTTCACAACAAATAGCTTTGTCATTAACTTCTTTTTGCACATGAAGAATTTCTCTCATTGTTTTTCTAATTATAGAATATCTTCTAATTGAGTTAGACTCAGAGCCAATATGAGTATAACTCAATGGTAATTGACACATACTTCTTCTTTTAAAACTTTTTAAAAAGTCCAAAGAAACCTATTAGAAACTTTTTAAAGTTTAAAGACTTATTAGACAAAACTTGAAAATTTAGGAATTAAGCTTGTAATTCAACCAAAAATATATTTACAACTCAGATACCAAATAAGCTTTGAAAAGCATAATTATATTTTTCAATATTTATTCTTTCTTCTTGACCGCTATCTTGCTTGATTTTAACATATTATCTCTCTCTCCTACTTACTTTTTTTTCTACTAAATTATAGAAAATACCCCTGAATTATGGGTCTCGTTTCAATAATCCCCCAAGCTTTAAAAAGTTTTAAAAAAATACTCCTGATCTTTTTAAAACATTCAAAAATACCCTTACCGTTAAGTTTTGGATAGAAAACATTATAGTTTGATTAATACCCTTGACCTTTCAAAAATAAAAATAAAAAATACACTTACTGAAAAATGTTTCTTCTTCTTCCTCTCTCTGCAAATGTTTCCTCCATGAAAATTAATGAGAAGCTATTTGCCAATTATTCATAGACCACACGTTTTTCTTTTCCTTCAACCCATCATCCCAAAAGCCTGACCATATTTTTATGTTGAAGTTGTAAGACGACTTTTATGCTTCATTCTTGAATTATTCTTGTCCTTGACTTGATTTTGTTGATAACTCACCAGTCACTGCCCATTAACTTTCCTTAAATTCATTTTAAGAAAAATAAATGAAAATATTGTCATATAGTGGTTCTAACATTTATTAAATATTAAAAAAAGTAATAATAACATATCAAACTTTTGATTAATGAACCTTGTAAACTAGACCAAACTCGTCTTCTCAAGTTTATTAGCATTTGAAAGGCGTAGCAACAATTTGACCAAATAAACTCCAAAAACCTAAAATCCGATAACCACAACCATCTCTCGTAAGTCTCCAAAGATTAAAAAAAAAAAATTGCACCTCTCTTCGTTCACCACCCATTAGTCGTAATTGAAAACCACATTATTAATCTCCCTATTTATCACTAACACACAAATAGAGAGAGCAAAAAGGAAAAAAAAAAAAATTTCGTCCACTTATATATCTTCTTTACACTTAAAAAAAAGAGAAAGCTCAATTTCAAACTTTTTTTTAAAAAGAAACCGAACTTTCATTAAGAAAAAATAAAAGGATATGCGGGCATAAAAAAAACCAAACCCACAAAAAGAGAACCCCACTAAAGGAATGGATGCCAATCGAGTAAAATAAGACTTAAGAAATAATTACAAAATAACAGTGTCATCACCGACGCCTTTAGAGAAACATGAAACCTAGCAATTAAGGACTACACCTCACTAAGGTCCCTCTGATCCTCCTCCCTCCCCTCCCTTCTCTTGAAATGGTGTATGGAGAAGAAACTTCTCAATCATTTCCCTAAGGTCCTAGTGTCTAGCCAACTGAAAGTCAAATACCTCAAAAAAGATTTCAAACTTTGTTTTCATCTGGTTGTTTTGTTGCACATAGTCTTTATAAACGAAGTTTAGCCATAATTTTTATGTAGGAAGAATTTGCAAAGAGGGGAAGAAAAAGAAGAAACATTTTCCAGTAAGGGTATTTTTGAATTTTTTTTGAAATGTCAAGGGTATTAATGAAACTTTAACATTTTTCCATCCAAAACTTAACGACAAAGGTATTTTTGAACGTTTTTTGAAGGTCATGGATATTTTTGAAACTTTTTAAAGTTTAAGGATATTATTGAAATGAGGTACAAAATTGTCACAACCCGCCTCAGATTAACTCTACTAAACCTAGGATGAGCTGTGACGGTAGTAGACCCCAACTGTGCAATGGAATCTATTGCCAAATCTTTATCTCTTCTATCATTATATAACTTTATATGGGAAATCTCATGAACAACACAGTCAAGATTTCTCTTAACTTACAATATATGATATGCAATGACTTGATAAAAACTGGTGGCAGATTTTGATTAGTTAACTTCGGTTGAAACTCAAGAGAAACCTGGTGAAAAATTAAAAACAAAAGAATGAGCTAAAAAGCCCAGTGAGTGGTAAGTCAATAAGAAAAATTAACTTTTAAGAAAATCTCTTTACATGGAAAACATAATTCAAACTCTATAAAAAAAAATGTAAATCATGAAAATTTTTGAACTTCTCAAGATCATGAAAACATAGTGAAATTTGTAGCAAGGTCACTCTTTTGAAATCCCTTAGAAACATAAGCTGCACAAACCGAGATTTCAATTCTTGGAAACAACAACTCTTTAAACAATAACTCTTGAAACATAAATATGGCTAATAAAAACGTGTATAAAGAAATCTTATAATTTCAACTCTTGAAATGCAAGCATAAGCTCTAATCACCAAATTTGTACCCAAAACTTTGTCATACTGGCGTAGAGTAATCTCCATACGCACAGCAGAGCAATCTCTATCATACGTGCACGCAGAGTAAACTCTATCATCTGTAATGCTTCAGGACCAGGATTTGAACCAGGATTCAGAATCCGGATTCGGCACCTAATGGCCCCGGCATTCCCCTGACATCCCCTGATGCCTGAGCATGCGAGTATACTATGGAAACACATTCTCATAGCATATCGGGTAATCACCATGGGTACAAAGATCTAGTAATTTGAAAACCACTTCCAGCATAAACCTTTTAACTTCTCAAACTCTTTCTTAAAATCACATTCTTTCTCTAAAATAGCATTTCATAAACATGAGAGATTTCTAAAATAACATTAAACATTTATACTTTCTCGAAAAATCATCAAATCTCTCAAATAATATAAAACATTTTTAAAGTCTTATCTTCTCTGAGATCACATCTCAAAAATCTCATACATTTCTCAATAAACATTAAAACTCTTCAAATTCAAACATGCTAAAAAAATGAATTCAATTTAGTGATCATATGTCACTTTCTCATCAATTTAGTAAGTCATCAATCTCAATAATAATCAATTTGAGAAATACAAGTAATTTCCTCCAAAATTTCAAATAACTAAATCATTTGGATTAACATTAATTGCAATTGATTTCAAATCTCACAAGAATATCATCAATTACTAAATAATTGAAATACTTTATAAAATAACCACTCACAAATTTATCAACGCGAGAATTTCGAGTTGCTATTAGTCATTTCGAACTTTGCTCGACCTAAAATTTCAATAACCATATCACAATTTAATTCTTTAAACCATGTCATTTAGAAATCCAATAATACCAACTAAATATCAATTAACCCAATTCTCCATCCTTACACATTACCCATTAGTCAAACCTTTAAATTCTACACTCTCTCTCATCCATTTATTGCCAAGTACTTTTATCATTTTTTTTTCCAATCCAATTTAATAGCCTCCTTCTCTTTCCTCCTCATAACCATTTCTTTTATCTTCTATAATAAAAATAATCTTTTCTTTACCCACAATGTACAACTCTCACGTGAATAGCCCAAGTTCACAAATAACATTTCTCTCTCATTCTTAATTCTTATGTATTTGATTGTACTTTTAATGATAAAATAGTATATCCTTTTCCTCAACTATTCATCTTCTTCTTCCTCCTTAATCCACAAACACTTCTTTCCTTTTACCTATTTCCATCCACCATTCTAGACCTTTGATTTCTTTATTTTCACCATCACTTTTCTTTTGAATTTTCCATACCAACAATACTTATGAAACACAACAATCAAAACTCCCAACAAGATCTTGGTAAAAATATAAAAGTCTTTTTTTTTTTTCATTCTTTCTTTTCAAGTCTACACCAAATGAAAACATACTAGAAAATTTCTCAAAGGTGTTTTTTTTTTTAACATCTCAAAGGTGTTGAACAAAAATAAAAGTAAAGAAACCCACATAACATTTTCACTTTCTCCATTCTTTTTCTTAGTTAACCAACTAAAAAATAACTTACCGAACTTGAAAACTTTGTCTATGGGTTTCTCCGACAATTTCGGTGCTACACGATCAATCCAACAACCATCTTCTTCTTTCTCTTTCTCTTTTCTCTTTGCTTCCTTCTCCCCCTCCTCCATTTTTCATTTCGTGATAATCCTTCTTTCCCCTCCTTTTAATTTTTCATTTTTTTTAAATCTTCTCTTTTTGTGTGGCTTAACACAAGCCACATAAATTTTCTTTTATATAAATATATAACTATCTATATATTTTATTTAAAAGCTTCCCTCATAAGTTTCTTTTCTTTTAATAATTTATTTATTTTTTCCAACTTATTCCACTTGCATTCCACCATTTTCAAACTCCTTTTATTTCTATCTTATTCCAAACATTATGTTCCTTCAAAAATTTCAAAATCAAATAACACATATAACAAATGCCATAACCAAATACTAGAAGACTAAAATCGGGTCTAACAAATTATTACTCCCTTTTGAGAATTTTGTCCTCAAAATTCAATGAAGAAGAATAAGTACATTTGAACTTCACTTTTCTATGTTGCCTTTTCATTGCACGTTTTTTTTTTTTTGTTTTTTGTTTTTTTTTCTTCAAGTTCATAAAAACATAAGAGGATGTTACAAATTTAAATGTATTTTCTATATATTTAGCCTTTTTTTCTCTCTAACATTTCTTTATCTCTCTAACATTTCTTATCTTTGTCTCTGACATTTCTCTCTCTCATCCTTATCTCTTTCTCTCACTAAATTTTTCTTCGCCCTCTCTAAAATTTCACTCTTTAACTTGTCTTTCTCTAGTCTTTTTTTTTTGAGTAACAAAACAAAGGAAGCAGAGCATAAACAATTAAACAAAAGTCTCTTTAATATATATATCTAAACTTTGGTTTCTTTCTCTTTCTATATATAACTTTGATTTTCTAATATTTCTATCTTTTGCCTCTCTCTCTAAAATATTTTATAAATATAATATAATGATAAATTTTACTAATATACTTATAAAGTTTGATAATTATATAGTTATAAAGCAACTCACTCGAGAGTGATTCCTCGACAATCACTTAAAAAAATCATTTTTTTTCTTTTGAAGAAACAACTCTCAAATTTTTCTTAAGAATATGTTTTAAAATTCAATATAGATTTTCTTAGAAGTACTTTTTGTTTGTTAACACTAGAGTTTTAAATTTTTGGTTAACATGTTGTAGTGAGGAAAATGAAGATGATGAATTCACTGGCATAACCTAAACAGTCCATGTGTCCTCAATCAACACCTCATCAGTGTCGTGACTCAATCAATCTCACAACTCATCCCCACTTTCCTTATTTGGTCAATATTTTGTTTATGCATTATGATTAATGTAGTGAATACTATTTCCTTGTAAAGTCTTCTCGTCCATATATTTTTTTTTCTTTTCATACTGTGCTCCAATTGGTATCTATTTATACAATGGAGCTATCATTTTGTTTTATCATCCGATAAAGAGAATAATATTCACCTCTCCAAATCAGCTTGTTACAATTCTTTGATTTTTACTAAGATCCAAACTTATCAACATTTCCATCGACACTTTCATATGTTCAAAAGTTTGATATCGACATAAGGGATGAATCGATATTTCCATAATATCATAGAAAAATCGACAAAATACAACTAAAATATCAACAAATTATCACTATTTTGGATCTAATATTAATAATAAGAAATTTTAACATATTTAAAAATGGTGAAATGATTATTAGTTAACTTAAATCTTTTAATGAATTTTTTATATTTATACTTTTTTTTTTAGAAATATCCATCGACATCAACATTTTATAGGTATTTCCATCAACATTTCCATAAAATTGAGATCTTGACATTTTTGTCGACAACGACATTTAAAACCTTGGTTAACACACGCTACAATTTTTTATATTTTGAAAACACCACTTCTAGTGATCCAAAATCACTTCGAAAGCTATATGTCGAAGAGCTCTCATACATGTAAGAAAAATAATTCAATATAACTGCTACCATTATGGTGTTGCCCACTTTAAACTTTGAATGCATGGTAGAACCATATATTTTAATTTTTCTCTCCAAAATCCAACAGTTTAGACCTACCATGTGGATAATTTCTCAAGCCTCACTTGAATAATAGTATTAATTGCTATTTATACCCAAAAGCTAGAAACCATAGAAAAATCAACCTCCTCATTGGCTATCAGAAAAACAATCATAAACCATAACTTCACTTCACCCACTTTTGCAAGTAGAACAAAAATAATGGAGCAAAACTTGAAGGCAATGAATAATCCAAAGCCATACTTCGAGGGAGTTGGAGGATCATATTACAAATGGCTTCCTTCCGACTATCCTCTCCTTGCTCAGTCCAAAGTCGGCGCCGGTCGACTCCTCCTCCACCCTCACGGCTTCGCCATTCCTCACTATGCGGACGCCTCGAAAGTCGGGTACGTTCTTCAAGGTAATAATGGAGTTACTGGATTCATCTTTCCAAACACCTCCAAAGAACGAGTCATCCACCTCAAGAAAGGAGATCTAATTCCAGTCCCGGCCGGAGTCGCCTCCTGGTGGTTCAACGACGGAGATTCCGATTTGGAAATCGTCTTTTTGGGCGAAACCAAAACAGCCCTTGTTCCTGGAGACATCTCTTACTTCATTCTCAGTGGCCCTCAGGGAATCCTGCAAGGCTTCTCACAGGACTACATAGCCAAAACTTACAGCTTAAATGAAATGGAGACCAATACGTTTCTAGGAAGCCAAAAAAATGTTCTGATTTTTAAGCTTGAAGAAGGCCAAACTTTGCCAAGGCCTGAGCAACACAGCGAGTTTGTTTATAATGTTGCCAATTGTGGTTCCATTGTGAAGGTGGCTGAATCTGAATTTCCATTTATTGGACAATGTGGGTTGGCTGTTGTTGTCGAGAGGCTTTGTGCTAATGGGGTTCGGTCGCCGGTGTACGTTGCTGGGCCGTCCGATCAACTGATCTATGTCGCTCGAGGATCGGGTACGGTCCAGATCGTTGGATTGTTTTCGAGCAAAGTAGATATTCATGTGGAAACTGGTCAGTTGGTTTTTGTTCCCAAGTACTTTGCCGTTGGTAAGATTGCTGGTGAACAAGGCTTGGAGTACTTCTCCATTATCACTTCTAAACTGTGAGTTTATGAATTTCATTAATTTGATCCCTGATTTCTAGTTAATTCTCAATTTGGTTTTTAATCTTTGGTTAAATTATCAAAAATACCCCTGAACTATGGGGTTGGTTTCAATTATACCCCCGAACTTCGAAAAGTTTTACTTTAACCTTTGAACTTTGAAGTTTGTTTCAAAACAACCCATGAAGGCTTTTTTTTGTTAAATTCATGGACGAAAAATGATGTTTTTGCATTTATATTATTGATTATGTGAACATTTTTGAACATATACGTTGAAAAACAAATCAAAACATATGCAAATATGTCATTTTTCGTCCATATATTTAATGGAAAAAACTTTCAAAAGTTGTTTTGAAACAAATTTCAAAGTTCAAAGATTAAAATGAAACTTTTCAAAATTCAGGAGTATAATTGAAACCAACCCCATAGTTCAGGGGTATTTTTGATAATATAACCTTAATCTTTTAAATTTCTCAATTTTACTCTTGAGGTTTTAAAAAAAAATTTGTTAAAAAATTTGTTAAGAGAAAGCAGATTGATGACTAAGGTTCGGTTTGATAACTATTTGGTTTTTTTTTTTTTAAAAAAAAAAAATTAAGCTTATAAATAATACTTCAAAATGTGAGTTTCTTTACTTTGTTATCTACGTTTTTTTAGGAATGTTTTCAAAATCCAAGCAAAGTTTTGAAAACTAAAAAGAGAAGTTTTTAGAAACTTGTTCTGTTTTTTAAATTTGGCCTAGAATTCAAGTGTGTTTCCTTAGAAAAGATGAACAATCATTGTTAAAAAATTGTGATAAAAAAAATGCACAATTTTAAAAACCAAATGGTTATGCCTAATTATTGTTTTAGTAACATATTTGAAAACATAAACATGTCACTCAAATGTCATTTGATGCATGAGATTCAACTTGTTTATCTTCAAAATCGATGCACCTATAACAAAATTCTTTTTTAATTCTTTTTTCAAGTGGCACGCCCATGTGTCCAACTATGTTAATGGAATAATAATTTAATGAGACATAGGCTTTTTATATTAACCATTTTAACAAAAAAAAATATTGAGAATTTTTAATGCTTTTAAGAGTAAAATTGAAAATTATAAAAGATTAAGAACTAAATTTAGAATTGTCTATAAGATTATGAACTAGCTATTTGGTATATCTAACCTAATTCTTTTTAGTTTTTGAGTTCTTTTTTGAATCTTAATTAACTTGACCTTCTAAAAGCCCTCTGGTGGAAGAATTGGATGGGAAAACATCAGTTTTGGAGGCTTTATCTCCAGAGGTTTTTCAAGTTTCATTCAACATCACAGCTGAGTTTGAGAAGCTTCTTAGGTCAAAGATAACAAAAACTTCACCTCCATATTGAAAATGGCATGTCATGTTTTAGATTACTATATCTATTTTTAACTATGGGTTTGCTCAATAATAATGTGTATTATGCAATTGAAGCTTTGTGTGTGCTTTTCAGTCAGTGTACTGTAACTTAACTTGTATTATTTTGAATAAGAGAATGTGTGTACTCTTTGTTTTGCCTTTCTTCTCTTCCATGTATGAAGTTTGTACTTGATCTTAACAGTGTTAGCAACTGAAATGATATCGAAGTGGAAGTACAAATGAAATGAAAAAAGAACAAAGTATAATTAAATTGTTCCATTGAACAATTAGGATCAAGAAGTAATCGAGCTCAAACTATGAGAGATCGACCTTGAAAACCAGCTGCCAAATAATCAAAGTACTCATGTCTCTGCTCGGATGAAAGAACACTGATGATTCCTTACTTAAACGGGTTTGTTTGAACTGATAATATTCGACGTCGAGAAACTCATAAGATATCTAATTGACGAACCTTGAGAAGACAATTACTATATGATTTTTGAGACTAAATAACTAACTTAGCATCATCGGTATATAGGCTACATTCACTATAAATCTATAACCAAGAGAAATAGACATAGTATTGGGAGAATTACAAATAATAGAAGAAAATGAAGGAAATATTGAAAAATAAACACGTAAACAATCAAGTTAAAATGTGGGTATCTCATTCTCTTTAAGAAGTTCAAGTCCTCTGCAGTATATATTTCTTTATCAATTACCGTTGCAGCAGGTCTTCTCTAGCCTTGTCCCATTCATGATATAATAACCCAACTAAAACGTTATGTAGCTCAAACCATTCTGCACTAAAAGGTTGAACTCAAAGCTCCACAACAAAAAACATCCATCTTTTGACTAATTTCTCTTAAAAGAGCAAAGAAGAGAAATATGAGAAAGTAGAGTGTGGTAAAAGAGATATTTATACATGAATGTTAGATCTAAAAATTTAATATATAATTCAAATAAAGAAACAAATACGTTATTCTCTTTAAAATACAAAAAAAAAAAAAAAATCTCTAAAAATAATATCTCAAACGAAACTCATATTTAAAAATAATTAAATATTAAAATGTAACAACATATAGAGCAGTTCCTGAATCTAGGTCGGGATTTGAGAGTTGTAGTCGATTGGTCGAAGTAGTTGCTTCGATCGTAGGCGATATTATTGAAGAAGAGATGGGTCCTTGTGCTTCTTTGGCATCACGTGCTGCTTTGTCCATGGCTTTTTTGGCTCTCTCTATCACCTCCTTCTGTATAAAGTTCATTTAAGAATGAATTTTGTCATTTCCATCATAGGCACAAAAGAAGAGTGCATAAAGGACCCGTATTGAAGTTTTTAAACTTTACCCATCAATATTGAGCTTCATTCTTCACCACATGCTTTCCAATCTAGTTTAAGAGAAAATTTAAAACTAGCTATGCCAACTATAACAGTCCGTATTTTTTAACACGATCGTTCTAACAATAATGCGGAAGTGTAACAACAGATGATAAAATCAATGATAAAAAAAATATATCCTTACTTAACTGAAAAATAAGACTTAATTGAAAGCCAAGTCCAATATTCAAATAATAACAAAAAACTAGACAATTATTCAAAAGGACCAAATAAATAAACTATGAACATACACTATGTAAGACCCACCTTATGGTCTTCTAGCATTTATATATATATATATATATATATATTTGGTACGTTGGTAATTTTGAAATATTTTGATCGAGAAGAAAGTTTGAAGTAAAATAGAAATAAAGGAAAATTGTTTAAGAAAGCAGTTTAGAAATTTATTAAAAGGAAATTGGATTTGGTATATTTTTTAAAAGAGGGGAATTAAAAAAATAAAATTAAAAATTAAAAAAAAAAAAAAAGGAGAGAAGTCCTCAATAGATTGAAAAAAAGAAAAAAGAAAAAAAGGAGTGGCAGAAAGACGAGAAATTATTTGATGAGACCATCACAATGAGACTGACAGTTTTGTACCATTAGATGAAAGAGAGGGAAATTATAAAAGTACCTTGACTTTGTATCCATCAATTATTAGGGGGTAGACAAGTTTTAAGATCTACATCTACAAAAATAAAGAGTAGATAAAATTAAAAAAAAAAAAAGAAAAGAGTAAATAAAAAAGAAAAAAGATAAGTGGGGCAAGAGTTACAAGAAGTAGGAGTTGTAGGAAGTAGGAATTAGTAGGAATTAGTAAGTCTAAAGAGTTAAAAAGTCTAGGGAATTAAGAAGTCCGTGTTTGGGGTGCAAAATTGTTTAGTTTAAAATTATGAAGTCTGTGTTTGGGGTGTAGATCTGTTAAACATGGAATTCTGAAGTTTTTGTTCATTTTAGATTTTTTTGGTATAGTTTTTCTACCATTTTTCAAATTTTCATTATTAAGGATTTGTTCTCATGAATTCTAAGATTGATTTTTTTTTTGTTTTTATTAATTTATGTATATTTTACAAATTTCTTTAAAGAAAAAAAAAAGAATTTTTGAACAAAATACTCCATATTCTTTTTTCAATATCTCTCACATTAATTATTCATTTTCCTTGGATAGTTTTCAAATAAAAAGAAAGTCTTACAATAATTTTTTTAATATTACATGTGATTTTGAGATATTTCAATCCATTAATTTAAAGGAATTCAAATAAAATTCAAATTTTTCATGTTTTTATTCTCTCAATTCTAGAAATAATATAGATTTGTTCCCGTCAATCCTAAAATTGAGATTTTAAATTATATTATTTTATGAATATTTTATAATTTTGTTAAAGACTTATTTTCGTCAATTTAAAATTTTTAATTTAAGATTTGTTTTCCAAGCTTAATAAAAGTTATAATTTTTGTTTGCATAATTTAATATTTTATTTTTCTAACTAATCAATGTAATGAATTATCTAAGGTTTGATTAATTTGAAGATAATATATATTTTTTGAAGTTTTAAAATAACTAAGTTAAAAATAAAATATCAAATATTTATGCTATTTTAAAATAATTAAGTTCAAAATGAATATATATTTTTTAACACTATTCAAAATGAATATCATACATACTTTTATTCAAAATGCTATATATTTGTGTTATTTATTGTAATAATTATATTTTATTAAGTTTGGAAAGATTTTTTTTTTTTAATCTTTTTACTTTGAATATGACTAATTAGAAAATCAATTTTTTTAATACGTTAACCTTTTTAAATACTAATTTCCTAAATATTAATATATGTTAGTTTAGAATATATTTTTCTTATCTTCAAAGTATAAAACTATATATATTTTTGAGCTATTAATAAAAAAAAGGTTAAAAAAGATAAAATTATTATTTGTTATAAACTAAATTGTAGATGACATGTGGAAGAAGTGAGATAAGAAAATTTTTATGAATTTAAAAATTTTTTATGCAGTACTTTAATTTAGATTAGAATTTCAATTTATATAATAGTATCATATCTAAAACATTTATATATAATTTATATTTAAAAAAAGAAAATTGTAGAATAAAAAGAAAATTATTTTTGTTAAGAAATTTATTAAAAATATAGAATAAAAATAAAAATAATTTTTAATGATTATTTATATTTAATTATTAATTAGTAATAATGATGATTATTTATATTTAATAGAATCCTTGATTTGGATGATATTGATGATAGCAGTGCATAGGGATGGAAAAAATCCCTGCGGGTCCCCGTCCGAAACGGGATGGGGAATCCCCGGTTTGATCGGGTATGGGGGTCAAACCGAGGATTTTTTCGGGTCCCCGGTCGGGGACAGGGTTGGGACGGAGAGAGTATCCCTGTCCCGTCCCTATCACCAAACCTGCCTCAAATATTTTTTTAATATTAATTTTAAAAAATATATTATAATTATTTATAATAATAATATTTTTATTATATAATATTATTAATAACATAATATATTTTTTTAAAGTAAAAACACTTTACTATCTTGTTACTATTTTTATTTTCCTTTCTAATTCAATAGTTTATATGTATTTATTATATTTAATTTCATAATATAATAACTTTTATATTAAATTTATAATAAAAATGTTGTATATTTTTAAAAACTAATTATTTACATAAATAAAGCAATAATAATACTAATTTAACATAAAAGTTATAATTTTAATATATTTATAAATGTTTAATTAATTATTAATTTAAAAAATAATTATAAATAAAAATGAAAAATGAGGATTTTTTTCCCGTGGGCACCCGATCCTCGAACAGGGATTCCCTGACTCCCTAAAACGGGGAATGGGGTGGGGACAAGGATGAAAATTCCCCACGGGGATGGGGATGGAGAATGCATCCCCGACCCTGCCTCGCTCCGTTGCCATCCCTAGCAGTGCATGGGTATGAATGGATGATTTTCCAACAAGGCAAACGAACGTGTCAGTGGGCTCGCTTGAAGCCAAAGAATTGGGTTTGGTATCATTTTGTTTGAACCAAATTGATGCGAACTACCCACAATCACATAATTGCCTAGGAGAGAATGTTGTTATTATATGCTTTGGTGAAAGGAAAATCCATAAATGTTGCGTGAATTGTAGAGAATGAAATTATTTTAGCTACAATGCTATAAGGGAAAGCTCTTCTTCTTGTGTCTTATCACAGAATTATACACACATGAGGGAGTGCCTTATGAAAGAAAGGAAGAGACTCAAATACATCCACTGAGAGCCATCACAGTAGTGACAATGAATCGATTACAACGAATTGATGCCCCTATAGCTGAAAAATCTGAAGATGAGGTTAAGTCAACTGTGGTTTTGGAGGAGATCTTGAAACGGCAAGTACACATAAAGAATTCGTTCATTGCTTTGGCTTCACACATTCGCGATAGGGACATTGCCTTGCATAAGGCCCTTTCGTGTATTGCACATAGGTCGATTCCTCCATTACCGTCCTTTCCATATTAGATATTACTCCCTTTTACGCTTGAGTTCGCTTCTAAGAATGTTGATGTGCCTAGTAGCCCAGTCGACACAGATGCAAGAGACCTGGTCCACAACACATAGAGGAGATCTCTGTTCCCTTTACTTGTAGTGTAGATTTTCCTTCTTTAGTTTTTTGCTTACTTTGTTGTAGTTCATGTTAGATCTTGTTTTGAGGAAGTCTCTGGAGCTTTGTTTTGTTATTTTGTCTGATCTTTTTTTACTTTTGTGGGACACAACATATCTTAAGTTTGAGGGTAGCTAGTTTTTTCAACTTTTGTGTCGGTTAAGCTTTTGTTTGCGTAGTGGGGCAATGCTTGGGTAGGCTAGTGGGTGGAGTCTTTATATAAATTGCTTGTGATGATGATTGAATGTGTGTTGGTTAACGCTTCATATGAGTTTTGTTGGGAATCTTGCTGCTTTTAGTTGTTTCTGATAATGATAATTTAGATTTAAATCTCTTAAGTTACAAATGGTACTTATGTTGAAAGGTAGAAAAAATGCATGTTCTTGTAGTAATCCTCCCCCTCCCCCTCTCCCACCACACGGAGATCCGAGTTAGTTAGTTTGCAACTGTTAACGAAGTTTTGGAGCGTTGAAGAAGATTTAGGGACTGAAAGTACTTTTCTTATGTGTCTTGAACTTGAGTTTGGAAATAAAGTCTAGGGTAGAGCGCTAACTTTAACATTTGTGTAATGTATCAAGTTTGGGAGAGGCCCTTGGAAAAAAATGATGAAAAAGAAGAAGAAAGAAAGAAATGAAGATATGTTCCTCTATCTCTCGTGACCTAGTAAACCAGGCATAGATCTTTGAGTCGAACAATGACAATAGATATGAGTATGCAAAAGCAACCCATTTTAGTGATAGTGCTCGTAGTTAGGCGTCTTCATCACCAATGCTGACATTTAAATCGAAGGTGCAAATGACTAGTTTGGTTCTCTTTGAAAAAAAAATTGATAAAATGTCGATGTCGATGTTGATGGGAGCAAGGTTGTTCTCTTTTAGGGTTTGTCTAATTGGGAGCGAGGTTTAAAATATCGATGTCGACAAAAATGTTAAGGTCTCAATTTTATGGAAATATCGATAAAATGTCGATGTCGATGGATATTTTTGAAAAAATCATAAGAATTAAAAATATTTAAATTAATAAATAACCATTTTACACTTTTTAAATGAGTTAAAAGGCTTATTACTAATATAATGTTCACATTAATGGTTTTGTTGTTGCTATATTTTTAGTGTTTCATCGTTTTTTTACGGTATGATGGAAATGTCGATTCACCCCTTACATCGATGTCGAACTCATGAACATGTGGAAATGTTGATGGAAATGTTGACATGTCGATGGAAATTTAATACTATGCTTGGGAGTATCAGTTAGTTTAAGGTTTGTCGTTTTCCTTTAGTTGGTCTTTTTCAAGGCTATTTAAAAGCCAAACTTGTACATTTGAGTTGTTGGGATATTTTTCATGGATGAATAAAAGAGCCTTTGATCCTTTTTCTTTGCTCCAAACCGTGAGCATGTCTTGTGCATTTTCTTGCACGCCCTAGAGACCTTCAAGCTTGATTGGTGAGGGTTTCGACTTTGGATTGAGAATAAGTTCTCTCTATTAGTTCTTTCTTCTTCCCTTTGAGTGATTATTTGTGTGTGTACTAGGTATTATCGTGTGTGTTTAAGAGGTTCTTGTCTTATAAGGGCTGCCTAAGCCACTTGTACGTAAGGTTGAGTACATCATTTGGCTTAGAGCTTTCTTGGTGCCTTTGATTTCATATGAGGAGGTGCAAGGTAGTTAAGGATTTATGGAACGATTTCTTTAATCCTAACAATAATGTTTTTTATATCTTAGGGAGGATTGGTCAATCCCAAATTATTTCAATTGGGTTTGGACTCAAATGGAGAAGGGCAGGCAAAGTACTTCTTGGTTATCCTATGGCAATGGAAGTTCAAAAATCAGCTTGTTTTCAGAAGGTATTCAGAAATTAGTTCCTAGTTATCCTATGGCGTATATAGTTATCCTGAGTAAGGTCTGAATTTCTTGGAAAAGTTGGATATTTCTTACAATAAATTCAATGTTTCCTTCCAAGGAGATGAGTTTCATAGACGGTGAGCAATGGTTGTTTGTTTGTAGACATTGAGACAACATTTTTCATGGAAGAAAAGAGAATATTTGGTAATGGTTTATTCAACAACGATGTAGGTAGAAGAAGTGGCCTTATAAAATCCAATACTTGGACCTGTACCCGCTTCTACTTTCCGACCCACTTGTTTAGTACTTTATTTACAATATATAAATCCATGTCAAAAGTCATCTCGTACTAAAACATTTACTTTTTAAAAATTAAGAAGCTGTGATGATCATTTCATTTTCTGTTTTCTATTTTTGTTTTTCATTTTTAAAACATTAATTATTGATTATCAAACAACTCTTTTTTTTTTAAATGAAAAAATGGTTATCAAGTGACCTTTAATCAACAAGTAATCAAATTCAAATCATGAGAGATCAACCATGAAAATCAACCAAATAATTGAAGTACCTGTGATATGAATCAAGATGATCTTGTTTTACCTCCAAGACCCATCACGCACTCAATGGCCAAGCAACTACAATTGGCTTTCGATTCTCACATACAAACAATGGTGAACTCAATTAAGGAGGGTCAAGGAAGGGAAAATGAACAAAATCTCTATACATTCTGTCAGATGATGCTACAAGAAGAAAATATAGTCTTATGTTAGGAAATTTACTACTGTAATTTTGCTAGGAAGATTTATTATTTTTAGGTGCTTGTGTTTAGGTCAAAGTTATGACTTTAATTAGGTTTGTTATTTTATTATTTATTTGGGAAATCATTAAGGGGTAGTTTTTTTTTTAATGAAATTTTATGTGTTTGATGATTGAGCCTCATCATCCCTTTGCAATTATTGAGTCCATAATTGCATATCTAGAACATTCAAGTAGGTCTGATCAACTCACTTGTGGAGTGTTCAAATCTTGAATGAAGAATTAGTTATCTTTATCTCTTGGTCTTTGATCCAAAAAAAAAAAAAAAGGAAAAAAGGAAGAGTGAAAGGTAGACATGAATTTTAGTGAATTGAGATTGAAGTTGAAGGAGGTCAAAATTATAAAGACAAAAAAAAAAAAAAAAAAAAAAAAAAAAAAAAAAAAAAAAAAGACTGCTTAATTGATTGGCTAGAATCGTGAATTAAAAAAAAAAAAAGGGCATTCATCCTTTCCAGCGGTGTGCAGGCAAAGGGAAGGGGCATTGACTGAGTTAGGAAACAAAAAAAGGGAGGGAAAAAACAAAAAAGAAAAACAAGCAATGAAATTGAGAGAGAAAAAAAAAAGTAAAAAAAGTCAGGTGAAATCGGATTCAAATCAAAATTCGAAACAAATTTGAAATTCAAACGATTTGAAATTCAATTTTATTCATGAATAGGATTTGGGAGGAGGTTTTTTTTTTTTTTTTTGGTTAAAGTATCAAATATACCCCTAAACTATAGGGTTAGTTTCAATTATATTTCTAAACTTTGAAAATTTTCATTTTAACCTTTGAACTTTGAAGTTTGATTCAAAACAATCATTTAAGACTTTTTTTTTGTTAAATTCATGGATGAAAAATGATGTTCTTGCATTTGATTTGTTACTTATGTAAGCCTATTTGAACATATACATTGAAAAAAAAATCAAAACATATGCAAATATGTCATTTTTCGTCCATAAATTTAACGAAAAAACCTTCAAGGCTTGTTTTGAAACAAACTTCAAAGTTCCAGGGTTAAAATGAAACTTTTCAAAATTTAGTGGTATAATTAAAACCAACCTCATAATTTAAGGATATTTTTGATAATTTAATCTTTTTTTTTTGTTCTCTCATGTGAAGCCGTGAAATAGAATGGGAAGCAGGCTGCTAAAGCAAGCTGGTTAATTAATCTGCTGAATTTTCATAGGTTTTAAGTCGTTTGAATCTGCAGAGAAGATTGCAATTTTTCAAGATCATGCTATAAGAATCCATTGAGATTTCGACTTTTAGAGTTCTAAATATTAAATCTTATCAAATTTTGGGCTTGTGTGAATTATTGTTTTTTATTTTTTGAATCCTATTTCTTTGTTTTTCCTTTTATTATAATTGTTGTTGTTTGCCTTTCTTGGTTCATCTCATATAATTCCTTGAATCTTAAATCTTAAATTCTTGATTCTAGATATCTTGTTTTCTTTGTTTCTTGTCTAGTTTGTTGTGTCTTGAACATTAGGTTCTTGATTTCTAATTTTCATTTTTTTTGTTGATATTCTTCTTTTTCTTTTCTTGAATTTGAGACTTTACAATCATTCATGCTTGATTTAGTTTGCTTCTCTAATCTTGATTGTAAAGTCTACTCTATCTTTGAAAGAGATTGCATCTTTGTGAGGGAGAGCTTACATTAAATAGTGTAAACACAAGTGAACTCCATCTATCAAGTGAAACATGTGAGGGAGTGAATTGTGAGGTCCACTTTTTCTTTCACTTGTTTTTCCTTTGCAGCAATGTCAAATCTAGGAAAACAACCTAACAATGGAGATGTGCCACAATGGGAGCCACAAGAACGACTCTTTGAGCAGGTCATGCAAAATGTGGAAACCATGGTCAATGAGAGGCTAGATAGGATAAAACAAAGGTTTCAAGTCAGCGATAGACCTCAAGCAATGAGGCATGTTGAGGAGTTTTCAGAGGACGAAGAAGGTCCAGATCAAGATGAATATGAAATTGACCACGTTATAGATGAACCTAAAAGAGGAGAGCGCCAAGGTGTGAAGGGAAGAAGAGGTTTTCGCAATAGAAGGTCACCTAGTAGATGAGAAAACTACCAAGGGAATCAAGGCTTTGGCAACATTAAGGTTAAATTCTCAAAGTTTCATGGTACATATAACCCTGAAGACTACTTCCAATGGAAGCAAGAAGCTTGACATATTTTCCATACCAACAGTCTCATTGAAAAGAAAAAGATAACCATATTTGTGACACATTTTAAGGGTTATGCATAAACTTGGTGGGATAAGGTATGTTCTAAGCGAAGGAGACACTAAGAAGGTCTAGTGGAAACATGGCTAGAATTACAAGAACTCATGAGGAAGCTATTCATTCTAAAACATTACCTGAGAGATTGTGCACAAAGGCTTCAAGCTCTACGTCAAGGGAGCAAACGTGTTGATGATTATTACAAAGAGATGGAGATGTTGATGAAGAGACTAGAAATAGATGAGGATGAGGAGAACACCATGGCAAGGTTTCTCCATGGATTAAACATTGACGTGGCTAAATGTGTTGAATTGCAAACGTATGAGGATATAGAGGAGTTAGTGCACCGTACGATGAAAATCGAAAAACAAATTCAAAGGCACAAATCAAGATACATTTCTACTAAAACTTTTTCGAACTCATCTTCTTCTTGGAAATAGGATGACAAACCCACAAATCTTAAGCTTAAGGCCAAGGTAGTCTGAAGTGATAAAAATAAAGATAAGGGAGAGGCCTAATCTAAATCAAAACAAAAGACTGAAGCACCCACAGGTAGAAATAAAGACCTTAAGTGTTGCAAATGCCAAGAAGTAGGACATATAAGTCGAGAGTGCCCTAATAGGAGAACAATGATCATTAGGGAAAGGGAAATAATCACATTTGTGAGTGAGGGAGATGAAGAAACTAGTGACCATCAGGGTGAGGAAGAAGTGGAGGATACTACCCATTTATCCTTAGTCAGTAGGAATGCCTTGAGTACATATATGAAGGAGGATGGCTTGGATAATCAAAGAGAGAATATTTTTCATACACGCTGCCTGTACAAACCTTTCCCTATAGTGTAATGATTGATAGTGGAAATTATACGAACACCATGAGCTCTAGTTTGGTCTCACGATTGAGTTTAGATACTACACCCCATCCATGACCCTACAAAACTACAGTGACTTAATGATTGTGGAGAACACAAAGTGACTAAGCAGGTAAATGTTCCTTTTTCCATAGGGAGATACAAGGATGAAGTACTATGTGATGTAGTACCAATGCATGCAGGTGACATACTCCTTGGTAGACCTTGGTAGTTTGACTAGAAAGTTCTTTATGATGGTTTTCTTAACTGTTACACTTTCCTACATAATGGTAAGAAAGTTATACTTGTACCCCTATTCGGTAAAGAAGTACATTGATCGAGAAAAGTTAGAAAAAAAAATGAAGATGTTGTAGCAAAAGCAAAAGAAGAAAGCGAAAAAGAAAAAGGAAAGGAAAATAAGAGTTTGAGAGAAAATGAGGGATTGAGAGAAAAGCAAGATGATAGCTCTCAACCTAGAGAGAAGAAAGAGAGAAAATTAGTAAGTTAGAATGCTAGATCTTGTGAGGTTAGGAAAGCTATGTTTTCAAAAAGAACCATACTCATGGTTAAATTTAAAGAAGCTTACCTACTAACTGAGAACCTTGAATCCTCTTTACCTAGTGTTTTCGTGTCTCTTTTGCAAGAATTCAAAGGAGTCTTTTCTGAGGAGTTGCCTAAGGAATTACCGCCTTTGAGAGGCATCGAATAGAAGATTGATTTCATTCTGGGTGCTCAAATTCCAAATCGACCAGCCTATAGGATCAATCTACAATAGGCCAAAGAGATTCAAAGGCAAGTCAATGAGTTGCTTGCTCAAGGGTATGAACGTGAGAGTTTAAGTCCTTGTGTGTCTCTGTCTTACTTGTACCAAAAAAAAATGGATCTTGGAGAATGTGTAATTGTCAGGCTATAAATAAAATTACAATTAAGTATAGAAATCTTATACCTAGGTTGGATGACATGCTTGATGAATTATATGGTTGTAGCATGTTTACAAAAATAAATTTAAAATCTAAATACCATCAAATTAGAATGAACTAAGCATGGTTTATATAAATGGCTATTTATGCCCTTTTGGCTTGACTAATGCACCTAGCACTTTTATGAGACTTATGAACCATGTACTGCGTCACTTTTTAGGAGAGTTTGTAGTAGTTTATTTTGATGACATCTTAATACATTCTAGGACACTAGAGGATCATGTTATGCATGTTAGGTGTGTTCTGATTGCACTTAGAAAAGAAAAACTTTATGTTAATCTAAAAAAATATAATTTTTGTATGGAAAAGATAAACTTCCTAGGGTTTGTAGTATCTAAACAAGGAGTGGAAGTTGATATTGAGAAGGTTAAAGCCATAAGGGAGTGACTGATAAAGAGCTTGTCGAAGGCTCTATCAAATATATTTATAAACCTAAACCTCTAAAATTTGCAATAATAGTGGCCAGGGTCGATCACAGTGATTGGATTTTTTAGTTCATTTAAGTATTGTAATTACTCTCACTTAACTTTATTTAGAGAAAGAAATCAAATGCAAGCAAGCTAAACTAAAGAGCTAACCTAGAAAGCAAAAGATAAATGGAGACCCAATAAGAGAGAGATATCCTAGGGAATCAATTTCACCAATTAGACTTGCAGCGAAAACTACCAAGTTTGTCGTGCAAATATTCCATAAGCCAAGAAGTGAGAGTGTTAATTGACTCTTTCAAGCACAATTAACTCTCATGCAATGTTATAAGCCTAATATCTCTATCTAGATTTTAATAACATGCAAGGCTTTAAGCAACTCCTTTTAAGGGCTTCTAAGGGAATTCTCCACTTTCATGCAAGAATTTACAAATAGTGATGCAATTAAGTTCTAGCCTAAACCATACTTTTTCAAGCACAAATTCAGACCAATAAAGCAAATAATCTTTGATCAAGAAATTATAAGCATTAAATACATAAAAGCATGAATGAAACAAAAAGCATTCAATCGAGGTATTTAATCAATTAAAAAACTCAAGTCTAATGGCTACATCAAAACTCCAAGTATTAGGAACAAAGATACTAATAATATTCATACAATTAAACCTCTAAGTTCCTAATTTACATACAAAACAGAAACTAAAACTAAAGGAAAAGGAAGAAATTAGCAAACAATAGTCGATCCCACGTTCCCGTCATGATCTCCATGTCCCTCGAGCTTTGGATCTTCAAAAATGCTCCACAAACGCTCCCAATTGCTCCATAAACCTTCAATTTTAGCTTGGAATCGAGATTAGGGCTACAACTCTCGAATTGGCCTCCCAAAACGGCGCAAAAAATGAGGTTTTTATAAAAAATTGCGAGGCAGCGTTGAGACACTGCTCATAGCATCTCAACGCTACAAGAAAATTAGAAAACGCGCGTTTTTGGGCGAAAACAACGTTTTTTGCATTTTCGTAGCGTCGCGACGCTATAGACAGCGTCTCGACGCTCCCCTGCAGACAGCATGAACCATTTTTGCTATATCTCTTCGCTCGGGTGTCCGAATGACCTCCGATTTGATGCGTTGGAACCGTGATTCAATGTAGAATCTCCCGGAATGTGCCTTATGCTCAAATAACATCTTTAATCTTCTTGAATTTTCAATTAAGCTTCAAAAAGCTCCAATATCCTCCAAAATATTCTCAAATACTTGGTTTTGCTCCTCAAACTCAGTTTCTACAAAATTAAGAGAAATAGGCATAAAAGCTCACAAAATAATCACAAAACTAGCATAAATAATATGAAATAAGATAGCATAAATACATGCTATCAGTGACCCACACCTAAGAATGCTAGTGAGATTAGGAGCTTTCATGGGCTAGCTGGTTTCTATAGGAGGTTCATTAGAGACTTTAGTTCCATAGCTACACCACTTAATGAACTCATAAAGAAAAATGTAAAATTTGAGTAGAGAAAGGCTCAAGAACGTGCTTTCAATTATTTGAAGGATAAGTCATGTAATGTACCTTTATTTGCTTTGCCTAATTTTGAACTAACATTTGAAATTGAGTGTGATGCTAGTGGAATAGGGATTTAAGTTGTTTTAATGTAGGATCAAAGGCCATTGATGTACTTTAGTGAGAAGCTGAATGGAGCAACCTTGAAGTATCCCACATATGACAATGAGCTCTATGACTTGGAGAGAGCACTACAAATGTGGCAGCACTACTTATGGCCAAAAGAATTTGTTATTCACACTGACCATCAGAGCTTGCAATATTTGAAAGGCCAAAACAAGCTGAATAGAAGACATGCCAATGGTTAGAATTCATTGAAACATTTCCATATGTAATAAGGTACAAGAAAAATAAAGAAAATGTGATAGCCAATGCATTATCTAGGAGGTATGTTTTGCTAAACTCTCTTCACACTAAATTACTTGGCTTTGAATACATTAAGACCTTGTATTCACATGATGCTTATTGTGTACCTATTGTTGAATCTCTCATGGAAAAACGTATGGTTCATGATTATATGATATTTGATGGGTTCTTATTTAGAAAGAATAAACTTTGCATTCCCACTTGTTCTATTCGCGAGTTATTAGTTAAAGAAGCTCATGGGGGAGGTCTAATGGAACATTTTGGGATAGCTAAGACATACAACATGTTGAACACTTCTATCGGCCTAGAATGAGGCATGACATACATAAAGAGTGTGAGAGATGTATTGCACGTAAGGAAGCTAAGTCTAGGTCAAAACCACATGGACTTTATTTGCCTTTGCTAACTCCTAGCGGACCATGGCTAAACATTTCAATGGATTTTGTGCTTGGTTTGCCTCGAACTAAAAAAAGGAGAGATAACATTTTTGCAGTCATTGACAGGTTTAGCAAAATGACACATTTCATTGCATGTAATAAAAACTAATGATACTAAACATGTGGCTTACTTGTTCTTCAAGGATGTGGTTAAATTACATGGCATTCCTAGGAGTATTGTTAGTGATAGGGATGTGAAATTCTCATTTTTGGAGAGTGTTTTGGGAAAAACTTGGTACTAAATTAGTTTACTCTACTACATGTCATCCCCAAACTGATGGACAATATGAAGTAGTTAATAGGACAATGGTGACTATGCGGGCTATAATAGGCAAAAACACTAAAACATGGGAGGATTGTCTACCATTCATTGAATTTTCATATAATAGAGCTGTCCATAGTGTCACTAAATGTACTCCACTTGAGATTGTTTATGGGTTTATGATAAAGTGCTTGTCGAAGGCTCTATCAAATAAAATTGTTAACCATACCTTTACAATTTGCAGTAGTAATGGCCAGGGTCAATCTCAGGAACTGGAGTTTTTAGATTAATTAAGTACCACAGTTACTCATGCCTACTTTTATTTAGAGAACTTAACTTTGGAATGAAACAAGATTAAACTAAATTAACTATTTACAAAGGTTGGAGTCCATTTAGAGAGACTAGTGAAGATTGCATTACATGAAGTGTACTATGAATTTGATTAAAGAATTGTAGAGTATGCAACAACTTTAAGCCAAGAATTACTATAATATGCAATTGACTCTCTCACGCCCAATTGAACTCATGTAAAGTAGTAAATCAACCTCTCGGTCTATTTCTACACCTAAACATGACATTATGAAATTCTTGTAATGACTTCTAATATTAACCTATTCATTCTCATGCAATAGATTAATCCTAGTCATGCATCTAAGTTCTTTAGTTAAATTTACTTTCTCAAGCTAAATTTAACCTAACATGCAAAACTATGGCCAAAAGCTTAGAAAATTGATTCAAGATGCATAAAAGGCTTTACAATATAATACACTTCAAAAACCAAACAAAGTTTAAACGTACAATCATCCAAGAGTCAAAAATACTCAAAATTACATGCAATATTCAAGACAATAAATCCTAAAGTTCAAGAAACAAAGTAAAGGGAAAAGAGAAAAAAACTGGGCGACGCGTGCCAACACTCGTTCCCGTCGTGATGTCCTGCGATCTCGAGCTTTGAGTCCCCTCCTTAGCTCTCCAAGGTGCTCTCTAGGTCCCAAAACAATGCTCCTTGTCGAAATTAGGGTTCTAGGCTCTCAAAAACGGCTCCCTCAATCCGTAGGTCAAATTTCCTTTTTATAAAATCGGGACAGCGTTGAGACGCTGTAACAGTATCGTCTCAACGCTGTAATAGTAAAAAAAACAATTTCCAATTCGTAGCGTCTCAATGCTGTAATATAGTGTCTCGACACTATACCCTCGGGTTTTCTCACTTGTAATACTTCTTCTACTTATCTTCTTTGCTCCAAAATGTGTCTTTAAGCTCTAAATAGCTTCAAAAGTCCGGTTTAGCTCAAATTGCTCGAAATCTACAAAATAGATAAATAAATGCATGAAAGATCATTATAAACATACACAACCAACACAAATCTAAGCCTACAAATAACACACTTTTGAGTGATATCAGTTTAATCTTTTTATCACCTTATGATTTGTTACCTTTGCCTTCTAACAAGGTTGTGAATCTTCAAGCTGACAAAAAGGTGTCTATCATTCAGGAGCTACATAAAGAGGTTAAAGACGGGATTGAGAAGCAAAATAATAAGGTAGCTGCAAAAATCAAACCAACACCAAAAACCTATGATATTCAAGGAGGGAGATTGGGTTTGGGTCCACCTTCGAAAGGAAAGGTTTCCACACTAACGAGATTCCAAGTTAAACCCAAGAGGAGATGGACCTTTCCAAGTGTTGAAGAAAGTCAATGACAATGCCTACCAAATTGACCTAGAAGGTAAGTATGGTGTATTTATGACTTGACTCCTTTTGATGTAGGTGAAGAATTTGATTCGAGAACGAATCCTTCAAAAAGGGGAGAAGATGATATGAATCAAGATGTTCTTGCTTTACCTCTAGGACCAATCATGCTCTCAAGGGCCAAGCAACTACAATTGGCTTTTGATTCCCACATACAAACAGTGGTGAACTCAATTAAGGAGGGTCAATGAAGGGAAAATGAACAAAATCTCTATACATTCTGTCAGATGATGCTACAAGAAGGAAATAGAGCTTTATGTTAGGAAATTTACTACTGTAATTTTGCTAAGAAGATCTATTATTTTTAGGTGCTTATGTTTGGATCAAAGTTATGACTTTAATAAGGTTTGTTATTTTATTATTTATTTTGAGTTCTTTGGGATATCATGGGTGTAGTTTTTTTTTTTTTTTTTTGGAATGAAATTTTCTGTATTTGATGACTAAGCTTCATCATCCCTTTGCAATTCTTGAGTCCAGAGTCGCATGACATGAACATTCAAGTAGGTCTGATCGACTTATGCTTGTGGAGTGTTCAAATCTTGATTGAGGGACTAATTCTCTTTATCTGTTCAAATCTTGATTGAGGGACTAATTCTCTTTATTTGTTCAAATCTTGATTGAGGGACTAACTCTCTTTATCTCTTGGTCTTCAATCAAAAGATAATCCATATCTAGCCCTTTCCTTGGGATTGAAAATCAAATTGGTTTTGAGGGTTTTAAATTTTAATAATTAGGGGTTCATATAACCAAAGACTTCCTAATTTCAAAATTATAGAGTTTTCACATCAACTCGTGTCTGCTCAGATGAAAGAAAACAGATCATTCCTTAAACCTTGAATAATTTTACTAAACGGGTTTTGGTCTGACAATATCAAGAAACTCATAAGATATCTAAAAGACGAACCTTAAGACGGCAATTACTATATGATTTTGAGACCAAATAACTAAACTTATCATCATCAGTATATAGGTTACATTCAAAATAAGCCTATAATCAAGAGAAATTGACATAGAGACGATTACTCTTCGCCGCCAAGAATAGGATCCTGGTTCACAGTAGTTCCTGAATCTGGGTCGGGATTTGAGAGTTGTCGAATGGTTGAAGTAGTTGGAGATGAAGCAGCTTCGATCGAAGGCGAAATTATTGAAGAGGAGACGGGTCCTTGTACTTCTTTGGCATCACGTGCTGCTTTGTCCTTGGCTTTTTTGGCTCTTTCTATCACCTCCTCCTGTATAAAGTCCATTCAAGTATGAATATGCCATTTCCAGCATAGCCATAAAAGAAGAGTACATAAAGGCCGGTCGGGTATTAAAGTTCTTAAACTTTACACATCAATATTGAGCTTCATTCACATCATGCATTCCAATCTAGTTTAAGAGGAAATTTAAAACGTTCTAAAGAAAACAGTAATATGGAGGGAAATGTTTCATGTTTTACTCTTTGTAATGAATTGGTAGGTCGATTTTAACCTCAAACTTTTAATTTCATCACACTGAAACGTAAATTTAAATAAGTTGGAAAATTAATCCCATCGAAACTAAATCAGAAAACTACCTATGAGCAACCGTGAATTTTAGCCTAAAAACACTCAAAATGAATCAAAAAGATGCCCGAGCCCCCAACCATGAAAATATCCAAACCTAACTACAAAATCAAATAACTAAAGAAAGCATCCAAGATCAGTAATAAAATGCCAAAACCCATCAAAAAGGATATAATATCTAACACGATCAAAAGAACATGTACTCACAAAAGTAACCTCATCCAACCACAGTAATGCTTATGGTGAACCAAAACTTTCAAAAGAAATGAAAACTTCACAGATTGATGTATAAATTTTACCACTTATTCAAGTTTAGAGTTCGATTCGATGAAACTGAAAGTTTAAGGTTAATATTGACTCTTTAAGCAGAGTACAAAGATATTAAAAAAAAAAAAAAAAAAGTTCTCTTTCATCGCCCAAAAGGCAAGTACTCAAGACATGTTTATCTCAGAAACAGTAACCACCATCATAAGCCATGCAGCATGATTTCAGTTATGTAAATGCTTCAATCTAGGCCTAACCTACAGCTACACTCAAAAAGTTTTATGCCTCAGTAGTTTCATCAGATGCTTACGACTCAAAGTAGTTGATTTGATTTCATAAGCTAATCTCCAAGAAAGAAAACATTGCAGAAACATCAGCCATGGATTTTCAATGATTTTATTTCAAGTTACTACTCCCATACAGTTGTCTTCTTTTGTTCATCGTTTTTGTATAATCCACAGTACAAGAGCCACCATGCAGTATCCTTTTTTTTTCTTTTGATATCATTCATCGACAACTCTCACAAGACAACCACTTGACTCTACTACATTTAGTTGCCAAGATAACTCATATGACATTAAATCTTAAGTAGGTGGCCACCATGACTTGAACCAAGTTTCTTTAAGCCCTTTATTACTTTCATGGACCCTTATTGACCCCTCTGCCAACCCATGTGATCTACGCAACATTAGTTGGCCAATCCTTTTATCATGTAAAGGGAAAGTAAATTAAAAACAACATTAGGAAGTTCTACGCCAATTTTTGCCAGTATATTTTTTCTTCATTCAAAAGAACATGGAAGTAAACTGCTATTGCAGCAGGGGAAACATTGGTTAATAGGAAAAGACGCAAGGAATCATCAAAACTTGGAAGGGGAAGGAACCTGAGATTATTATTCTTTAATTAGACCAAGTAAAATATTAATTATAATAATGATTAGTTAAAAGAAATCTGCTGCAAATTTGAACTACTGCTATAAAACAGACAAATGGGAAGGAAATGAAAATCAGAATCTCATATCAGTCATCTAAGTCTATCATTAACTTTGGAGCATCTTACCTGGAAATCAAGAATTTGCTTTTGTTGTTCGGCTTGCAGCCTACCAATCCCGCCCAAAACTTCTCCAATTGTTGACTCGATACGCTCAGTTAAGGCTTCTGCTAAAGCTTTTCCTAAGAAAAAGGCATCTAGAACAGTCCTGCTGTCCCCATCACCTGCATCATACAGCTAGCTCACCGAATGCTTGATAACAGTAACAAAACTAGAAGATCACAGAAACCAAAAAGATTATTTTTCCACATAGTTTCTACTGAATTTTCTTCTAATAAGATCAATATCATTTGTTAAAGTTGTCTAGTTTTCCTCCTTTCTTATATCAGCAATGTGCATAAGGCAAATACAGAGAGGGATAATTCTATTAAAAAGGCACATGGGTATTCCATTGAATATTGACTGCAGTGGGTTTTCTCATAGTCCTAAAACCCCATCAACAGAACCGATTTCCTTGACGTGGATTCAGAAAAAAAGTGGATATTTGATTTATGATTATCATTTGGGAATTAACCAACTAATATGTAGCAAGTTTTTAATGAAGTCAGAGAACAAGACTATGGTTAAAAGCCCAAATAAAAGAAATCTAATTTAAGATTTCTTTGGTCCTTCAGCAGATTCAACCTCAATCCATCCCAAATATTCATTAAACTTCCCAATTTTCTCCAGAAAACAAAGAGTGCAATATTTGCTCCTTTACATTATTAGAAGTAGAAGATCTTCTTACAACGTGACAAGTTTCATAATTTGGTCCAAATTCAGAGTTCAAAAAAGTGCAAGGAAGACGAATTCCTACTCTAGAAAACTAATTAGCTCTTAACTTGGAAAAAATGCAGAGTTGAAGAAAACTAATCTTATAAAATTAGGCCAATTCATACTTAATAAAGCCATTGACAATATATCAAACAGTTTGTAGTCATATAACCAGATAGCTCCATATGAGAAGTAAACCGAACATTCTTTTATGAAATCCAAAACAACCTTACAATCTGCAAAAAAAAGTCAACACAAACGCAGAGATTCCCTCAAATCTCAGAATCAATAACAGATTTAACAACAGATTCACCAATAACACCATTGTAAAATTCACCAATAACTAACGGCAGATTCGAAAACAAAACAAAACAAAGGAGGCGAAGATTCAAGGTACCGGAGCTGCAACGGGCTACGAATCTGGGAGACCCAATTGGTCGAAAACGTGAAATTCCTCGAAATTTGAGACTTGAGGGAGTGGAAGAGGATCGAAATAGAACGATAGATGAAGATGAACAATGGGTAATTTTTGGTTTAGTGTGCAGAAGTGAGAAATGGGATGGGGAAACTGAAGGTGTAATCCCACTACTCATTTTGTGAGATGGGAATGGAAAAATATATGGCGTCACTTTCTCAGCGTTTCTCGATCATTTTCTTGACAGCCAAATAGGAATATATAAAGAAAGATCTTTGGTGGGGAAAGCGAAAAAATGAAAAATGGGTACCTGTGGCCATAGTATTAAATTTCACATGTGAGACATTTCTATTCCTATTCCTATTTTTACGTGTTCATGAGTTCGACATCAATATAAGGGATGGATTAATATTTTCATTATACCATAAAAAATTGATTAAACACCAAAAAGATAGTAACAAAAAATCATTACTGTAAACATTATATTAGTAATAAGCCTTTTAATTCATTTAAAAAATATAAAATGTTTATTTATTAATTTAAATATTTTTTTAAAAAAAATTGATTTTTATGATTTTTTCAAAAATATCCATCGACATCGATATTTTATCTATATTTCCATCGACATTTTCATAAAATTGAGACCTCGACATTTTCATCGAAATCGACATTTTAAACATTGCTTGTGACTTGAGCTATGTAATGACAGTGACCCAGAATCGGAATCACCATTTTTTTTTTCTTGTTCCTCATTCGGATTACCCAATTGCCACTTTCATGGATTAGTAGTTGGCACCCTAGCTAAATGGGATGTTTTGTTTAAATTTCCAACAATCTCATAGTTATTGGACTAAAAAAGGGTTAAATTGTCAGCTTAAGCTTAGCTCAATAAAGGCATGTACTCTCAACCACGAGATCAAAGGTTCAAATCTCCCAATCTTCACATGTTGTTGAACTAAAAAAAAAGTTTAATTGTAAGTTTAATTTTTTAACTTTTAGGTTTCTGTTTAATAGATTTCTCTGACATATTCCACATGTTTTAAAATTAATTGATGTATTAGACAGGGCCCAAACTTTCAATTTTGTATATAATAAACCCATGAATTTTTTAAAAAAAAAAATTGAATAAGTTAATGATTTATTACACAAAATTGAAAGTTCAAGGATCTATTAAAAACTTTTTAAAAGTTCACGAACCTATTAGACCGAAACCCTGTAGTTTAACCTAAAATAAAATACCAATATGAGCATAATTCAATAGTTAAGGCATTCATTCGTTCTTTTGAGTTTGAAGGTTTAATTTCTCCCTCCCACATTTATTGTATCAAAAAGGTAGTTAAATTAAGTTTAGCCCCTAAAATTTCAGGTTTATGTATCTTTAAACTTTCAATTTTGGTTCTAATAGGTTCTTTAACTTAAAAAAAATGTCTAGTAGATCGTTTATGACTTGTTTGGTAGACATTCTGAAATAGAATTTAGAAAACAATGGATTTAATGAAAAAAGAATTGTATTTCATGTTTTCAGACATGTGTTTGGTAGAAAATTTAGAAATTGGATTCTACTTTAAACAATTGTTCAAAATGTGTTCAATAATATATTTATAGACCATAAAACCAGTTGTAGTTGCAAAACTAAATATTAGGTTGAATATAAATCATTATTAATTAATTTATAAACATGTTTTTTTTGTTATAAATTTTGTATAATTATTACTTTACAATATCATATAATTTATAATATATTATATTATATATTTTTTAATTAACAAAACAAATTGAGTTTATAACATGAAATGCTATATTTATTAAAGTTTTTATTTTTTTTTAAATATAATTATGCATTTTAAAATTTCAAATTTAAAATCTGGATACAATGAAAACATAAAATGTTGTTTTTAGAATTTTTACTATTTGGATCACAGAATTTAGAAATAGTTTTTGAAAACACATCTGTCAAACGTATATTCATTGAACTCAGTTAATTCGAAAACATAAAACAGAATCCAGATTACTTACCTAACAGGCTAACTTTCAATTTTATGTTTAACAAATCTATAAATTTTCAATTTTGTGTCTAATAAGTCCATAAACTTTCAACTTTATGTCTAATAGATTCTTTAATTTTTTAAAATATTAAATATGTTAGGAACCTATTAGACAAAAAAAATTGAACGTTTATTGACCTATTAGACACTTTTAGAGGTTAAGGACCTATTGCACAAAATTAAAAGTTTAGGGTTTTAATAAGACATTTAAAAAAAAAAAAAAAGAAATTATTAGACACAAATTTGAAAGTTGGACTAAGGCTTCGATTGATAACCATTTGATTTTTTGTTTTTATTTTTAGAAATTGTGCTTGTTTTCTCATCAATTATCTATAACAAGTTCTATCTTTCTTAACAAAACATTTGAATTATTAGCCAAATTCCAAATTCCAAAAACTACTTTTTAAAAACTACTGTTTTTTAGTTTTCAAAACTTAACTTGATTTTTAAAAACATATGTAAAAAGTAGATAACAAAACAAGAAAACTCATAGGTATAAGTAGTATTTATAAGCTTAATATTTAAAAATAAAAAATGAAAAACCAAATGGTTATCAAACATGGCCTAAACTTATAATTTAACCAAAAAAAAAATCATGAACATGAGATTTTCTAAAACTGATTGTAAATATGTCATTTTAATTAACAAAAATGTAAGTGGTAAATCAACGATTCACTTAAATAATAGTAATAAATAATTAATTTAGATATTGATTAATTATAATCTCAAGGGCTATTTGGGGCATAGAGTTGGTTATAATAGTTTGTGGGGTTATAATAGTTTGTGGAGTTAAATAATATGTGTTTGGGGTGCAGAGTATTTTAGTCTAGGTTCAGGAAGTTTGTATTTGGGCCGCAGAGTATTTTAGTCTGGGTCAGGAAATCTGTGTTTTGGGTGTAGATTTGTTTTGTTTCTACTTTTTTTTTCTCTGTATTTTGCACATAGTGCTATATTGCTATATTAAATACCAGTTTTTCAAAATTTAAATAAAAAAGATTTGTTCCACCAATTCTAAAAAATGTGTTAGAGGCCATAAATCTCCTTTTTACTATGTAATTGAAAGAAAACATACAATATTTTTATGATAGATCCAAATTAGTCATCAAATTTGTTGTATCAAATTTCATTTTGTTGCTCTAATTCAAAAAGAACATCAATTTTGTTGAATATTCCAAAATTCTTTTTTGTTTTAATTCAGAAAAAAAAAAAAATAACTCCAGTGTTTTCAAATCCAATTTATAATACTAATCCAACAAATATCCAATTTTCGAAATCTTTTGATTTTGGCCATTCCTTTTACTACAGTTGAAAAAACATCATCTTTTTTTGTTAAAAAAGTATATAGTATTCTTTTGTTAAAAAATTATACTATTTTATTATTATTATTATATTGTTCAAACATGACAATAACCATTGTTAAATTTGTTTTTTTGTGTTTCTTGTTGCTTGAATTAAAAAAAAAAAAAAAAAAAAAAAAAAAAAAAAAAAAAAAAAAAAAAGGATTGGTCATTTTTCAAAATCCCTTTTTTTTCCAAGACATTACCTTTGTCTTCTTTTGATTCATTTTACTTTACCATTGTTTCATTCTTGTTTTTTCTTCTTGGATTGATTAAAGAAACAACATGGTAAATTTTTTAAAAACACTTTTATTCACAAGGACATCTACCTAAAAAAGTATATTAATGCTTCTATTTTGTGTTGAGAGTACAATTATATTTGTTCAATTTTTTTTCACTATAATTCAAAAAACAAAGAAGGTTAATTTAAAAAATCTCTTTTCTTCTTAACAAGGACATTTGTATATAATTTTTTCATTGCAAAATTGTTCTTAAATTGGAGGATAGGTATGGTTTACATGCAAGTACATAATAGTAAACAAATATCACTTCAAATTACATATAAACAAATAATATTGTCAACTCTAAGAAAAAAAAGTGTCTAATGAAACAAACAAATACATAAGCAAAAAAAAAAAAAATTTAATTGTTCTTCTAATTCTAAAAAAGTAGTCCAATCAATACACAACTAAGAATGAATCCAATGTGCCATACAAACAATTACATAAGCAAATGTTCGAGCTTTAAAATGAAAAAACCTCGAACTAAGGTCGACCAATGTACTAGTTCAGACCCTGTCAAGACACACAAAAGAAAATTAGTACTTACACTTAATTTTACTATAATAAAACTTGTAGAAGAAGAAAATGTGTCACCTAAGCAAGGCCAAAAAGATATCCCATCTATCAAAGTTTGGGTTCTATTATGCCGAAATTCAGGTTCTATGGATTCAAATTTCAGTGGATACTGTAGCAAAAACGGGATTCGGGAGGAAGAATTAAGTTCGATTATACCGAAATTTGGGTTCCATGGATTCGAATTTAAAGTGAATACTATAGCAAAACGGTGAGTATTGTAGCAAACGAGATTCATGAGCCAAAATTCAGGTTCGATTATATCGAAATTCAGGTTTCATGAATTCAAATTACAGTGGATACTACAGCAAAATGGTGGGTACTATAGTAAAACGAGATTCATGAGCGAGAATTCGGGTTCATTATACTAAAATTTGGGTTCCATGGATTTTAATTTTGAACCTGAAATTTAGTGGATACTGTAGCAAAACAGTGCATGAACTTTTTATCTGGGGACTTACTTGAGAGTTGAATTGACCATGCTTTTAATTTGAAATTCATATATTTTTTTATTTGATTAAAGTGCATGAACTTTTTGATGATTTACTTGTGAGTCTTAGCACAAGAACAAGTAAAAAATGCGAAGAGGAAGTTGTAGTCAAGTTTGCAGCTGCAATATTAGAGTTAAAAGAAAAAGAATTCAAATCTGACTAGTTCTTGAAGGAATGAACATTTCACTACGCAGCGTAAGCATTGGATCGTCTTTGATTTTATTTAAAATTAAGCTAAAAAAAAAGATTAAGCAAACTTACTTTGAGTAAATATGAAGATATTTCTAACGGGTCTTTATCTCCTCCACAAAGTCTTCTTGGCTATGACTCGAATACAGGACCAAGGCTTGTGGGAGTCTCATGAAAGAAAATCCACAAGGGATGAAGAGGAAGATGTCTAGAGAGAATTCTCTAATTCTCTATTGAGGAGATTTTTGTGTTATGTCTAATGACTCAATCAAGGGTCCTATTTATAGAGACTAAAGACAAATCTTTGCCATAATTAAAATATTATATTTTAATATATAATATATTAAAATAATCTAATACTTATTTAAATGTCATTTAAATCTCCTACGATATTTATTTATTTGAATCTTATTCAAATTTTATAAATATTTTTTCTTTAATGTATCTAATATACATTAATTATTTTAATATTTAATTTATCAAATACAATAAATATATTTTCCTCTTTTATATTTAATATATTAGATATATTAAATATTAATTTGAACACTTCAAATTAAATATTAATTTGAACATTTCAAATTTTTCTTCCAACTAAATTAATCTTTTAGTGTTACTATGAGCTAGCAATGGGACCTTATGGATCTACAGATTACAAGCTCCAATGATATAAAATTGATTAATTAAATTCTTTAATTAATCAATTTCATTCATTAACTTTAAGTCACTCCACTATAGACTTAGAGTTGCACTCTTATGCACTGTAAGACAAATTGTATCCATGGATATAACCATTACATGTAAGTCGATCATTCATGAGTTGTTCATAATTACAGTTGGGTCAAAAGTCCGTTTTACCCCTATAATTACATCTTGCACCTTAAGTACCACTAATCCTCTAATGAACAATTTGTTTATGATCCAACCATAAACTAATTCCCCTCGAGGCAGTGGGAGGGTGGGACTTCATTGTTTAAATCCCGAAATCAGCACTTAAGGGAACTACTCATCTACTTATCCTATATAGGAAGAAGTGAATTCCATCTTGTGAGATTATGTTCCCGACTTCTTATTTGGTCAAGTCCCCAAAATGGTTTATTAAATCGGCTACAAAAGCCATTTTCACCCATGCAAATCAAAGGACAAGCCCTCACAAGCAGAAGTTCATAACTCACTCAAGATCAAGATCGAGTTGCATATGATCATCCTGATGAAATATTAACCTTCTCAATTAATGAATTTATAAAGAGAGATTAAATATTTCGTGGTCCAATCTTATACAAACTCATTGTATAATATACCCCCACTCACATGTCTCCACACGAACGATTTGGATCAAATCATTTATAACTATTACAAAGTGGGCCATATCAATAGTGTTACCAGGATAAGACACTAAACCTTATTCATATACTATGACCCTTTAGGTTATTTCTTGAACATGATCCTCTCATAGGTCAACCACATACTGTTCAAGATTACACTAATAACCTTAGATTTTTCATATAATTGATAATATTATATTGCAAATAAAATAATCAAAATTATTATTAATTATTAAATAAATCATTAATTACGAGGCTTTAGGGCATAAATTCCAACTGTTCTCACCACCACCACCAATAGTTGAAGAAAGGCCAGCTGAGGTCTCATAGGAAATTGCTTATAGGAATGAACACTTCCTCCCGTAGTGGAAGCATTGGATCGTCTTTAATTTTACTTAGAATTAAACAAAAGCTAGGGTCAAACAATAAATATCTTTGTATATTATTGAGATATTTATGGCGGGTCTTTAATCTTCTTGCTCCAAATCCAACGAGGTTGAAACTTTAATTCCATAAAGCTCACTTACTATGACTCAAAGACTGGAACCAAGGCTTGTGGGAGCCTCTTGAAAGAAAATCCATAAGGGATTGAAGAGAAAGAGGTCTAGAGAGAATTCTCTAATTCTCTATCGAAGAAATGTGTGCTATAATGGCTTAACCCAAATATCCTATTTATAGAATATTCGCCATAATTAAATAATATATATTTTAATATCTAATATATTAAAATACATATATTTTAATATCTAATATATTAAAATACATATATTTAATATCTAATATATTAAAATTCATATATTTAATATATTTGAATCTTACTCAAATCTTTTAAATTCCCGACGAAATTCTATCTCTTTATTTGAATCTTATTCAAATTTTATAAATATCATTTCTTTAATGTATCTAATATACATTAATTATTTTGATATTTAATGTCTCAAATACAATAAATATATTTTCCTCTTTTATATTTAATATATCTAATATATTAAATATTAATTTGAACATTTAAAATTTTTCTTTCAACTAAATTGATCTGTTAGTGTTACTATGAGCTAGCAATGGAACCTTATGGACCTACAAATAATTAATTAAACTCTTTAATTAATCAATTTTCATTCATTAACTTTAGGTCACTCCACTATGGACCTAGAGTTGCACTTTTATGCACTGTAGAACAAGTTGTGTCCATGAATGCAACCATTACATGCAAGTCGATCCTTCACGAGTAGTTTGTAACTACAGCTAGGTCAAAAGTCCGTCTTACCGCTGTAATTACATCTTGCACCTTAAGTACCACTGGTCCTCTAATGAACAATTTGTTTATGATCCAACCATAAACTCGTTCAGCTGAAGTTCTACTCCTCTTGCATTTTTGTCTTTCTTGTTCATACCTTAAGGTCGCTTCTTCTCCTACTTCGATTCCTACTGTTTTCCCCTATTTTTTTGGCCATCCATGCTTCTTCCATTCCTCGTTCCCTGATTTTGTTCGAATGTCTTCAGCTAAAATATGCCACATTTGATTTATATATAAAATATCGATTCTAGACCATGGTCCCCACCTTCAAGTAATTTTAAAAACCAATCCCGTGAGTTTAGGAATTTTTAAAATCTAGTTGGATTGTCGTTGTTCTTTTTACAAATCCAATCAAAATTATGCCTCCGTCCTCCCCCCCCCCCCCCCCCCCCATTAACTGACCACATCTAATCCTCAGGGATGGCCAAAGAAAAGAAAACTTCGAACACACAAGCAAGTGCACGGTTAAAGGCTACCAGGGTAACACCATCAAGGACCAAAAAGAAGCAACAATCGCCCATACAATTGGGTAGCAACGAAGAGGTATTCCATGATTTTTTACCCTTTTTACCACAATGTTTGTAGAAATTCCTTTAATTGCATTGTTGTATATACAAACGAAACAGACTGTTGGTGGTAATGACCAAATGAGTTCAAATGAATCCATTGGGAATGAAACAAACCCCAAGCATAAAGGGTAAAAAGATACCGTGATGAAGAATGGGGCAAGAAGAAGAAACTTGCCAAGAAAAGAACGGCGAAAAAAAAGGTGCTTGATGAATACAAATCGGAGAATAGTGATGTATATGTGTGTATTTGAGTATTTGATAGTTAGTAGTACTTACATTCCTAATAATTGTTTCTATGTAAGGTTGATGAGGACACAAGTGAAGATAACATTGACGATGGGGATAAAATTGATGACGATAGAGATGAAGAAACTGAGACGAATGTCTATTCAGCAACTGCAAGCGATCATGAGCAACCAGCAAAAAAAAAGAGTCTAAAAAGGTGTATACTAGATAAAATATTATTTTTATTATTGTTAAACTTGTATATGTTTTTGCATGATGATACATACACATTCTATAACTTTTATCTACTAGGAAGAGTTTTTATTGTTATTTTAAATAGTATCTATCTTACAAGATGTTGTGAAAAGAGTCTCCACACAAAAAAGATACCTCGGAGAAAGGAAAAATGGCCTCAACGAAGAGAACTGTTGAAGACCAAATTGAGGCCAAAAAGGTAATTTTGTGTATACAGTGTATATATCTCTCACTACTGCTAGGTATACTAATTTTTGAACTTACACCATATATATACCCCTATACAACTCTGTGTCAAAACATGTATGTACGGATGCTTGTATGCATGTAACTATGTAAATGGGAGTATAGACATAAGATAGTGCTTATGATTGTCTGCTGGTTAGGAATGAATACATAATTATCCTTTACGTAGGTAATTTTGTGTATGCACAGTGTATATACCTCTCACTACTACTAGGTATACTAATTTTTGAACTTACACCATATATAGACCCCTATTTGAATCTTTGTAGAAACATGTGTGTATGGAAACTTGAATGCATGTAACCATGTAAATAGGAGTATAAGCATAACTTGATAGTGTTTATAATTGACTACTGGTTAAATGTGAATTCATAACTTTGCGTTCTCCTACATATGCATATACTTACTCCCACGCATGTTGGTAGGCTACCCATGTATGTGCCTAAATGTGTATATATGTCTTCACAATGCTCATTTTGTTGTGCTTAAACTAACGTGATAAGGCAACTAAATATGTATATACAGTGCTAATGTCTGTATTTTTATTCTAAAAAATGTTATTGTTATAGGACGACGATTACTTTATGCCCCTATCGAAAAGAAGTAGAGCTTTAAAGATTAACCTTTGCTGCAAAAGTGGCATAATGACAAGAATCTGCCAGACCCTCAGTGATAAGCACGAAGGAGCCTTGAAAAGAACCTATTTTGGTCATCTCTGGGATTTCTCAATGAAGAAAACGTCCACCTAGCTTATTCTCTATCTAATGCAGCGAAAATGCAAACCAAGGAAGGCCTCTGAATTTGTTGGGATTTATGCCCTAAAGCCTCGTAATTAATAATTTTGATTATTTTATTTGCAATATAATATTATCCATTATATGAAAAATCAAGGTTATTAGTGTAATCTTGAACAGTATGTGGTTGACATACGAGAGGATCATGTTCAAGAAATAACCTAAAGGGTCATAGTATATGGATAAGGTTGGGTGCCTTATCCTGGTAACACTATTGATATGGCCCACTTTGTAATAGTTACAAATGATTTGATCCAAATCATTCATGTGGAGACTTGTGAGTGGGGGTATCTTAGACAATTAGTTTGTATAAGACTGGACTACGAAATATTTAATGTCTCTTTATAAATCCGTTAATTGAGAAGATTAATATTTCATCAAGATGATCATATGCGACTCGATCTTAATCCTGAGTGAGTTATGAACTCCTGCCTGTGAGGGCCTGTCCTTTGATTTGCATGGGTGAGAGTGGCTTTTGTAGCCGATTCAATATGTCTACCATTTTGGGGACTTGACCAAATAGGGAGCTGGGAACATAATCTCACAAGATGAAATTCACTCCTTCCCATATAGAGTAAGTAGATGAGTAGTTCCCTTAAGTGCGGATTTCGGGACTTGAACAATGGGGCCCCACCCTCTCATTGGCCCGAGAGGGACTTAGTTTATAATTAGATTATAAACATATTGTTCATTAGAGAATCAGTGGTACTTAAGGTGCAAGATGTAATTATAGGGGTAAAACGGATTTTTGACCCAACTGTAATTACGAACAACTTGTGAAGGATCGACTTCCATGTAATGATTATATCTATTGACACAACTTGTCCTACAGTGCATAAGAGTGCAACTCTAGGTCTATAGTGGAGTGACCTATAGTTAATGAATGAAAATTAATTAATTAAAGAGTTTAATTAATTAATTTTGTATCATTAGAGCTTATAATCTGTAGGTCCATAAGGTCCCCTTGCTAGCTCATAGTAACACTAAAAGATCAATTTAGTTGAAAGAAAAATTTGAAATGTTCAAATTAATATTTAGTTTGAAGTGTTCAAATTAATATTTAATATATTAGATATATTAAATATAAAAGAGGAAAATATATTTATTGTATTTGATACATTAAATATTAAAATTTGAAATGTTCAAATTAATATTTAATTTGAAGTGTTCAAATTAATATTTAATATATTAGATATATTAAATAAAAGAGGAAAATATATTTATTGTATTTGATACATTAAATATTAAAATAATTAATGTATATTAGATACATTAAATAAAAGATATTTATTAAATTTGAATTGGATTCAAATTAGGAAATAAATGTCGTAGGAGAATTTTAAACGGTTTGAATAAGATTCAAATTGATTAGATAAATGTATTTTAATATATTATATATTAAAATATATTATTTAATTATTTTCCCTAGACCACTATAAATAGGACCCTAGGGGTGAGCCATTGTGCATTCTTCACAACACATATCTCCTCAATAGAGAGAATTAGAGAATTCTCTCTAGACCTCTTCCTCTCCAATCCCTTGTGGATTTTCTTTCAAAAGGCTCCCACAAGTTTTGGTCCTGTGTTCGAGTCATAGCCAGGAAGACTTTGTGGAAGAGATAAAGATCCGCCAGAATAATCTCCATAATATTATTTTCAAGGTATTTATTGCTTAACCCTTGTATTTTAGTTTAATTCTAAATAAATCGAAGACGATTCCTATGCTTCCGCTGTGGGTTTAATTCGATTATTCCCTTCAATAATCTTGTTAGGGACAACCGACCCTCGACATATCTCCACAATGGTATGATATTGTCCACTTTGGGCATAAGCCCTCATGGCTTTGCTTTTGGTTCCCCCAAAAGGCCTCATACCAATGGAGATAGTGTCCCTCACTTATAAACTCATGATCTTCCCCTTATTTAGCCGATGTGGGACTTTGGTTGCACTCCCAACAATCCTCCCCTCAAACAAAGTACCAACCGAGCCTCCCCTTAAATAGTCATCTATCCGTCTAGCTCTTATCCTGGCCTACTCCTTTACTGGAGCACACCGTCTATCCGATAGAGCTCTATACCACGGATCTCCACCATGACTACGCCTTCGGGGCTCGCCTCCTTTGTTCAACACTCGAGGATTATACCCATCACGGCTCAAGGGCATGGCTTTGATACCACTTGTTAGGGACAACCGACCCTCGACATATCTCCACAATGATATGATATTTGTCCACTTTGGGCATAAGCCCTCATGGCTTTGCTTTTGGTTCCCCCAAAAGGCCTCATGCCAATGGAGATAGTGTCCCTCACTTATAAACCCATGATCTTCCCCTTATTTAGCCGATGTGGGACTTTGGTTGCACTCCCAACACTAAGAACCTAGCTCATTATCAAACCATGACTTATTATTTTGTGGTCCATTATTATTTTTGTGGACTATTTTGTTTGTGCATTATGTAAATAGGCGATCGATGGCCTACCAATATTTTTGTGACTATTCCACGTATACATGAAAGTAATGTTGACTTAGATACATTGTTAATCAATTGTCACCTTGGCTATCTATAAATTAAAAGAAGTTCAATTTGTAATGAGACATTTGATTTCTATTAATTGCATATTATTTGGAAGAAGTCAATTTGAAAAACAAGGAATGAAGTTTTTTAAAAAAAAACGTGTCAGATTGAAACATTCCTTTTGTGGATATTCCACTCATACACTCCACCAATATTGGAGTATATAGTCATTTTTGAATTCAATGTTTGAAGGTTGGAAAAATATGTTTCTAGATGAATGATTGGAGAAAAAACAAAGGAAAAAAAAACACTCAGCTAAAAATCAATTTGCTTCTAGTTACAAATTACTATACCAGATACATCTGACAACTCAACTCAACTCAATTCTGCACCCCAAATACAGATTTCCTGACTCAACTCAACTCAACTCTGCACCCCAAACATAAACTTCCTGAACTCACTAACAAACCAACTCTGCCAAACTCAACTCAACTTTGCGCGCCAAACGCCCCCTAAATGTTATAAAGCATTTCATAAGATAGATATCCAAAAAAAAAAAAAAAAAAAACCATTCTTCTCCATGACTCTCTCTCACCTTTAGAATAGCCATGCAAGTCCCCCACTTCTTTGGCTAATTATAGCCTAAACTTTGTAGCACTATATATGAGTTAAGTTTTAGAAACACAATTCAATTGAGAAGAGAATTTGCTCTCAACCTTCATCCTTTCTACTTTGCTTTATCTTCTTTTTAGTATTGTTATTGTTTTGTTCTTTCTTGTTTCATAACACATTATCAGCACGAGTCTCTACCATCCTCTTTGCTAAAGGTAGGTTTCTCCATTTTGTTTTCGTGATTTGTGTTATGAACGTTCTATGTATACAATGTATATGGATTGAATATCTGATATATACATTGTGTATATTTTTTAACATTGGCTACCTATTATTTTGCGCATATTGACATGTTGTCTTTAATTTTCTATGTTATGCGCAAAATGTTTACGGTTTGTTCATTTTAATTGTTTATGATTCATCTCACTTTACATGTTGAGTTTGATATGTAGTTCAATTCATAGAATTTAATTATTTGATAGATTTCATTCTTTATGAGTATGTAGAGCTCAAATTGTTAAATATCAAATTTTTTGCAATTGATAATTTTGTTTTGTATACCATATTCATATTACAATTTATTTATTTATTTCCTTCTTTAAGTCATCAACATGTGAGAGAATGCAACTTAAATCCTAATCATTTTTATTAGTACTTGGTCTAGCTTTGATTGTTTAATTTAATATATGTTTTGATTATTGCATAAAGTATGTTAGTTATCCCACCATAAGTTAAGCATGTCATGCATCTTGATTATTTTGAATATAATTCTTATATTTACAATGATATGATTAAGATGTTCTCTAATAGTATATTAAGGTGCTTTCCTAATAAGATTAAGTTAATCTTTAGTTATTTAAAAGATTTTGAAATTTTAAAAAAATTAACTATAAGAAATCTCTTTCTATGGATGGTTCTGTCTAAGTTGAGATATTTAAGTTGTCCAAATGAAAACACCTCTACCTAAGAACTAACCTAGGAGTTGAATTAGTCAATTTTTCATGTGAGCTAGTAATACACAATACATATATATTTGATATAATGTTTATTGATATTTATTTACATAGTATGTTATATTGGTTATAAATCTTATATACAAAATGCAAAATGTTACTTATCAACAATATTTTTTTAGAATGCATGTTTGGAATATTTATCCTAATATATGGTTATTTGTGATAGTTTTACCATGTCAAATCTTACAAAATTAGAGTTCATAGCTCTTGACATCAATGGAAATATCTACTTGTTATGGGTACTAGATGCTGAAATCTTGGATGGTAAGAATCTTGGAGATACAATTAAAGAATGAAATACAACTTCGACTCAAGAAAAGGAAAAAGTCATGATATTCCTTCGTCATCATCTTCATGAGGGATTAAAAATCGAATATCTTACAATTAAAGATCCCTACATCTTATGGAAAAGTTTGAAAGAAAGGTATGATCATCAAAAGACTGTTATTCTTCTTAAAGCTCATTATGAATGGATGTACCTGAGGTTGCAAGACTTTAAATCAGTAAGTATAATTCTACAATATTCAAAATTAGTTCAAAATTGAAGTTGTGTGGAGAAAAAATAACTGATAAAGATATGTTAGAGAAGACATTTTCCACTTTTCATGTCTCTTATATGCTCCTGTAGCAACAATATCGAGAGAGAAGTTTTAAAAAGTATTGTGAACTTATATCATGTCTTCTTGTGGCTAAACAAAATAATGAGCTCTTGATGAAAAATCATGAATCTCGATCAACTGGAGCAATACCGTTCCTTGAAGTGAATGTTGTAATATCTAATAATCGTGGTCAAGGTCATGGTCGTGGTTGAAGTTGAGGTTGTGACCACGGTAGAGGAAGAAATAATTATTCATTGCATGGTGGTCGCCATAATCATTCACATTTTAAGAGAACCACAAATAATGATAATCATAAAGGAAAATCTCCTCAAAGTAAGAGTTCCAAAAGTGATAAAAAACAATGCTTTCGATGTGGCATGAAATAGCATAGGTCTCGTACCTGTCGTACGCCTAAGTACTTAATCAACCTCAGCCAAGCATCATTGAAGGAGAAAGGAAAAAATGTGGAAGCAAACTTCGCATTTCAAGAAGATGATGTATTTGACCCTCCAAGCATGACACATTTAGATGTTGATGATTTCTTTGAATCTCCCGAAGAGAGAATGAACACAATTGGAGAGGTAGAAAACACTTCATATGAGAATGTCCAAAAGTAGTATTGCTTTCAGTTTTAGCATCTTTTTCTAGTTAAGTTTGAATTTGTTCGTTAAAGTTTTGTTTATAATTATGAGATTTATTGTAATCATTTTTTTTCTTTAATGAAAAATCATGGACACTTCTCATATTCTAGTTATTCAAGGATGAACAATGAAGATTTATGTTTGGCAGATGGTGTAACTACGCATACCATATTTAAAAGTAGAAAATACTTTTCTAATTTGACAATGCTTGAAGCAAATGTCAATACTATATGAGGTTCTGTAAACTTGATTGAAGGTTTTAGAAAAACAAATCTTATCTTGCTTAGAGGAGCAAATTCACAATTAATAATGCTTTGTTCTCTAGCAAGTGAAAAAGAAATTTGTTGAGTTTCAAAGATATACGTTATAATAGTTATCATGTTGAGACTAATAGTAAAAATAATATAGAGTATCTCTATATCACGTCTATTGCTTCACATGAAAAATGTATATTAGGAACATTGCTTGTTTTTTCTTCTGGGTTATATTATGCTCATATACGAGTAATTGAAACATATGCAACAATGAACCTGAAGTTCATGAATCTAGATATATTCACTATTTGGCATGATCGATTAGGTCATCATGAGTCAATAATGATAAGAAAAATTATTGAAAATTCACATGGACATCCATTAAAGAACCAGAAGATTCTTTAATCTAATGAATTGTCATGTGTTGCTTACTCTCAAGGAAAATTAATTATTAGACCATCACCAGCTAAAGTGGGAATTAAATCACCTACATTTTTAGAACGAATTCATGGTGATATATGTGGACTTAGTAACCCACCAAGTGAACCATTTAGATATTTAATAATTCTAATTGACGCATCTAGTAAATGGTCACATGTGTGTTTATTATCAAGTCAAAACCTTGGATTTGCAAGGTTACTTGCTCAATTAATCAAATTAAGAGCAAAATTTCCTAATTATACAATTAAAAGCATTCATCTTGATAATGCTGGTGAGTTTACATCTCAAGCATTTAATAATTATTATATGTCAATTGGGATAAGTGTTGAATATCTTGTAGCCCATGTTCATACACAAAATGGTTTAGCAGAATCATTTATAAAAAGTTTGCAATTAAGTACTAGACCAATGCTTATGAGAGCAAAGCTTCCAATACCTGTTTGGGGTCATGCTATTTTGCATGCAATGTCACTTCTACGCATTAGACCAACATGTTATCATAAGTACTCCCCAATACAATTGGCTTATGGCCAAGAGCCAAATATTTTTCATCTGTGAATCTTTTGATGTGCACTATATCTTCCAATTGCTCTACTACAACATACTAAAATGGGTCCTCAAAGGAGGCTAGGAATATATGTTGGATTTGATTCTCCTCAATTATTAGATATCTCGAACTCTTGACGGGTGATGTATTCACTGAACGATTTGTTGATTGTCATTTTAATAAAACAAAGTTTCCAACATTAAGGAAAGTTATTAAGAAGTTGGAAAATGAAATTACATGGAATGCATCATTATTGTCTCATTTAGATCCCCATACAAATCAATGTGAACTAGAAGTTCAAAAGATAATTCTGCCAGATGCATTTACAAATATTAAGAAAGTGACTAAGTCATATATACCAGCTACAAATGCTCTATCCATAATTGAAATCCTAACACAGTAAGTTGTTACAACTAATGAATCTGAGACATGCTAGAAGCGTGGTAGACCATAGGTTCCAAAGATAAAAATTCTCGAAAAAGAAAAGTAGTCAATAATCAAAATGATTCAATTAAGAATGTCGATATTCCAGAAGAAATCCTGAATATGACTAGTTATAAGAATATCGAAGAAGGTCAAATACATGAGGATAATAATGAAATTTCGATAAACAATATCATGACAGGAAAAAAATGGAACCGAACTAATATATAGTTGTTGACAACATTTTTTGTTACAATGTTGCCCATGATATTATTAATGAAAATGAAGATTCTGAACTAAATCTGTCAAAGAATGTCGACATAGAAATGATTGGCTTAAATAGAAAGAAGTAATTCAGGCAGAATTAAACTCGCTTTCAAAACGTGGGATTTTTGGACCAGTGGTTCGGACACCAGAAGATGTCAAGCCTGTGGGATATAAATGGGTATTTGTAAGAAAAAGAAATAAAAAGAATGAGGTCACAAGATATAAAGCGAGACTTGTTGCATAAGGATTCTTGCAAAGGCCTGATATTGATTATGAGGAGACATATTCTCTTGTGGTGGATGCAATAACATTGAGATATCTAATTAGTCTGACTGTGTATGAAAAGCTTGACATGCAAGGATATCTTGATAATGATATTTATATGAAAAATCCTTGAATGATTAAAAATACCAGAATCATATAATTCAAATTCTTGAGAATTAAATTCGATCAAATTAAAAAGATCTTTATATGGATTAAAACAATCATGACGAATGTGGTATAATCATCTTAGTGAATATTTGTTGAAAGAAGGGTATACAAATAATCCTATTTGTCCATGTGTCTTTATAAAGAAATCATAGTCCGAATTGGAACTTTTGAATAGCTTTCAAAGATAATAGAGTATCTTAAAAAAGAATTGGAGATGGACATGGGAAAAGCAAAGTTTTGTCTTGGCTTGCAAATTGAGCATTTAGCAGATGAGATATTTATTCATCAATCATCTTATACATAAAATATATTGAGAAGATTTTACATGGACAAAGCACATCCACTGACCATTCCAATGGTAGTTCATTCACTTGATATAAAGAAAGATATTTTTTGTCCTCGAGAAGATAATGAAGAGCTTCTTGGTTCAGAAGTGTCATATCTTAGTGCAATAGGTGCACTTATGTATCTTGCTAATAATACACGACTTGATATAACATTTACAGTAAATTTGTTAACTAGATATAGTTCTTTCCCATAAAAAAGACATTGGAATGGAGTTAAGCATATCCTCTGATATCTTCGAGGAACAATTGATATGAGTTTATTTTACTCTAATAAATCGAACTTTGATTTAGTTAGTTATGCAGATGCGGGTTATTTATCTGACCCACATAAAGCTAGATCTCAAATAGGTTACTTATTTACATGTGGAGTGTTGTGCAAAAACTCACTACGGAAGCATACGCAATCGTAGGTAGTAATTGGTGGACAAGGTCGATCTCACGAGTACTAAAGTAAGCAAATTTTATAAAATTGAGACTCACTAAAAACTAATGCTAAAGTAACGACGATAAAGAAACTCAAGGAAAGATTAAGCAACAACGACTCAAAATAAAGTAATTGTGTAAGAAAAGGAGGAAAAGGAAGGACAAATAACAACAAAAAGAATGAAAAAACTTAGCTTGATTGGGTTGCCTCATTGCGCGTTTTAATTTAAGTCCACAACCCAAGTCAAGAACATCTTTCATGAGACTTTGAAAGGACTTGAAGTTGCCTTCCATTCCTTTCTCCTTTCCTTTTTTCTTTTTCTCTTCCTTTTCTTTTTAAGAACATTTGTTCTTTGATTTTGCATTTTCTTGAAATTACTTGATTCTAAGTCCCACACCCACTTATTCTTCTCTTTCTCATTTGGGTAGGACATCTCTTTTGATGACTTAAGTATTTCAAACTGCTTCCCTTCTATGAATGGTTGTTTATTCTCCAACCATGAGATGTGTCCATTCTCAACTTCACTCTCTTCCACAACATGTTCAAAAGAGATCTCATTCTTTAAGCTCTCATTGCAACTTTTGTTTATTTCTTCATTTTCAGTTGAATTTACCAATAGCAGAACATTCTTCTATATAATCAAAGGATTGCATAGTATTGAACACATTAAATGTTACATGTTGATCATTCATTCTCATGGTAAGCTCTCATTTTTCTACATCGACCAATGTTCTACCAGTAGCTAGAAATGGCCTACCGAAGATTATAGGAACCTCTGCATCAGCTTCATAGTCCAATATGATGAAATCTGTAGGAAAGATGAATTTATCCACTTGAACAAGAACATCTTCAATTTTTCCTTCAGGATGAGTATAAGAGCGATATGCTAATTGAAGAGTGACTGTAGTGGGCCTTGCTTCTCCAATTCCAAGCTTTTTAAACACGAACATAGGCATCAAGTTAATGCTTGCTCCCAAATCACATAAAGCCCTTTCCATTATACGTTTTACCAATAGAGAAAGGGATTGTGAAAGTACCAGGATCCTTTAATTTAGGAGGAAGATTGCTCTGAAGGATTGAACTACAATCTTTTGTAAGAGTCACTATTCAAATTCTCTAAGTCTTCGTTTTTTGGTCAAAGTATCTTTCATGAACTTGGCGTAGTTGGGCATTTGCTTCAAAGCTTCAACAAGCAGAATATTAATGTGCAAACCCTTCAAAATGTCTAGAAACTTATCAAATTGCTTGTCTTGATCTTTCTTTTGAAACTGTTGGGGAAATGGTGGAGGTGGTCTCATATTCTCTTGTTCTGATAGTTGATGTTGTCGGGATGTTGCAGCATTACTCTGTTCTCTACTCTATTGCTGTGATGATGTTGCAACATTGCCCTGTTCTACACTTTGTTGCTATGGCAATGCTACAGCAACGTTCTATTCACCCCCAAACTTTGTACAGTTTCCACTTTCCTCAATCTTTTCTTGGATTAAAGTGGGCTCTTTTGCCTTAAGGGCATTGGTTTTAGGTTTTTCTAACTCCTTCCCACTTCTAAGTTGGTTTTCCTTGCAAGTTTATTTTCCTTTATTCCTTGGATTTTCGATATCACTTGGCAAGGTGCCTTGAGCTCTATTATTTAAGGCTGAAGCTAGTTGATCCACTTGTGTTTCCAAGTTTCTAAGTGCACCGGCTTGGCTTTGGACTATGACATCAATATTGGCTATGTACTCTTTCAATAAACTTTCGATGGAAGATGTAAAATCTTGAGCTTGTACCTTAGGTTGCTGAAAATTTTGCTGAGGATACCCTTGTTGTGGAAATCCTGGAGGTGTAGGAGGTCTTATTTGCTGATTAGAATGTCCAACTCCTTGATTGTTCCATGAAAAGTTTGGGTGTCACCTCCAACCCGGGTTATATGTGTTGGCATAAGAGTTGAAGTCCTTGTTAAGTCTAATATAGTTCACGGAGGCTGAATTTGACAAACATTCCTCAAAAGTGTGCCCCTTAAATCTTAGATACAGAAAATCAAAGCTATAATAATCCATAGAGCTATTAGAACAAACAAATCTATCAAAAACTACAATCTAGAGTGAAAACTAAGAAGAGATAGAATAAAAAATAGAAGGAAGAAAGTTATGTGGTAGGAAATGTTGCAGCAAAGTTGATCCATTTTTTAGCTTCTTCTTCTCATGAACTCCTTTTCAAGCTTTCTTCTCTTCCCCCAGAAAATCGATTACTGCTCCCCTCCTTTCTCTAATGTTCCCATTGCTTCTATTTCCCTTTTCTATTTATATGGAGGGTTAGGTGGCACATTTATGGGCTGATTTGTCCATTTTAAACTAAGTGGCGCTGAGCCATATGCCAAATTTACACAACTTTTTCCAGCTCACAATGCTACAGCAATCCCATAGCAAAATGCTATTCTCGACATTCTATTTTCAACAATGCTACGACTTTGCTAAATCAATCTCATAGCAAAATGCTATCCTCAACATTTTGTTTTCCACCTTCAAAAGCAAAACAAAAGATAAGAGAACCCTTATTGAAAATACTAGAATAGGGGCAAAAATTAGTACAATAAGGGCAAATAAAACTAAAAACAACATCAACTTAACTTCTAAGATAACACTGAACAAACCACACAAAACATGGAAAACTAATGCAAATCACTCATACTTTGTCTCATAAAAAGCCATGAAAAGTGCTCAAATAATCCTATTTCATAGGATTATCATGGAGGAACTACTATATCATGGCAATCTATGAAACAAACAATATCAGCTACTTCCTCGAACCATGTCGAGATCTTGGCAATTCATGAGGCTAGTCAAGAATGTGTATGGCTAAAATCAATGACTCAACACATTCATGGAACACGTGGTCTATCTTCTAACAAAAGTCTTCCAACAATATTATACGAAAATAATACATCGTGTATAGCACAAATCAAAGGAGGATATAATAAAGGTGATAGAACGAAGCATATTTCACCAAAATTGTTCTATACTCATGATCTTGAAGAAACCAGCGATATCGTTGTTCAACAAATTTCTTCAAAAGATAACTTGGCAGATTTATTTACTATGCATTACCCATCGCAACATTCGAGAAATTAGTGCACAACATTGGAATGCGACGACTTAGAGATCTCAAATGATGTTTCCATGAGGGGGAGTAGAAGTATTGCACTCTTTTTCCCTTGAGTATGATTTTTCCTACTGGGTTTTCCTAGCAAGGTTTTTAATAAGGCAATTATTAACGTATATGAATAATGTACTCTTTTTCCTTCACTAGGATTTTTTTTAGAGTTTTTCCTAGTAAGGTTTTAACGAGGCATATATTTTATATACATTGGATATCTAAGAGGGAGTGTTATAAAGCATTTGATAAGATAGATATCCAAATGAAAAAACTCATTCTTCCCCATGACTCTCTCTCACCTTTAGAATAGCCATGCAAGTCTCCCACTTCTTTGGCTTATTATAGCCTAAACTTACTTATAGCCTACACTTTGTAGCACTATATATATGAGGAATTTTAAGCTTTAGAAACACAATTCAATTGAGAAGATAATTTTCTCTCAACCTTCATCCTCTCTACTTTGCTTTATCTTCTTCTTAGTGTTGTTCTTGTTTTGTTCTTTCTTGTTTCATAACACTAAAAACATTGTTTGGAGAAAACAATTTGTGCTCTAGATTTTCACTCATGCCTTTAATTCATCTCTCTAGCCTACTCTCTTGTATGGTATAGAACAAATCATACTTTATTTAATTTAATTAGGGTGTCACATCCGCATTTTAAAAAAATCATGTGAAAGACAAGGATTCTTACCATCAAACGTGAAGGTTTAGATAGGTAGTTAAAAAGATTAAAAATTAAATAGACGCAATCCTCAAAGTTCACAAGCTAAATTTATCATTCAACCTAAACTAAAGTATCAAAATTTCATTTGAGAAATGTTAGTTCACATGTGTGCAAACTTATAATTGTATCAATTAAACTCTTGAACTTTCATAAATGAATTCATTTAAACCATCTGTTTCAATGCATGGACAATTTTCAAATGACTGCATTTTATAAGAAGTCTACACACGCATGAGAATTGATGCATAGACAATTTTCCAATTGAGGGTCTAAATTGATTCATTTACAAAAGTTCTGGAGTTTAATTGATACAACTATAAATTTGCACACTTATGAACTAGCGTTTTTCCAATGGAATCTAATATAATAGAGGTTGCAAATTGATACATTTATGAAAGTTTAGGGTTTTAATTGATACAATTATTAGTTTAGGGTTTTAATTGATACAATTATTAGTTTAGAGTTTTAATTGATATAAAGCCCTCAAATTAGTTTGGAGGTATAAATTAATTTTTGTCCTAGTTTTAAAAAATACCAAATTTTTGAAATTTTATAAATTAGTATGTTATACATACTTTCTTTATGTTTCTACACGTAGATTATAATTTTCTACTCGGCCTATATATAAATATATTTCACTCATAAAATAAAAAAGAAATCAAGAATTTTTATAATTTTATAATTTAACCTATTAAACATACTTTATGTATTTTTATACTTATATTATATATAATCAGATTCCACTCTTAAAATGAGTGTGTGTATATTCCTTTTTTTGGGGGGAAAAACAGCATAGTCAATGCTTCTTCTAAAGCATTTTAAGTACTTTTTATCCTAATTTTAAAATTTTCCTAATCACTTTGGTTATTGAAAATTTTAATAAACACTTTTTATTGATAAAACCACCCTCTAAATATTTTAACCAAACATTACAAATTTTGAAAATCATATTTTTATTTACCCATAAATACTTTAAAAGATCTGTCAAACTCACGCTAAGGACCTGTTTAGGACGCTAAGTCAATTATAATAGTCTGTATAGTTAAATAACTTTGAACCCCAAACACAGACTATTATAATTCAGACTAAACAACTCAGCATCCTAAATACATATTATATAACTCTACAGACTATTATAACTCACAGCCTATTATAACACAGATTATTATTATAACTCACTCAACACTCCAAACAACCTTTAAATGTGAGAAATCTAATTCCTAATGCAAGAGAGAAGCGTGAAAGGGGATGGAGAAACTAAAGCTGCAACCACATTCATTTTTCTTGCTCATTTTTTGGACAACCAAACAAGAATATATGAAGAAAGATCTTTGGTGGGGGGAAAAAGGTGCGATACTTGTGGCTTGAGTTGTGCAACGACAGCGACTCAAATCGTCGCCCTTGTTTCCTCGTTCCATATTCGGCCTACCCTAATGCCACTTTCATGGATTGGCTTTTTGAAGCCCAACTAAAAGGAAAGTTTTGAACTATAAACAAAAAAGGTTAAAAAACACTCTTAAACAACATTTTTTACCATAAAGACTAAACTTCAGTATCAATTTTAAACCATATGAACTAAATTGTTACACATTAAAGTTTAGAAGTTAAATTGTTACAAATTTAAAAGTATAGGTACTACATCATTACACACTAAAGTTTGGAGACGCATAGACTAAATTGTTACTTAAATGGAAGTAGACATGGACTCAAAGTGTTTTTTTTATAAAAAAAATAGCATTCAGAATTATAATATTGCCAATATAATTATAATTTAGAAATTAATTAAGACACCTATTCATTTCTTTGAAGGTCAAAGTTTAAATCCTCAATATGTACTAGAAAAAGGGAAAAAAAATCATGAACATGTGTGATTATCTAAAACTAATTATGCATGCCATTTAAAAAAATTGTAAATATAGTAATTAAAAAAAATGTAAATCAACAATTCACTTAAATAATAGTAATAAGTGATTAATTTATATATTAATTAATTATAATCTTAGTAGCTTGTCCATTAACATACATATCAATCATAATCATAGTATATCACTAGTTGAGACCTTATATACTATTTAATTATTATCCTAGTAAATCATCGATTAACTTTTATAATGATTTAATGCCGATCATATTTTCTTTTCTTTTTTTGTTGAGTTCAACAATTGTAGGGCGAGAGATCAAATCATCGACTTTTGAAATGGTAATTGGTACCTTATCTATTGAACTATACTTAAATTGACATATGATCGACCTATGAGACTCAATCATATTTTTCATTTTGCTATATTTGTAATTTTTTATGTGATATTTTTGCAATATTTTTATGTATAAAATTGTGCTAGAATTGCAATTACCCCCAACTCCTAACTAAATTTCAAGTGATAACAATTTCTATTTAATTATTGAACTTTAAAAAGTTTCAATAACGTTTCTAACCTTTAATTTTGATTTTAAAAAATCCTACCATTAACAGAGTTACTATAATGTTAATAGGACTAATGATCAACAATTTGACGTAAGGTGAAAATGGTTGATATGTGGGAGTAAACAAGCTGACAACTAGATAAAATAAGGGCAGTGCGCAAAACTTTTGATTGGTTGGTAGGCGTGTATTATAATTTAGGAAAAAAAATCAATTTATACCCTTATACTTTGAAAAGTTGTATTAATAAAAACTTTAAACGAATAAATGTATCAATTTAAATCTTGAACTTTCGTAAGAGTATCAATTTACACCATTTGTCAGATTTCATTTGAAAAATGTTAGTTTACATGTGTGCAAACTTATGATTATATTAATTAAATTCTTGAACTTTCATATATGTGAATCAATTTAGATCCTCTATTTCAAATAATTGACGATTTTCAAATAGAGAGTCAAGATTCTTTAAGAAGTCTACACACATGTGAGGATTGATACATGGACAATTTTTAAATTGAGGACTTAAATTTATTCACTTATAATTGTTTAGGGGTTTAATTGATAGAATTATAAATTTGCACACCTATAAACTAACATTTTCCAAACAGAATCTAACAAAGGGTGTAAATTGATAAATTTATATGAAAGTTCAAGGTTTAAATTAATACGATTATTAATTTAGGATTTTTATTGATACAATCCTTAAAGTTTAGGATATAAATTGATTTTTACCTTTTGGTTGTTCACAGTTATTTATTTTATTTATTTTGAGCAATGACAAATAATAATAAAGAAACCATCTAACTCATAAAAGCATTGGTCGAAGAAACGGGTCATATGCCCTAAATCGTCGTCCATGCTTTTAATTCATCTCTCTAGTCCTCCTTTTTTTTTTTTGGCCATATGATCAAATTATTCATTTATTATATCTATGAGGGTGTCACATCGAGCTATGTGAAAAAAGAACTTGTTACAATCAAAAGAAAAGGTTTAGATACATAATTAATGTTTGGAATACCTTTTAATTTAAATATTTTTTAAAAAAATATTTTAAATAAAAATGTTATTATATCTTACATTTTTTTTAAAATATTTTAAATAACGAATTTGTTTAATTACACTATATTCAAAAGTGATTATATTAATTATAAATTTATTTTTATTTTTTATTACATCTTTCGAAAATTTTTGATTAATCACTTTAGAGTCATTTTTAGATAATTCATCTATCAAATATTTATTCAAAAAAAATGTACTTAAATTAATTCAATTTTTTAAAGCTTTTATTAATATTTTTAAAAAAAAACTCACTTTTGATCACATAAAATCACTTAATAAACTATACTGAACACATTTTAAATTATTAATTTTTTTAAAGGTGCTTATAGAAAAATCAATTCTATTGAAAAAGTATTTTTTTTTCCCCAAGTTATTCCAAACACAATATAAAACTTTTTAAACCTCAAAAACTAACTACACACTTAACTCAAAAAGAACTAAATATACACTAAGGGCTCGTTCTTGTTTCCTGTTTTTTATTTCTTGTTTCTTGTTTTCTAAAAACTAAAACATAAACATGTTTGATATCTATTTTTGTTTTTTGTTTTTTTTAGTTGAAACAAAATTTAGTACAATAAATAACATGAATTAAAACAAATATAAAACAATTATAAAGAGTTTATAGGATTTATTTAGTCCCAAAGCAAAATTTTTTTAAAAAAACAATAATAATAAATTTTATCCTTTAAATGTTGTTCAAATTTGATTTGCAATGTTATCTCTCACTCCAACCAATTTATCTTAAATGATGTCGACTTAACATGAGTTAGTTCAATTAGACTAATTTATAAATTTTCCAACAAATTTTGTATATTTTTAATGATCATTAATTTATTGCGCAACATGTTATTGATATGTATTTGTGTGTGTCGACTCGGTAATGAGATATTTATTTAAGGTTATACAATCAAGCATACCCACATTTCTTTAATTCAATAATAAACTTTATTTTTATTTTTCTTCAAAAAATGGGCGTGTTTCTCATTAGCCAATCATACACAGAAACAAAATCTAAAAAAGAGAACGAAGAAACATTTTTTTCTTTAAAAATTAATGGTAAACATGAAATATCTTATGTAACGCCACGCATTATAAAAATAGGCTAATTTAGAAGTTTAGTTATGCCTTGAGGTCTCTTTCTGTCCATTAATTTTAGATTAATTGAACTTAATTGTTTATGACTTCTAATTTTAGAAATTAGAATTTTAGTTTAGTCTTTATGTTCGATAAATTAAATTTTTAATAATTTTAGAAAATAGATTTTTTTATTAAATCTTTAATTCCTAAAGGTTAGAGGTTTAATTTTAGGCCTTTATCTGTAAATTTAAAATGAACCCAAATCTTTTTGATATTGGATTTTTCTAAATTTTTTAGGAGTTTAAATTGGATTTTAAAATTTGAAAAAGAGAAAGATTTGGAATTTTAAGTTCAGGTTGGCCGTTCATCTTTCTCATTTTAATTTTACCATTAGTTTGCTCTTTTTATATGTTTTACGTTAGAGGCTACATTTGACATTGATTTCGAAGACCATAAAAATATTTATAAAAGAAATTTAACTGTTTTTAGTGTTTGGTAAAACTTATTATAAATTAATTTATATAAAAGTATTTTTCATTTATATTGATTTGCAAAAGTCACTAATATTAGCTTTTCATTTAGCTTTCCTAAAAAATGGTAGATTTTCTAACTGATTATTTATCCTCACATACCTCCATTTCTTACTTTTTTTTATTTAAATTGAAATAACATTTTTTTTCAATATGATTTTTTTATAGCAATTGTTTTTCTTATCAAAATATAGAAATATCTAGACTAAACACAATATCGTAATTTAAATCATATGAAATTTAAACTAATTATCTTATAAAAATTTTGTAATTAAATATCAACATAACATTATGCATTATTGAAATATTCTGCATATTTTGGTTATTATAGTTAAGTTGCAACAATTTAGTATTAATTTACCAAATACTTTAACCTACTTTTTCCTCTTTAAAGCTGAAACTTACCAAACACTAATTTACTTTGTATTGTACTTGATATTTTTAAAAATACAAGTGACAACAATTATTTTAGAAGCTACAACAATTTCAAACTCACCCAAATGAAATTTTGAGTCTTTAATTCAAAGAAGAAAAACGGAACTTTGTGAAATCTCTCATCCTTTGCTTTGTGAGTAATGATTCTGAAGAGAAACCAACTCAAAGCAATGTAAGCTCTTCTTTCATTCTTGTGTAACATAACTATCTAAAATCTCTCACACCCATTATGTATAATAAATATAACAGATCATAAAACCTATTTGTAACCATTTCATTTTTGTTTTTTAAAAATTGTATTTGTTTTTCTATCGTTTCATTGCAATGAATTTCAAAAACCATTTGAATCCTAAACTAAATTTCAAAAACAAAAACAAATTTTTGAAAACTGCTTTTATTCTGAGTTTTCAAATTTTAGTTTGGTTTTTAAAAACATAGGTAAAAAGTAGATAACATGACAAGGAAAACTAGAGATGAAAATAGTATTTATAGGTTTAATTTTTAAAAATAAAAAATCAAAAACCAAATGACTATCAAATAGAGCCTAAATAATGTTGAATTTGCATTTTTATATCAATTGACATTCATCCTATTAGGACAATTACATTATATCCATAATTATAGCCTTTATTGTTGCCTCGACTATGGCCCCAAAATTTCAAATCTTCAATATGTAATTTTACCTTTCCTTTTATATTATGTAGGCTCAGTATAAATCCCTTATAATGTATGAATCCAAAGACAAGGAAGAAATACAACTTTCATCAATCAATTTTGATCTTTTATGGTATCAGAGCATTACTGATATATATATATATATATATATATATATATATATATATATATATATTTCTTCTCTTCACGATTCTTATGGTTTACTGATGGCAACTCCTTCTGCATCTTCTTTTCTTCCTAACGCTGCTGCAACAACGTCTCCTCTGTTTCTTTTGTCCAACATGTGCAATCTTGTGCCCATTCGGTTAGATTCAACCAACTATGTATTGTGAAAATTTCAAGTCTCCTCCATCTTGAAGGCTCACTCCCTTTTTGGGCATATCGATGAATCTCTTCCCAAGCTGGAGAAATTTGGTCGTTCACCAACCGGAACAGTCACTACCGAGGTCAGTAATGACTATCTTCATTGGGTTTCTCACGATCAAGCCCTAATTACTGTTATCAATGCTACACTCTCATCTTCTGCTCTAGCTCATGTTGTTGGCTCGGATTCTTCCAAAGATTTGTGGAATTCTTTAGAAAAACGTTATTCTTCAAATACCAGATCCAATATCCTTGAATTACGATCTGCTTTATACACTATTAAGAAAGGTTCATCTGAATCGATTGAAAAATACATCAGTCGAATTAAAGAACTTGTTAACAAGCTTGCTGCAGCCTCTATTTCCATTGATGATGAAGAAATTTTAGTTCATACCTTGAACAGACTGCCGGCTGAATTCAACGCATTTCGCACCTCTATCCGCACGTGTAGTGGTATCATAACTCTCGAAGAACTCCATGCATTGTTTAATGCTGAAGAGAAAACCGTGAACAAACACCAACTAATCGAGCCCTCACCAACAGCCATGGCTATGTTTAAAAATAGCAGCTCTGCAAATTCATCTTTCTCTCACCGTGGACGTGGAAGAAGGGCTTTCAATTATCGTGGGAGAGGAGGAAATTCATTTACACGTGCCAATCACTTCAATTTTGAATCACCAGCTGTATTACATAATGGACAATCATTTGGCCTAGTAATGGATCTAACAACCGTGGGCCTCATTTTCGTAATGGAAATAGCATACTTGGACCTTGTTCTGGGTCAGCTTTTGGGTCTATGGGATCCAATACTACTTTCGGCTCTGCACAATCAAATTCCACAAATGGCAGCCGTATTTTTTGTCAAATTTGTTTCAAGCCCGGACATGGAGCTCTTGATTGCTACAATAGGATGAATTTCTCTTATCAAGGACGTCATCCTCCGGCTCAATTAGCTGCTATGGCAGTAAATGTTATGAATCCACAAACATCTATTGATAATTCTAACAATTTTTGGTTATCTGACAGTGGATGTAATATGCACATGACGAATGATTTGGCCAACCTCAATCTATCCAATACTTACAATCGTGAAGAGTCTGTCACAGTGGGTAATGGACAACCTTTAAATATACAACATACAGGCAGGGGTACAATCTCTCCTTCCTCTCATACATTTACTTTTTCCAAAGTTCTTCATGCTCTTGACCTTGCCACAAATCTATTATCTGTTCATAAATTTTGCCTTGACAATAATTGTATTTTTGTCTTTGACTCTAATTGGTTCCTCATTCAGGATAAAGTATCTGGCCAAACCTTATACAATGGAAAAAGTATCAATGGACTATATCCCATTCCAAGCTCATCTGCTATATCTTCTTCCAGACTACACACCAAAAATTTTAATTTTCATGCAAAACATGAGTGTTTTTTTTGGCATCATCAGTTTGGACATCTTGCACCCAAAATTTTACGTTCTAGTTTGTCACGTCTTGGTCTTTCTTTATCATCTACTATCTCTACTTGTGAATGCATTAGTTGTTTAAAAGAAAAAATGACTAAACTTTCATTTCTCATGTCTTTATCATTTTCTTTAACACCACTAGAATTGGTTCATAGTGATGTATGGGGGGCTTCTCCAATTATTTCTCTTAATGGATATCGCTATTATGTTAGTTTTATTGATGATTTTAGCAAGTTCACTTGGCTTTTTCCTCTTACTTATAAATCTGATGTCCATGCTACTCTTCAAAAATTTGTACCCTTTGTTGAAAATCTTCTTTCCACCAAATTAAAATTTTTTCGATATGATGGTGGTGGTGAATTTTGTAATACCTCTACTCTCTCCTTACTTAACTCTAAAGGTGTTTTGCATCAAAAATCATGTCCTTATACCCCTGAACAAAATGGAGTTGCTGAGCGTAAACATCGTCATATTGTTGAAACTGCAATGTCTTTACTTTTTCACTCTTCTGTTCCTCTAGAATTTTGGCCTTACTCATTTTCTACTGCAGTTTTTCTTATTAATCGAATGCCTTCTCCTTCTCTCAATATGCTATCTCCTTTTGAAAAACTCTTTGGTTACACTCCTGATTTGCATCATTTAAAAGTTTTTGGATGTACATGTTACCCATTACTTAAACCTTACACTAAACATAAGCTTGAACCTAAAACCTCTCAACATCTTTTTCTTGGTTATCCTCTTGATTTTAAAGGATATATATGTTACAACCCTATTACCAAAAAGTCCATTGTTTCTCGCCATGTCATTTTCCATGAAACAATATTTCCTTTTGCCCAACCCTTACCTTCTCTTATTTCTGCTTCAACCCCTTCTCCATACCCAACCTCACTACTTACTTTTTTAGGTCTATCTCAGTCCCCTAATGATGTATCTCCCTCTGCCCCTACCCATTTGCCCACTGTTGATGTTGATTCTACCCCTTGTCCTGGTCCATCCACACTCTCTACAGCTGATTTGGCTAGCACTGATAATTGGACTAACTCTTATTGTGACGATTTGCATACTTCTCCTTGTATTAATGCAGATTTATCCTCCAATAGTGCACCCATTGTTCATGCTCCAAATAATGTGCCTCCTTATACCAATCGAAGCACCATTAATACTCATCCGATGCAAACACGTGCTAAGTCTGAAATTTTCAAACCAAAAGCATTTCTTTCTACGATGTCAACTACTGTACCAACTGAACCTTCTTCATATACTATGGCCTCCAAATGTCCAAAATGGAGATCTGCCATGTGTGAGGAGTTTAATGCTCTTCAAGACCAAGGTACGTGGACATTGGTACCTCATTTATCTTCAATGAATGTTGTTGGTTGCAAATGGGTCTTCAGAACCAAAAATCATACAGATGGCTCTATTGCTCGTTATAAAGCCAGACTAGTTGCTAAGGGTTATCACCAAGTTGAAGGGTTTGATTTTGCACAGACCTTTAGCCTAGTTGTCAAGAAGCCAACAATTCGTGTTATTCTTGCTCTTGCTGCTCAATATCAGTGGTCTTTGATTCAGCTAGATGTCAAAAATGCCTTTCTTCATGGACATTTACAAGAGGAAGTTTATATGTCACAACCTCCAGGTTTTTTGGATAAATCTTGCCCAACTCATGTATGCTTGCTTCATAAGAGTCTTTATGGCCTTAAACAAGCCCCTAAAGCTTGGTTTGATCGCTTTACATCTTACTTACTTACATTGGGCTTTGTTGCTTCTGCTGTTGACTCATTTTTGTTTATACGTTCAGTTGGTTCTTCCTTGACCTACTTGCTTCTTTATGTGGATGATATTATTGTTACTGGGCCTGACTCCTCTTATATTTCTATCTTAAAGACGCAATTGGCTTATGAATTTCAGATTTCGGATCTTGGCGCAATGAAATACTTCCTTGGTTTGGAGATTCATTTATCTAATGTTGGTATCTTTGTTAATCAAGCTAAGTATCTCACTGATCTGCTTCAAACATCTGGAATGTCATCTGTTAAGCCTTGCTCAACTCCTATGTCTACATCTGTTGATTTGTATGCCTCTGCACCTTCATTCAATGATCCAACCCTTTATCGGCAACTTGTTGGTTCATTGCAATATCTCACATTCACTAGACCAGACATTGCCTTTGCTGTAAACAGAGTAAGCCAATTCATGCACTGTCCTACTGTTGTTCATTTTTCTACTGTCAAACGTATCTCACGTTATCTCTGTGGATCTAAACAACTTGGTGTTATGTTTCGCCGTGGAGACTTGTCTCTTACTGCATTTTGTGACTCTGATTGGGCCGGAGATACATCTGATCGTCGATCTACTTCTGGTTTTATTGCCTTCATCGGCCCTAATCCTGTTTCTTGGTCTGCGAAGAAGCAACCTACTGTATCTCGTTCTTCTACATAGGCTGAATATCGATCATTAGCTACTACCACTGCTGACCTCTATTGGTTACGATAGCTTCTTTGTGATCTTCACATTCCGTTGAAGGCTCCTCCTACATTATGGTGTGATAACATTTTTGCAATTTCGTTTGCCAACAATCTTGTGTTCCATGCTCGTACGAAACATATTGAGATTGACTATCACTTTGTTCGTGAGAAGGTGGTTCAAAAGGATATATCTGTCCGCTATGTATCTTCCAAAGACCAACTTGCTGACTTACTTACAAAAGCATTGTCATCTCACATATTTTTATCCTTCAGCGACAAACTTCTGACTTCCATCCAGCCTTCAGTTTGAGGGGGAATATTAGGACAATTACATTATATCCAATAGCCTTTATTGTTGCCTCGATTATTGCCCCAAAATTGTAAATCTTCAATATGTAATTTTACATTTCCTTTTATATTCTGTAGGCTCTGTATAAATCCCTTATAATGTTTGAATCCAAAGACAAGGAAGAAATACAACTTTCATCAATCAATTTTGATCTTTTACATCCTATCCTAATCGGTTGATTGGTAACATATATTTGTAAAAAAATACGTACATAATGATGGACAACATAATAGGTAATTCCTGTCAAATTTGACGAGATGCAAACTAGTAATCTCAAGTGTTGTTTCTTGCAACTTTCAATATAGTATTTTTTAGACGTGGTTTGATCAATTTTAAATAAAATTAGAAGTAGGATAAAAGATATATATATATATATATATATATATATATATATATATATAGAATTTAACTTTTTTAAGGAAATATCTATGTGGTACTATTAAGAAAATAAGAATATACTTTGTATGTTGAAAGTGTAATCAATTGATTTTATCATTTTTAATCTATTAATAAAATAACTTGATTTCATTTTCACGATTTGATTTAGTTTGTTGGTTAAAAACCAGTCCAACCAACCAAATCAAGACTATTGTTACAAATTGAAAATTGCCAATTCTAGCTGGCCCAACTCCTTTATTATTATTCTTTTCATATTTCTAATAAATCATAAACTTGATTAGTAAAGTTATCAAGATTTATTCATCATTCTTTTAGATTAATCGTTAATAATTAGAAAAAAAAAATCATTTTATACCCTAAACTTGGCATGGTGATAGTGTACCAATTTTCATCATATACTTTCAATTTCATTCATTTGAACTTTAAATTTAAACTAGTGTTTTAATTTTTACCCTTTATTGAATTTTTACTAAATTCACCCACTAATTTAATAATAAAAAAAAAGAGTAAAAACCTGTTAAAACTCATGAATTTCTACAAAAAAATCAAGTCTGGCATAAAATCGAGCTCGATTATTGCACAATATTGACCATCAAGTAAATCTTCCAAAACTCATAATTTTCAACTTTCGTGTCATTTTCCTTTGAATTCTCATCAATTTCATATCTACTATATGTTTTATAATTCATTAAACATACATAAGAATATTTTTTAAACGATTTTTTAAAAGTATATTAAAAGGTAAAAGTTGCAACACTCATTAAAGTTTAAGGTAATATTGCAACATTGATCAAAGTTTACGAAATAATTAGATGAAATTAAAAAAGTTTAGGATACAAATTGATCTACCTTATCAAGTTTAGAGGTAAAAATTAATACACCTTGTTAAGTTTAGAGGTAGAAGTGGATACACCTTATTATGTCTAAGGTGCAGTTAGATAAAATTGAAAGTTTACAGTAAAAACTGTACCTTATCAAATTTCGGAGTAAAAATTGATTTTTTTTTCTTTAAATTAAAATGTCACTTAAAAATAATTAAAACAAATGTATTTAAATAATACAAATTAAAAAAGGCTAACGAAAAAAACAGCCCAAACCAATCCTCCATCAGCCCAATAACTCAGCCCAATTTATAAAAATAAATAAAAGAGAGAGGAAACCCTAGCTACCACGCTTTCATCAGCACCTCAGTTCCGCCGCCGCCACCGACGCCTCTCTCCCGTTCAGGCTTCCGGCGCCGCCTATCTCTCGTTCCATAAGGAACTCTGTTTCGATCTCTCTCCCCATCGACGCTGAAAGAAAAGCAACTTCTTAGCGCGAGGGCTCTGATTTCTGTAGGATCCTCATCAGAATAATCGGTTTGCACCACATCTGAAAATTCTTTTAGATTTTCAATTTTTTCCTTTTAAGTTGTTTTTATTCTCTGGATTGCTGCAACTTTTACTTGTTTTTTTTTTTTTTCTATGATTTGAGGAATCTGTTATGTTAGGTTGTTTTGTGCTTATTTGGATTATTCTACTTAAGAATTTTGTGTGCTGGAAGGTCTCTTTCTTATATGGGCTTATTTTCAGGCGGTAGTTTAAGTTTATTTAGCTCGATAGTTGTCAATGCAGAAGGACAGGATGATCAGAGCTTAGAATTCATTTTTCTGAACACTTGGCCATTTGATAACCATTTTGTTTTTCGTTTTCTATTTTTGAAAATTATGCTTGTTTCCTCACAATTTGTTGGTTATTTTTTCGTCTTCCTTCGAAACACATTTGAATTCTAAGCCAAATTTAAAAAACAAATCAAGTTTTTAAAAACTATTTTTTTTAGTTTTCAAATTTTTGCTTGGTTTTTGAAAAACGTTTTTAAAAAAGTGGGTGATAAAGCAAGAATACATGTGCGGAAGTAGTGCTTATAAGCTCAATTTAAAAAAAAAAGAAAACCAAAAACAAAATTGTTATTAAACGAGGCCTTGGGGATTATGTAGTAATGCATTTCTATAGAATTCTTTTTCACCTTTGCAACTTGACGTTAGGAATAATCGTTTTGAACGTGACAACTTGGTAGGTCATGGCAGAGTCGAACTCGCCTGGTTCGTTTCAACCTCCTCCAGTTCCCCCACTTCCTATGGTTATTGATGGGGCAGATCATGATGTAGCGCTCGCCTCTTGTGAGTTCTTTACTCGTCGAGAAGTACTCCAACGTCGGTCCCGGAGAGTGAAGCAACTTTGTAGAATCTATAGGGCACTTTACTGGGCTTTAATGGAGGATCTCAAGCGCAAGTACAGGGAGTATTGTTGGACATACGGCAAGAGTCCATTTAAGGAGGACGAGAAGGAGGCCGAGGGCATTGGTGATTATCCGGAGGGTATTGGGGAGAATGGAAAGCTAGGATCAGGTTCTGCAACGGTCGATGAGATTAGAAAGTGTGAGGTCACAGGTTGCAAGGCAAAGGCAATGGCATTGACAGAATACTGTCATGCTCATATCCTCTCGGATAAAAGGCAGAGGCTCTACAAGGGTTGCACCTTTGCAATCAAGAGGTTTGCATTCTATATGACTGATCAATTCTTTTTGCTGCATAGTGTTACTATTAATTTTCTACTTAATAAGCAATAGCTATAAATAGAGAGTGATTATCTATTATTGATATCAGTATGATGATTTATGATCTAGCTCTGCTATGCACTTTACTGACAGTTTATTCATAAATTAATTTTCTTGATTTGTTTTTTCTTTGGACTGTCTTAGATACAATTGTGTTAGAGTTGGTCAGAGTAGATCCTAAGGATAAAGGCTTCTTAAAGGCTTTTCTAATACTCAAAGTCCTCCCAAATTCCTACTGTAGAATATAGCACCATTTCCCACCCTTTTAGTTAATGAATAATGGTTATCATCTATATACTGCTTGAATTTACCAAATGGAAACCAACCAAATTTATCATAACAATATTTATGGCAAATTATCAATACCCGTCTCGTTTAGTTGGATTAGAGTCCTTTCTTAGGTAGTTTTGGACTCCATTTTGGGGCTGGTTTTTGTGTTATGTTTGTGTATATTCTTTCATTTCTTCGATGAAAGCAAGTTTCATATATATATATATATAGGAAATTATATTGTCCCCATGGCCATTAGGCTGTTCTGTGTGTCCAATCCCAAATTATGAGGACAAGGTAAGTGAGCTGAATGTAATTAATAAAATGGCAGCCTCCTTTAGGATCTGCTCCCTCCCGAAGAAACTCTCTAATATTTTTAGTGATCCTTGTCATTCACTCGGTACAAGTCCTACAAAGGAAAGAGGCTGGTTTAGGTGTTTTATTTGAGTATTTTTTAAGAACATTTTTACCATTGAAAAGTAGTTATCATGGTTGAGCTGAATTAGATGGTCACACCGTTTTATTGAATTGATCTAAAGTTGTTGATGTCCACACTCTTTGATTGAGCTTTTCTTTTTCATTTTTGGGCTTTTGCATTTGCAACCTTTTCTGGAATTAGGAGATATGTACATTGACATTTAGCATTATAGGTAGGCATAGATGTCTTGTGTTGAGGAAACTATAATTTGGTGTTTGACTTGTGGATTTATTATCATTAATTTGATTGGACCAACCTTCTATTGCAGCAAAATGTTCTTTCCTTGTTTGATTAAGAAGTTCTCTTTCATTTACAGTATGCAGTCAGGACCCCTTCTATGTTCAAAGCCAGTTTTAAGATCTACTGTTCCCTGCTATTGCCCTGGTCATCTACAAAAAGGCGAAAAATGTTTAGCTAGAGATTTAAGAAAAGCAGGTCTTAACGTCTCCTCTTCTAGTAAGCTTCGCCTCGATTTCCATGTATTGTTAGCTGAATACGTTCGCCAGATACAACTCAAGAGGAGGGCGGCGAGAAAGGCAACTGCTGTTAAAACTGAGACCAACTGAGAAAGTGAAGATTAGTTAGGCCCTCAGTTTGAATAAGAATATGTAGTTTGTGGTCGGTCGGTATGTGTGCGGATTCAATCCAACCCCCACAATGAAAGAATTTGTTGATAAAATCAATTTTCGTGTATTCTGATCGCGTCTTTCTTCCTCTCCCTCGCTGCACATTTGTCGTGTAATATTCGAACAAAAGGTCGATGCGATGTGTATTTGATTGCAGAATGTAGGGATGTACATTCCTTCGTTTTTGGAAAGGATGTTTTAGTTTCAGCCTCCTTTTTCCTAACTTGCAATAGAGTAACTTTGTTGGGATTGCTATTAGAATGATACCTAATATTAGTATAGTTACAATGGTAAAAGAAAATTATCAAATTGTGCTATTGATGAAGGATTATGATATGATCAATTATTAAGTGTAAAGATCCTACAAGAGGAGAAATTATTTCCAGTTTAAAATAATTTATTAATTTCAAGGATAGCTTTAATTGACATAGAAGAATCACACCATAATTTTCTATTTTGAATATTACAAAGTAGATGAAAGAAAAAGTTGAGATTTGAAACCCAATCAAACATTTATTCTGATCAACAACAAAAAATCAGTATTCTCCAAAATTCATTAAAATTTAAAAACAAAACATTCTAAATTGCATAAAAAACGAAATCTTTAATCTTTAAAAATGCCCTATCATCTTGATAGAAAGTTCACAATCAAGTGGTAAAACTAGTGGAAGTAGTGAGCTAAATTTTCAAACATAGAAATTTTTTTTTAACAAGGTCTAAAATATTAGCTCTCATCTTAATCACTAATACTATAATTTTTCTTTCAAAATTTTAAATTCATGTATATTAACTCAACTATTTTCATCAATAATTTGTACTATCTTAGGTTAAATTATCAAATTGAGTTTATAAGATTTAAACTCAATTTGCTTTCTATTCCATTTTTAAAATTTTTTAAATTTCGTTTCTTTGATTTAGTCAAATAGAAATTGTCAATAATAATTAGTTGATGAAAAATATTTACAAATCTATCTTCATTATTAAATATTTATAATATTATAATGTTCTATTATTTTATTCTATTTTTTTTCCTTCATATTTTTCATTCCTAAATACCTACCCTTAATTTGATTTCAATAATTTTTTTTGGTTTGTTTCGTTGGTTCCTAAAATGTAAATATCATATTCTAATCCTCAGCCAAATTGATCAACAAATACATCATAATTAATTAAATCACAATCAAATATATTATATTTTATTAACAATAACAATTATTCTTCAAAATTTTCATTAGAGTTTAAGAGGACGTGTTACAAAATAGATAACATTTGAAAAATTGAAAAAAGGAATCTAAAAAAAATGACTACTAAGATCATTATGGTACAAAACCCAATAAAAGTGGGAAGACATTCAAAACTCTTCGTAATTTCTTTTTCTTCCACCAAATAAGGATGTTTGAGTAACATATTTGCCGACCATCTTCGCTTGGGATTTCTTTCCAAGCACTTTTGGAGAAAGTCCTTTCCTTGATTGGATAATTCTTTGGGTATGTTTGACATTTTCTTTTCAAATACAAGTTTTAAAAGCACTTCTTCTTTGGTTGTGCAATCATCCCAAATATGTTTCCCACTTATCATATTAATCAAAACACACCCCAGAGACCAAATATCAAGTGAAGGTTTAATCTCGCCGGTTAGCGATTCTGGAGACATATATCTTGGTGTCCCTTTAAACTTCAACTTACGATGCTCTTCCTCTTCTTTCTTGTACTTGGACTTGTACCACTTCGAAAGGCCAAAATCTGCTATTTATAGCTTCATTTTGCCATCACCTAAAGGAAAAACAAGAATATTCTCTGGCTTGAGATCGGAATGCACAAAGCCTTTAGCATGAATACGAGAAAGCCCTTTTAGTATCATTCGTAGATACTCTTTCACATCTTCTTCTGGCAACTTCTTGTGTGCTTCGATCAAGCTAGCCAAAGTGCCACCAGCAGCGTACTCCAATACAATATTATAAATGCTGACTTTATCTCCTTCTTTTTTGGTAATTGCATCGCCGATGCACTGAACAATTTCTGGACTTCCAATGAATTTTTCCAGAACCATCTTTTCTTTAATAAGATGGAATGCGTCTCGATATGGAGCGACTTTGATTGCAACATTAGTAAGATGGGATTTGGTAGGCACACCTAAGTACACAACGCCATGAGAACCTCTCCCTATAACTCTTTCTTTATCCCAATGGGAGATTGAAACATCTCCTGTCATAAACTCCATTGCCAATATCTTTTCTTTCTTATCCTGATTATTCTTAATATACGACGACTTGAACGAATGGTATAACGACTGCTCCGCTGTCTCCGACATGGGTCCAGTGAAATTGAATTTTCTGTGAAGATGCAGAATACCAACGGCTAGACGGTAAGACCTCGTGCACCTTAACTATAGCTTCGTGCCGGCTGCCGGTGATCGGAGGAGCGACGGAGAAAGGGGCTGTCGTTGGTGAATTTCTTTTGCGGTGGCGAAAGAGATTTTGCTACAGGTTTGTTGGTTTGATTTATTTATAATTGTAATTCAAATTTCCTTCTCCTTCTCAGTTTTCGATTCCTTCTAATATCGTATAATTTTTTTTTTTTAATTTCCTTTTTCTCGAGTTATACTACCTGCCCGAGTTAAGTATACGCTCAAATGAGGTAATCCTCTAATTAAAGCCTGCTCATTTTAAAACAGCACACGGTTTTTTTTTTTTAAAGCACATTTTATTTTTTCATATAATGTGTTTAATAGTATTATTAAGATTTATATGTCAGTAATGAATTAAGTTTCTAGTACTCAAAGAAAAAATAATAATAATAAGTTTCTTAGCTGTTTAATTTTTTTTAATTGAGAATCTTTTATTAATTAAAGTAATAATTTATAATTAAATAATTGATTTAAGATTTAATTTAAAGGATGATTAAATTATCTATTAAAATATTTGCTTCATTAATTAATATATATATATATATATAACAAGAAGATAAATAGGAAATCTTATTAAAAAGTTTATCCACTTTTCTTGCTTAGGACTTTGCAGTCTTTGTGAATTGGACATTTGAGTTAGCCTAGAACCATCTCGTCCTCAATTAAAAAAAGATTTTTCTCTAAAATTTTCTTTCTTATTTTAGCAGTCATGTTCTTTCCTCTCAATGTCGATCCATATAAGTCGTTCAACTTTCAATAGTCTTAGACTAAGTAGGAAAAGTTGTATGATGTTTGATGTAATTTTAATTGTAAGTCTGGATTTTACATTGATTAATTTAGATCTTTTCCAATTCTACTAATTTAAGTCTCCCACCTTGAAAAAAAAGCAAATAAACAACTGTCTTCATTTATTTATTTAAATTTTAAATCTTGAATCTCTCATTCCTACTCTACTCTCCTTCATTCCTTTTTAAATTTTATGGAAAATTCAATTTTTAAGCCTATGCTTGTCACTATCAACTTTTACCATAAACTTTTAATTTCATCAAATTGAATCTTAGACTTAGTTACTTTAAATATTGCAATTTTTACTATCTATTCAACTTTCACTAATTAATTCACCTACAATTTTTTTTTAAATAATGTAAAAATCTCATATTTACTAATTTCAATAATATCAAATTTTGCATAAATTTAAATTTTATTAATGCACAAATTAACCCATGAATAATTTTGCCAAAATTTACAAATTTTAACAAAAATTTAACTCTAATGTCATTTTTCTTTGAAATCTTATCAATTGTGTATCATACATATGTTTTATAATTCATTGAAAGCATATGATAATTTTTTTTAACGAATTTTCAAATGAAAACTTATCAAAGGGTTTAAAATTGCAATACTTTTTCAAGTTTAAAGTTAAGATTGCAATACTTATCTAAGTTTAGGATGCAATTTGATGAAATTGAAAGTTGAGGATAAAAATTGATACAACCTAACAAATTTATAAAATTTAGGTGTAAAAATTGATTTTCCCCCCCTAAATTTTAAATCTTATAATTATTTCATATCAGGAACCCATGCACAATTTTTTTCTTATTTTTCTTGGTTTGTGTTTATGTAGTTAATTTAGACGTATATATTTTGTGACAATAGTTAGGTATATATTTTAGTTTGTTAGACAATTTGATAAATATGTATAATTAGTAGTATTTAATATAGTATAGATCAAAGTATAAATTTGGTGCTTTAACTGCTTATAATTTCAACTTTAATATAGTCAACTAACATAGTTAGTCAAATAGAAAACACAAATTCATTATTATAGGTAAAAACGTGTCAACATAGTAACAACAGTAATAAAGTGTATGAGGTTTGATTAAACCATAAAGACCAAATAAAAACTGACCTGAACCATACAAACTAAATAAAAACTTTTAAAATGATAGGCATCAAAGTTGTAATTTAACTTAATAGTATAGTAATATCAAAATTTTAATTCTTACTTTTTTGGTATTAAAAATTATATGTATTAAATTTAATCTAATTTCATTAAAATATTTTTTCAATATAGGATATTGCTAGATAACACATTTACTTTTTGGTATTTAAAATTATATGTATAAAACACTACCAAACTTTTGTGTTGCTTCTCAATGATGTTGTCCATGATGCATTGATTTTCATTCTCATAAGTTTCTTTTCTGGTCAACAGATTATAGTTGCCTCTTCAAAAGGCCAGATTCAGCTATTTTTTAGCTTCATTTGCCATCACCTAAAGGAAAAGTAAGAATATTCTTTGACTTAAGATCGAAATGCACAAAGCTTTTAGCATGAATTCAAGAAAACCTATGCAGTATCATTCGAATCAAAGATACTCTTTTGATCACCTCTTAATTTTACTAGAAGTTTGTTTTGTTGTTCTTCATTCAAAAAGGCAAGTTGAGTTCAAGATATACACAACGCAAATGAAGTCATTGTCAAAGACCATGTCAATTTAGAAGGCCACATTTTATTTTTCATATGATGTGTTAATAGTATTATTAATTTATTTTAGATTGTAATTATATTAATGTAACTTTTGAAACATAAAATGATAGTAAAATTTAAATAATATTTTTAACTTTTGAATTTTACCCCTAACCTTGAAGATGCAAGTATTTATGCAAGTATTTTTTTATTGTTATTTTGAATGATATACATAGATACAAAATTATAATAAATCTATGCATTGCATGTATCTAATGCATTTTAACCGATATTAGAATTTTCGAAATCTATTTCCTTTGCTTTGACTATACCTAGGTTCTAAATTCTCTTCATGAACATTCAAACCATAAACACATTCCAATAAATCTTTGAACACTTGAACTCAAAATTAGAAGGAAAAAGAAAAATTTTGAACACTCAATACTCACTATAATTTATTATGATTTCTTATACTTTTTGGTTGATAAGGACAACAATCCTCGACATATCTCTACAATGGTATGATATTGTCCACTTTGGACATAAGCCCTCACGGCTTTGCTTTGGTTTCCTCCAAAAGGCTTCATACCAATGGAGATAATTGTTCTCATTTATATACCATAGATCTCTTCATTCCCTAGCTAATGTGGGACTTTATTAGCACTCTTAATAATTCTCCCCTCAAACAAAGTACCACACTTGAGCCTCCCCTCGAACAAATCCGTCCACTCCCAATTGAGAGCTTGCTCATCTCGAGGTACAACTGGTTCATCTCAAGGCAACATCCAAATAGAGCACAAACACGGAGTACACTTGCTCTTATCAAGGCAAGTGACAAAACACCTTGATAGAGCATGACATTTGCTTGTATCCATGTGAGTGGTAAAACACCCAAATAGAGCACAAATGAGGCACACTAATCTTTGTACCACTTTGAGAATTTCTCTGACACAGCTAGGTTTTTACCATGGTTCTGATACCAATGGTTAGGAGAAAAAAAAATAACATTACTACAATATTAATTCTCCCATTTCACAGGCTAAACCAAACAAGTTAGATTCACAAAAAATAAATGTAAAGAGATAGGAAAAAAAGAACGAAACCGAAATTTATACTGGTTCGCACTAAATTCGGGACAACATCCAGTCTTCTACAACTTTAGGTTCTACTATAATGGGAGATTACAAGAAGCCTTCAACTCTGCGCTACAAACTAACCCTCAATAGCCCAACAATAGAGCCTTAATTAAACCAAGTGGCCCAAAGCTTTAACTTAAGAAGAAAGGTTGTGCACACGCATCTAGGGTTGTCCGTTAAATTCTGTAGCAAGTATTTTGGCTCCAAACCCAACAATCTCTCCCACTTAGAGACAAAATGACGATTTTGCCTCCCACTGCAACAAAACTCCAAGGCATAACTCTCACTACATTTGTTATTTCTGATCTTCTTGGCAAACTCCAAGGCTTAAAAAATACTTGAAAAATAACAAAACTCATAAAATAGGCAACCATCAGACAATAATTGTAGTGCATTTGTGCTCGCCCCAAGGTATGGGCTCGCTACGTGGATCTATCTCTTAGACGAAAAAGACAGACACATACTCTCACTTCAACTAAGTGGTAACAATCGACATATTCTTCAACCCTTAATTACTATTCCTAAAGAAGATACACTATGAGAAGGGCTTGAATCCTCTATTCAAACATGTTGCCAAACTAGAGACCTTATCTTTTACCTTAGCAATTGCTCTGGCCTTCCACTTCGATGCATCTACTCGCTTAGGTGACTTCTTCAATTCAATTGAGTGTCTGACAATTGAGGGTTCACAATAGCCATCAACTTTCTCTCATGAACTTCCCAATTGTTTCTGAACTAAAGGATCATGATCTGATTGATCAAATTTGGCTATCACTACTGCTGACTCAACTGTACCTCTACGACAACCATCTACATCTTTAGTTAGTATCTATTGTCTCTTTAAACCTTTGGCAACATCCAACCGACATCTGTACATTGTAGATTTTCTATGGCCAACTGCCACTACTTGGTATTCTAACATGAGTTTACACTACACTGGCGTCTACCAAACTCACACATGTAGCCCTCATCTGCTAACTTGCCAGTAGAGATGAGATTCATCTTGAAACTTGCCACAAACCTGACAATACGCAGCACTAATTTATCTCCACACTTTGTCTTCAGACTAACATCTCTAATTCCACTGGTCTTGGAGGTTCTACCATTCCCATCCTCACTAGACCATGATATCCACTAGTGAAGGATGTGAACAAACTTCTTTTTGAAGCTATGTGAATAGTAGTTGCACTGTCTACATCCACTAAGAAGAGTTTCTACAACTCCCATGCGCTGCATTTGCCTTCTCCTTTTCCTTCCTTTTTAGATCATCTTTTAATTTCCTACACTGACTCTTAGTGTGACCTTTCTTGTGAACGCAATAACATTCTATCTCTTTATTCCTATACCCCCACTTCTTTTTACTGCTACTCGATTTGTTTTCCTCATAAATTTTTTCTTTACCTTTAGTCATAACTAAAACTGATCCTACAGTAGACTCTTTATTACTACCATTTATACAGATTTCCTCAGCTAAGGCTAAATCACAAATCCCTGAAAACTTCAAAGTATTGTTTCCTGTCGAATTAGACAGTGATGTCTTCATCGTTTCCCAACTATCAGGTAAAGATGTTAATAACAAAATAACATTAACCTCATCAGTAAATTATATCTTAAGAGACTTCAACTGATTGATCAAAGTGGCAATCTCATTAATATAGGAATTGACCGAAGTATCCTTAGCAGATAGATCTTGTTATTAGTGTAGGGTTTTTCATACATGTCTATAAGCGCATTCATTAACTCAATTGTAGTTGTCACTCCAACTACCTAACTAGCCACATCCATTGACAGACACATTCTAATTGTTGCAATTCCATCTTTCATTTCTTCTGGTCATTTTTTCAATGCCTTGCCCAATTTCTTAACGGTTAGATAATCTTTGACCTTCTAAACTTGTTGGCTCTATTATCCTATGACTCTTGAACCAAAAGCTCTAATACCAATTAATAAGGATAATGACCCTCAACATATCTCCACAATTGTATGATATTGTCCACTTTGGACATAAGCCCTCGTGGCTTTGCTTTTGGTTTCCCACAATGCCTCATACCAATGGAGATAATTGTCCTCACATATATACCATGGATCTCTTCCTTCCCTAGCCAACGTGGAACTTTGTTAGCACTCCTAACATTGATATTGTGATTTTTTTTTTTTTTTTTATAAAAATTCTAAAATTTTGTGGTATAAAAGTTAGTTTTGAGATTGGCTTCCAAAAGAATTTGATGTCTCTACCTCATCTAACTAATTGTTAAAAATTCCTACTTTGTCCTATTTTTTTCACGTTTAATTTTAAAATTTTCCAATACTAATTTACTTCATATTACATTTGAATTTTCTAAAAGTACATTTGATAACACTTGTTTTAAAAGCTATAACAAATCTAAACTAAGCTTAAATATGTTTATAGGAATTTGAATATGGTAAAGTGCTATTATAAAAGAAGAGGCAAGATATGTTACAAATAACGAAACTGATGAAAATTTGATAATAAACTCCAAATAAACAAATTTTATGCCCCGTTTAGTTTATGATCCAAGTTTTGTTTTAATAAAGAAAGAATTAAGTAGAAAACAAAAACAAATTCCTTATTTATAATATCTGAAAAATACGTTTAGTTCCAGTTTAAAAATTTTTAATTTGAATTTAGAATTTGAAAACTGTGTTTAGTTGTGAATTTGAAAATGCAAAAAAAAAAAAAATATATGTATTTGGTAAAATCCATTCTTCAAGAAAAAAAAACTAATTTAATATAATTATTTCTTATTATAGCGAATTTGAACTTATTGTTGCCAAAAAAAGTAAAATAGTAAAGAAAGTGGAGGGAGAGATTACTAGAGGAAGAAAGAATTTTTGGTTTCTTGAAATACAAGCATAAAAATTATAAGAGGAAGAAAACCTTTCCAACAAAAGAAAAGAAAAGAAATCGTTTCCCCAAGAGAATCCAACAAGAGAAAGGAAAAGAAATCTTTTCTGCCAAGAGAATCCAACGAGAGAAAGGAAAAGAAATCTTTTCCGCCAAGAGAAAGGAAAAAAATCTTTTATCGAAAAAATGACAAAATTTTAGGACTAACGTTTATATGACGTTATACTAGTTAAATCAATGGTATAATCATCTATAGATCATATGTTTAATAACTTTGATTTGTTCATCTTTGTTATTTGTGGTTTTTATAATAAAAATTTCTTCATAAAAATTCGAAGAAAGATCCAGTTGTGGACTTTTGAATTTTGAAGAAAAAAGAAATCGTAACATTCAATTTGTTTTTTGATGGAGACGTGTTTTTCGAACAATGTATCCTTTATTTTCCTTTTTTTTAAAAAAATTAAAATAAAGAAAATAATAATTTGTTGTTTTTGATAGGCTATTTTAGATTTTTTTTAAAAAAATTGTTTTTGAAAATAATTGTACCAAATGTATTTTAATTGTTTTTTTTTTCATATTTTTTATTTTTGAAAACATAAAACATATATCTTTGACCAAGAGGGGTTCAGATCTCCACCATAAATATTGTTGAACTAAAAAAAACCTAAAAATATATATAAATGAATTTAAAAATAATAATCATAAATGAGATTTAAAATCCACTTATTATTATTATTATTATTATTTTTTTAAAATACCATTTTGGATCCATGTACTTTTAATAAAAGCTTAAAATTGGTCCCTAATGTTATTTTGAAGTTAATTTTTATCGAAATTGGATAAATAATAATAATAATTTTCATGCAAAAAAAGACATAATGTGAACATATTTTAAAAATTTATAGAGAAAAGGCTAATAGAGACTAATTTTTTTTTACAAAATTTAATAATAAACTAATAGTAGGGACTTAACTTAAGCTTTATTAAAAGTACGGAGACTATATTTAGACATTTGAAACTACATTGACTAAAATGAAATAAAATTTAACGTAAATGGACCAAAATGGTATTTTAATCTATTTTTTGAAAAAAAAGAAAGTTAAAAAGGCCTACTAAAATTTTTGCCTAAAGCTTCACATATGGCCAGGCCCATAAAGTAAGCCCATAACATTACAAGAGAATTTCATCACCGCCTATTCTTGTGAAACGCTGCGTTTTGTGTCCGCTTCGGACTTCTCTGCGGCTTAAGTCTGGCTATAAATATTCAAACGGATGCCCAAGTTCTTCGTTGTCGATCTCTCCCTTCTCTGCGCTATATCTCAGCGAGTTCTTCACGCAATCTGCACCGTCGACCCAACTACGGATGAATTCCATCAAATTCTGCTTTTAGTAAACCCTAATCTTCCATGTTTTATAATCGATTTTTCTTTGCGCTCTTGATGTTTCAATTTTATATTCCTGTTTTTTATTTCAATTATTTGTGATCCGGATTGAATATGTTGCTGCCCTTGTCTTTGATTCTTCGTTTTTTCGTTGAATTGTCTGATTCCCTTGGTAATTTGGCTTTTTCTTTGTTGGGGCGATGGATTGGTTTGATTCGGATTAGGGTTTGTTTTGGATTTGGGGATCTGATTATTTGGATGTGATCTGGGCTTTTTATTTTTATTTTCCGATTTGTGCAATTGTTCATCAGGATGGGAATTAAACGGGTATATGATCAAAATTTAAGGTATCAGAATCTATATCGGCTAATTTTCCTTATGCTGCCAGAAATTCAGCCTTGTTTTGGTTTCACTTAGAATTTTGGTAGTAAGGGTAGACCTTTGAACTTCTTCTATTTTTATGAAATCATTCTGTGGAATTGGGTAGGTGGTCTAGAATTTATACCCAAATCTAATTGAATAAGATGTTATTTCATCTCTTGCATCTGTTTACATGTATTTCGATAGGAAAGGGGGTTTAAGGGTTACTAGGAGGGATCATCAGATGGTTGATGTTATTGTGATAGCCTCCTGTGCCTTTTTAACCTTGTACAGGCAACTCTTCTTGTGGATGTTGTTGCTCTTGCATCTCTGCTCTTTTTTTCCTTTGATGCCTTTTTCCCTCTTTTTTTAATCTGATGGATGGAGGGGGGGTTGTTAAGGGGGCGTTTGCCTTTGGAATCTGAAGGATGTGGGCAAGAATCTTCCTTCTTAGGAGAGTGATTTTGTCGGTTTACATATATGCCTAACTTTTTGGTTAGGAAAGTTGTTTGTTGATTTTGCACGTGTTTTTCTTCCATTGTTGCTGATTTTTGGTTCGTTATTGTTAACACTTTTTTGGCAGGGTTGGAGGGTTGGTATTAGAAATAAATTTGACTAAGACTTGTGTGTAAATATATTTGTGTGTTGGATTTGAATTGTCAATTTTGGCACCTGATATTTGTTTAAATGGGTGTCCTTATAATGGAAATATCTATGGTTGTTGAAATACTTTTCTTTTTTGTAGTTGGTTTTTCTTTCAAAATTGAGATTTTTTTATTTATAACCATAAAATTTCTTTTACGCGGTATAAATGCAGGTCAAGGACTTGTACAGACCTTGGCGTCTTGGAGAAGTTGCTAATAGTTTTAGTCAAGGGTGTATTCCACCAATTACTACTACAGTTACAGTTCTTTGCTTTCAATTTGTAGACCTGTGATTTTGCTTTAATAAAGCCAGAGTAAGCATTCTGTAGATTTGAATTGGTAGCACAAATAGAGATTGAGAAGCCTCCTGTAGGAAATATATAAGAGCTGCTTCTCTTGGTGAGTAATCATGCAATTGCTTGATATATTTACGGGTAATATGCTTATATGTAAATTGTATATTGCATGTAAGGCTACCCTCCAACATTTGCAGATAGTTTATCATTCATTTATATTAGGTCAACATTAAATTTCGATCACATTTTTATGTGTTTATGCTCAATTTAGTGTTCACAATATGCACTTTGATAATAAGAAATGAAAAACTTTTTTGAACTGGAAAATATTTGCATCAATGGTCATCCACTCCTGCATTTGCTAATAATTTTTTATTTCTACTAGGTTCTCATTTAAGTTTAGAATACCTTTTTTTTTTTAAAATATGCACCTATGATTTATGTGTTGGTGGTATGATTTATTTGTTGTTTTACTGTTATAATTGGTTGCTTTCTTAGTTTTAATTGTGAGAATCCTTTGTTTCTCTTTAGAAACCCTTAAAAACATTCACTTCTTGTCAAACAATTTTTTTAGCGGTTTTCGTATTGTTTTTATTTTACCATAAGCATTGTGCTATTGCTGTCGATAGAAGTGTTCTGATCAATTAAATATGCTTAGTGATTTACCTAGCGTTCAAGATGGCTGGTGTGAAACGAAGAATTCATAATGATTCAGATATCCTTGCTTTGCATAAAGAATTGGATGAAGTCTCCTGCCCTATCTGCATGGACCACCCACATAATGCTGTTCTTCTACTTTGCAGCTCTCACCACAAGGGTTGCAGACCTTATATATGTGACACAAGCCATAGACATTCAAATTGCTTTGACCAATTCAAAAAATTAAGAGAAGAAACTAGGAAGAGTCCACGCTTATCAAGTCCTTTACCTATAAATCCATTTAGTTTTAGTAGTACTCCTACAAACAACCTGGGTTTGAGTATTGATTTGAATGAAGTTGATGAAAATCAAAATATAAATGAAAGAAACACTGTTGCGTCTCCTGGATTACCTGTTGTAGTTTTAGGGGATAATGGAACTGAAAATTCTAATAGAACTTTAGACACAAATGAGGCTGGAGATTTGGACACTGCTGGTTCTGAGTTCCTAACTGAAAGGGTTGAGCAGGAAGGTTCAGATTCTGGGAACTCGTCTGAGTACTCGAATTTGAAGTGCCCCATGTGCCGAGGAGGTGTGCTAGGCTGGGAAGTTATAGAAGAAGCAAGAGAATATCTTAATCTAAAGAAACGAAGTTGCTCCCGTGAGACTTGCTCATTCACTGGTAACTACCAAGAACTGCGCAGGCATGCCAGAAGAGTTCACCCAACGTCGCGGCCTTCTGTCATAGACCCATCTAGAGAACGGGCATGGCGACGCTTGGAGCGCCAGAGAGAAGTTGGTGATGTTGTCAGTGCCATTCGCTCAGCCATGCCTGGTGCCCTTGTGGTTGGAGACTATGTCATTGAAAATGGAGATGGTATGGTGGCAGGTGAAAGAGACAATGGCACAGGTGATGTCAATGGGCCATTGTTGACTAGTTTCTTTCTGTTTCATATGTTTGGATCTGTTGATGGTGCTCGGGAGCCAAGGCCACGTTCAAGGTCTTGGGTGAGGCATCGACGCTCTGGAGGAGGAACAACCGTACCAGAGCGTCGCTTCCTTTGGGGCGAAAACCTTTTGGGATTGCAAGAAGATGCAGACGAGGATTTCCGAATATTCATCGGAATGGGCGATGATGCATCACCACCTACGAGAAGGAGACGTGTAACGAGGCCCGGATCTGATGCAGAACAACCATGAGAGGATTCATCTTCTGTGGTAAACATCTATGCCCTTGAGTTGCGGGAGATTTGTTCCGAATGGAGTCTCTGTTTCGTGTCGTGTCTGTCTGAATGCCTAAAAAGGTTAATAATTCTTAACCCCACAGGCAGGCATCACAGCGGTGAACCATGGGGAACATCAAGAAATTTGTGCTTCTGAATCAAGAAAGGGGTTCAATTGGTGGCCATCGTCTTGATGCAAAATACCGACTCTGCAAGATAATTTAGCAACACAGCCAAGCACTTGGCCCATCACAACAGGAAGGAAGAAGAAGAGCGAAAACCTGATGAGATGAATAAGCGTCATCTTGATTGGAAGTTCTTAGATCGAATCATAATCCTTGCTTTATTTGTATTTGAATTCAAGTTTATTATATGATTGAAAGTCTTTCTAATCTTTGTATATAATGGGATGATGATTTCATTTGTTCAATTTGGTGTGATGGTGGTTTTATTATATGAATCTGTCAAGTTGATAAGCTAGCCTTATTATTTATTTATGTGGTTACTGAATCTTATTATGAATATATGCTTCGAAGATTGCATTGTTATTGTTTATAGGAAGGGCAATGACAAGGAGCAATGGGTTTGTCATGATGTGGCTGCTTAATATTCGTGGGGATACAGGTTCAAAATTTATTTGTTCAACATTTATTTGCCCATTAATAATATATACATATCATTCTTTTGAAAATTCCAATCTCCATTTCCCCCCCTTTTTTTTTAACTTGGAGAATTACGGTGGGTGAAAGTTATGGTTTCTTTATTTTATATTAATTTAATTAATGTTTAATATATAATGCATTCATTTTGAAAAATTAGTTAGTAGGTTAATTGTTATTTTTTAGAATGGAGCTAAATTGAACCTAACCTGCGTGGCAAGGCAATGCGGTTACTTCTTTGGAATTTTTATTTTTATTTTTGTGGTAATAAATGTTCAATATATTGGAAAAAATATGCCACTTTCAAAAGGTTAAGGTCTGATTGATAACCATTTAGTTTTTTATTTTTAAAAATTTGTGCTTATTTTCTTATCATTTTTCAACGATAGATTTTATCTTTCTTATGAAAATATTTAAATTCTTAGTCAAATTTCAAAAACAAAAATAAGTTTTTAAAACTATTTTTCTTTTAAAATTGAAAACTTGGCTTGGTTTCTAAAAACATAGTTAAAAAGTAGATAATAAAACAAGGAAACTCATAGGTTTAATTTTCAAAAACAAAAAATTAAATGGTATCAAACATGGCCTAAGTTATTGTAATTTTCTTATCAAGTCAATATTTGAAACTCAATGTCAATCTTGATCGAATATTTGTTATGTAATATTTTCTTAAAAAATGAATAGGAAAAATATCAATGGTTATATAATAGTGCATCAATTTTTACCATAAACTTTTATTTTCATTGATTTGTACTTTAAACTTCGATAATTATTGCAATCTTTACATTTTTTTTAGTTCAACATGTAGAGGTAGGGAGATTCGAAGCTTTGATATCTTGTTATCTTTACTTAAATTTTAATAAGTATTATAATTTTTATTCTACAAGTAAATGAAAATTTTTCTATGTGCATTTAATGAATATAAAACATATGTCCAATACCAAAGTAATAAAACTTTAAAGAAAAGTAAAACTAAAGATGAGTTTTTATTGAAATTTGTGAGTTTTGAAAGATTTATTAAATTGTCTATGCAGAGTATTAAATGTACATCGAAAATTTGGAATTTCTAACCCCTCGACACTCACAATAGGTGGTAAGAGATTTCTTCCCAAAGGATGGTCGATATTTCAAAATTTTCCAAAATATCGTCGAAATTACGAAAATCGATATATCGGAACATATATAGCACCAGAAATTTCATAATTGGGCCTTAAACTTATCTAAAGCCCATGAGGTACCATGTCTGTGTGCTAAATTTTGCTTTGCTGAAACATTCTTTGAAGATTTATATAACTGCACTCAATCAAACTTTCAATGTGGGACATGTATAATTCAAAACTGTTAATTTCATTAAACTCTCTCAATTTCTCTTACTAGGCATTATTCATATCAATCTCATCATATTCTATTTCCTTCTTTGGCAACTCTTTTCTTTTTTTTCCATATACAAAGAGTTAAAATCTACAAAATATATATATATATATATATATATATAAAGAAGTGTTTAAAATACTCCTTCTATTTTCACTTTCTTCATATCTCAAAGTTATCTTTTTGGTATTAGAAATGTATATTTTATATTGAACAATTCACAATTATTTTGACATATACAAATGTTTCATATCTCCTTTAATTTTGCAACTAATTACTAATATTTTATATAATTTTGTATAGTCAATTATGAATGATTAATTATAGTTTAATTAAGACATCATAATTAAAATCTCATTTAAATTTAAACAATTTTCATCAATTTCATTATTTTTTTCAAAATTTTTGCTGACATCGACATTTCAATATAAATATTTTATATATTTTAGATATGATAGTTAAAAATGATCAATTATATTTAAACCACAATTAAAGTTTCATGAAATAATTCACAATTTTAATCAATTTCCATATATAATTTTTTCAAAATTCATGCTCGCATCGACATTTTCGTTGGCATTTCCATCTAAATATTGTCTTAGTTTTTAGATATGATGATTAAAAATGGTCCATTATAGTCTAATTAAGCTACAATTAAAGTTTCATTAACTAATTCAAATAATTTTCATCAATTTCTACAATTTCCATAAAATTTCTAGAAATTTCCATCGACATTTTCATAAAATCTAGATCTTGATATTTCCATCGACATCGACATTTTGAACATTGCAACCATGTGCATTAATCAACCTTAAAGCTTGATTTGTGTTCAAATTAGTGACTTACTTTTTGTCAGAATTAGTAGGTAAATTTACCAGAAATTGAACATAAAGTAAAAATTACAACACGTTTAAATGTAGAGTCCAATTTGTGAAATTGAAAAGTTTAATAAAAAAATTGATACAACTTGTGAAGTTCAAATGTAAAAATTTTATTTGATATTAAGTCTTTAAAAAAAATTTTAACAACAAAGGGTACTTATATAAGAAATAAAAAAAAAATTAACAACAAATGGTACTTATATAAGAAATAAAAAAAATTAATATGAATATAACTCAATTGACATCGATATAATTTCGATCAAGAGATCCACCTTACAAATTCCTCATCACATATTTCAAAATAATAATAATAATAATAAAATTCAAAAAGTCAAAAAACTCGATTAATCCAACTAAACCTCTCGTTTATAAAATAACCGAAACGATTCCCTCAAAAACATGGACCACTCATTTTCAAAATAGCGTCAAAGAATTGAAATAAATGGAAAAAAGGTTTCGTACATTTGCAGAACAAAACAGAGACCCATTTTACTCGTAACCGCCATTAATGCCCCTTCTCAAGCTCCCTCTTCTCACCAATGGCTAAATTTTCCAACCTCAGCTCCGACTTGACCGAGCTCATCCTCTCTCTTCTCCCCATTCCCTCTCTCCTCCGCTCCTCCGCCGTTTGCAAGCTCTGGCGCTCCATTATCCGATCGCCTTCCTTCCTCCTCCGCCTCCGCCGCCGACCTCCGTGGTTCTTCCTCTACGGCCTCCACAACACGAAATCGAACAGGAACCAGTCCTTCGCCTTCGATCCTCTCTCTGATCTCTGGTTCTGCCTCCCTCCGTTGCCGGTTCCTCATCCTGGCTCCTCCTTCCTCGGCTCTGATGGCTTCTTCTTCACTACTGCGCCTCAGTTCTCTTTCTCTCCCATCTTCAATCCGTCTTGGACCACCACTTCCCCTCTCAGATTCTCACGGATCAACCCTCTCCTCGGCGTTTTCCGATCCGGATCCAAGGCGGACCACCACTTCATCGTCGTCGGAGGCGTTCGACTCATCGGCGGCCTCATCGACATCGAGGATCGTTTGTCTGTGGAGATTTACGATCCGGACGCCGATTTTTGGGAGCTCTGTTCGCCATTGCCGCCCGATTTCAGGTCAGGAAACTCCTCGCACTCGCTCTCTTCCGCTTTCTTCGAAGGTAAGTTCTACGTTCTCGGAATCTATTCCTTCTTCATTTCTTGCTTCGATTTACATGATTCTGTATGGAGTGAGATCCAAACTCTTCGGCCTCCTGGTGTTGTTTTTTCGTTTTTGATTTCTTGCTCCGACCGCCTTGTTTTGGCCGGAATCTGTAATTCTCCTTCCGGTCCTTCGTTTGTTCTGTGGAAAATTGAGGTTGAGACCATGGAATTCAGCGAGATTTCGATCATGCCGAACGATCTGCTCCATAGCTTGATCGATGGGGATGAGGAGGATCGATTTGCGAGCTTGAAATGCGTTGGATTAGGGAATCTGGTTTACGTTTTTAGCGAGGAGTATCATAGGGAATATCCTGCGTGTGTTTGTGAAATCGGCCATGAGAATGGAAAGTGTAGGTGGCAAAGAGTGCCTCCATTGCCGTTTCCAGTTAACAAGTTCCATAAGATCATTAGTTTCTGTTCCACTGTCTCTCTGCAAAACATTCTTGGCCGGGAGGATGAAGAAGATGAGCATTATTCCTCACTCTGCCATGTCTGAGGTAACTTCATTCTTTTAACTTTGAACTACAAATTTAGTCCTCAATTTTGATGGTGTTTGTAAATTGTAATTATTTATGTTCTAATTGATGACCTTTTTAGTTCTTGTTTTTGAAAATTAAGTTGATAAACATTATTTTCAACGCAAACAATTTATATCTAATGACAATCTTTTGATACAAAGCTATAACAATTTTTATGAAAATCATCGAGTGTCATTTTAGAGTTGAAATAGACTGGTCGAAAAAAGAAATAAAATAAAACACAGAGAGCGTTTGGCACGCAGGTTAGCAATCTTAAATCTCGAGGAGTTATGCTGCAGTTTAAGAAAAGGGTTAACTACATGAATATTTGGAACTAAATTTTACACAAATGACACGTTTTCTTATTAATATTGGTTTTGTCACTTTTCAAGCCAAATAGAAGTCAAATATAGAAGAATATTACTCATTTACCCCTCTATTTATTGCTCTCTATATATAAAAGAAATAAAATATATGGATACTTTCCATAAACGTTGAAACCTATATCCTTCCCTCCAAACACTATTAATTTTGTATAAGAAATAAAATAGATGAAAGATTTTTACGATTTTCCTCCTAAAATCTAGAGATTTTAAAAACTAGACAACTCTTTCCATTATCAGCGGTTCCATTCTTCATACGTAGGGTTATATATATTATATATATGAGAATATAGTAGGTGTATATATAAAATATATCTGAGAATATAATAGAAGTATCATGTCATCCCAAACATATAAAATGATTACATGCTAATGTATATATTCTACACCTCAACATATATATTTATGGGTACAATATACAACACAGTATATATATATGGGACCCATTCAACATTATATATTACATACAGTAAATATAAAATGGATAGATCATGTTATGACATTATAACTATATAATGTAAGGTTATCTCAAAATTAATAAGATTATCACCAATACAAAACATATGACGATTATTTACCTATGTTTAAATAATATATGTCTGTGAATATAATTATGTTTATTGCCTATATAGAATATAATAGAATTATATATAGATGTATATATAATATACTTCTATGTAAATTTGTTTTTTACAATATACTTAATATTATATATTTGACGTCAAGTATTTTACAAATCAACCAAAGGAAATTTTCAAATAAAACAAAACATAAATAAAAAAAAACATAAAGAAAAGTTAATAAACAATAAAGAAAATTTCCATACTGCTAAAGTTGGTATGTAATACAAAATTTAAATTAAAACCCAAAGGAAAAATAAACAAAAAAGAAGAAGGAAGAAGAACATTACTCATTTTGGAGAATAAAAGAGAGTTGACGTTAATTGAAAAGTCTACGGGACGGCCACAGAAAAAATAAACTAAAGAGAATAATTAAACATAATTTGTTAACCTAAATGTTATTAATGGTAACAAAAAATTAACACCTAATTTGAATAGTATAATATTAGAGAATAAAATATTTTTCATTATAAAAAATAGCTTTACGTAATTAATAGTAAAGTTATTTACCTAAATTGAATAATTTTATTATGGAAACAATAAATGACAATAATAACATTATTATAACGAAATGCAAAAAATTGTAAGGGTATAAATGGAATAATATAATTTCATAAGCATGAGCTATGCTAGAGCTGATATTTTTTTTAAAAAATGAGTCATTTGTGAAATATATGGTTGAAAACGTGCTCTTTGGCATAATTTCCCTTAAAAAACTTAGCGGTGTACATGGGTTGGATTGGGTTGGGTTGAAGGGTTTTTTGGGACCAACCCGAAAATGGTTGGCTACCCGAATGACCCGATCAAGGGTTGCAACCCAACCCAACCCAACCCTATATTTTCGGGTTGGGTTGGGTTGGGTCTCTGGGTTGAGTTTTTTTATTTTTTTTAATAATTTTCTTAATTATTTAAAATACTTTTTGATTGAATTAATAACTAAAATCACATAAAATTCAAATATCAAATTTCAAAATTCATAACATCTTAATCTTCGTTACAATCTTAGATGAAAAACATTAAAAGTTCACAAATAATTCATTTATAAGTATATATATTAAAAAAAAACATAAATTTTAGGTTGGGTTGGGTAGGGTCAACCCGAGCCTAAAAAGGCCAACCTGAGAACTGACCCGAAAATTCGATTCTCCAAAATTTTAACCCAACCCAAACCGAAAAAAAAACCTAACCCAACCCTTACGGTTTGGGTTGGGTAGTCCGAATTGCTTGGGTTATCGGGTTATTTGTACACCCCTAAAGAAAATTGTATTTTGGGTACAAATTTAGGAAGTCAGTGTATTTAAGAAGTAACATGGGTTTGTAATGTAGGTTTAGAAATGTTGTTATTTTAATATTTTAAGTTAAAATAAATTAATTTTCTTATGATTCAAATATAACAACACTCGTAATTAAAATTGTTTCTTATATTTTTATTCTTTTAAGTTGACTAATTTAATTATACAAAAAAATGACTAAATTAAAAACAAAATATATTGGGTAGATTTTTTTAAAGTTAAAATTGAATATTATACATTTTTTTTTTGCCTTGAATACGACTAACTTGAAAATTAAATATTTTTTAATAGGGATACTTTAAAATTAAATATTATTTATTTTACTAATTTTATTTTATTAAGTGCGTAATTTAAATTCAACTCAATTTTAATTACTTTTTCAAAAAATCTTAAACCAATATTTGTTTCCGTCAATTTTGAAATTGAGATTCGACTATTTTTTGTTTTAAATTTTTGCATAATTTGAGATTTTAATTTTACTAACTTAATGTGCAAATGAACTATCAATTCGTTATTCATTTTTTTAGATAGCTAAGTTAAATATAAAAAACATTCATTTAGAGGTATTTCTCTAATATAATTCAATTCGGTTTTTATTATTCACCTCGTAGAGTTCAACTCAACAAATGAAAAAAGAAAAGAAATTAAATATTTTTTAATTATAACTAGTTATCAATTATAAACTATTTATTTTACTAAGTTTCGAAATAAAATATCATATATTTTTGTTACTTTAACTAATTTGAAAATGTTTTTTTTCCTTTCATGTTAACTTAAAATGAAATACTATTTTTTTCTTTTTAATATTACTAAGTTCAAAATAAACTCATTTATTGGAAATTATATATTTTTGGGCTAATTACACTTTTAATCCTTAAAATTTTATTTTAATTAAATTGACTAATGGAAAAAATTAGAAAGTTACAAATGCATTTAAAGCCGTAGAGGGAGCTGTTGGTATAGACAAAGATGAAAAGAAAAATAAGAGATGGATAAAGGAAGAGGAAGAAAAAAAAGGAAAAAGATAAACTAACAATAATAATTATAATTAAAAAGTCCTAAGACGAGAAGAAAAGAGAGAGAAAGAGTAATTAAAAATAAAGCAATTACTATTGTAAATAAAACTAAAATTAAAAAAATACAATCATGGATTTGAAAGGTGTTTACTATTCAAACCAATGAATTTTGAGTTAGGAAGCAACTAGTTGCTCCAAATATGGGTTGGGTTTAGGATGTCTAACTCATCCTAAATACAACCATGAAACAAACAACCCAAAAGGGTTCAAAGAGATTACTTTCTAAAAGTAGGGAGCCCAAAATAGATGTATTGCAAGTACAACTACTAAAATGGAGTACAAAGACCAAAATGGCAGGCAACAGCCAGCTTGGTTGGAGGAGAGGAAAGTAGAAGAGAGAAAGGACAAGAGGAAGAAAGAGAGAAGAAACTACCTTACAAAAAAAAAGTTAAATTAATAGATTTGTCAACTCGGGAATGTGTAATCAACAGCTTAACCGTTATGTCATTATTCATTAGACATTTAAAACCATTTCTCAAATTTTAAATTGTCCCTTTTGAAATCTTGTAGACTAAATAGACACCAACTCAAAAACTTTGGACCAAGAAATGTATTTATCTTTAATTCAATTGATTACATGATTCTAAACTTAAAAACATTATAGTTTTAGTCTTTAACCCTGTTTGGGGTGATGGTTTGGAATTAGGAACCCTAAGGTTCTGAAACCCATGGGGTTCCTTGGTTGGAATAAGAAACCTTGGGGTTTCTGAAGCCTACATTTGAGGAGCATGGTTGGGTTGGCTGGATTTCTGAAACCTATGTTTGGGTGTAGGGTTGGGGGTGGTGGGCAATCCTTCGAGGAAAATCCTTTTACCCCAGAAATCCTAATGAATACTAGGCAAGATTCAGGCCAGGATTACTTGAAGAAACAGTACGCCATGATTGTAGAGATGATGGAATCTGCATGTAGTGAGTTTGGATGGAATGAGGAGCACAAATGCATCGAGGCCGAGAAGGAGATTTTCAATGCGTGGTTGAAGGTAAGACAAATATCATTAGAATTAATGTTTTCTATACAGTACAATATTCTGCTCGTCTTATAATTGTTAACATCTTCAATGTAGAGTCACCTAGGTGTTATTCCCCGTGGTTTAATGATCTAGCCATCATATGTGGGAAGGATAGAGCAATGGGGACATAAGTGCACAAACTCCAGCTGCATGGTATCGAAAATTGCAGTAGACCTGGATGATGACTTGAACGTTGACAATGAAGAATTCTACACCCCTAATCCACCTCTAGTTGATCCATCGATGGGGGAGGGCATCTTGACTACACTCACGAGTTGACCAGGAGGCATAGGAACTTCCAAACCGACTAGGAGGAGACAACTATCCTCGAGGGACATGACAGAAGTATTGCAGAACAATTTTCAACTGACAGCCTCACAAATTGAGAAGATTGCATTGTGGCCCTCAGAGAAAGACCATATGGAAAGAGATCGCAAGAAAGAGCTCTATGTAGAACTATAGGCAATTCAAGGGATGTCAAGAAAAGACGGCTTGGTCGTTGCACGGACTCTCCTCTCGAATAGTGGGATGTTGAACTTCTTCATTGACTTACCTCTAGAATGGAAGTACGACTATTGCATGGAAGTTCTACGGAGAGCACCTGGAACTTGACTCTCGTTCATCGAAAAATCTAAACCTTGCTCAACTTTATCTACTTTTATAATTAATCTAATTTGTCTGGGTAACTGCTTTTGTTTCTATCCTTTACTTAAGACTCCACTTTGTTAGTTACGTCCCAAATATTTTCAACTCCAAAACTATGCTTTGACTATGGATTTGAACACTACCCTTCTTACTTTGCATTTATTAATTTTATACTTTTGCTAATATTATTCAAATTAACATCATCATGAATGGGTTACACAAACTACACATAGTATAATTCCAATTTAAATAGAGTTGGGACAACTGCTTCATACAAAATTGGTCAAAACATTGATATGCAATTCAAAAACAAATTATTAGGTCACAAAAAAATAGAGATAAAAAAAAACAACCTAAAAAAATTATATATATATATATATATATATAAAGCTAACCCAACCCAACCTTGCACCCCAAACACAAGCTTAAGAGAAACCTCGGAGTTTTGGATTTCAGCTAAGGAATCCCATGAGTTTCAGAACCCTAGAGTTTCTGATTTCGAACCAGTGTCCCAAACAACTCTTAATAGTCTTTTATGATAATTTGACATTAGTAAAAAGGACTCTTGCAAGGGCAACTTAAAGGCAATCCAAGGCCTTAATTTCATCATCTTAGAAATATTATTTTGTTCCTTGTCTTTTCAAGGTTTGTCTATTTTGGTTTTGTTCACTTCGGTCCATTTACCTTCTCCCTTTTGTTCAATTTGGTCATACTTTCAAAATGTCTATTTTTGTTCCTTGCACTTTTTATAAGTGATATTTTGGCTCTTGTTTGCAAAACTTTAACACAAAATTTTTATATTAATGACTTGACAATCATTTATACCAAGAATAACACAATTTTCAAGAAATTTGTTGAAATAGTGGTAGAAAAAAATGGCATAAAAAAATTCAAAAGGGATCAAAATGATTACTTTCTAAAAGTATGGAGACCAAAATAGACATCAAAATAGACATTTTTAAAGTAGAAATACTAAAATAGACTTGGTGAAGACCAAAATGGATAAAGTTGAAACTCATTGGACCAAAATATGATTTAAACTTCAAATTTATAATTATTTCCTTCCTGTAACTTACGTATAAGGTCTCTTCTTTTAAATTAGATTTTTGAAAGCTTTTTTCCCTTATCAAAGTTCCTACGTAATATAGATATATTTAAGTTTAATATCTAAAAGTAATTATGTACCTATAAAACACAAACACCATTTATGAATTTAGAAGTTCAAAGTCCTTAAATCAGGCATAGATTCGTAAACAATAAACTTTAGAGCCATATTTAAATTTTAAGATCTTTATTATTTCATGATTACTGTTGAAATGTGGAAAAGTTGTTGAGATAAAAAACTAAAGATAGAGAGAAAATATTGTTATTTCTAAACGTAAAAAAGAATAATAAAATGAATAACCAACTTCTATATGAAAAAATTTTAGATTTTTTTTAAAATTTAAAATTTTTAAATTTTGTAAATCCACGCACTATCAAATACAGAGAAATTATAATAAAAAGTGAGTCTTAGTGTTAAAAAATTTACTAGAATGCATTTACTGTTTGATTGTTCGTAAAGAGAATTTAGAACCTAGGGCATACTTAAAGCAAAGAAAAAGTTATAACAGAAATAGATTAAAAAATTCCAATATTCGTTGAAATGTGTTAAATATATGTATTTTTTTAAAGTGCCTTTTTCACAAATTTCTAAAATGAACTCATTGTAATTTTATATTTATATATTATAACGATTCGACTTTTTGAACTTAAACTACCTATGATGTTACTACATACATGCTATTAACTTTTAAACGAGAAGATACTCTAGAGAAATATAAACTTTCATAATATAAATTCTATAAAAATAAAATGAAACTTTTATTTGGAATCCCATACAAAAATATTGTTATTAACTAAATGACTTTTGATATACAATACAATAAAGTTTAGAAGGAAATATGAAAACTAATAGTAATACTAATATTGGCATTAATGTGGAAGTATAATCCATGACAGCATAAAACATCCTCATCACTCGTCTTAACCGCCATTACTACTACCAAAAAAAAATGTAGAAAGAGGGTGAGTATTAAATATACTCAATAGCTCTCAAAGATGTATATACATACATTAACATAATTCATGACATTATAAAACATGTGAGATCTAAAACTTGTAAACTTAATTAAAGTTGGACAATTAATCCATCCAATAAATTGCCAACTTCATTGAGATACTAGATAGGTTTCATGCGAGACCCATACTCCAATTTATGATGGTCGGTACCCAATCAATTGTGTAGGGTCTCACCCATTAAGATTAGTTATTGCATGTATTTCAACATGATAAGGAGATTATAATTGTAACAAAACACACACACACACGAGACCCATACTCCAATTGATGATGGTCGGTACCCAATCAATTGTGTAGGGTCTCACCCATTAAGATTAGTTATTGCATGTATATCAACATGATAAGGACATTATAAAGGAGATTATAATTGTAACAAAACACACACACACACACGAGACCCATACTCCAATTGATGATGGTCGGTACCCAATCACACACACACACACATGATTGCTAAAAATAAAATAGGAAGGAAAAATTTAGAAACAACTTTTTTTTTTAATTAAGAATGAGATGATTTAGGTCTAATTCAAATGTTGTATGCATAGAGATCATAAAACACCCTAATTGAAATCCTTTTCAAATTCAAATTTACAACTTCCAAATAAGATTTCCTATATTTATCTTCTTGTTTCTTTTTATTGTAATAATAGAAATATTTTAATAGATAATTTAATTATCTTTTAAATTAATTATTAAATTCTAAATTATTAGATTAATTAATAAAAGATTCTTATGATCAATTTAAAAAAATAAAAAGCCAACAAACTTAATTCATTACCAACATATAAATATTCACTCTAGAGTTTCAAAAAAAAAAATATTCACTCTCGTTGGGTTTTATCATACTCTCGCTCTCGTGCGACGTTATCTATCGTTATTTTGAAAGATCAGGTCATTCATTGTTTTGGCTTAAAAAAAAAGGTCATCCGTACAAATTACCTCTTAAAAAAATATAACCAAAACACTATTTTAAATCAAAACACTTTTATTGAAAATATTTAAATACAAAATATTTCTTTGAAAAGTGGTGAAATTAAAACCTATCAAACAAAACCAAGTAAAATACTAAGGGGGTATTTGGTGTGCAAAGTTGAGTTCGACAGAGTTAGTTTGTTAGTGAGTTCAGAAGTCTGTGTTTGGGGTGTAGAGTTGGGTTGAGTTGAGTCAGAACGTCTGTGTTTAGGGTGCAGAGTTGAGTTGAGTTGTCAAGGGTATCTGATGTAGTTTTTTGTAACCAGAAGTAGATTGATTTTTAGTTGATTGTTTTTGTTTCCTTTATTTTTATTTTTTCCAATCATTCATCTAGAAATATATTTTTTCAACTTTCCAACAATGAATTCATATGTCCACTTCAAAAAAACAATATATTTCAACATTTTTTTAAAAAAAAATCATTCTTTATCTTTCTTTTTTTAGAAATTGACTTCTTCCAAACGATTAGCAATGTAGCCCTGTTTTCTCTTTATGCTACACATTGAACTTCTTTCAATTTATAGAAATCAAATGTTGCATTTTTTATAACAACAAATAGTAATTGATGAATGAAAAAAAGACAATGTACTTGTATTTTTCTTTCCTTTAAACACAAATAAAACTTCTATCAAAATATAGAAATCTAAGGTTTCATTTTCTAAACACGCATTGAACTTCTTTGAAATTTACAAATGAGGACCTTATTATGACATTTCTCAATTACTAATAAGGTCTTCATTATGAGGGAGTTTTTTTTTAAACATATTGCCATTACGTTTTTTATTATTATTTATTATTTTTATTATTATTTTTTTTTTTTGCAAAGGAAAATTGTTTGTTCACATTTGTTTAAACACATCTACTAAATTGAACATCTTTGGAAAATAGAATGCTAGTATTTTACTTTTTCAAGATGATAAGAAAACGACAATATATTTCAACATTAGTGTCATGTAGGAGTGGAATATTTACAAAATATTAGTAAGTCATCAAGGGCCTCTATTTACATGATTCACGAAATATAATTATGGTTCACAAAATATAAGTAATGGCCAACAATGGGTCAAGTTCGTAAGTCCGAAGAAAGATTGTTGGAGCAAAGATTCAGACCAACTATGTACATGTGCATTTTATATTATTTTGAATCATGGGAGTGTCGTCGGTCGTTGGGAATTGTTGCCGGTGATAGTTGCCGGAGACGGTACTACCGGTTGTTGGATATGGTTTCCAACAATTACTGTCGATCGTTGGAGAAGGTAGTCGGTAGTGGCCATCAGTTGCCGCAAATGGCCATCGGTCGGAGAAGGTCACTGAAGGTGGCCGCTAGTCATTGGAGAAGTGGTGATAAAATATGTTAATAGGGTTACTATACAAGTCGGTGGATTTAATATCCTAACACTGTAACAAGTCGATAGAGTTGAGTTTTTTTTTTTTTTTTTTTTTTTTTTTTTTTTTTTTTTTTTTTAATGGGGAGTTAATTTCTCCCGTATGCCAAACAGTGAGTTAGGTTTAAAACCTAACTCAACTCAACTCAGGAGCCAAACGCCCCCTAAAATATAACTTCCAAGAGGAAAAAGGAAAAAAAAAGTATAGAATAGAAAAAGAATTATAAATAAGGTAACCCTTTGTTTAGAATCCATGGATTTGGGAAGATTTCAAATCATACTAATTTGAAATTATTTTACTTGTTTGGATGCACAAAAAAGGTAAGGAATTTGAAATCACAACTAATTTCAAATCGTATTTTTTTGAAAAAAAAAAAATCATTCCAAAATGGTCGGATTTGATGGGATTTTAAACCTAAAAAAATTTGTTTGCAATTTTACCCATAGAGATTTGTGTTTTAATTTATGCTTCCATGCAATAGTTTCTTTCCATACACCTCATTACACAGTTCATAGCTGTTGATTGTTTCTACTGCATTCAGACTCAAAGTCAAGTAAATTCAAAGTTCGGTTTCTATTTTGTTTGTTCATTGTATTTTGCTCTTTTTGTTTTTAACTGATAACAATAATTTAAATCTTTTTTCAACGCAGCTCTTTTATTCAAACAAGTTTTTTATAGCCAAACAAACTAGATGTGAGTTTTTTTTTTTTCGCTTTGTTTGTCTATTTAAACATTTTTTTTCTTCTTATTTATTGATTGGAGAATGGGGGGCAATAATTGATGGGCTTTGTTTAGATTCGTTTTTTTAAATTCGACTGAGTTCAATTTTTATTTTCTTCATTTGCAACTTTTTTTATTTTCTTTTTTACAATCACGATGACATTTACAAATTTTAATTTAATAAGTTCATTTGTTTTGATTAATGGTATGTTTTCATGGTTATATGTATTTGACATTTTAATTTAATATTAAAATATTTTGTTATTAATTAAAATAAACTCCTGTAAAATTATAAGGGCATAACAGTAAAATGTTATACTTTATTTTCATTTTTTGTGAGCATCTAAACAAAAAAATTTAATTTTTGTGATTTCAAATCAATTTGGTTCCAAAGGCAAATAGAAATTTGAAATCATTTCCATATTTTAAAATCCTAGAATTTAAAATCATTTCTTACTAAATTCATTTGCCAAACAGAGCATAAACCACTAAAGAAATCACAATTCTCTCTCGTGCCACCGCAAAAAGAAATTCACTGACGATCATCGCCGCTTTCTCTGTCGTCTTTCCCCAGCTCCTCCGATCACGGGCAACCAACGACAAATATATTATGAATAAGCGTGAGAAAGAAAATATGGTAATAGACTTTTTCAAAGAAGATGTTATTAGATTATTGCTATGAATATTAGTGTTGTTGTATTTTGACCTATTTAATAGTTAGCCAACTAAGTTTTTTATAATTTTTTTTTATTTATAAATTAGTTAGGATTTTAATTGTAATTTTCTCGTAAATAGGCTTCCTTATACGGTTTGATGAGTGTAAGTGGTTAAAGATTATATTTCATTTGTGGACTCAAAATGGTATCAGAGTCAAGTTTTGCAGTAAGTTAATAGCATTTTCCTTTGCAGCAGATAAATGTCCACTAAAAAGAGAAATCAGATTCTGATATTGATCAGTGCTAAGGGATCGAACAAAATTTTCAGAAGAGTTTGTGTCATTTCCAACACCAGTAGAAGCAAAGCCAACAACAGCTTTCCTGGAGCTTTGTGAATTTGTTGCACCTTGAGCATTTGAGCCTTGTTTTGGCTTGTAACTGGGTGAGTAGCCATGTAGTTTGTAACACTTGTCAATATTATGACCAAGGATTCCACAATGTGTACATGTTGGCTTGTCTAGGATGTGTTGCTTGACCAATAGAAAATGCCATGAATTCAATATTGTTGTTGGCCAAATTGATACCTTGTTGATGCTTTTCTTGCACAACTAAAGAGAAAACCTTGGTCCATAAGCAAAATTTGAGCACATAATTGTACAAAGGACTCATTTAATCCCATTAAAAATGATATAACATACTCAGTTTGATGAAATTGAGAGAGAGATTTGACCCCATCGCAAGTACCTTTTGAACAAGAACAACTTGGTTGATAATTGGACATTTCTTCCCAAATTGTCTTTAATTTTATAAAATACAAACTCGCCAAAAGTTGGTCTTGAGTTAAATTAGATATTTCCTTGTGCAATTGGAAGATTCGAGGACCATTTTTCTGGAAAAAGTGCTCTTTCAAATCTTTCCAAATTAGAAAAGAAGAATCACAGTAGATTACACTGGCATAAAATTCTTTGGAAACTGAATTTAAAATCCAAGAAATTACCATGTTGTTGTTCCGAATCCACGAGTTAATTATCGAATTTGAATCACCTCGTTGTGTAATTGAGCCATCAATGAAGCCAATCTTGTTTTTCACAAACAAAAAAATTAGCATGGCGTGACTCTAAGAGGAATAATTTTCACCAACTAATAAGGTTTGTGAAACTAGCACAAGGCTCGGATTATCGACATGATGTAGAAAATAGGGACTGACTTCGCAGACTGGAAGAGCAGCAATGATAGAAGAACCGGATGTTTGATTACTTGTTTTAGAAGCCATGGAAGAGAAGTAAAAAATGAAATCCAAAAGAAGAGAAAATGAGCAGACGTAAACTGCAATATGACAACATAAGTGGATGGTATCTGATCAAACGAAAACGTGGGGGCTTAAAGAAAATATTTGTAAATTAAAACAAAGCTCCAGTCTAGTGCAAGTGCTCACTGTCGATGCAAGTAATATAAAACTAGAAATATTCCAAAGTATTGATCCCACAGAGAACGGATACAACAAAATTCAAGAGAATAAGCGAAGATGTTTTCAAATTGCAATTGTGGGTAAACAGTGTAAAATAATATGTGAGATAAACTTTTTTTGTTTTGAAAAGAAGAAATAAAAATGATAAAAGAGTGATTCAAATGTGTTTTTGCTCCATTGAAAGAAACTGTGGCCTAATTGCAATTGCAATCCTTTTACTCAACACTTAAGCTTTGTAAACCGAATTTAACACCTATTCGACATTCTATGAAGTATCTTTAGGAGGCTAAGTGATTAAACCGATATTTCTATGGCTAATACAAACTTAGTTAATTTTGAAACACAATTCTTTTGATTTTAAAGGTTTTGCCCTATGTCTAGGATCAAAAACAAATTCTTATGTCTAGGCTATTTTCCTTTATTGCTTTTGTAACGCCCGATTTTTTTCAAGAGTGTTAATTTTGAAATTTTAGAATTTAATTTGAAATAATTCTCCATTTGAAATTTTGTTGGGCTAATTTGAAGTTTTGGATGGTTAGAAGGGCAAAAATGGAAAGAAAGAATTGGTCAAAGGGCATTTTAGTAATTTTCTTAAAATTTTTCCCCTCATCCTTATCTTCTCCATCTCCTTCTTCTTCTTCCTATCTTTCCTCTCCCTCTCTCCCAAAAGCCTCTCTCTCTCACCGAATTCTCTCTCTCTCTCTCTCTCTCTCTCTCTCCAACCAAGGTTTTCTTCTTCTTCCCGTTGTCGGCAGCTTCTTGGTCGAGCAGCAGACCCACGCCGCCGTTCCCTCCCTATCCTCACGTCTCTCTCTCTCCCCTATTTTCGTTTAAGTTTGCGCCGCCCACCTCAGATGACTTGTCGGAAAGCATTGGAACGCCGACGCCAGCTTGTTTCTTCCTCCTCCGCCGTTTGCCAGACCGTCGGGTTGCGCCAGTATCGCCGAAGCAGCTGTGCAGTACGCCCAGCTAGTTGAATAGAAGCTACAAGCCACACCTATCTCTTTTCCTCTCGGTTTTGGTACAAACAGCAGGATGGGTGTTGGTTCGGGGTGAAATTCGAACAAGTTCGATATTCGTATAGTCAAGTACGACCTCAATTCGTAGTGTGTAAGTATTCCGAGATTTGATTTTAATCTTTTAGTTGGCTATGAATGTGATTTGAAGTTTACCCATGAATTCGTTGTTCTAAGTTGGATTACTCATCGCGTTTAAAGGTCGTTTAGGCGAAATTAAGTTGATTCGAGCTGCTGTCCAGTGGGTACTGATATCGATTTCGGGGTAAGTTCTATTTGGACGTTATGGATGTTATGGTTGTCACTTTATTTGAAGCTATGTGTGAGATTGGAGTTTATTGGCACATGTTTAGGAGGTTGTTGTGTTTATGGGCTGTTGTGGTATTTTAAAACTTAACCATGATGTGTAGGACTTTGTTTGACGATTCAAGATCAAGTATTCAAGTCCGGACTGCCTTGAACCTTGGAGTAAATGTAAGTGGTTATTTGGATTTAAGCCCTTCAAATTCCTTTTTGATTGAAATGTAAGCTTGATAGTGTGATAATTGCGAAAGCATGCTTGAAAACTATGTTTATGAAGTATGAAATGATTAGTGGATATGTCTAGAAGTAGCCTTGAGCTAAAAAGGCCTAAGTTGTGGTCATAAAGGAATTAGAGGCTTAAAGATTCGAGTTCATTATGTTAGCGTATGAAATACTTTATAAATTTGTCCAAGGTTGTAACTGGAAGAGTTTGGACATGATTGTGGTGAATTGTGAATAGCATTCTTGCGTAAATATGAGTATATGGAAGATGGTGTGATCGGTTAAATTAATATGAGTTATTGTGATGAGTTTAAGGTGACCTAAACGTGTAGTTGTTCTAGTTAAAGGAATTAGGATTGTAAACTAAAGATTGATCATTGTGGCCAGTGTATAGAACCTTAAATTAGCTTGTACTCGAGGTTCATGAATGGTGATTGTGATTAGCCTGCAATGTTCATGATCTTAATGTAGTTCCCTAAAAGTGCTTACGCATGGGTTTTTGATTTACTCGACACTTGAATGGTTGGCTGGGGTGTAGTTTCTTAGGGTGGAAGTGAGCTAACTAAGCGCAGGGCACTGGAGTGGATGGTTTGGGCTGGAGTTTGATTTAAATCACCTTAAGAATATGCGGCCCTTAGGATCATGGGATGTGTTTCGTGTATTTCAGAATGGGCAAGTGTAACATATTTTTAGAAAGGGTCCAAATGTGAGTGAAGGGTTGTTGGTCGACCTGATTTCTAGTGTGGTTAGCGGTCTGATTTCGGGATTAGAGGGATGGAGGGCTATATGTCGTTAGCACATGTATGTGCTTGTGAAACTTTGGTTCGGGTTGTGAATGTGGTTGTTTATTCAGTTGTGGGCCTGGGTCATATGCCACTAATGATTTCCTAAAAGGAAGAGAAATGGATTTACATGGTGCTGGCCTAGAAAGTGAGTAGTATAAAGAAGAATGTTCCGTTAGGATTTGAGTCTCGCATATATATATATATATATATGAGGCGCAAGGTGCTATAAATGTATGGAAAGATTTGAAGGATTGCTTCCCCTCTTTGCTTGGGCAAATTAGGGGGCGATTTTCCCCATTGAATGTGCTTGTGAACTTCGAGCCAGGTTGTGAATGAGGTTTGGGAATGATGAATGAATTTTGGTATGGTGAATGACCCGAGAGGTTCCAAAACTGTTGTGAAAGTACAAAGGCCCGTTAGATTGGTGCTACCTACCCTAATTCTGTCCTTTCGTGCGAGTTTGTAAGCTTAGAACGTATGTGATGTGATGAGCATAAGGAATGCGTTCCTTATTGCCGATGAGCTAGCTTATGGGTGATTCCCCACTGTGTTGAGCATAGGGATGCGTTTCCTATTGCCGTGTGCTAGCCGATAGATGATTTCCCAATATGTTGAGCGTATGGAATGCGTTCCCTAGGGCCTGTGTGCTAGCTTAAGGGTGATTCCCCATTATGTTAAGCGTAGGGAATCCGTTCCCTAGCGCCTGTGTGCTAGCCTAGGGGTGATTTATCTATTGAGATGAGTGTGAGGGTTATAGACCTTCACAGGTTTGGGTTCTAGGTTACAGGACTCGCAGGTATGACACGAAGTTAGGTTCGGGTAGTAGTAAATGTTGCGGAAGGTTAAATGGACTTTTAGAATGACAGAAGGAAGTATTTGAAATCTAAGCACGAGTGTGAGTAAGAGCAGTTTTCTTCTTGGTATGGTTTCTTTAAACATTGGACCCTTAAGTGGGCTACTTACTGAGTATGTTTATACTCATCCTTGCTACTTTGTTTGTTTTGCAGATTGTGCACATTCTTGGGGTGGACGACGCAGGCGACGACTTGACGAGACTATGGAGGCTCCACCAAATTTCTTTTCCATGTTTAGCCTTTAGTTTTGTTTCTTTGTTCCCTTTGTTTGTTGGTCTGTAAAGTTTAAATTTCTTTCGCTTCCGTGTATTTAGTTAGAAGTTCTTAGGTTCTTTTGTCTATTGATTGAGCTCAGCATCATTTATCGTAGTTTGGTGGATGCTGAGTCTGTTATCTGAAACATAGAAGTGTTTATGCTTCTTTCCAGGTCGTTGTAAATTTTGGTTTTCTCCTAGTTACGCCGTCATGCTGCCGAAATTTTGGGCATGAGCGAGGTAACTAGGTCGTGCTTCCGCATTTAGAGAGTGTTAGGAATTCGGGTCGTGACAGCTTTTATGAAAACCCAATTTTTATCTAACCTTTTCAGAATTAGACTCAATGTTTGTATACTAATCTAGGTGATCAATCTAGACTAATAATAAACATTAAAATCAATAAACTCAAACAAGTTATAGAGTAAGCAAGGTTGCTCTCACAATTAAGCTTTTATTCCAATTTCTAGGCATTCACATGCTTGAATCCCAAAGAAAGACTTAACTCATAATTGAAAGAATGAAAAATAATGAATTAAAAGAATCAAAGTGCATGACTAAATAGAAGCAGTAGGTGATAAAAATTCTAGAATTAATAAATACTTGAATTAAAAGAATCAAAGTGCATAACTAAAATAGAAGCAATAGGTGATAAAAATTCTAGAATTCATAAATAATTGAATAAAAACTTAGTAATAATGAAAGAACAACCAAAATTCTATTAATCAAAGGAAATTCAGCAACTATTTAATTTCAAAAATGAATTACAAATGAGAAGAATAAAACAATAGCTAAAAGATCAAAATTACAACAACAACTAAATCCCTAAAACTGAAGTAAATAAACTTAGAGAGTGCAGAAAATAAATTCTAAAAAACAGAAGAACACAACCCATTTTTTTTCATTTCCTACTCAATCGATTCAACTCCACTTTATTTAAAGGGAATTAAGCCTTCACTTCATTCAATATTCATTGAGGAATGATTGAATTTCGAAGTTGAAAGGGGCTGAAAAACAGAAGACAAAATAATAGCAAAACAGAAGAAAAACAGCAGCCCGAAAATATTTTTGCGTGAGAAAAACCCATACATCATTGCCTCCGTTTCTTCCTTCTTTTATAAGCTTTTTGGGCTAGGGTTTCCATGATTCAACTTGCCTTGATGAATTTGTGGAGAAGAATGACATAAAATTCCCAAAATTACGCTAATCCAGTATTTGGTGTGTTTTTCAGATTTTTGCAGAAATGCAATTGCAATTGCATTTTTGTTTTCATTCTTCAAATTTCTGAACAAAAACATCAAGTAAGTGTGGTTTTCATTTTCTTTTACTTTCTTTTCTCCATTTACTTAATTTAAAAGGCTTCCAACAATAATTTAATTTAAACCAATTTTTTGCTAGTATTTTTATCTAATAACACGCATAAAATAACAAGAATAACTAAGTATAAAGGCAAAATAATTCTCATAAATGAGAATTATTAGTATCAAGGCTTTAATTTCTCAATCTCCAATTTGTTGATCAATTTGGCTGAGGATTAAAATATAATATTTAACATTTAGGAACAAACAAACTAAAATTAAGGTCTTGCCAAGTTAGAAGTTAAAATTTATCGTTTTCCCCCTAAATTCAGTAGCCAATAAATAAATAATAAATTTATTAATTGATAAGATAATGGCAAAATTACCAATTTGGCCCCTTCAGTTTCGGTTTATTTTGAATTTGTTCAATACCATTTTAAATATTGTTTGAATCGAATTTGTATGATTTGGATTTAGTTTCAATTTTTTTTTTCTTAGTTCAACAACACATATTGGGTGGGAGATTTGAACCTCTGACCTTTTGGTCGATGATACATGCCAATTACTACTGAGTTATGCTCACTTTTGCTAGTTTCAAATTAATCTTGGTGATTATGACTTTAGAATTTTCAATTTGATCTCCAATTTAATTTAAGTTCACAAATTATCTCTAAAGTCATTTCTCAACCACTAATTTCCTCTTAATTTTTACTAAACTATAACAGTCTGTGTGGATTGCCGATATTGTTTCATGAATAAGAATAAGAAATATTTGGATTTAAGTATTTGAGATTTAACTGTCTGAAATAATAAATACATGTGTTTAGATATGCAAGATAATTAATATCTAGGAGTTAAATGTTTGTGTTTGAATATGTAGAATAATTAATGTTTGTTCGGGTCTGTTTGGTATGCAATCTTAAAACAGAATTTTGGAAACAAGAGATTCAATGAAAACATAGTTGTATTTTATGTTTTCAGATATGTGTTTGGTAAGGGATTTAGAAATTGGATTTTAATTTAAACAATTGTTCAAAATGTATTCTATAATATATTTATAGACCAAGAAACTAGTTGTACTTGCAAAACTAAATTTTAGGTTGGATATAAGCCATTATTAATTAATTTATAAACATATTTTTTTTGTTATAAATTTTTTGTAACTATTATTTTGCAATATCATATAATTTATAATATATTATATTATATATATTTTAATTTAACAAAAATAAATTTAGTTTATAACATGAAATACTATATTTATTAAAGTTTTTATCTTTCTTAATATAATTTTTCATTTTAAAATTTCAAATTCAAAATCTAGATACAATGAAACCATAAAAATGTTGTTTTTAGAATTTCTACTATTTAGATCACAGAATCTGAAAATAATTTTCGAAAACACATCTGCCAAACACATATTCGCTGAACTTAGTGAATTCGAAAACATAAAACATAATCCCATATTGCCCACCAAATAGGCCTAATGTCTGTGTTTATTTTGTAAGTTTTGTTCTTGAGATTTAAAAAATATGTTTATGAACTCATCAATTTTTTTTGAAAAAAAAAAGTGACTAGAAAAATTGTCAAAAATCTTATTTGGGTAGTTTTTTTCTTCTTATAATCAAATAAAATTAAAATTGTACAATTATTATATGCATTGGTTACAAATAAAAGTATTAAAATTCAATCATGTTTAAAAATAAAAGTTTCGAGTACGAATTTTTTACCTAATTTTCCATCATCTTTTTATAGAGCTTTTGACTTTTATCAATGAGCACTAAACTTATATTAAAATAATTTAAAATCAATATATATATTTTTATTTAATTATCAATGGAAATTTTGTAGTTATCTTTTTTGAATGGAGGTAAAATAAACATATAAATCTTAATATATATATTTTTTAAATTTAATTAGATAATAAACATATCAAAGTCATCAAATATTCCATACCCACTTTTTAACTCTCTCTCACATAATAAAATAATATATATTAAATTATTAATAGGTTTGCTAATGGGAAAAACAATTTAAATTACTAGATTTAATTAAAAAATATTTTAATTAATTAAAATATTTATATTAGACAATTAATTAATTAATTAATAATATATATTTTTTGACAATATGTGAGGTGGGAGATTCGAATATCTGACCTCTTGGTCAAGATACATATTTTATGCTGGTTGAGCTATGCTCATGTTAGCAATTAATAATAAATTAAAGTAATTAAAATTAATTTTCACATTAATTAGAAAGTAATTAATGAGTAGTTTCTCTCTTCTCCCTCCTAAAAAATAATTAAAGAAATATAAATTAATTAAAATATCAATAAAATTTTATATTAAATAGTTTAAATAATATAAAATAATAATTATAAATGTATTAGTTATTATTTTATTAAGTTAAATAACATATTGATATTAATAATTAATTGAAAATAATTAATAATGATTAATTAATATAAATTAGGTTATACAAAATCTTTCTACTGAGTTAGGTTAAATTATACAAAATACCCCTAAACTTTAAGGTAGGTTTTAATTATGTCTCTAGACTTTGAAAAGTTTTATTTTTACTCTTGAATTTTGAAATTTGTTCCAAAAAATACCCTTGAACTTTGAAATTACTTGAAAAAGATATATTTTTCGTTAAAATAAAGAATGGAAATTGACATAGTAGATGATGTGTAAAAATTAGAAGGTATACGTGATATTATTTACAGCTATATAAAAGATTAAAAACTGTTGTTACCATTTATTTCATCTCAAAAGATATTGTTAAAAAATCATTTAAATAGTCAATTTTACACGTCAATTTAGGTGAATGGATGTGGTAAATAATGTCACATACGTCTTCCAATTTTTACACATTATCCATCATGTCAATTTCCTTCTTATTTTAACATAAAAACTCTCTAAAGGGGCATTTAGCTCATGATTTTGGATTCCAAACCCAAAACCATATTTAGACCAATATATTCGAAACCCTTCGTTTTGAAACACAACCCATGGATTACACTCTCAAACCCACTCCAAACCTATAGTTTCTCTTTATTCCATAAAATTGGTGGGACTCACTATTTTTCTCTCCATTTTTCTCATAATTCTTTTCATTTATCTATATTTAATTAACAATAGTTTTACATATAATTTTATTATTTTAAGATTAAAAAAGTATGTTTTAAACAACTTACTCATTTAAATATTTTTAAAATAACAATTAATTTTAAGTTAACGTATTAAAATTAAAAAATATATATTTTATTTCCAAATTAACAATATTCAAATTAACAAAAATAAATGACATTTTATTTTCTGTGAACATTGATTGTCATGTTATGTTTATTTATGTTGTTCATGCTTTCGTATCTTATTTTCAGACTTTGTATCCTTATGTTTGAATTCATGACTCCGAACAGTGCAATGTTATGTTTTACTTCTTCTTAATGGTAACTAATAATTTGATTGTTGGAAATAATTTTCTTATTATTATACTATAACATAAATTAAAGGCTCCATTCAAAAGTCTTTAAAAAAAGTGACCCAAGTTACACAAGGGTCCTACATTAACAAGACATCCACTAGAAAATAAGGAACACAAAAAAGGAGAACAAAGTAGCAAAGAAAAAAAAAAAATTAAAAATTGTACATTTCGAAGTTCAGAAGACTGCACCCCAAACATAGTTTTCTGATTCCCAGGCTTCCAAATCATGCACTCCAAACATAAAAAGATAAAAATTGTACACTCCGGAGTTTAGAATACTGCACCACAAACATAGTTTTCTGATTCTCAGGCTTCTAAATCCTGCACTCCAAACATTGTTTTATGATTTTCAGGCTTCAAAATCCCCCAAGCAAACCCTCTAGGGTTATGATTTCGAAATTGTGTGCCAAACGTCCCTTAAGGGTATTTTTTAAAACACATTTCAAAGTTCAAGGGTAAAAACGAAACTTTTCAAAGTCTAGGGGTAAAATTGAAACAAATTGCGAAGTTATAATTTAACTACTCTATAACCATTTGATTTTTGAAAATTAAGTTTATAAATACTATTTCCACTTATGGGTTTCCTTGATTTGTTATGTACTTTTTACATGTATTTTAAAAAATCAAACCAAGTTTTAAAAACTAAAAAAAGTACGGTTCCGTTTGATAATCAATTCGTTTTTAGTTTTTAATTTTTAATTTTCTATTTTAAAAAAGGTCTGTTTGGTAACCTACTGAATTTCTTGTTTTTAAGTTTTTGAAAACATTCTTAAAATTATAAAGAAATTTAGGCCCCGTTTGATAACGTTCTCGTTTCTCGTTTCTCGTTTCCTGTTTCTGTTTCTCGTTTCTGTTTCTTAAAAACTAAAAACAGAAACATGTTTGATAACTATTTATATTTCTTGTTTCTTGTTTTTTGGTAAAAATAAAATTTAGTACATATACTATAATAAAACATATAACATGCATTAAAATAAATATAAAAAGATTATAGTATTTTATTAAGGCCCAACACCTAATTAATAATAATAATAATAATAAATTTTATCCTTCAAATGTTGTTCAAATTTGATTTGCAATGTTATTTCTCACTTCAATCAATTCACCTTGAACGATTTTGACTTACAAAAGTTAGTTTAATTAGACGAATTTGTAAATTGTCTAAGGTCAGACAATCGAACATACCCACATTTCTTTAATTTAATAATAAACTTTATTTTTATTTTTTAAAAAAATGCATTAGCCAATAATACACGCAAGTAAAATCAAAAAAAGAGAGAAAATGTATATATTTTTTTACATTTAATGGTAAACATGAAATACATTATTAGTTTATTTATTTAATAAAAAAATAAAATCGTACCAAAAGGAAAAATAATAGAGAATTAAATAGAAAATAATAATTAGCCCCCATGAACTTAGAAATATATAGTATTAGTATTAAAAAATACAAAGAGAATAACAAAATGGAATTTTGTCTCAGTGGCATCTGCATATTCAGCCCCCGCATGAGTTCGAGTCTACCAGAAGTCAAATTTTCTTTTGTTGAGGCTAACTTTATATATATGTGTGTGTGTGTGTGTAATAAAAGCGTTTTCTTTTCTATTTTTTTTTTTTTGGAAATAGCGTAATAAAAGGCCACTTTCCTTTTTTTTTTCCTTAAACAACGTCCTTTTTTGAGAGAGTGTAATAATTTTTTTTTATTGAGTTTCGTAATAAAAGGTTTTTTTTTTTACAGTAATAATTAAAAAAGCTTGTTGGTTATATATACTTTTTTTGTATTAATTTATACAAATACTCCTAAACTTTTGAGTAACTTTCAATTATGCTTTAAACTTTGAAAAAGTTTCATTTTTACTCTTGAACTTTGGAATTTATTTAAAAAAACCCTTGAACTTAGTATTTTTTGTTACATTAAAAAAAAAAAGAACTTAGTATTTTTTGTAATTTAAAATTTTTGTTTTTATGTGTCCATATAAATAAAAGGTTGTTAGTTTTTTTTTTTTTTTGAGTACAACAGCATTTGGGAGTGGAGGATTCGAACCTTTGGCCTCTTAATTAAGGATACTTGTCAATTACCGTTGAGCTATACTCACTTTGGCAATAAAAGATTATTAGTTATATGTTTATATTGATTAAAAATATATTACGAGACTTTTTTCTTTTTGAACTTCTAGCTTCTTGGTCGAGGGTACATGCCAATTATCTCTAAGTTATGCTCATTTTGTCAACTATAATTATTATAAAACAAAAAAATGTAATTATTATTTTTAGTTTCATCTTCTTTTTTTATATATTTATATACAAAATATTTTAAATTATCATTTTTGTCTTTGTACTTTGGGACTTGTTTTATTTTCTAAAAAAAATTAGTCTCCATTAGCTTTCTCTCTATAAATTTTGGAAACATATTTACATTGTGTCTTTTCTTTAATTTAAATGATTATTATTATTATTTACTAAGTTCAATAAAATTTTACTTCAAACTAATGATAAGAACTAATTTTAAGATTTATTGGAAGTACATGGACTAAATTTGGACATTTGAAAATATATGGACTAAAATGAAATGAGACTTAAAATACAAGGACCTAAGAAAATATCAATTATATTTTCTATTGAGCAAATTAATATCAAAATATATCAAGCCCCCCCGACAAAAAATTCTGGATTCGCCCTGACTATAAGCTCGTTAATGTAAAGTAAAAGAAAATAAGAAAATAAGAGAGAAGAGAAAAACATAAACAAAAAGAGAAAAGTAAAAAGGAAAAAAGAAAAAAAAAGATAATGAACTACTAAAAGAAAAAAGATTATGATGAAAGAGAGAGAACGAATAGAAAGAAATAAATCAAAAAATAAAAATAAAAAAGAAGAAAAAACAAAAAGATTAAAAAGTATTAGAATAGAAGAGAGAGAAAGAAGAGAGAGATGAGAGATGGGTAAAAAGAAAAATAGGACTACATGAAACTTGAAAAAAAAAAACAGAAACAGAATTTGAGAAACTACTTTTTCAAGTTCTCAAAATCTGCCATTTTTTTAAAAACGTTTCTAAAAAATTTAGAAACAAGAAACATGATGGTTTATCAAACATGTCTGTTTCTTGAAAAATGAGAAACAGGAACAAGAACGTTATCATACGAGCCCTTAAACAATGGAAACAAATCGTTTTTAAAAACATATTTTCGTTTTTGAAATCGTTTTTAAAAAATCCTTTTGTTTTAATAGTAAATAATAATTAAGATGAAGGGCAACCAAGGTTCGAAATGTCGATGTCGATGGAAATGTCGAGGTCTAAAATTTATGGAAATGTCGAGGTCTAAAATTTATGGAAATGTCGTTGGAAATTTCGGTGGAAATTTACGGAAATCGTGGAAATTGATGGAAATTGTTTGAATTAGCCAATGAAACTTAGATTTTGACTTAATTAAACTATAATGGACTATTTTTAAGCATTACATCTAAAAATTAAGATAATATTTAGATATAAATGTCAATTGAAATTTTGAAATGTCGATGCGAGTAGGAATTTGAAAAAAAAAAATGGAAATTGATTTAAATTATTAAAATTATTTCATGAAACCTTAATTGTGAGTCGTGACTCAATTATAGTATAATTGATTACTCTTAAGTCTTAACATCAAATATCTAAATATATATAATATTTATATTCAATTAGACAACTATGAAGGAAATTTGAGAGAATTGAAATGAATTTAAGAGAATTAGAGGGAATTTGAGAGAATTGGAGGGAAATTAAGATAATTGGAATTAGAGTGTAGAAATGCTTTGAACCTATTATCTAGCGCTTCGAATGACCAAGTACGGGAGTCTCGCTGCCCGGTCAGCGAGTCGGGGTCCAGGGGCAAAGCGCCCTGGTGGGGGTTCGGGGGCAGCGCCCCTGAAACCTAAGTGATATGTGAATCAATTTATTTATACACTATTTAAACTCTTATCTAATTGCTCTCTGTATTTTGTACTCAATTTCTCCTCAATATAATAAAATTCTCCCTCCCTCTACTTGTGGACGTAGGCTAACTTATTATTTATTAACAAAGAAAAGATTAAATTCGAAAAAATATATAATAATAATAATATAAAAACCTTGCTCTCATGTTTGTAAAAAAAAAAAAAAAAAAAAAAAAAAAAAAAAAAAAAAAAAAAAAAACCTCGAAATATGGACGACATGTCGTCGACACCTCAAAATTTCGAGGTGTCAACGACATGTCGTCAAAATGGGGGGGGGGGAAACGACATCCCCCCGAACGACATGTCGACCGAAATTTTCCACCATGAGGGCAACAACATAATTTTGGAATTTGCAATGAGAGTCCCCATTTTTTTTCTTTCTTTTTTTTTTTTTTTTTAATTTAAGGAGTTGGCCTTTGGTTGGTGGTGTGCTTGAAGGTGCAGAAAAGGATAAGGAAGGTGAGATTGAGTTTTTAATTTTTTTAATTTTTTAATTCTTTTATCATGACATGAGATTGAATTTTAATTGTGCCCACAAACATCTCCAAGTTTTTATTTTATTTTATTTTATTATTGTTGGAAAGATGGAATTTTGTTGAATTTGAGAATTTAGTAAATAATTGTTCTTCTAATCATGTGGCTCAAGTGAGGGATCAAATTGCCAATCAATTTTCGATGGTAACTCTAGCACGACGTTGATATATTGTTTTTTTTTTTTTTTTTTTTTGCTAATTTTGCACTTTCAATTTTATGAATTGATTAATCATGATTAAACATTATGGACATTTTTATTGTTTATATGAATATGATAATTGTTACTTGTATCTTTTTGATATATTTATTTTTGTAATTTTTTCTTGATTTAATTAATGACTAATCAATACATTTAAAATATTGATATTGTTTTAACAACGTAAAATTTTTGTTAAAGTCAACATAGCTTAGTAATTAACATGTACCTTGACCAAGAGATCAGAGATTCGAATCCTCCATCTCTAAATCTTGTTGAACTAAAAAAAATAAAATTTTTAAAAAATAATTTTATAATTATAATATATTAGATAGAAAATATTATAAAAATAGTCCAATTTTTTTTTATATAAAAAATTTAAAATTAAAAACAACCCTCAAATGTTATTTTAATTTTTTTTAAAATAAAAAACAATTATCAAACATGTTTTTGGTAAAAATAAAAACAAAATGGTTATAGTCGTAATTTTTTAAAATTTATTTTTGTTTTTGAAATTTAGTTCAGAATTCAAATGGTTTCATGAAAAAGAATAAGCCGAAGCGAAGAGAAAACAAGATTAAGTTTTAAAAACAAAAATAAAAAAACAAAAAATAATCAGGGTTATTTGGATTTCGAAAACAAATTTTCGAACCAAGAAGCAAACGAGTCTAGGTTGTACAACAAATTCAAGAAGCTCTGCATTGGAATTCTCTTCTTTGTTATCGTTCGGTGAATCGACAAATCAAGCCCTACGATCGCACTTTCAATCACCGCATGCTTTTGGCTCACTCATTCAGTCTCGCACCGGGCTCATTGTCTCTCTTGTGGTTGATTGGACTAATTTCTGGGTATTGTTGCTAGTTAGCTTTGCTGATTGCCCATAGGCTCTATCTCTGTATTTAAATTTAGTTCCAAATTTTTGTTGAAAATCTATGACGTTGGTCTGGTTTTTGCTTGCTGGTTGTAATTTTTCAGGTTTTAATTGCTGTAATCAGTAGTAATTCGTATGTTTATACACCCCTTTCTCTGTTTGTTGTTATCTACTGTGTTCTGCTGTAACTGCTGACTTTCTGGGTGTTTTTGTTTTGGTTTTAATTTCGCAAGCATAGTTTATGATTGGTGAAATCTGTAAAGATATTACGAGTTGCATTATATATGTGTGAATAGTTTAGAAAAAGTTTAATTAGACAACATATGGTGTCTATGAAGCTGGTTTAGTTTATTAAACTAAATTAGTTTAGGCGGGTTGCAGGGGAAGGAGGATGAGCTACCTTCTAAGGACGTTAACAAAGAAGAGAGAAGTGGATTCCATCATTAGGGACACCATTGATAAGGTCCTCATTCTCCGATTTGGACGGTGTTCTGATTCTGTTTGTCTCCTCCTTGACGATATTGTAGGTTGCCAAGTGCCTAAATTTTGTTTTCTTCTTCCAGGTTTGATATGCTTCTTCAGAATTGAGGGCTTTGTTTGCTTACTTTTCATTCTTTTTTAATGATTTAGCTTGCTAAGTGCGCACGAGAAGTGTCGAAGTTTGCTTCAATTGCACTGGTTGATATTGATTCGGAAGAAATACAGGTTTACATCAAGTACTTTGACATAACTCTTATACCATCCTCTGTTTTCTTCTTCAATGCCCATCATATGAAGATGGATTCAGGGTGAGTTTTATCCTGCTGGTCTTAATTGATTTATTGCTTGACTTCTGTTCAAATATGTCTACCTTGGATATGTAGCATTGCATATGGTCGATCTGTGTGGCCTTGGCTACTTGATTTTGCATAGTAGAGCAGCTTAACATTCCTTGGGATTATTAGCAAATTATTGCTGTTGAAATGAGAAGTAAAGAGTATTTATTTTTATTGGGAAAAAAAAGATCAACAATTGGTTATCTTTTGGGAGGACCCGTCATCCTCTCTATAACTTCCATATATGAGGATCCATGCTAAGCATCTATGGCTGAATGGTTAAAGCTTGTTATCTCTTATTGCTAATTGAAGTATTTATTTCTTATTAGATACAAAATGAACCTCTAAGAGTCGACTGTAGAGGATACTGAGATTGTTGTTGTTTTGTCAAGTTTAATTGTTTCCTTATCATTTTCCTTAAAGAAAATTGTTCCCATATCAATAATTCATCTTTATGGTTAAGACAATTCTGAGTAAATTTAAAAGCTATAGTGTGGTACAGTGTAAGATAGAATGTTTCCCTTTTTAGCTATTGTTAATAATTTTATTGTTTCTACTTTTTCTGTTATTGTAGTATTCCTATAATGTTTTTATATTTAATTTTAATGCATGAAACAAAAATTAGAAACACGAGCAACTGGGGTTGGCCTAGTAGTGAAAGGAGCAAGGTATAAGCCCAAATGTCTTGTAGATTATGACTTCAACTTATGTTGACCTGATCATCTACTTAGGATATCCAATATCAAGTTTTCTTACCCCAAATGTTTGTCAGATCAGATAGTTACTCCATCATACTAGTTCACGTGTGAGTGAGCTAGACATTCACAATTATCAAATAATAAAGAATAAAAATTGAAACAGTACTAAGTTTTATTTTATGGTTATTACTAAATCAAGATTAAACATTAATAAATTTGGACAGTTTTTCAGTTGTTGGTCTATTGAAAGAGTAAAGGGCTATGCTTAAGGTACTTTGTAACGTCATCTGGGTAGCTAAATGTCCTGAAAGTCAATATTTTTATTTCGTTTTTGATTTTAAGTGTGTTGAAGACAAGTTCAAATTAGTAATTTGCAATTTGCTGTTTCTCGTGCTTGTTGCACGTGGGTAAGAAGCAAGGAGAATATGCAAACAACCTCTTTATTTTATGCTCGTATTCCATCAGGTTCTGGTACCATGTTGATACATTCGCTTAGCACCTGCTCTTCCAGTGGTTCTTACCTATAAAGCTAAAATCCTGTGGATTAGTATTATTTGTGCTCCTTTGTGGGAGTTATGATTAGATTCAATAGAAAATCAATGAAGTTTCCGTGAGGAAGAGAGATCTTTTAGTTTTCAGGATATTACTATCTTAATTGCTTTGAACTGAACTACTTAAGTATTCTTTTGGAAGTCTTTTATAATCTCTCTTGTTTATTTTTCATCAATTAAAGAGTTATTCTTTATTAAGTTTTTTGGTTTAGGAATATCCAATTATGCCTCTACGTATTCTCCATTTCTGATGATGAAAGGATATTCTTTTGACATGCAGGACTGCAGATCATACAAAGTGGATAGGTGCTTTTCACCAAAAGCAGGATTTTATTGATGTTGTGGAGGTAAAGTGGTCACTGGTTTTAGAACTTAAATGAGAAGCTGTGAATGAAACGGATTGTTGATTTTTTGTGCTTATGGACTTAATGATTACTTCAGCTTAGAGAGGTCTCCACTTATTCTCATAATTTTTAGTATCATAGTTTCTTCAAATACCTGCAAAAAGGAGAAGAAAATCTTAATGCTTCAACATGTTAGATCTTTTTTTTGTTTTTTATGGAATTTTTGCCTTTGGTCAGAGAGGGACGATAGAACTTTTTGTAACATCAAATAGCTATAGCATTTGCAATCTTTTCACTACTGAAAGAGCTTTTGGTAATCTTTCTTCGTTTGGCCTATTATGAAATTTCATACCATCAATCAATGAAATTATTCCCTTTATATAAAAAAGAAGTTAAATTACTACTCTCTACACTTTTCAAGATGTGTTTAATAGGTCCCTGAATTTTAAAAGGTATCTAATAGGTTCTTGAGCTTTCAATTTTGTATATGATAAGTCCCTGACCTATTCGACCTTTTTTTTTTTAATTAGTGAAAATTGACCCTAACTTATTTGTGAATTTTGTGTTGATATGACTCTAACCTTTCAATTTTGTTTCTAATAGACTAGGAACTAGGCACAATTGAAAGTTCATGAACTTATTAAAAACTTTGAAAGGTCCTGACACAAAATTTAACCAAAAGAGATACAGAGAGAGTATTGTTTTAAGTTCTAGAGTTCCCCCTCTCCTCCCCCACATACCTCAATCACAAGATGAATTAATGGGTAATATTGCTCTGGATTTATTTCAGGAAATTTGCTACATTGAACACAGTGAGTAATTATGTTGGTCTTTTAGAAAATATAAACTGTTTCATCCATCAAATTTCATGTCAGATCAGATAATGCATAATTTAGTTGCCATGCATGTATTATTTTGGAAACGGACTTGAAAACATTCTTCTCTTTTCTTTTATATGACAGGCAATATTTAGGGGAGCAATGAAAGGCAAGCTCATTGTGAATTGTCCGTTGCCTCCTGAGCGAATTCCAAAATACCAGTTATTATACAAGGATGTGTAGGAGATAAATTGGCATTTTAAGGCTTTACTGAACTTTCCTTCCTCCTAGTTTATATGTAACTAGTTCAATGGTATATCAGTCAGTCTTTCTTTCTGTGAAGGCCAATTCTAGGTGAGCCCATTGAGAATTCTTTGTAGATGAAGAGGTATCAAAGGGGCTGTGCTAATTTCATACAAATCAGATGAGAAGCATGTGCCCTGTTGCCCGACTAAACATACCAATAGTCATGAGATTCATATGGTCGGGACTTCTCTTTTCTTCTTTCTTATTCTTCTCTTCTTGCTTATCATTGACTTTCCGAGTGTAGTTATCTTGAATCCATTAACTATTTTTTATTTTTCGATCGCCTGGAAGGGATAAAATGACGATGTTGTTTCATCATCCAATTCCATCGAGTCACCATAACTGAAGCATGCCTGAAATTTAATTGAGATTCTGTGAAGAATGTTGCAAAACTGCTCTGGTATCTCCATCTTTGCTGTGTATTTGAAGTATTTCAACATTTGTGGTATAAGTTTGGAATTTGGTGAACACGAGAAAAGTTTGTGTGACCATTTTTCTTCAGCTACTGATAGAAAATGGAGGGAACTGTGGTGAACTTGAGAGAATTCAAGTCGAGTACTTGTTCCAAAGGGGTGAGGCTGTAGTTTTTCATTACCTCTCTTAATTTGTTTAACTAATTTCTCGTGTTAGTGAGAGATTAATCATATGTAAATGCATCTCCCTATATTTTGTACAGCACATCAATGAAAATAGAGAATTTTTTCTTCACTGAGGTACTTGGAAGAAATAGTTGATTCAAAGAAATTTCTTTTCCTTGTGTGATTTACTAAGTTATGTATCTACATCAAGTCTTTCTATTCTCTGGTCTCTTGTTATGAGAAATGACTTGTTGATAACAACCATAACTCTATATTAGATATATTCAAAAGTCATCTCATTTTTCTACCATTTGTTTCAATTGAATGTCAGTGTTCTTCCAAATGTTCTCAATTTGCATAAGAGTCAATGCATCCTTCTTATCATTTAAACAGATTGATTTAAAAACAGAAATATAACATTTCTAATAAATTCCAAGTTTATACCTCTCTCTTCGTTTCTAGCATATATTATTGTCAACCAATCTTTATTTTTTTTATGTAATTTGTCTTTTTCAATGTTTAAAGAAAAGTGTCTTCATAGCTAAATGATAATTCACTCTACTCATCATTTTTATCCTCATATATAAACTTTTAATTTCCATGTATTATATATTAGGGATATGTCTAATGGTGTTCTTTGAATAGTTGGCATCGATTTTGGGTTCAGACTGATGTTGAAAATTGGCATGCCGGTTTTTGTTGGTCGGAGATCGTTGGTTTTGAACTCCGGTGAACTACTTGGAGAACGAAAAAAAAATGTGAAAGAAAAGAAGACGAGAAATGAAAGAGAAACAAATGGAGAACTATTGTGTTATTGCATATAACCACAGGTAAAGAAGAAATGGAGAAGAAGAGAAGAGAAAGAATAGCCTTTATTCTCCCATATAACCATAGACGAATTCAAGAAAAAAACGAAATAGATAAGAAGTAAATGGACGAAGGAGGAAAGAAAAGGAAAGGAAGAAGGAAAGGAGAAAGGGAGAAGGAGGAGGAGAGAATAAAGAGGGAGAGAAAAAATTTAAACTTATTATTATTTTTTTAAGAACAATACTTGGCTGCACATAGAGATGTCCTCGGGGCGGGGCGGGGCCGGGGAATGGATTCCCCGTCCCCGTCCCCGCCCCCCATTTCATTCCCCGTCTTCGCGAAATTTCCCGTTTAATTTTGCGGGGATCGGGGCGGGGATTCCCCGAGGGGAATTCGGGGGGATCGGGTTCCCCGCGGGGAATTTTTCCCCGTTCTTTTTTTTTTTGTTTTTTTTTAATATTTTTTATTTTTTAAATTTATTCTCAACCATAATAAAAATTATTTCTAAATGAATAATTTTCAATCTAATTCTATTTAAAGTAAATGTTATAAAATTTCCTAATAAAAACAATAATATACCATAAGTAAAAATACTATAATGTTGAAACAACTTAATTTCTAAAAATTCAAATTTCAATATTACAACATAGACTTTAATTTTTTTTTATAACAAAATAGTCTTAAATTAATTCCTTCTATAGTTTTTTTTTTTTAAAATTCTATATATATATATATATATATATATATATATATATATTATTAATCGGGGCGGGGCAGGGCGGGGAATTGGGGCAGGGCGGGGCGGGGAATACATTCCCCGTCCCCGTTTAGCCAACGGGGAAAAAAACCTCCCCGCTCCCTCTCCCATTCCCCGTGTAATCGGGGATTCCCCGCCGGGCCCCGGCCCCGCGGGTTAAATGGACATCCTTAGCTGCACTGCAAGAATCTCCCATCCACCATTCAATTGTTGACAAGGAGAGAGAAAATAATTTCTACCTTTCTCTCCTAACTGTGCTTTCTCTTTCCTTATTGTCAACAATTGAATGGTGGGGTGCAGGGAGATTCTTGCACACCGAGGCATAGCAAAGTATTTTTCTTTTCTTTTTTTTAATAATATACTGTTGCTCTTTTTTTTTTTTCATTTTTTTTCTTTTAAATAAAAAGGTCAGTTAGTTAGTCAGAATAATGTTTTCTGACCATGCCGACCGACCAATTTGTCAGAGGCCCACCAATCTGTCAACTACAACGACCGACTGACGTCGATTCGGTTGGTTTTGATCGGTCAGATCAGTTTTTTCGGTATTGTTTGATCACACTAGCTAGTATATCTTTAATATCCATCATTCTTATGTTCTTGCACACTAAACTTTTTAATTCCCACATATTATATACATTAGTGTTATATTCTTAATATACATCATTCTCTATCCTTTGGCATAAGGAACTTTTAATTCCACATATTATATTTATCAAGGGTGTATACTCTTAATACCTATCATCAGGTCCTTGTACACAGGAAACTTTCAATTCCCACAAGATTAATAAAGAGCATATTGTCGCAACGTGGTCGCGACGCGGAGTGGCCGACATCCTCTTTCAAGGGTCATCTTTGTTCAAAAGAATTTTGGAGTCGCCACCAACCATTTTGAAGGTGTGATTGGACACCTAATTAAAATAATAAAAATGATCTGCATAAACCAGGTTAGGTTCGGGAGTCGATTGTGTGTAGGGAAGGGAGAAATGTACGATTAGGTGTCCAACCCTAAAATTATTTATTAAGGTACGTAAGAGTAGGAAATGAAATGAGAAAAACTAGGGAGAGAATTAGGATTTAAAAAAAAAAAAAGGAGTTAAGATATATATATATATATATATATATATATATATATATAAAATAAAATAAACTAAATAAATAAACAAATTTCTTTTTAACAAACTTTTTTTTTAAATGTTTGATTTAAAAATTAGTTTTTTTCTCAAAAAAAAAAATCATTTACAAGAAATAATTATGGGATAAAAATAAAAATTATCCGGTCCAAATACGGTATCTACAGTTTGCCCCCCTTTGTACATCCTTTGAAGAATAAAAGGTGAACAAAGGAATAGATAAAGCATTTGGGTGGTAATTTTTATTTTTATCTGATGAAGGTGGTTGACCTAACTTGGCACAAGCTTCGACCTCAACTAAACAGTAAGGTTCGAATTAACTAAAAGAGAAAAGAAAATGGACCTGGCTTGACATAGGCTTCGACCTTGACAAAATAGTAGGGTTCGATTTAACCAAAAAAGATAAGAAAAATGGACCTGGCTGGACACAGGCTTCGACCTCGACTAAATAGTAGGGTTCGATTTAACCGAAAGAGATAAGGAAAATGGACCTGGCTTGACATAGGCTTCGACCTCGACTAAATAGTAGGGTTCGATTTAACCGAAAGAGATAAGAAAAATGGACCTGGCTTGACACAGGCTTCGACCTCGACTAAATAGTAGGGTTCGATTTAACCGAAAGAGATAAGGAAAATGGACCTGGCTTGACACAGGCTTCGACCTCGACTAAATAGTAGGGTTCGATTTAACCAAAAGAGATAAGAAAGATGGACCTGGCTGGACATAGGCTTCGACCTCGACTAAATAGTAGGGTTCGATTTAACCGAAAGAGATAAGGAAAATGGACCTGGCTTGACACAGGCTTCGACCTCGACTAAATAGTAGGGTTCGATTTAACCGAAAGAGATAAGAAAAATGGACCTGGCTTGACACAGGCTTCGACCTCGACTAAATAGTAGGGTTCGATTTAACCAAAAGGGAAATGAAATGGACCTGGCTTGACACAGGCTTCGACCTTAACTAAACAATAGGGTTCGATTTAACCAAAACATGGATTTTATGTGTTAGTTTTTTTTTATTTAAAAAAAACAATTTTATTTCAAAACTTTTTTTTTCAAAGCATAAAACAAGGATTTCCTACTTCATAAAAAAAAAAGAAAAAAAAAAATTTTAAGAGAGACAATGCTAGAAAATACCTTATGAATGAAGAAAGCTTGAATGCATGAAATGAAAATTCTAATACAAAATCAGCTCAAAGCTAACTAATATCAATAAGAATATGCAGGTATGTATAAAAGACTTTAGTCAGGTCAAGAATTTATATAGCGAAATAAACTTTGGACCTCTCCTTGACTAACTTTCCATCTTAATTCGAAGAATTGCAATCAAAACTCTGATTTTCCTCAATTTGGAAAAATTACAATGATGGTTTTGCCCCAGGCAGTAATAATCTTGCCCCAATTTCACAACAATGATGGCTTTGCCCTACTTTCGTGACTACTCCCCACTTGTTTAAATATTTTCCTTAAGATTTTTCATATGCCCGTGACATGGAATTATTGAAGTTACCATCATTGGTTTTGAAACATCGCGTATATGTAACTTTCGTTGTTGTAATTGTAATAATAATAAAAGCAACCATGTCAACATTCTAGTATGCACGTATTATACAAAAGAGGGAAAGGTAGATAATATATTCTAGGTTTTCTCAAGAAGGATTTATGATTAAAAGTCAACAGGTATATGCCAAGGAGGTAAAGAACTGAGGGTCAGATAAACAAGAGTATCCTCTCAAACATGATTTTGAAATTGAAGCATAATTCTCCTAGATGTTTGTTGAGCTCCTACAACTTTGCTTAGTCCTCTGATATACAAGTAGTTCATGCATAATATCTTCGAACATGATCTGAGTTAATGGGACTTGGTAACTCGTTTCCATCCATATTGGTCAAGATTAAGGCTCCTCCAGAGAAAGCCTTCTTTACTACGAATGGTCCTTCATAGTTTGGAGTCCATTTTCCTCGGTGATCTTTCTGAAATGGGAGAATTCGTTTTAAAACTAGATCTCCTTCTCTGAACACTCTAGGGCGCACCTTTTTATCGTAAGCTTTCATCATTCGCCTTTGATAAAGTTGACCTCTACACAATGCTTTTAGTCTCTTTTCTTCAACAAAATTGAGTTGTTCATAGCGGTTTTGGATCCACTCCACTTCCTCTAGATTGGCTTCCATGAGGACCTTCAAGGATGGAATTTCTACTTCAACAGGGAGAACAACCTCCATACCATAGACTAACGAAAATGGTGTTGCCCCAGTTGAGGTACGAACTGACGTGCGATATCCATGTAATGCGAAAGGAAGCATTTCATGCCAATCTTTATATGTCACTGTCATCTTTTGCACAATTCTTTATGTTCTTATTGGCGGCTTCTACTGCTCCATTCATCTTTGGCCTGTACGGAGTGGAGTTGACATGCTTGATCTTGAATTGCTCACATAGCTCATTCATCAACTTATTGTTCAAATTTCGTGCATTATCCGATACTATGGTTTCAGGGAGTCCATAACGACATATAATCTTCTTTTTGATGAATTTGATCACAACTCCCTTTGTCACCTCTCGATAGGACATGGCTTCTACCCATTTGGTAAAATAGTCTATTGCCACTAAGATGAACCGATGTCCATTTGAAGCCTTAGGATCAATAGGGCCTATAACATCCATCCCCCACATGGAGAATGGCCAAGCCAAGGCGCGGTCATGACGTGTAATTGAGATGAGGGAGCATGAGCTTTATCTGCATATATCTGACATTTATGGCATTCTCTCGCATGTTTGATGCAATCAGTTTCCATGGTTAACCAGTAGTAGCCAGCCCTTAATGCTTGTCTAGACATTATGTGCCCATTTGCATGAGTGCCGCAGATTCCTTCATGAATTTCTTTTATAATCTTGCTAGCTTCATTTTCATCCACACACCTTAGAAGTACCATATCATGATTTCTTTTATAAAGCACGTCTTCGTTCAGGAAGAATCTCATTGCTAACTTTCGAAGTGTGCGTTTGTCATTTTCTGTAGCATTCAATGGATATTCCTTGCATTTGATATAATTTTTAATATCATAATACCAAGGTTTGTCCTTGGGTTCCTCCTCAATGTTCATGCAAGAAGCTGGAACATCTAACCTTCCAATTTTGATTGGTTGAATCTCATGACTGGGATCTATGTTGAACATGACTGCTAGTGTGGCCAAGGCATCTGCTATTTGATTATTCTCTCTTGGTAGATAGTCAAAAGTGACCTCATCAAACTCCTGAGACAAATCCGTTATAAGCTCTTTATAAGGCAACAACTTGGTGTCTCTAGTTTCCCATTCCCCTCTTAACTGATGAATCACCAACATAGAATCTCCTAAAACTCGAAGCTTTTTTAATCTTCATTTTTAATGCTGTTTGGATACCCATAGAGCATGCTTCATATTCAGCCATATTATGAGTACAATCAAAACTCAATTTGGCAGTGATAGGGAATAATTTTCCCTCTGGTGATATTAGTATAACACCTATGCCATGACCTAACTCATTGGAGGCCCCGTCGAACAACATGGTCCATGTTTCTAAGTCTAGAGTCTCCTCTTCCTTTATTACAGTGGAGACAAATTCATCAGGGAAATCAAACTTCATCGGTTCATAGTCGTCTAAAGGTTGCTCAGCCAAGTAATCTGCTAGTGCTCTTCCTTTTATCGATTTTTGAGTTACATAGACAATATCATATTCAGATAGAAGAACTTGCCATCTTGCAATTCTACCAGAAAGAGATGGCTTTTCAAAGATATACTTGATAGGATCCATCTTTGAGATGAGCCATGTTGTATAGTACAACATGTATGGTCTTAAACGACGAGCAGCCCATGCTAGAGCGCAACATGTTTTTTCTAGAAAAGAATATCTCGTTTCACAGTCAGTGAACTTTTTACTCAAATAATATATATCCTGTTCTCTTCTGCCTGAATCATCATGTTGTCCCAGTACGCATCCCATTGAATTTTCTGTCACTGTAAGATATAGGATAAGTGGTCGACCTGGAGTTTGAGGTACAAGGACAGGAGGATTCTGCAAGTATTGCTTGATCTTGCCAAATGCCTTTTGACAATCCTCGTTCCACACCCCCGCATCAATCTTGCGAAGTAATTTAAAAATTGGTTCACACATTGCTGTTAAATGTGATATGAATCTTGCAATGTAATTTAGTCTTCCCAAAAATCCTCTAACTTCCTTTTGAGTACGCGGTGGTGGCATATCTAGAATTGCTTTGACTTTATCAGGGTCGACTTTAATCCCTTCTTGGCTTACAATGAAACCCAATAATTTTTCGGAAGTGACTCCAAATGTGCACTTATTCGGATTCAATTTTAGTTTGAACTTCCTCAAACGTTCAAACAATTTTTTAAGAACAGTTGCATGCTCCTCTCCCTGTTTCGATTTAGCAATCATATCATCCACATACACTTCAATTTCCTTATGCATTAGATCGTGGAAAAGAGTAACCATGGCTCGTTGGTAGGTTACCCCGACATTTTTCAATCCAAACGGCATGACCTTATAACAAAAGGTTCCCCACAATGTAATAAACGTAGTCTTTTCTTGATCTTCATGTGCTATTTTGATTTGATTGTAGCCTGAAAATCCATCCATGAAGGAGAAGGTAGAAAAACCTGCTGTGTTATCCACTAGCACATCAATATGAGGAAGTGGAAAATTATCCTTAGGGCTTGCTCGATTCAAATCTTTGTAATCAACACACATTCGAACTTGTCCATTCTTCTTAGGCACGGGAACAATGTTGGCTACCCATTCAGGATAATTAGCGATTGTCAGAAATCCTGCATCAATCTGTTTCTTAACTTCTTCCTTTATCTTAATTAGCATGTTAGGCTTCATTTTGCGTAATTTCTATCTTACTGGCTTGCATTCAGGCCTAAGTGGCAAGTGATGTACTACAATATTCGTATCTAAGCCTGGCATATCTTGATAAGACCAAGCAAAAATATCAACATATTCGTGGAATAGTGTTACTAACCTCTGACGACTTTCAATAGACATATTAGTCCCAATTTTAACCTCTTTAACCTCTGTTATGGATCCTAAATTAATTGTCTCTGTTAATTCTTCATGTGGTCCCAACATTCTTTCTTCCTCTTCAATCATTCTCAACAATTCAGGAGTAAGCTCCATATCTTCCTCGTTTCCACTTGTTCCCTCATTGAACTCAACATTGTTTGTAGGAGTATCAAGTTCACATTTAAGACTATTAGCACCTTCAATCTCAGTATCACTGTTTTAAGAGGATGATTATTTAGTGACGAGAGAGAAAGATGAGATATAGAAACAAAATCAAACAAAAGAAGAAAAAAAATGCTAAAAGAGCAGAGATAAAAGGGTCTAATGAACGAAATAATGCTTTTTATTGAAAATTGAAATGTTGACATAGAAAACTTGAATTAATAAACTAACTAAAAACAAACAAAAGTTGAGCAATTACTTTGATATCTCATTAACCAATGATGGTAGCTCCATTACAGTCCAATTATTGAGTTCGAAGTCTTCTGGGCATAAATAGACCAGTGGGTCTACCTCTTCTTTTTCTTCAATTATAGCCATAACTACAGGGTCTTGACATTCCGGACGAATTACACCAGCAAATTTGAAAGAATCATAAAGGTGGGGAATAACGTTCATTTGATGTTTAGGCTCACGACTCTCAAACCTTGTCAATTTCTTTCCCTTCTCGTTTTTATAAGCTCTAACCATATCTTCTTTGCTTGGTTTGTACCCCAGTCCAAATCTCTTTGTATTTTTTGTCACATTCAGCAAATCATCTAGGCTTTTGTTGCTTCCTTTTAGAGAGAGTTTTGAAAATTGTGACTTTGCTTTTCCTACCTCTTTACATTGAGTTGTGGCATTTGCAATCTCAAAAGACTGAAATGAGGCTTCAAAAGCCTCTTCTGCTACCTCTATGTATGGCATCGAGGAAGGTCTTGAGACTAAAATGTCCTCTTGTCCGGATACAATTACTAGTTTGCAGTTGACCACAAACTTGAGCTTCTGATGTAAGGATGACGGGACCACTACCGCTGAGTGAATCCAAGGACGCCCTAACAGGCAACTATAGGCGGAGTTAATGTTCATAACCTGAAAGGTTATATCAAAGGTGCAAGGGCCAATTTGAATAGGGATTTCTATATCCCCAACAACTTCACTGCGCGCTCCATCAAAAGCTCTTACTATCATAGTGCTAGGCCTGATATGAGACATGTCAATAGGTAACTTCTCCAACGTAGACTTTGGCATTATGTTCAAAGAGGAGCCATTATCAACAAGAACTTTTGCGATAGCAAACTGCTTGCACTTAACCGTGATATGGAGGGCTTTAGTGTGGCCAGTCCCTTCTGATGGTATCTCATCGTTTGTGAAAGTTACAGAATTGGACGCGGTTATGTTTCCAATGATGTTATCTAAATTACCCACCGTAATATCCTGTGAAACATAGGTTTGGTTCAATATGTCTAACAAGGTCTTACGATGTGCTTCTGAAGCTAACAACAAACCCAAAATAGAGATCTTGGCAGGTGTCCGACCTAGTTGTTCAACCACCTTATATTCGCTTTGCTTGACTAGCTTTAAAAATTCTTGAACATCTTTCTCAGAAGCCGATCGTTTATCCTCCAAATTTCTCAATGCCATGGGTTCTTCTACCTTATCATTAATGTCTTCACTGATCTTTGCTTTTCCTTTTTCTCTTGCTTTAGATTTCAGTAGTTCATCTGGCGTATAACATATCCCGCTTCGTGTTAGACCTCCTACTCCACTGATATTATCAACTTGGAGTGGTTCAGGACCAATAGTTACCCTATATTCATAGCTCCAAGGCACCTCTTTTGAATTTTTATAGTCAAAAGGAGTTGGAACCTTTATAGTGATTGGCTTTGGATTGGAGTTTAAGGTATTAGGCTTCTCACGGTAAAAAATGGTTAGCGGTTTTGGCTTTAGGGTAACCTTTGAGCCTTCACTAGGAGAAAGTCCCTCTACAATATCTACTTCACTTTCTTGGTTCTCTCTGACCATATTCTGGGAGACTATTAGGAAATGTGAATCTAATAACTTCTGGACCTTTTGATGAAAATGAGGGCATTGGTCAATAGAGTGACCTTTTGCCCCAACGTGGTATGTGCAGGTCAAACTGTCATTATATTCATCAGGAACAAAATCAGGCTGAAGATGCTCTGTTTTTATGTATCCATTGTTAAACAGAATTTCAAAAAGTTCTTCCATGGGGGTTATCATGATCGCGACATCCTTCTTCAAATTGGCTTCCCGAACATCTATTGCATTCACTCGAGGATTTTGATGGTTCGGTAAAGGATTATTGTTGACATCTGGCCCATTCTCCTTCTTAAAGTTTAACCACCCTGCTTTAATCAATGCTTGTACCCTATGTTTAAGTGCAGTACAGTTCTCTGTCGAATGTCCCGCTATTCCTGCATGATAGTCACAACGGGCATTCGGGTTGTACCACTTTGGATAAGGTGGTTGTATAGGGTCTATAGGTATAGGTGCTAACTGGTTATTTTGAAATAACTGAGGCAGGAGTTCGGTGTAAGTCATCGGAATTGGGTCAAATTGAGTCTTTTTATAAACTCCTTTATTATTTTGTCGCCCCTGAGCATATGGAAAGGTCTGTTGAGTCTGAAGTTGGTAGCCCTGATTCACAATGGGTCGTGGGTTTTGAGGAGATGGTGCAGAGTATTGGGCTGATGCATTATTGACATAAGGTTGATGATACGCATAAGAAGATGCGTAGTAATTTGAAGGGTACTGTGACATTCCAGAGTTAGGGTATGATTGCTGCCCTGAACTGAAATGACCCGCTCTACCCACCATGTGTATTTCTCCTTCCTTTTTCTTTGAGGGCATCCCTTTCTTCACCATTGACAATCCAGATGTGTAAGCTATTTTGCCATGCTTAATTCCATATTCAATCCTCTCACCAATGGTCATGATGTCAGATCCCAATCATTCTATCGTAAAAAGGAGACTTGAGAGTGTTGATAAACATAGCTGACAACTCCTTATCAGTCAAAGGAGGTTGTACTTGAGCAGCAGTATCTCTCCATCTTTGGGCATATTCTTTAAAGTTTTCATTGCTTCTTTTTTCCATCCTTTGTAAATCTAGCCGGTCAGGAGCCATGTCTATGTTGTGTTTATACTGCTTCAAAAAAGAATCAGCCAAATTTTTCCAAGAACAGACATGTGCACTATCTAATTACATATACCAACGAGATGCTGGGCCGATTAAACTATCCTGGAAGCAGTGAATTAGTAATTTATCATTTTGAACATATGCCGCCATTTTCCTGCAATACATGATGGGATGATTTTTTGGGCAAGATGTTCCGTCGTATTTCTCAAATTCTGGTACTTTAAATTTTGGTGGGAGTACCACATCTGGCACTAAGCATAACTGAGTAGCATCTATGTTTCCAAACACATCAGTACCTTCTACCACTCTCAATCTCTCTTCCAGGACCTCGAGTTTTTTACTAGATGGGGCTTTCTCACCCCCAGTCAATTCCTTCATGACCTCTGGGTCGTCAAGATTGGGAACAGTAACAGTTACCCTTGATGGTCTTTCCTTAGAGATTGAAATTCCAGCTTGGCTATTTACTGGAACATGCTCCGACTTATTGAGGAATGGAAATGGAATTTGCTCTACTGGGATGTTGTACAGAGGATTGTACGTCGTATGCTGTGGAGCAAAGTTGTCTGTTATCCCAAGAGGATCATTAATTGCATTACTAGGTTGAGCACCATCAGCCACTGTTTTGCCCTTTTCCAAGGCAATGAGAATGGCATCGAGCTTTCCTCGTAATTCCTCGATATCTTTCCTTGTTTTTTCCATTTCTGTACTTTGATCTTCCATGATCCTTCTTCTATATCTAGTGATGTAAGTACGGCGGATTCGTGGTGATCGAGCTATTTTATGACTCTGTTTTTTTTTTTTTATATATAGAAAAAGTTTAGTGCAATGATAGAAAGAACGTATAATGAATGAATAAGAATTTTCTCTTAATAGGAAAAATAAAGAGCAGACAGGTAAACGTGTGAAATAATTGAAAAAAAAAAAAACTTTATTACCCATCTCCTTTCCATGAAATTCAAAATACATAAAATTTCAAACAAAATCAAGATAGACAAAAAAACTAAAGTAGGAAATCAATAAAATTGCCCCCAATATTCTAAACTTTTACGCAGTTTCCCCAAGAATTTGAGCATATTCTTTCCATTTGGCTGTGTGGGTGCAATGACTGCAGTCATGGTGTGTGCGTCTTCCGCCAATTGATCTGCTCTCCTAGTAACTCTTCTAATTTGGGTGAGTACATGCTCCGACTTGTTACGCAATATCGTATTATCCTGTCTTAAAAGGCCAAAATCCTCCCTTAATCTATCGTGATAGTCTTTTAAGTGGGTGTAATCTCTCATTAACCCTTTGGCAGCATTCTGATACTTATTGAGGCGAACATTGAGAGATTGAGTAGATTCTCTCAGAGTTGCATTTTCACTGTTGATCCCATTTAATTGCTCTTCTCTTGTATTGAGTATTAGCTGCAAGTCGCCAACTGTTTGGTTCAGTGATCTATTTTTCTCTTCTATCTTGACAATTTCTTTATTCCTCAGATCAATGCCTTCTTCTAGCTGTTTTACTAATTCACGCAGCGAGGTGATATCGGATCGCTGCGATTTAAGAGTTGCTTCTGAAGTCTCTTTATCTCTTCTCAGCCGATGCATCTTCCTATTTAAGTCACGAGCCTCCATATCTAATGCTGACAGATTTTTTTCTAATTTTTCTTGCTTGTTGAGACTGCCTCTTATTTGGTTCAACTCTTTTTCCAGCTTAGTACTGCGTAATAAACCTTGTCTTATCTCTATTTTCAACCTTTCATTTTCTTGGACTAATGATGAATTTATTTTTCTCAACTCATCACATTCTTTCTCATGTGCATTTTGCTCTGCCAATTGGTTCAGTATCCCTTCTACCTTAGATTCTACCTTGACTTCGATGTTTGGTGATATGACCATGGTTTTGGCTCTATTTGAATGCCGTGTTTTGTATGCATTTGAGGCATCATCATGAAATTGACCACTTTTGATTTTAGTGACTACCTTCCATGCCTTTATAATCTCATGGACCTTATTTCTGCAGAATCCCTTATCATAAGCAAATTCTGAATCTCTCAACTCATGCGTAGTAGGGATGAACTGACGTACCCAAATTTGGCGTAACACCAACAAAGGAGCATAAGCTATACATCCCCATGGACCCATGAGGGGTAGATTTTGGAATTTACCACATTTGTACATCAAAGGCCTAGTAGACATCCAGGGAGCTCTCCATATCACATCTTCATCTTTTAATTTGGCAAAGAAAATCTTCCAAGTATCTTTTCTGGGAAAGGTCGAGCTCCAACCTGATTGTATGAATTCCAGGACTGGATTTTGCAGCTTGCTCCACGAATTAGAAAATTTGACCTGCGGACAATTGAATTCTGATGGACACTTCACATGACTGAGAATCCAAATGTATAATAGCGGAGCGCATCCTATGAATTTCCCGGTTCCTTTTAGCCTGCAATGATTTAGAGTCCGAAATGTTTCTGCCAATATAGGTATGGTGGGCTCAACACCTGCCTCTATCTTGACAAACAACTTAAATACTCTTTCCTCGACATACCCGCTTACTTTCGGGAATAAAACTGCATTGAAAATTCCTAATGCTAGTAATGCTAGTCCCTTGTCTTCATCTGCAAACTTCTGTTGAAGGTTGAGTATATATTCCATAGGCAAGCACGTATTTTCTCCTTTTACTTTCACTTGTTTTTCAATTTCATTTGTACGAATCTTGCCTAGAAATGCAGATAACGCCCTTTTCATTGTGAGTTCTTCATCGTAGGAATAGACTTCAACTTTTGTTTGTGTTGGCATATGCAACAGTGATTGGTATTCTTCAACAATAGGGGTCATATCTATTGAATTAAATGTGAAACATCGGTAGGCTGGATCCCAGTGTTGAATTAATGCTTTTAATACTGAGAAATTGACTTTTACGTACATGAGTTGAGCTATGTAACCATACTTGTTCATGAACTTAGTTTTTCTATCTGCAGTTAAACTTTCCCATGCTAGCTTCAAAGCATCAAACTGACTTTCTGGGAAACTGACGTCCTTAAACTGCATAATCACATTGGATGATAAACAATCCCCATGAGCTTGTTGTAGACCTTCTGACCATTGAAGCACCGTGGCTTGATCTTCTATGCCCGATTCTTGGGGAATTGATGTTAAAGGGGGATATTTTATGGAACTCATGCTTTAGTTTACTGCCAAAATGATTGAAAGTTTGTCAAACCTTGCTTTCTCATATCACTTCAAAATCTAAGAAAGTATTTTCGAAGAAAGACAGGGGAAAAAATAAAATACTCTCTAAGCAAGTATGAGTGTAAGGTTGAATTCTAATGCTTCCTAGAGGAAAATGGTCCTCAAGCCTTCCTACTGATTGAACAACATGGCTAGCTTGAGTGGAGAATTTCATGCGCCTGCACGGGAATCGAAATTCCACGAAGGTCACACTACTCTGTCTCCAAATCTAGTCCTAAAGGGTACAGCCCGGGTAGGAGGCTCGTGAATGTGTGTGAAATGCATGATTGATAACATAATTATATACAAAGAGAATAACAAACAAATAGAATTAGCAACCCTAAATAGTGAAAATAAAACAAACAAAATATGACCAAAAAAAAAACTAAAATAAAGAATAAAGAATAAAATGAATAAATAAAATACAAAGAAAAGATAAAATGAAAGACCCTTTAAAAGATAAAACGAAGGACCCCTCTTTTTAAAAAAATAACAAAGATATTCATGGCTTGACTCTCGAGTCCCCAGTGGAGTCGCCAAGCTGTCGCAATGTGGTCGCGACGCGGAGTGGCCGACATCCTCTTTCAAGGGTCATCTTTGTTCAAAAGAATTTTGGAGTCGCCACCAACCATTTTGAAGGTGTGATTGGACACCTAATTAAAATAATAAAAATGATCTGCATAAACCAGGTTAGGTTCGGGAGTCGATTGTGTGTAGGGAAGGTATTAGCACCCTACAACACCCGTTTTAAAAAACCGTTACCACATTTATCTTATGTTATCCAAATAATTTATTATAAAAAAGGTCCTTTAATCTAAAGAAAAATAATAATAAAAAAAATAAAAAAAATAAAATGTCTCACTCGCTCTTACCTCAACTTTATAGAAATAAAGTAAGGGTCAATACGGTGAGTGAGAATGTACCCATCGATTTATTATCACGTTGGAATTTTCTTTTATTTAAAGGAAATTTTTTTTTACCTCAAGAAATTGAGAAATTTTATTATCTCGACTCTGTCATAGGATTTACGTGATTTTATTTTTATTTTTTTAAAATAATAATAAAAAGAAAATGAGGATTTTCGTACACCTGCACGGGAGTCTAACTCCACGAAGGCATATTACTCAGCCCTCAAAATAAAATATCTTTTACTGGAATAATTTTGTCAATTGCTTTATTTCAAACAAGAAGTTCAAATATTGAAAGCTAATTATTAAACAAGCTTGAAAATCATTCGCATACAAAGAGATTTTTCCCTATTTTAAAACATCCCATGTTTATTAATTCACATTTTAGAAATAAAACATGAACTAACAATTATGAGTGGTGTGAAACCATTCAAAGAGAAATTTGAAATCCACTTGGAAATTAAATTTAATTTGTTGCAAAAAAAAAAAATTAAAACCAAATTGGAAATTCATTATAGTATTTCAAATTATGACTATTAAAAGGAAAAAAAAATGTATGGAATATCCGAATTAATTTATTGCTAAAGTCAAATTAATCCAAATTGAAATTTTATTAGAAATTCCAAATTAAAACTAATTTCAAACTCATTCGGGAATTCACATCGAAACCAAATTGATAATCACTTGGAAATTCTAATTAAAACCAATTGAATTGATTTTGAACTTCTAAATTGAACCTAAATTCATCTTGAAATTTTAAATTTTACAATCATGGTTTAAACCAAAATTTGACAAATTTGAGATAGCAGATATGGTATGATCAAATTCAAAACCAACAAACATGTTAGGCCAAAATGATAATTGATCCAACATGTTATGAAAAGGGAAAACAAAATAATAATAAAAAAAATAAAATAAAATAAATAAAAGCTACGTACTATGGTCAAATTAAAAAACAAAACCTCATATGATCTAATTGTTGACAGACTTAACAAACATGTTATGTAAATTGACAATTAAATATACAGTGGCCAAATAAACATATACGGTGGCCAAATACCAACATACAGTGGCCAGACAGATATCAGTGGCCAAACAAACATAGTAGCCAAATTAAAATAATGCAGTGATCAAATTAATGGCCAAATCAAAATATACAGTGGCCAAATAAACATATGCGATGGCGAAATACCAACATACAGTGGCCAGACAGATATTAGTAGCCAAACAAACAGTGATCAAATTAATGGCCAAATCAAAATATACAGTGACCAAATAAACATATGCAATAGCCAAATACCAACAGTGGCCAGACAAATATCAGTGGCCAAATTAAAATAATGCAGTGATCAAATTAATGGCCAAGACAAAATATGCAATGGTCAAATCAAAATATACAGTGGCCAAATAAACATATGCAGTGGTCAAGTTAATGGTCAAATCAAAATATGCAATGGCCAAATCAAAATATACAGTGGCCAAATAAACATATGCAATAGCCAAATACCAACATACAGTGGCCATACAAATATCAGTGGCCAAATTAAAATAATGCAGTGATCAAATTAATGGCCAAACCAAAATATGCAATGACCAAATCAAAATATACAGTGGCCATTAAGACATTAAAATATACAAAGGCCATTAAAAAAAAATATACACGAATTAGAACGTAAATTAGAACGCACAGAGGTCAAATTAAAACCTTTTTTTTTTTTTTTGCCAAATTAAAAATGACACACACAAATTAGAACGTACAGAGGCTAAATTAACCTATTTTGGCCAAATTAAAATAACAATCACACAAACAATTAGAATGTCGAATTAGAAAAAGAACAATAAACCTAACACCTTACCTACGAATGAAGTTAGGAAAAGATTGTCTAGACCTGTTTGTCGTATTGATGGTGACAAGATCTTCTCATAATCTTTTTGTTCTTCTCTTCTCTTTTATTTTGTTTTCTCTCGATAATCCAAAGAAAACCTTCCCCTTCAATATTTTTTTCCTCCCTTTTACAAGAGATTACCACTCCCCCAAATTAGTGCAGTAGGTAGAGAAAGAAGGAAGTGAGTGGCGTTGAGGGAGAGATAATTGGGGAGAAAGGTACGTAAGAGTAGGAAATGGAATGAGAAAAACTAGGGAGAGAATTAGGATTTTAAAAAAAAAAAAGTAGTTAAGATATATATATATATATATATATATATATAATAAAATAAACTAAATAAATAAACAAATTTCTTTTTAACAAACTTTTTTTTTTAAATGTTTGATTTAAAAATTAGTTTTTTTCTCAAAAAAAAAAAAATCATTTACAAGAAATAATTATGGGATAAAAATAAAAATTATCCGGTCCAAATACGGTATCTACACATATTCTTAATGCCTATAACTCCTAATTGACCCTCAATTCTCACACTTTGATAAAAATGCAACCTATATCGGAGCTAACCCATCAAACTCAACCTCAAAGAAAGTAAATGTAATAGTGTGTTTGGAATAACTTGTGAAAAAAATGTTTTTTGAACAAAATTGATTTTTCTATAAGCACCTTTAGAAAAATTAAAAATTTAAAGTGTATTTAGTATAGCTTATGGAGTGATTTTAGGTGAATAAAAATGGTTTTTAAAAAAAATTTAATAAATAAAAATTGTTTGAAAAAATTGGATTAATTAAAAAAAAAATATATTTTTTAATAAACACTTGATAAATGAATTATCCAATGACTTTAAGGTGATTAACCGAAAATCCTAAAAAATATGTAATAAAAAATAAAACCAAATTTATAATTAATAAATAACTTTTGAATATAGTGCAACCAAACAAATTTTGTTATTTAAAATACTTATGAAAAATGTAAGATATAATACCATTTTTGTTGAAAATATTTTTTTAAAAGAGTTTAAACTAGAAGGTATTCCAAATGGATCCTTACTAATTCCACGGTTAAAAACATGGAAAAAATATATAGATAAATAAATATATCTAATCCATTTTGACTCTTTTAGTGAATTTACACAGGCGACTACTAACTCACTCTTATAACCCTCATCATCCAACTTACCTGTCAAGATGAGATTCATCTCAATACTAGGCACATACTTGACATTTTTGCAGCACTTAATCTTCCACATTCTCGGTCTTCAAACTAACATCCTCAATCCCATTGGTCTTGAAAACTCTATCATTCCCCATCCTCACTAGACCATGATGACCTACAATGAAAGATGTGAACAAACGGCTATCTGAAGCTACATGCATAGTCGTTGCATTGCCTAAAACCCAATCAAATGGGTGGTTATCACACTTTGTGTTACTTTCAATACAGACTAAGACATCATGCATAACATTAGCCTCTTTGTTCCCTAACTTTTTTTAATCCTCCATCGTCTTCCTACACTAACTTCAAAAATAACCTTTCTTATGGTAGTAATAATACTCTACCTCATTATTCTTATTATTCAACTTTTTCTTACTGTACTAAGCTTATTCTCTTCAGACTTGACTTAATCTTTACTCTTAATCACAACTAAAAGCTGATCCTACAGTAAGATCCTTGGGACTAGATTTCCTACGAATTTTCTCAACAAAATAGCTAAATAACAAATCTCTAAAAATTTTAAAAATCTATCACTTGATGAATTAGACACTGTTGTCTTCACCGTTTCAAAACTATCAGTAAAGAAGTTAATAACTGAATAACATATACCTCATTAATAAACTTTATCTTAACAGATTTTAACTGATTTATCAAAGTGATAATTTCATTTATATAGGAATTAATAGAAGTATTCTCAGCAATTTGCATATTGAAATACTTCTTAACTAGATAGACTTTATTTTTATAGAAGGTTTATGTAACTATTTGTGAGCGCTTTCATCAAATCTATTGCATTGGTCTTGTTGGCTACGAGACTAGGCCACATTCATTCACAGACACAACATTATGATTGAAAAGGCCTCTTCATCCAAAGCTTTCCAATCTCCATTTGCATCCTTTTCAATCTCTCCTTCAGTGCCTTATGACACTATTTTTTCCATCAAACTTCATGATTCCGTTCCCTCAAATCTTATCAGCTCTGAAGATCCCATGACTCTTAATCAAAAGCTCTAGATATCACTTGTTGGGAGAAGATATATTATGGAAAAATAAGTAATACTAAAATTTCTCTTTCACAGGTTAAGCAAAATAAGTTCCATAATCACAACGACAAATAATATAGAGGTATGGAAGAAAACACAACACCGAAAAATATATTGGTTAGGCCCCAAACTCAGGACTACGTTCAATCTTTTGCAACTGTGTAGATTCTACTTATAATGGATATTACAATAGCCCTCACACACACGCTACAAAATCACCCTTCAAATATTCCAACAAAAGCTACTTGGCTTCCAAGCAGTACAACTCAATAGCTTCAGATAAATAAATAAATAAACCCTCAACTCGATAAGAGAGAACCCACACAAAATATTCTATTTTTACTCACAAAATTGCTATTGCCGCACAACACAAATTCACCCCAAAAAATGCTCCAGTTGCAAGGAAGGTCTTCAAAAATAGTGTTATCAAACTTTTGGTCATTTGCATGTATATGTATATATAAAAGCCGTAAATACTTAGCCCACAAATGGACCTTAAAAGACTAATGGGTCTTAAGCTTCAAATTTTGTTCCACACAAAAGCCTAACATACCACAAGATGGCAGTGATATGTTATACATGAGAAATGCTCCAACCACCTTTGTGGAAGGCAAATAGAAGATCTTGTTAACGTGGACTTCTGAAGATATACTTATCTTGAATGATGTATAAAATGTGCCACATATTTGAAAGAAGAATTTAGCGTCAAGAATCCTACTTAATAAAAATGGATCCAAGCTTGTATTTATGTAAGATAAATTTATTTTGATTCAAGGAGGTATGTGTACGTGGGAATGAGCTATCTGCCAGGCATGTTCAAGCTTAATATATTGACATCAGTGCACAAAAATAATAACTTTTTTTTTTTTGGTTTATATTGTTGAGTTCTATGATTGTTTCACCTTCTAAACTAGTGCATGTAAACTATTATTCATTATAGGGAATGGTAAAGTGTATAACTACTGCTTAATTTTAAGCTTAAATAATACAAACAAATGCAAAGTTTGTGTTAGAATCAAAGTTTGTAAGAAAGTTATTTTTATATATGGAAAAATGTAATGACAATTACTTGATTTAGTTCATATCAAGGACATGGTTGAAAGAAAGGATTGAACATCGAAGGACATGCTTAATTGCATTTGGAATAATTTTTAATTTATATATTGATTTTTTTTATATCAAAAAGGCCAAGTTATTGCATGCTCACTATAGTGTCAAAATTCTCTTAATGAAATAAAGACGTGACACAAAAATACATTTTACCAATTTCACATGACCGGATTATGATAACTTCACCCAACTTTGGTTGTTGTTGTTGTTTTTTTGTTTTTTATTTCAACAATTGTGGGGTGGGAAGATTGAACCATCGACTTTTAGTATGGTAATTGATGCCTTATCCACTGAGTTATATTCGGATTGACACTCAACCTTAGTTGTTGTTATAGAAAATTGGCCAATTTGTTAGATTAGGTTAAGTTTTATTTGATTTGGATTTATCTTGTAACGATAGATTAATCGTTTGTTTATGATTCTCATTAGTATAAATAGGTCTTTTAGGTTTGTATCTTATAATACAATTCAACATCAATGAAACTCTAGTCGTCTTTGTTTACTCTCTCTCCTAAATTTTAACATGGTATCAGAGTACATCGGTGTGGATGTTGGAGATTGCCAGAGTAGGAAGGTGTTTTTGTGCTTTTAGTGTGCTTATTTTTTGGTGTTGGAGTTTGCTGGTATTAAGTTGTCTGACAGTGTGATTAAAGTCTGCAATGGGGCAAATTTTAGAAATAAGGGTCTTTTCATAACTTATTACAAAAAAAAGAGTTCAAAGCCAAACTATTTACAAAAAACAAGCAGTTTTTTTTTGTCCTTATTAGAATACGTCTCTTGAAGAGATGCATTCTTTGTAATGAACAGTAGCAGTCAACGCAGTGTTTGACCAAATGACTTTTTTTTAAACGGAAACAGTTTTTTCATTTAAAATAAATATATATTTAATAAACCATCAAATCCTTTCAATAAATATTTAACTATCCATCAAATCAACTAATCATTTATTTAATTTTTCATTTAAAATAAATATTTAATAAATTATTCATTATTACACAATCATTCACCAATCAATTATTATTATTATTATTTTTATAAACACAATCACCAATCATTTTCTCAATTATTCTAAAAAAAATTGTTTTTTAAAATATATTCAACAACAATTTTCTTAATCATGATCTCAAAAAAAATTATTTTTTTAAAATACATTTACCAATCAATTTTTATTATTCTTTTTATGACTATTTCTTTCTCCTTTTTTATTTTTTTTTATTTTAGTTATTATTTTTTTTTTCAAATACATTAATCAGACATTTCATTTTTATAGTCTTCTTATTTTTCCATTTCGTTGATTAGTTTTTTTAATTTTTAATTTTAAAAAAGATTTCTAAACACTTCACTTTTATATGATATAAATTAGACATTTATTATTTTTATTCATTAATTTCATAATTTTATTAATCTAGGAATTTGAAAGAAAAAAAAAAACAAAACAAAACAAGGTCAAACATATTTTAAAATTTTTTGGAGATGGGTCGAAGGCATCCCAAAAAAAAAAAAAATTCTCCATCATAACTTTGTCCCTTTAAGGAAAAATTGTCATCTCTATATGAAAGTAACTAGGCATGGGAAGAACGTTAAGAAGTCGTTTCTAAGTACTTCAAATCTTTGAAAATTTAATATGGTGGAAAAAAAAAGAGGGTGAAAACCATTAAAGAGAAAAGGTAAAAGAGACCATGCATAAGAGGAGAAAAGGATCAATGAGAGAAAATGAAGGGCGTCTTAAGGTGTGAAAGATGGAAAGAAGAAAACAACTGAGTTAAGAGAGAAAGAAAGAGAGAGGCTTTTGTGGGGTTTAAGCAAAAACAAAATGGGAGATGCTATTCCAAGCACTTTTATTTCACATTTCATAACTTGTATCTTTCATTAGTTTATAAATTTTAAGAAGTTTTATTTTGATTTCAGCATTCTTATCTTCATCAATGTTCCGTTACACATTATCTTTATTATGTAAATATTCTATTTTGATCTCTAAACTTTTATACAAAATAGGTTTTCTTACCATCATTAATTTCAAGTCATTCATTTCTAATATCGATATATATTGTTCAAATTAAAGTTCATGGGATGGCATATTGAATTTTATTTTTTATATATCATCGTCATATTATATGAAAAATAAGGTTAAATTATAAGTTAGGTCATAAACTTTTAAAGTAGAAACAATATTGAAAGTTTAAGAATCTATAAGATAACTATGAAGGTTTAGGGACCAAAATTGTAATTTAATTGAAATACAAATATTAGAATTTAACAACAATAAAAGAAGTTGAAACCCAAAATCAAAGCATTTGAAAGTATAAATTGAAAATAAGGTTTGATTCCCTCTTTCTTTTTTCGTTCTTTTTTCTTTTTTTACCTCTCTCCATTAGATTAAAGTCAAATTCCTTATTGGTTTTGGTGAAGATCACCAATACCAAACTCCATGTATAATTTTTGTTTTTGTTTTTGTTTTTGTATATATTGTCACCATATGCAAGTATTTGGAGTTTCCCAATATCTTAGCATCCTTTCCATTTCAGTTAAATTAAATAACATTGCTCCAATTTTCAACCACCAAAAAAAAAATGTGAGAAACAATTGAATTTTTTTTTTGTTTAAAAAAGAAAACTCAACCAATAAACAAAACGTGTATGGCCATGCATCAATTTTTTAAGTATTTTTAACAAATTGCACTCCTAATTTTTCCTCATATAATCCAAAAAGTAAATACATTTTAATTATATTTTTTCCAAGTTTTATGTTTAATTTATATTTAATCAGTTAATTATACATTATTATTGAGATGAATGATTTTCAGTTGATGAGACTAAACTAAGCGATTTTGAGTTGTTGATTGAAAATGAAGACAATATATTCCAAAAAAAAGTTGATTAATTGTGATGACATTTACAAGCTAGAAAACATCATCTGAAAAAGTGGCAGGGCAATATAGAGAAGTTACTCAATCTTCGTTTCCATCTGGATGACCACCTCCATTCAAATCTAGGAGTCGATATATGAACGTTAAATTCTCCAAACACCTTCTACCAAGTGGAGTCATGTGGGGTAAATTCTGCTGAGAGACAAACAAGTGAAATCAAATTTAAGTAAGTCAATTTCATAATTATATACATCATCTAGGCAACCTTTACCCTAAAAAATATTCTTACCAAATAATGATATGATGCTCCTGGTTGTGTGATGTATTTTCTTGTAATTGCAGCATACCATTGGTCATAATTATGCCCAACATTGGCTCCCCCATTGATTAATTGTCCGTGAATAAGGAAATTTTCTCTTCCTCTCCAGATTTCTATAATAGGGGCTAAATATGATACCCAATCTCGTTCTTGTCTGCCCCGTAGGTCGTATGAGTGTAATTGCATGTCCGTATTACAAGGTATAGGAACATCCTGCACCCACCCAAATTGTCTCATCACACATTCTGGGAACTGCCACTCAACTACATGAAAACACATGAGTGGAGCTCTGGCTGCCCATATGTGACTACCGACAAGGCAATATTCTGGCAATATTTGGAAAAGATGGTTATACGGCTCCCAAATAATCTGCATAATTTGTTGAACATAAGTTAAATAGCATGAACTAAAATAAAAACAATACATAAATGAACTTAATGATACCTAATCTGGCCTCATTGTATCTAACATATATCTGTACTGGACCAACACATGTGTAGGTGATCTGGTAACTGAAAATTCATCGCTACATCTACAAATATAATAAATTGAATATTAGTGTAACGTAGGTAAAATGTATGACTATAGTTAAAACTCATTAAAGTTTCCTACCGTATTGCCAGTGGTCTATCTCCCAACTGATTCTCGTATCGATGTAATCGTCGAGGTGCCAGAAAAGGGAATCGATCCCATGCCCAGACTTGTAAAAGTATAAGGGGCCCGCCTAAATCCTTTGCATCTATCACTGCAGCTTTGCATAACTGTCTATAGAGCCACGCAAGACATCCTGCGCCCCAGCTATACATCCCTGCGTCATACAAATATGCTAGTATGGGGAGATACATCAAGTGGACCCGACTGTTAGACTTATCTGGGAAGAGTACACCTCCTATGAGTGGCAAAATATATGCGCGGGCATATCGTTGGATGTCGTCTTCATCGGCGTCCTCGGGTAGATGAGCGAAATTGTTAAACTGGGCAGCCAACCAAGGCAAGCTGAGGGGACCTCCTTTCAGTACATCATCATTTGTCGTAACTCCCAATAGGTCACGACAAACATTAGACCAATTATACTCGAGCGAACCAATCAATGCTCGCCCATTAACAGGTAGTCCAAACTGGATGGCTACATCTTGTAGTGTGATCGTGCACTCTTCGTGTGGCAGGTGGAAAATGTGTGTCTCTTGTCGCCAGCACTCCACTAGTGCAGTCAGTAAATGCCAATCATATTGAATAAATTTGATGCAAGAAACACTATAGAATCCAGAAGCTCGTAAATATGGCTCAATGCGGGGGTCTGGTTGTCCAGCCAACCTCCTTAATACAGCTTCACTACGCCTACAGTGCAATAATGCACCAGAAAATATGTCCTCCCAGGCTAATTGAGATCGATGACTTGCCTGAAGGTATAGAATGGATGGTTCATACGGTCCGGTAGTAATGTTGTTTTCCATCTAATAGTATTTAAATAGACAAAAAATAAATATTACTAATTCAATAGTTTAAAGATGATAACAAGTTTGCATTGAATATATATAAGAGTCATATGTTTGACATTAATGAAAAAATGTATTACACACTATTATTTTACATTACAAAAGCACTAAGTTTACAAAAAAGCTAGAAACTAATCAAAACGTCTAGGCGCTTGACTGGGACACTTCCGTCGATTATGTCCTTCAAGTCCGCAAATGCCACAACATTGTTGGACTGTTGGCTCCCTCCAATCCATCTTGTTCCGTATACGAGACGTACATGGACGACCCTTAGACCTCATTAGTGTCTCGTCTGGACAAACTTTAGGAAAGTTAGGGTCAGGCCAGCAACTTTTATCAGGGATGGATTCGAACTCTGGCGAGTTGCACTTTAAGTAAGTTGGCATCTTGTAATACTCCTCTACAAGGTCCAAGTAATCTATGCCAAGCTTCTTACATGCAGCGATGGCGTGAGAGTAAGGAATTCCATAGGCCTGCCACTTGTTGCAAGCATAAGTTCGCTCACGTAGCTTAACCCGATGTGTTATTCCACCCTTCAAAGTGATTGGATCAACCGCTGTTGTGACATCACATTTTTCCAACCGATGATTATATACATGAACTTTGTGCCCATTGACGCGTGCTTCCCAAGGCAATAATTTATCAATAGCATACCTACAAATGGTAATTTTTGATATTAGATCATCCCAAAATCCATACTAGATTGCAATTGAAGAAGGTACCTTGTCAAGTGCCTCCCTTTGTCAATAGCAGCTTCTGCTCGAAGACTTCTCTTGGCAAAGTAGGTCACGGTTCGGTAGAATGTGGATTGAACTAATGCAGATATGGGTAACCTCCTAGCTCATTTTAACACACCATTTATGCATTCAGCCACATTCGTGGTTAACCATCCGTAATGATGACCACCATCATGAGATTGAGTCCATTGCGTGTGATCCAAGGAATTAAAAAATCTCATACAAGCCTTGTTTGCTACCTCGAGCTCAAGCATGCATAATTCATACTTTCGGACCCGACACTTCGAGCTTGCACGATACACAAGCTTCTTTAAGAATTTTTCATTGTATTTTTGGTTAAAATTACTTGCGACATGTCGCAAGCAGAATCGATGATGTGCATCTGCCCAACCATTATTCGGGTCTCGAATTGCAGATATGATACCTTTGTGCCTATCTAAAATTAGACACATCCTCTCCCTTTCGTGCACTACCTTTGTCCGTAGGTTGCGCAAAAAACTAGCCCCATGTATTGGTGCTTTCTTCTGGTACAATCGCATAAGCAATAGGGTATATGCGACCATTCGCATCTACGGAGGAAGCTATCAACAGTTTTTCCTTATATTTTTCATATAAGTGGGTACCGTCTATCTGAAGTAGAGGTTTGTAATGCTTGAATCTCTCAATTACAGGTCCAAATGCCCAAAAAACACTATGGAATATGACCTCCTTGTTGGTCCCATCCACCTCTTGCAGCCTCCAAAAAATTTTTGAACCAGGATTAGTCATTTCAAGTATGTTGGTCCACTTAGGTAGCAAATTGTATGACTCATCCCAATCTCCAAAGATATTAACGATAGCTTTTCTTTTCCCATTCCATACTTTGGAGTAATTAACATCATATCCATATTTTTCAATATGACTATCTTTAATATGCGCACAGTTACAAACGGTTCTGTTTTGACAATGTTGTGCACCTCAGACGCTATAAGATTGGAGTCTAGTTGGTTGTGATCTTGACCTAGCCTTGCATAAACGCAAGAGTGAGGACCATTATATTGTGTAATCTCAAATCGACCATGTCGTTTAAGGCAACATGCACGAAGTCGCCACGTACAACCATCACCATAACTTTTGCACTTCACGACCCACACTTTCTTGTTTGACTCGATTACATCAAAGTGTTGATGTCGAAGGATGAAGTAGCTCTTTACAGCATTCTTTAAATCGGTATTCGATTCAAAAATCATCCCTTTAAGCAATGAATCAGACCCTCTAATTTCTTGTTCAATACCATTATCAGGCATGAAATCAATAACATCCATGTCTAACTGAGTGAAAAAGGGAGGAATGTCATGCTCGCCATAAAGTTCAACTACTTCTCCTTCAATGTCATCGTCATTGTCGGTTTCAACATTTTCATCATTCGTGGCAACAGGTGGCTCAAGGTTATCTTCATCTGAATCTTCCAATTCTTCATTGTTCAAATTTTGGATTTCTGAACTATTTTCTACTTGTCTCATTTCAGTTGTGCTTACAATGTTTTAGGGTTATTATTGTTAGGGTTTATGCTTTAGGGTTATTATTTTTAGGGTTTAGGGTTTTGAGGTCTAGGGTTATTATTTAGAGTTTAGTTGTATTAATATTTGAGGGTTTAGGGTTTTGGAGTTAATATTTGAAGGGTTTAGGGTTTTAGGATTTTGGAGTTAATATTTTGTAGATTCAACTTTGTATTCTTTTTTTTTTTTTAGTTTGACTTTTTTTTTTACTAGATTTAATTTACTACATTTTTTAGTTTGACTTTATTTTGTTACTAGATTTAATTTACTACATTTTTTATATACATTTTTTTTTTTGTAATCTTTTCAAAAAATTTACAAAGACCGTGATTAATTTTTTCAAACATTTTTTAAGAATTTATTTATTTTTTACTATACGTAGCAGATTCATTTGAATTTCTTAATACAACATTTTTCTAAACCATTTCAACTATGATTAAAATTGAAATTAATTTGAGAAGAATTTGTTTGACAACTTCTAATGCTAATGGAACTCCCAACAAATCATGTAATAAAATAAATTAGTCAAAATTAATCAAGTGGACAAATAATGTCTGAACGTGTTACTATATTAAATCCCGCCATTTTGACAATTAATTTTTAACAGCTCTCTTTTTAGTAATTGACAATTCCATGTGTTTTGGAGAGTACTTTTGATTTGTATTTCTTCTTTTTCTATCTCGTTCGAGAACATTTATAAATTCACCGATATATTAAGCATTTTAGTTTTTTTTAAAAAAAAGACAAATGTTTTTTTTTTAACTTCAATTCTTTAAATCAAATGCTTTTTACCAATTGAGAGACGAATGTTTCCTACTGGGTTTGAAAATTGAAGATTAGTTTTGGGTCACTATTTCTATTTCCTAATTTTTACTTTTTTTGGAAAGTATTCCTACAACTTGTGGATTTTTTGAGGAAAAAGGCAGTGTCAACTCTTATTTATAATTCCAATCTTTAAAAAGGTTTATATTAATTATATTTAAATTTAACTTTTATGGAGACAAAAAACGACACGGTTGATAAATAATCGATTTATTTATTTATTACAGTTATTATTAATAATTCGTGTCATTGATTTGCTTATATATATTAAACCCAACTTTAGCTTTATGTGTAATAATTAACATCTTAGTTTGATAATAACTAATTAAAATGATGATTAAATTTTAGAGTCAAATTTATGAATACTAAATCATGAATAAGCATATCATTTTATTTAAAACACCATAAAAATTACAAATTAACGTTTTTTTTAAAAATACAAATTCTGAACAACTACACTACGGCTAATGCTACATAGGTACACTATTAAAAAAAAGAAAACGCACAATGTATACTTTACTTTGGGGCAAATTGTAGAAATAGGAGTCTTTTCATAACTTAGGGTTCGGATTTTTAGATGTTATTAAAGTTTAGATGTTAAGATGTTTATGGTGTTTCTAGGGCTTTAAGATGTATGGTTTAGGTTTTTAGATGTTATTAACGTTTAGGATATATTTATATAAATGAATTAACCTAATATAACTAAAAAAAACATAAATTGGGAAATTATAAAAGAAAACAACATGCACTATTATACACTTACACAACAATATATATCACAAAATAATAAATGCATATAACTATGACTGTAATTAATATAATATATTAAATCCTAAATAATAATAATCACAACAACAATAATATTATTATATTTTGCATAAAAATAATAAAACTTTTACATGTATGTATTGAAACTTATTTATAATTTTTTCAGCTTATTTATAATAATACTATTAGACAATTTTGTCTTCTATTTAAACTTATTGATAATTTTTGAGTTACATTTATAATATTTTGCATGCCTTTGATTTTTTTCTTCAATTTGTTAATACTTTCACAATTAATTTCCTACCTTTATTTCTATACATTTTTTTCTAATTTTTGTAAAAATTTTACAATATGTTTGGTATTTTTTCATACATTACCAATTTTTTGCATGCCTCTATTTCAACATTTGCTTCATTTTGTCAATACATTTCATAATTAATTTCTATATGCATAACCCTTTCTATTGTTGTTTTTAGTAACATGTATATATACAATTTTATCATACATTTTTGTCTTCTATTTAAACTTTACGTATGATTTTTTCAGACATTTAATACATCTTTTGCATGTACTTTTTTGGCTTTATGTTGTTAATACATTTCCTAATTAATTTCCTGCATATTTTATCTTCTATTTTTCCAATTTTCTAAAGCCATTTCATAATTAATACACATTGAAGGGATCAATAAAAAAAATAAAAAATTAGACATTACTACTTCTTTAGAATATTTGGTTTCTATGTGTTTGTTACTAACAAAAATAGCTGAGTTAAATCATGCATGTTGACAAAATCAAATATATATACAACATAGAATCAAAAAAATACATTTTAGATACCCTATTTATCTAACTTTGTTTTGATTTTTTTTTTCTGTCCAAATTAATAACTATAATTAGTTATATATAAATATAAAAAAGGTTAGCCCAATGCAAAATAATAGTACCAAGTAAAAATTATAACCTTTCAAAGTAGTTCAATAAACAAAATGTGGAGAAAGTTCTTTTCTTCAACTTCTTTCTATCAATTATTTCTCTGTAAAAAATAAGAACAAGTCATTAGTCAAAATAATAAAAAAAAAAAAAAAGAAGAAGATAAACCCTAATTCAATAAAAAAAACAAAGATAACAAATAAAAAACATAACCTCTTTAAATCACACAAGTAACATTAGCTGGACTAGAGGAAAAAAACTGTTGTTGAATCATTTTCTTTCTCAAATATTAATTGGAGAGGATGTAGAGGAGAAAACCCAAAAGAAAACGAGAAGGAAAAACGGAGAGAATTTGTGTGAAGAAGAAAATGGAAATGAAACCTTTTAAATAAAAGTTTTTCTCTTTCAAAAACCCATTCACACCGACCTCATTAAAATAATTCACACCTACACCATTAATTTAGTCAACCGGTCACATCTCGTCGGTGTCAGAGATGGTCATGTCTCGTCAGGAATCTGCTGCTGGATTTTGAACAGAATGCGTCTCTCGACCTTTCTAGTCAGCCGAATTGCAGGCGGCGTGTTGCAGGCGTGGATGCAGAGAATTTTGCGCATTACAGAGGTGAATGCGTCTCTTTAAGAGACGCATTCCACCCGCCGTCCGTCTCTCCGTTACAGTTGCGTTGCATGTCGTTTGTTGCCGTTTGTTTATGAACAATGCCTCTGTTTGAAAGACGCATTGCACATGGACCACGTCTTTCAAACAGACGCACTCGAATAAAGACAACCAAACAACTCTATTTTTGTAAATAGTTTTCCAATAAACTTGTTTTTTTGTAATAAGTTTTGAAAAGAATCCTATTTTTCTAAAAATCCCGTTTGCAATGTGGTGGTGTATTCGCCGGCTGGGTGTGCACTTCCAGTGAGGTGGTGCGGTGTTTGGGTGCATGTGGGTGGTGTTTGTCATCGGTGTTTGGGTGTTCATTTGTCGTCGTTTGGTGTAGTGTTGTTTGATTTTTGAATCTTCTTATTTGGAGGAATGCACTGTGGGTGTTGCCGACATTGGAGTGTTGGTTTAGTTAAAGTGCTCTTTGTTTTTGTTTCTGAATTTGTGGTTATTGGCTGGAGTTTGGTGGTGAGTATTTGGCTAAGTTTTTGGATTGAATATGACTGGAGAAAGAGGTGATTCTCTGCCATCTATAAGTGTGAGATTGAATGGAAAGAATTATTCATATTGGAATTATGTGATTGAATTTTTTTTTTGAAAAGAAAGTAGATGTGGAGTTATGTTAGTGGTACTTTAAAGAAACCAAACAATAAAGTATAGTGAAAAGTTTGAAGAACAATTAGGGGCTGTTTGGGGCACAAGTTCGGAATAAGAACTCTGGGAATCAGAATTTCAGAGTTCTGAAGTCTGAGAATCAGAAAGCTGTGTTTGGGGTGCAGTGTTCTAGAGCTTGGGAATCATAAAACTGTGTTTGGGCCTTGGGTGCAGTGTTTTGAATCCTGAGTTGGTGTATGTTTTTTTCCTCTTTTCTCCTTTAGTTATTTTGTTCTCTTATTTTCCTCTTCTTTTTTAGTGGATGTTTTGTGAATTGTAGAAGCATGTATAACATAAATGAGTTACAAAATTGGAACTCTATTTTATAAATTAAAAAATTGAAAGTCTATTTAAGAAATTAGGGAATTTAAAACACTATTTCATAAAGTATTCAGAAACTTATTTTTGGAACTCTATTTTAGAAATTAAAAAATTGAAGTCTATTTAAGAAATTAAGAAATTTAAAACTCTATTTCACAAAGTATTCACAAAACTATTTTTGGAACTCTATTTTAGAAATTAAAAAATTGGAAGTCTATTTAATAAACTAGAGAATCTAAAACTCTTTTTCACAAAGTATTCAGAAACCTATTTTCGGAACTCTATTTTAGAAATTAAAAAAATTGGAAGTCTATTTAAAATAATTAGGGAATTTAAACTCTATTTTACAAAGTATTCAAAAACCTATTTTTTGAACTCTATTTTAGAAATTAAAATATTGGATATCTATTTAAGAAATTAGGGAGTTTAAACAAAATTTTGCACCGTATTTTGAAACCTATTTCAAGGATAATTGAGTTATAAAATTCGAATTCTATTTTAGAAATTAAAATATTAGAAACTCTATTTTGCATAGTATTTTGAAACATGTTTCAAACATAATGGGTTAAAAACTTTGTTTAGTAGCCATTTTTAGTTTTATTTTACCTTATAAAAAATTGACTGAGTGGTCGAGTCCCTAGGGCGATTAATGGAGTGGTCGTTTGGGTGGTAAGGTCGATGGGGTGGTTGGGCCGTTAGTGGTGGTTGTAAGGTGGTCGGGTAGCCGGAGTGGTCGTTGGGTGGTCAGATTTTCTGGAGTGGTCGTCGGAGTAGTTGCTGGGTGGTTGTCGGTAGTGATTGTTGGGTGGTCGGATTTCTGGAGTGGTCGGCTGAGTGGTCATCAAGGTGGTTGGATTGCTAGAGTGGTCACTGGAGTGATCACCATGTGGTCGTCAACGGTGGTTGTTAGGTCGTCAGGGTGATCGTTGCTGTAGTCAGCGGGGTGGTCATATTGCTGGGGTGGTCGAGTCTCGCAGTGGCCACCGGTTGGTTGTCGAAGATAGTTGCCAGGTGGTCGCCAACAATGGTTGTAGGGTGGTCAAGTCGTGGGAGTGGTCGGGCCACTGGATTGATTGTTGAATGGTCGTTGGTGGTGGTTGCGAGCAGGTCAAGTCGCTGAGGTGGTTTGGGTCATCGGGGTGGTCAGGTTGTTGGGGTGATTGGGTCATGTGGGTGGTCGTTAGACTGGTCTCCAAAAATGTCATCGGAGTGGTTATTGGATGTAGTCGTCAAGGATGGTCGGGTCACCAGTGTGGTCTTTGGAGTTGTTGTTGTTAGAGGTTGTCGGGTGGTCGCCAGAGTTGTTGTCGAAATGGTCGCTGGCAAATGGAAGAGGAAAACGTGGTACAAACCCCATGGGGTTGCACTGTTGCAACTCATGGGGTTGTGTTTTAAAACCAAGGGTTTTGAACACCCAGGGGCGGATTCAGTTAAGGCCTAGGGGGGGCTGGAGCCCCCCCTGAATTTTTTGTCTTTACATAATATGAATAAAGTACCAGCAAGAATTATCAATAGCAGGTATTGTCAAGGTGGTTTTAGTGCCTTTAGCCCCCCCTCACACCCAGGTTCAAACCTTACAAAGCCCTTTTTTGGATTCATTTTTATTTTGGGAAAAAAAAAAACCCAAAAAAATCTGTTGCCCCTTAATTTCCTTTTTTTATGTAAATTAATGTTCATCTTTTTTTCTAAAATTTTTAAATTTCTTTATATATAATATTTCCTATTTTTCTTTTTTTCTTTTTTCTTTTAGGTTGGAATTATCTCTCTCTTATAATATATTCAATTTTTTTCCTTGTATGTTGGAATTATCTCTCTTCTAATATGTTTAAAATTTATTTTTATAAAATTGCCTTACATAAATATGTCAACTTAAAAAAATGGAAAAAATAGAAGAAAATTTATTGGGGAATATTCAAAACCCTAAGTTTCTAAAAATAACATTGTTTTTCACCACTTTAAAATTGTGTGCCCACCACTATAATGTTCTGAACCTAAAGGAATTTCCTTTCAATTTATTCACTTACATTTGTCATCTCTCGAGTCTTGATTGTTGCCGGAAATTTCAAGAAGTTGAAAATGTGGAGATTACTTTTCAAAGGTACATTTAATTTTCACGTTTCAATTACTTTTATACATTTAGTTTTCATGTTTCAATTATTTTTTTACACATTTAGTTTTCATCATTCTTATTTTATGTTTATGTTTCTTTGTTTTATATATTTTTATTAATGTATTGTAGATTTAATTTGAAATCTATATGGAGAAATACTATAAAAGAAAATCGATGAGGTCATCATCTTTATTGAAGAAAAGTTATAATAGTTCTGATAAATATTTCATATTTTTTACTAGTAGATCTCGATCTGAGAACTATAATTCTTTTGTAATATTCAAGACCAAGTTTGCAAAACATATTTATAGAAACGACCTTGCTAGCCTTGAAATCATACTTTTATGTTGAAGAATTTTAGTTAATTTATGAATTTTTGGAATTACTTACTTGTAAATTATTTTTACTGAATTTTAAGTCAAGCCCCCCCTAACCAAAAATTTTGGATCCGCCACTGTGAACACCTTAGGCCAAACATGGTTTTGGATTCAAATCCAAAACCACCCAAACTCAAAACCATGCCCTAAACACCCCCTTAGATGTTTGGGAAGTAAACACAATTCAAAGATCATAACGTGGGTCAACAATTCTATTGAGAATTCGATAGGTTATGCAATTAGCAAAATATGAAATTGCTAAGGAGGTTTGGGACCATTTGCAAAGATTGTACACACAATCTAATTTTGCAAAAAAGTATCAATTGGAAATTGACATTCGATCTCTCCAACAGAAAGATATGAGCATTCTGAAGTTTTATTCTACTATGATTGATCTTTGGGATCAGTTGGCACTTACATAATCACCAGAATTTCAAGCATTTGGTCCCTATATTTACTTGTAGCTAGGGAGAAACGACGATTAGTTTAATTTTTTATGGCACTTCGTGATGATTTTGAAATGTTGTGCGGTAATATTATACATCGAATCCCTCTTCCCGGTTAGTGAATTATTGGCTAAAGATATATATCGAAAGTCTCAGTCAGAGAAAAAAGTTTTACCTACACTTAGTTCATCTGTTTTGGTAGCCCCTTCTTGTTCGTCGTCTACCTTTAATAATAAGTCTAAACCGAATATTATTTTTGATGAATGTAGTTTTTGTAAACAAAAAGGTCATTGGAAGACTCAATGTCCTAAATTGCTGAATAAGTCATCATAACAGTTGTCTCACTAGGTTCAGTCTCAGACGCCTCAGTAGTCTCAGTTAAATCAATTGTAGCATCAAGGAAATAATGTCTCACAGTCTAATGCTACATTAGTAGTGCGCCCATCGAGTAATCTTCAGTTATGCTCTCTTACGAATCAATTCCAGTAGTTTCTTACCACACAACCTCAAGCTATGTCTGCTTCAAGCTTGCCGTTTACTTCGGGTTCATCATTCTTAGAGGTTGATTAGGATCAACCATAATGGAAGGAATTTGCATGGAATTTGTATTGGAAGTTGAAATTTGCATGGAATTGGCATTGGCAGTCGGAATTTCCATAACATTGGCATCGAAATTTGTAGTTAGTTTGAATTTGCATGGAATTGCATTAGAATTTGCAGTTGGAATCTGAATTTGCATTGGTATTTGAGTTGGAATTTGCAGCTAGAATTTGGTAATCGCATTGGCAGTTGGAATTCGCAGAATCGACATCAACAGTTAGAATTTTGCATCGACATCATTTAGCAAACTCACAAAGTAGAGGGAATATATGTTAGACTACTACTCCAAGCAGGGGCGGATCCACGTTGGGGCCAAAGGGGGCACATGTCCCCTTGAAATTAGAGCATTTATATATATGTATATTAATTTTCATACAAAATGACATGAATTTTCCTTGGCACCGGTTATCTTTATGCTTGGACATTCCACGGTTCAAGTCCTATCTATGCCTGTCTATGTGATTTTTAAGATATATATATTTATATTATTTTAATTTTAGTGAGTTGGCCGGCTGTTAGCATTTAGTTCATTTTTAAATTTTACACACACATATATAATTAATTTTTAGTAAAAAAATTGGAAAAATTAATTGCATAAAAAAACTTAATTCTATTTTTAAAAAACTTAAATATTTCTAGTTTAATTCTTTGCAAATATACACATTTTTTAATTATATTACTTAATCTAAATATTATATATCAATGTATTTAAAATTATATTTATATGAAAGTTAAATTACAAATTTAGTCCCCGAATTTTAAATTTTATGTCTAATAGATAATCCTTAAACTTTCAATTTTATGTCTAATAAGTCATTGAACTTTAAAATTGTCAAACAAATTCACGAAATTTCAATTTTGTTTATAATAAGTCTTAGATATATTAAAAAAATTAAATTAATTGTTCCATTAAACATAAAATTTAATTTTATATTTAATTGAACTTTAAACTTTCACTTTTGTAACTAATAAACATATTAATTTTAAAAAATTTCGACTTATTAGACACAAAATTAAATTTTATGGCTAATAGAACATTTACTTTTTTTTAAAAAAAAATATTGAATATGTTAAAGACTTATTGGATACAAAATTGAAATTTCAAGAATATATTAGACACAAAATTGAAAATTTAGAAACCTATTAGACATTTTTTAACGTTCAAAGATCATATAGGAACAAATTTAAAAGTTCAGAGACTAAAAACGTAATTTAACCTAATATGAACTTGTGCCTCCCTCTGGCATAAAGTTCTGGATCCGCCACGGACTCCAAGCAACGGTTAGTAAAATCTAAAAAAAAATAGCCTTTAAAAATTGGCACATGATCATTGTTTCAATGTTTCACAACCGAAACTAGGTGGTAAAAAGGATCAAATGGAAAACAACGTTGCAAATGAGAATTTAAACTTTTGAGTTAAAAGAAAATTATTTTTTTAGTACAATAAATTTGGAGAAATGGGAATTCAAACTTTCGATCTTAAAAGAGGTAGTACACGTCAATTACGGCTGAACTATGTTCACTTTAATAGTTAAAAAAAAAAAAATTTGATACCGTAATCGTTGAAAAAAAAGGGCAAAAAAAAAGAATCAATCGTTTTGCCTCTTTCCAAATATTGCAATTTGCACATGATTGCATTGAAGAAAATGTTAGTCTTGCCAAAATCAGTATTAATGAATGATTACCATTGTAGCTGACTCTACTTAATGGCGAACAAGATAATTATTGAAGGCATAAAACTCAATTAGTGGGAGCAACAATATTTCTAATCAAATTTTGCTTTATGGATATTCACCATTCTAGTGACATATCTAATCAAATATGTTTTATGAGCTAACCATTTTAGAGGCTAAGTCTAGACTCTAGAGAGTTTGATCCCAAACATGGTTGAAGTAGTCAAATATAAGTGACTCAAGCTGTAGGTTGGAATTATCTCCCTTGATTTAGAATGTAATATTAAAAAAGAAAAAAAAAACTAATTTATGAATTATTCTTGTTTGAGTCCCCGCCCCCAAAATTGAATTTTTGACTCATTACTCTTAGATTGTTTATAATCCGTATTTGAGTCAGAATGATTTATATTTTAGATAATGATAAATTTGTAATAAAGAGAAATCTAGGTTTTGATAAGTTATTTAATTTTTTCCCTTAAATTCTATTCTAGTTCCTAAAACTTTTATGTTCACTCAATTTTGAATAATAAAATTTCACACGTTAGGTTTTATTCATCTACCTGAAGAGTACATGTTCATATATGACATGTATCAAAAAGTCACACCTAGTAGACCAAGGTGTATATGAGTTAGGATAAAAAAAAATTCAAAATTATATCAAATAGATAGTAAACAATTAGTGTCAATCTAAGTATAAATCAACTGGATAAGACAATAACTTCGATGGAAATGTTAGAGGTTCAAATTCTCTCCCCCACTTATTGTTAAACTAAAAAAAAAAAAAGGACTAACACATAATTTCTTATGCCATTGTTTATGGACTAGATTAAAGTATTTAAATACTTATGGGGAAAAATAAGATAAGTATCAAACTTCATTGGATTAAAATAGGATTTAAAATTTAATGGTATTTTAAAATAATATTTGTAATTGAAATTTATACTAATAAGTTGTATAGTTATATGCTAATGAGGGATAGAAACTTTAAGCATAAATTACTTTTCACTCTATTAAAAGATAAGAGCTAGGTAATCAAACATTTAAATTTATGACTCAAATTTATAAAAAAATATATTTTATTAAAAATAATTAATATAATTAAAAAAATTAATTATTTCTAAATTATACTATGTGTAGGTACACTAAATCCTAACTAGGTTGGCATAATGCCTAGTTCATCATCTAGCATATATTTCATTCAACCATTATCAATAGAAAAATGAATTACATTATAGTTTCAAATAAGGTATTATAGGTAATTGACATGTACTCTCGACCAAGAGATCAGAGGTTCGAATCTCCAACTCTCAAATGTTGTATTATTAAAAAAAAATAAAAATATACAAAGGTCATCTTAAATAAGATAAATACAATTAATTCAAGAAACTCAGCATCAAGTAGGGAGAAAGAAAAACTAACTAGATTTATCATCTATACAATGCCGTGAATAATTAACTAGTTATGTATTTGATTTGTGAAAGCAAACGTACCAATGCCATGAATAATTAACTACTAAGTTTTTTTTTCCCAACAATATGTGATAGTGGAGATCGAGCCTCTAATCTTTTGATCGATTATATATGCTTTAACTAGTTGACCTATGCTAAGTTTGTCAATGACTATCTCATACTTAAAAACATAGCAAATACTTAAAAGACATAGGAAAATGTATAAAATATTGATCAAGTTCTCTAGAAGAATAAGGAAAACACCTAAATTGGGCAACACACCAAGACTTTTGATTGATATTTCATTATATCAATTCTTAAAACCAATTAAGAGATGCTGATCTAAACATATATAGTTCAACTGGTTAAAGTAGATATCTTCTACCAAGAGGTCAGAGGTTCCATTCTCCATTCCCACATGTTGTATTGAACTAAAGAAAAAAAGGCAATTTAGAGTCATCTATGTATAAGTTACAACTACTTTTTAGATAATTTGTAACCCAGACAATGGTAAAAAGGAAATTCTAATCCCCACCCCACATGTTGTTGAACTAAAAAAAAAATTGTACTTTTCAAATCCTCATAACCTTAATTAATTAGGGATGTTCACAGGCAAGACAAGGATGAAGATCCCCATCCTTGCCAAATTTTTCGATTAATTTCATAGATGAATTTTTAAAGAAGTTATCAATTAAATTATGTTAATTTCCCACTATGAATTCTTCATTTAAATGATTAATTCCTTACAAAAAAAAAATCCATTTTAAGAGAGAGAGATAAAGAGGAGGAAGAGGAAGAGGAAAGAGAAGAAGAAGAAAGAAGAAGAAAGGCGAAGAAGAGGAAAGAAGAAGAAGAGAAAAAGAAAAGAGGAGAAAGAAGAAGATGGAATAATGACAACGATTGCGGCTATGGATGGGAGGAAGGAGGGAGAAAGAAGGAGATAGAAGAAAAAGTAGATATATATTTTTTTAATTTTAGAAAATTAAAAAAAATATATTTTTAATAAAAAAAATTGCCACGTTAGCTTCCGTTAGCTACTATAACGGAAAACTGATGACAGGTACCAAAATTCTACCAAACCCAAACCTCAGGTGTTAAAATGTAGAGTTTGAAAATTCAGAGACGTAAATGCTACTAAACCCAAACCTCAAAAACCAAAAATGTAGTTTTCCTACTAATAATAACAATAAAAAGTAAACAAGGTGGGGACGGAGAACGGGGACAGAGATATGGAGAATATATTCTTTGTCCCTATCCTTGTTTGGGTAACAAGAAATTTTTTTCTCCCGTTCCCCACTTAATAGGGGATTCCTCATCCCATTTGGAATGAGTCCCGCAGAGAAAAAGTGTTGGGATTTATGCCCTAAAACCTCGTAATTAATTATTTATTTAATAATTAATAATAATTTTGATTATTTTATTTACAATATAATATTATCAATTTATGAAAAATACAAGGTTATTAGTGTAATCTTGAACAATATGTGGTTGACATATAGGAAGATTGTGTGTAAGAAATAACCTAAAGAGTCATAGTATATGGATAAGGTTGGGTGCCTTATCTTGGTAACACTATTGATACGACCCACTTTGTAATAGTTACAAATGATTCACCAAATCGTTCATGTGGAGACATGTGAGTAGGAGTATCTTATACAATGAGTTTGTATAAGACTGGACCACAAAATATTTAATATATCTTTATAAATCCGTTAATTGAGAAGATTAATATTCATCATGATGATCATATGTGACTCGATCTTAATCTTGAGTGAATTATGAACTCCTGCCTGTAAGGGCTTGTCCTTTGATTTGCATGGGTGAGAGTAGCTTTTGTTGCCGATTCAATAAGCCTACCATTTTGGGGACTTGACAAAATAGGGAGCTGGGAACATAATCTCACAAGATGGAATTCACTCATTCCCTTATAGGGTAAGTAGATGAGTAGTTCCCTTAAGTGCTGATTTCAGGACTTAAACAATGGGCCCCACCCTCTCACTGACCCCAAGAGGCACTTAGTACATGCAAGTCGATCCTTTACGAAAAACTCGTGAAGGATCGACTTGCATGTAGTGATTATATCAATGGACACAACTTGTCCTACAGTGCATAAGAGTGCAACTTTAGGTCTATAGTGGAGTGACCCTAGAGTTAATGAATGAAAATTGATTAATTAACGAGTTTAATTAATTAATTTTGTATCATTGAAGCTTATAATCTGTAGGTCCATAAAGTCTCATTGCTAGCTCATAGTAACACTAAAAGATCAATTTAGTTAAAAGAAAATTTTGAAATGTTCAAATTAATATTTAATTTGTAGTGTTCAAATTAATATTTAATATATTAGATATATTAAATATAAAAGAGGAAAATATATTTATTTAGTTGATATATTAAATATTAAAATAATTAATGTATATTAGATACATTAAAGAAAAGATATTTATGAAATTTGAATTGGATTCAAATTAGGAAATAGATGTCGTAGGAGAATTTTAAAAGGTTTGAATAAGATTCAAATTGGTTAGATAAATATATTTTAATATATTAGATATTAAAATATATTATTTAATTATGATCTTCCCTAGACCACTATAAATAGGATCCTAAGGGTGAGCCATTGGGCATTCTTCATACAACACACATCTCCTCAATAGAGAGAATTAGAGAATTCTCTCTAGATCTCTTCCTCTCAAATCCCTTGTGGATTTTCTTTCAAGAGGCTCCCACAAGCCTTGGTCCTGTATTCGAGTCATAGCCAGGAAGACTTTGTGGAAGAGATAAAGATCCGCCAGAATATTCTCCATAATATTATTTTCAAGGTATATTTTGCTTAACCTTAATTTTTATAGTTTAATTCTAAATAAAATCAAAGACGATCAAACGCTTTCGCTGTGGAGTGAAACATTCATTCCCTTCAAAAAGAACATCATTAATTTAAATGGTGTACTAATATCTTCATCCCTTTATTTTAAAAAGGCTAAATTATAGAAAATACCCATGAAATTTGTACTTTGTTTCAAAAATACCCCTGAACTTTTAAAAGTTTCATTAATACCCTTAGACTTTCAAAAAAAGTTCAAAAATACATTTACCGTTAGTTTTGGATGGAAATCGTTAGTACTTTGTTTCAAAAATACCCCTGAACTTTCAAAAGTTTCATTAATACCCTTAAACTTTAAAAAAAAAGTTCAAAAATACCCTTACTGTTAGTATATGAACAGAAACCGTTAGTACCTCGTTTTAAAATACCCCTAAACTTTGAAAAGTTGTATTAATACCTTTAACCTTTAAAAAAAAAGTTAAAAAAATGCCCTTACAGTTAATACATGGATGAAAAACATTTATCTACACCTCATTACATCCCTCTTCCTCCATTTCTTCTCTCTCTTGATTTGCTTCAATCTATGACCTAACACTTCTCTATTTTTCCACTTTTTTTTTTCATTTCTTTTTCAATACCCTATTTACTCTCTTTTTCCATTTTCCAATATCTAAAACTACCTCCTTCAAGCTAGGTATATAGACTATAGCAAGAAGAAATGAGAATAATGGAATCACCAAAGACCTTAGGACTTAAATGCTTAAACAAGATTGTACATTAGTAATTTGAGTTAGTACGTTCGGGTTTAATACACAAAAAGAGAGACATGTTGAGAATTTAGGTCATAATTTTGAGGACATCTAGTGGGAGGGAAAAGAAATAAAACATATGCATTACCAAATTTGTAGCGGATGAAGATTTTATTAATACTTTTTGCAGTTCAAATTAGTCTATTTGTTGTGGTTAGTTAAGAAAGTTCTCCATGATTGAGAACTGGAAAAATAGAGGGAAAAGGAGAGTATCTACAGGAAAAAAAAAGAAGGTATCTATATGAGTTGTTTTCAAATTAGCTTTTTTCCAATTCAAGATAACTTCAAAGACATTGACTATTTGGGTGTTGAAATTTCTTATATTTATATTTAGGCATGCTTAGAAATGAGAGAGAGCTCCCCCTGTTTATTTAAAGTTCTAATATTTAAGAAGATAGAAGAAATGAAGGAAGTTTTAGAGATTGAAAAATGGAAGAAGAAAGTAAGCTATTGAAAAAGAAAGGGAAGAAAAACAAAAATAGAGAAGTGTTAGGCCATATATTGAAGCAAATCAAGAGAGAGAGAAAATAGAAGAGAGGGCTAATGGAGTGTAGATAAACGGTTTTCGTCCATATACTAATGGTAAGGGCACTTTTTAACTTTTTTTTTAAAAGGTTAAGGGTATTAATGCAACTTTTGAAAGTTGCTAACGATTTTTGAAACAATCGTTGAAAGTAAGGGGTATTTTTAAAATGAGGTACTAACGATTTTTGTCTATATATTAACAGTAAGGGTATTTTTTTTATTTGTTTTTTGAAAGTTTAGGGGTATTTTTGAAACAAAGTACTAACGGTTTCCATCCAAAACTAACGGTTAGGGTATTTTTGAACTTTTTTTTGAAAGTTTAAGGGTATTAATGAAACTTTTAAAAGTTTAGGGGTATTTTTGAAACAAAGTATAAAGTTTAGGGGTATTTTCTATAATTTACCCTTTTAAAAATAGTATTTTAGCTATTTGCTTCACTTTTGGAATCAATAAACTATGCGTATAAATATATCGAGTATATAGTGTGGGCTTGATTGTACTATTTTATAATCTGAAGACTATACAAATCGATCTCATGGTAGTTAATTACAGAGGCATGTCAAAGTGAAGAAGCAAAGATAAAATTTTCAAATACTACAAGAACATAAATGGTACATCAAAATTTGAGTATTATAAAACTACAAAAAAAAAAAAAAGGTACTCACAGTCAAAAAGGAAAACTACAAGAGATGTTTTATGATACGGTTGAAGAGACTGCACAATCTTTATAAGATACATAAGTTACTCATCTCATAACTAATTGGTTTTGAGATGGAACTCTATGTTTCTCTAATATGGTATTAGAGCCCATGAAGCCCAAACAGGTATTCGGTCCAAAAAAAATTGAGATCTAATCCAAGAATGGTAAACCCAAAAAGGCATTATCTTGAGGGAGCATGTTGATGATCCCACATCGGAAAGATGAAGAGAGACCCACAATTTATAAGATACATGGGCTACTCCTCTTATTGCTAATTGATTTTTAGATGGAACTCCATGTTTATCTAATAGATACGTATCATTAGGTTGAAAAACTATTTCAAATTAATGTTATGGACTATTTAAAATTAGCTTTTTTTTTGTTGCTAAAAAAATTTATGGTTATAAATTGAAGGTTTAGGGTGAAAATTAATATACCTTCTCAAGTGTAACCATAAAAATGGATTGTTCTTTTCTCATAATTAAAATAATTGTAAAAACTAGTTTATATAAGAAAGTAGAGTAAACAAATAATTATAATTAGGGGTGAGCAAACCAAACTGAAAAATCGAGCCGGCCGATCGAAACCGACTGAACCGACATCGATCGTTCGGTTTTAAGGATTAATAGGTTGGTGGTCGATTTTTCTACTGACAGTCGGTCGGTAGAAAAGTTCAAAAAAAAATTGTTTTATATTAAAGAAAAAAAAAGATGAGGAAAACTGCCCATGATTTTTCATCAAAACCACCATCTTCTCATAGGTAATTATAACCTATATAATAGGTAATGATTACCTATTTTTAAAAACACTTTTTAATTATTTTTTTTATGTTATTTTATATCATTTTCCCTTTTTTTTTTCGTACAAACACTTCCCTCCTTCCTTCTCCATTTTCTCTTTTCCTACACTCTCTTTCTCTCCTCTCATCTCTTCTCCCTTTCCTAGAGGATTTTTTTTCGCTGCTCAACAGAGCCATCACCACCACCAATGGACCACCATCTTTTCCTTACTCCATCTCCCTTCTCTTTTTCTTTTTCATATTTGTCCTTCTTTCTTTCTCCTCTTCTCTCTATTTTTTTTTATCCATACTTTCTTCGCTGCCTTCAAGAGCCCCTGTCACCATGGATCATCCTTTTCTCAACAGCTCCAAACGACCCAAAACCGACTTGTTCGATCGATCGATTCCATGACCACTTTGAAAACCAACGACTACCAACCGATCAAAACCGACGACTTGTCGGTGATCGGCGCCGGTTTGAGCCCAAAACCGACACCGCCCAACCGATGCTCACCCCTAATTATAATTAGACAAATATAATATTTTTATAATTTATTTATAATAAAATCCTAATTTATATAATTAATTATTATTAAAACTAATGGTTTTTCTTTTTTCAAAATTTTGTCCAGAGGTCGAGCTCTCTACTTATTATGTATTATGAATCTTCTCCAATTTAGTGTGACGTAGTATAACAGAACAATAATGGCTGGAAATGATGAACTTTATTCACATGAATTCCACACCATTCATGAATGATACAAAGTCTTTAAATAGAGAAGAGTAGGCTTCTAACAAACTAAAAACGATTTCAGCTAATAACAGAAAATTAGGCTAACTATTAATAAATACAAAACCAACTAATTGATGATCAAATATACATAATAGCCTCCCTCAAATTGATGGCTCAAAGAAACGACTAATCATTTTCGACCGAAGATAGAGGAAAATAAATGAAAAACAGGTCTTAGGAAGTTGATTTCAACAATTGGATTCATGCTTTAATTATACTAAATACAAAAACAAATACGCAAGATTCCATAAGTCAAGAACACTAAATTCATAATTGACTCTCTTGAGTATAAGATTAATTCTCAGACACAATTAGAAACTAATATGTCTATTAGTTTTACTAACATGCAAGGCTTTAAGTCTAAGTCTTTTGACAACTTCTAAAGTGATTTTAAATATCTAAAGATTTTAGATTCACCTAGTCTTGGAATTAAGGTCTAACTCTAAATTACTTCTCTAGAGCATAAAATTTAGAGACAACAACATTCAATCCATGACCAAGGGATTAAAAGCATTAAACAAGTAATTGGATGAATGAAAAATAAGCATTAATAAAGCATTCAGTAAATTAAACCATAAAATCCAATGGCTACATCAATCCCTAAGATAAAAGATCTAGCCACTCATGTTCATAAAATAACAACAAAATCCTAGGCTAAAATCCATAACAAAACTACAAAGTAAGAGTAAGAAGACAAATCCAATCCGGCGTGGCAATATCCCTTCTCCGATACGATCTCGAGCTTCAAGGATCCCTCTTTTATGCTCCAAAATCGTCTCTTAAGCCTCCCAAGTCATAATTGTGTGTTTAGGTCAAAATCCCAAAAATAACCCTCCCTAAAACAGCTCCAAAAGATATATATATATGTATGTATATAACAGTTATCAAAGCAGTGTCAAGATGCTTGGAGTAGCATTGAGAAGCTTCTCCAAAATAGGAAAATTCTCGAATATGGAAGGGTAGCGTCTCGACATCACGTGACAGAACTTAAAAAACATAGTGCGCGGTGTATTTGACGGACCAGAGGCATTGGGCAAGTTTTCGAAGCGTCTCAATGCTGAAAACAACGTCTTGCGTTGTTGCTGCGGTTGGCTTGGCTGCAGGGTAGGGCCTAGGTGCTACAAAACGGTGCCTAGGTGCTACAATAACCGTTTTTTTTTTATTATTTCTTTCTTTTACTTTTCTTCTTAATTCTTCTCCTCTTTTCTTGATTTCTTCCATTCTTGTTCAAATGATCTCATTTTCATTATAACATCATCATACGTGAAAATATAACTATTTAAGCATCAAAAGTAGCAATAAATAAGCTATAGAAATAGCTCACTTTTGTTTGCTATCAGCACACAATGATTGTTAATGCAGAACGAGATACCTCTAACTCAAGAAAGTACTTTAAGTTTCCAAGATTCGGTCATCTAGAATTCACACTTTATGTTAAAAATATGAGACTCAATAGACTCCGAATTGTTGCCAGAAATGATGATATCATCCACGTATAGTAACAAAAAGATTGTGGTTGAAGTAGTTGATAGTGGGCAAAATAGTGCTATTTCTTGGCTTAGTTTTATGTTAGTTTTGCTATGATTATATGGTTTCATGTATTTTTATGTATATTTCTCAAAAACCGAGCATTTGGAGCAAAACAGAAGAATTGTGAGATATTTGGACAAATTTGAGCAACTTAAGGCTATATTTGAGGATTCAAGTGTTGAAGAAGAAGGACAAGACAATTGGACTTGAGGGTATAGCGTTGCAATGCCATTTGAGAAGCCAATCAACCTTGAAGACCCAAGGGTACAACGTTGCAACGCTGGCCGAAGAGGATTTTTCCCTTTTTTATAAAATTCGAAGGAACAATGTTGCAACGCTGTCTCAATGTATAAAAGGAAAATTTTAGTTTCGTGCAAAGGGGAGTCGTTTTTGAGAGACCAAAACCCTAATCTCGATTTCTACACTGTCTAAAGGCTTGGATGGGAGTTTTGGAGAGCCAAGGAGGAAACTCAAAGCTCGAGATCGTGGACATCACGTCGAGAACGAGTGTTGGCACATGAAGTTAGTCTAATCTCTTTCTCTCGCTTTTTTTTTTTGGTTTTGGGAGTTTTGTTATGAACTTAATTGCTGTTTATGGTTGTATTTAAACAAGTATAGGTTGTGTATTTGAATCTTTGTTTATGTTGAGATTGAATCTATGTTTTTACATCTTTATCTACCTCGATTTTATTGCTTAAACCTTTGGCCATGATTTTTCATTGTTGGGCTAGATTTAGCTCGAGAGAGTAAATTTATCCATAAGAATAATAGATGCATGACTAGATTTAGTTTATTGCACGAGAGTGAGTAAATTAATTCTAGAAGCCTTACTAGAATAACCTAATGCCATGTTTAGTAATGAAAATAGGCTGAGAGGTTGATTTGTTGCTAGACATGAGTTCAATTGAGCTCGAGAGAGGATGTTGATCACTTAGTAATTCTTGGCTTAAGAAAAAATGCATGAAATCAATTCTCTATATTCAAAGTTGTGCTTTTATTTAAACAACCATTATGTTTCTCAAAAATTGGACTCCAATCTTGTAAATAGTAGTTTATATTTTATTTGTCTTTTCGATCATTTTAAAGTCTTGTTTCTCTAAATAAAATTGGATATAATTAACTATGATACTTAATTAATCTAAGAACCCCAATCCCTGTGATCGACCTTGACCATTATTATTGTAAATTTTTAGAGGTCCAGTTTATAAATTTATCTGATAGAGCCTTCGACAAGTCCTTTATCAGCAGTGTTTTTAGAAAATAACGAAGTATCTACTTTAGATGCCTCAAAACCGAGAGTTAAGAGGTGAGTAATGAAGCACTCAAACCACGTTCATGGTGCTTGCTTAAGTCCGTATAAAGATTTATTAAGATTGTCAACATAATCAAGATGATCATGATCAAGTGACTATATGTGCATCTCGAGCAATAAATCTCCACTCAATCAAAAGACCACAGATTCTCTTTACAAATAATCATCCATTTGTATATACTTTTGATGACAATGGGAGTATACTCATATCCATGTCAACTCTTTTCTTTGCAGCACGCCTTTTATTTGATGGGCTCAACCATGAATCATATTGTGGGATGACAAGCAATGACCACTCTTTATTATACCCCCTTAACCATTTTCCCCTCAAGCAAAGATCTACCGAGTCTCTCCTCAAAAAAATTTCTCTCAGAGCATGCCACTCATTCCATAAAACTCAATTGTGAAGATTATTGACGATAACTAGGGTTCACAACTTTTTTATTTGACACCAAATGGTTTCATATATATAACTAAGTTTTGAATATGACTTTGATACCACCTATTAAGTTATCAAGTCTGTCCATATTTCTACAATGAATATGATATTGTTGTTTTTGAATCTAAGGCCACACACGAATTTGCTTTTGGTTTCAATCAAAAGGCTCCACACCAAATGGAAATATTGTAGACTATCAACACCCTAATATAGTCTTGACAAATTGTTTGCTCTAAAAACGATATTAGACATGTTTTAATTTTTTTATTTCTCAAAAGTGTAGAATAAAAAAAATGTAGTTTTTTTCTTTCATTTTTTTTTTTAAATACAACAACGTAGGGTCGAGATTTGAACCTCTAACTTTTAAAAAAGATTTATAATGCCTTAACAAACATTTTTGTGTTTTTTTTTTCCTTTAAATAAAAAACTAAAAATCTATTAAAAAAATACAAAAAACAAAAAACAAAAAAAAGAAAAACGAAAATCAAGAAAGTTTTTTTATTTATTAGACGAGCCCTTGCTAAAATTCAATTCACATTAACAAAACCAACGAAATAATCTCAAATAATGTTAGACATATTAATTCTTTTTCATGTGTTTAATAACAATAATTCTTTTCCAAGGTTTATGATATTTTTAAATTTTCTCTTTATATATCTTTTAAAAGTTTCAATTACATTCTTTAAATATTTATTTCCTTTAAAACCAAATCCATTAATTGCTTTCACTAGAGTGTCCAAATTAATTAATTATGAAATAATGATATGTGGCATAATTAAAGATACATTTTATCATCTAATAAAATAGATACATCAATACTTTAAGAACGTACCGACTTTGCATGACTTGATTGTTATATATATATATATATATATTTTGAGAAAGATTGTAATAACTTATCTGACTTAAAATGAGTTGTTATCGAACCATTTAAAAATGCAGAGACAAAAATAGACTGAACCTAAAAGTACAAATATTAAAATGATATTTTAACCTTAAAAATACTATTACTCTAACATAGTCTATCCCAAAAACGAAAAAAAAAAAAAGAACTCTTTACAAGCCCTACATATCATTCTTTCAACATTTCACAACGGTAGGAACTGGATGGTAAAAATGATTAAATACATAAACAATTAAACTAAAAGTCTAAGAAGATGAGGGAGAAAATTAAAAATAGTACAAACATAATGAGCAAACTTGAAAAGAGACTGAATTTTTTTAAAGAATATAACATTACAATTGTAGTGCTGAGATTCAAACTTTTCCCCTATTAAAAAAAAATACCAATACCTTAATTATATGTTCTGGCTCCAAGTAGAAAATTAGGATCAATAGTGTTTTTTTTCCTTCTTATTTTAGTATATTGCAGGGGGATTTTTCGCTCTTTCTATATATTGCAGGTCACCCATGATTGTATTGAAGAAAATAGAAATAAGTCTTGCCAAAATCAGCATTAATGAATGATTATCACTGTACGCCACTTAATGGCGAACATGGTGATTATTTAAGGCACAAAACTCAGTGGGAGCTACAATATTTCTAATCAAATTTGCTTTATGGACGGTGAACATTTTAGTGACATTTCTAATCAAAATATTTATTATTAGCTAACCATTTTAGAGGCTAAGTCTAGAATCAAGAGCTTCTTAAAAAAATATATACATATAGTAATTAAAATGTATTTTGACTTAAAATATTTATACATACATACATGTATTTTATTTTATTTTTTTGACAATATATATGTGAGGTGGGAGATTTGAACCTCTAACCTCTTAGTCGAGGGTATAAATTTTATGCTAGTTGAACTATGCTCATGTTGGCATATTGGTCGGGTTGTCGAGACCCATCAAAATAAAACCAATTCTCCTATTCTAGCTTGTAGAGATAGTAGAATCAGGTTGAATCCCAATGGAACCAAACAATCAGTTTTTCAATGTCAAATTGAAACAGAAAGTAAACACGAGGTTTTGGGTTTTTGTTAATGAAACTAAAATAAACTGAAAACAAATAAATGCAAGGGAAAAATCAATCTTACCAAAGTTTTCAATTCAGGATATAGTCTCATCCAATTGTAATTTTGATTTCAGGTTTACAAAAATAAATCAATTAACTATCCAAGCACTTAGTCTACTTATTTGGAAAAGTCGTGATAAGTTTAATTCCCCTAACCCAATTGATTCCAACCAATCATTACAACCCATTATTATTATCTAATTAACTTGGCACTACAACGTTCCATATTAACTCAATAACAACATTAGGTGAGATAGGTACAACCTAATCAATTTCGCTTCTTTAATTCTAAAGTCTATCATGGAGGATATGTAATCATGAAAAAGCCATAAAAACATACACACATGAGCCAACTCTTATGCTACCTAATTCATTCATTTATGATAATTACAAATCATAAACTCATGCATAGCAAACAAACAAGCAATCAATAACAATTGAGGAGTCAATTCAATCAATTTTAATTAGATGCTCGTAAGAATAAAAGCAAGAAGAAAAGAATACTTGGATTGATAAAAGAAATTGCACTAGGCCCGAAGCCTCACGTCTTACAATTGGACTCGAACCGACCTTTGAATCAGAAACACAAACTTTAGTAGCTCATCGTGACGATATAGCCAAAATTCATTATGGTTCGATTGTACAAAAAGATCGATGAAAAGAAAGTGAAAAACTCTCTAAGAAGTGTCTAAAACCAAAGTCTAATGTTCAAGTTTGGTTTGCCCTAGGAGAAAAAAATGTATTTATAATCAGCATGGCAGCGTTGAGACCCCCTCTTTAGCGTTGAGACACTACTCTTTGAAATAAGGAAAAATTTGTGAAGAAGCGTCTCGACGCTTCAGACAGATTCCTTCGGCTCCCGCGTTTAGCGTCTCGATACGCTACCAACGTTGAGCGAGTGTTACCAAAGCGTTGAGCATGGCTTTGTTGGGTGATTTTCTGTAGCGTCAAGATGCTTCAAAGAGCGTCTTGATGCTACCTACACGGGTTCTTTGGCTTGAATGCTTGTTGCAGTAGCTTTTTGACGCCCAAAATGGCTTCTCGACACTATCCTCTCAAGTCAAATGGCTTGATCTTTATCTTCTCTAAACTCGATTGCTCAATTAAGTCCAAATAGCCTTTTTTTTTATTTCAATTCTTCCAAAATGCTCCAGTTAGCTCCAAAGTGCTCGATCCCTACAAAATAGACAAATGAACACATAAGAATAACCAAACTAGCATGAAATAAAGTTTATAAATAGCACATTTGAGGCGATATCACATGCTTAGATACATGCATGCACATACTATTTACAACTCACCGATAACTTGAAGCAAATTTTTTCTAAATGTATTTAGCAATAAAGGTGAATAAGAGACTTGGTAGAAGGGTGGTAAATCCTCTCTTTTGGATGTTGTAACTATTAATTTTAGAGCAGAGAAAGAGAAAAAGCAAAGAATGATGTAGATGGCCATGGTTTTTATTGAATATAGAATTTCATAAATAAATATAAACCTAAATGACCTATTTATACTTAATCGAATGACAAGCAAATCTAAACCATACAATTTAATCTAAAATATACCTAATTCAAAAGATAATATCTAACAATATCTATAATCTAATAGTAACTTGAAAGAAAAGTTTTAGATGTCGATATTGATGAAAATATCGATGATTTTTTTTTTTGGGTTATCAATAAAATCTTGATGTCATGTCCGTGGATATTTCTATAAAAATTGTAAAAAAATCCATAATTGTAAGCATTTCACTTTTTAAATAAGTTAAAAAAAAACTTCTTGATACTGGTATTATGCCCACATTAGTGATATTTTGTAGATATTTTTGTTATATTCCATCAATTTTTTATGATATAATGAAAATCTTGATTCATCCCTTACATCGACGTTGAATCCATAGACATATGAAAATGACGATGGAAATGTTTGATAATATACCGACGAAAATTAGTACACTGGTTGTAAGGCGCTATGAGACTTGAATGATTTTCCTTTTATTTCCCTATGGAAAGTGGAAGTTAGCTCAAGGTAACTATTGCATAGCCAAAGAGAGCATAGCTCAATTGGCATATCGAATGTGTTAACGACTACGAGGTCTGTGGTTCAAATCCCCCAACCTCTATTGTACTCAAAAAAAAAAAAAAAAAAAAAAAACTATTGCATAATTTTGCATTGTTTCCTTTTATATTTATCCCAATTTTATGAAATGGTGAAACACTACATTTGATAATTATTTGGTTTTTGAAATTTAAGCTTATAAATATTGCTTCCATTCTATGAATTTATTTCTTTTGTTATCTACTTCTTACATATATTTTCAAAAATCAAACCAATTTTTTTTTAAAAAAAGTAGTTTTCAAAAATTTGTTGTTGTCTTTGAAATTTGGTTAAGAATTCAAATGTTTTCTTAAGAAAGATGAAATCGATTGTAGAAAAATGACGAGAAAACAAGCATAATTTTCAAAAACAAAAAAATGAAAAACGAAAAACTAAGACCTCGTTTGATAACAATTTGGTTTTTAGTTTTTGAAAAATATTAAGTCTATAAATACTACTTCTACCTATGATTTTCCTTATTTTATTATCTACTTTTTATATATGTTTTCAAAAATCAAGCCAAGTTTTGAAAACTATAAAAAGTAGTTTTCAAAAACTTATTTTTGTTTTTGGAATTTGACTAAGAATTCAAATGTTTCCTCAAGAGAGATAAAAATCATTGTAGAGAAATTGAGAGAAAACAAACTTAATTTTCAAAAACAAAAACTAAAAATCAGATAGTTATCAAACGGGGTCTAAATGTTTATCAAACGAGATCTAAAATACATGGGTTCACTTTGTGCTCATGAATAATGTTTTCAAATTATACACGTCAGTCTCAGTGAGAGGATCATATAGTTAAAAATCCAATATAAATTGATTTGAAGGGCCATATAGTTCGTATGGAGAGAAAATTTTGCATGTTTAATTTCCTAAACCTCTTGATCACTTCATATTTCTCCTTTTCCTTAGTATTAAAAATAATAAATTATCTTATTTTCAAATACGAAATTAAAGCTGAGGAAATTAAAAACATGTATTCTAGTGCTTTTCACGACTGGTCAACTTGAGCATAGTTCAATTGGTAGAGGTCAAAGGTTTGAATCTCCACACCCAAATGCTCTTGAACTAAAAAAAAGTATTTTTCACAACTGTGGTCTCAAATGCATAAAGAAAACCGGATATTATGGTTACATTTATGCTTGCTAGCTATATCGATTATGTTTTCGCTATAACTTTGGGATTTTTTTTAAAAAAGGAATCTCAAGAGTTACATCGTTTAAAGAATTTAATAATCATTGAGATTAATTTGATTATAATAATGTTAACTTGAGTATAGTTCAACTGCTTAAAATATATATGTATATGTGTATATGTATATATACATACATACTTGACTAAGATATCAAAAGTTCGAATCACCTAATCCAATGGTTGAACTAAAAAAACCTTATTGCAATTGTTGAATGTTTGTTTAATTTTTACTATATTTTTTATAAATACTTTTGAAAATTTTATTTTATAATATTACACTTTCTCGTTATGTTATATTGACCATCAAACACTTCGATAGAAAATTTATCGATGGAAAATTTAGATGTGCACATAAAAAATTGTACCTGTAAAAGTTGGATATTTTGTAACAAAAAAACAATAGTAAAAAAATTCTAATCGCCAAAAAAAAAAATATATATATATATATATGTGTGTGTGTGTGTTTATAGTGTTGTTTATGTCCCACTTTAACAAACTAGTACTTTTCAAAGCCCTGAAAGTCTTATTTTAATGAGTTTTTTTTAGTACTATTTACATGGTTTGTTAATATCTTGACCATTTCATTTTAAAAATAGTACTTTTACCAATTTGTTCTGTTTTGTTACACTTTTTCAATCAATAAAAATGATGAGAACACTACTACTACTACAAATATTGATTTAGACCACGGTCATATCACTGTGGTTTATTCGATTAAATCATGGTTTTGCGACCGTGGTCTACTCCAGTATAGCCTATTGTATAGACCATGGCTAACTTAACCATGGTCTATATTATAGACTATAGCTAACGTTAGCCGTGGTCTATGGTTGTATAGACTACACCTGACGTTATTTGTGGTCTATATTATATACCATGGCTAACGTTAGTCGTGGTCTATGATTATATAGAATGGTTGACGTTAGTCGTGGTCTATATTATAGACGATGGCTAACGTCACCCGTGGTCTATATTATAGACCATGGCTAACATCACCATGATATATTAGTATACTCCACAACTGATATTTCTTGTGGTCTTTACAACAATTAATCCAAATTTTATTATTTATTATTTATTTTTTCAAATTTTAATTAATCCAAAATTTATTAATTAATCAAAATCTTCCATTGACACCAACAAATTCAACTTTAATAAACTAATATCCAATAAAAATTTTATACATAAAAGAAATGTTCGAACCCAATAACTTTAAAATACTAAACCTAACAGGTCAACTAAGACTATTACACATCACTTTGTGCTAGAACGTATTATTGAAGAAATTGTTTCCACTCATTGCGAACTTCATCAATCTCAACTTGAGAGTATACGTCTTTTTTCGGATAAACTGCAAAAAGAAAAGAGAATATGTATGTTAAAAAAAACTAAATAGCACCAAACACTAGGGGTGTTCGTGGGTTGGGTTGGGTCGGGTTGAGGTACGTTTTAGACACAACCCAATTATTCGGGTTGCAAATTTCTTCAACCCAAACAACCCTTATTAAATAATGAACCCAACCCAACCCAACCATGAAATATTTTGGTTGGGTTGGTTCGGATTATAAACTCAAAATTTTATTTTAAGAAAAAGTTAAGTATTGATATATAAAATATATATTTATTTATTTTTAAATATTGAATTAAGATTAGCAATTCAATTTCAATTTATATCATGAATTTTTACCTTCCAAAGACTCAAAAACTTATTTTAAAAAGTTGTTGAATAATAAATAATCTAAAAATAATTATAAAATTAAAATAAATATATGTACATATAGTTGTAATTTAAGTAAAAAAATTATTTTTTTAAATTAATAAGAAGTTCGGGTTGGTTCGGTTCAACCCAAACTCCTTTTTGGTGAACCCACGAACCAACCCAACCCATAAAGTTTCCATTTGTTTGAACCCAATCCAACCCAAACAAGTTGATAACCCAACCCAAACTGTTGAATTGGGTTGGGTTGATCGAGTTTTTCGGGTCATCGGGTTTTTTGAACACCCCTACCAAACACACTTCAAATAAAACAAAGCAATGATTGATGAGGCAAGTAGTTAAATACCTGACATGTAAGCTTACAACATTACAGGAAAAAAGCCTTATGATAGCTTAAAAAAAAATGCTATCGTAGACCTTTTATAGTAGAATTCTACTGCCCAACAATTACGATAACGTCTTTTAGAAAGTCATGAATTGCATTATATGGATGCCTTTAGCAACTAAACTAATGGTGATTTATGGTGTTTTCCTTTCCATTACTTCTATCATTCCAACAGAGTTTCCACACATGCTTGAGTGCGCATCCAACATGCTAATAGCTAATAGATGGCTATTAATATTAGCTAACTACTTTCTTAGACATTCATTACAATAACCAAGACTAGTGACAAAACAAAACATTTCTAAACAATGAGTCTTTAACATTTGAGTAATTTTGTCAGGTAAAAAATCATGGTCTAAAGTAAAGCAACAATCTAACTATAGACCACAATTAATGTTAGCCGTGATGTAATGTTAATTCTTAGGCCACAGTTGTTAACATGATAATGTCTATAGTTCACTTTTAGACTACAGTTTTAATTGACCATGGTCTAAATTTAATTTTTGGACAATGGTTTTATATACCTATAGTCTATAGTATGCTTTTAGACTATGGTTTTTATTGACCATGGTGTAAAATCACTTTTTACACCATGGTTTTAAAACCCCATAGTCTATAATGTGCTTTTAGACCATGGTTTTTATTAAGCATAGTCTCTATAATATGCTTTTAGATCATGGTTTTTATTAAGCATAGTCTCTATATGTATTTATTTATTTTAGACCATGGTTAGTTCAATCTCTACAACATTAGACCATGGTTTTTTTAAAAACCATGTTCTTATGTCTAAACTAAAGTGTAGATTATTCTAAATTTTGTAGTAGTGGATCGAATAAATAAATAATATTTAGTGGGAGCTTGATTATACAATTTTATAATCTGATGACTATACAAATTTGACTGTAGTGATTAAGAGATGTGCGTCAAAATGAAAGAAGCAAATATTGTCCATTTGTCTAAGTTTTCATGGATTTATTTTTAATTTTATCTAAAATGTCTTCATTGATATATATATATATATATATATATATATATATATCGTAGGTTTTCTCCACTTATAATGCCTCACATCAAATTACTGCCTCCTCTACCTTCAAATAGTCTTTCATCTGTCCTGTCCACTCTCGACATTAAGAGTTTACTCTCATCCAAATCAACTTTCTCTGGAGAAAAAATATTTGTTCGATAAAGCTCAACAATATATCATATTTTGGGATGACCAACGAAGATGATCATTCCTTATCACACTTTTAACTCCTCTCAAACGAAGATGATCTATTGAACCTCGCTTTAAAAATATTTCTATAAGAGCATGCCACTCGTTTCATAAAGCTCAACTATGAAGACCAAATTGCCAAGATAGTCAGGGTTCACCACTTTTTATTTGGTACTGGATAATATCCAATATTTGGTACAATACAACTAAGTTTTGGACATGACTCTAATATTATTTATTAGAATAACAGGTCTCTCCATGATAGTATGATAACTGTCCACTTTGTATTTAAACCTGCATGAATTTATTTTTGGTTTGAATCAAAAGGCTTCATACAAATAAAGGTGTCGTCAAGCGTAAGCCTTAATATAGCCTCGACAGGTTATACACTTTTTATGGCTTGTATTAGACGAACTTGTTCTCATAGGACGTGGTTTTTTGTTTGACTAACATTACTAGAAAAATGTAAATTTGCATTAATTTAGATTTTATATATTTTATTCAACTAGAGCCACTTGAATTCAACATTTGTCAACCATCACATTTGTCAACCATTAAATCGAGTGATTATTAGAACACACTAAATTTCATTGAGCATAACATAGTTAGACCAAGTGTATTATTTGATGGTGGCTGAGCAATGCAACAGCCTTTCTTCTATGCTAAAATGGACTTTGATTGCATCAATTCCCTCTGAAAGAGAACTTCCTTCAAATTCAAAATTCAAATGAATTTAAAACCATTATCTTATGAATTATGAGCAACCCACTTAACCTTTGAAGAACAACAATAATCCCATTAAAGTTTTTCTTTATATATACTTCACTTGCCTTCAATGTTTCAACCATATTAGCTTCATTTTTTTTTTCTGAAGAATTCACTTGGTAAGAAATAGTCAAAGATACTTATTATTGTAAAATTAGCTATAGCAAATATATATAATAAACTTCATTTGAAACCTTTGAATCTTTAATATGTCTAATTTTTTATAAGCATTATTTTAGTATTGTATAACACAACCCTTTTGCATGCTTATTAACAAGTTTGTTGTCCTTAATTTTGCAGTTGGAAAGAGATCAAGGAAAATTGAAGAAAAATGGTGAGGACTCCCAAGGTTGCAGTGGTGAACATCATGTTGGTGCTGTTGCTCACAAGCTCTTGGTTGCTTATTGATGGGAAGCGACCTTTACTTGAAATGAAGAATCAACATCAAAAGCAGCATCAACTTGAGATTGAGAATAATACAAATGATGCCAATGACAAACATCATGAATGTTATAGGACTAATCCTTCATGCTGGATGAAGGACACAAAAGTTGTGTACGATCCCTAAGCCCCGTTTGATAACTATTTGAGTCATGTTTGATAATCATTTTATTTTTTATTTTTGAAAATTGTGCTTGTTTTTTCACAATTTCATTACTATGGTTTTCATTTTCTTAATGAAACATTTGAAGTTTTAGCCAAATTTCAAAAAAAAAAAAGAAACAAGTTTTTAAAAACTGTTTTTTTTAGTTTTTAAAACATGGCTTGAATTTTGAAAACATTTATAAAAAGTAGATAATAAAACAAAGAAATTAATATAGGTGGTAGTACTAGTGTATATAAGCTTAATTTTCCAAAACTAAAAGTCAAAACCAAATAGTTATCAAATGGAATTTTGGTTTTTGGTTTCTAGTTTTTGAAAATTTAGCTTACAAACACTATTTTTACCTGTGAGTTTATTGGCTTTGTTATCTACATTCTAAAAATATTTTCAAAATATAATTCAAACCAAGTTTTGAAAACTAAAAAAAAAAAAGTTTTTAATTTTTTTTTTAATAATTTAGCTAAGATTTCAAATATCATTTCTTTAAGAAAGGTGAAAATCATAATAAAGAAATTGTGAGGAAACAATACAATTTTAATTTCAAAAATTAAAAATTAAAAAACAAAAAAGTTATCAAACTAAGTTAAATTAAGCTTAAATTACTTTAGATGTCGAGAAAAAAACTCTCTCATTCTCTATGTGTGTGTTTATTATAGTTATGAAGACATGATGATATGACTATGTATATAAATAAGATATAATATGACTGTGTATAAATTAGTTATAATCTTGTATTTTATATTGTATTGGAGAATGTATTTTCTTCTACTTTTATTTGTAAAATAAAGAAAGGAGTTCTTGTAATTGTTGAAGTTGAATGCAATGTTTATTTCTTAATTTATGATTTGATAAGTTTCTTGTTATTATTATATTATCAGGGGTATTTTGAGACGTGTGTAAAGGTAGCTGGGGTTAATATGGATCAAGATTAATAGATTTTCATGGTGAAAATATTTATTAGTTATTTTTGTTTATTTGTATGTATATAATGCATATTGCAGTGTTTGTGTAGGATTTATCTCGATGAGAATGATACTAGGTCTGAGGAAACTTAAAAGGATATCGATTCTAAAATAATGATTATATTTCTAATTTTTTGTTAACTTACAAGTTTAGTCCTTGAACTTTTAAGGTTGCATCTATTTGGTCACTGAACTTTAAAAAATGTCTAATAAATCCTTGAACTTTCAATTTTATGTCTAATAGACCATTTCGAAACTTTTAAAAATTAATGGATATATCGGATATAAAAACTTTATGTCTAATAGAACTTTGAATTTCAATTTTGTGTCTAGGGATCTATTGGACACAAAATTGAAATTTTAAGGATTTATTAGACACATTTTAAAGTTCAGGAACCTATTAGACACTTTTTAAAGTTCAGTGACCAAATAGATATGATGAAGACAGCAGTGGAACCAACAAGATACCACGACCTAAGTGCAAGTGCATAGTACTGGTTGGGTTGTCGAAGCCCACCAAAATAAAATCGATTCTCCTATTTTAGCTTGTAGAATTTAGTGGAACCAGGTCAAATCCCAAGGAAACCAATCTAATTAATTTCTCAATGTTAAATTGAAACATCAAGCAAACAGAGAAGTTTTGGATTTAAAAAAAAATTAACATAAAATAAAACAAAGCCAAATAAATGCAAGGAAAAAAAAACCAATATTACCAAAGTTTCGAATTCAAGGTACAGTCTCATCCAGTTGTAATTCTAATCCTATGCTTACAAAAATAAATCAATTAACACTTTCTCGGAAAAAGTCGTGACAAGTTTAATTCTCCTAAATCAATGATCCTAACAAAACATTACAATCAAATCTTGTTATGTAGTTAAGTGGGCAAGATAGTGTTCCATATTAATTTAATAACAACATTAAGAAAGATGGGAAGACTAAAACAAGACTAATTAGGTGAGATAACTACAACCTAATCAATTTTTCTTCTTTAATTCTAGAGTCTATCATGCAAGCTATGTAATCATGGAAAAGCCATAAAAACACACACAAGAGTCGAACTCTTTTGTTACCTAATTCAATCATTTAAGACAATTACAAATCATGAAATCATGCATAGCAAACAAACAAGCAAGCAATATCAATTGAGGTGTCAATTAAACCAATATTAAATGCTCATAAGAATAAAAGCAAGAAGAAAAGAATTATTGGATTGATAAAATTACACTAAAACCCTCACAGCCTTACAATTGGACTCGATCCGACCCTTGAATCAGAAACATGAAATCTAGCCGCTCATCATGACGATATAGCCAAAATTCGTCATGGTTCGATTGTTACAAAAGTTCAAGGAAAAGTAAAGAACTAAAACTCTAAAAGTGTTTAAAGTCTTCAGTTTCCTTGGTGTCGAGCCCATCCAATATTGATTTTGTTTTCGAATATATTCTCCTTTTGATTTATTGGGTTTTATTCTTTTGATCCAAATTTACCCATAACACTTGGAAAGGATGAAAGATAAAAAGAAAGATAGGAAAGAGGAAAATGAATTGAATTTTGTGTTGTTTTTTCTATTTTGATCTTCAATATTGATAACAAAGTTATGGAAAGGGATGCATCTTAATTTCCAACTTTGAATTGTTCAGTGAAAGAGAAGTCCTTTTCAAACAAATCACATCATTACCATTGACTTCTATAATATAATAATTTAATTTGCGTACGTAGTTTACTTGACTAGCTAGTCGCTAACTAAAGTTACTTAGGGGCGTTTGGCATGCATGTTTGCAATCTTAAACCTGGGAATGTTAAACATGAGGGTTAAGTTGGAGGGGGGGGGGGGGGGTTTATAAAGCATGGATTTAAGAAAAATGAGTTTGAGGTGCCACTACAACAAATTTGAGTTTTAATGACAGTCTTATAATTTTGCGCTTGGAAACAATGACAGACGCTAAAAAAAACGTGCAAACACGCGTGTATGATGCAAATTTCATAAATTTAACTTATAATGACAGACATTGCCTGACATTGTTTATCACTTTTAATAACAGTCATTGACCGCCATTACATATTGAAAAAAACACCACGCCGGCACTTTTCATTTTAAATTTTTAATACGCGCGAGAATTTGACCTTACTCCTGCTCACTATGCTCTTTCATTCACTTGCCATTATCTCTTTCCTCTCAATTCTTTGCAACTCAAATCTCTCTCTCTCTCCAATGGACTCCTCAAAACCCACCATGAAAGAAAACCCTGCTTCCTCTAGGACATCGACGACGATAGCCTAGCCTCCTCGGCCCAACATGGAAGCTGGAATCTTCGCCACCACTTCTTCTCTCACCCCCTCTTCTCTAGAAGCTTTCATAGCCTCTCCGATGCCGCCGCTTCTAGACCTTCTCGATTCAACGATCCTCCTCATTCCCATTTTCTAGATTCATGTTTCCTTTGCCACAAACCCCTTGGGATAACAGTGATATCTTCATGTACAGGTTTGTTCATCTGCCTTGATCTTTCGACGTGGGGTTTCTTTCTGGGTTTTGATTTTTTGTTTTTGGTTCGAGGAATTTGGAAATTTATTGTTGGGGTTTTCAAAACAAGGGATTAGGGTTTGGTGTTGGGTTTGATTTGGGTTTAAGTGTTTTGGTTTTGAGGGATTAGGAGTTTCTTTTTGTTTGGTTGTGATTTTCTTTGGGACTTTTTCTTATTTATTCCCCACACAATTACTTGAAATTAGTTAACAAAATTTCATTTTGCTCTCTCTCTTTTCCCTGTTATCTCTATTCCAGAATGAACTTCTCTTTGTTGAAATTGAATATATGCAGAAAATGGTAAGCTTTCATATCCCAATTTGATATATTAATCCTTTTGGGAAGCATCTTCTTTTAATTTGCACATTTTCTAATTTAAATGCATTATGAAGGTTTTTTGTTGTATTTTCTTTATATAAACAAAGTATAACCTTTTGCTGCATTTAGGTATTTAAATTTGTTGAGAAAAAGAACTTATATTTCTAATTTCTTATAAAAGAGTAACTACTAGGCCATCTTTCGTTATTTATTTGGGGTAAGTAGGAATTTCTTAGAGTTAGTGTAAGTATGAGAATTCTGTACTTAAAATGATGGAGGGTCTAAGTTGGAAAGTCATTAGAAGAATAATAAAACTCTAGGATAAGTTTTTTAGGCAACTTCAATTTCAATATATTAGCTATGAAAATTGCCAAGCCAAGGTGATTAAATTGTGATTTGTTAGCTAGCTTTGGATGATCGATCATCTATTGTCGGCTACAACGTGACCTAATTTCTAGGAAGCTTGCTCAATGATCAATTTCAACCAAAAGAAAGAAAAACTGTGAGTGAAAATTCTTATTTGGTAGAAAGTAGATAACAAAAGGTTAAATTATCAAAAATACCCCTGAACTATGGGGTTGGTTTCAATTATACCCCTGAACTTTGAAAAGTTTCATTTTAACCCTTGAACTTTGAAGTTTGTTTCAAAACAACCCTTGAAGGTTTTTTCCGTTAAATTTATGGACGAAATATGACGTATTTGCATATGTTTTGATTTTTTTTAACGTATATGTTCAAATATGTCCACATAAGCAACAATATAAATGCAAAAACATCATTTTTCGTCCATGAATTTAACGAAAAAAAGCCTTCAATGGTTGTTTTGAAACAAACTTCAAATTTCAAGGGTTAAAATGAAACTTTTCAAAGTTCAGGGGTATAATTGAAACCAATCCCATAGTTCAGGGGTATTTTTGATAATTTAACCATAACAAAACAAAGAAACTTATAGGTAGAAATAATGTTTATAAGCTTAATTTAAAAAAACAAAACTCTCAAAAACCAAATGGTTATCAAACAAGGCCTAAGTTACTAATTTCTCTCGTATTATCTTTTGTAATTTGTAATATATATGCTCAATTGCACTTTATTTTGAGTTTCCAATGTTCAATTTAATTTCTAAATGCAGAAATTGGACAATAACTAATGTACTTAAATGCAAGGTGTGTATGGCGCAGGTATGGTTGGAGGTGAGGATTGATCAAGAGGGCAAGGTGAGGTTCACTGCGCATAGTGATTTGAAGATCTCTAAAGGGTTTTACTCGTGTTTAGTTTCGGTGCTTGATGGTGCGTTGCCAGAGGATATTCTGAGGTTGAAGACGAAAGATTTAGCTGCTCTGAATGTGGGATTGGTAGGTGGAGAGCGATCGATAGTTAATACTTGGTACATTGCTGTCTTAGTAACTTTATTGCTAGCGTACTAGTGTAAACAAAGTGATTGAATTTACTTCTTAATGTCATATTTCAACTTACAAGAATGATTTGAAAAGACAAAAGATAAAATTCTTTCATTTTTTATGAATTGCAACTTAAAAAAAAAAAAAAAGATTATTCCATTATGATTCAGGATTATCTTTCATGTTTGTACATGCCTTTTATTGAGAGTCCCAAGGCTTGTGTTTAAAAGTATGTGTATATGCTTATCGATATGCATTAACTTGCTATTGAGATATAGTTATTCATGATTAACTTGTTTTTGCGTTGACAGTATCCAATAGAGACGATTTCAACTATTGGTAGGATTTGTGCTGAGTTAAATACCCTTTGTCCTATCTATCTATCTATATCTAATATTTATTTTGGGGATTTGTGATTTACAGAGATATATCAAAGATACTGAATGTTGTTCGTCAATTCCATTTACAAATTCAAGCTTCTATAAAATATCATAAATAGAGAAATGACGGAATGACTCTTTAAATTCTGTCCTTAAATTTGATTTTGCAATGAGGAGATTCTTCTACTAGGATCAGTTCTTTAATTTTTTATACAAATAGGTCTGGGTGCATTTTACTTATGTTTGGAGGGAGGGATTAGTTATGGTTGGGCTGGTAGTTACTGATTGGGTAGTTACAATGATGGACTGAGTTGAGTAAAAGGCAGGGTGTATATTGTAGAGTATGGAGGCCAAACCTCACCCCAATGCTTGGGAATTTTGTAACTCGTTTTTTTCAATAAATTAATACTTTAGTGCTATCATTTTCACAATTATGGAACCTTGGAAATACCGTCAAAAGTTATTAATGAGTTAGAAAATTTGTTGAAGGATGACTGCTTTCTTTCAATTACCTTGCACCTTGAAAAATGATCTATCTTATGATATTTGGACATGCATGGCATGGAAGATAAAGACTACGTGCTACAAGGGCAAAAAATGAGGTTCCAAGCACTAAAGGCAGATGACCAAGAAGCTTACATGAGATTGGTCAAGAAGTACAAGAATGAACAATTGGTAGGATGATCAAGAAGCTTTTGTTTAACATTCGTTTGTTAGTTGTTGATAAGGAGATCAAATTTAAATTTTCATTCTTTGATTGATAGGATAGTTATTGAGATTTTTAATTAATTGATACGTTATTAGTTAAACGATTGGTTACTTTTCTTATTGTATTACATATTTTATATTTTAATAAATTAAAGTTAATGTTTGTTGAGTTAATTGTTGTGTAAAAATATAATACTATTGGGAAAGAGAAATATTGTTGGTTAGCCACGTGTGCAATCAAATTTTTTTTTATTAAATTATTGATGAAATGATGACAACCATTGTCTGTCATTGAAAATCACTATTTTCAACTTTTAATGACGGGCATTGTCTATCATTGAAAACCACTATTTTCAACTTTAATGACGGACATTTAATGACATATAAACTTTTAATGGCAGACTTTTAATGACGGACAGACATTTAATGACGTACAGACTTTTAAAAATGCAGAGACAAAAATAGGTACAAATATTCAAAATGATATTTTAACCTTAAAAATACTATTACACTAACATAGTCTATCCAAAAAAAAAAAAAACTCTTTACAAGCTAGCCCATACATATCATTCTTTCAACATTTCACAACGGTAGGAACTTGATGGTAAAAATGATTAAATACATAAACAATTAAACTATAAGTCTAAGAAGATGAGGGACAAAATTAAAAATAGTACAAACAGAATGAGCAAAACTTGAAAAGAGACTGAATTATTTTTAAAGAATATAACATTACAATTGTTGTAGTGTTGAGATTCAAACTTTTCCCCTATATAAAAATTACTAATACCTTAATTATATGTTTTGGCTCCAAATAGAAAATTAGGATCAATAGTGTTCTTTTTTTTCTTTCTTTAGTATATTGCAGGGAGATTTGAACCTCTAACCTCTTGATCGAAGATACATACTTTATGCTAGTTGAGCTATGTTCATGTTGGCAGATCAATAGTGTTCCCTCTTTCTATATATTTTAGGTCACCCATGATTGTATTGACGAAATAAGTCTTGCCAAAATCAGCATTAATGAATGATTAGCACTGTAGCTGACGCTACTTAATGGCGAACATGGTGATTATTTAAGGCACAAAACTCAATTAGTGGGGGCTACAATATTTCTAATCAAATTGCTTTATGGACGGTGAACATTTTAGTGACATTTCTAATCAAAATATTTATTATTAGCTAACCATTTTAGAGGCTAAGTCTAGAATCAAGAGCTTCTTAAAAAGATATATACATATAGTAATTAAGATGTGTTTTGACTTAAAATATTTCTACATACATACATGTATTTTATTGTTTTTTTGACAATATGTGAGGTGAAAGATTTGAACCTCTAATCTCTTAATCGATGGTATAAATTTTATGCCAGTTGAGCTATGCTCATGTTGACATATTGGTCGGGTTGTCGAGGCCCGTCAAAATAAAACCAATTCTAGCTTGTACAGATAGTGGAACCAGGTTGAATCCTAAGAGAACCAAACAATAAGTTTTTCAATGTCAAATTGAAACAGAAAGTAAACATAAGGTTTTGGGTTTTTGTTAATGAAACTAAAATAAACTGAAAACAAATAAATGCAATGAAAAAATCAATCTTACCAAAGTTTCCAATTCAAGATATAGTCTCATCCAATTGTAATTTTGATTTCAGGCTTACAAAAACAAATCAATTAACTATCCAAGAATTTAGTCTACTTATTTGGAAAAACCGTGATAAGTTTAATTCCCCTAACCCAATTGATCCTAACAAATCATTACAACCAATTCTTATTATCTAATTAACTGGGCACTACAACGTTCCATGTTAACTCAATAACAACAATATTAAACACAAAGGGAAGACGACTAAGACAAAATTAATTAGGTAAGATATATAGGTACAACCTAATCAATTTCGCTTCTTTAATTCTAAAGTCTATCATGCAGCTATATAATAATGGAAATGCCATAAATACATACCCACACGAGCCAACTCTTATACTACCTAATTCATTCATTTATGATAATTATGAATCATAAACTCATGCATAGCAAAAAAACAAGCAATTAATAACAATTGAGGAGTCAATTCAATTAATGTTAGATGCTCGTAAGAATAAAAGCAAGAAGAAAAAAAAAATACTTGGATTGATAAAAGAAATTGCACTAGGCCCGAAGCCTCACATCTTACAATTGGACTTGAACCAATCCTTGAATCAGAAACACAAACTAGACGACGATATAGTCAAAATTCATCATGGTTTGATTGTACAAAAAGATAGATGAAAAGAAAGTGAAAAACTCTCTAAGAAGTGTCTAAAACCAAAGTCTAATGTTCAAGTTTGGTTTGCCCTAGGAGAAAAAAAAAGTATTTATAATCAGCATGGCAGCGTCGAGACCCCCACTTTAGCGCTGAGACACCACTCTTTGAAATAAGGAAAAAATCATGTAGAAGCGTCTTGATGCTTTAGAAAGACTCCTTGGGCTCCCTCATTTAGCGTCTCGATACGCTACCAACGTTGAGCAAGTGTTACCAAAGCATCAAGTATGGCTTTGTTGGGTGATTTTTTTGTAGCGTCAAGATGCTTCAAAAGAGCGTCTTGATGCTACCTACACGGGTTCTTTGGCTTGAATGCTTGTTGCAGCAACATTTTGACTCCCAAAATGGCTTCTCTACACTATCGTCTTGAGTCAAATGGCTTGATCTTTATCTTCTATTGACTCGATTGCTCAATTTAAGTCCAAATAGCCTCTTTTTTATTTCAATTCTTCCAAGATGCTCTAGTTAGCTCCAAAGTACTCGATCCCTACATAATAGACAAATAAGCACATAAGAGTAACCAAACTAGCATGAAATAATAAAGTTTATAAATAGCACATTTGAGGCGATATCACATGCTTAGATACATGCATGCACATACTGTTTACTACTCACCAATAACTTGAAGCAAATTTATTCTAAATGTAGTTAGCAATAAAGGTGAATAAGAGACTTGGTATAAGGGTGGTAAATCCTCTCTTTTGGATGTTGTAACTATTAATTTTAGAGCAGAGAAAGAGAAAAAGGAGAGAATGTAGTAGATGGCTATGGTTTTTATTGAATATAGATTTCATAAATAAATATAAACCTAAATGATCTATTTATACTAAATCGAATGACACAATTCAAAATACTAAGCAAATCTAAACCATACAACTTAATCTAAAATATACATAATTCAAAAGATAATATCTAACAATATTTATAATCTAATAGTAACTTGTAAGCAAGGTTTTAAATGTCGATGTTAATGAAAATATCGATAATTTTTTTTGGGTTATCAATAAAATCTTGATGTCATGTCAGTGGATATTTCTACAAAAATTGTAAAAAAATCCATAATTGTAAGCATTTCACTTTTTAAATAAATTAAAAAAACTTCTTGATACTGGTATTGTGCCCACATTAGTGATATTTTGTAGATACTTTTGTTATATTCCATCAATTTTTTTATGATATAGTGAAAATCTTGATTCACCCTTAACACCGACGTCGAATCCGTGGACATATAAATATGACGATTGAAATGTTTGATTTACCGACGAAAATTAATACCCTGGTTGTAAGGCGCTACGAGACTTGAATGATTTTCCTTTTATCTCCCTATGGAAAGTGGAAGTTAGCTCAAGGTAACTATTGCATAATTTTATGAAATGGTAAAACACCCCGTTTGATAATTATTTGATTTTTGAAAATTAAGCTTATAAATATTACTTCCATTCTACGAGTTTATATCTTTTGTTATTTACAAAATTTGTTGTTGTTTTTGAAATTTGGTTAAGAATTCAAATATTTTCTTTGTAGATGAAATCCATAGTAGAAAAATGACGAGAAAACAAACATAATTTTCAAAAACCAAAAACTAAGCCCCCGCTTGATAACAATTTGGTTTTTAGTTTTTGAAAAATATTAAGCCTATAAATACTACTTCTACCTATGATTTTCCTTGTTTTGTTATCTACTTTTTACATATGTTTTCAAAAATCAAGCCAAGTTTTGAAAACTATAAAAAGTAGTTTTCAAAAACTTATTTTTGTTTTTGGAATTTGACTAAGAATTCAAATGTTTCCTTAAAAGAGATGAAAATTATTGTAGAGAAATTGAGAGAACAAGCTTAATTTTCAAAAATCAAAAACTAAAAATCAGATAGTTATCAAACAAGATCTAAATGCTTATCAAATGGGATCTAAAATACATGGGTTCACTTTGTGTTCATGAATAATATTTTCAAATTATACACGTCATTCTCAGTGAGAGGATCATATAGTTAAAAATCCAATATAAATTGATTTGAAGGGCCCTATAGTTCGGATGGAGAGAAAATTTTGCATGTTTAATTTCCTAAACCTCGATCACTTCATATTTATCTTTTTCCTTAGTATTAAAAATAATAAATCATCTTATTTTCAAATAAGAAATGAAAGCAGAGGAAATTAAAAACACATTATCTAGTGCTTTTCACGACTTGTCAACTTGAGGATAGTTTAATTAGTAGAGGTCAAAGGTTTGAATCTCCACACTCAAATGCTCTTGAACTAAAAAAAAGTATTTCTCAGGACTGTGGTCTCAAATGCATAAAGAAAACCAGATATTATGGTTGCATTTTCGCTCGCTAGAGCTATATCGATAATGTTTTTGCTATAACTTTGGGATTTAAAAAAAAAAAAAGGAATCTCAAGAGTTACATCGTTAAAGAGTTTAATAATCATTGAGATTAATTTGATTATAATAATGTCAACTTGAGTATAGCTCAACTGCTTAAAGCATATATATATGTGTGTGTATATATACATATATACGTACATATTCGACTAAGATATTAGAGGTTCGAATCACTCACGCCAATTGTTGAACTAAAAAACCTTATTGCAATTGTTGAATGTTTATTTAAATTTTACTATATTTTTTATAAATACTTTTGAAATTTTTATTTTTATAATATTACACTTTCTCGTTATGTTATATTGACCATCAAACACTTATTCGATAGAAAATTTTAATGGATGGCAAATTTGGATGTGCATATAAAAAATTGTCCGTGTAAAAGTTGGATATTTTGTAACAAAAAAACAATAGTAAAAAATTTATAATAGCCAAAAAAGGAAAAAATATTTATATGTTTTTTAAGTGTTGTTTATGTCCCACTTTAACAAACTTGTACTTTTCAAAGCCCTGCAAGTCTTTTTTTAATGGGTTTTTTTTAGAACTATTTAAATGGTTTGTTAATATCTTGACCATTTCATTTTAAAAATAGTACTTTTACCAATTTGTTCTGTTTTGTTACACTTTTTCAATCAATAAAAATTATGAGAATAAATAAATAGTATTTAGTGGGAGCTTGATTATACAATTTTATAATCTGATGAACCTGTAGTGATTAAGAGATGTGTGTCAAAATGAAAGAAGCAAATATTGTCTATTTGTCTAAGTTTGCATGGATTTGTTTTTAGTTTTACCTAAAATATCTCATATCAATGAAGATATTGTCACTATATATATATATATATATATATAGTTGATTTTCTCCGCTTATAATGCCTCACATAAAATTACTGTCTCATCTGCCTTCAAATAGTCTTTCATCTGTCCACTCTCGACATTAGGAGTTTACTCTCGTCCAAATCAACTTTCTTTAGAGAAAAAATATTTATTAGATAAAGCTCAACAATAAATCATATTTTGGGATGAGCAACGATGATGATCATTCCATATCACACTTTTAACTCCTCTCAAATGAAGAGGATCTATTGAACCTCCCTTTAAAAATATTTCTATTAGAGCATGCCACTCATTTTATAAAGCTCAACTATGAAGACCAAATTGCCAAGATAATCAGGGTTCACCACTTTTTATTTGGTACTGGATAATATCCAATATTTGGTACAATACAACTAAGTTTTGGACATGACTCTAATATTATTTATTAGAATAACAGGTCTCTCCATGATAGTATGATAACTGTCCACTATGTATTTAAACCTGCATGAATTTATTTTTGGTTTGAATCAAAAGGCTTCGTACAAATAAAGGTGTCGTCAAGCGTAAGCCTTAATATAGCCTCGACAGGTTATACACTTTTTAAGGCTTGCATTAGATGAACTTGTTGTCATAGGACGTGGTTTTTTGTTTGACTAACATTACTAGAAAAATGTAAATTTGCATTCGAGATTTGAAAATTTAGATTTTATATATATTATTCAACTAGAGCCACTTGAATTCAACATTTGTCAACCATTAAATCGAGTGATTATTAGAACACACTAAATTTCATTGAACATAACATAGTTAGACCAAGTGCTTGATTTGATGTGGCTGAGCAATGCAACAGCTTTTCTTCTATGCTAAAATGGACTTTGATTGCACCAATTCCCTCTGCAAGAGAACTTCCTTCAAATTCAACATTCAAATGAATCTAAAACCATTATCTTATGAATTATGAGCAACCCACTTAACCTTTGAAGAACAACAACAATCCCATTAAAGTTTTTCTTTATATATACTTCACTTGCCTTCAAGGTTTCAACCATATTAGCTTCATTTTTTTTTTCTCAAGAACTCACTTGGTAAGGAATAGTCAAAGATACTTATTTTTGTAAGATTAGCTATAGCAAATATATATAGTAAACTTCATTTGAAACCTTTGAATCTTTAATATGTCTTATTTTTTATAAGCATTATTTTAGTAGTGTATAACACAACCCTTTTGCATGCTTATTAACAAGTTTGTTGTCCTTAATTTTACAGTTGGAAAGAGATCAAGGAAAATTGAAGAAAAATGGTGAGGACTCCCAAGGTTGCAGTGGTGAACATCATGTTGGTGCTGTTGCTCACAAGCTCTTGGTTGCTTATTGATGGGAAGCGACCTTTACTTCAAATGAAGAATCAACATCAAGAGCAGCATCAACTTGAGATGGAGGATAATAAAAATGAAGCCAATGACAAACATCATGAATGTTATAGGACTAGTTATTCATGCTGGAGGAAGGACGCAAAAGTTGTGAACAATCCCTAAGCTCCATTTGATAATTATTTTAGTCATGTTTGATAACCATTTTATTTTTTATTTTTGAAAATTGTGCTTTCTTTTTCACAATTTCATTACTATGATTTTCATCTTTCTTAATGAAACATTTGAAGTTTTAGCCAAATTTCAAAAAAAAAAAAAAAGTTTTTAAAAACTACTTCTTTTAGTTTTTAAAACGTGACTTGAATTTTGAAAACATTTATAAAAAGTAGATAATAAAACAAAGAAACTAATATAGGTGGTAGTACTAGTGTATATAAGTTTAATTTTCCCAAACTAAAAGTCAAAATCAAATAGTTATCAAATAGAATTTTAATTTTTTTGGTTTCTAGTTTTTGAAAATTTAGCTTACAAACACTATTTTTACCTGTGAGTTTCTTGGCTTTGTTATCTACATTCTAAAAATATTTTCAAAAAATAATTCAAACCAAGTTTTGAAAACTAAAAAAAAAAAAAGTTTTTAATTTTGTTTTAATAATTTAGCTAAGATTTCAAATGTCATTTCTTTAAGAAAGGTGAAAATCATAATAAAGAAATTGTGAGGAAACAATATAATTTTAATTTCAAAAATAAAAAATAAAAAAAACAAAATAGTTATCAAACTAAGCTTAAATTAAGCTTAAATTACTTTAGATGTCGAGAAAAAAACTCTTTCTGTTATGAAGACATGATGATATGACTATGTACATAAATAAGATATAATATGACTGTGTATAAATTTAGTTATGATCTTGTATTTTATATTGTATTGGAGAATGTATTTTCTTGTACTTTTATTTGTAAAATAAAGAAAGGAGTTTTTGTAATTGTTGAAGTTGAATGAAATGTTTATTTCTTAATTGATGATTTGATAAGTTTCTTGTTATTATTATACTATCAGGGATATTTTGAGATGTGTGTAAAGGTAGCTGGGGTTAATATGGATCAAGATTAATAGATTTTCATGGTGAAAATATTTATTTGTTATTTTTGTTTATTTGTATGTATATAACGCATATTGCAGTGTTTGTGTAAGATTTATCTCGATGAGAATGATACTAGGTCTGAGGAAACTTAAAAGGATATCGATTCTAAAATAATGATTATATTCTTAATTTTTGGTTAACTTACAAGTTTAGTCCTTGAACTTTTAAGGTTGCATCTATATGGTCACTGGACTTTAAAAAATGTCTAATAAATCTTTGAACTTTCAATTTTGTGTCTAATAGACCCTTTCGAAACTTTTAAAAATTAATGGATCTATCGGATATAAAATTTTTATGTCTAATAGGACTTTGAATTTTCAATTTTGTGTCTAGGGATCTATTGGACACAAAATTGAAAATTTAAGGATTTATTAGACACATTTTAAAGTTTAGGAACCTATTAGACACTTTTTAAAGTTCAGTGACCAAATAGATATGATGAAGACTGCAGTGGAACCAACAAGATACCATGACCTAAGTGCAAGTGCATAGTACTGGTTGGGTTGTCGAAGCCCACCAAAATAAAATCGATTCTCCTATTTTAGCTTGTAGAATTTAGTGGAACCAGGTCAAATCCCAAGAAAACCAATCTAATTAATTTCTCAATGTTAAATTGAAACAACAAGCAAACAGAGAAGTTTTGGATTTTAAAAAAAATTAAAATAAAATAAAATAAAACAAAGGCAAATAAACGCAGGGAAAAAAAAATCAATCTTACCAAAGTTTCGAATTCAAGGTACAGTCTCATCCAATTGTAATTCTAATCCTATGCTTACAAAAATAAATCAATTAACACTTGCTCGGAAAAGTCGTGATAAATTTAATTCTCCTAAATCAATGATCCTAGCTAACAAAACGTTACAATCAAATCTTGTTATCTAGTTAAGTGGGCAAGATAGCGTTTCATATTAATTTAATAACAACATTAAGAAAGATGGGAAGGCTAAAACAAGACTAATTAGGTGAGATAACTACAACCTAATCAATTTTTCTTCTTTAATTCTAGAGTTTATCATGCAAGCAATGTAATCATGGAAAAACTATAAAAACACACACAAGAGTCAACTCTTTTGTTACCTAATTCAATCATTTAAGACAATTACCAAATCATGAAATCATGCATAGCAAACAAACAAGCAAGCAATATCAATCGAGTTGTGTCAATTCAACCAATATTAAATGCTCATAAGAATAAAAGCAAGAAGAAAATAATTATTGGATTGATAAAATTACACTACAACCTTCACACTCTTACAATTGGACTCGAATTGAATCAGAAACATGAAATCTAGCAGCTCATCATGACGATATAGCCAAAATTCGTCATGGTTCGATTGTTACAAAAGTTCAAGAAAAAATAAAGAACTAAAACTCTAAAAGTGTTTAAAATCTTCAGTTTCCTCAATGTCGAGCCCATCCAATATTGATTTTGTTTTTGAATATATTCTCCTTTTGATTTATTGAGTTTTATTCTTTTGATCCAAATTTGACCATAACTCATGGAAAGGATGAAAGATAAAAAGAAAGATAGGAAAGAGGAAAATGAATTGAATTTTGTGTTGTTCTTTCTATTTTGATCTTCAATATTGATAACAAAGTTATGGAAAGGGATGCATCTTAATTTCCAACTTTGAATTGTTCAGTGAAAGAGAAGTCCTCTTCAAACAAATCACATCATTACCATTGACTTCTATAATATAATAATTTAATTTGCGTATGTAGTTGACTTGACTAACTAGTCACTAACTAAAGTTATTTAGAGGCGTTTGGCATGCAGGTTTGCAATCTTAAACCTGAAAATGTTAAACATGAGGGTTATGTTGGAGGGGGCGGGGGGTTTATAAAGCATGGATTTTAGAAAACTGAGTTTGAGGTACATGTTTAGGAAGTCTTGATTTAGGAAGTCTTGATTTAGGAAGTTTGTGCTTGGAATACAAGTTTAAGAAGCATGGGTTTGTAATCAGATTTAGAAATATTATATTTGTGAAACTTTTAATTGTATTTAATCAATGATTAGATTTTAGATTACTTTAAAATTTTTATTTTAATGATTTATTTTTGTCATTTTAATATAGTTAAGTTAAAAATAAATTGATTTTTTTTATTGTTCAAATATAAATAAATTAAAAATTAAAATTGTTTCTTATATTTTTGTTATTTTAAATTGACTAATTTAATTATATAAAAATGACTAAATTAAAAACAAAATACATTTGATAGTTTTTTCTTTAAATTGACTATATCAAAAATAAAAAAATATATTTTCTTTTTATATGACTAGGTTGAAATTAAATATCATACATTTTTTAAACTTTGAATACGACTAATTTTTAAATTAATTTTTTTAATATGGCTAATTTAAAATTAAATATGATTTATTTTACTAATTTTATTTTAGTAAGTGTGTAGTTTAAATTCAATTCAATTTCAATTACTTTTTCAAAATTTTTTAAACTAATATTTGTTTCCATCAATTTTGAAATTGTGATTTGTGTGTGTGTGTGTGTATATATATATATATATATATATATATATATATATATATATATATTTTGCATAATTTGAGATTTTAATTTTATTAACTTAATATGCAAATTAACTATTTAATTCGTTATTCATTTTATTTGTAGATAACTAAGCTAAATATAAAAACATTAATTTAGAGGTATTGTTTTAATACAAATAAGTTAGTTTTTTATTTTTTATTTTTATGTGTTAACTTAAATTAAATACTATTTTTTTTATTTTAATATTAGTAAGTTTAAAATAAACTACTGTTTTTATGTTAAACTCTATTATTGGAAATTATATATTTTTGGTCAAATTACATTTTTAATCCCTAAAGTTTTATTTTAATTAAATTGACTAACAGAAAAAAAATTAAAAAGTTGCAGACAATGCATTTGAAGCTATTAAGGGAGTCGTTGGTATAAACAAAGATGAAAAAAAATATAAGAGATGGATGAAGGGAGGAAAAAAGAAAAAACAGAGAAAAAGAGAAAGTATTAAAAAAAAAACTAATAATAATAAGTAAAAAGTCCAATGGAAAGAAAAAGAAGAGAGAGAGAATAAATAAAACATAAATCAATAAAAATATGACACAGCATGCAAGTTTCTTGCTATTTTAGTATACTGTCTTTTTGATGTTAATCAGCATTCACTTCTAATTTGACAGTCAAAAGTCCTCAAGCTAACACCATAGATGTCTCTAACTACACACCACAATCCTTCTTTTATTCTATGCGCAGAGATTGAATATATGATAATAGATCTTTTTAGTATCTCTATAATTACCTATAATTTAAATATTGGGTAAAACTATAAACTATACCATTGAACTTTTATTACATGTGTAAATAGTATACGATAATGTAATTTGGGGTGCGACTAAAGTCCCACATTTGCTAGGAAATGACATCATATTAAATCACCAATCAATCTAAAAGCTTAAGCTGATAGATTATGACAAATTTAATTATATAAACACTTTAACATTTCTCCTTACTTGTGGGCTTGAAAATTTGTAGAAGGCCCAACAAGTAGACATCAATATTAATTAGCGAGGAAATTAAAATGATATTACAGGGGTTCAAACACACATCATTTTGCTCTTATACCATGTTAAATCACCAATTCAACTTAAAGCTTAAGCTGATAGATGATGGTAAATTTAATTACATATACACTTTAATACATCATAGATATACAAGTGAGTGGCATCATCTATCCATTGGTATGAGACATTTTCCAATGCAACAAAAAACAAGGTTGCATGAGTTTATGTACAAAAGTAGACCAATATCATATCATCTTTAAAATGTAGATGGGTTCGTTGTCCATAACACATAATTTTGAATTTAAAATAAAATAGTAAATATTTTACTTTGGAAACTTGCACGAATTATATCATTAGAGGAAAAATTTCTAGTAACAATATTGAAAAAAGAAGGGAAATTTGCACAGAAGACTCATTTTCACGCTCATCGATGTCATTTGACCCGTGTTTTGAAATTAATGACATATGACCATTTCCGTACTCTCTGTATCCCGTCCAAATTACCGTGAGGGCATCGTACTCTCATTCTTGTTCTAACTCTAGCTCTCTAGTTCTCGATCTCGCTCTAGCTCGTTCTCGCTCTCGCTCTAGCTCGTTTTCTCTCTTGCTTTAGCTCGTTCTCGCTCTCGCTTTAGCTCGTTTTCTCTCTCGCTCTAGCTCGTTCTCGCTCTCGCTCTAGCTCGTTCTTGCTCTCGCTCTATGTTACGACCCGAACCTACTACGACTCTCTAATGCGGAAGCACGACCTAGTTACCTCGCTCATGCCCGAAATTTTGGCAGCATGACGACGTAACTAGGAGAAAACCAAAATTTTCAAAGACCTGGAAAAGACATGAACACTTCTATAATTCAGGAAATATACTCAGCACCCACCAAACTACGATATATAGTGCTGAACTCAACCAATAGACAACCAAACCTAAGAACTTCTAACCAAGCACACGAAACTAAAGAATATTTAGGATTTACAAACCAAACACCTAACAAGGAACAAGGAAATAAAACTAAAAACTAAAATAGGGAAAAGACATTTGGTGGAGTCTCCATAGTCTCGTCAAGTCATTGTCTTCGTCACCCGCCTCGAGGTTGTGCACAATCTGCAATGACAAACAAAGTAGCACGCGTGAGTATAAATATACTCAGTAAGCAGCCTACTCAAGAAACCACAGAATAAAGAGATCATACCAAGGAAGGAATTGCCCCTACTCACTTTCATGCTCAAATTTCGATACTTATCCTAGTGACTAAAACTCAAATATCCTTCCTCAACCTTCACCACTTCCTAACCCTAACTTCGTGTCTTATTTGCGAGTCCTGTAATCTAGAACCCAAACCTGTGAAGGTCTATAACCCTCACACTCATCTCAATAGATAAATCACCCCTAGGCTAGCACACAGGCGCTAGGGAACTGCATCCCCTATGCTCATCACATCATGATAGCCACACAGGCAACCAGGGAACACATCCCCTCAGCTAGCATACAGACAATAGGGAAACACATCCCCTATGCTCAACACAGTGGGGAATCACCCCTAAGCTAGCTCACAGGCAATAGGGAAATACATCCCCTATGCTCATCACATCATGATAGCCACACAGGCAACCAGGAAACACATCCCCTCAGCTAGCATACATGCAATAGGGAAACGCATCCTCTATGCTTAACACAGTGGGGAATCACCCCTAAGCTAGCTCACAGGCAATAGGGAAACGTATCCCCTATGCTCATCACATCATGATAGCCACACAAGCAACCAGGGAACACATCCCCTCAGCTAGCATATAGGCAATAGGGAAACGCATCCCCTATGCTCAACACAGTGGGGAATCACCCCTAAGCTAGCTCACAGGCAATAGGGAAACGCATCCCCTATGCTCAACACATCACATAACATTCTAGGCCTACATGCTTGCACAATACAATTGAAATAGGGTAGGTACCACAAATCTAACGGCCTTTGTATCTTCACAACTCTTTTGGAACCTCTCGGGTCCTTTACCATACCAAAATTCATCCATCAAGTCTGAATTACAATCACCAATTGGCCCGAAGTTTGCAAACTCAAACAATGGGAAAACCACCTCCTAAATCACATAAACAAAGAGAGAAAGCAAACCTCAAGCCTTTCCAACATTTACAATGTCTTACGCCTCATATATATATAGGCGAGACACAAATTCTAACGGACCCAACCGAAATGGTACTTATTTTCCAAGTCAGCGCTAAAACGCTCCACTCCTCGTTCTTTTAAGAAGCTATTCGTAGCTTATGACCCAGGCCCACCTTCCATAAACAACCACAATCGCCTCATGTTCACCTTCCACCATAGACCACAAACACGAGTCTCAAGTAAGAACTTAGCCTAGTTCAATGGTGTACTTCTCAACAAGAACTACACGTAGCCATATAGTTCAATGGTGTACTTCTCAACAAGAACTACACGTAGCCATAGCCCATACATATATCATTGACATAAAGTCCTTCAATCATTTAGTCCAGAATTAAATCCTCTAACCATGCTAGAACTCAAAACAACCAACGCCCTTCCATTCACATTCGAACACATTAGCTTAAGGTGCTCTACTTCAACCCCTAACCAAGCTCAAATCCAAAAACATTGGACTCGGCCAACCATTCAATCTAAAGTTCAAGTATTGTAACGACCGGTTTATTTAGAAACATTAATTTTGAATTATGGAAATCAAGTTGGATAAAATTTCTTAAGTATATTGATTTTAGAGTGAATTTGAAATTTTGGAAGGTTAGGAGGGCAAAATTGGAAATCTATTTATTTTTATATAAAATAATCCCCCATCTTTATCCACATTTTTTTTATTATTTTATTATTTTTTATTATTTATTTATTAATTATTTATTTTTTTCTTTTCTCTTCTTCTTCTTCCCGCAGCTCTCTCTCCCCGAAATCTCTCTCTCTCTCTCTCTCTCCGACCGAACACCCTTCCACCGTTCTTCTTCTCCTCTCTCCGAAGCTCAAGGATGCCGGTCGAAGTCGTCTGCGTGAGCCTCGCCGGCCAGCCACCGCCCCCATCCTCCGATCTTCTTCTCGTTCTTCCTCGTCTTCGTCGAACGACAGCAGCTCGCCGGAGCTCGTCCTTAACCGCCGGCCTGTCCCTCGACCCCAACTCAGTCGAAGCTCCTACAACAGTTCGTCGGTCGGATTTTGGTTGCAGTCGCCGGATCCGTTCAGTACCGAGCAGCATCGATCGCCGCAAGCCTCGCCGGAGTTTCAGAGCTCATCGAAATTGTGTTTATGCACTGATCGGAGCCACGCCAGGATCGGATCTGTCCAAATCCGGAGACAACTCCTTCACACGCGCTCTCACGCGCCGATCAGAAGTCCCACGCGCCGCCGCACGCGCCGCCGTGCTCCGACCACGCGCCGCCGTGCTCCGATTCCAATTTTTGAGCCCGAACAGTCCCGGTTACGATCGTGTTACGATTTGGGTAATTTCGTTACTCAATTGAATTTAATTAAGAACTTTAATTGGATCGATCGTTAACCAATGGACTAAATTTTCAGGATATTGATTTGAGAATCAAACCACGGAATTGGAGACGAATATTTAAATTGTCAGCAAACTTTGGAGTCTAAGTTTGGGCAAGAATCAAGCTCGTAAATTATTTATTCGACTTATGTAAGTAGTCATTTGGATTTAAGCCATTTAAATTCCTTTTTGATTGAAATGTATGTTTGATAGTTTGTTGATTTTGAAAGCATGCTTGAAAGTGGTGATTATGAGATATGAAAAGGTTAGTGGTTATGTTTAGAAGTAACTATGAGCTAAAACGGCCTAAGTTGTGGTCATAAAGGAATTGGTGGCTTAAAGTTTCAAGTTTAATATGTTAGCATATGAACCTCTTTAAGAATTTGTTCGAGGTTGTAATTGGGCAAGCTTGGACATGAATGGAGTGATTTGTGAATAGTCATTCTTGCCTAAATTATGAGTATGTGCGCGATGTCGTAGTTGGTTAAATCAATATAAGAATTATTGTGTTGGGCTTAAGATTGCCTGAAACTAGTTGCTACTTTAGTTAAGGGATTCAATGTTACAAGTGAATGAATGAATGTGGTAGGGTGGTTTGACCCAAAAGGTTCCAAAAGTGCTGTGAAGTATGAAAGCTCGTTAGATTGATGCTTCCAACCCTAATTCTGTTGTTTCGTGCGAGTTTGTAAGCCTAGAACGCCTGTGATGTGATGAGCATAGGGATGCGTTCTCTATTGCCGTGTGCTAGCTTAGGGGGTGATTCCCCATTGTGATGAGCATAGGGATGCGATCTCTATTGCCGTGTGCTAGCTTAGGGGATGTGTTCCCTGGTTGCCTGTGTGGCTAATGAAATGAGTATGAGGGTTATAGACCTTCACGAGTTCGGTTCTAGGTTACAGTACTCGCAGTTATGGCTCGAAGATAGGGTCGGAAAGTGTTAAAAGTTGTGGAAGGATGAATTGGACTTCTAAAATGTTTGGTTAGCTGTGGAGTGCAGAAAACTTGAATTTTAGATTGATTGGTTGATTGGGTTCAATGCTTTTGGGTTCAGGTTGAGTTAGGAGCTGTAGTAGAGCACCCTAAAGTATGCCATACTCAGGGTCGGGGACCGTATTTTATGTGTTCAGAATGGCCTTATGTTTGGGCTGATTTAACAAGTTTTGGATGGGTCCGAATGTGAGTAGAGGGTTACTGGTCGTCCTGATTTCTAGAATGGTTATGGAACTGAATTCTGAATTACAAAGGGATGGAGGGCTATGTGCCGCTAGCACAGGTATGTGCTTGTGAACTATGGGCCAAATTGTGAATATGATCCGGAAATAACAAATGATGTTGATGTGATAGACTACCCTAGAGGTTCCAAAAGTAGTGCGAAAATGCAAAGAGCTTGATAAAACAAGAGCCACCTGATCTTATGTCTCTCTTGGGGCGAGTCTGTAACTCTAGGTTGACTAGATGTGTTGAGCGTAGGGAATGTGTTCCCTAGCGCCTGTGAGCTAGCATAGGGGCGAGGACCCCATAGATTTATGTTGAGCGTAGAGAATGTGTTCCCTAGCGCCTGTGAGCTAGCTGAGAGATGATTCCCCATTATGTTGAGCGTAAGGATTGCGATCCTTATGACCTGTGGTGCTAGCTTAGGGGTAATTCCCCATTGTGTTGAGCATAAGGGATGCGTCCCTTATTGCCTGTATGCTAGCATAGAGGGGTGATGTTCTATTGTATGGAGGCGTGAGAGTTATTTTCTTTCAAGGCCTTAGTCAACCTAAGTTACATGGCTCTTTGGTAGTGCTCGAGACAATGCCATACCGGGATGGACTCAGGTAGGGTGTGCGAGTGGTAGTTGGATGGTTGATGAGTTGAGATTAAGAGGCAGATATACGTGCCAGGACAAGAATTGTGTTGATGAGGCTAGCATAGGGACGTTATCCCCAGAGAGTTGTGACGAGCATAAGGGTTACGATCCTTATTGCCGTGAGTGCTAGCATAGGGGCGAGGACCCTAGAGATTTATGTTGAGCGTAAGGAATGGCTAGCATAGGGGCGTTATCCCCAGAGATTTGTGACGAGCATAAGGGTTACGATCCTTATTGCCGTGGGTGCTAGCATAGGGGCGAGGACCCCAGAGATTTATGTTGAGCGTAAGGAATGCGTTCCCTAGCGCCTGTGAGCTAGCTTAGGGGTAATTCCCCACTGTGTTGAGCATAGGGATGTGTTTCCTATTGCTGTGTGCTAGCCTAAGGATGATTTATCTATTGAGATAAGTGTGAGGGTTATAAACCTTCACAGGTTTGGGTTCTAGATAACAGGACTCGCAGACGTGGCACGAAATTAGAGTCAGGAGGTGGTAAAAGTAGAAGGTGGTTGAATGAGCATTTAAATAACTGAAGTAAATATTTGATGTAAATATTTGAAGTATGAGCACGAGAGTAAGTGAAGAAAGTTTGCCTTCGTGGTAGGTTTTCTTTAAGTTTTGGACCCTTAAGTGGGCTACTTACTGAGTATATTTATACTCATCCTTGCTACTTTGTTTGTTTTGCAGATTGTGAACATGTTCGGGGCAGATGACGCAGGCGACGACTTGACGAGACTATGGAGACTCCCCTAGTTTTCCTTTCCTTGATTGTTACTCTTAGTTTTGTAGTTAGTTCTTTGTTGTAGTGTTGATCTGCAACTTCTAAATATTCTTTAGTTTTCGTGTATTTGATTAGAGTTCTTAGAATTCTTGTGTTTGATGTTGAAGCTCAGCATATTTGATGTAGTTTGTTGGATGCTGAGCGTTTTATCTAAGATATAGAAGTGTCTTTCATTCTTATCAGGTTGTTGTAAAATTTTGGTTTCTTCTAGTTACGCCGTCATGTTGCCGAATTTTCGGGCATGAGCGAGGTAACTAGGTCGTGCTTCCACTTTAGAGAGTCGTAGTAGGAAAGCGGGTCGTCACAAGTATTCTGCATTCCACAGCTAACCAACATCTCAGAAAGTCCTTATGAATACCCCACCAAGAACCATGACCTATGCATAGTCACTCTACTAAGTCGACAACTTCCTTTAGATTCCCGATTTTAGGTACGATAAGACAAAATCTCATTTCGAAATATTTACTAAGCGAAACATCTACGACCAACACATTCACACTTATACTTCATACTTGAAAGAATTACACCCACGACCACTTAACATACACCACTTAAAACAACCATTCTCTTATGTGCTACTCAGGCTCATTCATAAATCATTCGAAAACTTTAAGCCCCTAATTTCCATTATAACCACATAAAGACCATTTACAGCTCAAGCAACACCTACACCAATCCATAAATCATTGCATATTTCATAAACATGATTTTAGGCATACTCTCACAATTCCCAAATGATCAAATACATATATCACAATTAAATGGAAATTTAAAGGAACTCAAGTCCAAACGACTACTTACAAATCCTTCAAGATTCAAGGTAACCCATGAATTGAACACGTGATCCTCAAAACAATGACTTAAATCTTGCTTGACAGACCCGGACAGCAACTCAAAGTGGTCCAAATTCACCTAAATTGACCTTCAATCACAATGGGTATTTTCGAATCGAGACCAAATGAGGCTATTCAACCACCGAACCAACACCCATCTTGCTGCTGTCTGTATAGTGACCCGAGAGTGGGAGAGAGGCGGAGGTGGCCTGCCGCGAGAGTAGAAGACAACGAGCTGGGCGTGCTTGGCGGCGACGGCCTGACGCGACTCCACCGGCAATCGAAACAGATGTGCAGCGGCTGGGCGGCGAGGGACCACGCGAGCTGCAGTTCGGCTGCGTGTGGCTGTCGACAAGAGGGAGAGATCGAAAATAGGGAGAGAGCACGACGGAGAGAGAGAGAAAGATTGACGAGAGGGAGAGAGAGGCCTTTGTGAGAGAGAGAGATCGATGAGGGAGAGGGAGTTCGGTGAGGCGATTTTCGAGAGAAAGAGAGGCCTTCGGGAGTGAGGGAGAGGGAAGATAGGAAGAAGAAGAAAGAGATGGAGAAGAAGATAAGGATGAGGGAAAATATAAAAGAAAATTACAAAAATGTCCTTCTTAAACTTCCAAAATTTCAAAATAACCCCAAATCAAATACTTCAATTGAGAATTAATCAACTTAGTTCCAAATTTTCGAAATTAATGCCTCTAAACAAGTCGGGCGTTACACTCTAGCTTGTTCTCGCTCTCGCTGTAGCTCGTTTTTGCTCTCACTCTAGCTCGTTTATGACATAATATTTTCTTGTCTTTTTTTCTTTAGATTTTCAACCACTCATTTGAGCGAGAGCGAGAGCGAGAGAGCTAGAGCGATAGCGTTTCCGCCTATGAGAACGTGAACAAGTAAGACCGCCTCATACTACCCTCATGTGTAATTTTGCGCGCTATGCCACGCCAGAATGAGTCATATTTCATTATTTTCAGAACGCATTTCATAAGTCATTAAAGCATTGGAAAACGAATCATCCGTACAAAAACCCTAAAAAAGAAGATGTTCGAAATAGGGAGAGTTTTTCTTTTCTTCTTCTAAAAGAAAAAAAGAAGAGGTTGTTGTGGGATCGATCACGAATTCTAAGTCTTTGTGATTAGACGTTGGATCAATTTTCATTAATTATTCACTAATTTTCTTGAACATTTGGGTACAAGGGTGAACCAATGTTCACCATAAACATAAGCTGTATTTTTCAAATTTATTTCATTCTCATCAACTATACATCAGAGTTTAATTTGACTATCAAAGTACGTTAGGCTAGCATCATACAAGTGACTAACTCCATTATCCTTTGAGTCTTCTACGAAACACAAATCAGATACAAAGAATAGATCTTTTAGCATCTATAATTACTATTTAAACATTGGATAAATTATAATATATTTAAACTTTACTTCATGTCAAAGGTTAATTATTCTATAATTTTCTTTCTAAAAATACCAAATCTTTCAACTTTTTTTTTTTTTTTTGGTTTAAATAATATTGTTGCAGAAGCAAAAAACAAAAAATGTAGAACGTGGGTAAAAGTATAGGTGCATAGTTTTAATTTGAGTTATCTAATGACTATTTTGTTCAATTATTCTTAATTTATCGTTAATTCTCTGCATGGAATTTCACTTCAATTTTCATGAAATTTAATGGCAAATTTCACCAAAGAATTAATTCAATGGTAGACAAGGTCAAAGATGTGAATAGAGAAGTCATTCCTGTCTCTACCAGTCTTGTGAATATTCCTACTTTTGAGATAGGAACGAAACAAAATTCTCTACCCCCTTCATCTTGACATCACAGTTGAGTTTTTTTCTGTTAAATTATTTATAAAAATATTAAATATTTAAAAAAAATTATCTACTCATAAACAATAAAATATTAAAGCCGGCAAAAGTGATATATAACTTTAATATACAGATTAGTATTTAATTAATACTCATTCAAATAATAATTACAAAATTTGTGAAATTGAAGATTTTTCCCTCTGTGGAACTTTGACCATCACAATAATTCAAATTGGTCCTTTGCAAAAAATAAAAATAAAAAATAAATTGAGGTGTCGATCGTGATATTATCATTATCATTTAAGTTATTTAGGACTCTACCTCACCTCAATGTCTTTCCTAGACAAAATAATAATCTAAATATCTCAATAGTCGTCTATTTTTTTTTTTTTTTTTTTTTTTTTTTTTTTTTTTTTTTGGAGAAGACAATAGAGTCTTTTTTTAGTTTGAAAGAAATCAACAAGTAGGATTATTTTTCATTGTTATTATTATTATTTTTTTTCTAGCCATAGGGCATGTTTTTTTTATTTAAGGCATAGACTTTTCAATAGTCTTGCTAAAATTGGGCACCAATGTCAGTCTTAACAATATGTGCTAAAAATTACGCGCTTTGAATGCAACTTTGGAATATTGCCATAAATTTTTTAAAATTCATTTTTTAATTAATGGTTGCACAACAAGCCAACAACATTATGAAACAGTTGAGTAGTTGGGAGTTACTACTACTGGTCTATTATTATTATTACTACAAATTGATTGAATGACTAGGTAGATTGAATGACTAGGTAACTACTTCACATTAAATTTACCATGTTACATATATATATATATATATATATTCCTTTTGAGTTAAAAAATTTGTTATCAATATAATCAATTACTTATATAAATCATATTGGAATAATATTTAGTCAATTTAAACAGAAATTAAACAAAAAGCCTTTTAAAGAATTTATTCTTGGAAGTCCGAATATAAAATCAAACTCATGGGTCAAATATGAGCATAACTCAAAGCTTTAAGGATTTACTCTTTCATACTAAAGTGAAATATATGGCCTCCAATATAATATAAAGAAGCCACTAGGAGGCGAAGCAAAACAAAAATTAATGCAAAGAGTAATGGAAGCCTCCTTTGCATCATATTGTTATGTTTCTTTCATCCTCTTGATCTTTTCTCTCTTTCCCTACCAGTTCCTCTGCCAACAGCCGTATGATGGAAATGCGACCAGTTGCTCTATCAATGACACTGCTCCCAAAGGATATACTTGTACTGATAATTCTCCTCAGTCATGTTATTCCTATTTGGTTGTAACATCCAATTCTCACACTCGTGGCTGGGGTTTCATCTATCCATCATTGGAAAACAGAACTTTGCTCGTGAATGAAGCTTATTGCAAATGTGTGGGCTCTTTCTATCAGTCCCAATACGATTCTTACTCTGTTAAGAGCGGGGACAGTTATGAAAAAATAGCAAACGATATTTACCTTGGCTTCATTAGCTGTTCGATGTTGAGAATTGTGAACTTTAACTATTCTATTGATGATACTTCAATAGGCAAAAGTCTACAAGTTCCGTTGCGATGTGCTTGTCCTACGAAAGTTCAGACAGCTAAGGGAATTGCCTCCTTGGCTGTGTATATGCTACAACCAAATGAGACCATTGGATCCATTGCAAGGAATTTTGGGGTTGAGGAAGAAAGCATTTTTGGAGCAAACATGCTTTCAAATTCAAGCCGCATCTATCCATTTACGCCTCTTTTGGTTCCGTTGGACCAAAATAAGACTTGCATCATAGACCCATTTTTCTCATACAGCTGCCCTAACAGGCCTATCTTTCGTACAAGGGAACTTAAACTTATTGACATCATCATCATCAGTGCAATAGGTCAATCTCTTTCTCTTTCTTTGCTCTTGTCCCAATTGTTATGATTGATTATTATTCTGTTTGCTTATCTTTATCTAATTCCATGAAATTTTTCAATCTGAATTTCTAAAATTATTTAGCAATAATAAGATAACTATGATAGGAGTAACCCGTTGATACTATATTAGAGAAAACATGAGATTCCATCTCAAAACTAATTGGCACTGAGATGAGGTAAACTCGTGTATCTTATTAAGATTGTGCTCAAGATGGTACCCGTTTTGGATTCACCATTCTTGGGTCAGATCTCAATTTTTTAACTAAATACTCGTTTGGATTTTGATACCATATTAGAGAAATATGAAATTTTATCTCAAAACGAATTAGTAATGAGATGGGTAACTCATGTATCTTATTAAGATTGTGAGGTCTCTTTATCTTTCCGACGTAGAATCCTCAACATAATTAAATAATTTTAATAAATTAATATAACAATATGTAAAGAATAGTATTTTTTAGATCAACAATAATTGTAGAGGGGAGGATAGAAAAATCATTGACCTTAAAGATGATAATAAATTATTGTAAAATTTTACTATAAAAATTGATAATTAATGTTTGGAAAAAACCATTCTTATCTCTAGATATAGAACAGTCAATTTTAATCTTAAACTTTTAATTCTATCGAATTGAATCCTAAACTTGAGTGAGTGGCAAAGCTGAAATTAATTATTTCCTTCGTGCCAAAATCTGATTGAAAAAATAATAATAATCAAACTCAATACCCAAATTGAGTTTTAAGACTTGAAGATTTCGGTTTAATAAGAAATTTAACCCGTACAGTTTATTAGTTTCATCACTAATTTAAATATATAAATTAATTGATTAGATAAGATCAAATAGTTGTACTAAAAAAAAAAGATAAGATCAAATCAAGTAAATTAAATATTATTTTGATATTAGTGAAGCAAGTAATGTAAACATTGTACACTTTTTTTCACGCCGTGACATTAAAAAAGCTCTAAAAATAGAGCACAACTTGGGTGCAACCTGGATTACACTCAAGTGTTGTGTATGTCTAGGTTGTAAAGTGGGTTGCACAATATTTTTCTTAAAAATATTATTTTTGCATTTTCTATTTGTTTTCTTTTCTTTCTTTCTTTTTTTCTTTTTGAGAAAATATTGTTTTTACATTTTCTATTTGTTCGAAAGGTAATTCAATCAATGGACACATTTTCATATGAGTTTAACTATCTGAATCTCAACATCTCCATAGAATTATTACCAATGTCATTCATTCCTTTTTCATTTTCATTGCTAATAATTTCTTTTTTTTTGTTTTGTTAACTGTAGGCGGTGCAATAGTATTAGTAAGTACTTTCTTTTGTGGATGCAAAGGACATCAACTATTCACTAAGAAAAGAAGACGCAAACTTGGTAAGAAAAAGTTTTTCAAGCAAAATGGTGGCCACTTATTACAAGAAAAACTACTTGAAGAAAGTGAGAGAGTAAAAATATTTACACAGGAAGAACTTGAACAAGCAACAGATAACTACAGTCAAAATAGGTTTCTTGGTCAAGGAGGGTATGGCACACTTTACAAAGGGATACTCCATGACAACACCATTGTTGCAATCAAAAGGTCCAAGCAAATCGAGACAAATTGGATTGAACAGTTCATTAATGAAGTTATCGTCCTTTCTCAAATTAACCACAGAAATATTGTTAGACTTCTGGGCTGTTGTTTAGAAACTGAGTTCCCATTGCTAGTTTATGAATTTGTTTCTAATGGGACACTTTCACACCATATTCATAAGGAAAATCTTGAAGAACCACCTTCTCTTTCTTGGGAAAATCGTCTCAATATCGCTTCTGAAGTTGCGGGAGCTATATCTTACATGCATTCTGCAGCTTCAATTCCTATTTTTCACAGAGATATCAAGTCTTTAAACATACTGTTGGATGATAATTATTGTGCAAAGGTTTCTGATTTTGGAACATCAAGATTTGTGTCTTGTGATCAATCTCATGTGACTACAAAAGTTCTTGGAACTTTTTGGTATATAGATCCTGAGTACTTCAGATCAAGTCAATACACTGAAAAGAGTGATGTATATAGCTTCGGAGTCTTGATGGTAGAGCTTTTAACTGGGAAGCTCCCTGTCACTTTTGCCAAAAATGATGGTGAGAATCTATTAGACTACTTCATTTCATTGGAAAGGACTAATCAACTTGTTGAAATTCTAGATGTTACAGTTGCCAAGGAAGAAAGAATGGAGGTTATTAACAATGTCGCGACAATTGCCATAAAATGTTTAAGATCAACTGGGAAAGCAAGGCCTACGATGAAACAAGTATATTTGGAACTAGAGGGATTGAGAAAGTCGCAAAATTGTTTGGGAATTATTGAAGAAAGTAATTCAAGAACTTTGTCATTAATGCACTCTTTCGAGATTAGTGATGACGAGCTTCTAAGATGATAGCACCATCATATCCATTGAAATCTTAAACTGCATAACAATATAGTCATTAGATTTCTATGTTTACTTGTCACTTGTTTATCTTAATATTATAAGATCCTTTCTTTTTGTGCAATTCTACTTAACTCATCAAGGAAAATTGCTGAAAATGACACATTTTGGTTTTTACTTTTCACAAATAACCCACATTTTAGCCCATTGTTTGTTTGTGCCGTCCCGATTTTATCCCGGCTGGAATTGATCTCGAGATTTGATGAAAACGTTACAACTCAATTTTAGAAGAGAGTGAAATGACCATAATACCTCTCTCACTTAAAAATCCCAAAATGCTTACACTTTTGTACCGTTTGAGTTGTTCTCATTTACCGGCCCGAAATCGTGTCCGAGTGCACCATCAATCGACGCCATTTCTTCTTCCTCAAAGTTTATTACAACTATTCAACTTGGATTTTAAGGCATTTTGATCACATTGCTCTTCGTTAAGGGTTGATGATGGGTTTATTGATGGGTTTTTGTTTGCTTGTGCGTTAAGGTTTATGAATCGATCTAGTAATTTTTTTGAATATGAGATTGTGAAGTTAACTGGTTCATTGTGGATATAATTAGTCTGGTTATTAGATTCGAAGAGGTCTGTGGTCATTTGAAGGGAAAATGATGAATCCCGGGGTCAATTTCGGGTTAAAGTTTGAGTGTAACGATGCGTTTTGCCCTGGATTCACCCCGAGATTCTTTGTTTTTCCGGCCCGAGTTTCATAAATAAAGTAAATTATCTTTTATCCCGGTATCGATTCCAGCTGGGATAGACACCGAGTCAAAAGACAGTTTACTTTAATTTAATAGTTTAAATATTTGTAGCACACTTATTTATTATTGTTTGTTATGTTATTTTGTTTATAGATGGCAATGGTAGCTAAAATTCGTGCATCTGACCACTTCCCTGCTGCACTAACATGTTGTTCCCACCTAGGAAAAACTATAGTGCAGATCAAGGCCAAATTAAGCCTCCTACAATTAGATATGTTTAGGCAGACTTGTTTTGGGCATTTTTTAGATTCATATTTATTGTTTAATGGATCGTTAATCCACTATATTCTGCTGAGAGAGGTTAATGAGACTTCCTCGGAGACAATGAGTTTTAACTTGCTAGGGAAGAAAGTATCTTTTGGTCGGCAAGAATTTGACCTAATAACTGGACTTAAGCATGGGCTTAGGGATGTGTTGAATGATGAGTTGGACAGTAAACGGGTTAGGAGGCTATACTTGAATGATAGGGTTGACATGAAAGGCTCAGAGTTGGATAAGTTATTTCCAACGCTCGAGTTCCGGAGCGATGAAGATACGGTGAAGATTGCACTGTTCTACTTCATTAAACTTGCCATGATGGGTAGGGAGAGGAGACAACAGATGGATTGGAGCATGTTGGGTATCATTGATGATTGGGACGTATTTTGTAACTACGATTGGAGCACGATGATATTCGAGAAGACCTTTAAGAGCCTTCAGAATGCATTGAAAGGCAAGGCGTTTGCGCACAAGAAGAATGCGTCAAATGACAAAACCCCAGAGACATATAGTTTATATGGGTTCCCACAAGCGTTCCAGGTTTGCTCATTCCTTCCACATACTATAGATGTTTAATTAGTTGGTTTATTTGTAGCACACTTATAAGTTTCTGTTTTTTGCACATAGGTATGGAGTACGAAACTGTTTCGACCATTGCCAGGCGTGTAGCCAATAGGAAGAGTGATAATGCCATCCCGCCCATTGCTCGATGATCGTGCTCTCATTCACCTTCATACAATGTTATCGTGAATGAGGTGTTTAGCTCCCCAATGGTAAGTGATTCTGAACTTCGATTATGCTTTAGATTCATTTTATCTGAGGGTTGGAATATCTCAGGCTCGGATCAACTTAAGTCTTGTGCCAACTGCGGAAGAGCTAACACATATGGATTGTCTTATGGATCCACCCCGGCCACATCGTTCACCTGAACGAGAGGGGGTTCAAAGGGTTCCAGAGGTTTCTACTGCTAGCGGTCCGGTGCCAGATGAGACTAGAGGGGTATTTGAAACTCGAGGTGTATCTGCCACTGCTGAGGTGACTTATGATCGATCCGTGGATAGATCGAGGATACCTCAGCGTGATGCCGACTAGCCAGCAGTTTGAGGAATATGTAACTGCACGCATCATTTGGAGCGGATTGACGCTCGATTGGAAATCATGAACTCTAGCATTAAGGCTGAGCTGACAACAATCAAGGAGTTCTTGCGATTACTCACTAAGGTGCGTTACTTTTACCTTTTTAGTGTCATAGGGTTTTGAGAATATATGAATAACTATGTTTTAACTGTGTAGGGCAAATCTGTGGAGCCCCCATTATTTTTTGAATCTAGTGATGGTCCATCAGGTGGGGCTGGCCCATCTGGATGTGATCATAGTGGGTAAGAAAGGCATGATGATGTGGATGGACATGAGGACTTTCCCAGTGATAAGGGAATGGATAATGATCGCCAGACTCCCTCACAGCCTCCTTCAGGAGACAGATCAAAGCAGATTGAGAAGCCTACTGTGGATGACGACAAAGATAATGTAAACGAGTATGGGGAGATGCCATATAAGGTACCCTCAGAAGGAGGTGATCTGAAGTCGTGTCCAGATGAGGTCGACTGTTGCTTAACCGAGTGTATGCAATTTCAGAATGGAAACACCCTAAATGTGCAAGTATACACAGCCTAATGCATCAAGTGATAAGTATTTTTATATCGTTCTCCTCAGGGGTTAGTTAAATGAAATTTACAATGCTTGGGTTGGGTTTAGTGAGGTGATAGGTAACCAACATAAATTTGTGCAACTAAACTTAAATGACATAAAGTAAACAAAATGCTTAAAAGTATGCTTCAATAGCTAAAGAGACAATAAAGGCAGTAACACAAGTTTTAAACCAAAGCAGTAAATAGGGGATTGAATTAGGGGTGAAATTATGCTTCATCAAACTTAATGCTGGAGCTCTAAACTTGCTTCAAAACCCAAAACAGCTAAACTCACGGAATCTTCCCAAATTTCCTCGCAAATGGATGATTAATTTCCATTAAACACCCTAAATCAGCTCCTAGCTATAAACACTAGGTGATTGACTATCCCTAATCTCCTCAATCACCTTAGAGCAAGCTCTTAATTAGAACTAGTGTTATGCTTTGAAATCGGTTTACTCTTCCCTTTCCCAAGTTGGAATAAAAATGCTAAGATGAGGTAGCCCAACAAATCTCAGCTAAACAGTAAAACATAAAGCATAAGAGTGAAGAAATTGCAAGAAATTACTCCTTTATTAAACCTGAATCAACATAATATCCCCTAATTCTCACCCCAAGGGTGAATAGTTCATACTAAGCATAAAAGAAAGCAATAAAACAGTGATTACAACTCCTAACATAATTAAAAACCCTAGTTACAATATAAAACAGTACAATAGAAAAGAAAAAGGGAGCAATAACAGATGGAGAAAGCTCCAATAGCTCTTCTTTGATGGTTCTAGCTCCTTTCCAGAAGAGGAACACCTCCCAATGTGGGTCTTCTTCTCCTTTCTCCCAATGTGGATCTTTTATTTAAGGCATAGACTTTTCAATAGTCTTGCTAAAATTTGGGCACCAGTGTCAGTCTTAACAATATGTGCTAAAAATTACGCACTTTGAATGCAACTTTGGAATATTGCCATAAATTTTTTAAAATTTATTTTTTAATTAATAGCCGCACTGCAAACCAATAATATTATAAAACAGTTGAGTAGTTGGGAGTTATTACTATGAAAAAAACTTTGGTGCAGCCTGAGTTGCACCCAAGTCTTGTGCTGCCCAATTTATAACCACATATTTTATTTTTTTTAAAAAAAACCAAATTTTTTTTTTGTGGTTGTAAAGTAGGCATCACCAGACTTGGGTGCAGCCAAGTTGTGCCCTATTACTATTATTACTACAAATTTATTGAAAAATTATTTCTAGCCCTTATATACAATATTAATTCAATATAACTAGCAAAATAATTGACTTCACACTAAATTTACCAATGTGTATATATATATATATATATATATATATATTCCTTTTGAGTTAAAAAATTGTAATCAATATAATCAATTACTTATATAAATTAAATTGGAATAATATTTAGTCAATTTAAATAGAAATTAAACAAAAAGCCTTTTAAAGAATTTATTCTTGGAAGTCCGAATATAAAATCAAACTCATGGGTCAAATATAAGTGTAACTCAAAGCATTAAGAATTTACTCTTTCATACTAAAGTGAAATATATGGCCTCCAATATAATGTAAAGAAGCCACTAGGAGGCGAAGCAAAACAAAAATTAATGCAAAGAATAATGGAAGCCTCCTTTGCATCATATTGTTATGTTTCTTTCATCTTCTTGATCCTTTCTCTCTTTCCCTACCAGTTCCTCTGCCAACAGCTGTATGATGGAAATGCGACCAGTTGCTCTATCAATGACACTGCTCCTAAAGGATATACTTGTACTGATTCTCCTCAGTCATGTTATTCCTATTTGGTTGTAACATCCAATTCTCACACTCTTGGCTGGGGTTACATCCAACTATCAGTGGGAAGCAGAACGTTGCTCGTGAATCGAGCTTATTGCACATGTGTGGGTTCTTTCTATCAGTCCCTCGACAATTATTACTTTGGTCATAGCGGGAATAGTTATGAAAAAATAGCAAACTATATTTTCCATGGCTTCACTAGCTGTTCGATGCTGAGAACTGTGAACTTTAACTATTCTATTGATGATACTTCAATAGACAAAAGTCTTCAAGTTCCGTTGCGATGTGCTTGTCCTACGAAAGCTCAGACAGCTAAGGGAATTGCCTCCTTGGCTGTGTATATGCTACAACCAAATGAGACCATTGGATCAATTGCAAGGGATTTTGGGGTTGAGGAAGAAAGCAGTTTTGGAGCAAATATGCTTTCAAATTCAAGCCGCATCTATCCATTTATGCCTCTTTTGGTTCCGTTGGGCCAAAATGAGACTTGCATCATAGACCCATATTTTTCATCCACGGAACCATTTTCCTCATTCAACTGCCCTAACATGCCTAGCTTTCATACAAGGGAACTTAAATTTATTGGCATCATCATCATCAGTGCAATAGGTCAATCTCTTTCTCTTTGCTTCTGTCTCCCAATTGTTATGATTGATTATTATTCTCTTTGCTTATATATATTTATCTAATTCCATGAAAATTTTCAATCTGAATTTCTAAAATTATTTATCAATAATAAGATAACTATGATAGGAGTAACCTATTGATGCCATATTAGAGAAACATGAGATTCCTTCTCAAAACCAATTGACAATAAGAGGAGGTAACTTGTGTATCTTATTAAGATTGTGCTCAAGATGGTACCTCTTTTGGATACCATATTAGAGAAATATGAGATTTTATCTCAAAATGAATTAGTAATGAGAGGAGTAACCCATATATTTTATTAAGATTGTGAGGTCTCTTCATCTTTTCGATATAAGATATCCTCAACATAATTAAATAATATTAATGAATTAATATAACAATATCTAAAGAATAGTATTTTTAGATCAACAATAATTATAGAGCTGGAGGATAGAACAATCATTGACCTTAAAGATGGTAATAAATTAGTGTAAAATTTTACTATAAAAATTGATAATTAATGTTAGGAAAAAACCGTTTTTATCTCTAGATATAGCACAATAGTTGATTTTAATCTTAAACTTTTAATTCTATGGAATTGAATCCTAAACTTGAGTGAGCGGCAATCCTGATATTAATTATTTCCTTCAAAATCTGATTAAAAAAATAATAATAATCAAACTCAATACCCAAATTGAGTTTTAAGACTTGAAGATTTCGGTTTAATAAGAAACTTAACCCATACAGTTTATTAGTTTCATCATTAATTTAAATTTATAATTTAATTGATTAGATAAGATCAATTAGTTGTGCTAAAAAAAGGGAAGATAAGATCAAATCAAGTAAATTAAATATTATTTTGATATTAGTGAAGCAAGTAATGTACACATTGTTTTTACACTTTTTCTTCATGCCGTGACATCAAAAAAGCTCTAAAAATATTGTTTTTGCATTTTCTATTTGTTTTCTTTCTTTTTTTTTTTTTTTGAGAAAATATTGTTTTTACATTTTCTATTTGTTCGAAAGGTAATTCAATCAATGGACACATTTTCATATGAGTTTAACTATCTGAATCTCAACATCTCCATAGAATTATTACCAATGTCATTCATTCCTTTTTCATTTTCATTGCTAAGTAATTTCTTTTTTTGTTAACTGTAGGTGGTGCAATAGTATTAGTAAGTACTTTCTTTTGTGGATGCAAAGGACATCAACTACTCACTAAGAAAAGAAGACGCAAACTTGGTAAGAAAAAGTTTTTCAAGCAAAATGGTGGCCACTTATTACAAGAAAAACTACTTGAAGAAAGTGAGAGAGTAAAAATATTTACACAGGAAGAACTTGAACAAGCAACGGATAACTACAGTCAAAATAGGTTTCTTGGTCAAGGAGGATATGGCACAGTTTACAAAGGGATACTTCATGACAACACCATTGTTGCAATCAAAAGGTCCAAGCAAATCGAGACAAATTGGATTGAACAATTCATTAATGAAGTTATCGTCCTTTCTCAAATTAACCACAGACATATTGTTAGACTTCTGGGTTGTTGTTTAGAAACTGAGCTCCCATTGCTAGTTTATGAATTCGTTTCTAATGGGACACTTTCACACCATATTCATAAGGAAGGTCTTGAAGAATCACATTCTCTTTCTTGGGAAAATCGTCTCAATATCGCTTCTGAAGTTGCAGGAGCTATATCTTACATGCATTATGCAGCTTCAATTCCTATTTTTCACAGAGATATCAAGTCTTTAAACATACTTTTGGATGATAATTATTGTGCAAAGGTTTCTGATTTTGGAACATCAAGATTTGTGTCTTGTGATCAATCTCATTTGACTACAAAAGTGCTTGGAACTTTTGGATATATAGATCCTGAGTACTTCAGATCAAGTCAGTACACTGAAAAGAGTGATGTATATAGCTTCGGAGTCTTAATGGTAGAGCTTTTAACTGGGAAGCTCCCTGTCACTTTTGCCAAAAATGATGGTGGGAATCTATTAGACTACTTCATTTCATTGGAAGGGACTAATCAACTTATGGAAATTCTAGATGTTACAGTTGCCAAGGAAGAAAGGATGGAGGCTATTAACAATGTCGCAAGACTTGCCATAAAATGTTTAAGATCAAATGGGAAAGCAAGGCCTACGATGAAACAAGTATATTTAGAACTAGAGGGATTGAGAAAGTCGCAAAATTGTTTGAGAATTACTGAAGAAAGTCATTCAAGAACTTTGTCATTAATACACTCCTTCGAGATTAGTGATGACGAGCTTCTAAGATGATAGCACCATCATATCCATTGAAATCTTAAACTGCATGACAACATAGTCATTAAATTTCTATGTTTACTTGTCACTTGTTTATCTTAATATTATAAGATCCTTTCTTTTTGTGTAAGTCTACTTAACTCATCAAACAACTTGTCCATAATTTAAACTAGCTTTTTTCTGTGAGAGTATTTTATTGATTAATTTTATTATCATTCTCTCTCTTATTCTAGTTTATACAGTTATTTAAAACTTGATAGAGTATATTTCTCAATTAGACTTGTTGAAATACTTAAACAAATGTCGATATTCTAATTTGGGATCCGTATATTATTCTAGAAAGCGAACATAATTTCAAACTTGTAAAATTTGTAATATGCAATGTTGTAAACTCTAAACTTTTCAACCAAATAGTAATGTATATTATCAATGGCACATATGCATGCTTGACCCATGAAATATTTTTAAGCAAACTAAATATTTGAGGGAGGGAAACCGTTTGGCCAAATGTTGATGTAAGTGGAAAATAAGCACTATTCCTATCAAAATAACTTTTCTATGGATGAACTTGTGGATCTTCTCCTCGAAAATGTTCAGTGTTAATTGCTTTTATTCGTTTGGCCAACCAATAAAAAGTAGTAGCATGCAGTGGCGAATCCAGAAGTTTAAGTCAGGGAGGGCTTAAATTCATATATATGAAAATTATTTTGAACACATCGGTAGTTCAAAACTTTATGTCCAGACACAAATTCATATAGATATAATTTTGAACGCACTAATATATATTGATTTTAATGTATTTTTTTTATATTAGCCTTTTTTTAGTACATTTTGATATTAGTTTTCTCAATATAGAAAGTAAGTTTGATTTTTCTATATAAATATATAAGAAAGATAATGTAATTTGAAATAATAAGTAGTTTTTTTTTTGTTTTTTTATGCATTATAGTTTCTTCTTAAAAATAATTGACTAAATACTAATAATTAATTTTTTAGGTTATTTTTCATTAATATTTGATAAAAAAAATTAATTTAAATAAAAAATTAAACATAAATTATAATATTTGTTATTATTTCATAAATTTTTATTCTTATATAAAGTTTTTATAAAGAAAATAGGACAAACAATCTGAAATTCTAAATTACTTATTAATTATAAATATTTTTAAAATTAATAAAAATAATTAATTATTGAAAAAATATAATAAAAACAAGGAGAAAAAAAATTGAATTTTTACCTCTAAACTTGTCAAGTTGTATCATTTTTTTGTCTAAATTTTTAATTTCATCAAATTGCACCTCAAACGTAGATAAGTGTTGCAATCTTAAACCTAAACATAAAAAAGTGATGCAATTTTTACTCTAGGATAAGTTTTCATTTGAAAAATCATTAAAAAAGTACTCTCATATGCTTTCAAAGAATTATAAAACATAGGCATGTTATAAAAAAATTGATAAAATTTGAAAGCAATATGACATTAGAGCTCATTTTTTAGTTAAAATTTGTGAATTTTGGCAATGTCGTTTGATGGTTAATTTATGCATTAATCAAACTTGAAATTGGACAAAACTTGATATTATTGAAAATATGGGCCCCCTGGATTGCTCATGTGTCAGATTTGTACAACACAAAAAAAATAAAAAATTTGATCTCCAGAAGGATCGAACTCAAGACCTCAGAGGGGGCTAGAAGACTGGAAACCACTAGGCCGAAGTTCAAGTTTGAAAAATTATTTTAATTCTTTATTACTAATATAAAACATTTTAAAGTTTAGGGGGGGCTCGAGCCCCCCCTGGGCCTACTGTAGCTCCGCCCCTGGTAGCATGAATTAGGCACCGAAATAGTCAATGTGTATGGAAATATCCAAGTTGAGCGAGAGTGAACATATTTCCCTAGGTTGTTTTGTTGGGATTTATACCATAAAGCATCGTAATTAATAATTTATTTAATAATTAATAATATTTTTATTATTTTATTTACAATATAATATTATCCGTTATATGAAAAATCCAAGGTTATTAGTGTAATCTTGAACAATATGTGGTTGACATACGTGAGGATCATGTTCAAGAAATAACTTAAAGGGTCAGAGTATATGGATAAGGTTGGATGCCTTATCATGACAACATTATTGATACGACCCACTTTATAAACAAATGATTTGATTCAAATCGTTCATGTGGAGACATGTGAGTGTGGGTATCTTATATAATGAGTTTGTATAAGACTGGACCATGAAATATTTGATCTCTCTTTATAAATCCGTTAATTGAGAAGATTAATACTTTATCAAAATGATCATATGCGACTCAATCTTAATCATGAGTAAGTTATGAACTCCTGCCTGTGAAGGCTTGTCCTTTGATTTGCATGGGTGAGAGTGACTTTTGTAGCCAATTCAGTATGCCTACCATTTTGGGGACTTGACCAAATAGGGAGCTGAGAACATAATCTCACAAGATGGAATTCACTCCTTCTCATTTAGGGTAAGTAGATGAGTAGTTCCTTTATAACACCCAATTTAAAATTTTGTATTATTATTTTATTAAGTAATTAGATAAAATTATTATTATTAAAGACATTAAAGATATTATTATCTTTCTTTTATTATTATTACCATATATTATTATTATTATTATTATTTAATAAAAAAACCACAAACACACATCTTCCATTCTTATCTCCCTCGTACTCCCCTCTCCCCATCCTTATCCCTCCCTCCCACTTCCTCCCTCTCCTCGTAATCCCCCTCCCTCCCGTTCTCTCTCTCTCTCTCTCTCTCTCTCTCTCTCTCTCATATGTTTGTTGGTGTTTGGATCATTTTCTCGCAAAATATTTGGAGTGGACAGAGGCTTTGAAGTTGTCTTTGGGCATTTTAGACTTCAGTTCGGTGTGGTCTTGGCTCGTTTAACAGTGGGTAAGCGTTTTGGCTTTGGAATCTAGAAATTTAGTGAGTTAATTGCTTATTTAAGCATTATTTGAGTAGTTTGGGTTAACTTTTGGTTATGGAACTCACTTTAGGATTAACCATCATGGTTGGAGGCTAAATTTTTCAATTGGGTTGTCCCGAGCATTGTTCCAGTAGCATTTAATTATGGTGGTTGGTATGTTTTAAAGTTCGTAATTCTTGTAAATGGTCATTTGGGGCCAAGTAAGTTTTAGGAAGTTGATTATGATTTATTTGAGTTAATATTGTGTAATTGGAACTTTTGACATGTTAGAAGTCAACATTGGAGGTTGTGGTACTTGGGCGCTCTCCCTTTTGCTTGGATTAAAATTAACGTCGTCCTAAGAAGAGAAGTTTTTCGACCTTGAGTCGATTGAGAGGTAAGTAGCCATGGGATTTATTTGAAAAGCCCTTGTGTTTTAATGAATGAATGTGATGTGCTTATTTTATCGATATGGTGAAATTGCTAGATTGCTAGTAATTGAGAATTGCTTGTATATGAATGAGATGTTGGCTAAGTGAGATTAAACTAAATCTAAACTTGAGCCATAGCTACTTAAATGTGTTTGAGGTTGACTTTCGGATGTTGGTTGTGAATGTGAAATCCGAATCAGAAAGTGGGAGTAGCCCTGAGAGTGGTATTCTACCTCGGGGGTTTTCAAGGTACCAAATTTGATCAAGAACCATTGAAATGGTGCTACCTACCCTATTTCAGTTGTTTCGTGTGAGCTTATAGACCTAGAAAGTTATATGATGTGATGAGCATAGGGGATGCGTTTCCCTATTGCCTGAGTGCTAGCTTAGGGGTGATTCTCCATTGTGTTGAGCGTAGGGGATGTGTTTCCCTATTTCCTGAGTGTTAGCGTAGGGGTAATTCCCCATTATGTTAAGCATAGAGGATGCATTTCCTTATTGCATGTGTGCTAGCTTAGGGGTGATTCCCCATTGTGATGAGTGTGAGGGTTATTTACCTTCACAGGTTTGATTCTAGGATACAGGGCTCGCAGGTACGACACGAAGCTAGGGTCAGGGAATGGTGAAAGTGGAGGTAGGGTAATTGGGTTTTTAGTTTAATGGTGTAAGTACTCGATTTTGAGCACAAGTGTAAGTAAGGGCAGTTTCTTTCGTGGTATGTTTTCTTTAAACTTTGGATTCTTAAGTGGGCTGCTTACTGAGTATATTTATACTCACTTGTGCTACTTTGTTTACCTCTTTTCAGGTGACGCTCATTAGCGTGGTGGATGACGGGATGACGTCCTAACGAGGCTATGGGGATACTAGTAGATTTCTCCTAGGCTCCTTTTGTTGTGTACTCTTTGGATAGGTTGTTTATATGTCAGTTTGTAAATCTTAGTTGTAAATTGTCCTTTTGTTCCCTTGTATATTTCTTTCTGGATATGAGATGTCTTGTATACGTATGCCCGTTTGTGAACTCAACCTCTTTATGTAGTTTGGTGGGAGCTGAGTGTTTCTTTGAAAGCTTAGAAGTGTCTATGCTCTTTACAGATTTTTGATATTTTGATTTTCTCTGAGTTACGCCATCATGCTACCAAAATTTCGGGCATGAGCGAGGTAACTCAGTTTTGCTTCCGCGTTTAGAAAGTTGTATGAGTTAAGGTCCTTACATCCTTAAGTGTTGATTTCAGGACTTGAACAATGGGGCCCCACACTCTCACTGGCTCGAGAGGGACTTAGTTTATAATTAAATTATAAACAGATTGTTCAGTAGAAGATCAATGGTACTTAAGGTGCAAGATGTAATTATAGAGGTAAAATAGACTTTTGACCTAGCTGTAATTACGAACAACTCGTGAATGATCGACTTGCATGTAAAGATCATATCTATGGACACAACTTGTCATAAAGTACATAAGAGTGCAACTCTAGGTCTATATTGGAGTGACATATAGTTAATTAATGAAAATTAATTAATTAAATAGTTTAATTAATTGATTTTGTATCATTGAAGCTTATAATCTGTAAGTCCATAAGGTCCTCTTGTTATCTCATAGTAACACTAAAAGATCAATTTAGTTGAAAGAAAAATTTGAAATGTTCAAATTAATATTTAATATATTAGATATATTAAATATATAAGAGGAAAACATATTTATTGTATTTGATACATTAAATATTAAAATAATTAATGTATATTAAATACATGAAATAAAAGATATTTATAGAATTTGAATAAGATTCAAATAAATAAATATCGTAGAAAATTTGAATGAGATTCAAATAAATATAATATATATTTTAATATATTAGATATTAAAACATAATATTTTAATTATGACAAAAAATTTCTCTTAGTCTCTATAAATAGGGCCTTTGGGTTGAGCCATTAGACACAACACATCTCCTCAATAGAGAATTAGAGAATTCTCTCTAGACATCTTCCTCCCTAATCCATTGTGGATTTTCTTTCAAGAGGCTCCCACAAGCCTTGGTCATGTGTTCGAGTCATAGCCAGGAAGATTTTAGGGAGGAGATAAAGATCCGCCAGAAATATCTCCATATTTATCTCAAAGGTATGTTTTGCTTAGCCTAAAATATTTTTTTTTGTTTAATTCTCAAATAAAATCAAAGTCGATTCCAACGCTTCCGCTCTGGGTTTAATTCAATTATTCTCTTCATGTTTTAGGGACCAACCAACAAGCATAAAAGAGGGTAGTGTTTTCTTGTAATAAATTCAAAAAACAAAAATAATTTTTTTTTTTTTCAAAACTTGCCTTTGATTTTGATAACATTTTTAGAAAGTAGATAATATCAAGTAAAGAAACTTATAAATGATAGTAGTGTACATAAGTTTATGCCCCTTTGATAACCATTTTGGGCTTTAGTTTTTTGTTGTTGAAAATTATGCTTGTTTTCTCATCATTTATCTACAATGAATTTGATCTTTTTTAAGAAAACTTTTGAATTCTTAGTCAAATTCTAAAAACAAAAACAAGTTTTAGAAAACTACTTTTTTTTTTTAGTTATTAAAACTTGACTTGGTTTTTAAAACATATCTAAAAAGTAGATAACAAAACAATGAAACCCATAAGTGTGTTGGAAAAAAACCTCTCACTTCTATTGTAGGAATAAGCATAAAAATAACTGAAAAATTAAAAAGAAACACAACAAAATAAGAAACACAAGAATTAATGTGAATAACTTCAAAACCAGAGAAAAAAATCACGAATAGAAAGAAAAACTCCACTATGTGAAAAATTATTACAAACACACAAAATTCTCTTCCAGATCCCAATTACAAAGAAATACTCTCTCAAAACTTTATACGACTCACTTAACTAGAGTTAGTATACCAGATTTAAGGTATTTCGAATTAAGATGATTTGAAACCAAAGTCTTGCTCCTTTTATAGTACTTGGAGCTCATCACTTCCTTGTACCTTTCCAACATGGAAATTTTACTCTTCTAATATTTTGTCAAAAACCCTACAAATTCCATCTTGGCAAAATATTTGAAGAATCCACAACTCCTGCTGCACCTATTGTCTTCACCGACAATCATAATCCTCATACTAAGAATTATAACCTACTCCACCATAGAAGTAGACCACTTGGACTGTCACCTTCCAAGATTTTTCTTCTTTGTGACATACCGATAAATCCTACTGAACTTTATGGTGTAACTTTTACCTACTTTGCTCACCCAAAAATTTTCAACCATTGACATAACTTCCACCACACACCCCTTGCATAGCCGCCAAGCTAATGTCCGTGTGAAAAACTGTGGAACCACAAATATCATATCATTTATCATAGTAAAGCAATCATACCATGAGAATGAATTCCGTCTTTCTTCAAAGCAAATATCATATCCCCTGACGAGAGAGACAACGTCAGTATATCATACCTAGATCCCTTTGACAAATCTACTATATTAGGACAATTCTTTTTCATGTGTCCAGACTATTAGCAATTCCCAGCAACCTTTCTTTTACACGAAGTCTTTCTTCTTTTTCCAATTGCTAGCTATGAGTGGTGAATCCTCATGTGAAGTACGTCTGTCACTATTCAGATCTTCTTTCCTCTAATAGAAGTTTACTAGTAGCCTCAACAAATTTAAAGTCTCCTTCTCATATATCAAGATTGGCTTCATGTGTTCATAAGAAGTTGAAAGTGACAAGATGAGCCTAAGAGTCTTATCCTCATCCTCTATCTTCATTTCGATCACCTCCAGTTTGGAGACGATGCCATTGAGAACACTCAGATGATCTGAGTTTTTTGTACCTTCCTCCATTCGCAGAGTGTAAAACTGCTCCTTCAGGTGAAGTTAATTTGAGATGCTCTTTGCCTGATACATCGCTTCAAGCTTCTCCCAAAGCTCTTTGGTTGTCGAAATTCCATGCACATTTGCAAGAATATTCTTAGTCAAATTTAGTTTGATTGCACTTGTAGCTCTGAAATCCAATTCATCTCATTCTTCATCACTCATGATATATGAACTTCTTAGAACCTCTATTGGAAGAACCACTGAACTCCTTTGGAGCACCATTACCGCTTAACTTTTCAGAAACACCACCACTCGGTCTGACCTTTAAAGCCTTGTGTAACCCAGATTGTATCAGCACATCTTTGACTTGCACTTGCCACAAGCCAAAGTTCATCATTCCATCAAATTTCTCCACGTCAATCTTCACTAGACTCATAAAGCTTAACATATCTACTTCACTCCTAGCGAATCTACAAAAAGTGAACAACCACACATTCACAGTAATAGCCAAAAGCTCGTTTCAAAAGATCGTTTTTGATGTGGAAGTTCAGACAATGCTGCAACCACAGAGCATACTCAAAAATTCAAGAAACTACGAACCTAAAGCTCTAATACCACTTGCTGGGAAAAAAACCTCTCATTTCTATTGCAGGAATAAGCAGAAAAATAACTGAGAAATTAAAAGGAAAAAAACAAAATAAGAAACACAAGAATTAACGTGGAAAACTCTAAAGCTGGAGAAAAAACTACATAATAAGAAACATAAGAATAACTGAGAAATTAAAAGAAAAAAAAAACAAAATAAGAAACACAAGAATTAACGTGGAAAACTCCAAAGCTGGAGAAAAAACTACGTACATACAGAAAAAAATACTCCATGTTGGGAGTGCAACCAAAGTCCTACATTGGTTAGACAAAGGGAAGATCATGAGTTTATAAGTGAGGAACACTATCTCCATTGGTATGAGGCCTTTTGGGAGAAACCAAAAACAAAGCCATGAGAGCTTATGCTCAAAGTGGACAATATCATACCAATGTGGAGATTTGTTAAGGGTCAATGTCCCTAATAGTGCTATCAGAGTCATGCCCCTAACTTAACAATGTGGTAGAATCCTCGAGTGTGGAACAAAGGGGGTGAGCCTTGAAGGCATAGTCATGGTGGAGATACGTTGGAAGAGCTAGACGGATAGATGACTATTTGAGAGAAGACCCAGTTGGTACTTTGTTTAAGGGGAGGATTGTTGGGAGTGTGACCAAAGTCCCACATTGGTTAGACAAGGAGAAGATCATGGGTTTATAAGTGAGGGACACTATCTCAATTGGTATGAGGCCTTTTGGGTAAAACCAAAAATAAAGCCATAAGGGTTTATTGAAGCGATCTTTTCGAATGCTCAATCAAATACAATTTATAATACATATCTAAAATTAACTACTTGTAGTAATTAATAGTGGATCGGGTCGAACCACAGGGAACCTAATAAATTGATTTCAATAAATTGATTTTTCTTAATGACACGAACAGACACGGACTGGGGGGAACTTATTCATAAAACATAAGATAGACAAAAGGACTAGAAAGCACTAAAGATTGAGATCTCACCTCGCGCACTGAATTAGGGGTAAACAAGTAGTTATGCAATTCATTTATCATTAAAACTAACCTAACATGCAATTTTTCAGTTTTTTAAGATCAATCGAACTACCCAGGACACCGTAGGAGCCTCCCCTAATTAAACTAATTTACAAACGCCTAATTGGTTCTAATTTAATTAATTAATTTGGCACGACCAATATCAAAAGAATTAATTAAACGCATGACACCAAAGGGATAAGCCGAAACGAGTTAATTAATTAAGACTGGCCAATCTAAATTAACTAAGCCTGCGCTAACAATTCTAAGGCCTACCATGTACTCATAATTAAGCAATTCTACTTAATTTAACCGACGTGGCAACCGGCCTATTTACTACTCAAATTAAGCTAGAGATCGAGGACACCTACAGGTATATCTAGCATAGCTAAGCAACACTCTAAATTTAGACGACTTGTCAGTTCCATTAAAGAAGAGCAAGCTAGGATTAATCACAAGAATTGCAAGGCATAAAACATGCTGGAAAATAAATTAATAACAAAATCTCACAACAAAATGCATAATTACCAAGTTTACATCCCGAACTTGCGTCGAAAGCCTAGTAATCCATCAAACTGATGTTGCCGACACCGAGATTTTATCTAAACTATCTAATCTATCCTAAACTACTGAAAAATAGAGAGGAAAAAACTTAAAAAATGTCTCACGATGGCTACAAATTGGAGACAAATGACCGACGAAAAAATCTATTTATAGGAACCGACGAAGCGTCTAGATGCTCCCAGCATGACAAGGGCTCTCCACAGCATCGATGGAGGCTTTAGGGGACTGTCGATAGGGTCTAGACGCTACCCAGCGCAACACTGTTCATTTTCTTTCTAACTCTTTACTCAAGTGTCCGAATGACCTCCGGTTGGATGCGTTGAAACCGTGATTCAACGTAGAATCTCCCGAAACATGCCTTATGATCAAATTCGTAAAAAATGATCAATTAATTATATTAAAACCTCTAAACTAACATGATTTAGGCATAAAAATATATGACTATGTTGGTCCTATCAAATAACCCCCAACCTAAATCTTGCTAGTCCTCAAGCAAGACCTAAAGAAATAATAAAGATATGAATCAATAATTGCATGCACATGACTCTAATTTCAATACTTAGGAATATTGCAATAACCACAAAAGAGAAGCATGATGGAGTTAATATTAAGAAAGCGGAAGCAATTTTGGATCTCGAGCACTCAAAGTACATCAATTTAACCAAACAAAAACATGCTCTAAACTGGAAAAAACCAGAAAGTATGAACACATACCTTTGTAGCTCAAATTCTCCAAATTCTTTGCAAATCTTGGATCACCAACAATACTTGGACCACCACTAGAGTCTTCCCTACTATTCTCAGCCCTTGGAATGGATTGTGGGATCCTTTGTTAAGAGAATTTTTAGAGAGAAAGGAAGAGAGCTCAAGATAGTTTTAAAAAAAAACTATCAAAGAAAATTCACTCAATCCTTTTGTGTTTCATCCCATTTATAGGCACTAATGAAACCTCATTAGGCTTCCTATGGAAGACAACATTTGTCTTCCCATGGAAGACAACACTAGGTTGGATATATAGGATTAGTCAAGTTTCATTTAAATCAAAATTAATTTAAAAACTTGATTAATTAATTAAACCATTTAATTAATTTAATTATTTAATTTAATATCAAATATTAATTAAATAATTAGACCAATCCCTCTCTTTTATGACCAATCGTTTGTACATGAATCCCTATTCACGTATTAAACCGAACAAATATTTAAATCACATTTAAATATGTTCCTCTCTCTTTCTTGTGGTTTTAATTCATAATTAAATTATAGTACGTTAAGTATATCGCATATAATTAACGTTTACTCCCAAAACTGAATTTGAACAATTCAAATTCTTTTCTCTCAAATTATTCCAAGGCTTAGTTTGAGCTAGTAAGGGGACCTAATGGACGTACAGATCATGAGCTCCAACGATACGAGATTTAACCGGCCAAACTCTTTAGCCTAGCTAATCAACATTCGTTAACCACCGGGACACTCCACTAAAGCCCAGTGGCTGCACTCTCCTCACTGTAGATATATTTCTGTCCACTCGATATAACCATGATTAGTAAGTCGATCATTCACAGGTCGTTCGTAATTACAGCTGGGTCAAATAAACCGTTTTACCCCTGTAATTACTTCTTGTTCCTCAAGTCCCACTGATCCTCTAATGAACAATTGGTTTGTGGTCCAACCAACAAACCGAATCCCTCTCGGGCCAATGAGAGGGTGGGCCCATTGTTCAAGACCCGGAGTCAGCACTTAAGGGAACAACCTCTCTACTAATCCTTAAAGCAGGTAGGAGTGAATTCCATCTTGCATGACTATGTTCCCAACTATCTATCCGGTCTTATCCCCAAAATGGGAGGCTTATTGAGTCGGCAATCTCGGGTCACTCTCACCCATGCAAATCTAAGGATAATCCCGAATAAACAGGAGTTCATAGCACGCTCAGGATTAAGATCGAGTTACCTAGGTCATCGTATGAATATAGTCAGTTAAAACAGTAAACGGAGTTATAAAGTCTAAGTGACTATTTCGCGGTCCGGTCTTATACAAACTCTTTGCATAGGACGCCCCCACTCGCATGTCTCCACATGAACGATTCAGGATCACATCGTTAGTACTATACAAAGTGGGTCGCGTCCATAGTGTCCCCAAAATAAGGTACCCAGCCTTATCCTTATACTATAGACCATTTTGGCTATTACTCGAACTTGATCCACTTTTATGTCATACATAAAGTTCAAGTATACATACTATAGCCAAGGGTTCTTTGTTCATTGGATTTGGGTTATAGAATACACAATTCACTTTATTCAATAATACATTTACTGAATAAACCTCAATAACATCTTTATAGTAAAATAGAATATACATCCAGTTTACAAAACCACGAGTTTTAGGACACAAAACCCAACAAACTCCCACTTGGACTAAAACGTCAATGGAGTCAAACATGCTGAGGTTAAAAACTGCCCTACTATACAACCCGTAGTCCTAGACTCTCTAGGTGTCCCTCAAACACTTTAGCCGTGAGGGGCTTTGTAAACGGATCAGCAATGTTGTGCTCTGAAGGGATCTGTGTGACGATCACGTCTCCTCGTTGCACAATCTCCCTGATGAGATGATATTTGCGCTCTATATGCTTTCCGCGCTTATGGCTTCTAGGTTCTTTAGAATTTGCCACTGCACCACTATTATCACAATAAAGGGTGATAGGCAAATTCATATTTGGAACAACTTCCAAATCAGTAAAGAATTTCCTAAGCCATACAGCCTCCTTCGCTGCTTCGCAAGCTGCGACATACTCAGCCTCCATGGTGGAGTCAGCAATACAACCTTGCTTTATACTCCTCCAAACTATTGCTCCTCCATTAAGAGTGAACACTGATCCCGATGTGGATTTCCTCGAATCTACATCGGTCTGAAAATCAGAGTCAGTGTATCCTGCAAGGATCAGATCCTTCGCACCATACACAAGCATATAGTCCCTCGTTCTCCTAAGATACTTGAGGATGTTTTTAACGGCAGTCCAATGATCATATCCTGGATTGAACTGATACCTGCTGACTATTCCCACTGCATAGCATATGTCGGGTCGAGTACACAGCATGGCATACATCAGACTACCGACAGCTGATGCATAGGGAATGCGTCTCATATCCTCAACTTCTTGAGGTGTCTTAGGACACTGTTCCTTCGACAAACTTGTATCACTTTAAAAACCAAAAGACACTAGCTTTCACGCACTTGTTGCAGGGACCCATATCTAGAGCACTCGCTCAATCGATTTCCTAACTGATCACGACAAGGGTAGCTCTTTTTATCCCTTGATTATTTAAACCCATCACAAGCTTATTTTATTTTCTTCTTTTTCTTTCTTTATTTTTTTCAAGAATGGCACACTTTCTTTCTTTCTTTCTTTCTTTCTTTTTCTAGTCAAATCACATTTTTACTTCTCCTAAGCAACACATTACAAGATATCAATCTTTCCACTCAACAACTAGCCCTACACCTATCGGGGTGACAACAGACATACAAGCTCCATAAGCCCACCCTAAGCCTTAAAGACTACTAAAGGAAAGGCTAACGTGCTCATATCGTGCAGGAAAGACCAGAAAATTTTGAAAGTTAGGCACAAAAAGACTCAAAGCATGATATCATTCATATACTGCAACTAATGCAATTAAAGCAACATACCATGCATTTGTCCTCATCAAGCAACAAGAAAATACATCATCAAGCATTCAAGCTCATAATTCACACAAAATTTTTGAAAAAAAAATTCACACAAGAATCATGTCTAACATAATTGATCAACAGTTCGAGCTCAAGTACTCAAGTACAACATATAAGCGCAACTATCAAACCCAAAAATAGGTCCGAGCTCAGATGCTCAAAGACTCAACCAATCATGCTAAACACATCATCAAAGCACAATAATAACCTATATCCCCAACCTAAATTCTACATTGTCCTCAATGTACAAAAATTAATGAAAATGAAAGAAAAAAAGAAAGGGGAATAGAACACCTCCCATGAAAACTCAGCACATAGGTGGGCGGTGGCACGACAGAAACCTCCAAGAATGATAATTTTTCTGCTCAAAGATCAATTTGTTACCTATAAAATAAAGCAAAACAAGCAAAGCTAGGAAAAATAAAAACATAAAGCAATAAAGGAAAACAACTAAATTTTCAAGCCTGGCTGCTTCTAGGAAATGAAATTTTTTATAGTTGATTGCTCGACTTTTCGTGTAGCACACGTAAGGGCATATAAAAGTTCTCCCATTTCTTCGGCCCTTTCTTCCTCGAATCTACAAAGTCCACTGCACTAAGCAAGCTCTTCAACATTTGATGGGCTCTAGAAATGCAGGTCTTTTTAGGATTTTTTTACTAAAAGAAAAACAAGAAAAATCAAAAGAAACTGACTCTGACTCGTGAGAACTAGAGGAACACACACAAAAGAAGGGAGAATCAAGGTACAGAACAAATGCATGCCTTTTGGTCTCCAACTCTATCACTTGGACTTCCTCGCATTGAAGCATGGTCTCCTCAGCCTCACAAACTTATTCTTCATATGGCAAACAAACTTCATCGTTGAGCTCTAAGCCAACCAAATCAGATTCTCGTACCTCAGGGATGTCGATAGGTGGTTTCTCTTGAATGTTCTCCACTGAATGAACTAGCTGAATGACGGAGTCACAGTATCCTCGTCATGTCCTCTCGAAATTGGAGATTTCTCTGTTGAATTTGAAGATTGTTAATAGCAATTTGATTAATTAAATCCTCTAAAGACATACCTCAAACTACAGATTCGGGCCTCGGGTTCGCATCCATATGATTGATCCCACGCAGGATCGTGAAGATCGTGGCTCGCGTCGTGCTGCCAAGGAACTCCTCCAAGACTGGAGCATGTCGCATTTGCTCCTGCTTTTCAAGCAATGGGGAAACTGAAGAGGAAAATTTAGAAATTTTAAATTTTAAATCACTAACCTCTTCATCGTGCGGGGAGCTCCACTGAAATTCCATAAATTATTAGCCATAAAAAGAAACAAGGTATAGGCTTTTTTTTTTTTTTGCTTTTATTGAACTAAGAAAACTGATAAAAATTTTGTCGAATGCTCTATCAAATAAAATTATTAACCAGATCTTTACAATTTGTAGTAGTAATGGCTAGGGTCGATCTCAGGGATTGGATTTCTTAGCTTAATTAAGTACTACAATTACCAATACTCAATTTTATATAGAGAACCTAACTTTAGATTGGAACAAGATTAAACTAAATTAACTATTTACAAAGGTTGGAGACCATTTAGAGAGACTAGTGAAGATTGCATTACATGAAGTGCAACTTATGAATTTGATTAAAGAATTGTAGAATATGCAACAACCTTAAGCCAAGAATTACTAAAATATGCAATTGACTCTCTCAAGCCCAATTGAACTCATGTAAAGTAGTAAATCATCCTCTCGGTCTATTTCTACACCTAAACATGGCATTATGAAATTCTTTCAATGGCTTCTAATATTAACCTATTCATTCTCATGCAATAGATTAATCCTAGTCATGCATCTAAGTTCTTTAGTTAAATTTACTTTCTCAAGCTAAATTTAACCTAACATGCAAAGCTATGGCCAAAAGCTTAGAAAATTGATTCGAGATGCATAAAAGGCATTACGATATAATACAATTCAAAAAACCAAACAAAGTTTAAAAGTACAATCATCCAAGAGTCTAAGATACTCAAAATTACATTCAATATTCAGTCTAATAAATCCTAAAGTTCAAGAAACAAAGTAAAGGGAAAAGAGAAAAACTAGACGTCGCGTGCCAACACTCGTTCCCGTCGTGATGTCCTGCGATCTCGAGCTTTGAGTCTCCTCCTTAGCTCTCCAAAGTACTCTCTAGGTCCCAAAACAATGCTTCTTGTTGAAATTAGGGTTCTAGGCTCTCAAAAATGGCTCCCCTAGATCGAAGCCAAAACCTTATTTTTATAATCCTCGGGACAGCGTCGAGACGCTGTACCTAATTCACATGAAAAACACGGAGAGTCGGGGTAGCGTTGAGACGCTGTAGACAGCGTCTTGACGCTACAGATGGAAATTCTCTTACGCGCCCATTTCTTGCGTCGAGATGTTATAAAGCAGCGTCTCAACGCTGCTTCTGCTAGAATTCGAGATTGGAAGGCTTCACTTATAGCGTTGAGACGCCATGGACAGCGTCTCAACGCTGTCCTTGCGGGCTTTCTCACTTGTAACACTTCTTCTACTTATCTTCTATGCTTCCAAGTGTGTCTTTAAGCTTTAATTAAGCTCCAAAAAGCCCGGTTAGCTCCAATTGCTCAAAATCTACAAAATAGATTAAAAAATGCATGAAAGCTCACTGTAAACATATAAAACCAACATAAATCTAAGCCTAGAAATAGCACACTTTTGAGTGCTATCAAATACCCCCAAACTTAGATTTTTGCTAGTCCTCGAGCAAAACAGAGTAAAACCACATAATGAATTTCTATTGCATAGTCACAACTTTAACTTGAATGGTCCAAACAATAGAAAACAATGAAAGAAAACATCAACACACCCTTTCATCAAGCGATTTAAATTTAAATAATTTCATTCCTTGCATGTGTGTGTGCCTAACTTCCTTTCTATTAGTTTCTACTAACTTTTGATAATTATAGAGAGTCTTTAATTCGTTTTCCCCCTACACTGGCTCTAAGTCCCAATTTCTAGCCTCCTCACAGTCAAGCAAGTAATCTACTTAAGCACATTTTGACTAGGAGTTACTAACTCTTACACTTATCTTTTTTTTTCCTAAGGACCCTAGCTTTCACACTTCCACTGCAGGGACCCTTACCCAGAGTTTTTGCTCAATGGATGGCCTAACTGATCACAGTGGAGGTAGCTCTTTTGATCCCAATACTTTAAGCACAACTTATTGATGAAACATGCAAAAATTTTCTTTAAACATAAAAAAAATCAATAAAGACAAATATATTTTTCATTCAACAGATTTCAATCACAAACCATCATGCAAGTCGACTTTTAATTAGTTCTTAAGCCTATCAGGGTGACAACAACCTCTAGACTCAATAATATTGTTGGGATTTATGCCCTAAAACCTCGTAATTAATAATTTATTTAATAATTAATAATAATTTTGATTATTTTATTTTCAATATAATATTATCCATTATATGAAAAATCCAAGGTTATTAGTGTAATCTTGAACAGTATGTGGTTGACATACGAGAGGATCATGTTCAAGAAATAGCCTAAAAGGTCATAGTATATGGATAAGGTTGGGTGCCTTATCCTGGTAACACTATTGATACGACCCACTTTGTAATAGTTACAAATGATTTGATCCAAATCATTCATGTGGAGACATGTGAGTGGGGGTATATTATACAATGAGTTTGTATAAGACTGGACCACGAAATATTTAATCTCTCTTTATAAATCCGTTAATTGAGAAGATTAATATTTCATCAGGATGATCATATGCAACTCGATCTTAATCCTGAGTGAGTTATGAACTCCTGTCTGTGAGGGCTTGTCCTTTGATTTGCATGGGTGAGAGTGGCTTTTGTAGCCGATTCAATATGCCTACCATTTTGGGGACTTGACCAAATAGGGAGCTGGGAACATAATCTCACAAGATGGAATTCACTCCTTCCCATATAGGGTAAGTAGATGAATAGTTCCCTTAAATGCTGATTTCGGGACTTGAACAATGGGGCCCCACCCTCTCATTGGCCCGAGAGGGACTTAGTTTATAATTAGATTATAAACATATTGTTCATTAGAGAATCAGTGGTACTTAAGGTGCAATATGTAATTATAGGGGTAAAACGGACTTTTGACCCAGCAGTAATTACGAACAACTCGTGAAGGATCGACTTGCATGTAATGATTATATCTATGGACACAACTTGTCCTACAGTGCATAAGAGTGCAACTCTAGGTCTATAGTGGAGTGACCTATAGTTAATGAATGAAAATTAATTAATTAAAGAGTTTAATTAATTAATTTTGTATTATTGGAGCTTATAATCTGTAGGTCCATAAGGTCCCCTTGCTAGCTCATAGTAACACTAAAAGATCAATTTAGTTGAAAGAAAAATTTGAAATGTTCAAATTAATATTTAATTTGAAGTGTTCAAATTAATATTTAATATATTAGATATATTAAATATAAAAGAGGAAAATATATTTATTGTATTTGATACATTAAATATTAAAATTTGAAATGTTCAAATTTAATATTTAATATGAAGTGTTCAAATTAATATTTAATATATTATATATATTAAATATAAAAAAGGAAAATATATTTATTGTATTTGATACATTAAATATTAAAATAATTAATATATATTTGATATATTAAATAAAAGATATTTATAGAATTTGAATAAGATTCAAATAAATAAATATCGTAGGAGATTTGAATGAGATTCAAATAAATAAAATATATATTTTAATATATTAGATATTAAAATATAATATTTTAATAATGGCAAAGATCTTCCCTTGGTCTCTATAAATAGAACCCTTGGGTTGAAGCATTCTGAACAACACACATCTCCTCAAAGAGAGAATTAGAGAATTCTCTCTAAACCTCTTCCTCTTTAATCCATTGAGGATTTTCTTTCAAGAGGCTCCCACAAGCCTTGATCTTTTGTTAGAGTCATAGCAAGGAAGACTTTGTGGAGGAGATAAAGACCCGCCAGAAAAATCTCCATATTTTCAAGGTATTTACTGCTTAACCTTAATTTATTGTTTAATTCTAAATAAAATCAAAGAAGATCCAATGCTTCCGCTGAGGGATGAAGAGTTCATTCCTATCAATTGGTATCAGAGCGGTCTTTGAATTTTATTTAGAATTAAAGTTTTATATGGTGGGTATTTTCAATTTTGTTCATATATATGATATATGGCTTTGTAAATTGACTGTTTAGGCATATTTGTGTGGCATTAGAATTATTATTTTGATTAGATCAAATTATAAAACTCATAGAGGTCAAGGTTCTTGTATTTTTTTTCAAAACCCTTGTATACATCGCCACTGAGTTTTCGGCTGCATATACAAAAATCGAAGGAGTCGGTAAATCCTTCAATTAACGATTGGCGATCAGAGACTTGCGTTGAAGATCTTCTTCGTCAGTGGTATTACTGATGGTAAGTCCTGATCGGAGATGTAATTGTGCATGTGATTGCTTAAGCGATGGTCAATTTGATTACTCATTCGGTGGTTTCAACATGGTGAAAAAGTATATTTGATTATATATAATATTGTATTAAAAGCCAACCCAGTTCATGTGTTAAATCAAATTTATTTGGTTATAATCTATATAATATTATACATGTTTTGGTGAGTATAACTTGGTGTATATAGTCGGCAATAAGTCCATGATCACACATGAGTTAATTAAAAAATAATAATTAGCAATTATCAAAGGTGGATGAAGTACTGCTGTTGTGTGTGTACAAGTGAAGATATGATTTATGTGGGTTCAGCATGTTTGATTTCAGATTGAAATTGAAATTGAAATTGGATTTCAATGAAATTTCAATTTGAAATTTCAATTAGATTTCATTTGTATTTCAATTAGAGATTGAAATATGATTAAAATTGAAATTGAAATTGGATAGTTGATCATTTAGTTGGAGGAATTTGTGGAAAATTTTTAAGATGTGGCTGTTTTTATTCTACGGATGGAATTTTGAAGACCAAGATATGTCTTGAATTTAATTATTCTAATTTAAATTGTCTTCAATTTCTTAGGATATGCCAAATATGTCAGTCAATTTTGCTTTGTTTTAATTTAATTATGCATGTTGATGTATGTTTTAAATTAAATTGTTTGTTGCATAAAGTATGTCATTTAGATTAAAATCCCACCATAGGTTAAGCATGATCATGCATCTTATATTATCTTTGAATATAATTGTTATATTTGAAAATTAAATTAGGATATTTGTTTTCTTAATTAGAATGCATGTTTTCCTAATGAGATTAGGTTTTCCATTTATTAAAGATATTTTTTATTCTTGTTTAAAATAGTTTAAATTTTGAATTTAGTTTATCTTTATTATTTCTAATAAGATTAGAATTTAGGGTAATCTTTTAATTTTTTTAAAGGGTTTAAAATGGTAGTTTTTTAAGACTATCCAAGTGAATTATTTTTTAATAGGATTAGAAATATTTATTTATAAATTCACTTATGTTCATTAATCTAATAATTAATTGTTAATTAAAGATTAATGAATTTGAAATAAAAGTTGACTATAAGGGAACTCTATCTATGGAAGGTTCTGTCTAGACTGGGGTATTTAAGCTGACCGAAAGGGAACACCTCTAACTGGGAACCGACATGGGAGTTGAATTAGTCAAATTTTATTTAATTTTCACTAAGCATGCTCATAGTGTGATTAATTTTTTTTTAATAGTTTAAAAACTCAGTAATTCACATTAAAATCAATCTAACAACATAAGGGTTATGAAAGGTAAATTAAGGAACTTAGATAAATGAGGTTAGCCTAATTTGTCTAAGTAATAGAAAACCCTATTTCAAAATACTTAGTGGGAGAATGACACATGTCAAAAATCCAACGGTCTCTATTATTGATTCACAACGTGAGATTCATGTGGGGCCTCGTGGCGGCTTTTGGACCGTCCTCCCTACGGAAGGTGTTTGCATGGATCAATATCAAGGTGAATCTTTTGAGAAAGTATCATAGTAAGTGGGAGAAGGAAATGTGTCAACATATCCTACAGTCTCCATCATTGGTTCACATCGTGAGATTCATGCGGGGCCTTGTGGCGGCTTTTGGACCGTCCCCCTACGGAAGGTGTTTGCATGAGTCAATATCAGGGTGAACTCCTGAGAATGATAGGATTGTAGTTTTGTTTCCAATAATTGACCTACCCTACGGCGGCACTTGTTGGGATAAAACTACGGGATCTAAAATTATGGGTCACACTTACAAAGGGCTCATTAAAGTTGTTAATGATTCTTTGACCAAACTAATGGTAACTAAATATTATAGGAATAAGAGTTATTCTGGTATAATACTTGGTTGAGATTGTCTCAGTTTAGTGAAGGAATACTTGACCTACCCTACGGCGGCACTTGTTCTAACTCACTAAAGTACCATAGCATTAGAAATGATTTATAGGGTTCATTTTTACAAAATGTTTGATTTCTATGCTAAAATTGAATGGATAATTGTTTGCATGATGTTAAATTATATATATATTTCAATATTATGTCAGTTTCTCTCATAAGTTTTAATTTTATTACTGATAAGTCAAATTGAGAAAATTTTATTACTTGGAAAAAGTAACATTAACACTATAATGGTAGTGTAAAATTTTGAATTTGTCTTTATTGAGAAATGTTCTCAAAACCTGTTGCTAATGATAGTCGAATTGTTCGTGGAGCACATGATTAATGAATCAAAAGTAAACGAGATAGCTTATACATATTCTTCTAGTTGACATGTTAGATGTCAAGTTTAGAAGATAAAGAAAATGACAACAACATATGAGATGTTGAAGTCAAGATAAGCTAAATTTAGAAAAATGTATAAATGATCTCGAAGATTAAATATTACAAAATTCCAAGAAAATAAACCAAATGATTGAAGCTATATAAAAGGAAATAGTTCCTAAATTAGCTGGGACAATCATAAAAAGAGGAATTTTTGAAATACCTCTAAGAAGAAAAATATAAATGAAAGTAAATTTGATTTACTAGATTTTTGGTGGAATATAAATAATGCCACCTAGATAGTCGATAAAAGATCTACTATCAAGATTTATTCTTCATTACATTTAATATGTAATTCTTGGAAAATACTTAACATGTAGAATAGTTTCTACAAGTTAGCACCAGGAAGTCTATCTCGATTAGTGTAGTGGGAGACATTAAGATGTCATTAAGTAAAATTGTTACATAATGCTGAATATGGTGTTTTTAGTAACCATAAGAGAAATTTAATTTCTTGAACTTTATTACAAAAATGTTCATATAGTATGAATTACTTTAAAGTATGAAAGTTTATATTTCAAAATTGTTTGAAAATACATTCAGCTGAAAATAAGAACAATTTGTATATGTTAAAAATGTTGACATATACTATACTACAAAATACTGAGATATTCAGGATTAAAGAATCCAAAATAGAAAGACATTGTTTTCTCCTAAAAGATGATACTTGATTTTGGCTGTTAAGGTTGATTAACATCAACTTGAATAGAATGAAAAGACTAGTAAGAAGTAATTCTCTAAAAGTTAGTTAATTACTTTACCTATCTGTAGATCTTGCCTTTCATGCAAGATAATCATTGGGCCTTTATTAGATAGGGCTAGAACGCCAAATAATACTTTGGGCTTACACATTCTGACCCAAGTGGTCTGGTGAATATAAAAGTCAAATAAAGTCATGAATATTTCATCACTTTAGTTGATGATCATTCAAGGTATAAGTATCTTTACCTAATACAACATAAGTCTAAATTTTTGAAAAGTTCAAGAAAATTAAGACTAAAGTTATATAAAAAAAAAAAATCGATTAGGTAATTAAATCTATCAAGATATTATGATCAGATCATAATAGAAAGTACATGAACCTTACGTACTAAAACTAATTGATAGAAAATGGATTTTTATCCCAATTATCTTAATACCAAGTACAATTTTGTGAAATTGTGCTACAATAGGAGAAACAGGACCTTGTTAGACATGGTCACATCAGTAATGAGTTACACACCATTACCATACTCCAGTTAGGAAATGCAATAGAGATTGCATGGTGAACATGATTCCCTCTAAAAGTGTCTACGAGACAATTTTAAAGATTATAGAAGAGTAGTAAAGTTGGTTTACAACACTTCACCATTTGGGAATGTTAAGCTCACGTGTTGAAACAAACCTAAAAAGCTTGTATATGTTCAAAGATAAGCCTAAGTGTAGACCACCCCTAAGGAGTATAAAGTGGTCTTTTATGTAAGTTCTAAAACGAATAAGGTATTTGTATGACAAATATCAATTTTATAAGAAATGTCAAATAAAAGACTACAAACCTTTAATAAGGTGAGATATTGTTAATAAATTGGTTCCAAATGAAGCCCCTAAATAGTTAACAAAAGTTGTTAACAATTTAATTACATTTGAAAGGCAAATGGACCCTAGTCATGAATTGGATAAGCCTCATCGTAGTGGGAGAGTTATGAGATTACTCAACCTTTACAAGGACGTAATTGAAGCTCAAATTGTCATGTTAGATGACAAAGTTGAAGGCTTATTACCTGCAAAGTGAGACTAATGGCAAAGGGTTAAACCTAATAGGAGAAAGAAGACTGCGAGTAAATTTTCTCACTTGTTGTCATACTGAAGTCTGTAAGCATTATTTAATTCATTGTTGCATATGTGATATAAAAAAGAAAATGATGAATATTTAGAATTCTTTTATGAAAAGAAATCTTAGATAATGCATCTACACAAATCAATCAAATATGTTTCTTTTCAAAGATCAAAAGCAAAAAGTTTGCGAAATAGTAAAGGTTCATTTATGAAATGAATTTTACCATTAGATCTGTGAATATAAGGTTTGATAAAAGTATCAAAATCTATGACTTTGGATAAATATTAATGAAGCTTGTATAGACAAGAAAATCATTAATTACTTAGTGGATTTTTCTCATGTTTTATGTTGGTGATATTTTTACCCATTATGAATGATGTAAGATGTCTAACATAAAACGTTGATTAAGTAGCCAATTCCAAATAAGTGATTTGGAATGACTCAGTATATTTTAAATGTCCAAAATGAAGATTTTAAGGACAAAATGTTAACTTTGTCTCAAATATCTTATATTGACAAAATTGTTGTCAAATATTTGATTTTTATGTCTAAGAAAGTGTATCTTAAGACACCTCAAATGTTGAGAGTATATGTTATGCATAAATGAGACTGAACATTTAATATACAATTGGTTAACATATATCAGTTAAACGAATGGTATGACCATTGAGTAGAAAATTAAAAACTTTCTCAAATTATCTATGGATGATGAGAAATTTTTGTGTATGGAATTAAAGATTTGATCTTTACAAGATACATTGGTTCTTACAAAGATTTAGGAAATCTATGTAAAGATAAATGTTACCCTAGGTGGTGGAGTATGATATACAAGTTAAATTGTTTTGCTTATGAAGTAACAAAAGGACTTGTATGACTCAAATAGTTCCTTGAAGATCTGAAAGGTGTTTTAGATATGATTTAGTCTATCCTCTTTATTATGATAATAGTGGTGTAAAGACTAATGTTAAGGAAAATAGAAAACACTAACGTATAGGGAATCATATCGAGAGAGAGAAAGCATCATAGTAGTGACTAAGATGGCTTCTTAATGGCAGTCCTTTGGATCTATATAAAGAGACTCTCCAGGCTAAAGTGTTTGAGGGTCACCTAGAATGTCTAGGATTACGAGACATGTCTCATCTTTGCTAGGGCAAGTGGGAGAACATGTTGGGTATAGAGTATGCCCTAGGATACATGTCTCGCCGGCTTTAGTGCAAGTGGGAGATTGTTGGGATTTATGCCCTAAAGCCTCGTAATTAATAATTTATTTAATAATTAATAATAATTTTGATTATTTTATTTTCAATATAATATTATCCATTATATGAAAAATCCAAGGTTATTAGTGTAATCTTGAACAGTATGTGGTTGACATACGAGAGGATCATGTTCAAGAAATAGCCTAAAAGGTCATAGTATATGGATAAGGTTGGGTGTCTTATCCTGGTAACACTATTGATACGGCCCACTTTGTAATAGTTACAAATGATTTGATCCAAATCATTCATGTGGAGACATGTGAGTGGGGGTATATTATACAATGAGTTTGTATAAGACTGGACCACGAAATATTTAATCTCTCTTTATAAATCCGTTAATTGAGAAGATTAATATTTCATCAGGATGATCATATGCAACTCGATCTTAATCCTGAGTGAGTTATAAACTCCTGTCTGTGAGGGCTTGTCTTTTGATTTGCATGGGTGAGAGTGGCTTTTGTAGCCGATTCAATATGCCTACCATTTTGGGGACTTGACCAAATAGGGAGCTGGGAACATAATCTCACAAGATGGAATTCACTCCTTCCCATATAGGGTAAGTAGATGAGTAGTTCCCTTAAATGCTGATTTCGGGACTTGAACAATGGGGCCCCACCCTCTCATGTGCCCGAGAGGGACTTAGTTTATAATTAGATTATAAACATATTGTTCATTAGAGAATCAGTGGTACTTAAGGTGCAATATGTAATTATAGGGGTAAAACGGACTTTTGACCCAGCTGTAATTACGAACAACTCGTGAAGGATCGACTTGCATGTAATGATTATATCTATGGACACAACTTGTCCTACAGTGCATAAGAGTGCAACTCTAGGTCTATAGTGGAGTGACCTATAGTTAATGAATGAAAATTAATTAATTAAAGAGTTTAATTAATTAATTTTGTATCATTGGAGCTTATAATCTGTAGGTCCATAAGGTCCCCTTGCTAGCTCATAGTAACACTAAAAGATCAATTTAGTTGAAAGAAAAATTTGAAATGTTCAAATTAATATTTAATTTGAAGTGTTCAAATTAATATTTAATTTGAAGTGTTCAAATTAATATTTAATATATTAGATATATTAAATATAAAAGAGGAAAATATATTTATTGTATTTGATACATTAAATATTAAAATTTGAAATGTTCAAATTTAATATTTAATTTGAAGTGTTCAAATTAATATTTAATATATTATATATATTAAATATAAAAGAGGAAAATATATTTATTGTATTTGATACATTAAATATTAAAATAATTAATATATATTTGATATATTAAATAAAATATATTTATGGAATTTGAATAAGATTCAAATAAATAAATATCGTAGGAGATTTGAATGAGATTCAAATAAATAAAAAATATATTTTAATATATTAGATATTAAAATATAATATTTTAATAATGGCAAAGATCTTCCCTTGGTCTCTATAAATAGAACCCTTGGGTTGAAGAATTCTGAACAACACACATCTCCTCAAAGAGAGAATTAGAGAATTCTTTCTAAACCTCTTCCTCTTTAATCCATTGAGGATTTTCTTTCAAGAGGCTCCCACAAGCCTTGATCTTTTGTTAGAGTCATAGCAAGGAAGACTTTGTGGAGGAGATAAAGATCCGCCAGAAAAATCTCCATATTTTCAAGGTATTTACTGCGTAACCTTAATTTATTGTTTAATTCTAAATAAAATCAAAGAAGATCCAATGCTTCCGCTGAGGGATGAAGAGTTCATTCCTATCAAATATTATCCTAAGCATTCGAACATAATAGACAGTCGATTATGTGCTCAATGTGTTGCAAGGAAATCTAAGACAATTTTAAATATACTCAATTCAGAGCATGCTTTCAGAATTAAGAAAAAAATTGCAAAAACTATAATCTAGACCATTTCTTACGTTGTCCTAGTCATGATTATGCAATATAATTCACCTAGAACATGTTCCAGAATTGAAAACAAATTATGCTCAAAATTATCAGGACTATTAAGTACTGCCCACCCCCAAACTTAGAATCTACATTGTCCTCAATGTAAAAGAAAATAATCTAAAACATGCATGAACAATGACAAAATGAGTGAACAATACTGGCCTGATACGAAGGGAAAATTGCTTCGTTCGAGGTCCATGAGATGGGACAGAGAGAGTACCAAAATGATCGAGGTCCTGCAAAATGGGAACGAGATTTAAATGGCACTCAACTACCTATACTATAATGGAAAATAACTAAAGAAAAAACTAAAGAAGAAAATAGAAACTTGGGTTGCCTCCCAAGAAGTGCTTTCTTTAACGTCTTTAGCTAGACAAGGCTCGTGTGGTTAATCAATTCTTGCACGAATCCACGCCGACATCCTTGGTGAGCACCCACTCCAACGGATCCCTGTTCAACACCTCTTCTTGAAACTCATTAGTCAATTTATCCATATCATCCACAAACATACCTTGGCTCATTTCGCAGGGGTTTTTCAACGCTTTGCTCATGTAAGTTACCTTTTCGTCTTTTACCTAAAAAGATATCTTTTCTTCCTTCACCTTAATGGAAGCTTCCCCTGTAGCTAGGAAAGATTGTCCCAGGATGATGGGAATGTCATCATCGCCCTCCATATCGAGCACCACGAAATCTGCAGGGATTAAAAATTTGTCTACCTTTACCACGACATCCTCTACTTTACCTCTGGGGTAAGCGATGGAGCGACCTGCCAACTGTAGAGAGATTCCTCTAGGCTTCAGTTCCTTAAGACCTAGTGTCCTGTACACAGAATAAGGCATTAGGTTAATAGAAGCACCTAGATCACATAATGCCTTATGAAAATAAGAACTACCAATAGTGTAGGGAACAGTAAAACTCCCTGGATCCTTTAGCTTGGGTGGTAGCTTCTTGTGGAGTGCGTTACTGCACTCTTCTGTCATGCATACGGTTTTAGAGGCCTCGAACTTCCTTTTGTTGGTTAAGATCTCCTTCATGAACTTTGAGTAACTCGGTATTTTCTCCAAGGCATCTGCAAAATGAATAGTTATTTGAATATTTTTAAATAAATCGATAAATTTGGAGAACTCAGCATTCAAATTTTTCTTCTTGAAACGTTGAAGGTAGGGAATCTGATTCAGGACAGATGGAAGAATTGGACTCGAGGTCTTTGCAGCCTCCTGTGCAGGTGTATCTTCTTTGTCTTCGTTTTCTAGTGATTCTTCATCCTCATCGTTGTGGCGCCTTATAGGTCCTTCCAAATTCTTTCCACTCCTCAAACTTATAGCTTTACATTGCTCCCTAAGATTAACTTCTGTGTCACTGGGAAATTTCCCTTTATGCAGTGCATTCAGAGAGGTGGTTATCTGACTCATCTGAACTTTAAGGTTCTGTATAGCCTTCCCATGTCCAGAAGCAATGCCTTCCATTTTCTCCTCCAACTGAGCCGTCCTCTTATTCGATTCAGCAATGAAAGCTCCAATCATGTCTTCCAAAGATGGCTTCTTTTCTGTTGATTGAGATGTGGAAGCATAGTTCGAAGATGGCTGCAAAACATTCCTATTGTTAGCATATGAAAAATTCTCATGATTCCTCAAACCTGGGTGGTAATGTGTAGATAATGAGTTATGCATGTGATTGTCGCCCTGGTTGTACCCCCGGTTGTTTACATAGTTGACTTGCTCCATGCTTAAATCTCCTCCATATTGTGGATGTTGGGCAGCTGCTAATGATCCAATTGAAGAATTGTTGCCTAGACCTGACAATTGAGACAAAGCATTAGTCAAAGGAGACATTTGTGCTTTTAGAGCATTTACCTCATTGATTTCATAGATTCCAGCCACTGGCTTTGTAACTGAGCGCTCTGTGGGCCACTGGTAGCTAGTGGCTGCCATCTCTTCCAGCAGGTTCTTTGCCTCCATGACTGTTTTTGACAAAATAGTTCCTCCAGCTACTGCATCCAAGATAGTTTTTGTACTTCCGTTCAGTCCATTGTAAAACAACTGAATTTGCAGCCAGTCAAGATAACCGTGTTGTGGGCATCTTCTAAGTAGCTCCTTGTACCGCTCCCAAGCCTCGAACATTTGCTCACCTTCGAACTGCCTGAATGTCCCAATCTCTGTTCTAAGTCTGGCAGTCTTGGCTGGTGGAAAAATTTTTGTAAGGAAAGCTTGGGCCAGCTCGTACCACGTGGTGATACTCTGAGGCTCTAAGCTCTCCAACCAATCCCGAGCTTTGTCCTCAAAATTATTTGCAGCGATGGGTGCATGAACTATTCCAGAGCTTTCTACAGGGAAGACAGGTTTAAAGTAGTCCCTGATGGCCTTTTGCTCATCTGCTTGTTCACCCACCATTTGTTGATGTTGAGTTTCTCTTCGAATTTGGCGATTTCGTATGCAGGTACGCTCAATCTCTGGATAAAAGGGTTCCAAATTCTCCCTAGCTCTGGGCATAAACCAAGTGAGCCTGAACAAAATACAATAAGACTAAAGTAAAAAGTAAATAAGAGACAAAATTAAGAGTAAAAAATAAGAATAAACACAAAAGAGGAAATATACAATTTTTCAAATATAGATTATCTATACTAATTACACTCTAAATTAAAATTAAGCATTTTCACCACAATATTAATTAAATTAAAATACGCCAATCCCCGACAACGGCGCCAATTTGATAAAAAGCTTGTCGAAGGCTCTATGAAATAAAATTATTAACCAGACCTTTACAATTTGTAGTAGTAATGGCAAGGGTTGATCTCAGGGATTGGATTTCTTAGCTTAATTAAGAACTACAATTACCAATGCTCAATTTTATATAGAGAACCTAATTTTAGATTGGAACAAGATTAAACTAAATTAACTATTTACAAAGGTTGGAGACCATTTAGAGAGACTAGTGAAGATTGCATTACATGAAGTGCAACTTATGAATTTGATTAAAGAATTGTAGAATATGCAACAACCTTAAGCCAAGAATTACTAAAATGTGAAATTGACTCTCTCAAGCCCAATTGAACTCATGTAAAGTAGTAAATCATCCTCTCGGTCTATTTCTACACCTAAACATGGCATTATGAAATTCTTTTAATGGCTTCTAATATTAACCTATTCATTCTCATGCAATAGATTAATCCTAGTCATGCATCTAAGTTCTTTAGTTAAATTTACTTTCTCAAGCTAAATTTAACCTAACATGCAAAGCTATGGGCAAAAGCTTAGAAAATTGATTCGAGATGCATAAAAGGCATTACGATATAATACAATTCAGAAAACCAAACAAAGTTTAAAAGTACAACCATCCAAGAGTCTAAGATACTCAAAATTACATTCAATATTCAAGATAATAAATCCTAAAGTTCAAGAAACAAAGTAAAGGGAAGCGTGCCAACACTCGTTCCTGTCGTGATGTCCCGCGATCTCGAGCTTTGAGTCTCCTCCTTAGCTCTCCAAAGTACTCTCTAGGTCCCAAAACAATGTTTCTTGTCGAAATTAGGGTTCTAGGCTCTCAAAATGGCTCCCCTAGATCGAAGCCAAAACCTTATTTTTATAATCCTCAAGACAGCGTCTCGATGCTGTACCCTAATTCACATGAAAAACACGGAGAGTCGGGGTAGCGTTGAGACGCTGTAGACACGGTCTCGACGCTACGGACAGAAATTCTCTTACGCCGGCGTTTCTGGCGTCGAGAAGCTATAAAGCAGCTTCTCAACGCTGCTTCTGCGGGAATTCGAGATTGGAAGGCTTCACTTATAGCGTTGAGACGCCATGGACAGCGTCTCAACGCTGTCCTTGTGGGCTTTCTCACTTGTAACACTTCTTCTACTCATCTTCTTTGCTCCAAAGTGTGTCTTTAAGCTTTAATTAAGCTCCAAAAAGCCCGGTTAGCTCCAATTGCTCAAAATCTACAAAATAGATAAAAAATGCATGAAAGCTCACTGTAAACATATAAAACCAACATAAATCTAAGCCTAGAAATAGAACACTTTTGAGTGCTATCAAAAACCAAAATAAAAAATCAATTTAATTGGCAATTCTCCAGCAACAGTGCCAATTTGAAGCGAGCTTGTTGAAGGCTCAATCAAATACAATTTATAATACCGATCTAAAATTAACTATTTATAGTAATTAATAGTGGATCGAGTCAAACCACAGGGAACCGAATAAATTGAGATCATAAAACATAATGACACGGACAGACACGAACTAGGGGGAAGTTAATCATAAAACATAAGATAGACATAAGGACTAGAAAGCAGTAAAGATAGAGATCTCACCTCGCACACTGAATTGGGGGTAAACAAGTAATTATGCAATTCATTTATCATTGAAACTAACCTAACATGCAATTTTCCATCTTTTTAAGACTAACTGAACTCCTCGGGACACCGTAGAAGCCTCCCCTAATTAAACCAATTTACAAACGTGTAACGACCCAGATTCCTACGACTCTCTAAATGCGGAAGCACGACCTAGTTCCCTCGCTCATGCCCGAAATTTCGGCAGCAAGACGGCGTAACTAGGAGAAAACCAAAAATTACAACGACCTGGAAAGAGGCATAAACACTTCTATGTTTCAGATAACATACTTAGCATCCACCAAACTACGATAAATGATGCTGAGCTCAACCAACAGACAATCAAACCCAAGAACTTCTAACTAAATACACGAAAGCAAAAGAATATTTAGGATTTACAGACCAACAAACAACAGAGAACAAGGAATAAAACTAAAAGCTAAAACAGGGACAAGGGATTTGGTGGAGTCTCCATAGTCTCGTCAACTCGTCGTCTGCGTCATCCACCCCGAGAATGTGCACAATCTGCAAAACAAACAAAGTAGCAAGAATGAGTATAAACATACTCAGTAAGTAGCCCACTTAAGGGTCCAATGTTTAAAGAAACCATTTAACCTTCCACAACATTCACTACTACCTGACCCTAACTTCGTGTCATACCTACGAGTCCTGTAACCTAGAACCCAATCCTGTGAAGGTCTATAACCCTCACACTCATCTCAATAGAGAAATCACCCCTAGGCTAGCATACAGGCGCTAGGGAACGCATTCCCTACGCTCAACATAATGGGGAATCACCCCTAAGCTAGCACACAGGCGCTAGGGAACGCATTCCCTACGCTCAACATATTGGGGAATCATCTCTTAGCTAGCACACGACAATAGGAAACGCATCCCTATGCTCAACACAGTGGGGAATCACCCCTAAGCTAGCTCATCGGCAATAAGGAACGCATTCCTTATGCTCATCACATCATGATAGCCACACAGGCAACCAGGGGACCCATCCCCTCAGCTAGCATACAGGCAATAGGGAAACGCATCCCCTATGCTCAACACAGTGGGGAATCACCCCTAAGCTAGCTCACAGGCACTAGGGAAACGCATCCCCTATGCTCATCACATCACATACGTTCTAGGCTTACAAACTCGCACGAAAGAACAGAGTTAGGGTAAGTAGCACCAAACTAACGGGCCTTTGCACTTCCCCAACACATTCAAGACCTCTCGGGTCATCCACCATACCAAAATCATTCATCATTTCCAAACCATATTCACAACCTGAACCGAAGTTCACAAGCACATTCAATGGGAAAATCGCTCCCTAATTCGCCCAAGCAAAGAGGGGAAGCAACCCCTCAAATCTTTCCATACATTTATAACACCTGGCGCCTCATATATATATGTATATATATATAGGCGAACACAAATCCTAACGGACCAATCCGAAAGGCTACTTACTTTCCAGGCCAGTATCAAGACAACCCACTTCTCTTTTCTTTTAAGAAATTATTAGTAATGTATGACCCAGGCCCACCCTCAACAACAACCTCAATCCCATCATAATGACTTTTCGCCATAGATCACAAGCACGAGTCTCAAGTAAGAACTTGCCCTAGTTCAATGGTACTTCTAAACAAGAACTACACGTAGCCATTGCCCATACATATGTCCTTGACATAAAGTCCTTCAATCCATTAGTCCAGAATTTAAATCCTCTAACCATGCTAGAACTCAAAACAACCAACGCCCTTCCATTCACATTCAAATACATCCGATTAAGGTGTTCTACCTCAGCCCTTAACTAAGCCCAAACCCAAAAACATTGAACTCGGCCGACCATTCAATCTAAAGTTCAAGTATTCTGCATTCCGCAGCTACCCAACCTCTCAGAAAGCCCAAACACTTACAACATTTAATTTAGTACCACTATCTATACTTTTATGCTTACGGGGGAAAACATAATCAACTTTATTCATAACCTCAGACACATTTTCATCCTTTGTTTGTAACTTTGAATCCCTTAACGAATTTAGCAACAAGTTCAGGCAACCTTAAGCCCAACACGATAATTCTCCTATTAATTTAACCAACCACGACATCTTTCACATGTTCATATTTATGTAAACACGATTGTTCACAATTCACCACAAACATGTTTGAACTCATCCAAACATAACCTTGGGCAATTCCTTAGGTATTTCATACTTTAACATGATAAAATCACAACTTTAAGCCCCAATTTCCATTATAACCTCAACTTAGGCCACTTTAGCCCAAGACTACTTCTAAACATATCTACTAATCATTTCATATCTCATAACACCGCTTTCAAGCATGCTTTCACAATTCGCAATTTATCAAACATAAATCTAAATCATTTAGGAATTTAAAGGGGCTTAAAATCCAAATAACTACTTACCTAAATAACTTCAAGATTCAAGGTAGCTTAAACTCAAATGCTCAATCTTGAATCGCCAACAAGGTCCTACACATTATGGTTAAAATATAAAACACTTAGAACAGTCCCTAATTTCAACAAAAAGGCCCCTAAACTCCTTGAAAAAGTCCTAAATCATGGTTATCTAAAAGCCAACTCACGCTTAACCTTAATTGAGTTAAAAATCGATACCCACATAAAAATTACCTCCAACCAATGCTGGACAGCAGTCTAAAGGTTTCAATTTCGTCCAAATCGTCCTTCAATCGGAATGGGTAATCTATATTGAATCCAAAATACTGTGGGTTAGTTCCAAAATCACTAAATCAATCATTCAATTCAATCCTAGAACCCATAAATCATTTCAAATCATCGTTAAAACGCTTACCTAATTCGAATCGAATCCAAACGAGCCTATACAACACCGAGCTTGCACGAAAGTTGACCCAAAACCGGCACCCCCTGCTATCTGTGCAAGCTGAGAGGAAGAGAGAGAAAAATCGGCGGCGGAAGTGAGTCGGATACGAGCTGCACCGGTGCTCAGGCGTGCGTGGCGGCGACGGCCTGACGCGACTCCACCGGCGATCGTAACAGATGTGCAGCGGCTGGGCGGCGAGGGACCACGCGAGCTGCAGTTCGACGGCGTGTGGCTGTCGACAAGAGGGAGAGATCGAAAATAGGGAGAGAGCACGTCGGAGAGAGAGAGAGAGGAAGACCGACGAGAGGGAGAGAGACGGAGGTGGCCGGCGGCGCGAGCAGATGACGACGAGCAGGGCGTTCGTGGCGGCGGAGCTGGGCGGTGTTCTGCACGGCTGCCGGCGGCACGAGGAAGACGAAGAAGAATAAGATATTGTAGTTGTGGACGAAAGCTCGGCGGTTCGAGTGTTATGCAGTTCGACGAGAGAGAGAGAGAGCTTCCGGTGAAAGGGGAAGAAGTCGAGCAGAGAGAAGAAGAAGAAAAAGAAGGCTGTCGGTGAGGGAGAGAGATTTCGAGAGTGAGGGAGAAAGCCATCGGGAGAGAGAGGAAGAAGATAGGAAGAAGAAGATAAGTTTGAAATTTTCTTTTATTTTTTATTAAAAAAAAAAGTCAAAATTCCAATAATACCCTTTGACCAACCTCTTTCCTTCCAAAATTGCGCCTTTCAACTACTCAAATTCCAATGAAGCCATTCAAGATACTAAATTTGAAAATTAATCTATTTAAATTCCCAAAATTTCACAATTAACACCCCCTAAAAAGCTGGGCGTTACAAAACGCCTAATTGGTTCTAATTTAATTAATTAATTTGGCACGACTAATACCAAAAGAATTAATTAAACGCATTACACCCAAGGGGTAAACCAAAACGAGTTAATTAATTAAGACTAGTCAATCTAAATTAACTAAGCCCGCGCTAACAATTCTAAGGCCTACCATGTACTCGTAATTAAGCAATTCTACTTAATTTAACCGACGTGGCAACTGGCCTATTTACTGCTCAAATTAAGCTAGAGATCGAGGACACCTACGGGCATATCTAGCATAGCTAAGCAACACTCTAAATTAATACGAGTTGTCAGTTCCATTAAAGAAGAGCAAGCTAGGATTAATCACAAGAAATGCAAGCCATAAAACATGCTGGAAAATAAAATTAATAACAAAATCTCACAACAAAATGCATAATTACCAAGTTTACATCCCGAATAGGTGTCGAAAGCCTAGCAATCCATCAAACTAATGTTGCCGACACCGAGATTTTATCTAAACAATCTAATCTATCCTAAACTACTGAAAAATAGAGAGGAAAAAACTTAAAAAATGTCTCACGACGGCTGCAAATTGGAGACAAATGACTGACGAAAAAATCTATTTATAGGAACCGACGAAGCGTCTAGATGCTCCCAACGTCACAGAGGCTTTCCGCAACGTCGAGGGAGGCTTCAGGGGACTGCCGATAGCGTCTAGACGCTACCCAGCACAGCACTGGTCGTTTTTGCTCTAACTCTTTATTCAGGTGTTCGAATGACCTTCGGTTTGATGCGTTGAAACCGTGATTCGACGTAGAATCTCCCGGAACATGCCTTATGATCAAATTCCTACAAAATAGTCAATTAATTATATTAAAACCTCTAAACTAACATGATTTAGGCATAAAAATATAAGACTATGTTGGTCCTATCACTTATGCTCAAAGTGGACAATATCATACCAATTAGAGATCTATCGAGGGTCGATGTCCCTAACACTCTACTATGTAAAAAAGTATTATAATCACACATAATTCTCTCTCCAACCCCAATTATAAAGAAAAACTCTCTTAAAGCTTTATCGCTCAGTTAACTAGAGTTAGTATATCATGCTTAAAGTATTTCGAATTGGGATGATTTGAAACCAAAGCCATAGGCTCCTTTTATAGTAGTTGGAGCTCATCACTTCCTTACACATTTTCAATGTGGGAATGCTACTCTTCTAATATTTTACCAAAAACCCTACACTGTTGAAGTAATATTTATAAGCTTAATTTTCAAAAACTAAAAATCAAATGATTATTAAATGGTGCCTTAATTTTCAAAAACCAAAACAAAAAATCAAATAATTATCAAACACAACCCTTATTTTAGTTGTTGAAATTTGAACGCCGATTTATTTTTCCCATTATTGAATTATTTAAATTTATTTATTCTTTCAAAATTAGATGTTTTGAGGTTTAAATATATTTAAAATATTTTAATATAGTTTTAATATGAGTTTGAATAAAATTTGCGTTCAAATATGTTTGTAATGTTTTCAATTTAGGAGTTAGCTAGAAAAGTGGAGTCGTCATAAAAGTGGACATTGATTGCCTTATGGACAAGAATAATAGTACTTAGTCAAGAACATGACTCAACATCAATTGATATCTACTTATTTTCTTAAAGTCGGAGATTCAAATATCCGTACTTTCACATTTATTCTACTAAAAAAAGAACAAAACCATACTTTCTTTCAACTTCATCATACAAATGGATTTAAAAACTATTTATCTTATGAATAATCGTCAACAACCCACTAAACTCTTCAAGAACAACCCCATTAGAGTTATTTTTTAAAAAAATCTTGCCTCCGAGACTTCAACCAAATTGCTACAAAATTTTCTCACAAGTACTCAGCGGGAATTAAACAGAGATATACTTATCTCTATAAGATTATCTTGAAAACTACTTAATAGGTCTAACTCATTATAAACATTATAGGCAATACAACAATCTTTTTGCATACTTTAACAAGTTTCTTCTTAATTAGTAGTGTAGTTGGGGGAAAAAAACAAGAAAAGGGAAAATGGTGAGGATTCTCAAGGTTTGTAGTGGCCAGCATCGTCGTTGAAGAAAAGTATGACTTTAAAGGGGTTGTTTGGGACACTGTGTGAGTTATAATAGCATGAGTTATAATAGTCTATGAGTTATAATAGTTTGTGGAGTTCTATAATATTGTTTAAAATGCAGAGTTGTTTAGTCTGGGTTATAATAGTCTGTGTTTGGGGTACAGAGTACTCCACATACTATTATAACCCATATTATTATAACCCACGCCCCAAACAGGCCCAAAATGAGTTGGGAATTCGATCAAGTTTGACTTTGGATGAAGTTAATGATTTTTTTTCCCTTCATTTTGGTGGGGGAGGGTTTTTAAATTAGGTTTTTATTATTTCCCCTCTTTCTTTGTCTCCTTTTTTTTTTTTTTTTTTTACCTTTTTTTATTAAATCTTTTATATATATTTACTACGAAATTCTTTAAATGAGTTTGGTTTCCTTTAAGAATTTCATACTTTACAACTTCATAATGGAAAAGAAAAGCTAATTCTAAAGTTGTTAAGGCTCATTTGATAATCATTTGGTTCTTTGTTTGGTTATATACTTTTTACAAATGTTTTCAAAATCCAAACCAAAATTTTCACATATTTTCTTAGAAAAGATGAAAACTACTGTAAAGAAATTTGTGAAAACAAACACAATTTTCAAAAATCAAAAATCAAATGGTTATCAAACGAGTCTAAATGATAAAGTAACTGAAAATCAAATGGATATAAAAAAAATTAACCAAGGTAAGTTGGACAAAATATGAGGCCATATTAAGTGCTTTTAAGAGAAAAAAAATAAAACAAAGAAATGATTAATCAACAACCTTATTTTTTAATAAAAGAAAACCATAAAACAAGATATTTTTTTAGTTAGGGATTCGAACTTCTAACCTCTTGATCAAAGGAACATGTTTTATGGCGATTTAGCTACATGTTAGCCATAAAACAAGATCATTAATATATTATTGAATAGTCTCAGGATTTGTTTGAAAATTGTTTCCAAAACAAATTTGTTACTTATGGAACCAAAGAGGATTTTTCCTTCTGATTAAAATCTTATGAACAATATTTGTATCATATAAGATAACAATAACCCTTACAAGCCTTCCATAATTTCAATGATTGAAAATAGTTTTTGAAAAGACAAAAAAAAGAAAAAAAAATCCTTTTAATATTAATTTCACAAGCCCTTAGATCCTCACATCTATAATTCATTGTTTATCAAGATGTTGTGAAACTTAACGCTAAAGACTTTTAGTACACAAAATACAGTACGATGAGGATGATTTAAACCTAATAATATATTTTCATAAAACAAAATATCAGTTATATTTGGTCCACAATAATTCTACCTATCTTTACACGCATCTCAAAATATCCACAATGATATAACAACATGAATCTTTCAAAAAAAAAAAAAAAAAAAGATATAACAACATGAAGAAACTCACTTCGCAAAAAGAAGAAACAAAGAAAGTACTAGAGAGACTTTAACACCACTCTTATTTTACAAGTAAAACTAGATAATACATTCTCCATTCATATTGTCATAGCTTTCAAGACATGGTATACAATCACACCTCATAACTTATTTATACACAAGCACACATATCATCATGTCTTCACAAGTATGGAAGGGAAGAGAGAGCCTTTTAACTCTACATTTGAAGTAATTAATTTAGTGCTTGTTTCAACCCTTTAGTCCATAATTCCAACAGCTATAATCTTGCCTATTACACTCACGATGAGGGCTTTGTTCATCTGGGAATCTGCTACCTTTGGCTTCATTCTCATTGTTCTCATGATCATGAAGTTGTTGACGCTCTTGGTGTTTCCCATTAGTAAGCAAGCAAGAACTTGTCAATAGCAACACGAACACGACCGCGACGACCTCCAAATTCCTCTTCATTCTCCTTACATCTCTTTCTTTTCCTACAAAAAATCATGAAGAAGAACATGTCAAAGCATGCAAAAAATTGCTTTGATCATGATGTTATACTTCTAAAATGTTTATAATGAACTAGACTCATTAAAGATTCAGCGTTCTCCAAGTTGAGTTTTGAATATTCTTCTTCCAAAAAAAAAATAAAAATCCTACATAAATAAATATCTTTGATTATTTCTTACCAAATTCTTGAGAAAGTTTGCAGCTATACGGTTGAAGCCTTGAAGGAAAGTGAAGTATATAAAGAGCAAAAATTTAATGGGGTTGTTCTTCGAAAGATTAAGTGGGTTGCCCATAATTCATATCATAATAGATTTTAAATTCATTTGAGTGATGAGATTGAAGGAAGATTTTTTCTTGATTAATCAAAGTCCACTTTGGCATAGAGGAAAGGCTGTTGCATTGCTAAGTGACATCAAATCAGATATGCACGTATTTATTCTTCATTTGTGCTCTACATGGTTTTTGCTTTCAATTAGTGTCTGAATTCCCTATGTAATTTCCCAACAAGTGGATATTAGTTTTAGAGTTTTCTTTATATTAGCTGCATAATAATGTGCAATGAGATTATCAAAAAGAGCAATTAAGATCATTTGGCCTTGAAGTCTTCTTATAACTTATTAAGGTGTAACTAAGCTTAGTGACTAACAATTGAGCATAATTTGAAAAGTTATTAGATATTGGGACTCAACAAAATGGGGGTAGAAAAGACTTAACCCCTTGTATCCATGTCGATATCTTCAAATATTCGATATATTAGCCAATGTCGCCAATATTTTCATCATTGGATTTCAGTTAGTATTTCAATAGTAACATCAAGGTAAATATAAAAGAGAAAAATTACGCAACCTTATACAATAGTTGTCACCATATCCAAGAGGGAGATATACCATCCTTCTCCCAACTCCCACGCATCGACCTTATTTCCAATTACATTCGCAAACAATTTGCTTTAATTTATTGCTTCATAGTTTAAAAAAAGGTTTAAATCTCATTTTTGGTCTATAAACTTTCAAAAATATTCTATTTGATCCCTAAACTTTCAAAATGTCTATTTTAGTCCCTAAACTTCTAAAAAGTGACCATTATGGTCTTCACCTTTTATTTGGTTGTAAGAAATTAATGACATACTTTCAAGTATATGTTTCATCTAACATGTTAACATAAGCATATATTATAATCACATCAGTTAAAACCAAAGTATTCGGTAAACAAATTTTGGGTGAAAAATAATATAACGAAGACCAAATGGTTTTTTTTTTTTTTAAAGTTTAGAAAAAAAATAGACATTATAAAAGTTGAGGGACCAAAATAGTTATTTTTTTAAAGTTCAAGGACTAAAATAGACATTTTGAAAGTTCGGATACCCAAATGGAACAAACATAAAAGCCTAGGGACCATAATAGGATATAAACCTAAAAAAAAAAAAGCTATCATGAATTTTTACTAGTTTCTATATATTTACTCTTGTAATTATTTGGTATGTTTACTTTCCTTTTTTTTTTTTAACAAGTAATTTGTATGTGTTTAGAAATACAATGGTTAAATTTCCAACACTAGGAATATGCCATTTTGATGTTGAACTCCCAAAAAATAAAAGAATATTCCTTTTAATGAGTTAATAAATATATCTTAAATTATACTCATATATATCGAAATTGAATAGTATCACGTCTCTCATGAATGAGAAATTATTCGGTGAGGCTGCCACAATGTGGTTGACAGTTTTTCACCGTTGGATGGAGAGAGAAGTATCTTGTATTTACATCAAATGGTTACTAGGGGGCATGGAAATTATTTGATCTGCATCCAACGGTTATTATGAGGCAGCCACATTGTGATGGCCTCATTGAATAATTTGTCCTCATGAATAGGCTTAAACTTAGATACAATAAAGTACCTCGAAATTTGGTTAGGTTGATTCAAGTTTTCATAATCACTAAGAGGATTTGTTGAATATAGTTTTGCCATCTCATTAGGTATTTATTAAGCTTTTAACACTAAGTCACTATTATTCATGTGATTAAGTTTTTTTTTTTTTGACAATATATGGGGTGGGGAGATTCGAACATCTAACCTCTTGATCGAGGATACATTCTTTATACCAGTTGAGCTATGCTCATGTTGGTCGCGATTAAGTTTCTTTCAACTTTAGCTAGGAACGCTTATAGTAATTTAAGAGGAGTATATTATTTATCGTAGGGATATCTTTTTTTTTCTTTTTAGTTCAACACAACATTAGGAAATGGGGGAGTTCGAACCTCTGACCTCTTGGTCGAGAGTGTACGCCTTAACCAGTTGAGCTATGTAGATTGGCAGCTATCTGTTGTTTTCTTTATATATAATATTGTGAGGGTTCCTAAGTGGGAACTAATTTCTCAAATGAAATTCATAATTGTTATATTTTTTCTTAAGACTACTATAACCTAGTTCTCTCTTTTCTTTTTAGTTTTTTGACTTCCTTCAATTAGTAGTAATTTTCTTGTTTTTTATGATCTCAGTAGTCCTAATTTGTGTTGATTTATTTTCAGGTATATTGTAATTGAGTTTTCTATTTTGTAATATTTAGACAAAGATACAGGGTAGATGACGAGGCATTATGCCGACTTACGCAACAAATTAATTTAACCAATAATTTTAAAAGAATGTAGGATAATATTTTGTAATATATCAAATTTTGTTTCCTTGATAAATTTGAGCGTGCATCTAAACATGTACATTTGATTACTTCCCGTTTTTTAAATTCAAAGTCTTGGGACATATAAAATCACTCCCAAATATGCTTTAGTTATCATTTATAAAATTACAAATTAAAAAATAAATTATAGGAGTGGGCTATAAAGGTGTCTTAGCTTAAGATCGAGTAATTTAAAGTCTCATTTGATAATCATTTAGTTTTTTATTTTTGAAAATTAAGCTTGTAAATACTACTTCTCCACCTATGAATTTTCTTATTTTGTTATCTACACTTTACATATATTTTTAAAAACTAAGTCAAGTTTTGAAAACTAAAAAAAAAAAAAAAAAAAAAAAAGTTTTCAAAAATTTGTTTTTAGAATTTGTCAAAAATTTGTTTTTAATTAGAATTTGGCTTAGAATTCAAATGTTTTTTTAAGAAAGATGAAACCCATGGTAGAGAAAGCACAATTTTCAAAAATAAAAAATAAAAAATGAAGGCTCTCCGTTTGATAATCATTTGGTTTTTGAAAATTGTGCTTGTTTTCTCACAATTTTCCTACAACAGTTTCAACTTCTCTATAATGGTTTCCATCTTTCTTAAGGAAACATTTGAGTTTCTAGTCAAATTCCAAAAACAAAAACTACTTTTTGAAAACTACTTTTTTAGTTTTCAAAACTTGACTTGATTTTTGAAAACATATGTAAAAAGTAGATAGGAAAACATGGAAACCCATAGATAGAAGTAGAATTTATAGGCTTAATTTTTAAAAATCAAATAGTTATCAAACGGGCCAAAATGATTATCAAGCGGGACTCAATTTATCATTCAAATCGAATAATATGTTCCAAATATCCCATTTTTTAAACTAACGTTTAACGAATAAAGTATTAAAACGAGTAATACTTTAATAGAGTACAAAGTAATTTATGCTTAATTTTTCAATCCTTCATGCATATGATAATTATGCGACCTGGTTATTATAATTTTCAAATATAAATATATTACTGCTCACACAATTCAAGAAAATGAAAGAGGTAGAATGAATACGATTTGAATGGATATATTTGAGTGTTATAATTTCTATGGTATATCCTCTAATTCTTTCTCTTGCATGTAAACTTCGATTCGAGGGCTGATGCACTTATTTCTAGATCAAGGAGATTGGATCTTCAATTTCTAGTTTGGGAAAGATTTAATCAAATGTAAACTTTGATATGAACACTAACGAACATGTTCTTGAATCAGAGTGATTGAGTTTTCGACTTCTAACTTGTGAAGATACAATTGATTTCTTGAAGCATGTTGAGGCTTAAATACTAGAAATCTTATGAACTTGTGAGATTCTAGTTATCGAAACTTAAATGCCTCAAGATTTCAAAAGGTCTTTGTCTTCAAATCTTCAAGAACTTTAGAGGCTTCAAATTCTTGAAGTCTTTAGTTAGAGTCTTCTCAACTTCTGGATTGACTTTATCTATTTATAGAATTTTGAGAAATTGTAACAAAGGGCTGAAAAAATAGCCACAGTAAAAAATGACTAAAAATCTATAATATTAAGAATTATGAACTAGCATTTTCAAAGGAGGAGAGTGAATTATTTTTTTGTTCCATTTATACATTGGATATAATACTCAGATTTACAATTAGTCCCAACCGTAAGTACATTTTTTAAAAAGAAAATTCAACTATCTGCAACCGAATTTGGCTCATCTTTTCTTAGATTTATGAGTTTTTAAATTAGTTGGATTCCCCTTAATTTTCAAATTTGCTGGATTTTGTTTCACACATTCAAATCTTCTGCTTTTACCTTAATCCACGATTTTAGTCATCATTATCTTCTATCATTTGTATTTAAATCATTCCTCAACAAATTAAATGCCCTGATTAACTCTAATTTTACACTTTAAAGTGTAAATATCGATATACACAAAGGCAGAGAAGAATTAAGTACAATAAAAAATCTAGCTCACATTGTAAATATTACGTATATATAAGACGAGATGTGTAATGAATTCAGTCTACATTGCTTGTGTATATACATTGTTATAGTCTAACATGTATGTATGTGTGTGTGTGTATATATATATACTTAATTAGCTAATATATATTGCCTTATACCTTAGTAACACAGTAACATAGACTATTTACATTGTCGTTATTGACTTTAATTATATTAAAATTATAGACTAAATCTAGAAGGATAATAAAATGATACTACAAAATATAGTATATATTAAAGTTTAAAATTAAACCAACTAAAAAAAAAGTTTAAAATTAAACAACAGAAAATGTCACACCTCTCCCTCTTTAAGAATGGGGTAAATAAATAGTCTTTCGAAAGACATGAATGTTGTTTGGGTATTCTCAGTTTTGTCAAAAACGGAATGTGTAATAAGTGTTATGTCGTTGTGGTTACGAATAGTGTAAATATGCACAGAGACAAAGAATGATTAAATACAATGAAGAATCTAGTTCACATATAAATACTAGCATATACAAAGATAGGATGTGTAACGATTTCATCTATATTGCTTGTGTACATACTCTGCGAAGGTTCAACTAATATATGTATACACAAATTTAGTTAATCTATCACCTCATACCTTAGTAACACAAAAACATATAATATTTTACATTGTATTTACCGTTATCAACTTTAATTATATCAACTATAGTCTATAGACTAAATCTATAAAAACTAAAAAACCTATAGACTAAATCTTGAAGAATAATAAAATGGTACATCAAAATATAGCATTAAAGTTTAAAATTAAACAAAAAATGCAGTAGTTGCAGTAAAACAAAATCAAAGTGTCTAACTTGTAGAAATAGTCAATTTATGGTATGTTAACAAAATGCATTGTCTTAAGAATAAATAAAGTGTATAAAACAAAAAACAAAACAAAATCCCTAAAAAAATGGGATGGAGTCCTTGATTTAAATATGTTACACATTCTGTTTTTAAATCAGCTAAAACTAATCCATAATGCAGAGTTCAAATTGACTGAGTATTGAACAAGATGAAAGAAGATGGAAGAATGAAATGTTCTGCTCACAATGGAAGAGGAATTTAAATCGATTGGGTTGCATTAAGTGCTGATAAGTATGGGATGCATAACCCTACGCTATTTGCCTATAAATTGATTGGATTTCATTAAGCATTGATTGATTTATTTTTTCTAGATTTTTTGGGAATGATGAAATTATGCATATTTACCTTTGTTGAGGCTTTTCTAGAGTTTCAGTCTTATTAGTATTTTTTTTTTATGAAATTAACAAACCAAATATGCTTAACGTTTCGTATTGAGGCAATTAGTATAATTTAGATGTTGATATCGTTTTAATGAGTATTTTATCTATCTATGCAATTTTAGTGTTTCAATCTGTTCATGATAATTAGAAAATTTTAAAGTAAAAAAATATAAACAATGTTAATTAGGTTTAAGGTTTTAGATTTTTAGTACTGTTGTTATATTTGTTGAATGTGACGCACATCTCTCTCATTCCTTATATTGTTGCATTGTTTTAGGCCTTCTTTTAGAAGCTTTAAAAATGAAAAATTTACATCATAGGCATTTTCATCTTAATATAATTTCAATATATTAGGAAAAAAAAAAGTTTAGACATCTTTACACAACTAATTCTATTTAGCTATTTTTCATGTTGGGCTATTAGAAATTAGCCATTTATCTTGTTCACCCTAGAATTTTTTGTGTGTCCTAGATGGGCATGGGCTAAGTTGGCTTTGGACTCAATTCCCCTTATTCGAACTTAGGCTTATATGGCTTTGGGCCTAGTTCCTTCCACAACTTATTAAGGCACTTGAGCTTAATCATTGATCGAACTAAAACGTGGGGCTTTTAAGAAAAGATTTTGAGTTTAAAAACGAAGCTTCAGTCTAGTGCACACTATTGATGCAAGTAATATAAAATTGGAAGTACTCCAAAGTATCGATCTCACATAAAACAGACGCAACAAAACTCAAAAGATAGAAAAAATTGTTCTCAAATTACAAAAAATTGTTCTCAAATTACAACCTCCTAGTGTAAAACAATCATTGGGATAATTTTTGTTTTTGAAAAGAAATGATAAAAGAGGGATTCAAATTTGCTTTTACCCTATTAAAAGAAATTGCGGCCTAATTGCAATTGCAATTTTTTAACTCAACACTTAAGCTTTGTAAATCGAATTCAATACCTATTCGACCTTCTATGAAGTATCTTTAGGGGGCTAAGTGATTAAATTGATATTTCTATGGCTAATACGAACTTAGTTAATTTTGAAACACAATTGTTTTGATTTTAAAGGCTTTGCCCTATGTTTAGGGTAAAAAATAAAGTCCTATGTCTAGGCTCTTTTCTTTATTGCTTTTATGAAAATCCAATTTTATCAAACCTTTTCAGAATTAGACTCAATTTTTGTATACTAATCTAGTTGATCAATCTAGACTAATAATGAAGCATTAAAAATCAATAAAAGCAAGCAAGCTGTAGAGTAAGCAAGGTTGCTCTCACAATTAGCCCTTTATTCCTATCTGTATGGCATTCACATGCTTGAATTCCAAAGAAAGACTTAAATCATAATTGAAAGGATGAAAAACAATGAATTAAAAGAATTAAAGTGCATAACTAAAATAGAAGCAATAGGTGATAAAAATTTCAGAATTAATAAATAATTGAATAACAACTTAATCATAATGAAAGAACAACCAAAATTCCATTAATCAAAACAAATTCAGCAACTATTTAATTTCAAAAAGGAATTACAATAGGGAAGAATGAAACAATAGCTAAAAGATCAAAATTACAGCAACAACTAATCCCTAAAATTGAAGCAAATAAACTTAGATAGTGCAGAAAATAAATTGATCTAAAAAAATGACAAACAAAGGCCTTTTTTCCTTCTCGTTCAATCGACTCAATTTCACTTTTCTAAAAGTGAATCGAGTCTTTACTTCTTTCAACTTTCGTTGAGGAAGCATCGAATTTTGAAGTTCAATTGGTTGGAAAAATAAAAGAAAAACAGCAACAGAAATTTTTTTTAAAAAAAAGAAGCAATACGTTGAGGATGAAAACGGCTGAAAAAATGATATCCTTCTTACGGCTTCTTCTCCTATATTTATAGAGGATTTGGGCTAGGGTTTCCTTCTTGAATGTTGAACGATTATGGACGATTTGTCTGGGTGAATTCGTGAAGAAGAATAATAAAAAATCCCCAAAAATCACACTAATCTCGTAATTTGTGTGATTTTCAGATTTGTGCAGAAATGCAATTATTGCATTGTTTTCTAGGTCTTCCAGAATTGCAATTGCAATTCAATTGCATTTCTATTGCATTCTTCAAATTCTTGCACAAAAACATCAAGTTAGTGTGGTTTTCATTTTCTTTTGTTTTCCTTTCACCACAATAATTCAATTTAAACCAACTTTTTGCTAGCCTTTTTATCTAATAATACACATAAAATAACAAGAATGACTGAGTATAAAGGCCAAATAATCCTCATAAATGAGAATTATCAATCATCATACATTGGCCAATCTTATATTCGACTATGCCATCAAACAACCATAAGAAAGATGCACATGTGACATCCTTTGATTCGCCAATTTTATGTCATTTAACTTAATTTAGAGACACTTGTCAATTTTTGATACGTTCCAATTTCAATGACCTTTTTTTAATTGTCATTGGTTACCTGACCATTTGTGATTTGCAAAAATTTATGATTAAAAAATTACTAATGTTGATGCACAAATTCGGGTAAAGGAAATGCACCTGATTCACACGTGAAGCCAACAGTGAATTTGTATTTTTGGGGAGCGAGGTGGCTTGCAAAATAAAGAAAACATGCACACCGGTGTGGTACTTGCCACAGCCACTCTGATGCTTAATTAGAGGGGAAAGAAGTGTAGCAAGCTAGTAGAGAGTGAAGACTGAGAATGAGTTACCTCCAATGGGGTTATAATGATGTATTTATATGAGGATGACCTAGGGTCTTCCCCTTTGCAAATTGGATTAGGTCTAGGATCGATGTCACAACCCACCCTAGATTAACTCTACCAAACCTAGGATGAGCTATGATGGCAGTAGACCCCATATGTGTGCAATGGAATCTATTGCCAAGTCTTTGTCTCTTATCTCATTTGTCTAACTTTATCTATAGATATCTCATAAATAATGTGTTGGAATTTCTCTCTTTACTTACAAAAAATGATATGCAATGACTTGACAAGACTGGTGGCAGACTGATTAGCTAACTCTGGTTGAAACTCAAGAGCAACCTGGTGAAAAATTAAAAACAAAAGAATGAGCTAAAAAGCCCAGTGAGTGGTGATTCATAAGAAAATACATTTTCAAGGAAATTATTCTCTTACTAAACATAAGTTCATAACTATGTGAAATAATGCAAATCACGAACAGTTTAGAAACCTTCGAGATCATTTTAAGACATTAAAGTCTGTAAATAAACATCTCTTGAAACAACAACTCTTAAGTCAACAATTCTTGAAAACATAAGCACAAGTTCATAAAAACATAGATAGGGAAATCTGTAATTATAGCTCTGGAAAGCATAAACATAACTAGTGAAATTTATCACCAAATCTGTACCCAAATATCTATCATACTATGTACCGAGTAATCTTCAGATACATAGCAAAACATATCTCTGTCATACGTGCATGTAGAGCAAACTCTATCATCTGTAATGCTTCAGGACAAGGATTTGGACCAGGATTCGGAATCCGGATTCGGCACCTAATGGCCCCGGCATTCCCCTGCATCCCCTGCGACCTGAGCATGCTACATACTATGGAAACACATTCTCATAGCATATGGTTAATCACCATGGGTACAAAATCTAGTGGTTTAAAAATCCACTTTTAACATAAAATTCTCAATTCTCAAACTCTTGCTTAAAATCGTGTTCTCTTGCTCTAAACAACTTTTCATAAACTTGAGAGATTTCTGGAATAACATTAAACATTTATAATTTATCAAATAATCATCAAATCTCTCAAATAATATAAAACATTTTCAAAGTCATATTTTCTCTGAAACTACATCTCATGAAATTCATACATTTCTCAATAAACATTTAAACTCTTCAAGGATCTTAATAATCATAAAATATCTTGAATATCTCTTAAAACAATAATTCAAGCTAAAATCACAAAATTACTGAAAATTTATAACGATTTTTCTCAAACATCTCTAAACCATAACTTTAGTAAAAATCATAAAATATTGAGAATCTCCAACAATTCTCTATAAATCTCTAACAATTTATCTAGAATCATACATAATTAAAGAATTATTGAAAATTCCATAATAAGAATTAAATGATGTAAACTTTTTATAAATAAACCACTCACAGAAATATATCAACTTTGGCTCTTCATATCATAAGCTAGTCCAGTTTCTGTCCAATCTGAAATTTCCAATAACCATAGCATAGATTATGAAATATTTCCAAAAGAAATAAACATAAACTTCCAATTAATCAATTAAATAATTTCCAATTTCTTTCTCTTTCATCTTAATCCAAATTCTCAAATTATACTTTCTCTCTCATTCCAATAATGTAGACAACATTTTTGTCTTTTCTCCAATCAACTAATATTTTCTTCTCTCTCTTCCACAATCCATCCTTTCTTAAAATATAAATCATTTTTATTTTTCCAAACTATGTCTCCCACGTGAGACTTTCAATTTCAAAACCACTCTTCTCTCCTCATAACTCCACTTTGTACCATCCAATCATTTCCCTTGTAATTTACTTAATTACTCTCATTCTCTTGTAATTTACTTAATCACCATCTTCTTCTTCTTCTTCTTCTTTGTTTTGTGCCTTCTCTTTCCAACCTACAAAATAAAACCAACAAAATAGCTTACTCTATTTTTATTCAACATTATTTTTCATTCCTTTCCTTTTCTTTCTCCCTTTATAAACATTAAACTTTCTTTCTTTCTCCCTTAGATTAATGCTAAAATTCTTAATCAATCAATAACAATTCTTAGAACTAAAGGATGAAAATCCATGAAAATCCTTGGAGCTTAAAGACTTAAACCCATAAAATCTACTATTAAACTTCAAGTTTTCTTGATTTCTCATAACAATCTTTTAAAAACTTACCAAATTAGAAGTCTTCACAAACAAAACTTCTTTGAAGTCCTTCAATCTTCTCCAATCTTTCTCTCCCTCATGAGCTCCTTGTGGTTTCTCTATCAAAATCCCCTTCTCTTTTTCTCTTCCTCTCCCCCTCATTCCAGAACACTTCTTTCCTTTACTTTCCTTTCTTTTCTATTTCTTTTCTATTTTTTTATTTTTTTTTCCTTTTGTGTGTGGCTCACGTGAAGCCATCACTTTCTCCTTTTTTTTTTCTATTTTCTTTTGAAGTAAAACCAAAAGCTTCCATTAGAAGCTTCTTTTATTTATTTTTTTTATATTTGTTTATTTTATTTTTTTTTTCTTTTTAACAAAAGAATTACCCCATAAATTTAAATTTCCTTTTACTTCTATTTTTTTTTCCATACTTCTCCTCTTTCAAGAAATTTGAAAAATCAAATAACCATTATGCCACATAAATACTAGAAATCCAAAATTGGGTCTTACAATCGAGGTGGGGCCCTTCGGACTATATTGGGCCAGAGACGTGCGTGGAGCACGTCTTCGTAAGCAAGAGCCCAACTCGACTTGGCTCGGTTCGAGCCGAGTTGAGCTTTTCGGCCTTTGGTTTTTTTCTTACTTTTCCAGGCCCAATTTCATCCCGGGCCTCTGTTTAAATCCTATTTGACCCAATTGTCTTCTATTCCCTTGGATTTGATCCGATTTTCCAATTTACCCATAGCATTAAGCCCCCACTCACATGTTGGAATTTGTGGTTCAACTTATTTTTAGGTTGGACATTCAAAGCCCAATTTTGGAGTATTGATTTGTAAAGTTATCCTTAAGGAATAATAATTATGTTGGGATTTATGTCCTAAAGCCTCGTAATTAATGATTTATTTAATAATTAATAATAATTTGATTATTTTATTTACAATATAATATTATCCATTATATGAAAAATTCAAAGTTATTAGTGTAATCTTGAACAATATGTAGTTGACATACGAGAGAATCATGTTCAAGAAATAACCTAAAGGGTCAAGTATATGGATAAGGTTGGGTGTCTTATCCTAGTAACATTATTGATACGACCCACTTTGTAATAGTTACAAATGATTTGATCCAAATTGTTCATGTGGAGACATGTGAGTGGGGGTATCTTATACAATGAGTTTGTGTAAGACTGGACCACGAAATATTTAATTTCTTTTTATAAATCTGTTAATTGAGAAGATTAATATTTCATTAGGATGATCATATGCGACACGATCTTAATCCTGAGTGAGTTATGAACTCCTGCCTATGAGGGCTTGTCCTTTGATTTGCATGGGTGAGAGTGGTTTTTGTAGCCGATTCAATATGCCTACCATTTTGGGGACTTGACTAAATAAGGAGCTGAGAACATAATCTCACAAGAAGAAATTCATCCTTCCATTATAGGGTAAGTAGATAAATAGTTCCCTTAAGTGCTGATTTTATGACTTGAACAATGAGGCCCCATCCTCTCACCGACCCGAGAGAGACTTAGTTTATGGTTAGATGATAAACAAATTATTCACTAGAGGATCAGTGGTACTTAAGGTGCAAAATATAATTATAGGGATAAAACGGACTTTTGACCTAGCTGTAATTACGAACAACTCATGAAGGATCGACTTGCATGTAGTAATTATATCCATGGACACAACTTGTCCTACAGTGATCCAGCTATAATTACGAACAACTCATGAAGAATCGACTTACATGTAATAATTATATTCATGGACACAACTTGTCCTACAGTGCATAAGAGTGCAACTCTAGGTCTATAATAGAGTGACCTATAGTTAATGAATGAAAATTATTTAAATAGTTTAATTAATTGATTTTGTATCATTGGAGCTTATAATCTATAGGTCCATAAGGTCCCCTTGCTAGCTCATATAAACAAATAGGGATCAATTTCGTTGAGAGAAATTTTGAAATGTTTGAATTAAAATTTAATATATTTTATATATTAAATGAGGAAAAACATATTTATTGTATATGATGCATTAAATATTAAAGAAATTATTAATGTATTAAGATGCATTATAGAAAAGATATTTATTAAATTTGAATTAGATTCAAATAAGGAAATAGATGTCGTGGGAGAATTTGGAAAGGTTTGAATATGATTCAAATTGGTTAGATGATATATTTTAATATATTAGATATTAAAATATATTATTTAATTATTTTCCCTAGGCCACTATAAATACGGCCCTAGGGGTGAGCCATTTGTGCATTCCAAATAAGAGAAAGAAACTTTAGAGAATTCTCCCCTCATTCTCTCATTCTATTTTCTAGAAGGTTCCCACAAACCTCTTTGGTTCTTTGTTCGAGTTATAGAAAGGAAGATTATTCTCAATATTATTTTCAAGGTATGTTTTGCTTAACTTTAATTTTTATTGTTTAATTCTAAATAAAATCAAAGTCGATTCCAATGCTTCTGTTGTGGGTTTAATTCGCCTATTTCCTTCAATTTGTATCATAGAAATCTTTGAGCTTTATTTAGAATTAAAGTTTTGTGATGGTGGGTATTTTAATTTATCATATATGTGATATATTGTGGTTTGCAAATTGATTGTTTAGGCTATTTGGCATTAGATTTATTGCTTTGATTAGATCATTGTAAAACCCATAAGGGTTAATTTTTTTTTTTTTTTTTGTACTTATACTTCAATTACTACCAAAATCGACTTCAAATTACATGTTGGAGTCTTATGAATGTGGGGCCATCGTTCTAAATGCACACAAGGAAGATGTGTTTTTGGTTCTTTGGTGAATGAGCCTTCTTGTTATACTCCAGGTCCTAGGTTCAACACAAGGGTAATGCAGTTTTTTTTTATAATTTGCAACTAGTGTTATAGTTGGAAGACAAGATTTAGATTTCTAAACCTTAAATTTGGATAGCCAAACAAGGAAGATATTGAAGACCAAGATATGTCTTAGATTTAAATTATTGTAATTTAAATTGTTTTCAATTTCTTAGGATATGTCGATCAATTTTGCTAGTTTTAATTTAATTATGTATGTGATGTATGTTTTAAATTACTTGATTGTTGCATAAAGTATGCCATTTAGTTTAAAATCCCACCATAAGTTAAGCATGATCATGCACTTAACTTTTTTTAATATAATTGTTATATTTGGAAATTTTGATTAGATTGTTTCCTAATAGAATTAAGATGTTTTCCTAATTAGTTTATATTTTCCATATCTTTGAATATAATTCTTATATTTGGAAAATTAAATTCGGATATTTTCTTTCATAAATGATAAATGAAATTCATGTTTTCCTAATAGGATTAGGATATTTCCTAATGAGATTATAGTTTTCTTAAAATAAAGATATTTTGATTCATACTTTAAATAGTTTAAATTTTGAATTTAATTTATCTTTATATGTTTCCTAATAAGATTAGATTCTTTCAAAATAAAATTAGATCTTTTAATTTGAAAATAAGATTAGATCTTTTACTTTCGTAAAAAAATTAGGTATTCCATAAATAAAGATAATTTAATTCAAAGATAAAATAGTTTAAGTTTTGAATTTAATTTATCCTTTTTTTTTTTCTAATAGGATTAGAATAAAATATCTAGGATGATCTTTTAATTTGTTTTAAAGGGTTTAAAATAATAGAATTTTAAGATTATCCAATAAGTGAATTAATATTTTTACAGGATTAAAAACAAGGCTTAAATTCACTTAGGTTCATTAATCTAGTAATTAATAGTTAATTAAAGATTAATGAATTTGAAATAAAAATTGACTATAAGGGAACTCTGTCTATAGAAGATTTTGTCTAGACTGAGGTGTTTAAGTTGACCGAAAAAGAACACCTTTAACTGGGAACTGACCTGGGAGTTGAATTAGTCAAATTTTATTTTATTTCATTAACGTACATAATGTGATTAGTTTTTAAATAATTTAATAAACTTGGTAATTCATATTAAAATCAATCTAACCAACATAAGAGTTATAAAAGGGTAGATTGAGAACTTAGATAAATGAGATTAGCCTAATTTGTCTAAGTAATAGAAGCCCCTATTGCAAAATACTTAGTGGGAGAAGGACATTTGTCAACATATCCTACGGTCTCTATCATTGATTCACAACGTGAGATTCATGCGGGGCCTCGTGGCGGCTTTTGGACCGTCCTCCCTACTAAAGGTGTTTTCATGGGTCAATATCAGGGTGGATATTTTGAGAAAGTATTTTCAAACTAATAAGTGGGAGAAGGGAATGTGTCAACATATCCTATGGTATGCATCATTAGTTAACAACGTGAGATCCATGTGGGGCCTCGCGACGACTTTTGGACCGTCCCCCTACGAAAGGTGTTTGCATGGGTCAATATCAAGGTAAACTCTTGAGAATGATAGAATTGTAGTTTTGTTTCCAATACTTGACCTACCCTACGGAGGTACTTGTTGGGATAAAACTACTGGATCTAAAATTATGGATCACACGTACAAAGGGCTTATTAAGGTTGTTAATCAAACTAATGTAACTAAATATTATAGGAATAAGAGTTATTCTGGTATAATACTTGGTTGAAATTGTCTTGGTTTAGTGAAGGAACATTTGACCTACCCTACGGCGGCACTTGTTCTAACTCACTAAAGTACCATAGCATTAGAAATGGTTTATATGGTTCATTTTTTAAATGGTTTGATTTCTATGCTAAAATTGAATGGATAATTGTTTGCATAATGTTAAATAATATATTTTAATATTATGTCAATTTCTCTCATAATTTTAATTTTGAATACTAATTTGTCAAGTTGAGAAAGTTTTATTACTTGGAAAAGTAAACACTATAATGGCAGTGTAAAATATTTATTTGTCTTTATTGAGAATTCTTTGTGAAGCACAGATTAATGAATCAAAACTAACGCGATAGCTTGTATCTATCTCCTAGTTGACATGTTAGATGTCAAGTTTATAAGATAAAGAAAAAGACAATAACATATGAGATGTTGAAGTCAATAAAAGCTAAATTTAGATAACAATCTAAATGATCTCGAAATTAAGTATTACAAAAATCCAGGACAAGAAACCAAATAACTGAAGCTATATAAAAGGAAATAGTTCCTAAATTAGCTAGGATAGTCACAATAAGAGGAATTTTTGAAATACCTCTATGAAAAAAAATATATATAAATGAAAGTAAATTTGATTTACTGGATTTTTGGTGGAAAATAAATAACGTCACATGGATAGTTGATACAAGATCTACTATCAAGATTTATTTTTTTTATTACATTTAATATGTAATTCTTGAAAAATACTTAACATGTAGAATATTTTCTACAGGTTGGCACTAGGTAACTCATCTCAGTTAGTGTAGTGGGCGACATTAAGATGTCATTAAGTAAAAATTGTTACTTAATGCTGAATATAGTGATTTTAGTAACTATAAGAGAAATTCAATTTCTCGAACTTTTTACTAACAATGTTCATATAGTATGAATTACTTTGAAATATAAAAGTTTATATTTTCAAATTTGTTTGAAAATACATTCAGCTAAAAATAAGAACAAATTGTATATGTTAAAATGTTGACATATACTATACTACAAAATAATGAGACATTCAAGATTATAGAATCCATAATAGAAATACATTGTTTTCTCCTAAAAGATGATATTTGACTTTGGCAATAATGTTGATTAAAATCAACTTGAATAGAATGGAAAGACTAGTAAGAGATAATTCTCTAAAAAGTTAGTTAATTACTTTACCTGTCTGTAAATCTTGCCTTTCATGTAAGATAATCATTGGGTCTTTATTAGATAAGGCTACAAGGCCAAAGAATACTTTAGGCTTACACATTCTGACCACAGTGGTCTAGTGAATGTAAAGGCCAAATAAAGTCATGAATATTTCATCACTCTAATTGATGATCATTCAAGGTACAAGTATTTTTACCTAATACAACATAAGTCTAAATTTTTTGAAAAGTTCAAGAAAATTAAGATTAAAGTTGAAAATTAATTAGGTAAATCTATTACGATATTATGATCAGATCATAATAGAAAGTACAAGAACATTACGTACTAAGATTAACTGATAGAAAATGAGATTTTATCCCAATTATCTTAATACCAAGTACAATTGTGTGACATTATAATGCAATGGGAGAAATAGGACTTTGTTAGACATGGTCACATCAATAATGAGTTACACAATATTACCAAACTCTAGTTAGGAAATGCAATAGAGATTACATGGTGAACATGATTCCTTCCAAAAGTGTCTACGAGACAATTTTAAGATTATAGAAGAATAGTAAAGCTGGTTTACGACACTCCACCATTTGAGAATGTTAAGCTCACATGCTGAAACAAGACTAAAAAGCTTGTACATGTTCAAAGATAAGTCTAAGTGTAAGTCAACCCTAAGGAGTACAAAATGGTCTTTTATCTAGTCCTAAAACGAATAAGGTATTTGTATGACAAATATCATTTTTATAAGGAATGTCAAATAAAAGACTACAAACCTTTAATAAGGTGAGATAGTGTTAATAAATTGGTTCCAAGTGAAGCCACTAAATAGTCAATAAAAGTTGTTAACAATTTAATTACATTTGAAAGTCAAATGGATCCAAGTCATGAATTGGATAAGTCTTATCGTAGTGGGAGAGTTATGAGATGATTCAACCTTTTCAAAGACTTAATTGAAGCCCAAATTTTCATATTAGATGACAAAGTTGAAGGCTTCTTGCCCTTAAAGTGAGACTAATGGAAAATGGTTAAACCTAATAGAAGAAAGTAAACTGCAAGTAAACTTTCTTACTTGTGTCCATACTGAAGTCTGTAAGTATTATTTAATTCATTGTTGCATAATGGGATATGAAAAATGAATGTTTAGATTTCTTTTATGAAAAGAAATCTTAGATAATGCATCTATACAAATCAATCAGGGAGGTTTAATTTAAAAGATCAAAATAACAAGGTTTGCGAAATTGTAAAGGTTCATTTATGAATGAATTTTACAATTATATCTTTGAATATAAGGTTTGATAAAAGTATCAAAACCTATGACTTTTGATAAATATTAATAAAGCTTGTATATACAAGAAAATTATTAATTGTTTAGTGGATTTTTTTTCATGTTTTATGTTGATGATATTTTACTCATTATGAATGATGTAAGATTTCTATTTAACATAAAAAGTTTACTAAGTAACCAATTCCAAAGGAGTGATTTGGAATGACTTGGTATATTTTATATGTCTAAAATGGAGATTTTAAGGACAAAATGTTAACTTTGTCTCAAACATCTTATATTAACAAAATTGTTGTCAAATATTTAATATTTATGTCTAAGGAAGAGTATCCTAAGATAACCTCAAATGTTGAGAGCATATGATTAATTATCTACTCTAAGTTAGAGATAATTAATGCATAAATGAGACTTAACAATTAATATACAGTTGGTTAGCATATATCAGTTAAACGAATGGTATGACCATTGAGTAGAAAATTAAAAACTTTCTCAAATTATCTATGGATAATGAGAAATTTTTGTGTATGGAGTAAAAGATTTGATCTTTAATAGATACACTGGTTCTTACAAAGATATAGGAAATCTATGTTAAGATGAATTTTACCCTAGGTGGTGGAGTATGGTATACAAAGTCAAATTGTTTTGCTTGTGAAGCAACAAAAGGACTTGTATGACTCAAATAGTTCCTTGAATATCTGAAATGTGTTTCAGATATGATTTAGTCAATCCTCTTTATTATGATAATAGTGATGCAAAGACAAATATTAAGGAAATTAGAAAACACCAAAATATAGGAAATCATATAGAGAGAGAAAGCATCATGGTAGTGACCAAGATGGCTTTTAATGGTAGTTATTTGGATCTATATAAAAAGACTCTCTAGGCTAAAGTGTTTGAGGGTCACCTAGAATGTCTAGGATTAAGAAACATATCTCATATTTACTAGGACAAGTGGGAGAACATGTTGGGTATAAAGTATGCCCTAGGATACATATCTCACTGGCTTTAGTGCAAGTGGGAGATTGTTGAGATTTATGCCCTAAAGCCTCGTAAGTAATGATTTATTTAATAATTAATAATAATTTTGATTATTTTATTTGCAATATAATCTTATCCATTATATGAAAATTCTAATGTTATTAGCGTAATCTTGAATAGTATGTGGTTGACATATGAGAGGATCATGTTCAAGAAATAACCTAAAAGGTCATAGTATATGAATAAGGTTGGGTGGCTTATCCTAGTAACACTATTGATAAAGCCCACTTTGTAATAGTTACAAATGATTTGATCCAAATAGTTCATGTGGAGACATGTGAGTGGGAGTATCTTATACAATGAGTTTGTGTAAGACTGGACTACGAAATATTTAATCTCTTTTTATAAATCCGTTAATTGAGAAGATTAATATTTCATCAGAATTGTAACGACCACACTTTTCCTATTAAACTTTCTAGGGACATTACTACATGCATGCTAATGAAATTTTTTAAAAAAAAATTCTTAAATACACACACAAAAAGAATTAAACTTTTGCTAAACAATCAAAAGCTTTTACCTCGGGACCCTTTAATTTTTGTTTCACAGCAGAGGAATAAAATAGAACGTTTAGCAATTGAAATAATTTTCAATATCACGTCTACTAAAAAGACATTCGAAAAATGCCAACAATAAAGAAATTGCGGAAATAAAGCTTCTATAAGTCACCCATGGTCTCTTACAGCAAACTATCCTATCAATCGTCTAGGATGCCCTTGCCTTTACTTGAAAAGAAAACATTTTTGGAAAAAAAGGGTGAGAATTTAAAATACTCAGTAAGTGACCTCACTACTGAGGTCAGGATATGTAACACATACAGAATGATTTTTAAAACTTTTTTCCTCTAGTGGGACCTAAAACCTTTTCATAGTGGAAATGTTTCCCCTTAACTTTTCTCTTCGGCTTAATGTGGACAATTAACCCAACCTAACATTTCCTTTTCATTTAACATTTTCAGGTTCCTTTTCATTTAACCTTTTCATTTAGATGTACATCTATAATTTTAGGAGGGTAATTGCCACAGCCTTCGAAATCATTTTGTCATGAAAATACACACATATGCATGAAGTCCCAAAGCATTTTCAATTTTCATTCAGTGATGCAACATAAGGCAACATTCTCATATTATTCACCATAAATCATAAATCATGCATCACATTCATAAGAGCATTTGACAATCATACATGTAAAAAAAAAATATTTTCATATAAAATATAGCATTTTAAAATTCATAAAAAATCATAAATAAAACATTTATAAAAACATTTCATTTCAAATGAGCTTTTCAATTCAGTTCCCAACTTGCATTTAAGCATACCGGCATAAAGTCCCTTACCTTGGCTAAGCTCAAGAAAGGATCCTCAAACTCCTATTTCATAAATCCCTTGGCAAACCTATAACAATTTTCAAAAGGTCATGCTTGACATTCATAGCCTTTAAACTTCAATTCTAAAAATCAACCTAAGACGTTGGTTTAATAATTCAACTTATCCCAAAGAAACTCATATATAGGAGGAACTCATAGTCGTATTCATACATGTGTTCCAAAGCTCATACTCCATATTCAAGACTTACAGGAATTGTTCCAATTGGCTACTTACAAGGTTACAGAGCCCCAAGAACAAGGACTATCAACTCCTACTAAGGATGTTCTTTGTCCAACCTAAAACAAGCCAAAGGACAATAGAACAATTAGTGTTTGGCATTGTCGAACCCCTTTTAAAACATATCCCTCCATAATCATCCTAAAGCCCAACCTACCTCCCAAACTCAGTAAAAGAATTAGGAAATTTTCAACATAATCCAAAACTTAGAATTGAAGCCTAGCACATAATCAAGGGTTTTCTTGAATTTAGAATGAAAGTTTTACCTCAGTTCCTACCCCAAAATAGAACCAAACTTTGCCTATTAGATGATGATTTGATTCGATTTCGCCGAGCCGACTTCAACATACAATGGGTATTCTAAAATAGAGCCCAAAAATCAATGGGTCAACCTCCAAATCACCAAAACAATGCACAAAACCAAAACTTCAATATGAAAACCATAAGAAGACAACACAAAAAAACTTACCCACGCAAGAACGAAGGCAATTTGCGACTGTACAGTGCCGAAAATCACCAGAAAACATCCCAAAAAACAGAGCAATACCTCCTGGGTACACGGATCTGCAGTAGCGGCGGCGCTCATCGATCGGCAGGGGAGGTGGCATTCATGGATCGGGTATACACGGCGTTCGAGCGGCGGTCTGCGTGGTTCGTGGTTCGTGGATCTTCGAGACGGCAGTTTGGGAGTGGTCTGTGCGGTGGTTCAACTTGTGCGGCGTTCGACTGGCAGCGGTCTGCGTGACAACGGTTGGCTGCGAGCTGTTCATGGGTGTGGACAGCGGTGCGGCAACGTGTGTGTGGGCGGCAGTGAGTTGCTAGGAAAAAAATTTTCCTTCAACAATGGTTGTCAAACATAAGGAGAAGAAGAAAGAGGTAAAGAAGATGGTGGCTTTGCTTGGCTTGGAGGCTTCACTAACCTAGTGCTACGTGCAATTTAAATAGAAGAGAGAAAAAATTGGGCTTGGCTTGGCTAAAACTCACCTAAATAACAAAAATGCCCCAAACACACATTAAACCTCTTTTTTCCATCTTTCTCCCTTATTTACCCTCCACGGACCAACACAACAATGCTTTTAAGTCCCAAAAATGTAAAATTAAGGAGGGAAAAAATAATAATAATAAGAACACCAATAAAAATAATTACCTTAAAGAGCCGGCGTTACAAGGATGATCATATGCGACTCGGTCTTAATTTTGAGTGAGTTATGAACTCCTACCTGTGAGAGCTTGTCCTTTGATTTGTATGGGTGAGAGTGACTTTTGTAGTCAATTCAATATAATGACCATTTTGAGGACTTGACCAAATAGGGAGCTGAGAACATAATCTCACAAGATGGAATTCACTCCTATTGTTATAGGACAAGTAGATATGAGTAGTTCCTTTAAGTGTTGATTTTGGGACTTGAACAATGGTGCCCCACCCTCTCACTGGCCCGAAAGGGACTTAGTTTATGGTTAGATCAAATTGTTTATTAGAAGATCGATGACACTTAAGGTGCAAGATATAATTACAAGGGTAAAATGAAATTTTGACCTAGCTGTAATTACGAACAACTTATGAAGGATCAACTTGCATGTAGTGATTATATCCATGGACACAACTTGTCCTTCAGTGCGTAAGAGTGCAACTCTAGGTCTATAGTGGAATGACCTATAATTAATGAATGAAAATTAATTAATTAAAGAGTTTAATTAATTGATATTGTATCATTGGAACTTATAATATGTAGGTTCATAAGGTCCCCTTGCTAGCTCATATAAACAAATAAGGATCAATTTTGTTGAGAGAGAATGTTCGAATTAAAATTTAATATATTTGATATATTAAATGAAGAAAAACATATTTATTGTATATGATGCATTAAATATTAAAGATATTTTTAATGTATTAAGATACATTAAAGAAATGATATTTATTAAATTTGAATTAGATTCAAATAAGGAATTAGATGTTGTAGGAGAATTTGGAAATGTTTGAATATGATTCAAATTGGTTAGATAAATATATTTTAATATATTAGATATTAAAATATAATATTTAATTATATTCCGTAGGCCACTATAAATACAACTCTAGGGGTGAGCCATTTGTGTTCATTCTAAATAAGAGAAAGAAACTTTAGAGAATTCTCTCCTCATTCTCTCATTCTATTTTCTAGAAGGTTCCCACAAACCTCTTTGGTTCTTTGTTCGAGTCATAGCAAGGAAGACTTTGTGGAAGTCTTGGAATTCAACCTCATTGGAGTTGGAGCACAAGGAGAATATTCTCCATATTGTTTTCTAGGTATATTTTGCTTAACCTTAATTTTTATTGTTTAATTCTAAATAAAATCAAAGTCGATTCCAACACTTTTGCTGTTGGTTTAATTTGATTACTCCCTTCAATTTAACCCAAGTGCAAGGTGTCCCTTGTATTCTCTTGAGTTTTGGTTTTAGAATGACCTATCAAGCCCTTTGGGCTGATTTTCTGGCTTTCTAATATTTATAACAAAAAGATTTGGGGTTGGCCCCAAATTTTGTTTTGGAATGACCTATCAAGCCAATTGGGCTGATTTCTTGACGTTCCAATACTTATAAGGAAAAGATTTGGGCTTGGCCCCAAATTTGATTTTGGAATGACCTATCAAGCCCATTGGGCTGATTTTTTGGCTTTCCAATATCTATAACATAAAAACTTATAGGGTTGACCACAGATTAAATTATGACCCTATTAACTCTCCAAATGAGAGTTATTAGCTAGTCCTTTATGCCTAAAGTTCCTTTATTTGAGTTTAATGCTAGTATTTCCATGCTTGGAATCTCCTAAAATCGTTGTTATTGAAATAGTTTCTTTGGATATTCTTAATTGTTGTATTTACTAAATGGGAGCTAAAAAAGCACTAAATTATGTAATTTGGTGCTGCAGGTCGTAATTTTCTGTCAGCAGAACTATGAGAGAACATTTGTCCAGCAAAGGAATTGCTGGAGCAAATTATTTGGCATTTTAAGTTACAGAAAGACAGCAGGTGATACATCACATGAGAGAATAATTCATTAATTGAGCTAGCGTAAATGAACCAAAACGACGTCATTCATCCAATGAGAAGTCGCCACGTGTCTTGTTTGACCTAAGTAACCCTAAAATCAAGATGGGCATCAGTATTTAAAGCAAGCAGTTGTCTTTAGGAAAAGAGAGACCTAATGGAGAGGAAGAAATCGAATTTTGAGAAGAAGTCGACAAAGGGGGTGAAAGAAGAAAACCCAAGCAGAAAAGCAGCTGGAGATAAGAGAAATCATCATCAAGAACTTCTATTTCAGGCTTTTCTTCTCCCTTCTATTGTTTTATTTTACTTTTGATTTCTCTTTTGTAATTAGATTCTACATTATGGTGTTTTACTACAGTTTCCCTTTATTTTCAACTTGTAACATGAACTAAATCACCTTTGGGTGAGGATTAGGAATGTGGTATTAATCTAAATAAGGGGTTGAGGCTCCTTAGCTCTTTTCAATATGGTTTTAGAGTGTTTTTTTTTGTTTATGCTCGATTTCGTTTGGCCAACCATTTTGGGCATTGTCTCCTTGAGTTTTGGGAAAAATAAGGGAGGCCGATTACTCAAAACCACATTAGCTCCTTGTTTGGGTTAGTAGCTAGCTAAGTGGGGAGGTTAGGGATAACAACCCACCTAATTCATATTTACAGCAACTTAATTTGGCATGGATTAATGGGAATTAAACCATAAATTATTGAATATCTGGGAGGATTCTGCGTTTATTGCTGTGTGGGTTGACGGAGCAAAGTTCTTGCTCCAGCATTCTTATTTCGAGAAAATACAGACAATTCTTAATCCGAGCCTGTTTTACATATCTTGTTACAAGTTTTTCTCGCACTTTTTGTTTGAGCATTTTCTGAGTTTTATTCTCTTGCTATTGCTTTTATTTTGTTGAAGTATGACTAGATTAGATTTTAACCCAATTTTAATTATTTGGTTACCGTGTTGAGATCACTAAAAATTAGGTTTAGCTTAGTAAATTCTCTTGGACTAATCCCTGTGGAGAACAATAATTTACTTATCACTTGCTGCAATTATTGTGTACACTTGCACATCCTCGTGTAAATTGTTTAAGAAAATTAAGCTACGCATTAGAAGGCAATAGACCCATCGCGAGATCTTTTTTAGATTTCAAATCATGCTTAGACCAATAAACCAAGCTCCTTTTGAGGACCCAATTAACCACCTCCAAGATATGTGTCCTCCGCATTTAAAGGGAGTTTTATACAATCAGGACCCATTGATAATTATCATTTATGAGGATTATTTGACCCTAAATTAGGTTGTTCTTGTCATTTTTGTGTGTTTTGTTGTATGATGAGCAAGCTAAAAATAGTGTTTATTAGACAAATTCATAAAAGCTTGTTTGAGTAATGAAAAAGAGGAAAGAAGTTGAAAAGAGGTTGAAAATTACACTAATTTGATATTTTTGTGTAAGTTTGGAGCAAGTACAAAAATGCAATTGCATTTCATTTTGGAAAAGCAATTGCATTCCATTTTGAAAAAGCAATTGCATTCCATTTTGGAAAAGCAATTGCATTTATTCAGTACAAGTATGGAAAACAAGCACAAAATGCAATTGTATTCCAGAATGGAAATGCAATTACATTTTTGGAAAATTTGAAAAATAATGCAATAGAAATGCAATTACAATAATTGCATTTCTGCAAAAATCTGAAAAACGCGAAAATCACGAAAATTATGAGATTTATGGAGATTTTTGCAAGATTTGGAAGATTCTTCAGCTTGATTTCATGCCTACAAGTTGACCCAAGGTTGTAGAAGAGCAAAGATGGAAACCCTAGCCCCCGACACCTATAAAAGAATGAATAATTAACCAAAAAAAGTGGCTGGATTTTCTACTCGCCCACAGTCCGTAATTCCTCATTTTCTTTCAAATTCCAACATCTTGTTCTTCTATTTTGCTCTATAATTTCCAAGGCTGATCCCTCCTCAACGAAAGTTGGAAGAGGTGAAGAGCTAATCGCCTGTGAAGGTGCCCTTGGTTTGATCAAAGCGAGGAATTCACTAAGTTCATATTGTTCTTCTGTTTGTTTTATTTTATTTCTTAGTTAGTTGTTGTTTCAATCTCAATTCTGTAAGTTTGTTGAATTTTAGCTAGACGTTGAGTACTTTGATTTTCGTTCTCTTCTTTAATAAAAAGTCAGTTTGTTCTTGGGAATTATATTTCCACAAGGTTTGAATCTCAATAAGTGTTGCTACTGTCCTTTGTGAGTGTTTTTGAACTTGTTGGATTGATTTTATTCAAAGTGTTTTCTTAATAAATTTTTTGTTTGGGTTGCCTTTTTATTCTTGGTTTTTATTTCCTTTATTTTCGCTATTTAATTATGAGTTTTGTATCAATTAAATTGTTGTTTTTCATTCCCTCCATGACAAGCTAATTTTTCTTTAGGGGTTCAAGTTGGTGAATCTCCTAAAGGAAAGATGTAAAGCTTGAAAGTAACCACAATCTAGTTAACACTCGAGATTTTGTTTGTTTTTGTTGAAATAACGTGGGTAAACCTAGTTGGCCAACTAGGGATTGCTTGTCAAGCTCGAACCTAATACCGAAAGGGTTAAGGGAAAGCAGATGTCACAAAAGCAATGGAGGAAAAGACTTAGAAATAAGTCTTGAACATCGACCCTAGACATAAGGCGATACTCCAAAACTATTAGAATTGTGCGCAAAATTATCTCAGTTAGATTAGCCATATAAATATAGGTTTAATCACTCAGCCTCCTAAATATTTTGAAGCAAAATTGAATAGGAGTTGAATTCGATTTACTTAGTTCTCTTGTGTTGACTACAATTGCAATTGCATTTTTAGTAGCATTTCTTTCCAAAGAGGCATGAGCAACTTGAATTTCATTTTTCATACTTATTGTTTTTGTTAATTATTTTCTTTTGCCAAAAATACCTCCCAACATTTTTATAACCTTGGTTACCGAACTTGCAACTTGAGAATAATTTTTTCTATCTTTTGAATTTTGTTGTATTCGTTCCCTGTGGGATAGATACTCTGGAATACTTCCAGTTTTATATTACTTGCATCGACAGTGTGCACTTGCACTAGATTGGAGATTTGTTTTTAAACTAAAAATCTTTTCTTAAAGCCCCCACTTTTCAATTCGATCACCCATTGTGAGGCTTACCTCAGATTTTTGGGCTGCCAAGAGTGGTTAACCAAACCATTTTGGGATCAATCAACTCTCAGGGTCGCTTTCACTACACCTTAGTGCTCAAGAGTTTTGCGTATTTCATGCTTTAATTGCACGACATAATTGGCCACATCTTAGAGTTGGCTCTTAGATTTTGGCTCAAAGTTTACCATATCTAGAATTAATTCCAAATTTCAGTATTTAGACTGATCCATTTGTCAAGTTCTATAAAAAAGCAAGGGAAGGGTAGGAAAAATACATAACGATTTTCCAAATAATATGTTTGAGACACATGGCGACTTATTAATAGGTTGGGCGTGTGTTGGTGTTTTCCTAACATAGATTGGCACGTGGCAACTCTTTCTTTGAGTGAGGCCGACTTGAGGTTAGCTCGACCCTTTTTTTTTTTTGCTTAGCCAGTGGTTCGACTCGGCCAGCCCCCAGCCAACTGCTCTATTTTCTTGGTATTGACTTCTAGATCAATACTTGCTTTTTGTTTGCTTTCTGCTTTCTTAAAATTGACTTCTTGATCAATACTTGTTTTTTGTTTAATAGGGACGCATATCCCCTGTTGCTTGCTACTCTAATCAGCTTCCAAGCCAGTAGTCCTCATTTGTGATAAGTGAAATTTATAGTTTATTACTAATTTATCAACTATTATGCATTTAAAGTATAATTTTTCATGAACATGATATTCTTCATGATATCAAAAGTCCAATGAAAATACTTTTATGTGATTTGATGCAGATGCTATGTTGATTTAACTAAATAAAACATATTCACAAGTACAATTTCACATATGGGGAATTAATGTATGTTAGGAATTTCATAAAATGTGATGCATCCAACTAACTTATTATATCAAATAAGCAATTATATGACCTCTAGAATTCCACATGACAATTTTTTCTTCGAATACTTCATGGTATTCCTAGTTTATTCATGATGTTCTATTCATCTTCATTATATCACTAAGTCATACAAGGTTTTATCTCGAAAAATACAGAGCATGACATGCTAATTAGAGAATTCTAGAACAAAGTACAAGGAGATGCCCATGTAAAGAAGACAAAAGATAAATAACTAATTCATCATAATTGTATCATCTAGCTTTTAAATTTCTCATGTAGTATTAGAAAGTTTTCGAGTTTGAAATAATATCTGGGATTTTGCAATTCTATAGTGATCTTTGACGTTGAGGATTCGAAATTTTCTCTAATTGATGTATATCTTCTAGATTAATATCAAGAAAAATGATGAGCCATCTTGGCCTCGGCTCAGCCTCAGTGGCCTCAACCCATTCTCAATGCTAAACTTGACTGCTGCTTCAATTAATTTCTAGTCAATGGGTTAAACTGCTGAAGAATATCCTAAGCAGAATTCTGGCTTCATGAATACTGGTTTTGCAACCATTCGAGATAACTTGAATGTTTGGCCTAAGGATCCTTCTAAGACTCTAGGAACTGGTGGTGGTGATAAAATGGAGACCCAAGATGAACATTGATCTCTCCCCTTTATCTGATTTATGAGGCCCAAGCTGTTGTAGCTTCAAATTTGCTGAATCTTTTCTGTTTGAGACTTGAGACCTATTGGAAGTCCTTTCCCCAACTTGGCTTGGACAGGCTTACCTCAAATTTCATTCTCTGAAACCTTCTTTTGGATTAACTTTTGCTTTTAATATGAAAGCATATTCTTTTTGTTTGCTTTTTGTTTAATAGGGAGGCATATCCCCTATTAAGTCCCCTATTCAAGGAGGATCTTGATAGAAGGAAGAGCTGACTTGAATACATATAGACTATCAAAATATAACTTGCATTGATTATTCTAAAGTGAAAAATAATATTCATGCCTAGTTAACGTAGATAAATCTATTAAAATTAGCAAGTCATTATCATGATACCAAATATTAGCCTACTAATAATAAACCGTAAGGTGTTCTGCATTTTAAGGATGCGGTAGAGTCTTCCCTTCTAGGGATGAGGTGAATTATTTCCCACCTGAAGGTGAGGTGACCTCTTACCTGTTTGAGGATGAGGTGAGCTCAAACCCTTTTGAGGATGAGATGAACTCTTCCCCGCTTGAGGATGAGGTGAGCTCTAACCTGTTTGAGGATAAGGTGAGCGCAAATCTTTTTGAGGATGAGGTGAGCTCTTCCCCGCCTGAGGATGAGGTGAACTCTAACCTGCTTAAGAATGGTGTGAGCTCAAACCTTTTTGAGGATGAGGTGAGCTATTCCCCACTTAAGGATGAAGTGAGTTCTTCCCTACCTGAGGATAAGGTGAGCTCTAACCTATTTCAGGATGAGGTGAGCTCAAACCTATTTGAAGATGGGGTGAGCTCAAACCCTTTTGAGGATGAGGTGAGCTCTTCCCCGCCTGAGGATGAGGTGAGCTCTAACCTATTTGAGGATTAGGTGAGCTCTAACCTATTTGAGGATTAGGTGAGCTCTAACCTATTTGAGGATCAAGTGAGCTTAAACCTTTTTAAGGTTGTTTGAGGATAAGATGAGCTCAAACCCTTTTAGTTTTATGTATTCTCAAAATCAAACTCCATGTAATGTTCACTTATATCAGTAATTAAAGGAAGTTATGTGTTTTGCGGAATACCTCATTTGTGCCATTATTGGAATTTCTGATCTAGCTGAATTGCCTCTATCTCTGACTTGACTTATTTTACCTTGGTTTAGCCAATTGGGCTTGGCCTGGTCATGTTGGGATTGGCTTGGTCACCGTTGCTTTTAGCTTGACCAGTCTTGACATGATTCAGCTGGTCATCAAATGATCTTCTGAATTAATATTTGCCAAAATAATGAGTCATCTTGGCCTTGGCCTTAGCTCGGTCTCGACTCTGGTCAACCTCGACTCGAGTCTACCTCTTCTCGGCTTCAATCTTCATTAGAATCTATCTTCTGTCTTCTTCAATACATTGATCCAAGGCTAAGGTTTTGTCTTTGTTGGACTTCTCTACTTGGTCTCAAATTCTAGGATGACTTCACCTTAGCTCGAGTCGACCTCAGTCTTCCCATCGAGTATTAGGGTTTAACCTTGACCTTGACTAGTACGACTGTTATGGCCTCCTTGCGGCTTTTCTCATTCGTTCCTACTTGGAATTAGCTTTTCCTTTGGATTCTAATAATGAGCATATGGTTTGCCTAAGTCTTTATCCATTGAGGCTTTTCCTTTGGCAGGATCGCGAACGAATTTTTCCTGATGGTGATCAAAGATCTGATTTCTTAGCCAAAATGGTTGAGACGGCCTCAGGTCTTCCCTTCTTTGGAAGAGGCAGAGGCGAGCTCATCCCTGATGAACAAAGCATGGTGATCTTCTTCTTCAGTGCTTCAAGTTTTTCTGGTCTGCTCTCCTCAGTATGAGGTCGAGGTGAGCTCTTCCCAGTCCGAGAAGAAGGTGGGCTCTTCCTCAATTGCAGATTCGTTATTGTTTGGGAAGTGCCTTCCTTCATCTTCCTCAGGTGGCATTCTTAACTGTAATTCTCTTTCTCCATGTCATGGTTCGGATCCATAGCCTTCTTGTTCATCCTTAATGTCGGTATGCATGTTTCTTGGTAAAACCCTCTCAATTCCCCACAGGCGGCTCTAGCTGTTGATGCACAAATTCAGGCAAAAGAAACGCACCTGATTAGCAGGTGAAGCCAACAATGAATTCGTATTTTAGGAGAGCGAGGTGGCCTTCAAAACAAAGAAAACATGCACACTGGTGTGGTGCTTGCCACAACAACTCCAATGCTTAAGTCAGAGGGGAAAGAAGTGTAGCAAGCTAGTAGAGAGTGAAGACTGAGAATGAGTTACCTCCAATTGGGTTATAGTGATGTATTTATATGAGGATAACCTAGGGTCTTCCCTTTTGCGAATTGGATTAGATCTAGGATCGAGGTGGGGCCCTTCAGGGAATATTGGGGCAAAGACGTGCATGGATCACGTCTCCGTAAGCAAGAGTCGGGTCGGCCGATTCGGCTCAGCCTGGTTCGGGCTGAGTTGAGCTTTTCGACTTTTCGGCCTTTTGGTTCTTTTCTTACTTTTCCGGGACCAATTTCATCCAAGGCCTCCATTTAAATCCTATTTGACCCAATTTGTCTTCTATTTTCTTGGATTTGATCTGGTTGTCCAAATTTACACATAACAACTAAAAATTAATTACGGTTTAAAATCTTGGTTTGGTCTTTAAACTTTCCTGCTTATTTTATTTTGATTCATATATGATAGATTTTTAAAGGAAAAAATACACTTTTGGCCCTTAAGTTTGGTTGCATTTGGGTCCCTGAGTTTTCAAACTCAACAATTTTATCCCTGAGGTTTGCATTTAGTTCCATTTTGGTCTCTCCATTAGTTTCCGTTAATTACAAGCAGAATGTTGAAGTGGCATTTATTTTTTATTATAATTTTTTTTTTAATTTTTAAAATAAAAGTATATATTTGTTTAATTTTTTTAATAAAAAAAATACTTTTAATCTTTTTCTCTTTCTCTCCCTTTTTTTCATCTCCCCTCTTCTTCCTGCCTCCTCCTCCCATCCTTCTCCTTACTCCATCCATGGCCACTGCCTGACGTTCGTCGCTAGCTGCAGCCTTTTTTTTTCTTATCTTTTCCTTCCCCCTCCTGCCCTTCTTTTTCTCTTTCCCCTTCTCCTCCTTTCTCCCCTCTTCCCCATGTTTAAAAAAAAGTGTAAAACGAAGGTGATTTCCACTTTGTTTGAGTTTGAATCGAAGGGGTCCCCTTCGTTTTATTTTTATTTTTTTAAATATAGGGAAGAATGAGAAAAAGGAGGAAAAGGGGAAAGAGAAGAATAAGGGAAGGAGAAGGAAGAAGAGAAGAAAAAAATGGTGGTCGACGACCAACGACCATGAATGGAGTAAGGAGAAGGATGAAAGGATGAGGGAGAGAGGGAAAAAGACAAAGAAAAAAAATTTAAAATATTTTTATTTAAAAAAAATTAAAAAATATATATTTTTTATTTTAAAAATTAAAAAAATTAATTAAAAAACAAATGTCACGTCAGCATTCCGTTTAGTAATTAATGGAAAAACTGAATGAGGGACCAAATGGAATTAAATGCAAACCTTAAGGGTAAAATTGTGGAGTTCGAAAGTTCAGAGACTCAAATGCAACTATATCCAAACCTCAAGGACTAAAAAGTGTATTTTTTGCCATCGCATAGTCCTAATTTTCACATAAAAACTAGTTGTCGAAACCATTAATATTTTATTATTTATTTGATATAAATTTGAATGTACCAGATGCTTGATCTTCTAAAGGTGACTTTAAATATTTGCTCGTATAAACATGTATTCATCAGTCAATTGGACAAAATATTATCTATGTTAAGTTATATATTATTTAATATTTTATCAAGAAAAAATTTATCACCAAGAATACAATGAATATGTAAGCAATGCTATAGAAAGTAAAACATAATGTTTGAAAACAAAAGGACGAAACAAAATTAACACAAAAATACTAGGTACTAAAATACTATTTAAACCAATAACTTTGCCCCCTTTTAATAATCATTTTGGTTTTTGATTTTTGGGTTCTTTTTTCTTATTTTCTATTTTTGGTTTTTGATTTTTGTGTTCTTTTTTCTTGTTTTCTATTTTTTTTTTCATTTTCTGTTTAAAAAAACAAAAATCATATATAATTAATGTTATGGGTAATTTTGGATTTGAGGGACAAGCCTAAAAAGAAAAAGAAAAATAAGAAAAGAAACCAAGGCGAAATGGGTCCAATGATAATCAAGCTCGAGAAATGAAAAGAACACGGGCTTAGAGATAACCTAGGGCTTCTTTGGGTCCCAGAAAGGAAAGGAATTGGAGCCAATTCCTTACCTCGATCTCGGGATGAGGCAGAGGCTGAGGAGGTCTCTTCAATTTAATGAGCATGCGCCTCGTATGCCCTCAGCCCATGGTGCCCTTGGTTAGCCTATTTCCCTTCTCCATTCCAAATCGGAGAGAGAAACGGAAACCCTAGGTCATTCTTCATATAAATATTATATTGTAACCTCAGGGAAGACAACTTCATTCTCATTCTCTAAACCTAAGTTTTGCTACTTTTTTCTTCCTGACTTAATCATCGGAGTGTGTGTGGCAAGCACCACACCGGTGTGCAACTTTTTCTCTTTTGTAGGTGCCTCTTTTCCAAAATTAAAAATTTACCGTTGACACACGTGAAGGTTAGGTGAGACTTTCCCCTGTTCAGACTTTAGCATCAACAAGTGATAACTTTTTTCTTTTTATTTTTTTAAATGAAAACCAAATACATTAATAACTACTTTGGTTTTCTATTTTCAAAAAAATTAAAAAGATAGAGATAGGTTAGAGTAGGGAAATAAAAGTTTAGAAAGAAATGTTTTAGTGATCGAGAATAAGGTTTAAACAAAAATAGTTAGAGAAATCTATTAGGGGGCGTTTGGCCCCCTGAGTTGAGTTGGGTTGGGTTTTTAACTCAACTCACCATTTGGCCCATGGAGAAATTAACTCTCCATAAAAAAAACCCAACTCTGCTGACTTGCTACAGTGTTAGGATATTAACTCCACCAACGTATAAAGTAACCCTATTAACATATTTTATCACCGATTCTCCAACGACCTGCAGCCATCACCGGCGACCTTCTTCAAAGACCGACGACCATCTTCTGCAACCTTCTCTGGCCACCAGCGATCGACGGCCACCTCCGGCTATCTTCTCTGGTGACTGACGACCACCGCCGGCAACCTTCATTGACAACCAACGGCCACTGCCGACTACTTTATCCAACGATCGACAACAATCGTTGGTGACCATATCCGGCAACCGGCAGTACCGTCTCAGGTGACTATCGCCGGCAACAATTTCCAGCGACTGATAGCACTCCCATGGTTCAAAATAATATGAAATGCACATGTACTTAGTTGGTTTGACTCTCTGCTCCAACAATCTTTCTTCAGACTTACGAACTCAACCCATTGTTGGTCATTACTTATATTTAGTGAACCATAATTATGTTTTGTGAATCATGTAAATAGGCATTTGATAACCTACTAATATTTTGTGAATATTTCACTCCTACATGACACTAATGTTGAAATATATTGTCGTTTTCTTGTCACCTTGAAAAAGAAAAATACTAGCATTCTCTTTTTCAAAGATGTTCAATTTAGTACATGTGTTTAAACAGAGGGAAGGTACGCCTCCAAGATATGTTCACAAAAGCCTAGCTGACTTAAGCATTAGAGTGTAGAGTGTGTGTGGCAAGGCACCACATCGGTGCTCATTTCTCTGTTTTGTTGATAGCTTCATCCTATTTTTAAGTTGATCATGCAAATCCACCTGTGTTGGATTCGTGTATCAACATATATTATATATACAAATACACATTCGGGACGATGTTCAAAGCTAACATAATTTCTTTTAATTTTGGTCAATAGTAATACTAGCTACCTTTATATATATCTCAAAATATCAATGATAATATATAAACGGTAAAAAAAAGGTATCAAATCAAAATAAGAAAGAATGATGGAGACTTCAACCATTACAAAAAAACTCCACTCTTATTTTACAAATAAAACTACACGGTAATACATCTTTATTCATATTACTCACAACTAGAAAGCAAGGAGTATATAGGATCACAAGTTATTTATACACAAACACACATACCATCATGTCTTTATAAGTGTGTATATATATTTATTTGTACATACAGAGAGAGTATTCAACTTGAAATTTGAAGTACTTTGAGATCACGCTTGATAACCATTTTGTTTTTAATTTTCTATTTTTGAAATTTTAGCTTATTTCTTTGCTTCGTTTTCTATTTTTTAAAAATATTGTCAAATTCTAGGCCAAATTTTAAAAATTAAAAAAATGTAGTTTTTAAAAACTTACTTTTAATTTTGAATTTTGGCTAAGAACTCAAATTTACGGTAGAAATTGATAGGACATGGGCATAATTTTTTAAAACAAAAAACTAAAAACAGAATATGGTTATCATACGGGTCTCAGTGATTGCTGCCAACTTTTGGATCCTTCTTCCAACAGTCACGATTCGACATATTACACTCATGATGGTTGCTTCCATAGCGAAGTTCATTACCTTCAAATGTGTCTTTATTATTCTCAACCTCAAGTTGTTGATTATCCAAATGGAAAAAAGGCCGCTTCCCATCAGTAAGCAACAAAAAGCTCGAAAGTAGCATCACCAATACGAAAACCTTGAGAATCTTCACCATTTTTCTTCAGTTTTCTCTCTTTTTTCCAACTGCAAATCAAGGAGAAGAAACTTGTTAAAGCATGCAAAAAAGAAGTTTATACTCCTAGAATGTTTATAATGAGCAAAACCCATTATAGATTTAGTGGTTTCAAGTGGAGTTTTCAATGTATTTTTCAAAGATAATCTTATAGAGAGAGGTATAGAAAGGGTTACTTCTCTTGCTGAATGCTTGAGAGAAATTTGAAGCTATGCAGTTGAAGAATTGAGTTGAAGGCAAATGAAATATATAAAGAAAAACTTTAATGGAGTTGTTTTTTAGGTGGGTTGCCAATAATTCATAAGATAATATACTTTTTTTTAAAATGCACTTGAATGATAAATTGAAGGAGATCTCTCTTGCAGAGGGAATTGGAGCTTTCAAAGTCCACTTTGCACAGAGGAAAGGCTGTTAACGTTGCTCAAGGACATCAAATCAAACATATATGCGCATATTAACCCTTCGAGAAAAATAAAAAAAAAACTTTGTGCCAACATATCCGTGGGTAGGAATACTAAAAATTTGATAACTATTTATTCTCTTAAAAATTAAAAATGAAAAACTATTTATTTTCTCTCTTATTTTTTGCGTTCGTCTCTTATTTTTTACAAGCTTAACGGTGGTGGACAGGAGGCTGAGTATGTTAGTATTTTCTTTCACTCTTTAGTTGAGTTCAATACAATCTTTACGTTCATGTAATGACTGAAATATTTGAATTACTTTGGATGCAAAACACTCCAATCTTGGAATGTGGTAGCCAAAGTGCCAATTCATCTTGCAAAAATATTGAAGCTTTCTCGGTGTATCACTGAGGTAGGATCAATGAGCCTTGGTGACTTGGAAGTAAATTGATGCAAACAAAATAATAAGATAAGTTGTTTCTAGCATATTGATAGGACTCAAGAAGTCCTTATTTCCTATGCCTAAATCTTGTGATTTCCAGTAGTTTTATGTGATTCATACAGACTGTTGGGATTGTTAGGAGTGCAACCAAAGTCCCACATTGGTTAGATAAAGGGAATATATGGGTTTATAAGTGAGACATTATCTCCATTGGTATGAGGCCTTTTGGGTACAACAAAAAACAAAGCCATGAGGGCTTATGCCCAAAGTGGACAATATCATACCAATTTGGAGATTTGTCGAGAATTGGTTGTCCCTAACACAAACCACAATGCAGAGTAAAATCAAACAGAGAGAAACGAGGATGAGGTACCGTATCACATGAGGAACAATTGCATTTAAATCCATCCGGCTTTTTGATGCAACCATCGCCATTACTCACATCACAGTATTCACAAGGGAACTTAACATGGGCCCTTTTGCTGCCTGGATGACCACAGAAGGAACAGTGAGAGTGCTTATTTTGTAGGTAATTTAGTATGTGGAGCTTTTCAGAGCGTTCGGGGTTAGTTAGAGCTTAACCGAAGGTTATTTGAGCCCTAATTGGAGATGCATAAGACAAAATGATTGAAAATGTCCCTGAGGAGCGTCTAGACGTCGTGGTGACCCTCAAAAGACACTTGAAGCCAAATTGTTGTCCATAGCGTGTCAACGCTACTACAAGAGCTATAAATAGTTCTTTTCCAAATTTAAATCGAGAGCTTTCAATTCTTAGCCTCAAAACTCGAAACTCTCTCTGTCTTTCACCCTCTTTAAGTTTCTTTTTTTTTTTTTTTTTTTTTTTTTTTTTGTACTGAGTTTGACTTTGGCTTGTATTATGGCCATTTTGCTTCCATTTCCATGTTCGGCTAGATGCTAAAGCGCATTCGGCAGTAATTTTGGGACTCCAACATGTAATATTTTGAGATTTCTGTATTTATTTCATATTGTACCTTGTTTTAATGGGTTTTTCTACTTGCTTTCACTATAGAGTTGTATGAAAGTGTTGAATGGACAACCCACGAGCATTTATTGCATCTCATTGCTAGCTAGAAGTCATTTATGCTATCATATTTGATTTCCTTACATTCTAGTAGCTCTAGGCCATTCATTTACATAAAAGTGGAATGAATGCTCCCGTATAATTGTTCTAGGCCTTAGTAGATAACCAATACTTAGATTAATTAGCTAACTAATTAATTGGAGCGTCCTTAATCGATCCTAAGTGTAATGCAATCAATCTTTTGGGTATGGAACGCTATCGTGCCCAACCCTAAAGGTTGATTTAGGATTAGTTAAGTGCTAGGCTTAATTAATCTCATTAGGGGCCTTAACTAGCGACTTTTTCGCTTAGTTAGATTAAGCATTAAAATCGGTACAATTTAGTAAATCAAGGATGAATGTGCATGTTGGATCCTGAGAAAAATCTTGAACCCATGTCTTTAAGTAAGTGAACTCTATTTTCCTGCCTTTCAATTTATTGACTTCAATTTCCTTGCATTTTACCTTTATTGCACAACCCCCCTCCATGGTATTTAAATTTGAAACAAACATGATAATTGTACCAGTTATTCCAAATTAGTCCATCTAGCCACCATGTGGATCGATCTTGCCACTATATTGCAAAATATTAGTTGGTAGGAAAAATAAATTCATTTGACAGGTCTGACGAGCTCGATCACATATCTATTTCGTGATTGAGATTTAGAATGTAAATTCGTACATTCCTAAGAATTTGAAGAGAACTCCTTTGATATCAAATTGAGACTTGCCCCTATAGAGAAGGCTTAGAGAACCTATCATCAAATCTCTTTCGAAAAATAAGGCAGCTCATCCTACTCAACTACTTATTGCTCGAGAGTGCGAGAGGGCTTCTTGCTCGAATTCTTAGGCTAAGGTATGTCTATTGCATTGTTACAACAACAATCACTCCTTGTTTTTGGTCCACAACTAGAAATTTGTGCAAAGAGATTTGTCTTTTTGCATAGAGCATGTATAAAGAAATGCAAATGAAATTCTTCAAATAGTGGAGAAAACCATTTCTAAAAAAAAGAGTTAAAATATAAGTTTGGTCACGGGACAGAGAAAGGCGAACATCTGGACAAGGGAAAGCGCTGCGCCTGATGCAAATAGCTTTTTTTTTTTCATGATATACAATTAGAATGGAGGACCCCCTACGTGACATTTTGCCTTGGGGAAAAGCTACATCTAGTACCGAACCAATGATTTGAGCGATATGTCTCAAGTTGTTTTTTTCAAGCGTGACTCAACCGTCTTCCAAAAAGAGATGTCGCTATGTTGAAGAGACAATTATCACACTGTCAAACATATCTAGGCAGGATTAAATATATGATAGGGTTAACCGATATTGTAATAATTGTTGATCAGCAAGAAGAATATTGTGCTCTTCAAGAATGTATCACGTTGGGTCAAATTCTTAGAGTTGTATCTAATATTAGGCAAATAATTACCTTTATCCTTGCCAATATTCTTGCCATATATGTTGCACTCTATTGTAAATGTTGTAGCTATAATTGTGCATTTACCTTAGTAATTTGTATCTCAAATGTATATAAAATCCTTCCCTATCAATGAAGAAATAATATACAGATTATACAACTCTCTATCTCTCTATCTTTTATGGTATCAGAGCTTTCACATTCCTAAAAGTTTTATTTTTTTTTCTCAATTATGGTTTATAGACCTATTCTACAATGGCTACAAATTCTGCATCTTCATCCTCACCCTCTATTTCTGCAACAAACTCTCCTCTATTTCTCTTATCAAATATCTGCAACCTCGTGCCCCTACGCTTAGATTCAAGCAACTATGTACTGTGGAAATTTCAGGTTTCATCTATTTTGAAGGTCATTCTTTATTTGGCCATATCGATGACTCTATTCCTCAACCGGCCAAGTTTGTTCGCACATCAACCGGTACTACTGACACAACTGAGGTTAGTCCTGACTATCTACAATGGATATCTCGTGGTCAAGCTCTTATCACCTTAATCAATGCTACATTATCATCTTCTGCTCTTGCTCATGTTGTTGGTTCAACTTCCTCAAAAGAACTCTGGCTTTCTTTAGAAAAACGTTATTCTTCAAACACAAGGTCCAATATTCTTGAATTAAGATCTGCTTTATACACTATTAAGAAACTTCCCTCTGAATCCATTGAGCAATATACTTGTCGAATTAAAGAAATAGTTGATAAGCTTGCAGCAGCCTCTGTTTCTATTGAAGATGAGGAGATCTTAGTTCATACCTTGAATGGCTTACCCACTGCATTCAACGCCTTTCGAACTTCAATTCGTACGCGCAGTGGTTCATTGACCCTCGAAGAGCTCCACGCGTTACTCACAGCTGAAGAAAAATCCGTGAGTCTTCATATTTCCTCTGAACCGACGCCTACAACCATGGCAGCCTTCAAGCCAACCAACGGAAGTTTCAATCGTGGACGTGGAGGCGGATTCAATCGGGGACGAGGAGGAAGTTTCAATCGGGGGCGAGGAGGAGGAATATTGGGCTCCGGATCAGGAAATGGGTTGGGTGCACCAGGTATATTGGGCTCCGGTTCTGGAATATTCAGCAGGCCTGGAGGGCCCAATTCCACTTATGGATCTGGAAATTCAACAACAGGCCGAATATTTTGCCAAATATGCTCAAAATCGGGCCATGGAGCACTTGATTGTTATAATAGGATGAGTTTTTCCTATCAGGGTCGTCATCCTCCGGCTCAATTGGCTGCAATGGCGGTAAATGCTATGAATCCAAATACATCTGCTGAAAATTCTAATAATTTTTGGTTGTCTGATAGTGGATGCAACGTTCATATGACGAATGGCCTTGCAAATCTCAACCTCTCCAACAACTATAATGGTGAAGAGTCTGTCACGGTGGCTAATGGGCAATCTTTGAACATACAAAACACAGGCAGTGGTACAATTTCTACCTCATCTCATACCTTTAATCTTTCTAACATCCTTCATGCTCCTGATCTTGCCACTAATCTCTTATCTGTTCATAAGTTTTGCCTTGATAACATTTGTATTTTTATCTTTGATACTGACTGGTTCCTCATTCAGGATAAGGTTTGTGGCAAAACATTATACACTGGCAAAAGCATCAATGGCCTATATCCTATTCCAAGCTCGTCGACTTTATCTTCTACCAATTTGCACACCAAAAACTATAATTTTCTTGCAAAACAGGAGTGTTCCCTTTGGCATCATCGGTTAGGACATCCTGCTCCTAGAATTTTACGTTCTTCTTTATCTCGTATTGGTCTTTCTTTATCTTCCTCAATGTCTACTTGCGAATGCATTAGTTGTTTAAAGGCTAAAATGTCTAAACTTTCATTTCCTATATCTTTCTCTACTTCTTTAGCATCTCTTGAACTAATTCATAGTGATGTATGGGGACCCTCTCCTCTTATTTCTATTAATGGATTTCGTTATTATGTCAGTTTCATTGATGATTTTAGTAAATTCACTTGGATTTTTCCTCTTGCTTATAAATCAGATGTGGATGTCACTCTTCGCAAATTTGTACCTTTTGTTGAAAATATGCTCTCAAAAAAACTAAAAAAAATTCGCTCCGATGGTGGTGGTGAATTTTGTAATACGTCTATTCGCTCCTTTTTTGAATCTAAAGGTGTCCTACATCAAAAATCTTGTCCTTATACACCTGAACAAAATGGAGTCGTTGAGCGTAAACATCGCCACATTGTAGAAACTGCAAAATCTTTACTTTTTCACTCTTCTGTTCCCCTCGAGTTTTGGCCCTATGCCTTTTCCACTGCAGTTTTTCTTATCAATCGAATGCCCTCTTCTTCTCTTAACATGTTATCCCCATTTGAAAAACTTTTTGGTTACACTCCTGATTTGCATCATTTAAAAGTTTTTGGGTGTGCATGCTATCCTTTACTAAAACCTTACACTCAACACAAACTTGAACCCAAAACCTCTCAACATATTTTCCTTGGTTACACTCTTGACTTTAAAGGATATATATGTTATAACCCTTTAACCAAAAAATCAATTGTTTCTCGTCATGTGATTTTTCATGAAACCACTTTTTCTTTTGCAAAACCCTCACCTCCTACAACTTCTTCCCCTCCTACCCCTACAGATCCAACCCCACTTTTCACCCTTCTAAACTTATCTCAATCCACCAGCCATATGACTCCATCTGTACCTTCGCCTTTGCCCACTGTTGATAATGACTCTAACCAATATGTTGCTCCACCTGAGTTAAGTAGTATTCATTGCACTAACTCTTTTTGTGAAGATTTGCATACTTCTCCTGTTGTTGCAGATTTGCCCCCCAGTAGTGAAACACAGTCAATACCTTCCGCTATCTCTCCTTCCAATCTTCGGAATACTATTAACGATCATCCAATGCAAACACGATCTAAATCAGGAATTTTCAAGCCAAAGGCCTTCCTCTCCACTCAGGTGCCTATTGTTCCAACATATTCTTCCTCATACACTGAGGCTTCCAAATTTAATGAATGGCGATCTGCAATGTGTGAAGAATTCAATGCTCTTCAAGAACAAGGTACTTGGTCTTTACTACCTCATACGCCATCAATGAATGTTGTCGGTTGTAAATGGGTCTTTCGAACTAAATATCATACTGATGGTTCCATTGCTCGATATAAAGCCCGATTAGTTGCCAAGGGTTATCACCAGGTTGAAGGGTTTGATTTTGAAGAAACTTTTAGTCCAGTGGTAAAAAAACCAACAATTCGTGTTATACTTGCTCTTGCTGCTCAATATCAGTGGTCTTTAAATCAATTGGATGTCAAGAATGCATTTCTTCATGGTCATTTAAAGGAGGAAGTTTATATGTCACAACCTCCTGGTTTTCTAGACAAGTCTTGCCCTACTCATGTCTGCCTCATTCACAAGAGTCTCTATGGCCTTAAACAGGCTCCTCGAGCATGGTTTGATCGCTTTACATCCTATTTATTAACCTTGGGTTTTGTTGCCTCTACTGCTGACTCATCCTTGTTTATTCGTAAAATTGGATCTTCATTGACATACTTGCTGCTTTATGTGGATGATATTATTGTCACTGGACCTGACGTCTCTTATATTTCTGTCCTAAAGCAACAATTAGCAACAGAATTTCAGATTTCAGATCTTGATGCATTAAAATACTTCCTTGGCTTGGAAGTTCACTCATCTACTGATGGAATCTTTGTTAATCAAGCAAAATATCTCAACGATTTACTCCACACTTCCGGAATGTCATCTGCCAAACCTTGCGTCACTCCAATGTCTACATCTGTTAACTTATATGATTCTGCACCACCATTCAATGATGCAACCCTCTTTCGGAAATTGGTTGGTTCCTTACAATATCTCACCTTTACTAGACCTGACATTGCATTTGCAGTAAATCGAGTAAGCCAATTCATGCATCGTTCGACTGTCATCCACTATTCTGCTGTAAAACGTATCTTACGTTATCTTTGTGGATCCAAGCATCTTGGTATCATGTTTCGGCATGAAGACTTGACCCTCAGTGCTTTCTGTGATTCTGACTGGGCTGGAGATACATCTGATCGTAGATCGACCTCTGGTTTTATTGCTTTCCTTGGCTCCAACCCTATATCTTGGTCTGCCAAAAAGCAACCTACTGTCTCCCGCTCTTCAACAGAGGCCGAATATCGATCCCTTGCTACTACCACTACTGATCTCTATTGGTTACGGAAGCTTATGTGCGATCTTCACATTCCCTTGACGGTTCCTCCAACTCTATGGTGTGATAACATTTCAGCCATATCCCTTGCTAACAATCCAGTGTTCCATGCTCGCACGAAACACATTGAGATCGACTATCATTTCGTTCGAGAGAAAGTTGTTCGTAAGGATATCTCTGTTAAATTTATAACTTCCAAAGACCAACTTCCAGATTTACTTACCAAGCCATTGTCATCACAGACCTTTTCATATTTTCGAGACAAACTTCTGACTTCAAATCCGTCTTCAGTTTGCGGGGGCATATTAGGCAAATAATTACCTTTATCCTTGCCAATATTCTTGCCATATATGTTGCACTCTATTGTAAATGCTGTAGCTATAATTGTGCATTTACCTTAGTAATTTGTATCTCAAATGTATATAAAATCCTTCCCTATCAATGAAGAAATAATATACAGATTATACAACTCTCTATCTCTCTATCTTTTATCTAATAGGTCTCTAAACTTTACAAATTATCTAATGAGTGCTTAAAATTTTAATATCGTGTCTAACATGTAGGTCTCTCAACTTTAAAAACTATCTTACAAGGTCCTAAATTTTCAATTTTGTATTTAATAGAGCGCCAAACTTTTGAATTTTGTGTCTAATAGATTTTTGATATACGTGTTAAATCAACCATGGAATGAACCCAAAAGCTTAAATTGATGAGTATTGGTAAATTTAATCTTTTATCAATACTTTAATAATATGAGTTGCTTTTTAAAATTTAGAGACTCATTGGATGTAAAATTAAAAGTCATGAACTTATTAGATATTATATTAAAGTTTAAAGACATATTAGACACACCAATGAAAGTTTAGGAATTTATTAAACTCTTTAAAAAGTTAAGCTCAGAAACTTATCCAACACAACACTTAAAAGTTCAATGACGAAACTTGTAATTTAATAACAAAATAATTTAAATTTTTTGTTTTAGAAAAGCCAATATATATAATAATAATAATAATAATAATAATAATAATAATGATAAACATGTTTTAATTTTCAATTTTTCCAAAGGGAAAAATAAAAGGTAGTTGTTAGATATGTTTTTTTTTTCTTTTATAAAAAAGTAGACAACAAAAAATCTCATAACAAAAAGACCTAAAATCAAGAAAAAACGATGCTATCAGACGAGCCCTAACTTAATAATTTTTAAATTACATCAACAAAATTTACCAAATAAGCCCAATGTATTTATGACATTACTTTTTTTTTTCTTATTTTAAAAAATAATTTTATAGCTTTAGAAATGTAGCTTCCTAACATTTATGTTGTACTAAATATATAATTGTATCTTTAATGTTTGTAGAATTTTTCAGTTTTGTCTCTCTTTCTCTTTTACAAGTTCTATTACATTATCTATGTATTGAAATTTTTTAGACCAATTTCTTGCTTACAATAAAATGTCAAAACTCATATGGCATATATACATTTGTATTAATTAATGAAATAGACATATCAATACCAACACAAGTAAAATTTAGTAGCCAAGGCATCACTACTTCTTCTACCCGATTGTAAGTTTGAATTCCTATCCTACACGTGATGTAATATTCTAAAAAAAGAAATAGACATGTCAATACATGAAATTAATAAAAAAAAATCTATCAAATTAATATGAATTAACTATAATAAACTTACTCAACTCAAAATAAATTGGTATTAAAGAAGACTCCTATTAAAATTGTAATGCCCGTTTTTTTTTTCAAGAGTGTTAATTTTGGAAATTTTAGAATTTAATTTGAAATAATCCTCAATTTGCAATTTTGTTGGGCTAATTTGAAGTTTTGGATGGTTAGAAGAGCATTTTAGTAAAAATTTTTTAAAAAAGAAAAAACATCATCCTTATCTTATTTTCTTCTCCATCTTCTTCCTATTCTTTTCTTCTTCTTCTTCATTCTCTCTTCTGCTCCCTCCCTCTTCTTGTTTGAAATGGGCTAGGGGCCGATTTCTGAGTTAAATGGTGGATGACTTTATGCTACTAGCACGCATATGGGTTTTGATTAAGTAAAGTTTTGTTTAGAAGTGCCATTGAACTAGGACATAGGTTCTTACTCGAGATTCGTGCTTGTGATACATGGCGAAAAGTCACTATGATGAGATTGTGGTTGTTTATAAAAGGTGGGCTTGGGTCATATGCTACGAATGACTTCTTAAAAGAAAGAGAAGTGGGTTTGGCCTAGAAAGTAAGTAGCCTTTCGGATTTGTCCGTTAGGATTTGTATTCGCCTAGATATATATATATATATATATGAGGCGTAAGACGTTGTAAATGTTGGGAAGACTTGAGGGTGGCTTTCCCTCTTTGCTTGTGTGAGTTAGGGAACGTTTTTTCCCATTGTGTGTGCTTGTGAATTTTGGGTCGGTTTGTGATTGTGAATCAGTCTTGATGGAAGAGATTTGGTATGATAGATGACCCGAAAGGTTCCAAAATCGTTGTGAAAGTACAAGGCCCGTTAGATTGGTGCTACCCACCCGATCTCTGTCGTTTCGTGCGAGTTTGTAAGCCTAGAACGTATGTGATGTGATGAGCATAGGGGATGCGTTTCCCTAGTGCCTGTGAGCTAGCTTAGGGGTGATTCCCCACTGTGTTGAGCATAGGGAATGCGTTTCCCTATTGCCTGTATGCTAGCTGAGGGGATGTGTTCCCTGGTTGGCTATGTGGCTATCATGATGTGATGAGCATAAGGAATGCGTTCCTTATTGCCGATGAGCTAGCTTAGGGGTGATTCCCCACTGTGTTGAGCATAGGAATGCGTTTCCTATTGCCGTGTACTAGCTGAGAGATGATTCCCCATTATGTTGAGCGTAGGGAATGCGTTCCCTAGCGCCTGTGTGCTAGCCTAGGGGTGATTTATCTATTGAGATGAGTGTGAGGGTTATAGACCTTCACAGGTTTGGGTTCTAGGTTACAAGACTCGCAGGTATGACACGAAGTTAGGGTCAAGTAGTAGTGAATGTTGCGGAAGGATAAATGGACTTTTAGAATAACAAAAGGAAGTACTTGAAATCTAAGCACGAGTGTGAGTAAGAGCAGTTTTCTTCTTGGTATGGTTTCTTTAAACATTGGTCCCTTAGGTGGGCTACTTACTGAGTATGTTTATACTCATGTTTGCTACTTTGTTTGTTTTGCAGATTGTGCACATTCTCGGGGTGGATGACCCAGGCGACTACTTGACGAGACTATAGAGGCTCCACCAAATTTCTTTTCTATGTTTAGCCTTTAGTTTTGTTTCTTTGTTCGCTGTTGTTTGTCGGTCTGTAAAGTTTAAATATTCTTCAGCTTCGTGTGTCTAGTTAGAAGCTTTTAGATTTGGTTGTCTGTTAATTGAGCTCAGCATCATTTATCGTAGTTTGGTGGATGCTGAGTCTGTGATCTGAAACATAGAAGTGATTATATCTCTTTCCAGGTCTTTGTAAAATTTTGGTTTCTTGTAGTTACGTCGTCATGCTGCCGAAATTCCAGGCATGAACGAGGTAATTATGTTGTGCTTCCGCATCTAGAAAGTCGTAGGATTTCGGGTCGTTACAGTTGGTATCAGAGCCCTAGGTTCTAGGTTCTGTAGACTCGCTTACATTGTAAGCATCGGCTTCTCCATAGTCGCGCTCAAGAAAGTCGCCTCGTCACCACCAGGTTTGTAGTCTGCTAAATGTGAAAAGTAGAATAGAGTTAATGTTCGCATGTTGGTTCTTTGTTTCTTGGCTTATGAGTTTGTGAAGTAACCCTTAAATTGATTATGTGCTTTATGATTGTGGCTTTGTGGAAAAAAAAAATGATTGAGTTGGGTGAGGTCCTTAAATGCTTTGGACATTGAGGATGGTAGTCTAGAGGAAACTACCTTTCGAGTTCATTCCTTCCGAGTTTAAGGTTCGTAAACCCAGTAAGTTATTTTCGTTGTTCCTCACCTATCTGGATAAAATAAGGAAGAAGTTCGATAGTAATCGAACTAAGAGTGGATTAGTGATGAACGAGGAATCCCAAATGAGGGAACTATGAAGGAATGGAAAATAAGAACAAAAGAGAATATGATTGATGATTCGTTGGGGTCATTTGAGATTTTGGGGTGGATTAGCCCCGTACTTGTGGTTTAACTTGTTCACCTTTCTTTCTATAGTCATGATGTGCTTCATGTTCCTCTCTCATCGAGGAAAGGTTTTGTTCGATGATGGAAAGGAGACATGATGGTCTTAGTAAAGAAAAGGAAAGGTGATATAGAAAAGCTATGTTTGTCTCAAAAAAAAAAAAAAAAAAGAAAGGGAATCATTATGATGAGGATTCTAGTACTCGAGTATGGCATGATTTGTGGATAGAAGTCCTTAGATGTGGTGAAAGGAATTTGGTTAGTAATTGAAACTTAGAACTTCGTAAGCTTTGGCCAAAGGTAAGTACGTGAGACTTTGGTTATACAACCTAGTTTGGTGTATGAGATCTTTCTCCTGAGGTGCGTTTAACCCTGTGAAACTCAAGTCTTCAAAGAGAACTTCTTTAAGACTCCGTCCTACGCTTGCGAAGGAGTTGAAGGAGGCAACCTTTTAATTAAAAGCAAGTGTTGGCCTTAGTTGCTAAAAGACTAGAAGTGGAACCAAAAAGGGTGGTTCGTGTATTAGCGACTCCAGTGGAGGAAGTTAAGGAGGCAACAGTGAAAGTCTGGATCAGATAGAAATGAATTTGGAGGCCGAGGCCATGGGAGGTGAAACCCTGATGGCGATTCAAATGATGGTGACAATGCGGATAAACTTGCAAGCTGGAGTTCGGGTTTGGATGACAATAGAGTTGGAGCAGTGGTGGTCGTGCAGGGTCTTAGAACTGAAGGAGTGAATGGAAGAGCCAACGACACAGTTGGAAATCGAGCGATGATGGTGGTGATAAGTTGAGTGTTCAAGGATCAAGTTGGAAAGCGACACCAAGGAAAAATGAGCCCAATAATTAGAAAGTATCAAGTCGCCCTTATAGCATGGATCAAAATTCTGGTTGAAATAGAGGAACTGAGAATCAAATGGCAAAGAAAAATGAGGATGCAGGTGCTAGTAATGCTGCAGGTTGTGGGTATAGCCAGCTCTGCAGATAAAGGAAAGTTGTCATTTGGTTAGAGTCAGTGATTGATGGTAATGTCTCAAGTTAAGTATGACCTCTAGTTTCGGAAGATGGCCATCCTAGGACACGTGATATCAAAAAATCAGTTTCAGTAATTTCTGCAAGGGTAGAATCGAAAACCAAGTGACCTTGTTCAGTTGCAGTCAGTGAGATGTTTGGTTTGCTAAGGGTTATAGGTTACTCAAATTGTCAGAACTTCTCCAGTGTAGTAATGCCTCAAACTTAGTTAACTCATTGGGGTAGTTGTTCGCTTGGAGTGAGGCTTATGAAGTGAAATTTTAAGAGCTCAAGCAGCGATGGATATTCAGTATTAGTGCTCGTTGTGGAGCTGGAAAGTTGTTGTCCATGGTATTGTTCTCGAGAAAGAGTTGGTTGAGATTTGATGTAGCTTAGTAAGGTGATCTTTGCTCCATGCCAGTTGAAGGATTACAAATGCAACTACTCGACTTATGGTTTGGTAGGGGTAGCTAAGGACTTTGCTTTGAAAGATTTCAAGGCACTATTGGTGTCAGAAGAAGGTTTGAAACCTTTCGAAACCTTATGAGCCTAAAGTATTGTTCATCCAGGAGTTGAGCATGTGGCAACTTAAATCGTTTGAGTCCTTAAGAGTATATGATGACAAGTTATGCTACCACAATATGGAAGGGGCATGGAGTTCGTAGTTGCTGGTTTTGTATCCTTAATGGTAGCACGATGAAAGGAGCTTTGAGATTTAGACAAAAGGAAAGATGGATAATGTTTGGTTGTGTCGTTTGAGATGTGGACAAGTTACTTAGAGCTTTTCTAAGACTAGCCACTTTCGAGGACGAAAGTTCTTTTAAGGTGGGTAGAATGTAACGCCCGTTTTTTTTTTCAAGAGTGTTAATTTTGGAAATTTTAGAATTTAATTTGAAATAATCCTCAATTTGCAATTTTGTTGGGCTAATTTGAAGTTTTGGATGGTTAGAAGGGCATTTTAGTAAATTTTTTTTAAAAAAGAAAAAACATCATCCTTATCTTCTTTTCTTCTCCATCTTCTTCTTATTCTTTTCTTATTCTTCTTCATTCTCTCTTCTGCTCCCTCCCTCTCCCGATAAGCTCTCTCCCTCACTCTCAAATTCTCTCTCCGTTTGATCTCTCTCTCTCCGTCCGAACTCTCTTTCTCTCCATTTATGTGTTTTTTTTTCTCTTCTTCTTCACCAAACAGACCCACCGCCGGAACATCCAAGCTCGCCAGATCTCTCCACTGCAACTCCGCCTGCTGTTCTGCCGAGCTGTTCATCTCCGTTCAGCCACCAGTCGACGCTTGAGTTCCACGAACCGCCAGTTGTAGCCCGACTCTCTCCCTTTGCAAGCTTCGCCGCCAGCCAGCTTGATTTCGCGAGCATCGTCTGTTCGCCGAAGTGCACAACTCTGCCGCCACGCACCCCAGCTCGTCGTCGTCTGCTCTTGTCGCCGGCTGCATCTCCCTCTCTCCCTCTCGGTTTGTACAGTTAGCAGGGGTGGGTATGCTTCGACGCTGTTTTCCGACAAGTTTTGGGTTCGTTTTAAGCATTTGGGTTTTGGATTCGCGAAATCAAACCATTCGAAGTGGTTTTCAGCAGCGATTCGAGTTCGGAATCTAAGGCGAAGCCATGGGTAACGCTCCAATCAATAAGGGTAAGTATCCGGCATGAGTTTGAGATGAATTTTGATCGTTAATGTTCGTTTAGTCATTATTTTGATGTTTTAAAACTTACTCATAACATGTTGGGCCTTGTTCAAGATTTACCCATTATGTTAGGAGGCTGGGTCGTCGAGTTCGGACTAATTCGACATCATTTTAGCAAGTAAAGGTGTTGTTTGGGTTCACGTATTAAGTTAATGGGCTACCTTGAATCTTGGAGTAAATATGTAAGTAGCTATTTGGATATTAGCCCCTTTATGTTTCCATTTAAATTGATATATGTTTGATAATGTGGAAATTGTGAAAGCATGCTTGAAAACCATATTTATGAAATATGTAGTGATTTGTGGGTTGGTGTAGGTGTTGCTTGAGTGGTAAATGGTCTTTTATATGGTTATAATGAAAATTAGGGGCTGAACGTCTTTCGAATGGCTTATGATTTAGCATGAGTAGCACTTTAAGAGAGTAGTTGTTTGAATTGATGTATGTTAAGTGGTCGTGGATGTAATTAATTCAAGTATGAAGTATAAGGGTGACCACGTTGGTCGAGGATGTTTCGCTTAGTAAATATTTCAAAAAGAGTTTTGCCTTATTGTACCTAAACCCAAGAATTTAAAGAAAGTTGTCAATTTAGTTGAGTGGCTTGGTATAAATCATGATTCCGAGCGGGGTGCTCCTAAGGACTTGGCCTTGTGAACTAGTAAGGAGTTTGGTTATATATTAACCCTTTGGAATGCATAGTTGACTATGATCGTGGTTCTTTATTAAGTAAGGAAGTACGGGAAGTTAGTTTGGATTGTATAAGTACACATATTTGGATTGTTGTGATCTGTGGCTTGAGATGGAATTCAGAGTGGCTATAAAACCTCGAACGTTGAGCTAAAGGACTAAATGGTCTAGTAATCCTTGTGTTTGGAGTATTTGGAATGACGAGTTGTGTTTAACTTGTTTGAAACGGGCTAGGGGCCGATTTCTGAGTTAAATGGTGGATGACTTTATGCTACTAGCACGCATATGGGTTTTGATTAAGTAAAGTTTTGTTTAGAAGTACCATTGAACTAGGACATAGGTTCTTACTCGAGATTCGTGCTTGTGATATATGGCGAAAAGTCACTATGATGAGATTGTGGTTGTTTATAAAAGGTGGGCCTGGGTCATATGCTACGAATGACTTCTTAAAAGAAAGAGAAGTGGGTTTGGCCTAGAAAGTAAGTAGCCTTTCGGATTTGTCCGTTAGGATTTGTATTCACCTAGATATATATATATATGAGGCGTAAGACGTTGTAAATGTTGGGAAGACTTGAGGGTGGCTTTCCCTCTTTGCTTGTGTGAGTTAGGGAACGTTTTTTTCCCATTGTGTGTGCTTGTGAATTTCGGGTCGGTTTGTGATTGTGAATCAGTCTTGATGGAAGAGATTTGGTATAGATGACCCGAAAGGTTCCAAAATCGTTGTGAAAGTACAAGGCCCGTTAGATTGGTGCTACCCACCCGATCTCTGTCGTTTCGTGCGAGTTTGTAAGCCTAGAACGTATGTGATGTGATGAGCATAGGGGATGCGTTTCCCTAGTGCCTGTGAGCTAGCTTAGGGGTGATTCCTCACTGTGTTGAGCATAGGGAATGCGTTTCCCTATTGCCTGTATGCTAGCTGAGGGGATGTGTTCCCTGGTTGCCTGTGTGGCTATCATGATGTGATGAGATAAGGAATGCGTTCCTTATTGCTGATGAGCTAGCTTAGGGGTGATTCCCCACTGTGTTGAGCATAGGAATGCGTTTCCTATTGCCGTGTACTAGCTGAGAGATGATTCCCCATTATGTTGAGCGTAGGGAATGCGTTCCCTAGCGCCTGTGTACTAGCTTAGGGGTGATTCCCCATTATGTTGAGCGTAGGGAATGCGTTCCCTAGCGCCTGTGTGCTAGCCTAGGGGTGATTTATCTATTGAGATGAGTGTGAGGGTTATAGACCTTCACAGGTTTGGGTTCTAGGTTACAGGACTCGCAGGTATGACACGAAGTTAGGGTCAAGTAGTAGTGAATGTTGCTGAAGGATAAATGGACTTTTAGAATAACAAAAGGAAGTACTTGAAATCTAAGCACGAGTGCGAGTAAGAGCAGTTTTCTTCTTGGTATGGTTTCTTTAAACATTGGTCCCTTAGGTGGGCTACTTACTGAGTATGTTTATACTCATGTTTGCTACTTTGTTTGTTTTGCAGATTGTGCACATTCTCGGGGTGGATGACCCAGGCGACGACTTGACGAGACTATGGAGGCTCCACCAAATTTATTTTCTATGTTTAGCCTTTAGTTTTGTTTCTTTGTTCGTTGTTGTTTGTCGGTCTGTAAAGTTTAAATATTCTTCAGCTTCGTGTGTCTAGTTAGAAGCTTTTAGATTTGGTTGTCTGTTAATTGAGCTCAGCATCATTTATCGTAGTTTGGTGGATGCTGAGTCTGTGATCTGAAACATAGAAGTGATTATATCTCTTTCCAGGTCTTTGTAAAATTTTGGTTTCTTGTAGTTACGCCGTCATGCTGCCGAAATTCCAGGCATTAACGAGGTAACTAGGTCGTGCTTCCGCATCTAGAAAGTCGTAGGATTTCGGGTCGTTACAAAAATTATTACTACACTAACCATTGACAATCTCATACCAAAATATCCTTTCAAAATTTATTATTATTTTAACATTGTGTGACGAAATTTGGTTAGAAAATTTTAAATACATAAATAATTACATTAAAACTTTTAAAAGAGGAGAGACAAAATTGACCCAAAAAATATATATATATATATCTAAACCAGCAAACCAAATCTATGATTGCATTGAAAGAAAATGATAGTATTGCCAAAATCAGGGATTAATGAAATGATTAGTATTGTAGCTGTCGGTACTTAATGGCGAACATGTTGATTTATTGAAGGCACAAAACTCAATTAGTGGGAGCAACAATATTTCTAATCAAATTTGCTTTATGGATATTCACCATTTTAGTGACATTTATATTCAAATATACATTATGATTTAGCCATTTTAGGGGCTACGTCTAGTGAGCTAAACCCCAACATAATTAAAATAGTCATATAGGACGGTCACGTTTTCTATATCTATAATTTATGATATATTGTCCATTTTTGACATAAATTGCCATAATTTTGTTTTTTGTTTTACTTAAAAGACCTCATACCAACAAAACGTTGTCCTTTACTTGTATGTCAATGATTTTTCCTTTGTCTAATTGATATGATGTGTGACTTTAGTTGCATTTCTCAAAATCCCTCTATTGACGGTTGTCCTTTACCCCATAACATTTCTTCAAATAGTAATTTATTGGTCTACTCTTTGAGCACATTATTTTTATGCAAGTCAACTTTTACTCTTTGAGCACATTATTTTTATGCATGTCAACTTTTCTTCTTTGAAGCATATTGTTCGTTCAATAGAGCTCAACCATGAATAACACACTATATATATTTTCTGAGACTTACCATTTTTTTTGTTTAGTACTAAGGATGTATTCTACCAACACCTTGATTGGGGGCATGACTTTGATACCAAATGTTAGAACAATGATAAGTGACTAGAGTTTTTTTTTTCTTTAGTTCAACAACATGTGGAATGGGAGGATTCAAACCTCTGACATTTTAGTTAAGAATATATGTTTTAACCATTGAGTTATGTTCGCATCAGTGACTAGAGTTGTATATGTTTGAATTGTCTATCCCTCATTAAAATGTAGTATTAAAAAAACTAGGTCAAGAGCCATTATCGTTGTTTCAATTGGATGGATTCATATTTAGGGAAATGATAGATTTGTAATAAAGAGAAATCTAGGCATTGAAAAGTTGTTCAGGATGATTTGATAACCATTTTGTTTTTAGATTTTAAAAAATAAATTTGTTTTTTAAACTAATTTTAAAAATCGCTTTCAAATTTTTAAATAAATTTTGGAAAGATAAAATTTTGGTTTTTTAAAACTATTTTTGAATTTTAAACTCCATTAACCCAATTGGGACCCTCTTTCTATATAAGATAAAATATCATTTTGGCCCCACTACTTTTGGTCTATTGTATTTTAGTCCCTATACTTTCAATAAATTTTAAAATTAGTCATTGGAAGTTAATTTTTATCAAAATTGATTAAATAATAAAAATAATAATAATTTCAATGCAAGAAAGGATATAATGTGAATATGTCTCCAAAATTTATGGAGAGAAGGCTAATATAGATCAATTTTTTTGAAAAGTTAACAATAAACTAATAGTAGAGACTATTTTTAAGATTTGTTGAAGGTACAGAGCCTAAATTAAGACATCTAAAAGTACAAGACTAAAATAGAACTTTTCCTTAGTCTAGTGACCAAAATGATATTTTAACTTTCCATATATATTTTTGTTTTATTATTATTATTTTTTCCTTTTTTATTTTTTTAGTTCAACAACACGGGGATGGGGGATCGAACCATCGACCTTTGGATGGTAGCTATTAGTACAGTGATCAAAATGATATTTTAACTTTTTATATATTTTTTTGTTTTTTTGTTTTTTTAGTTCAACAATACGAGGATAGGGGATCGAACCATCGACCTTTGGGATGGTAGCTATTATTTTTTTCTATCAATATTTGTAGCATTGCTTTCATATTTTGAAGGTATTATATTACTTTTATTCAAATATAAATACATGCAACTTTTTTTTAATATTTTTGATATATTATTTTACTTTTATTCAAATAAACTATGTATAATTAATGTCTTATGTTCTATTTTATTAAACAATAATAAATATAGGTAGTTTAAATATTCAAAATATTAAATAGTGAAAGGAATTGCCAAGTAGCCTAAACAATTCAACATTATGATCAAACGACCTTTTGGTACTTTTAACCACGTTTTAAGAAAAGTTTGAAGTTTGGAGCTAAGATTATCTAAACAAAGGATTAGAGATTTTGAATCTCAACCCGACCACACATTATTCAATTATTTTTTTTTTTATTTTCTCTTCAAACATATCTCTCTAAAAAATAAAACTTATATGGAGATGAAAATTTTAGTGAGAGAAAAATAAATCTATTAGAGAGACATTTAAATTGAAGAAGAAATTTTAACGAGAGAAAAAATTAAAAAGATATGTCAAAAAGTAAAAAATAGAGTGAGAAGAAAAGACTTTAGAGAGAGAAATTTAGATTGGGGAGAAAAGTTCAAAGAGAGATGCCATAATGAGAAAAAAAATAGTGTCACAAGAAAAAATATTATTTTTTCTTTATAATTGTGTTTCTTTTTTCTCTAACTAACATTATCTCTAAGGGGGTGTGTGGCGCTCAAAGTTAAGTTGAGTTGGGTAGAATTGAGTTGAATTGGGCAGAGTTAGTTTGTCAGTGAGTAAAGAAGTCTGTGTTTGGGGTGCAAAGTTGAGTTGAGTTGAGTCAAAAAGTCTATGTTTGGGATGCAGAGTTGAGTTGAGTTGTAAGTGGTATCTGGTACAGTTTTTTGTAACTCAAAGTATAATATTTTTTAGCTAATTGTTTTTGTTTTCTTTATTTTTATTTTTTTCAATCATTCATCTAGAAACACATTTTCACTACTTTCCAACACTGAATTCAAATATCCACTTCAAAAACAACAATATATTTCAACATTGATATTTTTTTTTAAAAAAAATCATTTTTTATCTTTCTTTTTTTAGAAATTGACTTCTTCCAAACTATGGGTAATGTAGCATTGTTTTCTTTTTCTACTACACATTGAACTTCTTTCAATTTATATAAATCAAATGTTGCATTCTTTATAATAACAAATAGCAATTGATGAATGGAAAAAAGACAATGTACCTGTATTTTTTTCTTTAAACACAAATTGAACTTCTATCAAAATATAGAAACCTAAGGTTTCATTTTCTAAGCATACATTGAACTTCTTTGAAACTTACAAATGAGAACCTTATTATGAACTTTTTTAATTACTAATAGGGTCTTAATTACGAGGGAGTTTTTTTTTAAAAAAAAACACATTGACCATTGCATATTTTGTTGTTTTTTTTTTTGTTTTTTTTACAAAGAAACATTGTTTGTTTACATTAGCTCCCTAGTTATATATAGGAACAAACTAGGATTTTGAAGGGAGTGCGCTATGAACGATGAGAAAGCAATCGAAGAAAGAGTGAGAAAAAATCAATCACGGATTTTGAAGGGAGTGTGCTATAAACGATGAGAAAGCAATCGAAGAAAGAGAGAAAAAATCAATCACGGATGTGTGGAAGAAGATGATCGCGAAGTTAGTCTCTCTCTGCTCTAATACTATAAACAAATCTCAGAGTCTTAATAATTTCTCTTTATCATATTAATGAATATCTCCAAAATATTTATACAAAATATAAGGGAAAGTGTTTAATCGCTAATAAAAAAACTAATAATCTACTAAACAACTTCTTAAAAAAAATAAACAGCTCAGCAGTCTATTTACAATGATACCCTACTACGCTTAGGGTTGAATTGGGTTGGAACCAGTAGTGTCCATCTTGTTCAAGTTGTCTAGGGTTGGTCTCACCAGTCCTAGATCAGGCTTTGCATCACAATGAGCCTGATTGGCTTGACATACTCAACCTAGGTCTGGGCTTAGTGTAGATGTAGGGCCTTTATCTAATTCACTCGGAATGGGTTTCACGATCTTGATGTAATTTGTGCTTAATTTCACTCGTAACATAATATATATTGAGAAGAGTATTTGTAACGACCCTAAATTTTCAACGACTCTTTAAACTCGGAAGCACGACTTAGTTACCTCGTTCATGCCCGAAATTTCGGCAGCATGACGGCGTAACTACAAGAAACCAAAATTTTACAACGACCTGGAAAGAGACAAAAACACTTCTAAGGTTCAGATCACATACTCAGCATCCACCAAACTACGATAAATGATGCTGAGCTCAAAACAGACAACCAAAACAGAAAGCTTCTAACCAAACACACGAAGTTAAAGAATATTTAAGAATTACAAACCAACAACGACAGGGAACAAGGAAAACTAAATACTAAAACAGGGACAAGGGAAAGGAATCGAGTCTCCATAGCCTCGTCAAGTCGTCGCCTGCGTCATCCATCCCGAGAATGTTCACAAATCTGCAAAATAAACAAAGTAGCAAGAATGAGTATAAACATACTCAGTAAGTAGCATACTTAAGGATCCAACCTTTAATGAAACCAACCCAAGAAGAAAATTGCTCGCACTCACACTCGTGCATAACTTTCTAACACTTTCATCGGTTATTCCAAAAGTCCAATTCATCATTCCACAACCTTCACCACTTTCCGACCCTATCTTCGAGCCATAACTGCGAGTACTGTAACCTAGAACCCAAACTCGTGAAGGTTTATAACCCTCATACTCATTTCAATAGCCACACAGGCAACCAGGGAACACATCCCCTAAGCTAGCACACGGCAATAGAGAACTCATCCCTATGCTCATCACAATGGGGAATCACCCCCTAAGCTAGCACACGGCAATAGAGAACGCATCTCTATGCTCATCACATCTCAATAGCCACACAGGCAACCAGGGAACTCATCCCCTAAGCTAGCACACGGCAATAGAGAACGCATCCCTATGCTCATCACAATGGGGAATCACCCCCTAAGCTAGCACACGGCAATAGAGAACGCATCTCTATGCTCATCACATCTTAATAGCCACACAGGCAACCAGGGAACTCATCCCTTAAGCTAGCACGCGGCAATAGAGAACGTATCCCTATGCTCATCACAATGGGGAATCACCCCCTAAGCTAGCACACGGCAATAGAGAATGCATCTCTATGCTCATCACATCTCAATAGCCACACAGGCAACCAGGGAACTCATCCCCTAAGCTAGCACGCGGCAATAGAGAACGCATCCCTATGCTCATCACAATGGGGAATCACCCCCTAAGCTAGCACACGGCAATAGAGAACGCATCTCTATGCTCATCACATCGCAGGCGTTCTAGGCTTACAAACTCGCACGAAACAACAGAATTAGGGTTGGAGCATCAATCTAACGGGTTTTCGTACTTTCACAACACGTTAGGAACCTTTTGGGTCAATCCACCTCATTACATTCACCTTCATGCCCAAATCACAGTCACAAGTTGGCCCAGAGGTTTCAAACATTCTTAAAGGGAACATCCCCTAATTCACATTAACAGGGAGGACAACAACACCCCCCCCCCCAGCCTTTTCAACAACTAAAATGTCTTACGCCTCATACACATTTACAGGCAAAACGAAAATCCTAACGGACCAATCCGAAAGGCTACCATCTTCTTAGGCCAACCCTAGAACGACCCACTTCTCAATCTTTTAGGAAGTTATTTGTAGCATATGATCCAGGCCCATCTTTCATAAATAACCACAATCGCAACGTTGTGAACTTTCACTATAGATCATAACCACAAACCTCACGTGAGAACTTATACCTTAGTTCAATGGTACTCTCAAATAAGAACTACACGTAGCCATAGGCCGTACCTATGCTAGTGGCATATAACTCTTCAATTAATTAACCCAGAATACAGTCCTCTAAACACACTAGGACTTAAGACAACCAATGGTTAATCACAAAACACCATAAATACGTTCAAACTCAACCAATCACAACCTTGGGCAATTCTTAGATTAATTCACATACTAACTAGAATGAATTTGGAACTTTAAATCCTCTATTCCCTTTATATCCCCATCTTAGGCAATTCTAGCTCAAGCAACTTCCAAATACAACCACCATTCATTAAATACCTCACGAACGTCACTTTCAAACATGCTTTCACAAGTCACAATTTATCAAACATAAATCTAAATCCTCTTGCTTATTCAAGCAAACATGTTACTAAGGCATTCAGATAGTCATGCCCCAATCACACTTGGGCCAAAGCCTTACGGTTAGGTCCATCTACCAACAAGAATTCTTAATTGCCCCTCAACTAGTAACCAAAATCACTAATCGTGACTTTTCCTCCTAACTAACCTTCGTGCATCTCGAACAAAGACTCGTGTATAAGCTTATCAACCATCTTAAACAAGACCTCCACTTATCCATAGCTTCTACGCACGCTAGTGACATATTTTCCTAAGCCACTCCTTTCAAATCTAACCCACAAGTTATGCTAGGAGCATGGATAATTACTCGAAACATGGTATACTTTTAGACGTTTCTAACTTGCTAACCAATCAACTCAGACAATCCAACACGTATGATCATTCAGTTTAAAACAACCATCCATACATTTATGCTTACAAGGAAAGCTATAATCAAATTCATTCATTTGCTTATATTCTTGATAAGTTAAACGAGAATAGCAACAATTCTAGGTAATCATAAGCCCATCGCGACAATCCTCATAATAAATCAGCCAACCACACCATATCTCTCATACACATATTTAAGCACAAATGTTTAATCACAAATCTTCACAAACCAAAAACCAAACTTGCCCAATCACATCCTTAGGCGATACCTTAAGGGCCACACAAGCCAACCACATTTAACTCGAACTTAAGCCCTTATTTTCGTACTAGCCACATTCTAAGATCACTTTTAGCTCAAACATCTCCCGAGCAGATTCACTAACCATCACATGCTTCATAAACACAATTATTGAGCAAACTTTCACAATTCATACTTTTCAAACAATAACCACATTCAAATAACAACTTAAAGGGCTTAAATTCAAATAACTACTTACTTCAAATGGGATAAAGAATATCAATCTAGCAACACAACCTCTTCCAAGCTATGATCTCCTCCAATCGATATCCCAAATCGTAACACGATCGTAACCGGGACTGTTCAGGCTCGAAAATTTGAAATCGGAGACGGCGGCGCGTGAGACTTCCGATCGGCGGGTGGCCGGCGCGTGGAACTTCCGATCGGCGAGTTGACTTCGGATTTGGACAGATCCGATCCTAGCGTGGCTCTGATCAGTGCGTAAACACAAATCTGATGAGATCTGAAACTCCGGCGAGGCTTGCGGCGATAGGTGCTGCTTGGTACTGAACGGATCCGGCGACTGCAACCAAAATCAGACCGACGTGCTGCTGTAGGAGCTTCGACTGAGGTGGGATCGAGGGATTGGCCGGCGGACGAAGAAGAAGAAGAAGAAACCGCCGGTGGAGAGGTATTCGGCCGAGAAGCTCACGGCAAGGAAGAAGAAGAAGAAGGCCTGCGAGCTGAGGTTGGTCGGCGGCTGCTGCTCAGAGAGGAAGAAAAAGAAGAAGAAGAAGGGTGGAGATGGGTGTTCGGCCGAGGGAGAGAGAGAGAGAGAGAGAGAGAGAGCTGCGTGAGAGAGAGGAAGAAGAAAGTGGAGGGATAAGGATAGTAATTTTTTTTCTTTAAAAAAAAACAACAAAATTCCCATATTTCCCCTTGACCAACAATAATTTCCAAAATTGCCCTTAACAACTTATTAAATTCCAAATATGCCCTTTTTTCTCTTTCTAAAATTCAAATTAACCTTCAAATTTAACTTTCCAAATGAAAATCATTCCACTTAATTCCAAAATTCAAAATTTAAACTCCTAAATAAGCCGGGCATTACAGTATTAAAAGTGTTGAGGCATGGTTTTTGCAACCTCTCAATGAGGATGAAATAAGGAGTGAGGTGGCAACATGTTTGTGAAAACTATAAAATGGTTTCTTTCTTTTTTCTTTTTTTTAAGACTATTTTAAATCACTAAAATTGGATAATTTGAAAAGTTTTCATTTTATTGTATTTGAAAAGAAAGAGAAATTATCTTTCTTTCGCCAACTTGAGCATAATTTAAGTAGTTAAGCTTAACACATATCTCCACTAAAATGTTAAGAGTTCAAATTTCTACTTCATACATGTTGAACTAAAAAAACAGAAAAAGAAAGAACCTTCTTCAATTAAAAAAGAACATTAAAAACTGTTCTAAAATAAATTTCAAATAAGCCTAGTTTAATATCAATCTTAATTTTTGTTTTGTTTTTCCTCTTTTAAAAAATAAGGTCGTTTATTAATGTTATTTTATTGTTTTATTTTTTCTTACTTCTAAAAATATTTAAATGTTTGATCAATTTTTAAAATCCAAGAATAAGTTTCTACTTTTTAGGAGAAATAGCACAGCTACTTTCAAATTTACTTTTTTTTTTCTCTTTTCTATTAAAAATTATCCCTAAGAGGTGAACTTTTTATTTTAATATTTAGAATGGTTGTTCCTTCCAAAATAATGAGTAGTGAGCTTATGAATAGTATTTGTTCCAAAAATTAAGACAACAAACTAATCAAATCGACCGATACAATATAGAATAGGATACGCCAACCAATCGACTAAGCAACCAAATAAGAAGAAACAAGAAAAAAAAAAAAAAAAAAAAACAAAGAATTAGAAAGGATGGTGCCACGCTCTAATTTATATAGTGATTCCATATCATTCACAAGATCTACTTTAAGCCACCTACTAGTCTATCAACAAATTCATATTTATGGTATCTATGAAGTTTCTATGTAAAAATGTAGTTTTAATATCCAATTGCTACCGTTCTAACTGCCATGGCGTGATACACAAACAATCTAGCAAAACAAGTTCAAGCTACAAAACAATAGTATAATCATACCAAGCCTCAACAATTGAAACCCAATTCCAAAATGAAAAGTTGCTCAAGTCAAGGAAAATCCATTAGCTCTTAGGGTCGAATTAACTATATAGCTGTTAAAACATCGTATAAAGCGAAAAAAGAATAAGTTTATAGCTCAAAATTGGATCATTTCTCCTCGTTATCCTTGACGCACTTTCCTTTCTTATTTGTGTAAAATCATTTATAATAAAAAAAAATGCACTTTTTGTTTCCTCAAATAAGTTCATAATACAGTAGTGTATATATCTTTTTTAGTTTTTTTCTTTCCATTCTCCATCAATGAAATGAGAGTTACTCGATTCGACTTTTTGAACATAGATTCTTAGCTATATACACTACCTTTATTTCTACATTCATTTTTTCTTATGGTAAAAAACAAGAGACTCCCTTACAACTCAAAGTGTTATAATCTATTAAAGATATGTTTAGAAATTTGAGTATGACTTGGATAATTAATATTTTGATATATTTATAAAGATAGGTTTGGAAAATTGAGCAGGACTCAAATTATGCAAATGGTTAAAAAGTATCTTAGAGAGAGACTATGATGTGCAATTTAAGGAAAATAAAGGGACATTGGAGCTACATAGTTGTGAGCAACTTGTTAGGGTTGTGGAACTTTAGATTGAGAGAAAATAATAAGTGATATATAAATCTTTGGTGTTCTTCTCTCTCTTTACTCTCTCTTTATGGTTTTTGCTATTGTGTTTTATCGTGTCCGTGGAAATGAAAATTTAAGATCCTTGTAAAACCTTCAAATTTTCCAATTGTTATTCCCCCTTCTAATTATCATGCATGGAACTACTATAATAAGAGACTAAAATTAAGATCTCAATTACTTATACTTAGCATGAGAATAGCTTCTTTGATAACATTCTCGTTTCTATTTCTAGTTTTCTATTTCATGTTTCTTATTTCTTGTTTTTTAAGAACTAAAAATAGAAATATTTTTGTTAACTATTTATGTTTCTTGTTTCTTAAAACAAAGAAAAAAGAAACCAAAACAAAAATGTGTTTGATAATGGTTTTTTATTTCTTGTTTTTTAAGTTGAAATAAAATTTAATTTAGTACATATAATATAATAAATATATAACATGCATTAAAACAAATATAAAACCATTATAAACAGTTATGCTTATAATATTTATTCAAACCCAAAGCAAAATTTAAAAAAAAAAAAAAAAAAGAAGAAATAATGATATATTTCATCCTTTAAATGTATTGTTTAAATTTGACCTACAATGTCATCCCTCACTCCAGCCAATTCACCTTAAATGATGTCGGCTTACATGAATTAGTTCAATTAGATTAATTTGTTCATCCTACAAACTTTTGTAAATTTTCAACAATCATTAATTTATTGCACAACATGCTATTGATATATATTTTTGTGTATCGACTTGGAAATGAGATATTTATTTAAGGTTAGACAATCAAACATACCCACATTTTTTTAATTCAATAATAAACTTTATTTTTATTTTTTTTCTTTAAAAATGTATGTGTTTCTAATTAGCCAATTATACACACAATTAAAATTTGAAAAAGAGAAAGAAGAAATGTTTTTTTTTTCTTTGACAATTAGGGTAAACATGAAATATCTTATTAATTTATTTATTTAATAAAAATAAATTAAAACTCCACCAAAATTGAAGAAAAATAATAGAGATTTAAATAGAAAGCAATAACTAAATGCTCGTTAGTGAAAAGAAAAAAAGAAAATGATAACAAAAAAAAAAGAAAAGAGAAAGAAAAGAGAAGTATTAAAAGAAAAAAGTTATGATGGAAGAGAGAGAAAGAGGAGAGATGGGTGAAAAAAAACAAATTATTCAATGAGACTACCACAATGTGATTATCTCTTAATAATCGTCGGATATAAATTCAAAAATATATTTGCCCCTAATAACTATTGGATACAAAAGCAAATTACTTTTACAATTTCTCTCTCACACATCCAATAGTGCATGTCAGCCACATTGTGGTGGCCTCATCGAAAATTTCTCATGTAAAAAGGAAGAGAGAGAAACATGGGATACATGCATGAAAACTGAAAAAAAAATTAGAAACAAAATTTTGAGAAACTACTTTTTGTAGTTTCTCAAAAATTTCCCCTCTCTTTAAGAAACGTTTCTAAAAATTTAGAAACAAGAAACATAATGGTTGTTTATCAAACATGTTTGTTTCTTTTAAAAAAATGAAAAACAGAACTAGAAATAAGAAACGAGAACCTTAAGCCCAAAGTTTTCATTCACTTTGGATTTTGTTTATTAGAAATAAGGAATGAAATCAAGGGCTAACAACATAAGTGACCGTATTTTATTACGCGTTTTGAAAAATGACCACACATTTTAATTTTTTTTTAAAAATGGGCAAACGATTTTTGATAATTTTAAATGATATTTATTAAATGACTAGAATACCCCTTAACAACTTTCATATCTAAGATACTATAATTATCATGTGATTAGAATAAATCTAAAATCAAAATCAAAATATTGGAATCCTAAAACATATCCAAAATCAAAAAGATAAAACCAAAAAAGATCATGTGATAAGTGATTTTAAATTAAAATCAACCTAAACCACTTAAACATAAAATGATATATAAAAAAGGAAAAAAATTATATCTAAGCATGAACAAATACCTAGAAATCAAGAATAACAAAGCACCCGATAAATTATTCATGAAATTAACGACTAAATGCAAATCACAAAGATAAACAAAAAATGTCAAATCGTAGATTGCTTATCCACTAAAATTGCATGCAAATATAAATAAATTTATAGAAAATCAATTAATTTACTTCCCGTTTGCACACTGCCCCGTACAAAAACAATAGTAATTGGCAAAAATAAATCAATTTGAGAAGATTTACCTTGAAAGCACAAATCAAGCATCCAAAAAATTCTAGGTTTCTTCATTGAACGAACGTTCTATATTCTCAACCAAAGGATTGCTCTCCTCCTCGGTCACCAAACAGGTAATAAATACTCCATATCCTTCCTTCTTCGTATCTACAAGCTCAGCTTCCATTGCCGATTATTTTGACAATCTAGTACCTACAACTGCATTTTCTACATCTAGTTTGACATTCTGACGACCAAAGAAGCAAAACAAAACAAAAGCTAGAGATACACAACTACAAAAAGAGAAAACGAAAAAGCGTACATTAGGGACCGAGTATAAATGTATTATTAGTTATTTATTTACAGATTCTATGCAATTTTTAGGAAAGATACGAGCTCGAAATAATAAATCAACCTAACTAGAAGGATAATTTGATACATATTCTTAGATTGATAAATACCAAATTACTTAAAAATAAAATTTCACTTGAAAAAAATCTAAGACAATATCTCAAAAACAAAGCTAACTTAACTAGAATGATATTTTGTCCTTAACTATAACCATAAGTGTAACGACCCTAAACTCTAGAGCATGCTAAGAGTGGAATTAAAACTGAGACAGCTCGCCTATGCCTGAAATTTCGGCAGCATGGCGGCGTAACTACAGGAAACCAAATTATAAGAACCTGATAAAGAAGAGATAGCACACTTCTAAGATTTCAAATAAACCCTAAGCAACCAACAACTACACAAGAGTGCTGAGTTTTCAACCAGAGACAAGCACAACAAAAACACTTCCTAGTTTACGAAGTAGATCTACAATAGACAAAACTCAATTTACACACAGTAAGGATCTATATGACTAAATACACAACCAAAAAGGGCCTAAGGGTAAACTATAGGTAACTCCATAGCCTTGCCAGGTCGTCGTTCATCACCCACCACATTGTTGCGCATTACCTGAAAAGAGAAAAGTAGCATGAATGAGTATTGGTAAACTCAGTAAGCAGCCATCTTAGATAAAATAATTCATAGCCAAACAACCATTTTGAGAAGGAGAGATTATGCCTTACTCACACTCGTGCCTAAGCAACAAATAATAATTTCACCACATGACCATGGTCTTATTTCTCTACCTCATCTCTGATTTTACCAAATCCTAACTTCGAATCATACCAATGAGTCCTGCAACCTAGAATTCAACCTCGTGAAGGTAATAAACCTCACGCTCATCATAAAGGATAGATACCTCAAAGCTAGCACACAGGCAATAGGGAAACGCATTCCCTATGCTCAACACAAGTGGGGAATCACCCCTAAACTAGCTCACCAGCCATAGGGAAATACATCCCCTACGCTCAACATATATAGGTAATCATCCTAAGCTAGCACACAGGCACTAGGAGAACGCATCCCCTATGCTCAACACAAGTGGGGAATCACCCCTAAGCTAGCTCACAAGCAATAGGGAAATGCACTCCCTATGCTCAACACATCACATAACATTCTAGGTCTACAAGCTCACTCAATACAACCGAACTAGGATAAGTAATACTAGATCAATGGTTTACAACCAACTTTGCTATTTCAAGAACCCCTATATGCAACATTGCTCTCAAGCCTCTGTCACAACTTGAACCGGGCTTCACATTATAAACCAACATCTCAAATTTCACTTCCAACACATAATTAACTAGGCTTAAGCCTTAATCAATTCAATCCATATTTATTTACCAATGATCTAGTAATTTTTCCTTCTCAATCAAATATACACAAATGCAAATTTTTACCAAAATAGCATATCAAATATTTCCAATTTGCTACTTACCTCTCAATCGACCCCAAGGTCGAAATACTTTAATTCAATGGTCAATGGTCGAGGATAGCTTGAATCCTTACAATTGATAGAGCGCCCAACCTTTTAAAACCTCCAAATTTCAATTTCTAGCACACACAAACGTTCCAATTAATCAATAATAACTTAATTAAATCACAGCTTACTTCCTTAACTTACTCGGCCCCGAATGGCCCTTTTCAAGAATTTTGAACTTTAAAACTTACCAATTAATGTGAATATAAGTCGTTGGGAAATACTTGATACCACCCAAATGATCCGAAATTAGCTTCCAGTCCTAACGGTAAATCTTAAAGTGAGATCCATAGTCCAAAAATCAACCAAAGCTACTCAACATAATACCTAAATAAATTGTTAACAACTAAATTTCCAAAAGCCATAACGCTTACCCACGATCTCAAGAGCCAATTCACACCGGAATAAGTCCTTAAACACCCAAATAACTTCAATACACCCGCTGTCCACACACTAATTTGTCGTAAAATGCTTCGGTTATTCCCAAATAGCAAAAGATAGGTAGAGAGATAAAGAGGGAAAGAGAGAGAGAAAAACGGAAAGGGAGAGAGAGAGAGAGACAGAAAGTGAGAGATGAGAGGGAGGGCGTGAAAGAGGGGGCTGCAGAGGGAGGGAGAAGGAGAGCGGGAAGGGGAGCGGGAGAGGGAGGCGAGAGGGAGGGGAAGAGGGAGAGCGGGAGGGGAACGGGAGGGGAGGCGAGAGGGAGAGGAAGAGGGAGAGCGGGAGGGGGAGCGGGAGGGGACAGACGAAGGGGGAAGGAACGGCAGAGGGAGGGAGGGGCGTCGGACAGAGGGGGAGCAAGAGACCGAGAGAAAGGGAGAAATAAGGATGAGTTTTTTTTTTTTTTTTTTTTTTTTTTTTTTAACAGAATGTTACATTCTACCCACCTTAAGAACTTTCGTCCTCGAAAGTTGCTAATCTTCAAAGAGCTCAGGATAACTTGTCTGCATCTCATCCTCACGTTCCCAGGTTGCTTCATTGAGTTGATGGTTCTGCCACAACACTTTCACCAATCCAATTTCCTTGTTTCGAAGAGTCTTTTTATCACGTGCCAGAATCAGTACTGGTTTTTCCTCATAACTCAAAGTCTCATCAACCTGCAATGGCTTGTAGTCGATCACATGAGATGGATCTGGTACATACATTCATAGCATCGACACATGAAAAACATTATGGACTGCGGAAAGAGAAGGCGGTAAAGCCAAACGATATGCTACAGGGCCAATTCGTTCCAAGATTTCAAATGGCCCTATAAATCTGGGACTTAACTTCCCCTTTTTACCAAACCTCAAAACACCCTTTATTGGAGCCACTTTAAGAAACACAGGGTCACCAATTGCAAACTCCAAATCTCTTCGCCTCACATTGGCATAGCTTTTCTGTCTACTTTGGGCCGTTAACATCCTCGCCCTGATCTTTTGTACTGCATCATTAGTCGCTTGGACTAACTCAGGCCCCATCAATTTGCGTTCACCAACTTCACCCCAACAAACTGGAGAACGACATCGCTTCCCATAAAGAGCTTCAAACGGTGCCATACCAATCGTTGCTTGATAACTATTGTTATAAGCAAACTCCATCAGGTGTAAGTGCATATCCCAACTACCAGCAAAGTCCAAAGCACAGGCTCGTAACATATCTTCTAGAATCTGGTTTAACCTCTCAGTCTGACCATCGGTTTGTGGGTGAAAAGCTGTACTAAAATTACATTCTGCACCTAAGGCTTTTTGAAAGCTCCTCCAAAAGTTGGAAGTAAAACGGGGATCCCTATCTGAAACAATCTTCACTGGAACTCCGTGCAACCTGACTACTTCTTCCATGAATAGATGTGCCCACTTGTCCACTGTAAAAGTCTGTTTCCCTGGACGAAAGTGCGCCGACTTAGTCAGCCTATCCACAATTACCCAGATCACTGTGAAACCTTTCATGGTCCTGGGTAAGCCGGAGATGAAATCCATGGATATTTCCTCCCATTTCCATTGCGGCACACTCAGCGGTTGTAACAAACCTGCCGGTCTTTGCCTCGGAGCTTTAACCTGTTGGCACACCAAACACTTGCTTACAAACTCTGCAACATCTTTCTTCATTCCCTGCCACCAATAGAATTGTTTCAAATCTTGATACATCTTGGTACTGCCCGGGTGTACTGAAAAAGGAGAGTTGTGGGCCTCCGATAGAATATCCTTTTTAAGCTCACTGGTATCCGGCACACACAACCGCCCTTTATACAGGAGTCCACCATCTGCTGAACAAGAAAACTCACTTTCCTGACCCGACTTAGCCTGAGTCCACAAGCCCTCTAAGCTGGAATTCTCTTGCGGGGAATCTATTACACGCTGCCTCAAGGTTGGTTGTACTGATAACTGGCATAACTGAGCAGAGATCTGTCCCACCACCACTGCTATCTCTAATCGTTCCATGTCAGATTGTAGGGGAGCTTGCTTTGTAATCATAGCTGAGGTGTGAGCAGTCTTTCTGCTGAGCGCATCGGCAACCACATTTGCCTTACCAGGATGGTATAAAATCTCTATCTCATAATCTTTTACTAATTCCAGCCACCTTCGTTGTCTCATATTTAACTCTTTTTGAGTAAAAAGGTATTTAAGGCTCTTATGATCCGTATACATCTGAATCTTTTCACCATATAAATAGTGTCTCCAGATCTTTAAAGCAAAAACCACCGCTGCTAACTCTAAGTCATGTGTTGGATAATTTCGTTCATAATCTTTCAACTGACGGGAAGCATAAGCAATTACTTTCCCGTGTTGCATCAACACACAACCCAAACCTTTCTTAGAAGCATCGCTATACACAACAAATCCTCATGTCCCTTCAGGTATGGTAAGTACAGGCGCTGAAACCAATCTTTGCTTGAGTTCCTGAAAACTCGCCTCACATCCATCACTCCAAAAATAAGCACTCCCTTTTCGAGTCAAATATGTCAAAGGCGTAGCTATTTTGGAGAAATCTTGAACAAAGCGCCTATAGTACCCGGCTAGGCCCAAGAAACTACGTACCTCAGTGACTGTAGTAGGACGGGGCCATTCTGTAACTGCTTCCACTTTTGCTGGGTCTACTTATATACCTTCTTTAGACACTACATGCCCTAAGAAAGACACTTGATGCAACCAGAATTCACACTTGGAGAACTTTGCATATAACCAGTTTGCTCTTAAAGTATTCAACACCCTTTCAAGGTGTACCTCATGCTCCTCATTTGTCTTAGAATAAACTAGAATATCATCAATAACGACAATCACAAAGGTGTCAAGAAAATCTTTGAACACCCTATTCATCAAAACCATAAACACGGCTGGTGCATTAGTTAACCCAAACGACATCACTGTGAACTCATAATGCCCATACCTGGATCGAAAAGCAGTCTTGGGAATGTCTTCCTCTCTAATTCGTAACTGATGATACCCTGAACGCAGATCAATCTTAGAGAACACAGCGGCCCCCCGTAACTGATCAAACAAATCATCAATTCTAGGAAGCGGATATTTATTCTTTATGGTTACTTTATTCAATTCTCGATAGTCGATGCACAGGCGCAACGACCCATCTTTTTTCTTCACAAAAAGCACAGGTGCGCCCCAAGGTGAGACACTAGGGCGAATAAAACCCTTATCTAGAAGTTTTTGCTACTGTATTTTGAGTTCCTTCAACTCTGCTGGAGCCATTCTAAAAGGGGCTTTGGATTTGGGCGTTGTTCCAGGCTCGAGCTCAATACCGAAATCTACTTCTCTGACTGGAGGCAAACTAGTCAATTCTTCTGGAAACACATCAGCAAAGTTTTTAACCACTGGTACTGATGTTATATCTATCACTGCACTACTCGTATCAGTAACACAAGCCAAAACAGCCCACGCCCCTCGGCTAATCAATCTGCTTGCTTTCAAAGCCGAAATCATTCTAGGAACTGAATCAACTTCAGACCCCTTAAATTTAAAACTGGGTCTCAATGGAGGCCTGAACACCACCTCCTTCCTATGACAATCGATGTGGGCATGATTCTCAGATAACCAATCCATACCCAAGATAACATCGAAGTCACTCATCTCTAAAACCACTAGTGATACACTTAACAAACGGCCCGACACTAGCACCTGACCAGTCTTGACCTTTTTATAGGCTATCAACTCTGCCCCAACTGGGGTTGCAACTAAAAGATCAAATCTTAAAGGTTCTACTTCTAACTGAGCTTGACCCACAAATGCAGAAGAAATAAAAGAATGGGTACATCCAGAATCAAACAATACAAATGCTAAGTGACCAAGAATAGGTAAAGTACCTGTCACCACAGAACTCGATCCACCTGACACTTTTGTCGTCGTTGCAAAAACTTTACCCTGCTGGTGGCCTTTCTGTGCCTCAGTTTTTCTTTTTTCAGTACAACTTATCGCAAAATGTCCTGGCTTCCCACAATTATAACATACTGCCTTCTTTTTCCGCCAACACACAGACGACAAATGGCCCACCTTCCCACAACCAAAGCACGTCTTGGTGGTAGCATGACAAACTCCACCATGTCGTTCCCCACATCTAGGGCACTGATGCCTTTCCTGACCCAAAACTAGTTGCTGACCACCATGCTGATTCTGCATTGGATATTTAACTGGCTTAGTAAACGCTTGCTCGTGTTTCATTTTTTGTCCAGTTCCTGAACTTTGTCCACCACTAACACCTTTCGTCCTGGGAGTACGTGCATCAATCAAAGAAGCTGCTCGAAGTGCTGCAGCATAAGTCTTTGGTTCGTGCGCAGCCACAGCACCATACAATTCATCACACAAGCCCATAACGAAACGATCAGCCTTTTTTTGCTCAGTATCCACTAAATCAGGGGCAAAACGTGAAAGCATAGAGAACTCATGTTCATAGTCCTCCACCGATTGGTTTGCTCCTTGTTTCAATTGGATAAATTTCGCCTGCTTCTTGGCTCTTGCAGGGGCTGGATAATACTGCTCATAAAACTCTTCTCTAAAGCGTGCCCATGTAATGGGTCCTTTGCTAACATCCATCGACCTTTCTAACGATTCCCACCAAAGAAGGGACCGACCTTTCAGTGCATAAGCTGCACATTGCACCATCTGATCCTCCGGACAATGCATGCGTCGAAAAATGGTTTCTATGGACACTAACCATGCTTCAGCCGCTGTAGAGTCCACACTTTGCCCATCAAAATGGTCCGGATCATACTTCCTGAAATCTTTCAAGTATCTAGCCTCCTCAGTGGAAGCCCCCTAATTGGCTAAAGTTGTCTGAACCATATGCTGAAGAGCCTCAGCTATTAAAGTCAACGTAGCTGTCGGCTCTACTCCAACATTGCTTTGACTTCCACTTTCCTGACTCACCAACACTTCGGACGTTGATGGACCAACTTCAGGTTCCTCAGTATGTCCCTGGCGCTCGTCTAACGGGGTGTCCTGGACCGAGTTCTGTCTACGCCCACCTCGGCCTCTACCTCTACGTCCACCCCTACCTCTACCTGAGGTGGCCCTGGTGCCGCCTCTACCTCGACCAACAGCGCCTCTTATACGAGCCATAAACTGCAATACAACTAAAACATGTCATAGTACCATTAAAACTTCCAAATCACAGGATGCCAAAGGGAAAACTTCATGCAAACATTAATCAAAACATCTCATCTAAGAATAAGTTAAACTTAAACCTATGCTACTTTTCACATTCACCACAACAAACCTGGTGATGACAAGGCGATTTCTCGGTGAGGAACTATGGAGAGACCAATACCTACCACGTAAACAAGTCTACAGAACCTATAACCTAGGTCTCTGATACCAACTGTAACGACCCTAAACTCTAGAGCATGCTAAGAGTGGAATTAACACTGAGACAGCTCGCCTATGCCTGAAATTTCAGCAGCATGGCGGCGTAAATACAGGAAACCAAATTATAAGAACCTGATAAAGAAGAGATAGCACACTTCTAAGATTTCAAATAAACCCTAAGCAACCAACAACTACACAAGAGTGCTGAGTTTTCAACCAAAGACAAGCACAACAAAAACACTTCCTAGTTTACGAAGTAGATCTACAATAGACAAAACTCAATTTACACACAGTAAGGATCTATATGACTAAATACACAACCAAAAAGGGCCTAAGGGTAAGCTATAGGTAACTCCATAGCCTTGCCAGGTCGTCGTTCATCACCCACCACGTTGTTGCGCATTACCTGAAAAGAGAAAGGTAGCATGAATGAGTATTGGTAAACTCAGTAAGCAGCCATCTTAGATAAAATAATTCATAGCCAAACAACCATTTTGAGAAGGAGAGATTATGCCTTACTCACACTCGTGCCTAAGCAACAAATAATAATTTCACCACATGACCATGGTCTTATTTCTCTACCTCATCTCTGATTTTACCAAATCCTAACTTCGAATCATACCAATGAGTCCTGCAACCTAGAATTCAACCTCGTGAAGGTAATAAACCTCACGCTCATCATAAAGGATAGATACCTCAAAGCTAGCACACAGGCAATAGGGAAACGCATTCCCTATGCTCAACACAAGTAGGGAATCACCCCTAAACTAGCTCACCAGCCATAGGGAAATACATCCCCTACGCTCAACATATATAGGTAATCATCCTAAGCTAGCACATAGGCACTAGGAGAACGCATCCCCTATGCTCAACACAAGTGGGGAATCACCCCTAAGCTAGCTCACAAGCAATAGGGAAACGCATTCCCTATGCTCAACACATCACATAACATTCTAGGTCTACAAGCTCACTCAATACAACCGAACTAGGATAAGTAATACTAGATCAATGGTTTACAACCAACTTTGCTATTTCAAGAACCCCTATATGCAACATTGCTCTCAAGCCTCTGTCACAACTTGAACCGGGCTTCACATTATAAACCAACATCTCAAATTTCACTTCCAACACATAATTAACTAGGCTTAAGCCTTAATCAAATTCTATCCATATTTATTTACCAATGATCTAGTAATTTTTCCTTCTCAATCAAATATACACAAATGCAAATTTTTACCAAAATAGCATATCAAATATTTCCAATTTGCTACATACCTCTCAATCGACCCCAAGGTTGAAATACTTTAATTCAATGGTCGAGGATAGCTTGAATCCTTACAATTGATAGAGCGCCCAACCTTTTAAAACCTCCAAATTTCAATTTCTAGCACACACAAACGTTCCAATTAATCAATAATAACTTAATTAAATCACAGCTTACTTCCTTAACTTACTCGGCCCCGAATGGCCCTTTTCAAGAATTTTGAACTTTAAAACTTACCAATTAATGTGAATATAAGTCGTTGGGAAATACTTGATACCACCCAAATGATCAGAAATTAGCTTCCAGTCCTAACGGTAAATCTTAAAGTGAGATCCATAGTCCAAAAATCAACCAAAGCTACTCAACATAATACCTAAATAAATTGTTAACAACTAAATTTCCAAAAGCCATAACGCTTACCCACGATCTCAAGAGCCAATTCACACTGGAATAAGTCCTTAAACGCCCAAATAACTTCAATACACCCGCTGTCCACACACTAATTTGCCGAAAAATGCTTCGGTTATTCCCAAATAGCAAAAGATAGGTAGAGAGATAAAGAGGGAAAGAGAGAGAGAAAAACGGAAAGGGAGAGAGAGAGAGAGAGAGAGAGACAGAAAGTGAGAGATGAGAGGGAAGGCGTGAAAGAGGGGGCGGCAGAGGGAGGGAGAAGGAGAGCGGGAAGGGGAGCGGGAGAGGGAGGCGAGAGGGAGGGGAAGAGGGAGAGCGGGAGGGGAACGGGAGGGGAGGCGAGAGGGAGGGGAAGAGGGAGAGCGGGAGCGGGAGGGGAAACGGGAGAGGACAGACGAAGGGGGAAGGAACGGAAGAGGGAGGGAGGGGCGTCGGACAGAGGGGGAGCGAGAGACCGAGAGAAAGGGAGAGATAAGGATGAGTTTTTTTTTTTTTTCTTTTTTTTTTCTTTTTTTTTTTTTTTTTTTTTTAACAGAATGTTACAATAAGTATGATCACTTGAATGACTATAGTTACTATTGCTATAGCCATAATTATTATTGTTATAATCATAGTTGCTACTGTTATAGTTACTATTGTTGTAGTTGTAGCCATATTGTTTGATGTCCATATTCGGTGTCCAAACTCATCCCTTCCATACTTGAAACGAGAGATTCTTCATCAAATTGAGCATTGTAATTTGTGGATCTTCTGCGATTGAAAGGTTTTCCTATTGCTCCAATTCCTAGTCCACCAGCTCTATGGCCATGATCGGAGTCTTGTGTGGCATATATCCGTAAATTTGAGTTACTGATATTGGTACCGATATCGATGTTTGCATCCTTGGTTTTAATTAGTAAAACAAGCAAAAATCACTTCAACATTGATGTTGAAGTGAAAATACAATGCAAAAGCTTGCAATATCATGTTGGAAATGAGAAAAAGTCATAAAAGTGTTGGAAATGTAAGTGTTAGCTTAACATTGATGTTGATGTGAAAATACAATACAAAAAGCTTACAATACCAAGTTGGAAATGACAAATATTCATAAAAATGATGAAAATGTAAGTTTTAACTAGTAGTACAACAAGCAAAAATCACTTCAATTGATGTTGAACTAAAAATACAATGCAAAAAGCTTGCACTATCATGTTGAAGGTTATAAAATGAAACTTATAATATGTTGGAAATGAGAAGAATTCATAAGAGCTTCATGTTGGAAATGAAAACTCCCATAATATCATAGAGACAAAAACGTAGATATTCTATAGATATTTTCAAATATTTCCATGATATTTGGCAGATATTTGGCCGATATTTCCACGATATCCAAAGATAAGTCCACAATTTCTTCTGGAATGCAAAGATATGTCCACAAAATGATATATCGACAATATATCGCCGATATTGATGATATATAGCCGAAAACAAGGTAAAAACGACTATATCCCCCTATATCTCTATCAACCCCCCTAAAATATCGATATATCGGCGAAATTTCGGTAGATATCGACGATTTTTGCATCCTTGCGTTCAACAAGAGCCAGACTTTTTTTATTGATGTATTCCATTCAGAATTTACAAGTTACACTACTGTATTTAAGTGGAGTACTAAACAGATTATGTAGGTCTCGTTTGATAACAATTTCAATTTTAGTTTTCTGTTTTTGAAAATTATGTTTGTTTTAATTTCTTACGATTTCTTAAGAAAAAATTTGATTTATTTTTAAATTCCAAAAAAAAAATTAAATTAAAAACTAATTATTTTAGTTTTTAAAACTTGGCCTGAATTTTGAAACATTTGTAAAAAGTAAAAACAAATCAAAGAAACTCATAAGTGGAAATAGTATTTATAACGGATAACTACATAAATATGTCTTTTTATAGACCCTTTATAATTTCATTACTGTCTAGATTCTATGTAATTTTCATAAATGTCTAGTAGTGGTCCACATATATGCTCAAACTCATCTTTATTTTACTTATTTGTCCATAAGTGAACATTTTATATTTAAAATAATAAAATAAACGTAAAAGGAAAATAAGCAATTAATGCATATATTTTGCAATTCTCCATCATTATTGTTTCCTTCCAAACGAAAACATTTCTATTGCAACCCCCTTCAAAACTTCTTTCTGCAACTCATACAAAATGTTTTTGTAGCCTCATTCTCAAAATTTCATAGTTCAAAAACTTCTTACAGTAATATTGCATTATTTCGAGACTATTGTTTTAAGCGATTGGAGAAACGTAAGAGGTTTATCTATGTAACGCCATTTTGGTTTATTTTAGACATTCGTATAGGTAAGCACAAATCTTGAAGGTACTACTTTTTTTTTTTTTGAATTCAACAATTGGGGAGAGTGTGGAATCGAATCATCAACTTTTGGAATGGTAATTGGTGCTTGAAGGTACTACCTACATAAATGGAATATATGAGGTCTATATTTGTGGAATTATAACAATCAACATAACTTTTTTGTATGATATAAAAATACAGGGTACACATTAGGTAAGAGCCACAAACTACAATATGTTCCAAAAAAAAAGTTACAAAAGCTACAGTAAACACTACCAAATTAAAATTTGTATGATATAAAAATATAAGATACATATTACGTAACGCAATTACAAACTACAGTAACCACTATCATATTAGAATCGATATAATATAAAAATATGAGTATATATTACATAATAGTTACAAACTACAACAAACACTATCATATTAGAATTGATATGATAGAGCCAAAGTGAGCATAGCGCAGCGGTAATTGGCATGTACTCTCGACCAAGAGGTTAGAGATTCAAATTCTTCCACCCTCAAATGTTGTTGAACTAAAAAAAAAAAAAAAAGACTACTGTAAACACTATTATATTTGGTTTAAAAACACTATTGTGTTCAAGAAATTAATGAAAATATCTGAAAATAACATAACAGAAACTGAACTAAAAATATCACTAAAAATCTTCAAATACCTTTTTTTTTGACCGATTCTGAACTGTGATGGTGTTAAGCTCAGTTTGCTGATGAATCTATTCAAAATCTTCCATTTTGTTTCATGTGTTGATGAATGAAAATAGTTTCTGAGTCTTCTCCTTTTGAACTCCAAAAAGTGAGTGTTCACATGAGATTTCAACAAAGAAAGAGAAATGAGACACGTGTAAATAAATTTAATTGTTTGTATTAATCTTGTGGGTGTGGTACAATCTCTAATTTGTTCCTCTGATTCTTTCTCTCTCATGTACAAATGTCTTGAGGGCTTTGCAGCTTGTTCTCGAACGTAGACTTGTTTCGAGGGCTTCACAGCTTGTTCTCGAACTTAGACTTGTCTCGAGGGCTTCGCAACTTGTTCTTGAATGTAGATTTTTCTCGAGGGCTATGCAGCTTGTTCTTCGAGGTTGAAGCTTCAATCAATCTTTAGGGTCTTGAAGTCTTCAAGCCATGAAGAGTCTTTGGTCTTCAGGGAGTGTTTGACACCTAAGGACTTTAGGGAGTGTTTAGCATCTAAGGACTTAAGAATTCTCTCTGAATTCTTTGAAGAATAAAATTTTTAAACCCCCCAAATGAGGGAGAGCTCTTCTATTTATAGAGTTTTCCATGGCATGTGGACTTGGACTTTAATGGCCTTTGGGCCCAATCATGGACTTGGGCTTTCGTTGTCTTTGGGCTTAACCATTTTGATTTGAGTTTTATTTAACTTTGACCCAAATTTCATATAATCCAATTTGACCAAATTAAATTTAATTGTTTAGTCAAATTGTCATAGTGAAGACATGTGGCCTTTTAATTTTAGAATTCACTAATTTTTGTCTTCAAATTAAATTTGGGACCCGTGTCATTTATAATTGGTCCCAAATTTAATTATTTGTAGTTTCGTCATTAATTTGGAATAATGACATGGCAATTGGAGATTGACCGAAATTTCTTAGTCAACAGTGAATTTGAACCAATTGTGCAATTCATGTGTTTCGATTGCACAGGAGATGGAGGCAGCATAAGGTGCTGCAAATTAACCAGGGTCGGGAGATCATGTATATATTTTGTTTGTGCGAGTATAAGACTAGAAGGTGTGGAGTGCACTTGAATTCCCGATAGGTAGTGCAAGCAGTGGCAAGTCCAGAACTTTAAGTTATGAGGCTTAAATTCGTATATATGAAGATAGTCTTGAACATATTGATATACAGTAGATGGAATTCAAAACTTTACGTTAGAAGTACAAATTCGTATAAAGATAATTTTAAACACATTAATATAGATTTATATTAAGGCTAAATTACGAATTTGGTCCCTATAGTTTAGAGAAAGTTAGAATTTAGCTCCTATAGTTTTAAAACTTGAATTTAGTCTCTATGATGTTAAAAGTTAGAATTTCGTTCCTATAATTTGATAAAACTTCATAAATAGTCCATACCATTAGAAGCCATTAATCGATTGAGTATGTGACCATTAGAAGCCACTAATAAATTGAGTACGTGGCAGAACTGTCCTAATAAAACTTAAACAGTAGCTAAACTAACTTAAGAAGAAAATGGCAAAAGAAAAGAGTAAAAAGAATGAGAGGAAATGTTGCTTCAAGAATGCTCCTCTTGAGCTTTCTATCTTGTCCCTTCTCCTTTCCCAAAGAAGATTTTCTCTCGATTTCTGCTTCCCCCTTTTTCCCTTGCGTTTTCCTCCTTTTGTCATTTAAAGCGGTTGTTTCCCTTTTATTCCCATAACTGGGGAATTTTAGGGCTGAAGTGACTTTTTTCTTCCTCAAGGTAAGCTATGATTGGTCAAAAGCAGCTAAACAACTACTTTTTTACTAGCTCAAGTAATGAGATGCCAACTCACATGGGAGCTTCAGATATTTTCCAAGGGCAGACTCTTGCTGCAATAAGCTCTTTTGCTACAGCAACTTTCAGGCTTCAGCAAACAAGAGTTTACTACAGCGAATCCTGTGATTCAACAAAAATGTGTATCAATTCTTGACGAAGTTCAATAAAATGCTAAGTCCTAACTACTAAAGCATGCTATCTCACTTACATAGCTCATAGTGCAAAAGAAGATTAAAATCTGCTAAAAATAGGCTATAGCACTATTTAGGACTTATGAATCAAGCTAAAAAATGCAAAGAATAACTCTTATTCTAAGAGCTATCTCATATGTTTAGAGATATAAATATGACCGAAGAGTTGAAGTATAGGTAACATTAATGGTCACTGTATCCAACAAATACACATTTTTCACTGTGAAAATCAAATTTATATTTTTGATATGGTTGTAGAGACATGGATAGCTGGCAACAACAAAAGTCCTCAAGCTAGCATAATTGAGTTGAAGGAATTTTTCCTTTAAGCATTGGTGAGGGCCACCAATTGATTAAATTAAGTGGTTGTGTGAAAGAAGTCCCACCAAAATCTGAGAGGCATATGGCTTAAGCGAGGAGATAATTTAGTTTCAACGAGATGACGATGGTGTGATGCTCAATTCTTCCCTTTTGGGCTACTGTACAGGGACAAACAAGTTGGAAATTAATGTCATGTTCTTTAGCAAACTAAATAATAATGGGCCAAAATTCACCCATTTCATCATACCGTGTTGGAAACGTAGTACGAGGTCTATAGTTCGAATCCCCCCAACCCCTATTGTACTCAAAAAAGAAAAAAAAAACTCAAAAGATAAGAGAAGAAAATTGTTCTCTTACACACAATTTTAGAGAAACAAGAACTTGTATTTTTGGTAAATAACTTCATTTCTGTTTTCTTGATTTCAAATGACAAATCCTACACATATTTATACTAGTAGAAAAGTACATCAAAAGACATCAATATTAAATATCAATATATGACTCTTTACCAATACATGAACATCCATCAATGTACTTAATGATTCATGTATCCAACTATTCATATATATATAATTAAAGGTAAGTCATGTATTCAACTATTAGTGTATTTAAAAATGTCTAGATTAAATTTAACAACGAATGGATTTGATTGTAATATTACACTGATTCTCAACTTGTAACTTGAATAATTTGAACAAGTGTAAGGCATCTCCTTTGGTCTTTGATGGAAATATCCATGTGTACCGACTATAGTCATCCAAGAACCCAATATAATATAATAACCAAGTGTTTGATGATAAATGGGTGTGGGTCCTCATAAATCCATATGTATAGGATCAAGTGATTTATGATCGAGCTAGCACAAGAGATTTAGGTAAAGAGAAGGGAACTTTACGAGTTTTTCCATATTTACATGCCTCACAAAAATATAATGAAGATCGATTTGTAGAGTTCATTCTCAAGTTTCCCTTCCAACACCACTGCTGTCGATTCCTTTTCCTTAACAATACATGACACATCATGAAATTCAACAATAACATGATTATCTTTTGTTAAATCTTGAAACAATGATTAAATTATTCTTCATACGAGAAACATGTAGAATGTGCTTAAGTACTAGCTTTGTATTAGTGGTACGAAATCCTTATAAGACGAACTGATTAATTATTTTCCATGACCAACCATACTTCTTTCAATGCTTGTGTGTATTTGTTCTTTAGAGTAGGTTTCCCAAAGTTTGTGGTGACAAGAATGCTAGCTCTTCTGTCTAAGGGTTCGTTTGGATTACCTTTAATTTAAGTATTATTCTTCAAAAATGCATTTTTTTTAACTTTTTTTTTTATAAAAATTGTTTAGAATTAAAACAATCATATGTTTGGTTACATTTTCTAAAAAAAAAAAAAATCTATACACAAGTTTGTTTGGTTTGCTCTACATTCAAAATGCTTCTACTAATGTCAAATTAATATAAAGGACGACTATTAAATCCTATAAACAAATAAGTTTAAATTTGTATTTAAAATACTCTGATTGGCTGCTAACTACCACCGACCAACTACTGCTAAAGTGGTAGCCGACGGTGGTCACCGGAGGAGGTCGTCGGCGGTGTGGTCTCTGGAGTGGTAGTGGTTGTCAAGGGTTGGTGGTGGTCTCCGACAATGGGCAATGGTGGGCTGATGGGCCTAGTGGAAGTGAAGGTGGGGAGGAGAGGGAAAAATGAGAGAGATTTGGGAGGGGTAGTATGAGGGTATTTTGACCATTTTTATATATCATGAAAATTTGGGAGGGATTCTAAGTTAAATACCGAAAAAACATTTTTCTAAAATTTGGTTTCAAGTATTTCACTCAAAATAACTTATTTCTCAAATTTATTTTTTTAAAAAACATTTGAAGTGGTTGTCAAACACTATAAATTTTATAAAAATAATTTTTTGAAAAAAAAATTAATACTTGAAAAGGTCATCCAAATAGGCCTTAAATATCAAGATGCGTCTTGAAGAATTTATGGAATGACCATAAAGAGTTGAGGTATAGTAGCGGATTGAGTAGACTATGCAAAACCAGTTTAGGTAGGTGAAGTATTTCCAACATTTTAAGTATCAATGATGACCAATCACGGTTGTGTGTGCCACATCTTTCTTAAATAAATAATTGAAAAACAGTAGAGATGATAATCTATTATTTTAGGTGGTGTTTGGATTTAGGAGTTAGAGAAAGTAGAGTTAGTAACTCTCCCAAATTCTTATTTGGCCTAAGGATATTTTAATTCTAATTGTGGGTCCCATAAACTTATTAACTCCCCTCGAACTCGCTATGTGGGCTCTACAAACTTATTAGCTCTTAATCCAACTCGCTCATTGTGGGCCCCACAATTTATTAACTCTAATTCCAATTTCTCATTGTGGGCCCCCACAACTTTCTTATCTCATTTTTTCTTCACCTCACATCACTCTTACCTCCCTCTCTCTCTCTATTTTTTTTTTGCATAATTTTTTTTTCTTAATTTACAAGTTTTTCTTTATTTTTTTATATAAATTTTCTCATCATTATTACTAATTAATAATTAAATATAACTAATTCTTAATAAAAAGATTTTTATTCTTATCCTATAATGTTAATAAATTTTTTAACAAAAATATTTTTCTTTTTATTCTATAATTTTTTTAATATAAATTATATAAAAATGTTTTAGATATGATACTATTATTTAAATTGAAATTCTAATGTAAATTAGAGTACTATATAACAATTTTTTAATTGATCTCCATATCTCACTTCCTCCACATGTCATCTACAATTTTTTTTAAAAAGTTTAAACTAAAATTACTTATAACAAATAACAATAATCTTATCTTTTTTAAGCTTATTTTTTATCAATAGCTCAAAAATATATATAATTTTATGATTTGAAGATAGAAAAACATATTTTAAACTAACCCGTATTACAATTTAAGAAATTAGAATTTAAAAAAGTTAATGTATTAAAAAAATTTATTTTCAAATTATCATATTCAAAGTGAAAAGATAAACGATTTCTCCTTCCAAACTTAATAAAATAAAATTATTACAATAAATAAGATAAATATATAGTATTTTGAACAAAAGTATATGTATGATATTCATTTTGAATGGTGTTAGAAAATATATATTCATTTTGAACTTAATTATTTTTAAATAGCATAAATATTTTATATTTTATTTTTAACTTAGTTGTTTTAAAAGTTCAAAGAAAATATATTATTTTCAAATTAATCAAATTTTAGATAATTCATTACATTGATTAGTTAGAAAAATAAAATCTTAAATTATGAAAAAAAAAATAACTTTTCTTAATCTTGGAAAACAAATCTTAAATTAAAATTTTGAAATTGACAAAACAAGTCTTTAACAAAATTGTAAAGTATTCATAAAATAATATAATGTAAAATCTCAATTTTAGGATTGTCTGGAACAAATCTATATTATTTTTATAATTGAGAGAATAAAAACATAAAAATTTTGAAGTTTATTTGAATCCCTTTAAATTAATGGATTGAAATATTTCCAAATTACATGTAATATTCAAAAAAAAAAATTATTGTAAAGACTTTATGTTATCTAAAAACTATCCAAGGCAAATGAATAATTAATGTGAGAGATATTGAAAAAAGAATATAGGGTATTTTGTTCAAAATTCTTTTTTTTTAAGAAATTTGTAAAATAAATTTAAAAAAAAAACACAAAATCTCAATCTTAGAATTCATGGAAACAAATCCTTAATAATGAAATTTTGAAAAATTGTAGAAAAAGACAATTAAAAAAAAAAACTAAAATCAACTCAGACTTCAGATCCAAGTTTAATAAATTTGCACCCCAAATACAGACTTCAGAACTCCAGACTAATTATATAACTCCTTTCTTCAAGCACAGACTTCCTAACTCTAGACTAAACAAATTTGCATTCCAAACACAAAATTTCTAACTCCTCAGACTTTCTAACTCTCCATACTTACTAATTCATACTCCCTGTAACTTCTTGTCTCAAACATCCCCTTAGTGTGTAAGCAAGTGAATCCTACCTTTCTTAAATAGATAAAGGTTTGTATATACAAATGGCAATAACTAATTCTGAGAAAAAAAATAATATATGAATAGCAAGTAAGGAGAGTGGTTAAAGATGAACATAATTACAATACCAACTCTCCAACCACTATATTATATAAAGATTGAATAATTTGAGAAATGAAGCCTAGTGAAAGTATTGTATATGATCATATGACTCAACACACGGCACAACCCAAAATATAAAATTCAAGTTTAAAAGTTAAAATTCATAACTATTACAAGTGAATCTTCATGAGGAATCTTTAAATTAGGGTTTTGGACGCCCTTTGAAGTTTCTTTGATGCCTTGACACTACTAAATTGTGTCTAGACATTGTGGCTTATCCTAGAGTTTGCATTAGCATGGTGCACTTGGCGGTTCATATCAATCAAGTATGAGAACAACTATGACTTTACCCCTACCTAACTACCTTTTATTTGCTTAAGTCTTGATTAGGAGTGCCAACGAGGTAAAATGATAATTTTAACTAACTAAGCCTATAAAAAGTCACATAGTAAAAATTCATATTTCAATATATATGAACGTAATTCACTCACAATGCATAAGTGACAAATCTCATCACACTTGCCAAATAAATTAATTTATAAACCAGCTAACACTAAGAATTGTAGTACTTAGTGGTGACCGGGTCGAACACAAGAAGGCAGGTGATTGCTTATCTTAATTTTCTCTCTCTAGACTTAAAAATCGAACATGAGGAGTAAGGTTTTATACGAAGAAATTAAAATAGCAGGAAATTAAATCGTGCAAGGAATTAAAATAAATTAATTTAAAGGCATGCAAGGAAATTAAAAGTAGAGAAAATTAATTTAGAACTCAAAATTAATTAAAATGCTAATTCAAGGTAGGTCAAGATTCGTTTTGCAACATCAATCATTGAATTACTCTAAACATGCATCACTACAGCTATTTAAGACTGATTGGCCTCCTCAGGACACCATAGGAGCCTCCTCAAAGAACTGAGATTCTAAGACTCAGGATAGGTCAGAATACAACATATTAAAACGACGGGCCCTTCGAATTAAACTATTGCATGCAAATTGACTCTAGGACTTACCATGTACACGCAATTAAGTAATTCTACTTAACTAACCGACGTGGCCACCGTTTTGTCCAATTGCAAAATCGATCATAGTCATACAAAATGTTTTAACTTAATCATGCAAGCACTCGGTCAACTTAATTAGGAAACCCCAAAAAGTAACAAATTTCCTAAAATCATCAACTCTAACAAACGTCAAAGTTAATGCTAATTACCTAAACAATTTGGCACAAAATCGTTCCAAATTATTTAGATAAAAGCATTAAGTACTTTGGAAAGACCAAGACAAACTGGTTAGATAAAATAACTTCAACCTAACCAAGATGCTCCTTTAATTCCTAGAATTAAACATGCAAGCTATGCAATTATGGAAACCCATAAAACACACACATGTAATAATCCTAACACTACAAGGTTCAATCAACACAAAAATTACAAATCATGCATCATGAATAGCAATCAAGCATATAAAGCGATCGAGGTGTCAATTAAATAAAAAATACATGCTCATAAAATAAATATAGGAATCAAAGAACACTTGCAATTATAAGAAAACTACATTAAAGTTCGAGCCTCACAACATTGCAATTGGCTACACCGACTTATTAATTGGAACACTTACCTTAACCGTTCATCGTGATGATGTAGCTAAGGTTCGATATAGTGCCAAAAGAAAAGTAAAGAAAAATGGAGACAAATTCTAAAAACTATTGTCTAGAAATATTACACTCAGAGACCCCTTGTAGCTGTCCAAAAGAAGGCTTAAATAGCCTTGAAATAGACAACTTACACAAGTAAGAAACCCTAAATTCTAGAAAAATATTTTCCCAAAACAATTAGGGAATAATATTCAAAATAAAATAAAATAAAGTAAATAATTTTCTATCTTGCAAAATGATGGAAAATACATCCAAAAATCAAAAATCCTTTCCTAAATTCTCAAAACAAACATAAAATGTTGCAAATAAGGAAAGTTTCTAGATTGCACAATCTTCAGTATTTTACCGATAACTTCTTCTCCAAAACTTGGATTGACGTCATCTATATATGGTTGGAAAGATTTTTCTGAGAGCTTTAAAATGGTGTCTAATTTAGCTATATTCCTAAACGTGATCAGTAAGATAATGGGAATGGAAGTTGGCACAAAACATTCTCGAGTACAACAGTTTTTTCAGCAAGAGCAGTAATCACTCAAAATATCATAACATTCATAATACGTGGTGGAATGTAATGAGTCTTATACCGTTGGAAAGATAATTCAATAAGCTTCGATTTAACATCAAATTTGAATATATTTGCATCTCAAAATATCATGGTCAAAGTTGGTATAAAAATTTTGTTGCTCGAATCACCATCGATTTGGTCTGAATTAACTCCGAAATGTTGCAAACGCTTCAAAACACATGAATTGCTCGAATCCCTAAAAAATAATAATAAAACACATAAAATCCTTCTAACTAACAAGAAATAAGTATGATTAAATAGGACTTTATAGGTCGTATCAGTTAGTAAGTTCAGACATTTGTGATTTAAGATCACTAATCTCTTTCATTTGAGCGAGGGATGTAGGTGCAGGGCCTCAAGTCTTGAACTTCTGGCCATTCTCTGCCACTTGGCCTCTGTGGGCGTCTTGTTCACTAGGGCTCTGCCAGATGCGACATCGATCATAGACCTGTCTGTAAGAAGCAAGCCCTCATAGAAGTAGGTGATTAGCAATTAATCAAAAATTTGATGGTTGAAAAACTAGCACATAACCTTTTAAACCTCTTCCAATACTCCTGCAGCATCACCCCAGTTGATAATTCTCAGTTATGAGGATTATTTAACCCTAAAACTAAGTTGTTCTTGTCAGTTTTGCGTATTTTGTTGAATAACGAGCAAGCTAAAATTAGCATTTCTAAAATAAATTCATGCAAGCTTGTCAGAATATGGAAAAAAGAAGAATTAAGTTGAAAAGATACAGAAAGTTGGCTAAAATTGTTGTTTTTGTGCAAATTTGAAGAAATGAAGAAAACGCAAATGAAATGCAATTGCATTTCCTTGGGAAGGAAATGTGGTGAACAAGAGGGAAAATGCAATTGCAATGCAATTGTATTTTCTAGACTTATAAATCAAAACTAAATTCACGGAAATTTACCAAGATTTACAAAGATTGCTCGATTTATGGGAGAATTTCCAACCTAATCTCACGCCCCAAAGTCTACCCAAGAATTAAGGAGCCCCAAGATGGAAAGAAAATGCCTCAGAATATCTATAAAAGGGGAGGAAGAACGAAGAAGAAGCACACTCGGTTTTAGCACTCTATTTTGTGGGTTTTTCTGGTTTTCATTCCTTCGGACAGCAGCTGCAAGTTACGTTTTTCTGTCATTTTTCAGTATTTCATTCTTGTATTTTGCTCCTCAATTCCTGAGTTTGATCCCTCCTCAACGAAGGTTCAAGGAGGTAAAGATCCAACTGCCCTTGAAGGAGTATTTTGTTCGATCAACAAGGAATTTCTGTTAGCATTGTTACTCTATTTTTGTAGTTTTTCTGTTTAAATCTCTGTTTTTCTGCTCAATTTTACTCTTATATTTCGTCTCTGTTGAAGTTGAATTAATCAATGAACTATGGGTTTTGTTCTCGTTTGTTTTTCCATCAGTATGAGGGAATTATAACTCTAAGTTTAATAAATGAACTATGGGTTTTGTTCTCCTTTGTTTTTCCGTCAATATGAGGGAATTATAACTCTAAGTTAAATCAATCGACTATGGGTTTTTTTCTCCTTTATTTTTCCGTCAATATGAGGAAATTATAACTCTAAGTTTTGAAATTCTCAATTAGTTTCGTCACTGCCTAGAAGGTTTATTTGCAATTATTTAAAGGTTAATGAAGTTGTTGTTTTGAATTCTAATTTTGAATCTAAATTGCTTCCATGAGTATTTGGGTTATTGAATTAGATTCATAAATTATTACTAAGTTTCAGTTGTTTAGTTCCATCATTGCAACAATTAATTTCGGTATTTTGGTTTTTAATTATGAAATTCAAAGTAATTAAATTTTGGATTTTCATTTCTTCCATAATGAGCTAATTCCTTCTTAGGGATTCAAGTTAGTGAATGCCCTAGAGGAGGGATGTAAAGCTTAAAGTATATTCAATCTAGTTAATATTCGAGACTTTGTTTGTTTTTGTTGAATTAATGTGGGTAAACCTAGTCGGCCAACTAGTGTTGCTTGTCAAAGCTTGAACTTAATATCGAAAGAGTTAAGGAAAAGTCGATGTCACAAAAGCAATGAAGGAGAGGGCTTAGAAATAAGTCCCGAACATCGACCCAGACATAGGGCGAGACTCCAGAATCGATAGAATTGTGCGCGAAATCACCTAAGTTAGATTAGCCATAGACATATAGGTTTAATCACTTAGCCTCCTAAAGATTTTGAATCAAAATTGAATAGGAGTTGAATTCGGTTTACTTAGTCTCTTGTATTAACTATGATTGCAATTGCATTTTAAGTGACATTTCTTTCCAAAGGGGCATAAGCAACTTGGATCCCAATTTTCTTAATGATTAACTTTTCATTTATTTTCTTTAGCAAAAACAACCTCCCAAGCATTTTTACAACTTTGGTTACCGCAATTGCATTTCTGCAAACAAATTTTGTGTCATCTTAATAGATTTTGTTAAAACTCGTTCCCTTGGGTACGATACTCTGGAGTACTTCCAATTTTCTTTATTACTTCGATCACGTACACTTGCGTGTTGTAGCAAAAATTTCGATCACCAGTCATCTGAGTGATCCCATACATCCCCTTCCTTAAATTGGGGGCTCGAGATGCTAGGAAGAACTTCTCCAAGAAAAGTCTCTTAAGCTCATTACATGTCCTAATCGAGCTTGGTGGAAGGAAGTAGAGAAAGTATTTCGCTTGATCCTTCAGGGAGAAAGGAAAGGCTTTCAGATTGACCTGCTCATCGGTGACTTTGTGCAACTTCATCCCCGAACACACTATATAGAACTCCTTAAGATGCTTGTGCAGGTCTTCACCTACACTACCACGAAAAATAAGGAGTAAGTGTATAAGACCGGGTTTGAGCTCGAACTCACCTTGAGTCTATGGATATGTGATACACAAAGGCTACTGATCCAAGTTTAGGGCGGCTAACTGTTTAAGTGTTTGCTCTGCCTCTCCTTTTCTTCAGACGATTCTTCCAAATTCGAAAGCTCTTCTCGCATAATTTCTGCTAAAAAATTGAAGCCCAATTTCTCATGAGCTAGTAAACAAGCATATGCAAGAGAGAGGTTAGTCAAAGACACAAGTCCAAGAAAAGAAAAGAAAAATAACCAAAAGATTGCCTCTCCGAAAATGGCGCCAATTTGACAAAGCTTGTCACACTCACCAAATAAATTTATAAACCGACTAACACTAAGAATTGTAGTACTTAGTGGTGACCGGGTCGAACACAAATAGGCAAGTGATTGGTTATCTTAACTTTCTCTCTCTAGACTTAAAAACCAAATAGGGGGTTTTCATACGAAGAAATTAAAATAGCAAGAAATTAAATCGTGCAAGGAATTAAAATAAATTGAACTTAAAGGCATGCAAGGAAATTAAAAGCAAAGAAAATTAATTGAGAACTCACAAATTAATTAAAATGCTAATTCAAGGTAGGTCGGGATTCATTTTGCAACATCAATCATTGAATTACTCTAAACATGCATTACTACAACTATTTAAGACCGACCAGCCTCCTTGAGACACTATAGGAGCCTCTCCAAAGAATCAGGATTCTAAGACTCGGGATAGGTCAGAATACAACATATTAAAATGACAGGTCCTTCGAATTAAGCTATTGCATGCAAATTGACTCTAGGGCCTACCATGTACACATAATTAAGTAATTCTACTTAACTAAACGACGTGGCCACCAACTCCTTTACTACTCGAATTAAGCTAGAGACCGAGTACACCTACGAGTACTTCTAGCATAGCTAAGCAATCTCTAAGTCAATTGAGTTATCATGTCAATCAAAGTAGAGAAACCTAGGATTAAGTACGAGAGTTAACAAGCCATAACTATGCTGCAATAAATTGAAATTAAATCCAAAATTCTCACAAGTGTTGCAAAACTAATTCCTAATTACCTCAAATTAGCTGAAATTCCTAGCTGAGCATTGTTCCAATCGAATCCGGGTCCATAATACAAGCCCAAAATGAACTAAAGAGCTAAAAACTATATAAAAAAATAGTGAAAAGAGGGAGGAAAAATCACAAAAATAGGTATGGAGCAGATTCTTCTCAAACCTAAATTGCAAAAGATGACTTTATAGCTGTCGCAATAGCATCTCGACACTGCCAACGTCGAGGGAGGGCTCGCCGTTGCGTCGCGTGACGTTGTGCGCTGAGAAACTTGTGATAACTTTGAGACACTGTGGAGCAACGTTGTCCTACATTTCTAGCTACTATATTACAGTGTCGAGCAGGGCTCCGTGGTAGGGTCTCGATGCTCTTCAAGGATATTTTGATCAATCTTCCATATCTTTTCACTCTGGTATTCGATTGACCTCCGGTTTAGCTCTTTTTCACCCGATTTCACGTTCTACTCCAAAATAATGCTTGAACTCAATTTTCCTACAAAATACACAATTAATCTTATAAAATCCACAAAACTAGCAAGATTTAGGCATTATAAAATATGAACTTTCTAAGTCCTATCAATAAGAGAGATGCAAACCTAGATTTATGATAGAAGAACTACTTTAATAAAAGATTATAGTTATAAAAAAAAAAAAAAGTTGCAAAGTTTGATTGTAGTTTGAGTTCGTTGCAATTCGTAAATCTACTTTATAATATTCTCTTTTACAGATATTCTCAATAACAAACAATCAAATACCGTAGATTATTTAGGGGCTGTTTGGCGCGCTGGTTTGGAATCAGAAACCCTGGAGTTTCTGAATCCTGTGTTTGGGGTGCAGGGTTGTGTTGGGCTGGTTTGCTGAAACCTGTGTTTGGGGTGCAGGGTTGGGTTGGGCTGGGTTTGTTTAGTCTGTTTTTTTTTTTATAATTTTTCAAACTGTTTATTATTTTTAAAAAAATCTTACACTTTTTTTTCCTACTCCATTTTTTTAACTTCATAATTTTTTTGGTGTGTTACATACCAACTATTTAACCAATTATGTAGAGCAATTGTTACAACTATAGTTCAATTTGAATTATACTATGTGTAGTTTGTATAACTATATGCTATCTCATTCACTCCACTCATGATGACATACAATTGAAGATTATGCGTAGCAACATATAATTAATAGGTGCAATGTAAGAATGGTGTTGCCAATGGTAAAGTAAAACCAAAAATTAGAACTAAGATCTAGTTCTAAAAATATCATAACACACATTCCAGATGAAATGATAAGAAAGTAGAAGTAGTTGTCCAAATACAAATGTAAGTCATAAGAGTGGTAAATGAAAGTGATGAAAAGAGAGTCAGGTTCTAGGTGCTTTCCTCAAAATTTTCACGTAGTAATCATGCTTCCAATCTGGGGTGAATGTAAAGAAGGAATTCAACATCATACTATCCGAGAGAATAGTCTTTGCAACAGCCATTCAATCTTGCCTTGTCATCCTTGGGATCGCCTTTAGTTTTGCATATAGCTCGTCCACGCTGGCCCTTTTAAAATATTGACTAGGTGGTTGGGTCGCTAGGGTGATTGTTGGAGTGGTTGTTGGGTTGGTTGGATTGATGGGGTGTTTGGGTATGCCGAGGTGGTTGCCGGTGGTGATTGCACGGTGGTCAAGTCGTCGGAATGGTTGTTGGGTGGTTTTCAGCAGTAGTTGTCGGGTCACTGGAGTCGTCATCAGGGTGGTCATGTCGCCGGAGTGGTCGCTGGGTGGTTGTGGCAGTGGTTGGGTTGTTGGAGTAGCCAGAGTGGTCACCAGGTGGTCGTCAACAGTAGTTTTGGGTGGTTGGGTTACCAGGTCGTCGGGGTAATCGTCGAAGTAGTCATTAGGGTGGTCAGATCACAGAGTGTTCACTAGGTGGTTGTCTACGGTGGTTGCTAGATGGTCAGGTTTTCGAGGTGATCATCAACTATGGTTGTCGGGTGATCGGGTCATTGAAGTGGTTGTCAAGTGGTTGTTGTCGGTGGTTCGGGCAAGTCGGGTTGTTTGAGTGGTTGGGTTATCGGGGTGTCGAGTTGTTGGGGTGGTTGAGTCGTAGGGGTAATCGTCAAACTGGTCTCTCGAGTTCTCATCGCAGTGGTTGTTTGAGGTAATCGTCAGCGGTGGTCGGGTCACCGTTGTGGTCGTCGGAGTTGTCGTTATCAGTGGTTGTCGGGTGGTCACCGGAGTTGTCATCAGAGTTGTTGTCGAAGTAGTCGGAGGTAATCGTTAGCGGTGGTCTCTAGAGTTCTCATCACAGTGGTCGTCGGAGGTAATCGTTAGCGGTGGTCGGGTCGCCAATGTGGTCTTCGAAGTTGTCATCGGAGTGTCGCCGGAGTTGTTGTCGGAGTGGTCGTCGGAGTTGTCATCGGAGTGGTCATCGAAGTTGTTGTCGGAGTGGTCGCCGGAGTTGTCATCGGGGTGGTCGCCGGAGTTGTTGTCGGAGTGGTCGCCGGAGTTGTCATCGGAGTGGTCACCGGAGTTGTTGTCGGAGTGGTCGCCGAAAATGGAAAATGGAAAATGGAAAATGGAAGAGGAAAACATGGCACAAACCCCATGGGGTTGCATTGTTGTAACCCATGGGGTTGTGTTTCAAAACCAAGGGTTTTGAAACACCTTGTGCCAAACATGGTTTTGGGTTTGGAACCCAAACCCATCCCAACCCAAATCCATGGGCCAAACGGCCAATGTTTACACTGTAACTTTTCATTTATAAATAATTTTTTAATGCAGATGAAGGTACATCGTTTTTAATTGATGTCAACACCAACATGATTGATATTCAATAAAAGTGATATCCATACTTCTATTTCTATAGTACTATTTTTTTTTTTGAACTCGTACAATAAAATAATATATCAATTAATAACATGCAAATCCAAGCATAATTTAGTAGATAAAGTACCAATTACCATCCTAAAAGTTGATGGTTTGAACTAAAAAAATATCACTTAATAACGTGTTAAATTGTGAAGAAAATAAATGGTTAAAAAATCACTTTTGGTCCTATGGAAGTAACATTTTAGTCTCTAAACTTTGATTGGTAACAATTTAGTCCTTGTACTTTCATTTTTGTAATAACTTTATCATTGAACTTTAGTATGTAACAATTTGGTCTTTGTACTTTAAAATTTGTAATGATTTAGTTTCTATCGTAAAAATTATTGTTAAGATTTAATGAGATTCCTTACATAAATAGAACAATAAACTAATTAGATACCCAATATATTTATAAGCTACAAAGTCTAAATCGTTAAATAATACAAATCGATTGAATTTTTTACAGTAGGAATTGAATTGTTAAAAATTTGACAGTATAAGAGTTTTTAGCTTTTGAAAATTAAGCCTAAAAATACTACTTCCATCTAAGGGTTTCATTGTTTCGTTATTTACTTTTATCTATGTTTTAAAAAACCAACCTAAGTTTTGAAAACTAAAAGGAATATATAGTTTTTAAAAATTTTGTATTTTGCTTTTGAAATTTGGTTAAGAATTCAAATATTTTGTTAAAAAAATAAATCCATTGTAGAGAATTGATGAGGAAACAAGTATATTTTTCAAAAACCAAATAGTTATCAAACGGAACCTAAATTGTTACAATTTGAAAGTACAAAACTAAGGTTCCGTTTGATAACCATTTGATTTTTGGGTTTTGAAAATTATACTTGTTTTCTCATCATCTCTCTACAATGAGTTTTATCTTTCTTAAGAAAATATTTGAATTCTTAGCTAAATTCCAAAAACAAAAACAAAAACAAAATTTTGAAATCTACTTTTTTAGGCCCTGTTTGATAACCATTTGGTTTTTTAAATATGTGCTTGTTTTCTCACAATTTCTCTACAATGAATTTCATATTTCTTAAGACAACATTTGCATTCTTAAGCAAATTCCAAAAACAAAAACAAGTTTTTGACAACTACTTTATTTAGTTTTCAATACTTGGCTTGGTTTTTGAAAACATATGTAAAAAGTAGATAACGTACTAAGAAAATTCATATGTGGAAGTAGTATTTACAGGCTTAATTTTAAAAAACTAAATGGTTATCAAACAGGGCCTAGTTTTCAAAACTTGGCTTGGTTTTTGAAAACATATGTAAAAGGTAGATAATAAAACAAGAAAACACATAGATGGAAGTAGTATTTATAGACTTAATTTTCAAAAACCAAAAACAAAAGACTAAATAGTGACTAAACGAAGCCTAAATTATTATAAAATAAAATTCAAAAACTAAATTATTAGTTTCATGAATGGTTAAGAACAAAAAATGTTTAGGTTAAAATACTATTTTGGTTTCTGTATTTTGGGGTTTGTTCCATTTTGGTATCTGTACTTTCAAACGTCCAATTTTAGTTATTGTACTTTCAATAAAGTTTAAAATCGGTCTCTACTCTTAGTTTATTTTGATTTTTTCTTAAAAGAATTAGTCTCTATTAACTTTTCCTTTATAAATTTTAGAAATAGGTTCAATATTTAACCAATTTTGATAAAAATTAATTTCAAATTTATCATAGGAACTAATTTTAAACTTTATTGAAAGTACCAACACTAAAATTGAATATTTAAAAGTACAATGACCAAAATAAAATAAAATATAAAGTACTTAGACCAAAATAGTATTTTGATCAAATGTTTATTATTGAAAATAAATTCGAGCAAGGCAGGCAGGACTGAGGAGATCAGTGTGGGAATTGTTTTTGTCCATTCGGCGGAATAAATTTCATTTTCAGAACCCGACAAAACGCTTTCTTGTTCAAAGCTTTCAAACAACGCTCTAAATTACCAAAACACCACTGCTTGCGCCATCAACCGCGTACCAAAATTCCCATTCGAATATATCGATTGCTTCTACACTTCGCCAAAATGTTCTCCCTTTTATTGCCTGCAACTTTCTTCCCCTGTTTCTTCTCCGGCCCTTTGATCTTCAATCATCATCGTCATCATTTGGAGATACAGAGAGAGAATTTCTGTGGAAGAAGGGACATTAGTGGATGAATGGCGACCAGAAGGGACACTGATGGCGGGTTTGGTCCTCAAGATGATCATCAAAGCAGTCCTCCAGGTTTCTTGGATATTTTCCCTTTTTTGATTGATCTCTCTTGCATGATTGTTCATAGATAACTTGCAATTTAAGGAAATTGTTTCTGTTTTCTTTTTGGAGTCAGCTTTTGGTAGCGTTCTGTGTTTTTTCGATTCTTTTAAAGCATAAACGTATGATCATTGTTATGTGGCAATCCCATCATAGCTTGGTGGATAAGGCATTTAATACCATACTAAAGTAGATGGTTTGATGTCCCAATTGGAAATTGTTGAATGGAAAAACAGAGAGAAGATAATTGGTATCTGTTTTTTGTTTCTTAATAAATGTTCTTGAAGTTATAAACAATTTTGGAAATAATAAAATTTAGTTGCATTTCTATTTTAGTTTTAGAAAGATAAAAGCAAGAAATAATGATCAAAACATAACTTTTATTTGATTGAGATGGAAGAAACAAAAAATGGAAAGGTTACCAAAGAGTTGCTGTTGATACTTTCTTTCTTTCTTTTTTGTTCTGTTAATACAGAGAATTTTGGTGAGTTTGTCTATCTCGTGGTATAGTTTTTATTGCCTTGGTGTGAACTCGTTTGAATGTGTGACTTGAATTCTTGGTTCAACTTGAAATTTAAATGGGGTGACTTTGTTAGCTGAGAAAAACTTCTCTTGTGCATATATATTAAATTTATAGCCATTTTTTTTTTCTGTTATAATGAATTCTTGTTACAGAGGTTTTTTAAGGTTTTTAACTTAAAATCTGTGTTTTTCTCTTTACCGTTTATTATCATTGGTTTTCAACAGAACGTTTGGTACATTACATAGTGCTTATTTATTTGTTTTGATTGCTTCAATGAGAAATTGAAATAACTTAAGTTCAAAGTCAAAAGGGTTGAATTTGATGTTTTAAAATTCAGATATATTTGTTTTTTCCTTGTCCAACACGTTCCTCTGCTTGCATCTATGTATTCTTTTTTCTTGTCTGGATTAGTGTGCCAGTTCTACTCTCGGCAGCTGTATAGTAATTATTAACTAGCGTGTAAACAATGTGATTGTGTATAGATCATGAAGATCAGATTTCACAAAATACATTCTTTTTGGCAGTATGAAAAGTAAAGGTGAACTTTTGGATATCTTGGTTGGAATTCCTTAAATGTTATTCATATTAATTAATCATGTTCTTTCTTCAAACCTCTCTTTAGCACATTCTCCTATGAGTTGCACAATCCACAAGTTTGAGTTATTACTTATGATTCCTTTAAATGCTCTCAGTAACGAGCATACCGCTCATTATCACATTCCCTTCACTTGGTATTTTCATTAACTTGCCCAACCACATCTCTAGAAGTTGCAGTTGGTTTTAGCTGGTCAATTTTTAATCTCCTTAGAAATACAGGACAATTTTGATTGCCATCATTGTGGCTCGTTATGATGGTTGGTATCACTAATTTTAGGATTGGAGCCTTTGATCAAGATTGATCCTATTAGGAAATTTGACACTCTGTTATTTTGTTGGAAAGGTAATCATGAGGAAGTGGTATTGTTCTTGCTGACTCTTGCCCACAAGGAAGCTTTTGTGTTTTTCTTTTCTCTGAACTGAAGTCTTTGAAAATTTGAACTTACAATCTGTTTTCCTGGGAAGTTATCATTCTGAATCTTTCTATTCTGTCAACAAGTGTTGGTTTTAATGGAACTTTACGTTTCTTATGGTAAATCAAAGCTGTTTCCTATTGGTTGACTTTTATGTTGAAAATGAAATTTCTTCCCTGAAGAATTGGTATTCAATTTTAATATAATTATTATTATTTTATTATTTTTATTATTATTATTTTTTAACTGTTTGATCATGGGAGTCATCTTTTCAAAGAAATATTAATGATTTGAAGCTTTTTGAATTTTGTTCTCTGGAAGTATCATTCATAAAGTGGAACCTTTTTTTGTTTCTTTTTCTTTTTCCTTTCCATTGCAGCATTACTTACGGTATCCTCATTTTCCACAGCAAGTCTTAAACTTGATGGCAGATGTGAGTTCTTTCCACTGCAAGTCTGCAACAAACTTACCAGCTGTAACTAAAACATATAACAACCTAACATAAAACCTAACAGTAATAATTAAAATTTAACTAAATCTGTTTACCGACCTAACAATAACATCGAACTCAAAAAAAAAAAAAAAACTAACAATATTGAGTCTTCCTATGAAATTATTCTAGATTTGTTGAAATGCTGGGCATAGTGTTTAGATCAACATTCTTATTATCTTGTTGTTATACCGTTTATATTTCTTATTATTATTTATAATATGCCAATGGCCCTACGGAAATGAGAACCTAATTTTGCAAAATTGCTTCCTTCTTGGTCAATTAATTACTGCTTTGTTTTTTCACTCAGGTGTTTCTTGTCGAACTTTTTTGAGAGCTAACAGTCTCCGTGTGGAGATATCTTCAGACACTCTGGAATCAACCTCATGTCAGCACCGGCTTGAAAGATCAAAAACTGAGAAGCAGAGACATGAAAGCATATTTGCTGTAGATGCAGCTCAAATATATGATAATAAAATTCCCATTGATCAGAAGGTATTCGAGAAAATTTAGTCAATTTATATGTATTAATAAAAGACGAGAAATGGAACAAATAATTGAAGTACAAAAAAGATGAAAAGGGGCTCTCCATCTAGAATCAAAGCAGATTACAGAAAGGTTCTTCAATTGGTATGGATCGAGGAAGGAAAATAGCCACTGAACTCTTTATCTGAAAAGTTATTCTTCTTGAACTGAAAAAAATTCCTATGCGCATGATCAAACATTCTTCTATTTTCTCTAGTCAAAGCCCCCTCAACATGGCATACACTAGCTACTAAATTAGTTCTTACATAGAAATATTCATTTGCATCCCAACATTTATCTTACATAGGAATATTTTCTATTCATTTTCATCCTAACATTTTTCTAAAACAAATATTTATTTGCATCCCAACATTTATCTTATGTCCTGGCTTTATATTACGTCTTTGCATTGGTGACACCAACCTCTCATGCGCTGTGGTGTGCACCTGCCTTCACAAAGTTTGACTCTTAGGCTTCTCCTGAGCTTCAATTTGGACTTTAATTTGCGCTTGAATCAAACTTATTAAACGATTAGACTGTACAATTTTGATAAGGGTGCATTAAGATATTGTCTTTCCCCGGCTCCCAACCATTTAGTGCAAATCCCATAGTTTCCATGACTTAGCGCTGCAGAGGCTAATGCTTCAAGGGAAACTGTCATAGACTCATAACCTTTAGATAAAGAGCAACATATTTACGATCCAAGTTTGCAATCCCTAAACTTCCTCTTTGTAAGGCTTTGACGAATTTTCAATTAGCTAAATAAGACCTTCCACCCTCCTTAATCCCTTCCCACGAAGTTTTGCATAATCTTTTCTAAGTTCTTGCTCACAAAATTAGGAACTTCGAAAATAGATAAGAAGTACAATGGAATCTCACTCAAAAGAGATCTGAATAGAGTTAGGCTGCCTTATCTTTCCAGTCTCTGTTGATCTCTCTTTCTTTCTATCTTTTTATTATTATTATTATTATTATAACGTTTCTTTTTATTATGAGGTGCATGTTTTCCTTTTTGTAAGCAGAACTTTATTCAAACCAATGTCACTTGTGTTATTTCATTTAACTTTTATATTCTTTGAATATTTTAATGTTGAAACCATTTGAGTGGTTCTGTCTGACAAAAGGTGGACTGATTGTTTTAGATTAGAAATGTCTGAATACAGGTTTCTTTTTTGCCTTATGATATTGAATCTATAACGTACCTTCTTTTCAAATGTTCATTTTAATGTTTACAAATTTTGCAGTTTAAACTGTTGCACAGAGTAACTACCGTGAAAGATGATGGAACTGTCGAGTTTGAAGTTCCAGGAGACATCGAATCTCAGTCTATTAATGTTGAATCTGAAGAAATTGTCAGTGATCCCCTGGATACACCTGACTTTCAATATATAAGGCCTATGCAAATAGTAATACTTATCGTCGGAACCCGAGGAGATGTGCAGCCGTTTATTCCAATTGGCAAACGTTTGCAGGTAATCATATTTTTTGCAATTTGTATATGCATTTCATTTTCTTTACGTCTCAGATTGCCTGGTGCGGTGATTGATATTATTTATAGTAGGTATTCAGAGTACTAGTTTTCTCGTTTATGCATATTTACCATTTTCATTGCCTATTAAGGATATATTGTAATTGGAATGGGAGGAATTGGAATCCTCTAGGCTGTAAGAATACCAACAAATTATTTCATACCAAAAAAATGGTGTTTACAAAAGCAACACACCCTATTTAGATCTGCCACTTGGCCAACTAACTAATTAAACAATAATTCTAACTAATAAACAAAGTAGTAAACTAATTAGCAAGCAAAGCAGCTACTAAACAACAACTAACACAACAAATTACTCAACAGTATATTATTTAGCATATGAATAAGCTTACTTCACCCACCCCTGCCCTTACGAACTTTCAAGCTTCCTATGACTATGAATTGATTTACATCAGCCAGAAGGCCAATATCCCAAAAGAGGTGAAGATGTCCCTCTAGGTATTTATTCAAGGAAAGTTGAATGCTTGTGATTTGCTGCAAAGGAAGAGCGTAAATTCTGTGCTTTTGCCGAATTGGTGTGTTTTATGTAGACGAGACTCAAAGGATTTGTTAGGTATCCAAACATAGAAAATACAAAGAACACAAAGAAACTAATATATTGCAATATCAAAGAATGTTACAATATAACAATAGCCTTTCGAGAGGGCTATCTCTCTCCCAAAAGTCCCACAATAGACACTCTACTAAAATGATCCACACCAAACTAAGGACCCTAACACTCCTATTTATAACCAAGACACCCCTAGCTAATTCCCAATATACCCCGTATTGATATACTACTAATCCCCCACATATAACCCATACTATACTATACAAGTACTCTCACAGGATCTTCACCACCTTTCTTTCAAATGCTTCTACACTGCCTTCATTTGGTCTGAAATTCTCAGCCTATTTGCTATCAGTTGGTGGTTGGTGCTTTTCAAACAATGGTGGTAGCTCTTCTTTAGCTTATTAATGGTATGCCTTTTAAGGGGTGGGCTAGAACTTTTTGGTCTGACATGAGAGGAACTGGAGGGTAACCAGCGTAGTGGCTGTTTTACTTCATTCTGGAAGGATTCTTGGTTAAGTTGTGGGTCTATTGCTTTTGTTTTCCCTCGTTTATATCACCTTGCAACTAATCCAGATAGTACTGCAGCTGATGTGCGGAATGATACTAATGATGCGTGGGATCTGTAGCTTCGTCGTAATCTAAACGATTTGGAAACAAATGAATGGGCTACTCTTTCACATCTCTTGTCCCCAATCAAATTCCGGAATACTCTTGATACTTGGTCTTGGCCTCTTGAACCTTTTGGAATATTTTCTGTTAAATCACTTATGGATGTTTGGGTGGGATATGTTGATCCTTTATTAAAAGACCTTTATGATATGATTTGGAAGTTCAATTATCCAAAGAAAATTTTCTTTGGAAACTTAGTTTGGGAGCAATCAATACGGTTGACAAACTTCAACGAAGGATGCCTTATATGTTTCTTTCTCCATCTTGGTGCATCATGTGTGGATCCAACTCAGAATGTGTTGGACATCTTTTTGTGCATTGTCCCTTTGCTTCCCGTTTCTCGTTATGTATCCTTGAAGCTTTTGGATGGAATCTACCTCTCACTAGCAATATTTTTGATCTACTATCATCTATTTTGGTGGGTCATCCTTTTCATGGTTCTAAGAAGGTTCTTTGGCTTGCCATTATTCGTGCTTTTCTATGGAACCTCTGGATTGAAAGGAATGATCGTCTCTTTAGGGATGTTTCTTCTACTTTTGAACGGTTTATGGACATTGTTCTTTCTAATGCTTTTTTATGGTATAAAACTAATCAACCTTTTTCTCTTTACAGCTTATCTTTTTTAATCTCTAATTGGAGAGTTTTCTCGTAATTCACCAACAGGTGCTCCGAGTTTTATCTCCTTTATTTCATCGATCAATGAAATTGTTTCCTTATCCAAAAAAAAAATGAGAGGAACTGGAGAGTCTTCAAAAGAGGAGCTCTTGCTAGAAGAACTATGGGATTCAATCAGATTCTTTGCATCTATATGGTGCTCTCTCTATACTTTTTGTTATTATGATCTTGTACATATTTTGGCCAACTGGAATTCCTTTTTGTAACCATTGGCCTTTTTTTTTCTTTTTTTTTTTTTTTTATGATCTCTCCTTATTAATACATTTCTCAGTTTCCTATAAAAAAAGGGGAAAAAAAGCTTACTTCTAGCACTTCTGTCTTCCTAAAAGAACCTCTCCTCAAGTTTTTAATGTAGGTAGTCTCTCAAACAGCCCAAGGAGAACCATTAAATGGTGCTGTAAACTTCTTATGATGTTGATAAATATCAACGAGAAAATGCTTCAACAGCCTTAGTATTCTTCCCATAAAAAAGAAAAAAAGGGGAAAAACTGAGATTCCCTCTGTACTTTCTCTGTTTCCCTCTCCCGTTCCCCACCCCTCTTAATCATCCATGCCCTTTGTCTCGTCATCGATTTCTTCCCCTATGGAAGCCATTTTTAATGCCTTGTTGATTTTTGTAATCTTCATTTGGACAGGATTCTCCATCTTTTGTGATTTCATTTTATCAATGAAATGAATTTTTTCTTATAAAAAAAAATGCTTTGTTGATCTTAACTCTCACTTGTTCTCGGTGGCGACTCTCTCACCTACCACATTCTTGTTTTGCCAAAAAAAAATAATAATAAGAAAAGAAAGAAGAAGACAGAAAAAACGTCCAAGGTAGGTTTAGATTTTTGTTTAGAGGCCATTGCTATCTCCTCTAAGAGATTGGTGCACACAAATTCTTTTCTATGTCGATACCGCTAGAGGCAATAAGTTCTTCAAGGAAGCAAGAGATACAAGGCAGGCTGGACAAAAACCTTTCCGAATATGCTGCTTGACTATATGCCCCTTCAAGCCTTTACGTAATCCTCTGTAACTATTATAGCCCTATAAAAAGGAATGATGTTTTAAAAACAGTAGCTTTCAGAGTCAAGTTCCTTTGTTTTTTGTTTACAGTCAAATATAAATATTTAATTTTGTTTCTTGCCGAACTACAGCAGTTAGGTATCAGAGGATTCTTTGTGGGTCCTATGAGTTGAGTGAAAACAAATTGAAACTAGAAACACAAGAACCAAAGGAATACATAAACACAGTAACTATTTAGAAATGAAATCCACAACTTTCTCCAATGCTCCACCATCAAATATTTTTATGGCAACAACTATCAAGCCTGGGTTGTTAGAATGACAGTCTATCTTGAAGCATTAGATGTAAGCTGTAGAGGAAGACTATGATGTATGAATTACAAATGATGAAACAATATAATAATGAGAATTTTTCAGCATCTGCTAATTTAAAATAATCATTGTTTCCTTGTTGACTTCAAGCTTATTTTCTTGAGACTTATATATGTAGGATTATGGTCATCGTGTTAGATTAGCTACTCATTCAAATTTCAAGGACTTTGTCTTGATGGCTGGGTTGGAATTTTATCCTTTGGGTGGAGATCCAAAACTGCTTGCAGCTTGTACGTACTTGACACACCATTTTCTTTGATGTATGCACTGTCACTTGGTGTAACTTACATGAATTGCTTTTAGTTGTTTACTTCCTCAATTTTATCCTTGTTTTCCATTTGTGATTTTGCCGATCATAAAAGGGTCAAATAATCGAGTGGTTCTAACATAACGTGATTTCAATTGTTAAGGGGAGGCTGTTGATAGTTTTCAGTCTTCACTGCTGTATAATATGCGAGGCATTTACAAATCTAATAATTTAAGACTAAATATTATAGAAATAGTTGAAAGAGGGAAAGAAATAGAACAACATCCAATGGTATACATGTTAGAATGGAATGCTAACATATTATATTAGTTGAAACTTGCAAAACTATCATTCTATATTTAGTTAATCAATAAACTGACGATGATAAATCATTGATTCAATGAAGTTTCGATTACTAATTAACATTCACAAATTAGTTTTCATTATTGATAGACTAATAGAGAATCAATATATTTTCTTTATCTCTATGTTAACCACTTTTTACAATTGAAAATGATATAACGCAATGACAACAAGAGATAAATTGGTTACTGAATTAATGATTAACTATAAATTAATATTTGAATGATGTTGAATCATAAATCATTCATTATTATTTAACTGTAATAATTTATTGACTTTGAATTGCTAATCATTTGTGGACCTTAAATAGCAAGTAGTGATTGATCTTTTCTAGTAAATTATTGACACCATCGGCTAGTTCAAACATTAGAAATGATTGTGTTCTGAAATATTATTTCATTTAATCATGCACTATGATAATTTTCTGATTGGCCTTATCAGTGAGGTAAGTGATATAAATGGAACTTCGATTTTTTTTCTTTTGAGTTCAACAAATATGTGGGTGGTAGGATTGAACCCATCAATCTTAGGAAAGGTAATGGTTGCTTTATCCGGATTGACAACTCAGAGTTTTAATCTATGATTATCCTAAAATGAACTTGTGACATTTTTTTCAAACATCTTTATTCTGTAATTGTTAACATCTTTATATGAAGGTTCTAGAAATCCATGAATTGCCATTTATAAAATGTTAAATGAAAATCCAGTTTTTGAATAAAGATATAGAATTTTACTTTTTATGCAACTTTTTCTAAATGCTTCCTACGTGTGAAACAGATATGGTAAGAAATAAAGGCTTCTTGCCTTCTGGGCCTTCTGAGATACTCATTCAAAGAAATCATATGAAGGAAATTATTTATTCCCTTCTTCCAGCTTGCAAAGAACCTGATGTGGATACTGGTATTCCCTTTAAAGCAGATGCAATCATTGCCAACCGCACAGCATATGGTTAGATTTTGTTACCATCATTTTATCAGTTTGTTGCATCCGATGCAATTGATATCCAATTTTTGCAAGGGCTAATTTCTGAGGAACTGATCCCCAAGCACATTTAATGATAGCTTTGGATACCTGGATTTTTTTCTTTTTATTATTATTATTATTATTATTATTTTGTGAGAAACAAAACTTGTCATTGAAAGAACGAAAGTTATAGAGTGCAGAACTCCCTCTAGAATGACCCCCACTACAAAATAAGGAAGATAGAGAATGCCAAGAGGCTGCTTTATATTTAGCTCATTTTCTCTTTCCCTCTGCTTAGTATCTTTGTCTTCAAATATCTTTTCTTCATGCCTTTCCCCACGGCCTAGACTTTGGAGACATCAAGGTTTTTTCCTTATTAAGCTCAACCGAATATTCAAACAAGCGACCTCTAGATAGGTGTTACTCAGAGACTATGGACTATTGCAACTGGGCCGCTCCTTGGAGGGCTTGTCTTCAATTATCTTTTGATTTCTCACAAATCACATTCACCAAAAATCAGTTTTACTTTGCTTTTGAACTTGGTGCCACGTAGAAGTTTAAGAACATTGTACTTAGCTCAATTATCCAACACCCAAGAAATATGAAAATGCTGGAACAAGAACTGCCAACCTTTTAGAACAGTATGTGATATTACATTTTATTTCCTGTAGCAAAGTGCTTGTCCTTTGGAAAACACTTAAAGTAGGAGAACTAGAATTGTTAAAATAAAGAGTAGCTAATGTACTCTTCTTCAATACTTTGTGAAACTAAAATGGGCCTTCTCTTTTAGTCAGACATGGGAAGTTGTAGGTATCATGATAATGACTTTATCTTCTTGTGCTGCTCAGCATGCTGTTTTTGCAAATTCATTACTGTACTAACTAAACTTATTGATACTAATTTCTCTTCAACTCTGTTTTTTAGGGCACACACATGTGGCAGAGGGACTTAAGCTACCACTTCATATATTTTTTACAATGCCATGGACGTAAGTCTTGTCTGGGTAATGGGCTGTTGCTGAACCATGACCTGCTTGACTTGTTCTAATGTTTATGGTTGTATGCATTCTTTTATATACTGGTGAGGTTGATTGCTTTAGTCGGGACTTTTGAACTTCCTATGTTCTATCTCCTCCAGGCCAACTAGTGAATTTCCACATCCATTATCCCGTGTCAAGCAACAGGCAGGGTATAGGGTGAGTCTGTTGGTTGCCTTTGAATTTTTTTCATCAACAAACCCCCCAATCTTCCTTGAAAATCAAAGTGTTAAGTTGAAATAGTATGCAACCATCTCAAGGATAGAGAATTAGATACCATACTCATTCTATACTTTGACAGACAGTTTGGATCTTGAGTTTTGTTTGGTCGTTATGTATGTGTTTGAATATGCAGAAAAAGTAATGTCTGAGAATTAAAAATTTGTATGTTGATAAGTTATGCTCTTCTCAAGCTTTGGTTCTCATTTATTTTCAGCTTTCATATCAAATTGTTGATTCCTTGATTTGGCTTGGAGTGCGGGATATTTTTAATGATTTTAGGAAGAAGAAGCTGAAGATACGACCTGTAACATATTTAAGTAGTTCACGATTCTCTGAATCTGATGTGCCCCATACTTATTTGTGGAGTCCGAGCCTTGTTCCTAAACCAAAAGGTGGTGATTTTATATTTCAACAGATTTTCATTTTTCATTTTCTGGATGATTCGTTTTTTTGGTTAAATTACATGTTGTCTCTCATGGTTTACACTGATCTTTAGTTTTAGGCCTCTCATTGAGCCGTTTTTTTGGTTAAATGATATGTTTATATTTTAATAAAAATGTCATGTTGTGTCCAATATCTTATGTCCATGTCAATGCTTCTTTAAGAACAATGGAACCTATGAAAATGGGTAGAAGATAAATGTTCAGCATGAACGAAGAGCGTTTGTATGTTGGAAGGAATTCCAAAACATATCTTTGTTTCTTATCTTTACAGGGTTAGTTATCATGCTGTTGATCGTAATCCTTTTAACTGAACTTCTTGTCCTCTTGTTTTGCCCTACCATTGTTTCTTATAGTAGAACTTTGAATCTTCGAAGATGAAGAAGAAGATAAAGAAGGAAAAAAAGAAGATTTTCAGCAACTAAGTTTGTTACTCAATGCCATTTTTAGATGTTGACATTCACTTTTTCTTTTCTCTAATTTGCAGATTGGGGGCCTAAGATTGATGTTGTTGGATATTGCTTCCTTGACCTTGCATCAAATTATGAACCTCCTGAATCACTTGTGAAATGGCTTGAAGCCGGGGACAAGCCTATTTATATAGGTTTTGGCAGCCTTGTAAGTTTGTTGCTTCTTCCTCTTGCCAATTAGATTTTCACCTAATTATTTTCATATATAATGTATACAAGTATGGATATTGTCATGTGATTGAAAATTTACATATAATTTCAAAAACGTCTTAAAGAAATAGAAAACAGAAAACTTAATTGGTAGAAATCCTGTTTAAAAGTCCAAAAACAGAAAGCGAAATGGATATCAAATGACACCTTAATAATTTAAAATTCATTCTCGTTAAACAAATCATCCTACAAAATTGAAAAGGCTTTCCAATGTACAATAGTGCACTTTGTCCTACTTGTTGGGGCATTGGACCAACAACAATAATTAGTAATTAGATCAAAAAAGACCAAAGGTTATCAACATAAATAAACTAGTATTATCGTGCTTGATAGTCTACTAAAGAGTAATTCTTAAATATTAAAGCACTCGTGAAACTTTGGAACATAAGAAATGAAGATTGGAGAATACATCCAACTGTTGTACATGGTTTACATAATGATAAGCAGATTGAATTTTTAGTGGGAAACTAGATATATAGAAAAGTATCTAGCATGGAGTTGGAAAGTCAAGTTGATGTTTTAGCTACTTTTTCATTCGTTCTTCAGCCTGTAAAAGAGCCAGAAAAGATGACACAAATTATCATACAAGCATTGGAAAGCACCGGACAGCGGGGTATCATTAATGAAGGGTGGGGTGGCCTCGGGAAGTGTAAGTGTTTAGTTTCAGTTCAGGGCACATTATTTATGGATTGGTTACTGACTCCAGTTGCGTGCTTGATAAGCGATGTGCCTTACATGACTGAATTTATATCTTCCCAGCTGCAGAACCGAAGGACTACATATATTTGTTGGACAATTGCCCTCATGATTGGCTTTTTCTCAAATGCAAGGCTGTGGTGAGGCTTAGTAGTTGTTTTCTATGTTGCTTTGAAGGCATTTTACTGCCTAGATATTGTCTTCTTTAAGCACAGAAAAGGTCCTTCCATTTCGGCAGTTAATTCTTTGAATTCCCGGATCCTTTTCTTCACTGTTACAGCCTTACACACTGGCCTTCTATGGGGTTTCACAGTTCCTTTTTTATGAAACAGATTGTATCATGTTTTTAAATTTTACGTGCAACAACAAAGGTTCAAACTAACTCAAAAGAGAAACCACTATTAGGTGGGGATGTAAAAATCATATGGAAAAGGAACTATACCGACAAGCAGCAAATTGAATTATGAAAACCCTAAGCCTCGAGAACTTTTCAAGATAGATATAGGAGCGGATCTATGTAGGGTTTAGATGGGGCTCGAGCATGTTCTTGATCACTGCTTTGTCCTCAGGTGCATCATGGAGGTGCTGGAACGACGGCTGCTGGTCTAAAAGCTGCGGTACTAGTTTCATCCGATATGGTTTGCGTTTTTAGTTTGACTTGATTTGGTCCTTATTTTCATTGAATTCCACAGTGCCCAACTACAATTGTTCCTTTCTTTGGTGACCAACCTTTCTGGGGGGAGCGAGTACATGCCAGAGGAGTTGGCCCTCCGCCCATCCCGGTTGATGAGTTCTCACTTCCAAGATTGGTGAATGCTATAAACTATATGCTCGATCCCAAGGTGAAAGTGAGGTTCCCTTTTCAGTATTGTCTTTAACTTATGACTACTCTCCATGTTTGTTAAAGCACTGGTCCTAATTTGATCCATTGAGTCCAGTTTGAATTGATTGTGTTGAGTGAGTTTGATTCTTCATCAGTTTTTCTTGTTTGGAACAAGACAACAAGAATAGTTTGATAGAATTCATCATTCAAAATATAATAATTACCTTGGTCAATTTCAATAAAATGTGATTTAGTTCTGATACCTTCAATCGTGCTGTCAATTCGGTCCTTGTATAGTTATATGTTTCATCATGGTCCCTATCTTTAGATTAAAACTTATTGAATGCCTATGATGTTTAATGAGAAATAATAAAACTTGACATAGACTAGATATTTTTGGATATGATAGATGAGCTATATAACATAACATTTTGTTTCAATGATATGAGATCTAATTGGGAAAGAATTTATGTAACTTATAGGGAAAGAATTTGAGAGAAATTATGTGGATCTCGAAAAATCAAGAGTACAGCTACTGGTGGAATCGGAATATTATTTTAGATCTATAATAAATATAAAGTAGTATTGTGCTCAATCCGAGGTTTGACATATAATTTTAATAGCATTTAGGTGAATAAGCATGAATTATCCGACGTAGTATTGAAGATGGATGGTTTAGAATTCTTGTTACAGTTTCATGGATGTTTGGAAAAACATATACTGGTTTCAAAAGAACATGTGATAATTTGGTTGATTCTAGTATAATATATCAAGAGAGTGACATGACAGGTAAAAGAGCGGGCTGTTGAGCTTGCGAAGGTTCTCGAGAACGAGGACGGGGTCGAAGGAGCTGTGAGAGCATTCTTCAAGCAACTTGGTCGGAGGAAACGTGAGCCAGAGCCTGAACCTCCGAAGTCAAGTCTTTTGTTTATAAGAAAATGTTTTGGTTGCTCCTGAACCTTGGTGGATGGTGGTGGTTCTCCTCAATTCATTTTGCAAATACTTTTTTTGGCTGATCTTGTAAAGAATGAGGATCTGTACATAAAGATGAAAAGACTAGAGAGAGAGACAGTTATTTGTTGTGAAATTTTATTGTTGTTATATAAGCACTATGTATAATTGTTGTAAATTGAAAGGTTAGACAATTAAATGTGTGTTTGACAGAATGTTCTGTATAGTTTCCTACCACATATTTTACAAATGGTTCACATTATGAAAATTTTCAAATTTAGATTCTCTAAAATTTTGTGGTATTTTTCTTATCTATTTACCATCTCTTTAGTCTTCTCATTCACATTTTATTATGTTGATTTAATGTATTTGTTTTTTAATAGATTTTTTTTTGGAGTACTAATAGAAAGATTTCATTAATGGTGTTATTAACTATAGAACCCATTTTTAAAAAGATCATTTTCATTTTGATTTTGTTTAATTAATTATTTTGTATGTTTTACTTTATAAAGTAGATGTCTTTATATTTGTCCATTCGAATCAATCAAAGTCTTGTCTTGTCGATTCGATCTTAACTTACCTGTTCTTTCGACATTTTCGACATTTTCACTTATTTACCTGTTCTTTCGACATTTTCAATTTGAACTTCAAGTTTGAAGTCTATTTAAGAGACTTTATTTGTAACTAAGTATCTTCTCCCTACTTGAGAATTACTCAAGTATACTTGTTCATTCTAATTCTTAGTAAATAAGTGAGGTCTTACTAGAGTTTTAATACTATAAAAAAACATAAGATCAGAGACTATTTGGTATTCTTACCCTCTCAAAATTACCCATTTGTGAATAGTAGTTTTAATATGTATAATAATATTGATTTTTTAAGAACCATTCTATTACAATTTCTAAAAATAATTCTAAACACACACAACTTCGAAAAAGAATTGCACCTATATAAACTAAGAACAACAATAATAATAGTAGCCGTTAGTTTTTTAAAAAGTATTGACAGCATAATTCCACCAAAAGTAATAATTTGCGTAAAAAGTAATGGCAATATAATGGTATTGAGCCCACATCCATTGAGTTAAAACATAGGACACTTGATGAACTCAAAAAAAAAAAAAAAAAAAAAAGAAAAAGGACACTTATGCCTCATGATTTCTTTTGTCCCTTTAGTTTTCTGCAATTTTATTTAAAACTATTGCCAGTCATTTTCGCACCGAAAGCTGCATCTTATCTTCAATTTCACACCTACCTTTCATTTGAATAGCTAATTTAATAGCTATGAAAAAATAATGTTGATGAGATTGAAGACATGTAGCAGCTGGCTGTGGCATGTTTGTTCAAACTCTTAACCACGATGTAAGAATATGACATTTTTGTAGCTATCGGTTAGATCGATGATGATGTTACAACATTTAATATCTATATGACTGAAAATTCTCTAACGTGCGAATGACATTTAAGATCTATTTGTATTCATGGCATGTGGCATTAGGGGCATTAGTTTATTGGAACCATTTGATTTTATTTCTTGAAGAAGAATAATTTAGCCAGATCATTTGTTTTCACAATAATTCTAAATTAACTATTTTTAAATATAATTACTTGTAAAAATGTAATACATAGAAAATTTAGCTTAAAATGTCTAATTATATTTTATAGTAATGGATGAATTGATGTGTATTGTTATTGCGTTTACTCTTAGATTTCTTTCAAATTATTGCTAAACAGATCTAATTTAAATATATAACTAAAAAAAGTCTAATTTAAATGTAAAATACAAAACAAAATCATTATTTATTATTAAATGAAGACTAGATTATAAGTTTGGTCTTTAAACTTACAAACTTGTGCCTATTTAGTATCTAAACTATAAAAAGTTTTCAATATGTTCATAAACTTTCAAAATTATATGTATTTAGTCCATATATACTTTACAAAGAATGTGTCTATAAAGTTTCCATTTTGTATTGAATACGTCTCTATTGTCAACGTTGCCAATTAAATACTTTCACCAAATACTTAAACCTAGATAAAATTATTCCGGCATGTAATCTTTAAATAATGTAATCAGCATTATACATAAAGAGTTAAACAGATAGGTTTGACTTGACAATATAAACTTATAAGATACAAATTTGAACTGTTAGAAACCTATTTAAAAAAAAAATTAAACAGAAGTTTAAATAGATACAAGCCTAAAAGTCTAACTAACAAACTTGTTAACAGTTTTGTTTCTTTGCCATAACAATTCAACTAAGATTCCTCACCATTAAGATTTTGATCACTTCCACAGACGATTGGACACACTTTCATCTAAGTTATAGTTTTCCAAGTTGTGAAGAAAGCTCTCTATATAGTGATGTTTGTCCATTTCAATCAGCAAAAAGAACAAATAAAACCCACAAGAATTTTTATAAATACCTCTTACTAGCATGAATGAACACTATCAGCATGTATTACAATTAAGTTCTTGTTAAAAATAAAATGTAATATAAAATAAGAGAGAAAAAAAGAGGAAGTGAAGGAGGGGGGGAATATAATGATATTAGTGAAGCTCATCATGATTTTAAAGTGACACAAAAAGGATCAAAATGGGGTACCAATTTCACTTCTTGTTTCTGTTGGGCTGTACAGAGCAGATCTGTTTCTTGGTCTGTTCTCTTCCAACTGCTTCACAACTTCATCCATGGAGGGTCTTACCGAAGCCACTGGAGCACAGCATCCCATTGCAAGCTTCAATGCCTGAACCACTCCATCTTCCATGGGACTTCTAATCCCTTTCAAAACCTCCACATCAAAAACCTCCATTGTTGTCTCCTCCAAAACTGCCACTTTCACCATTGATGGCAGATCCACAAACTCTCCACTTCTTCCACTCTTCCCTGGCTTCTTCCCAATCAGAATTTCCAATAGCAAGATTCCAAATGCATACACATCTGTTCTTGAGTTGCATTTCTTCATCCTTTGCAGCTCTGGTGCCTTGTACCCGTCGGACTTTGCGAGCGACACAATTTCGTCAGCTACCGATGGGATCATTAGCTTGTCGAGCCCGAACTCAGTCAGTCTCACTGCAAAGAAGTCATCCACAAGCACATTTTTTGATCTCACATTACCATGTGTAATGGGGACTTCAAGACCTGTGTGAAGATGAGCTAGTCCCCGAGCGATGCCTAATGCAATTTTGTGCCTCCTGGCCCAGTTCAACACTGGTTTTCCTGCTCTAGATTCTGCATTCAATCAGAAAGCAAAAATTCTCTGTGAAATAGTAGTATAGAAACAAACAATTACAGAAGATTTTGTTTGAAATTTTGAGGTCTGTCTTGGAAGAGCATGTGGAACTGCTCAATACAATGATGCAGTTTTTCTGTTTGATTGGCTTCAATGGCCACATTTCTCAAATTTACTAAAACTATGGTTCAGAATTTAGGTAAAACTTTGAATATCAGATCTTCATTGAAGTAGGCACTTCCTACAATATCCAGAAGTAAGATGTTTTCAGTACGTAATGAATATAGGTTCGTCGTGTGAAGTCGTCTTTCGTTGATACTTCAGATTGCTTTCCATCTTCTGATAACCATAGGCATCAGTGTAAACTTTTTTTTGAGTCCAAGAATAAGTCAGGTGGGGGGATTCGAACCTCTGGCCTCTTAGTCGAGAGTGTATATCTCAACCGGTTGAGCTATTCTTAGGATGTGTAGTATATGTCTTAACATTGATGCCACCAACCTAACAATTCTTCTACGAAACAACTTACTATCCTACAACACTTCATTTGGGGACTTCATACAATATTAATATTTTTAGTAGGTAGCCAACATGATTTAAATATACAACTTCAAACAACTTGCCGCTTGGATCATCATAGCAATCGTGTGTTATTGCAAATTGCTTATTTAAAAGGGAGAAAGGGTAAATCATGAAGAAAGCAAAGATAAGAAACTATTCTGTAACACTCAGCCATGAAAATGAAACGTAAGAGAATGTGCATACCATGTAGAAAATCATGTAAAGTTCTGATAGGTAGATAGTCATAAATAAGGAGTTTCTCTCCTCTCTTTCCCTGATAGAAAGCTCTCAAAGGAATCAAGTTCTCATGGCGAATCTTTCCCAACTGTTTAATCACAGACAAACAAGAGTTTCTGTCTTTGCAACTACCTTCCCTCAGCAGTCTCAGAGCAATGGTACCTCCATCAGCAAGCTTTGCCTTATATATAGTGCCATAGCTTGTTTTCTCCATAACCTGCCCTGTAGCATTCAAGACATCATCCAATGTCAAATGCTCTCCGCCCTGAAACAAAATGAGCTTTCCTTCACCGCCCGTGCCGCCGCCGATACCGCTGCCATTTTCTTCATCTTCTCCTTCGTCAATCTCATCTTCACTCTCACTCCTACTCTTCTTCTTCTTGTTTTGCATATAACCAATAAGCAATGAAGCTAAAACCACCGTCCCAGCCATCAAGCCGATAACAAGGCCAGCAATGGCACCTGAACTCAAATGAGAAGGTCCTGCACAGCTTTTCAAAGGCTCCCCACAAAGCCCAGGATTGTTCCCTTCAAAAGCCTCCACACCAAACTTTGAGTTACCAAAAGCAGGCAATATTCCACTGAAGTTGTTGTTTGAAAGGTTCAACTTCTCCAGCTCTAACTGGCCTAAGCTCAGAGGGATTTGTCCAGACAACAAATTCTTCCCAAGATCAAGCTCTTTCAGACCCTGAAATCTAGTAATGAATTCTGGGAAAGTACCTGAAATCTGGTTGTTGCCCAAATCCAAAGCCTCCAAATTCTTGCAGGTGGAATCTGGTAACGCCGGCTCCGGCAGAGACCCAGATAATGAATTGCCATGAAGTCTCACAGAAACAAGTTTATCACAAAGGTTCCAGATCGACGGTGGAAGAGCTCCAGTCAACAGATTGCTACTCAAATCAATGTCAGAAAGAGAGGAGCTGTAACCAAGTTCAAGTGGAATGGTTCCAGTCAAAGAGTTTATGCTTAGATAGAGACTTTGGAGCATAGTGAACTCACCAAGCTCCTTAGGCAACGAACCAGTGAGATTAGCAGAAGGAAGTTGCAGAGAGAGAACATGAACAGAAGGGTCTTTGAACAGAGTGAGATTAGACCATTGTGGAGAAGAAGAATCATTGCAAACCATAGGAGTTCCACTAGAGAAGACCCATTTGAGTCCCCTCCATTGACAAAGAGGCAAAGAGTAATTCCACGAAGACAAAAGCAAGTTTTGAGTACCACCTTCAAGCGAAGCTCTGATCTTTCCCAATAGAAGCTGAACATCAGAAGAAAAAGAAGAAGAAGAAGAAGAAGGGAAATGTAAGGAATCACCTCGTACAGGGGCTCTGATCAACAAGAAGAATGAAATGCAGAGAGCTAAAAGCTTCAGAATCGCCATAACTGTGGAGAAAGAGGAGAGAAATGGGGAAAGTTAGTAAAGTGTGGTTATATAGAATCACCAAGAGAGCTTCTTTTTTGACTGGAAAAGCTGACAGACTGTTGACTATGAGTGAACTGATAGTCCAATTACGCTTCCTCCCATTTTCTCCACCGTCCGATCTGTACAAAGACAAACATCAGACAGATTAAAAACACCTTGGAATGCCAAACCAGATAGGTATTATTAAAATTGTTTACTCTGTTTTTTCTGTAATTTTCATCTTTTGTTGTTCTGCACGCTTGCCCTTGAAATTTGCATATTTTCAGTTCATTTTCTTGTATTTTTTCTTTTTGGGTTTTTCAAATTTGGTGTGGGGAAAGAGGAAAGAAAGATTTTCCATGGAACAGCCCACCAAGTTTCGTCCTTTTTAACGGATAGTTGCAGCGGAGCTCTTTTGATTGGGAATGGTGATGAAGATCAACGGTGAATGTGTGAGAGTGTAGAGTTCGATTCATGGAGGTCACATGTGGAAGTATTTCTTCTTTCGGCTGTGGGCCAGCCATGCTTGTCCCAAACAAGCACACTGTAGGAAATTGTTGGGATAAGTTGGGGATTTTAAGGCAAGTTTTTGTGTTGCAATAAACGATTTTATAACAATCTCTAATGGGTAATGAGTTTGTTTGAAATATAAATGAGTAATTGAGTGGTTATTTGAGAAGTATATTTAAAAAGATTATTATATGTTATGCTTCTTAAATTCATTTTCCAAGGAGACCATTTAAAACCTTATTTAATGAAATTACTTTTTAAAATATCATTTCAACTCCTGACCCAAGAAAAAAAGTAGATGTCTTAATTGTTAAGTTATGCTCATGTTAACTATTTTTTTAAAATGATTTGATTATGATATAATCTATTCCATGGGCATATCTAGAGATGTCCACACAGGATGGAGACATCCCTACTGATATTTCAATTCCCGCAAGATTTTCCATTTAATTTTACAGAGATCGAGACAAAGATTCTTCGAAGAAAATTTGTAGGGATCGAATTTCTTGCAAGGAGTTATTCTCCCTTTTTTTTTTTCTTTTTTTTTTTTTAAAAAATTATTCTCATTGAAAAAATCTATATTTAAATGGATATTTCCAATACAATTTTCATTTAAATAAAAAAAATTATAAAATATCACAGTAAAAACAATAATATTCCACGTGCAAAAATATAATTAAAATGTTCAGCTACCATAATTTCTAAAAGTTTAAATTTCAATATTACAATAACATAGTCTTCAACTTAAATATTACAACCATAGTCTCAAATGTAAAAAGTCTTCAATTTAAACATTATAACTCATTTTTAATATGTATGTATGTATGTATATATATATAAATTAACCGGGGGCAGGGGCGAAAAATATAATCCTCGTCCTCATTTAGCCAACAGGGAGAAAATCCTCCTTGCTCCCTCCCCCACAAGGATTCTCCATTCCGTTCGGTACAGGTTCCAAGGCTTTGCGAGGTAAATGGACATCTCTAGACATATTTCATCTATCTGCTTGGCACCATGGCTTATACCAATATCTCAAATGACATCATATGTTTAATATGAGATTTGACATACTTACTCGACATACTTTTATAAGCAAAATATTTGAAAGCACGCCCTTGCTCACCAATGTTTAGACTTAGATATGGTGGGACACCCTTGCCTCTTGCTAATTGCCTCAACTTGACACATACAAGATAGTCTTTTCATGTCACGAATAACCTTTTTAATACAAAACAAAGAGTTTTGTTCAACCTCAATAGTTATAGACGAACTTCTCTCAACTCACAAATCTACCTCTAACTTTTTTCAAACCTGCATAAAAAGGTTAACCTTTATCATGATTCCTTTATTAGAATATCTCCTAATTTGATTAGGAATCAAACTTACATTGATATTAATTAATTTTCAAATATCTTTCTTAATAATAGGAACTTTTAAATCATTGAAGGTATGCAATATTCATCTTGTGTAGAAGCTCTTCCGAATTCTCTTCGCATTTTTTTACCTTCAACATCATATTTGATGTTGACATCGCTCTGACAAATATTACACCTAGATATCAATTGATTTGGACATCTATCATTTGGCACCCATTGTGGAATAGAAATAGAGTTGTTTGCTTTATTCCTTTCAAGCAATTTTAGAAGAATTCAAATTGCTCTACAAACCAAAGTATGTTATAGCCAATGTCCCCTTCCTGCTGATGGCAATTCATCGAAGGAGATAGAAACAAGAAATTCAATCCTTTGTTACTTTGATAGTAGCATTTGTTTAGGCCCTGTCAAATCCTAACTATATAGACTCATCATTCTTACAGAATCTAAAAGAGCACAACTAGAGAATGACTATTATAGAGCATGAAACCGAAGAACCCCAAACTAAGAAAGTCAATAACCAGTCTATTGTCACTCATAAAACAAGAATTCAACTTAAACTTTTTTTTTTTTTTTTTGATAAAACACTGAACTTTCATTGAGGAAAAAAATGAAAGAAAACACGAACATACAAAAGAAGAAGCCCACGAAAAAAGGGGAGAATGATCAACTTAAACTATGACTATATTTTATTTTGGCTGCTGAACTTGTACACTTTTCCATTTTTGTACTTATATTTTCAAAAGCTCTATTTTGATTATTGACTTTGCATAAAAATTGTTTTTGGAGTAGTAAACCAATTATTAATATAATGGTTATTTTAAATCACCAATTCACCATATTATCAATTAGTAATTATATTGATTAACTTTAGAAATAGTAAATCATTAATCATATAATGAATTCTAAAAAATCTACCCCTTTTGCAACTATTAGAAGAAAAAAGACAAACATTTTTAAAAATAAAGTAAAAATCATTGTTCTCCTACAACTTTCCAAATTCAAATTGCAAGATAAGATAACATAATAGAAGTTTATTTATCTTGATGGCTTTTGTTGATGTGTTACCAAACACAATCTTACCTTAGCTCCCAACCAAATCTTCCTCTGCCTTTTTCCTATTCAAACTCACGCCAATGTTTGGTCATCAATAATTCCTTTCTTATAAACAAATAATTATGTATCTTATTATGGGACGACAAGGAAGAGGCACTGTATATGATCTTTTGAAAGTAATCTTATTTTCATTATTATCTTTTACCACTTATGACTTGCTTTATAATATAGTTGGAAATATGGTGTACTTTTTAACTAAAGGTGATAAGGCAATTCTAAGAGTTAGGGTTCTAATATAAGGGGTTCAAAAGTTAGGGTTGCATTATAGAGTTTGATCACAGGAAGATGAAGACAATCTATCCTCAATTCTAGATTTAAATTCTATTTTAGTGTCAGGTATAGGAGTGGTAACAAGTGGAGATGGAATGGAAAGGCAGAATTTTATTCTCCATCTTTACCCTCGTCCATGATCGTGGAGAATCGATGGTTTTAAGCTTGTATTTTCCATAGAAAAATTTTTTCTATCCTTTTTTTTTTTGTTATTAAAGATTTAATAATATAGAAAACATGCATTGTTAAGTAAATTTTTTTTAAATCATTATTATTTATTATTTATAATCATTAATTTTATATATATTTAGCCATTGTTTATTAATATAAGAATACAATTTTTTAAAAATATATAATAAAAAAAAAGGTAATGGTTAAAATACTATTTTAATCCCTGCACTTTAGGAACTTGTCCTATTTTAGTCATTATACCTTCAAATGTCCACATTTAGTTCCTTTACTTTCAATAAACCTGAAAATTAATGCTAAAAATACCAGTCCCTATAAGTCTTCAGTTTAGAAATTTGTGAAATGTATTTATATTGTCTTTTCTTATATGAAAATTATTATTATTTCTTTTCCAAGTTCGATAAAAATTAACTTCAAGCTAAAGATAACTAATTTTAAGAATTATTGAAAGTACAATACTAAATTTAGACATTTATGGAATAAAAAGAATAAGTTTTAGAGTACTGGACTAAAATAGTATTAAACCAAAAGTAATTCAAGAATTCCGAGCTGGGTTGGGAATGGGGCCATGAAGGGCCCGTTTGATAACGTTCCTGTTTCCTGTTTCTTGTTCCCGTTTCTCATTTTTCAGAAACAGACATGTTTGATAAACGATCCTGTTTCTTGTTTCTTAGTTTTTTAGAAACGTTTCTAAAAAAATGGCAGATTTTGAGAAACTTCAAAAAGTAGTTTCTCAAATTCTGTTTCTGTTTTTTTTTCCAGTTTTCATGCATGTATTCCTATTTCTATTTTTACTCATCTCTCCCCTCTCTCTTCTTTCTCTCTCTTCCATTCTATTTTTTTTCTTTTAATACTTTTTAATCTTTTTTTTCTTCATTTTTTTTCTTCTTTGATTTATTTCTTTCTATTCGTTCTCTCTCTTTCATCATAATCTTTTTTCTTTTAATAGTTCATTATCTTTTCTTTTTCTTTTTCTTTTTTTTTACTTTTTTCTTTTCGTTTATGTTTTTCTCTTCTCTCTTATTTTCTTATTTTCTTTTACTTTACATTAACGAGCTTATAGTTATTATTTTCTATTTAATTCTCTATTATTTTTTCTTTTGGTACAATTTTATTTTTTTATTAAATAAATAAACTAATAATGTATTTCATGTTTACCATTAAATTTAAAAAATATATATACATTATCTCTCTTTTTCTGATTTTACTTGCGTGTATTATTGGCTAATGCATTTTTAAAGAAAAATAAAAATAAAGTTTATTATTAAATTAAAGAAATGTGGGTATGTTCGATTTTCTAACCTTAGACAATTTACAAATTCGTCTAATTGAACTAACTCTTGTAAGTCAAAATCGTTCAAGGTGAATTGATTGAAATAAGAAATAACATTGCAAATCAAATTTGAACAAAATTTGAAGGATAACTTTTATTATTATTATTATTAATTAGGTGTTGGGCCTTAATAAAATATTATAACCTCTTTATAATTGTTTTATTTTTATTTTAATGCATGTTATATGTTTTATTATAGTATATGTACTAAATTTTATTTTTACCAAAAAACAAGAAACAAGAAACAAGAAACAGAAATAGTTATCAAACATGTTTCTGTTTTTAGTTTATAAGAAACAGAAACAAGAAACGAGAAACAAAAACAAGAAACAAGAAACGAGAAACAAGAACGTTATCAAACGGGGCCGAAACTTACCAATCCCTATTCCAAAGTTGAATTATATAAAGAAATTCCTCCCCCAATTAAATCAAGGAATCTTGCTAGTGAAATCAATTTGTAGACTCATGTAAGCTTCTTTTTTTTTTTTTCCTTTTGTTAAATGTACAACAAAAATTTAAGCATAATACATGAAATAGTAAAGTTTATGAATCGAAATAAAAATACTTTTTTCGCAATATAAATTTTTTTTAAAAAATGCTAAAATTTAAGAATTAAAATAAGGTTTTAAATCTAAATCCAAAATGATTGAAATAATAGGTCATAAAGTGGAGTCCCGGGGGGGGGGGGGGGGGGGGGGGGGGGGGGTTAATCATTTAAAACTAACTTATATAATTTTTTTTAGTCAAACAAATAATTTCAAATCAACTTTCGTTCTATTATTTTAATCTGAAAAGATAAATTTTTTTCATTTTTCAACTCACGACATTTTGTGGGTGTGTGTTTTTTATTTCAAAATCATTCATTGACTAGATAACTTTGTAAAAAGATGAGTCAATTTCAGCTAGCCACATCAAAAGAAAAAAGTACACATTCTTCAAAATATTATAGAAAAACAAAAAGTACTTCATTTTTTAAAATATTAATTAAATATACAACCTTTAAAGAAAAAGAAGAAAAAGAAAAGAAAGAGAAGGCTGTTGAAATAGAGGCTTTTTGAATTCAAAGTGAGAGGCCATCCATCGGCTTTTTCGTATGGCCAATCCATAATTTGACTGGCCCAAAAAAGTATAAACAAAAGGGGTTTTCATTACAATATGACTTTTCCATGTAAGAAGAAGCATCTTAGTGAGCAAAGAAGCAAGAATAATTCTTTGATTGTTTCAAAGCTATCCTGTTTTTATGTTCCAGCTTAAAATTCAAACCAAGCAGAAACTTTCCAGCCAATCACAATCAGTTCTGAACCATAAATAAAGAAGACAAGACAATTATTAACATGTCTCAATTCAGGACAAGTTTTCTAACCTGAATAATGATGTCAAAACTTCATGCTTGTTGCTTTTCCTTTGCTAAAAAGTGGTTTCTCCACAGGTTTTGTGCTTCCCTTCAATTCAGAAATCAGCAACATAATTTTTCTTTTGATAGATTTTGTTCAGCATGGTGGAAGCATACTCATTACCTGTTTGATGAGATTGGAATTGATGCAGAATTATCAGTACTCAAAGAAAAGTGTCAAGGAAAAACATGCACAGGAACTAATTCAGCTATGATCAACAACATGAAGCAAAAACAAGAATTTTCCAATGAGGTTGACTTTTGAACGTTATATTTTTCTAGTAAACATCAGATGCAACAGTTGGTAAGAAATAGACTATCTAGATTCTGAGTATATCTGAATTTAAAAGTAAGATCACACCTTGGGTACTCTACTGGCCTTAGAATATTTGGAAAGATCCTCATTGTCTCTCGGAACAGACTTCGGAATGGGGGCTGATTCGGTCCTCATTAAGCAACAATTCCCTCGGGCTAAAGATAACCAATAGCCTCAGAGCAAAATAACGTTTCCCCCTAACCCCCTTGGAGACATTTTTTGCCTCAGTTTTTGGCCTCGAAAATAAGGCTTCAGCCGTTCAATCTCTTGCAGATATAGTGCAGTATCATGTAAGCACGAGAGTCTCTTTGAAGATTAGTTGGAATGAGCCATTAGTATAATGCTAGAGGGCTCACATCCTGGTTATAAAATAATGTAACTAATCACTGATGCAATTCGGTGAATAATTTTGATCAACAGATTTTCATTTGTAGAGCAAATTCCAGACAGCCTTGAGTAAATAAATAAATCATTCCATGAGATAGATCAATCGAAAATGGGCCGATTTTCTTTATGATCTTCACTATGACTACTCCAATCTTTTATACAGTTCTGTGCAAAAGACAATGGCCATTTGCCTCTGAGAAGTTACCAAAAATCCATACATGAACATGAGCCATGGTCAAAATGATGGAATCGCTTTCGGTCCCGCACAATGATTCGACGCTTGTAAATCAAGGAGATAAGCTTTATTGAAGCGTGACAATCTTCACATATACGTAGGTTCTTAACAATCCTAAGTGGATATTGTGGGGCTGTACTAATTAATCCAAAGGCAACTGCAATCTTCTCACTGTGATATTGCAAGGCCCTTGCCTTCTCTTCTTCATCCATATTGAGAAACACTTCTAAGGTTTTTGGTCTATAGCCTTTCAACCTTAACTTCATGGAAACTTCTTCCAACATGACCTGGATTTCTTTAGCTCTAGGATGGGAATCATCTTCTACAAGAAACTCATGGATTATTCCATGGATCTCAATCCAACTACATCCAGGGTCTTTTCTGATGTCCATACCTTTCATCTTCAACCTCAAAGCTGAAACAGCCTGCCAATTTCCTGAAGAAGCATACATATTTGACAGAGCAACATAGGACCCACTGTCATGAGGAGCCAACTCCATTAAAGTCTTAGCCACACGCTCACCCATTTCAATGTTCTTGTGCATTTTACAAGCACCAAGCAAAGCTTTCCATATCACATCATCTGGTTTGATTGGCATGTTTTTGATAAGTTCCTCAGCCTCTTCCAGACGTCCAGCACGGCCTAGTAAATCAACCATGCATCCATAGTGTTCAATTCTTGGTTCTAGCTCAACCCCCTTCACCATGTGATTGAAAAATGATCTACCCTCTTCCACAAGCCCTGCATGGCTGCAGGCACTCAAGATTCCAATATAAGCAACATCATTGGGCGTCACACCGGCTTTTTCCATCAAATGGAAGTAATTGATTGCATCTTCTGCGCGACCATGCATCGCAAATCCACCGATTATGGCGCTCCATGTAATGGCATTTCTTTTAGGAAGTCTCTCAAAGACCTGAAGTGCCTTCTCAATGCTCCCACATTTGGAATACATGTCCACCAAAGCAGAACCAAGCACATCATCAATCTCAATCTCATTCTTTCCTGCATACAAATGGATCCATTTCCCCAATTCTAATGCACCAATTCGTGAAATGGCAGGCAAAACACTCACCAAAGTCACATAGTTTGGAGCAATATTGGCAATTTGCATTTCTTGAATCATATTTACAGCCTCCATGAAATGCCCATTTTGAGCATACCCCGATATCATCACATTCCATGACACTACACTTCTTTGAGGCATTTCGTCGTACAGATTCTTAGCACTCCTTAAATCCCCAAGTCTAACATGCCCATCAATCATTATATTCCACAAAACAACATTCCCATCTTGTTTCCTCTTATCTAACTCCATTTGACAAGACCCATTAAAATCAACAACATTCTTACAAAACAGGGAATACGCATCTTCCATGAGCGAACACATCACGTACATCCGAACGAGATTACTAATTACAAACTCATCCCCATCAAAACCAAACTTCACAATCAACCCATGTACCTGTTTCCCCTCTGAAAGCCTCGAAGCTCTAGCGCAGGCCTTCAACACAGAAGGGAATGTGAACCGATTGGGCTTCACACGCCCATCACACAACATTCCGCGAAAGAGCATCAACGCCTCCGATTGGTGATGTTCATCGTTGCTCTCAGCAAGAGCTCTCAAAATGGTGTTCCAACAGAAGCAATTAGGCTCCGGCATCTGGCGGAAAACCGAGCGCGCATAGTCAATATCACGTTGCGATGAAAAGGCACAGAATCTGATCACTTCAGCGGCTGTGAGAGGGTCTTGGATTTGACCGGTTTTGATGAAAATGGCGTGGAGTTGCTTCAAGTCTCTGGTTGTTTTGCATGATGTTAGTGCTTTTGGGAGGATTGCTGGCGGTTGAGCTGAGAAATTGACGGTCCCGTTTGGATTGTAAAAAGTGGAATTCATGGGAAGTTGTCAATGTTAGCTTTGGGTTTTGGGTTGAGCAGTGGACAGAAAAGAAAGATGATCAACAACCAATGAGGGGAGGATTCAGTGGCTTGGTTGTGGAGTTTTTCCAGAATTGTGTTTCTGATTTTCAATTCAATGGTATTTGATAATTCTTCGGAAATTATCTAAAACAATATCATTTTATTATTATTATTATTTTCTTTCTCAAGTTCAACGATTGCAATCAATCTATCAACTCAACTATGATATTGGTCGCTTATCCACTGCTCTATATTTAACTTAAAAAATAATATCATTTTAAGTGAAATAAAAAACCTCTAGTTTTATTGAATTAAACTTTCATAAAAGTAACAATTTAGTTCACGAACTTTAGCTTGTAATATTTAGTCCTTTAATTAAAAATTTGTAAAACTCTGCTTTTTCATCGTGTAATTGGCTTTAACCTATTCTCATTTTTATTTCTTTAGTTAAACAATTGTAGGGTTAGAATCAAATAATAACTTTTGAGTAGTAATTAATGTCTTATCCATTGAAGTATATTCAGACTGGCAGCTTTAGCCTAATGTTAAATTATTAATAATTCAAACTTACTATCTATTAAGTGAGATAAAAATCTTTCAAAAAAAAAAGTAAGATAGAAGTCAACCTGAACATAACTCATTTTATTAAGTTAGATATCCTCGACCAAAAGGTTAAATGTTTAAAATTATTCTACCCCATATATTATTAAACTAAAAAAAAAAGTGAGATAGAAATGTTTTAAGCATTAACCATTGACCACAATCAAATTGGCTAATACCCCTAATTAAGTTTACTCTCTTTTTAAAAAAATGTATAGAAATTGTAGTGGATGAGATGTTTCAATTCTTTATTTTCACACATGTCTGTAATTAACCAAATTTTTATATTTGGCGTGAAAGTTTTGATTTTTTACCCCCTCTAGAATACCCTTGCATATATTGTCTCAATCTACATTTAAACCGTATTCAATTAAAGAAATTTTATGCATCATTAATTGGATGAATATTTTATGTATTAATTAGTATTCAATTTGATTTTTACTTGAATTGTACTGAATTTAGGTCTCCATTTTACTTTTATTTTTTTTTCATTCATCTCATATGCATAAATGACACTGAACATTTAATATACAATTGGTTAGCATATATCAATTAAACAAATTGTATGACCATTGAGTAGAAAAGTAAAAACTTTCTCAAATTATCTATGGATAATGAGAAATTTTTGTGTATGGAGTTAAAGATTTGATCTTTACAAGATACATTGGTTCTTACAAAGATTTAGGAAATTTATGTAAAGATAAATTTTAACCTAGGTGGTGGAGTATGGTATACAAGTTAAATTGTTTTGCTTGTGAAGTAACAAAATAACTTGTATGACTCAAATAGTTCCTTAAAATCTAAAAGGTGTTTCAGATATGATATAGTTTATCCTAATTATTATGATAATAGTGGTGCAAAGACTAATATTAAGGAAATTAGAAAACACCAACGTACAGGGAATCATATCGAGAGAGAGAAAGCATCATGGTAGTGACCAAGATGACTTTTAATGGTAGTCGTTTGGATCTATATAAAAAGACTCTTTAGGCTAAAGTGTTTGAGGGTCATCTAGAATTGTTTGAGAATACGAGACATGTCTTATCTTTGCCAGGGCAAGTGGGAGAACATGTTGGGTATAGAGTATGTCGTAGGATATATGTCTCGTCGGCTTTAGTGCAAGTGGAAGATTGTTGGGATTTATGCCCTAAAGCCTCGTAATTAATGGTTTATTTAATAATTAATAATAATTTTGATTATTATATTTGCAATATAATATTATCTATTATATGAAAAATCCAAGGTTATTAATGTAATCTTGAACAGTATGTAGTTGACATACAGGAGGATCATGTTCAAGAAATAACCTAAAGGGTCATGGTATATGAATAAGGTTAGGTGTCTTATCCTGGTAACACATTGATACGACCCACTTTGTAATAGTTATAAATGATTTGATCCAAATCGTTCATGTGGAGACATGTGAGTAGGGGTATCTTATATAATGAGTTTGTGTAAGACTAGACCACGAAATATTTAATATTTCTTTATAAATTCATTAATTAAGAAGATTAATATTTCATCAAAATGATCATATGCGACTCGATCTTAATCTTGAGTGAGTTATGAACTCTTCCTGCCTGTGAGGGCTTGTCCTTTGATTTACATGGGTGAGAGTGGCTTTTGTAGCCGATTCAATATGCCTACCAGGGAACATAATCCCACAAGATGGAATTCACTCCTTCTCATATAGGGTAAGTAGAAGAGTAGTTCTGTAAGGACCCGAATCCCTACGACTCTCTAGATGCGGAAGCACGACCTAGTTACCTTGCTCATGCCTGAAATTTCGGCAGCATGACGGTGTAACTAGGAGAAACCAAAATTTTACAACAACCTGATAAAAATGAAAGACACTTCTATACCTCAGATAAAACGCTCAGCATCCAACAAACTACATCAAATATGCTGAGCTTCAACATCAAACACAAGAATTCTAAGAACTCTAATCAAGTACACGAAAACTAAAGAATATTTAAAATTTACAGATCAACACTACAACAAAGAACAAACTACAAAACTAAGAGTAAACAATCAAGGAAAGGAAAACTAGGGGAGTCTCCATAGTCTCGTCAAGTCGTCGCCTGAGTCATCCTTCCCGAACATGTGCACAATCTGCAAAACAAACAAAGTAGCAAGGGTGAGTATAAATATACTCAGTAAGTAGCTCACTTAAGGGTCCAATGTTTAAAGAAACCATGCCAAGCTCTTACTCATACTCGTGTTTAGATTCCAAATACTTCCTTCAATTACTTTAAGAGTTCATTTAACCTTCCATAACATTCACTACTATTGACTCTACTTCGAGTCATACCTGCGAGTCCTGTGGCCTAGACCCCAAACATGTGAAGGTCCATAACCCTCACACTTATCTCAACAGATAAATCACCCCTAGGCTAGCCCACAGGCGCTAGGTAACGCATCCCTACGCTCAACATACTGGAGAATCATCTCTCAGCTAGCACACGGCAATAGGAAACGCATCCCTATGCTCATCACAGTGGGGAATCACCCCTAAGCTAGCTCACAGGCGCTAGGGAACGCATTCCCTACGCTCAACATAAATCTCTGGGGTCCTCGCCCCTATGCTAGCACTCACGGCAATAAGGATCGTAACCCTTATGCTCGTCACAACTCTCTAGGGATGACGCCCCTATGCTAGCCTCATCAACACAATTCTTGTCTTGGCACGTATATCTGCCTCTTAATCTCAACTCATCAACCATCCAACTACCACTCGCACACCCTACCTGAGTCCATCCCGGTATGGCATTGTCTCGAGCACTACCAACGAGCCATGTAACTTAGGTTGACTAAGGCCGTGAAAGAAAGTAACTCTCACGCCTCCATACAATAGAACATCACCCCTCTATGCTAGCATACAGGCAATAAGGGACGCATCCCTTATGCTCAACATAATTGGGGAATCACCCCTAAGCTAGCACCACAGGCGCTAAGGATCGCAATCCTTACGCTCAACACAGTGGGGAATCACACATAAGCTAGCACCACAGTGAAGGAACACAATCCCTCACTCTCATCACATCTAGTCAACCTAGAGTTACAGACTCGCCCAGGAGAGACATAAGATCAGGTGGCTCTAATTTATCAAGCTCCTTGCATTTTCGTACTACTTTTGGAATCTCCAGAGTAATCTACCATACCCAATTCATTTGTTATTTCTGGACCACATTCACAACCTGGCCCATAGTTCACAAGCACATACCTGTGCTAGGGGCACATAGCCCTCCATCCCTTTTAATCCAGAATTTAGTTCCATAACCACTCTAGAAATCAGGACGACCAGTACCCCTCTACTCACATTCGGACCCATCCAAAACTCGTTAAATCAACCCAAACATAAGGCCATTCTGAACACATAAAATACGGTCCCCGACCCTGAGTATGGCATAACTTTAGGGTGCTCTACTTCAGCCCCTAACTCAAACTGAACCCAAAAGCATTGAACCCAATCAACCAATCAACCTAAAATTCAAGTTTTCTGCACTCCACAACTAACCAAACATCTCAAAAGTCCAAACGATTACAACTGTTTAGTTTGACACATCTATCCACACATTTATACTTACAAGGGTAAGCTATAATCAAATTCATTTATAACCCCCGGCACATTTTCATCCATTCACTTGTAACTTTGAATCCCTTAACTAAAGTAGCAACAAGTTTCAGGCAATCTTAAGCCCAACACAATAATTCTTATATTGATTTAACCAACTACGACATCGCGCACATACTCATAATTTAGGCAAGAATGACTATTCACAAATCACTACATTCATGTCCAAGCTTGCCCAATTACAACCTCGAACAAATTCTTAAAGAGGTTCATATGCTAACATATTAAACTTGAAACTTTAAGCCACCAATTCCTTTATGACCACAACTTAGGCCGTTTTAGCTCAAGATTACTTCTAAACATAACCACTAACCTTTTCATATCTCATAACCACCGCTTTCAAGCATGCTTTCGAAATTTAACAAATTATCAAACATACATATCAATCAAAAGGAATTTAAATGGCTTAAATCCAAATGACTACTTACTTAAGCCGAATAAATAATTTACGAGCTTGATTCTTGCCCAATCTTAGACTCCAAAGCTTACTGAAAATTTAAATATTTGTCTCCAATTCCGTAGTTTGATTCTCAATTCAATATCCTGAAATTTAAGTCCATTGGTTAACGATCGATCCAATTAAAGTCCTTAAGTAAATTCAATTGAGTAACAAAATTACCCAAATCGAAACACGATCGTAACGGGGACTGTTCGGGCTCGAAAATTGGAATCGGAGACGGCGGCGCGTGAGAGCGCGTGAGGGCCGATTTTAGGGCGAGGCTCGCTGATCTGGGTTGATTCGAACTTGTGGGGTCGGATCTGAGCGTGAACCGGAGAGCTGGGGTGACTGGTTTGGCTGTACCGGACGAAATCACGGCTTCCGGCGAGACGCCAACGGCGAATCCGACATCGGCGAGGCTAACGCTGACGACGTCGACCGGTGTTCGCGAAGCTGATCGGAGGAAAACGCAGCTGGAGCTCTCGGACGACGGCGATCGGGTTTGCACGAAGAAGGAACCGTTCGGCGGAGAAGCTCACGGCGAGGATGGGTGTTCGGCGGAAAAGCTCACGGCGAGGAAGAAGAAGAAGAAGGAGAAGGCTGGCGGTGGGTGGGTGTTCGGCGGGGAAGAAGAAGAAAACCGGTGGAGGGGTGTTCGGTCGGAGAGAGAGAGAGAGAGAGAGAGAGAGAGAGAGATAAAAAAATTCAGTGAGGGAGAGGGGCTGCGGGAGGAAGAAGAAGAGAAGAAAAATAAAGAAAAAAATAAAAATAAAAATAAAAATAAAATAATAAAAATAAAAATAATAAATATATATATAAGGATAATGATGGATTTTATTTTCTTTTTCTTTTTCTTTTTTTTTTCCTTTTTTTTTTTTTAAAACAACTTTCCAATTTTCAAAAATGTCCCTTGACCAATCATTGCTTTCCAAATTTGCCCTTTTTCTCATTTAAAATTGCAAATTAACCTTAAAATTTAAATTACCCAATGGCAATCCTTCCAACTTCATTTCCATAATTTGAAATTAATGCCTGTAATTAAGCCGGGCGTTACAAGTTCCCTTAAGTGCTGATTTTAGGACTTGAACAATAGGGCCCCACCCTCTCTTTGGCTCGAGAGGGACTTAGTTTATTGTAATGACCTTAACCCATATGACTCTCTAAATGCGGAAGCACAACTGAGTTACCTCGCTCATGCCCGAAATTTCGGCAGCATGACCGCGTAACTCTGATAAAACCAAAATTTTCAAAGACCTGGAAGAGACATGCTAGCATCAACATCACTCTCATCACTCTGGCTCACGCTCACCCCTCAGCCTCACGCTCATCTCTCTTCCTTGTAGTTTGTGCAGAACGAGTGAGAGGGAGGGAAGGAGTCGGCGGTTGGAGCTAGGAGGCGGTGGCAACGTGGGTGTCGGCTTCACGAGGAACGGCTACGGCGAGGGAAGCTCGGCATGCGCCGGCTTGCGGAGTGCACGCGGGCGAAGCAGAAGGAGGCGGCGGTTGGGCTGGGCTGCAGCGGAAGGGCGAACTGATCGGGCTGACAACTCGACTGCAGGGGCTCGCAGTTCAGGCTGCAAGGCAGAAGAGAGGAAAATCGACAGGAGAGAGAGAAAGAGAGAGAGAGAGAGGTGGGTGAGATAAGGAGAAGAAGAAGGAAGTTAGGGAGGAGGAAGAAGATAAGAACAAGATGGAGAAGTTTGTCTTAAAAAAAAATTTTCATTAATTACTTTTTCCCAAAATTTCAAAATCACCCTTATACTTATCCTTTCATTCCCTCTTTGTCCTTTCAAGCTTCCTAAACCTCAAATTGGCCCAACAACAAAAATTTTAATTCCCAAATTTCGAAATTAACGCCCCCTGATTAAGTCGGGCGTTACATTATAATTAGATTATAAACAGATTGTTTATTAGAAGATTAGTGGTACTTAAGGTGCAAGATGTAATTATGGGGGTAAAATGGACTTTTGACCCAGCTATAATTACAAACAACTCGTGAAGGATCGACTTGCATGTAATGATTATATCTATGGACGCAACTTGTCCTACAGTGCATAAGAGTGCAACTCTAGGTCTATAGTGGAGTGACCTATAGTTAATGAATGAAAATTAATTCATTAATTGATTTTGTATCATTGGAGCTTATAATCTATAGGTCTATAAGGTCCCCTTGCTAGCTCATAGTAACACTAAAAGATCAATTTAGTTGAAAGAAAAATTTGAAATGTTCAAATTAATATTTAATATATTAGATATATTAAATATATAAGAGAAAAATATATTTATTATATTTGATACATTAAATATTAAAATAATTAATGTATATTAGATACATTAAATAAAAGATATTTATAGAATTTGAATAAGATTCAAATAAATAAATAATGTAGGAGATTTGAATGAGATTCAAATAAATATAAGATATATTTTAATATATTATATATTAAAATATAATATTTTAATTATGGCAAAGATTTTTTCTTGGCCTCTATAAATAGGACCATTGGGTTGAGCCATTAGAAACAACACATATCTCCTCAACAGAGAATTAGTGAATTCTCTCTAGACCTCTTCATCTCCAATCCCTTGTAGATTTTCTTTCAAAAGGCTCCCACAAACCTTGGTTCTGTGTTCGAGGCATAGCCAGGAAGATTTTATGGAGGAGATAAAGATCCACAAGAATATTCTCCATAATATTATTTTCAATGTATGTTTTGCTTAACCTTAATTTTTATTGTTTAATTCTAAATAAAATCAAAGACGATCCAATGCTTTCGTTGTGGAGTGAAACGTTCATTCCTTTCAATAAGGTCCATAAAAGTTGCGGGGGCATTAGCCAACCCAAATGGTATGAAAAAAAATTCATAATGTCCACCTAGAGTCTTGAATGTAGTCTTTGGCACATCAGCTTATGGCTTGTCCTTTGATTTGCATGGGTGAGAATGGCTTTTGTAGCAATCTCTGGGGTACTTATATACTGAGTAATCTCTAGGTGCATAGTAGAGCCAAGCTCTATCATACTATGTATCGAGTAATCTCTAGATACATAGCAGAGCAAACATTTGTCATACATGCACCCAAAGCAAACTCTAACATCTGTAATGCCTCAGTACTAGAATTTGGACCAAGATTCAGAATCCGAATTTGACACCTAATGGCCCTGACATTTCATTACATCTCTTGCGGCCTGAGCACGCTAGCATAATATAGAAACGCATTCTCATAGCATACTAGGTAATCACCATGGGTACAGAGATCTAGTAGTTTGAAAACCGCTTCCAGCATAAACCTCTTAAATAACAAATCACTCTAAATCATAAAACTCTTAACTTCTCAAACTCTTTCTGAAAATTATTTTCTTTCTCTAAAACAACATTTCATAAACTTGAGAGATTTCTGAAATAACATTAACCATTTATAATTTCTCAAATAATCATCAAATCTCTCAAATAATATAAAACATTTCCAAAGTCATATTTTCTCAGAAACTACATCTCATAAATCTCAAACATTTCTCAATAAACATTAAAACTCTTCAAACATCTCAATGATCATAAAATATCTCAAATATTTCTCAAATGATAATTTCAGCTAAAAACATAAAATGTTGGAATTTCAATACCATTTTTGGAAATTCATAACCATTCTCTAAAAAGCTCTTAGCAATTTCTCTAAAATCACACATGATTATAGAATTCCTGAAAATTTATAATAATAATCAAATAATAAAAACAATTTGTAAAATAAACCACTCATAAGTATTATGGGTGAAGTTTGTTCAGGTTGTAAATGGTTCTAATCTCCGTTTGTCCTGAAATCATAATTTGCCGATGTATTAATAACCTCTTAATGCCAAAATTAGGGCGCAACAACTCTAAATTATCCAAGCCTTTAATTTCTCTTTGACCCATGAATTAACCACCATTTTCATAATCTTACTCTTAAAATTACAAAGTAATTAAGACCATAATTTTAAAATAAAATTTCCAATGAACTCCATTGTTCCCTTTCCATAAAAATGTCATTCTTCTCATTCCTTCTTCAGCCAAAAGTTAGAAAACTTAACCAAAGCTTCAATCCAAGGTTGTGAGAGGCTCTCTTTGATTTTTTTTTTTTCCACTTCAAAATAGCCCAAAATCAAACACCCCTCCCTTCACTTTCTTCTTCCTCCTCTTCTTTTATGTGGGTTTCTTCTCCAACAAACCCCATCTTTTGTTTTATTATTATTTTTTTCCTAAAACAAAGAACTCTTTCCTTTGTGTGGTTTCACTAAAGCCACATGTTATATATATATATATATATATATATATATATATATATATATATATATATATATATATATATTTAACCCACTTTTTCTTTCTTTACTTTCTTCTATTTATTATTATTTTTTTCAACCAATCCTTATCTTTCTAGCTAAAACAATAATAAATCTAAATACCTATTTTCCAATTTCATACGTTTCCATTTCATTTTTTTTTAATTACCAAAATGTAGAAATAGGTGTTACAAAATGTGTGAAAGAAAGTGGTGGTTTCAATTTCAATAAGTTCAAAACAATTGTTTTTTTTAATTAAATAACAACGAATTACAAAGAAAATAAATCATGAAGTTCCAAAAAAGGTTCCTCATCCCAAACGACATCTAATCGCATTAGGAAAGCTCGTCTGGCGAGCTTGTGCGTGTAACGACTCGAATTCCTACGACTCTCTCAATGCGGAAGCACGACCTAGTTACCTCACTCATGCTCAAAATTTCGGCAGCATGACGGCGTAACTAGGAGAAAACCAAAATTTACAACGACCTGGAAAGAGGCATAAACACTTCTATGTTTCAGATAACAGACTCAGCATCCACCAAACTACGATAAATGATGCTGAGCTCAATCAACAGACAAAAGAACCTAAGAACTTCTAACTAAATACATGAAAACGAAAGAAATTTAAACTTTACAGACCAACATACAACAGAGAACAAAGAAATAAAACTAAAGGCTAAACATGGAAAAGAAATTTGGTGGAGTCTCCATAGTCTCGTCAAGTCGTCGCCTGCGTCATCCACCTCGAGAATGTGCACAATCTGCAAAACAAACAAAGTAGCAAGGATGAGTATAAACATACTCAGTAAGTAGCCCACTTAAGGGTCCAATGTTTAAAGAAACCGTACCAAGAAGAAAACTGCTCTTACTCACACTCGTGCTTAGATTTCAAGTAATTCCTTCTGTTATTCTAAAAGTCCATTTAACCTTCCACAACATTCACCACTCCCTAACCCTAACTTCGTGTCATACCTGCGAGTCCTGTAACCTAGAACCAAACTTGTGAAGATATACAACCCTCACACTCATCACAATGGGGAATCACCCCTGAGCTAGCCACATAGGCGATAGGGAAATGCATCCCCTATGCTCATCACATCATGATAGCCACACAGGCAACTAGGGAACACATCCCCTCAGCTAGCATACATGCAATAGGAAACGCATCCCTAAGCTCATCACATCACAATAGCCACACAGGCAACCAGGGAACAAATCCCCTCAGCTAGCATACAGGCAATAGGGAAACGCATCCCCTATGCTCAACACAGTGGGGAATCACCCCTAAGCTAGCTCACAGGCAATAGGGAAACGCATCCCCTATGCTCAACACATCACAATAGCCACACAGGCAACCAGGAAACAAATCCCCTCAGCTAGCATACAGGCAATAGGGAAATGCATCCCCTATGCTCAACACAGTGGGAAATCACCCCTAAGCTAGCTCATAGGCAATAGGGAAACGCATCCCCTATGCTCATCACATCACATACGTTCTAGGCTTACAAACTCGCACGAAACAACAGAATTAAAGTAGGTAGCAACAATCTAACGGGCCTTTGTACTTTCACAACAGTTTTGGAACCTCTCGGGGTCATTCACCATACCAAAATTCATTCATCATTTCCAAACCTCATTCACAACCTGACCTGAAGTTCACAAGCACATTCAATGGGGAAAATCGCCCCTTAATTCGCCCAAGCAAAGAGGGAAAGCAATCCCTCAAATCTTTCTGTACATTTATAACACCTTGCGCCTCATTTATATATATATACATATAGGCGAGACTCAAATCCTAACGGAACATTCCAAAAGGCTGCCTACTTCCTAGGCCATCACTAAAACGACCCACTTTTCATTCTTTTTAAGAAGTTATTCGTAGCATATGACCTAGGCTCACATTCCATAAACAACCACTAGCTCATCATAGTGAATTTCGCCATAGATCACAAGCACAAATCTCGAGTAAGAACTTATGTCCTAGTTCAATGGCACTTCTAAACAAAACTTTACTTAATCAAAACCCATATGTGTGCTAGTAGCATAAAGCCATCAACCATTTAACTCAGAAATCGGCCCCTAGCCCGTCTCAACCAAGTTAAACACAGCTTATCATTCCAAATACTCCAAACACAAGGATTACTAGACCATTTAGTCCTTTGGCTCAACGTTCGAGGTTTTATAGCCACTCTGAATTCCATCTCAAGCCACAGATCACAACAATCCAGATATGCGTGCTTATACAATCTAAACTAACTTCCCATACGTCCTTACTTTATAAGGAACCACGATCATAGTCAACTATGCTTTCCAGAGGGTTAATCTATAACCAAACCCCTTACTAATTCACAAGGCCAAGTCCTTAGGAGCACCCCACTCGGAATCATGATTTATACCAAGCCACTCAACTAAATTGACAACTTTCTTTAAATTCTTGAGTTTAGGTACAATAAGGCAAAACTCTTTTTGAAATATTTACTAGGCGAAACATCCACGACCAACATGGTTACACCTATACTTCATACTTGAAGGAATTACACTCACGGCCACTTAACATACACCAACTCAAACAACTACTCTCTTAAAGTGCTACTCATGCTAAATCATAAGCCATTCGAAAACATTAAGCCCCTAATTTCCATCATAAACATATAAAAGACCATTTACAGCTCAAGTAACACCCATTTCAATCCATAAGTCATTACATATTTCATAAACATGATTTTTATACATACTTTCACAATTTCCAAATTATCAAACATCCTCCAAATTTAAATGGAACCATAAAGGGCTTAAATCCAAATGACTACTTACATTTACTTCAATGTTCAAGACGACCCGAACTCGAATACCTGATCTTGAATCGTCAAACAAAGGCCTACACATTATGGGTAAATCATGACAAACGGAGCATCACCCACAACGAAACGAACTGAAAGCTAGCTGGTTTTTGGCTCCGAAGGGTCCTAAATCACGTATTTGATATCCAAAAGTTATGGGTAATCTAAAATAGAGTCTAACAAGTCATGGGTTGACCCAAAGTTACTCCAACAACATCAAAATCAACATTTAAACTCATAATCCCCACAAACTAATATCGGAACACTTACCCATTTCAAAGCAAGGCTGTACAGGGCTATATGAACATCGAGCTTGCTGGAATTCAACCCGAAACGCTCATCTTTCTTGTTGTCTAAACAGAATCGAAAGGGAGAGCGAGAGAGAGGCGGCGCGTGCGGCGGATTTGGGCAGAACCGGTTTCCGGCGAGCTGGATCTGAGCTTCCAGCGAGTGAGTCTCAGATCGGCGGTGGATCTAAGGTTGGAAGGGTTCGGACGGTGCTCAGATCTGGCGCGTGGGTGAGTTCGCAGCAACGATGGTTGCTGAGGCGTTCTTCGACGAGCTTTGTGCAGAGACGAGTGGCGTTGCTGTTTCGTGAGTTGGTTGGCGAAGAAGAAGATGAAAGAAGTTGCAGGAGGTGGACGGAAGAAGAAAAAGAAACAAGGTGGATGGGTGTTCACGGTGGGAGAGGAAGAAGAAAAAATCAGAATGGATGGGTGGGTATTCGGGTGGAGAGAGAGAGCTTATCCCATGAAAAATTTCAAAACAAAATTCCAAATATGCCCTTTGACCATTCTATTTCTTTCCATTTTTGCCCTTCTAACCATCCAAAACTTCAAATTAGCCCAACTAAAATTCAAATTGAGAATTATTTCAAATTAAATTCTAAAATTTCAAAATTAACACTCTTGAAAAAGTCGGGCGTTACAGTGCGCTTCTAAATTATCATTCCGTAAAACATGTTGAAACTCTATCGACGACCATTGTAACCTTAAATTCTGCATCTCTTGAGAAAATCGAGTAGCTTCAGTAAAATCATCCTCTTGGCTATTTATAAGATGCACTGCAGAAATTGAATCAGACTCCACCACTAAAGGAATAGATCGGTTTGAAATTGATAACAATCCTTGCAATATTGCATACAGTTCCAATAGTAAAATAGACCAGCAAGCACAGACAAATTTCTGACCTGCAAGGATAATATTTCCATTCCAATCTCTAACAATCCAGCCTAACCCTCTTGAATTTGAATGCGGGCACCAAGAAGAATTAGTATTTAACTTCCACCAACCATTCATAGGAAGAGTCCAACTTGGATTCAGAGCATTAGACAATACATGGCGAGTCCCTATGATAGGTTTACCATTTAGAATCTCATTTCTATAGGATTCAATCATGACTAAAGTCCTTTCCCAATCCACATAAATTTGATTAGGATTGTGAATCAAGCGATTCTGACACGTCCATATAGTCCACAAAAATAATTAAGAAGAAACACATCCACTTCATCCCCAGTGGCATTTCTTCTTGTCCATTTGAAAAAATCCATAGTCTTCCCCGTATTCCTGAAATAAAAACTCGCATTAGAAGGTAGAAACTCCATCCAAAACTTAAAAGTTACCTTGCAACCCCAGAAGATATGCTCAATAGTTTCAGGCTGCTTGTGACATAAAGGGCACCACGATTCAATGGAAAGGCCTTTCTGAATTAAATTTGTTCTAGAGTAGGAAGAATATTCTGTAAAGCTTTCCAACTACAAATCTTCATTTTATTAGAAATAGAAGAAGACCAACGAGTCTTCCAAAACAGCTGGGTATCCTCTTGTTTTAATGTCCAAAAAATAAATATGTAACTTTTATAAACATAAAAGGTTCTTGACTATTTGTGTTCGTATCTGTGTTGTAAATATAAGCTCTAAAATCATAGTGATTATTTATATATTCGTTGAACCACTATCTATGTCCTATCTTTGAACTGGTGTATATATATAATCATACATTTAGCATAAATGTTGACATTTAATTTACCAAATAAATAATTATTACACCAGCTGTTAATGGTTTCATTTTTCACTAATTTGTAATCATGTTGAGAAAGGAGTTGCAAACTCGTGCAACTATATATAGTTGCTAGATTTCTTCATTTGAGGAATCCAAGTATCCCAAATAAACCAAATTTAAGTTTTCTCCTCTCCCTCAAGAAAACTCTCTTTTTTCTTTTCATTTTTTTTTTACTTTTTTGTTGAGAGCAAGAATCTAAAAGTACTTTTGCTAGATTTGTATAATTTGAAGTTGTTATTCTATCGAAGTTCGTCATTGTAACATGTTGAGAAAATTATCATAGTCTGCTAGCAACTGGTGTAGAGCAAATACTTGTATTCAAGACAACATTTTGGAAGCGTGTCTCAACTAGTTTTCATATCATTCATGTGTTATCAAGTTATGTTCGTTTACTGTTGTTGTAGCTGTCACTATGATCATATACAACCATTGTAGCTTCCGTTCTTCCCATCTAGTTTAGTTATGATTTTTGTAATTTTTGTTATACACAGAATCTTTAGTTTTATTTACTATGTAATTGTTTGTAGTCAATCGTATTGTAATCTATTTGATGGTGTGCAACAAATTTCTATATACAACATATTTCCTCCCGCACATACACATGGTAGTAGATATGAAATTTTATTATAAAATGCTAGTATCAAAAAGTTTTTCATAATGTGATGGAAGTCCTATGATAGTTAACACGAATGGTATAATAAAGTATATCTAATAATGATCTCATTGTGGGCTATTACGTATAAAATCGATTGGCACATGTCATTAATTGAGGTGTCAGCTATATTGAGAGGTATCTTTTTTAAAAAAATAAATAAACAGTGAGAGGTGTTAGTTATAATCAAAGTTTAAAATATCGATGTTAAAGAAAATGTCGAAGTCTCAATTTTATAGAAATGTTGATGAAAAGATCGATAAAATATCAATGTCGATGGATATTTCTAGAAAAATTTAAAAAACAAAAAATTTAAAAAAAAATTAAATGAATAAATAAACATTTTACACTTTTTAAATGAGTTAAAATACTTGTTATAATATTATATTTACATTAAATTATATTTTCTTGCTATTTTTTAAATATTTCATCAACTTTGTATGGTATAGTGGAAATGTCAATTCTCCCATTATGTTGATGTCGAACCCATGGATATGTGGAAATGTTGACATGTCGACAGAAATTTAATACCATAGCTATAATAAGGTAGCCAAATACTCAATAATTTCTTAATTGATGGAAAAAGTCTTTTGTAAACGTCACAATGTTCAACCACCAAGTTAACTAATACAAGTGCCTTTAAGGATCAGAGGATTTGACACTTATTTAATTTTGCATAGCCATACTTCCATCCTTTTAACTTGTTACTTCATCAGAGTTTTGACTAATTTTTATAAAAATAATTTAGTAAAAAAAAAAAAAATCTAAGCACAACTCAACTAAATTAAGATGTATGTTCTTAACCAAGAGGCCGTCATAGGTTTGAATCTCCCATTTATATATATATATATATATATTTAGATTGAACTCAAAAAATCTCCCATTTATATATATATATATTTAGATTGAACTCAAAAAATAAAATAAAAACACAACTAGGCTGATCAAGTCCACATTCTTTCAATCTTGAACTAAATCCCTTGATTAATGAAAATAAATTGAGTACTAGAGAAAAAAATAATTCAAATATAGTTGGTACAATTAATTGTTGCTTCTACTGACTTTTTTTTTCCTTTGAGTTCAACAACATTTGGAGTAGGAAGAATACATATCAATAACCATTGTGCTATATGTTTACTTTCGCTAGCTTCTACAGACTTAGAAGCATAAAAATGTTTATTAATATTATTTTTCGACTATGAATCCAATTAGTCATGCAAAAGACCTTTCCAAATAATTTTTAATTTTTTTTTTCAAAGGAGACCAATAGAGACTGCCAACTACATATATCTTGAGCTAGTATCAAAATGAGAATAATGTTATGTATTTTTTTAAAATAAAAAAGAAAAAAATTTATATTTACTACCATGGGCTTTTTTTTTTCTAACCTTATGGTCGATTAAAGCAAATTAAAGTTCATATAGAAAGCAAATCGATCCATTTCATGCTTCATCTAAAAACGACATAAAAGAGATTATAATTTCTGTATTTTATATGTTTTTTTCTTTGCAATACTTTGCCTCCCTTGCATCCTCTAAAACAATTCCCAATCTTTTGATGTGAAAAGCTACACATCAAAATATGAAGTGAGATTGAAAGAATAGGACTTTCCAATTAAGAATTAATCCTACATATATAGCTACCATATGATAAAGTAAACATTCATATCTCACAAACAAACAATCAAATAATTATAATAGCATTGTTTTTATTTTTGTTCACACTTAACCACATAAAGTCTATATTACAAGGCCACATAATAACAATAATATTGTATATGGTACATAAATTGAAAGTTAAAAGGACCTTAATTAACAACAAGGCCTATAGTGGGAAAAAAAAAGGAAAAAAAAGCACCAAAATATACCCCAATTATCCCTCGCCATTCATATCACATCACATGATTTCTGTAATTTGCTGACCATAGAAAGGGAGTAAAAAGCTTCTCAACAACGCAAAATCCTCTCTTCTTCCACTATTTCCCATATATATATATATATTATAGTTTTATATTTATATATATATACGTATGCTTGCTTTTCTCTCTGTTCTTCATGCAGTGTCACGTGGCCATTAAAAATCTTTAACAGAATCAGAAAAGCTGATAGAAACAGTTCAAATCCACCCTACATTTGTTGCAATTCACTTCTTTTTATTTAGAGAGGAGAGAGAGATGGGTTCTCTCTCTCATACTTCTTCAGTGCTTTTTCGGGGCGGCGGCGGCCGTTGGTGAAGTGATGAGCCGTTGGCAGCGGTGGTCGAATGGCTTCTCTGCGATTTCCCCGGCCTTTTGCTCTCGGGTTTCGACCCCGGTTGCCGTACTTTCACTCCTCGAATCATCTATTAAAATAATTTTTTTATCGTTATAAATTTAAAAAAAAGTTTCAAATCTTATTTTGGTTCTGTACTTTCCCGCTTTCACGACTATAAAATGGAGGATTTTTTTCCCTTCAAGTCTACGCTCGCCCAAAGGCCAAACCTTGAAAACATCGAGAGTTTTTCGTATTAAGCTCACTCGAACATTCAAGCTCACGACCTCTGTGTAAGTTTTTCTCAAAGACCTTAAGCATTAGCTTGCAGGTTTGCTCCTCAGGGGATAAAATGAATGTTATGGATTAAAGCGGGAAGTACAGAAACCAAAATAAAATTGAAACGAAAAACAAGGTTTAAACCAAAAATAAAATAAGAACTGAAACTTACATATTTCCCACACTTGACGTCTGAGTATATGACAATGAAGTCTCCTTCTTGAAGTCCATTGGCTCTCACAAAGTCCCCTGAAAATCGCATCAAAAACAGAAATAAATAAATGCCTTTCGTAAAGTAAGAAAATTTTTTATTCTATAAATAATTTCATTTTTCAAAAAGATGATCCAATCGTTCAAATGGGTTACATAACATTCATACCTGTGTTTTCAAGGAGATACATTCTGCTTTTGTTGTTTGGCCAATACCTATAATTAACAAATAATAATCAAGAAATATGAAAAGGGTTTTGTATAATGTAAAAATAAAATTATTATTTTGCAATTTTCCAGTTGAATATTAAAATTTACAGTACCTATAACGCATATTCCAAACTCTAGAAGTTCCAATGTCTTCCATGGCAATGGAAATGCCATCTCTTGCTTCCAATTCTGGGAGATGGGTTTCTGCTTCTTTCTGTAATAAAACTCAAGAAAAAACATGAGTTCGAGTTCGGGTTCGATTCGAAAGTTTTTTTAAACGGTTCTCTGGTTTCGCTCTCCATTGATTGGAGAAAAAGAAAGGGCAATTTGATTAAATTTTTCTTTGTTTTTTACCTTTGGCAGTACGATTCTCCCCAAATTGCCCACATCGCTTTGCTTCAACACCTTCTGTAAAAGAAACCTCAAATTTTTCTCTGGCTTCCATCCCTAAAAAAAAAAAAAAAAAGAACATTCAAAATCAAATCTCCCTAAATCATAATTCATTAACCAAAGAGATAATTGTTGGTGAGTTTCTAACATAATTCGAACATTTTTAATTTTGTGTCTAATAAGCACTCAAACGGCCTAGATGCAAACTATTATCTTAACTAAAAGGTTTTTAAAATAGGGGCTGGGCTGAATAGACACTAAATAGATAAAATAAGTTTAAGAAATAAACTTATAATTTAACCTGAGAGGTAATCCAACCTGTCGCCGATCCGATGGGATTCGCGGCGGATAATTCTGATTTTGCATGGAAGAATTAGGTCGATCGACAGCATGCCCAGGTGGCAAGTCCACTGGAAAACCAGAAGATGTGGCTGAAGAGACGCCGGCACCGTTGGCGGAGGGCCAGTAGACCCAGTTTCCAGCATTGGGCTGAGCAGTTGTAGCCATGGTGCAATGATCTGAAGCATTAGTATTCATCTGAGTCGGATGCTGATTTTGGTGGCTACTGCCGTGGTGGTGGTGGCTGCCATGGTGCCCACCGTGATGGTGGCGGTGATGGGCCGAAAATCTCCGCTGCCTCGCCATTCTCTTCTTCCGAGCCTCCTTTGTCGCCGATGAATCCAACCTAACCAAACCATTATCACCGCTGCCACCGCTGCCACAACCACCAGCCTGCCCTTGAAAATATTGACCCACATATGGATACTGATGCCCTCCACCGCACCCTGCCACAAAACCCTGTGGTTGCGGTGGTGGCGGAGGAGGCGCCACTGCAAAATTATCAACAAACGAGTTGAAATGCGGCGATGGCAGTCCAAACTGCGTCGACAAATTATTATTATTATTATTATTACTACTATTACTCCAGGACAGTGAGGAGTCAAGTAACTGGTAATGATCAGAAAAGCCACGGCCGCTGCCGTACGCATCTCCGCTCCTGCCCGGGACATACCCAAGCACTGGTGGAGAATACAATGGCGGAGGCGGCAGTGGCGGCGGAGTTTGGATCCAGGGTAGGTTGGAGGAATTAGTGTTTTGAAACCCTAACAAATGAGTTTCACTCTCAATGACGTCTTTGAATTTCCTCCTGTGAAGATGATTGGTTTGAACCCATTCAAGAACAAGCTTCAAAAGCTGTTTCATTCCCTCCTTGCCGCCGCCTAGGCGACGGACGGCACTTTCAATAGTGGCTTTTTTGATTCTCACATTTCTCAAATCATCAGCAGAAACAGTTTCTCTATTACTCCTTAACCACTCCAAAAACACCTTCGCCATATCCTCCTCCTCCCCTACGACGTCGTTTTGCTTCCCCCCATTATCAATTTTTTTTTCACCTTCTTCATGCATCATCATTAAATCCTCCATTTCCACTTCTTCAAAGCTCTCCAATTGCAAATCCTCCAAAGGGTCTTGTTGCTGTTCTTCTTGTTGTTCGTTTTGAAAAATACACGCCGGATCGAAAAACTCGTTGCTATCTTCAAGTAAGTCCATGTATCCAAATGTCTCCATCATCATGTCGTCCGTACAATCGCCACCGTTGAACCCGGTCTCCGCCGGCGGAGGGGATGACATGGCTGCAGCAGTGGCGGAGGCGGAATTATTATCATTTGTTCTGATTTCTTCAGTGGTTTCATCAGCATCGGATTTCAAAACTGCCCATGAAGTGGCTGAGGAAGAGGAGGAAGTCGACGACGACGAAGCCGTAGCCTTGACCAGGGCTGGAGTTGAAGACGACGACGAAGACGATGACATGCAAGGGAAATCAGGCAGCGGAGGGAAATCTGAGTAGAACATTAGAGTATCATCATCATCGGACAGAAAATTTTGATGATTTTGATGTTGCTGTTGTTGTTGGTTGTGATCATGAAGCCAGATCTGTGTGTGATCCATTTGATGTTCTTGTTGTTCATTTACAAATCCTGCATGCAGATCTTGAGAATGAAATCCCACAAGCTCTTTCATTTCTCTCTAAAACTAAAATATTATCACTACCCAAAAAACAAAAATTTACAAGTGATCACAAACCGATCCCAATTAACCCAACTTGGAAAAAGGAAAAAAAATAGAAGTTGGAAATCTTTAATTCACAAAACCCTCTTTTGTATTCCTGTGGGCTGGTTTGAAATTTCCTTTGTTGGTTTCAGATATTATTGAAGATAGGGTTTCTTTTTTCCTTTTTTGGCAGAGAAGTGATCAGTACAGATAAGGAAAGAGAAAAAGAGAATATAAAATTTAAAAAAAAAAAAAGAGAAGGATTTTGTATTGATTAAGGAAGCAAAAAGAAAGCAACAGAAAAGCATCTGGAAATCTAATCCACAAAAATATATATATAATAATAATAAAAAAAAAACCCATCTTCTCAATCTTTCTTAAGATTCTTTTCTTTTGAGATTAAAATTGAACTGATGAAAGAAAACAAAATGAAGAAGAAGAAGAAGAGAGAGAGAGATACCCACATGGAGTTAAATCAAATCTGGACATGTTGAAGTTGAAGTTGAAGCCAAGTCCCTCATGTGCAAGAAGTTCTGGTTTTTTTCCTCTCTTTTTAGAGATAAGTTCAAATGGGTTTTGTTTTTTTACTCCCTCTATTTTAAATAGTATATAATGAGAGAGAGACTTTTTCTTTGGGAAGAAAAATACAAAAGAAGAGAGGTAGGTTTAGTTTGTGAACCAGATTCCGGATTTTGTGCAAATTTCAGTATCACATACATACGTTTGAATTTGAATGGAGGCTAATAACGGTGCTCTTCAGACTTTACACCTGAATGGTGGCCATTAACGGTGCCTTTCAGGATCTTTTATTAATTTATGACAGAGAAAAAGAAAAAGAAAAAGAAAAGGCTTTTATTTGTTATTTGTTACTGAGTGTTGTTGGGTTTCATGTGGCCTCCAATCTGGTTTTACTCTTTCAGGATAATGGTATTTTGAATTTCTTCATCCTCCATTTGGAGTCTCTCAAAAGATCCTCCAGTTGAATTTGCTTTAGCTTCTTGTTTCTTTTGGAATGGAACTCTATTTTTCTTTTTCTTTTTCTTCTTTATTGGTTTTGAGAACTCAAATAAGTACAAGTGGCTATTGTGGTGTGTTTTTCAACTCTAAATACAAATGAAAAAAATTTGAGCGCAGCTTGGATCCTTGTTGTGCTCCATACAAATTCATTTCGTCGTTAAATTATTTTTTTTGGTTAAAAAAATATATTTTTGGTTTTGAACTTTCATTAAATTTGTTCATAAACTTTAATTTGTAATGATTTAGGTTTATGTACTTTTATTGTTGTAGTAGTTTAGTCCCTAAAGTTTAGTAGGTAAAATTTGTAATGATTTAGTTTCTATTATGAAGAATGTTGTTAAAATTTAATAGGCTTACTTACATATGGGTAGATCAATAAATTAAGTAGGAACCACATGTGTTTATAAAACTACTAAGGCTATATGTCTTTTACATAATAAAAATTGACGTTTGATTTTGGTGGGATTGTTACGTACTAAAGTACTAAGGCTATATAGGGGCTAAATCGTTAAAAAGAACTAAATTTTATATGCTAAAGTTTGAGGATTAAATTGTTACAAAATCAAAAGTACAAAGACTAAGTTGTTACAAACTAAAGTTCAAGAACTAATTTGTTATTTCTATTAAATGTTTCGAGAAGAAAAGTGTTTTTTAAACCTCTCTTTTTCTATTGCTTTATTTAAAAAAAATAAGTTTGTCAATTTATTGTTTCTTGATATTGTAATTTTCTTTTAAAAATTCTAGAAAAGGTTTAAAGGTTTTAAATATATATGAATATTTTCTAAAATTTAAATAAAAATTTAAAAGAAATCTTTGAAAACGTGAACAATAAAATAAGCTTAATTTTTAACAATTTAAAGTTAAATACAAAATAGTTTATCAAATGAAACTTAAATTAACCAATCTTGCGCAATAAAGTGTAAATTGTTAATAAAGAGATGTCTAAAAAGTTGAAGTATGTTGTAAAATTGAGAGGCGAAACCGGGCACCAAAACTTTACCAAATAATATAATAATAACAATAATAATAATAATAATAATAATAATAATAATAATAATAATACAAGTGGAGTATATATATATAATATAAACAAATAATACAAGTGGAGTATATATATATAATATAAACAAATAATACAAGTGGAGTATATATATATAATATAAACAAAAATAGGGATTTATGGCAAATTAAAAGCAAATGAAATTAGAGAGGTTTTTTTTCCAAATATCTATATCTTTATTTATCCACCAAAAACCACTATTTATAGGCAATTTGGAGAGCATGATGTGGTACATTTGGACACCAATCTATGGCCTTTGTTGGACACATAGAAGACACTTTGGCTATGGAGAAAATGCCACTTGGCATGGATATTAAGTGGGCATGTGGAATGGGCATTTACATGTGCCATATTTACAATACTCCCCCTTAAATGCCCATTTATATAAAATATGCCTCGTTAAAACCTTACTAGGGAAAAACCCAATGGGAGAAAAAAAACCCTAGTGAAGGAAAAAGAGTACATATTTTATATAGTTTACTATAATATATTCACTTCCCCTCATGAAGACATCACTTAAAGTCTTTGAGTCGCCGCATTCCAATGCTATATACTAATTTATCGAAGGTTGCAGTTGGTAATGCCTTTGTAAATAAGTCAGCCAGGTTATCTTTTGAACAAATTTGTTGTACAGTGATATCGCCATTTTCTTCAAGATCATGAGTATAGAAGAGCTTTGGTGAGATATGCTTTGTTCTATCTCCTTTGATATATCCTCCCTTGATTTGAGCTATACATGTTGTGTTGTCTTTGTATAACATCGTTGGAAGAGGTTTACTTGAAGACAAGCCACATGTCTCATGAATGTGTTTTGTCATCGATCTTAGCCATACACATTCTCGACTTGCTTCATGAATAGCGAGGATTTCAGCATGATTTGAAGATGTGGCCGTTATAGTCTGTTTCACTGATCGCCACGATATTGCAGTTCCTCCACATGTGAATAGATAACTTGTCTGAGATCTAGCTTTGTGTGGATCAGATAGATAACCAGAATCTGCATAACCAACTAGATCATACTTTGATTTGTTAGAATAAAATAAACCCATATCAATTGTCCCTCGAAGATATCGGAGTACATGCTTAACTCCGTTCCAATGTCTTTTTGTAGGACATGAACTATATCTAGCTAATAAATTTACTGAAAATACAATATCTGGTCTTGTGTTATTAGCCAAATACATAAGTGCACCAATTGCACTAAGATATGGTACTTCAGGACCAAGTAGTTCTTCATTGTCATCTCGAGGTCGAAATATATCTTTCTTTATATCCAGTGAACGAACTTCCATTGGAATGTTCAATGGATGTGCTTTATCCATATAGAATCTTTTTAAGATTTTCTCTGTATAAGTTGATTGATGAACAAATATCCCATATGCTAAATGTTCAATTTGCAAACCAAGGCAAAATTTTGTTTTTCCAAGATCTTTCATCTCGAATTCTTTCTTAAGATATTCTATTGCCTTGGATAACTCTTCAGGAGTTCCAATTATATTTAAGTCATCAACATATACAGTTATAATAGCAAATCTTGACTGAGATTTCTTTATAAAAACGCACGGACATATTGGATTATTTTGGTATCCTTCTTTCAACAGATATTCACTCAGGCGATTATACCACATTTGTCCTGATTGTTTTAATCCATATAATGATCTCTGTAACTTTATTGAATACAATTCCCGAGAACTTGATTCATATGTTTCTGGTATTTTAAATCCTTCCGGGATTTTCATATAAATGTCATTATCGAGAGATCCATATAAATACGCCGTGACTACATCCATTAGATGCATATCAAGCTTTTCATATACAGTCAGACCAATCAAATATCTTAGCGTTATTGCATCCACCACAGGAGAATATGTCTCCTCATAATCAATACCAGGCCTTTGCGAGAATCCTTGTGCAACAAGTCTCGCTTTATATCTTGTGACTTCATTCTTTTCATTTCTTTTCCTTACAAATACCCATTTATATCCCACAGGTTTGACGTTTTCCGGTGTTGGGACTACTGGTCCAAAAACCTCACGTTTTGAAAGTGAGTTCAACTCTGCTTGGATTGCTTCTTTCCACTTCGGCCAATCCTTTCTACGTTGACATTCTTTGATAGATTTTAGGTCAAAATCGTCACTTTCATGAATAATATCGTGAGCAACATTATAAGAAAAAATGTTGTCAATAATGATATCATTTCGGTTCCATCTCTTTCCTGTTGTAACATAGTTTATAGAAATTTCATTATTATCCTCAAGCGTTTGATTTTCACCAATACTCTTTTGAGTAGTTGTATTCTGGATTTCTTCTAGAACATCCATACCTTTTATTGAGTCATTTTGATTCTCAACTACTTTTCTTTTTCGAGGATTTTTATCTTTAGAACCTATTGGTCTACCACGCTTCTGGCGTGCTCCAGACTCATTATTGACAACTTGTTCCTTTAGGATATCAATTTTTGATGGAGCATTTGCAGCTGGTATATATGATTTAGTCACACTTTTAGTATCTGTGAATGCATCTGGTAGTTGATTTGCTATATTTTGCAAATGAATTATCTTTTGAACTTCAAGTTCACATTGATCTCTACGAGAATCTAAATGAGATAATAACGATGCATTCCATGTAATTTCTTTTTCCAACTTCTTAATTCCTCCCCCTAATGTTGGAAAATTTGTCTCATTAAAATGACAATCAACAAATCGTGCAGTAAATACATCACCCGTCAGGGGTTCAAGATATTTAATAATTGATGGGGAATCAAAACCAACATATATTCCTAACCTCCTTTGAGGACCCATCTTAGTACGTTGTGGTGGAGCAATCGGTACATATACTGCACATCCAAAAATTCTTAGATGGGAAATATTTGGCTGCTGGCCATAAGCTAATTGCATTGGGGAGTATTTATTATAAGCTACTGGCCTAATACGTGCCAGTGATGCAGCATGCAAAATAGCATGACCCCATACCGATGTAGGAAGTTTAGCTCTCATAAGCAATAGTCTTGCAATTAGTTGCAGACGTTTTATAAATGATTCTGCTAGACCATTTTGTGTATGAACGTGAGCTACAGGATGTTCAACACTTATCCCAATTGACATACAATAATTTTTAAAAGTTTGGGATGTAAATTCACCAGCATTATCAAGTCGAATGGTTTTAATTGTATTATCAGGAAATTGTGCTTTTAACTTAATTATTTGAGCAAGTAATCTTGCAAATGCAAGATTTCGACTTGATAATAAGCATACATGTGACCATCTGCTGGATGTGTCAATTAATACCATAAAATATCTAAATGGACCACTTGGTGGGTTAATAGGTCCACAAATATCACCTTGAATTCGCTCTAAAAATGCAGGTGATTCAATCCCCACTTTAGCTGGTGATGGTCTAATAATTAATTTCCCTTGAGAACAAGCATCACATGACAACTCATTGGATTGAAGAATCTTCTGGCTTTTTAAAGGATGTCCATGTGAATTCTCAATAATTTTTCTCATCATTATCGACCCTGGATGACCCAATCGATCATGCCAAACACTGAATATTTCTGGATTCATGAACTTCGGGTTCATTATTGCATAACTTTCGATTACTCGTATATGAGTATAGTATAATCCAGAAGAAAAAGCAGGCATTGTTTCTAATATACGTTTTTCATGTGAAACAATAGATGTTATATAGAGACACTCTATATTATTTTTACAATCAGTTTCAACATGATAATCATTTTCACGTATATCTTTAAAACTTAAGTTTCTTTTTGATTTGCTAGAGAACAGAGCATTATTAATTGTAAATCTTGTTCCTCTAGGCAAAATAAAGTTTGCATTTCCAAAACCTTCAATCAGATTTGCAGAACCTGATATAGTATTGACTTTTGCTTCCAGCATTGTCAATCTAGTAAAATATTTTCTATTTATGAGTATCGTGTGCGTAGTTGCGCAGTCTGCCAGACATAAATCCTCATTGCTTATTTTCGAGTTACTCAACATATTGAAATTGTTCATATTTCTTCATTGAAAAGAAAAGAAAAACGATTACAAAGAGTCTTAAATATATATACAAACAAAACAACAACAAAAACATACTAAACAGTATTTAATTATATATTTTCATACAAATCATCATCTACTTGTTTGATTGCATCAATTCTCTCTCCAGGAGATTCAAAATAATCAGCTACATCAAGATGCATCATATTGGAGGGGTCAAACACATCATCTTCTTGAATGGCAAGATTTACCTCCACATTCTTTCCTTTTCCTTTTTCCTTCAGGGAAGCTTGATAGAGATCAACAAGGTGTTTTGACGTACGACAGGTACGTGACCAGTGCCCAGTCATTCCGCATCGGAAACATTTATGTTCATCACCTTTCGAACTTCTATCTTGTGGAGCCTTTCCTTTATGATCATCACTTCGTGTGGGTTTCTTAAAATTATAATGCCCACCACGAAAATAGGTATTTCTTCCTCTACCGCGGTCCCGACCTCGACCACGACCGCGACCTCGACCACGGTTATTAAAATTCACAGCATTCACTTCAGGGAATGGTGTTGCTCCAGTTGGTCGGGATTCATGATTTTTCATCAATAACTCGTTATTTTGTTCAGCAACGAGAAGACATGAGATAAGTTCAGAATATTTTGCAAAACCCTTCTCTCGATATTGCTGCTGTAGGAGCATATTCGAGACATGAAAAGTGGAAAATGTCTTCTCTAACATATCAACATCAGTAATCTTTTCTCCGCATAATTTTAATTTTGAACTAATTCTGAAGAGTGCGGAATTATACTCACTTACTGATTTAAAGTCCTGCAACCTCAGGTGCATCCAATCATAACGAGCTTTTGGAAGAATAACTGTTTTTTGATGATCGTACCTTTCTTTCAAACCTTGCCATAGAACGTAGGGATTTTTTATTGTAAGATACTCCATTTTCAATCCCTCGTGAAGATGATGGCGAAGGAAGATCAGGGCTTTTGCTTTTTCTTGATTTGATGCATCATTTCCTTCTTTAATTGTTTCTCCAAGATTCATAGAATCTAAATGGATCTCAGCGTCAAGGACCCATGACAAGTAGTTATTTCCATTAATATCCAGGGCCGCAAATTCTAGCTTTGTAAGGTTTGTCATAATAACACTATCAAAAATAATAATATATTCATATTAGAAATTTAACATAAACCAAATGCGTAAAAATGGCTTACCTATAAGACTTACCTTTAGCGGGAAAAATGACAGAGTCTCGTGCTGATAACGTGTTGTAAAATTGAGAGGCGAAACCGGGCACCAAAACTTTACCAAATAATATAATAATAATAATAATAATAATAATAATAATAATAATAATACAAGTGGAGTATATATATATAATATAAACAAATAATAGAAGTGGAGTATATATATATAATATAAACAAAAATAGGGATTTATGGCAAATTAAAAGCAAATGAAATTAGAGAGGTTTTTGTTTCCAAATATTTATATCTTTATTTATCCACCAAAAACCACTATTTATAGGCAATTTGGAGAGCATGATGTGGTACATTTGGACACCAATCTATGGCCTTTGTTGGACACATAGAAGACACTTTGGCTATGGAGAAAATGCCACTTGGCATGGATATTAAGTGGGCATGTGGAATGGGCATTTACATGTGCCATATTTACAATAAAGTAATACTAGTGTTATGTTTATGAAAGCAATTTCATCAATTCAAGTCAAGTGTGTAATAATAAAGACGTAGAGAGTATCATGTAGAGTTTCAGTATAGAATACCTAGACACCCAAAAGCCATATTTTTCTTGCTACCTACTTGGTCTGGCTTTACCATATTCAACAAAGTGGTAGATCTCTTAATGGTATACATTTAAAGATCGAACTTCTAAAGTTCAAACTAATATCAATGTAGTATTTACCAAAACAACTCTAACGATCAAGTCAAGTGCATGATAACAAATTGTGTGATTAATATTTTATAGAGGTTCACAATATCATGTATGTTAAAGATACCTCAAATGACCATGGAGGTTAAAATTTTATAAAGATGGTATTCAACAATATTGAAATCTTGAGTAAGAAAATTTGAAAATTTCCTTGTGAATCACAAAAGTCTAAGTGGATGCATGTTTAGTCCTAGCTTGTTCAACTTTCTATCGTGATGGGTGATTGAAAAATTTTGGGTTTGAGTTTTAGTTGGACAATTAATTAATAAGATGTTGATCGGTGTGTCACACTATATATTAATAAGTCGACGAATTCTTCCAATTAATTTTTTTTGAGTTCAACAATAAGTGAGATGGAGAATTCAAATCTTTGACCTTTTAGTCGAGAACACATGCCTTATATCGATTGAGCTATGTTCAGTTGGGAAAAATTTACTCCTCCAGTACTAATAACTTTTCTTTACAAAAGATTAAAAATATTTAATATAGCTCGGAGCAAGTAAAAATGTTTTTATATCAATTTAATTTATAGCTGAGTTGAAATAAACTTTGAATCATTAGACTACTTCTGACAACTGAAGAAGAAAAAGATATCTCATAAAAATTTATTAATTTTTTTCTTTTACAAAGTGAGACCAACAAACTATTATATAATAATGTACTTATTGAATTATATTTGCCTAGAAATGGCAAAATCTACATAAGAAATTGGAATGGATAAGTCGGTGATCTAGTGAATTATCTTAATCAATATTGGAAGTCCCGATGTAATAATCAGTGTTGATGTACAAGTTCGAGCGAATGAAACACATCTAATCTGCATGTAATTCAACAATAAATTTATATTTTGAGAGAAAAAAATTGACCTATAAAATAAGAAAAACTGCACACCGATATATGGTGCTTACCACACACACTCTAATACTTAAGTCAGAAAGTTAAAGTGTAGCAAGTTATTGAAAGAAAAATAATAATATAATAATAACAAAATTACTACAATATTAATTCTCCATTTCCACAAGATAAGCCAACCAAATAAGAGTCACAAATAATAATAAAGAGAGATAGGGAAAAGAGATCGAGATCGAGTTTATATTGGTTCGCCCCAAACTCGAGACTACGTCCAGTCTTCTGCAATTGCAAGTTCTACTAAATAGGAGATAACAAGAAGCCTTAAAAAATACGCTACAAACTAATCCTCAATAGCTCAACTAAGACTATTGACTTCTAAGTACCACAACCCAATAGCTTGGCATAAACAACAAAGATAAACCCTCAACCCAACAAGAGAGAATAACACTTATTCACTCACAAGTCACTTACTGCCACACTCACACAAAATGCTAAGAAAAATTATTCCAGCCACACAAAAGGTCTTCAAAAATTGCTACAGTCGTAATTCCAAATTCCACTCACGTTATACATATATATTTATGTGAGTTGCAAAAAGAAACCTAAGTCAATGGAACTTGATCATAAAACACATTTTGGGCCCAATAACATAAAACATACTTTTCTGTCAATGCAAGACTACACGCATGACTTTTGGTTTAGGGTCCAACAAAGGTACATTGATTTTGGCTTCACACATATTTCTAACACAAGCTTAAGAGTGTGAAGATTGAGTAGAAGTTACCTCCAATGGAGTTATAATGAGGTATATTTATATGAGGATGATCTAAGTTTCCTTTCCCCTCTCCTGAATAGGATTAGGTTAAGGATGAATTGGGTATCTCCCAAGGTTCATTAGGCCATGGGTGTGCCAAGTAAATGCCCACATGTGCTCAGACTAGCTCGACCGGTTCGACTCGGCTAGACTAGGTTTGGCTCGGGTTGAGCCAGTCTCCAAGCCTTTTGGTCCACTTGCTTCTTCACTTAGGCCTAATTTTGTCTTGGGTTTAGTATGAATTCTAGTCTGGATATAAGTGTCCTCTATTCCTTTTGATTTGATCATATTGTCCAAATTTACTTATAACATGGATCTTATCTCAACAAGATTAATTAATTTTCTTACTTTTTTTTTACTATTTTAATGATATAATTAAATTTTATATAAAATATATCCTATCTTAAATATATGGCCTCAAGGAAAAATGATTAATCTTTCTTTTAGCCGCTTAATTAATTGTTATTTATAGTTAACAATACAAAATATAGTATTTTAATTAATATAATTTCTTCTAATTATTTTGTTCTATTATATGTGATATTTATAATACGAATAAAATAGGCTAAACTAGACAAACTAGTGAAGTAACTTTTCTTGTTTTTTTTAAAAAAAAAACTTTTCTAAAGAACTATATGAGGATTCTTAAATGTACAAATCAATTGAAAAAAATATTTTGATTTTTTTCCATTTTCTATCATTGATATGCATCCACCTAATAGTTATCTTAGCCAATTTATGGATGTAGGTTTTTTTTTTTTAGTTCTTCAAATATAGGGTGGATGATTCAATCTTTTAACCTTAGAGAATGTTATAAGTATCTTATCCATTGAATTATGTTTATATTGACATCGTGTAGCTTATATATATATATATCAGCACGTTAATACATATATTCAAAGTTACATTCCTTTTGTAAAATAATTGATAGTTAAATAACATAAAGATATAAATGATAACTTTTAAAAGTTCAAGAATTGATTTTGAAAGTTTAAGAATAAAAATAAAATGAGCTTAAAAGTTTGAGGACTAAAATGAAATTAAAGATGGAATCCACCTCAACTTTGGTAAGTATTCCAAAATTTATTATCAAAATTTCAAATTTCTTGAAAGAACTAACCACCGATTTTAAAATAGACACATATTCACAATATTAAAAAGAGAAAACCGTGTAGACATTTTTAATAACAATATATTAACATGAGAATCAACTAGGAAAAGAATGTCCTTCATGAAGGAATGAACGTTTCATTCTGCAGTAGAAGCATATGATCGTCTTTGATTTTATTTAAAATTAAACTAAAAAAATAAGATCAAGTAATTAAACTTACTTAGAGTAAATATGAAGATATTTCTAACGAGTCTTTATCTTATTCATAAAGTCTTCCTGACTATAACTCGAACAAATGACCAAGGCTTGTGGGAGCCTCTTGAAAGAAAATCTACAAGGGATTGAAGAGGAAGAGGTCTACATATAATTATCTAATTCTCTATTGAGGAGATGTGTGCTATGATGGTTCAACCCAAAGGTCATATTTATAGAGATCTGAGGCAAATTTTTGTTATAATTAAATAATATATATTTTAATATCTAATATACTAAAATACATATACTTAATCTATTTGAATCTTATTCAAATCTTTTAAACTCTCATACAATATTTATCTCTTTATTTAAATCTTATTCAAATTTATAAATATCTTTTCTTTAATGTATCAAATATACATTAATTATTTTAATATTTAATGTATCAAATATAATAAATATATTTTTCTTTTTTATATTTAATATATATAATATATTAAATATTAATTTAAACACTTCAAATTAAATATTTATTTGAAAATTTCAAATTTTTCTTTCAATTAAATGGATCTTTTAGTGTTACTATGAGCTAGCAAGGGGACCTTATGGACCTACAGATTATAAGCTCCAATGATACAAAAATAATTAATTAAACTATTTAATTAATCAATTTTCATTCATTAACTTTAGGTCACTCTACTATAGACCTAAAGTTGCACTCTTATGCACTGTAGGACAAGTTGTGTCCATGGATATAACCATTACATGCAAGTCGATCATTCACGAGTTGTTCGTAACTATAGCTAGGTCAAAAGTTCATTTTACCCCTGTAATTTCATCTTGCAGCTTAAGTACCACTGATCCTCTAATGAACAATTTGTTTTATGATCCAACCATAAACTAAGTCCCTCTAGGGCTAGTGAGAGGGTGGGGCCCCATTGTTCAAGTCCTGAAATTAGCTTTTAAGGAAACTACTCATCTACTTACTTTATATGGGAATGAGTGAATTCCATATTATAAGATTATGTTCACAGCTCCTTATTTGGCTAAGTCTCCAAAATGGTAGGCTTATTGAATCAACTACAAAAGTCACTCTCACCCATACAAATCAAAGGACAAGCCCTCACAAGCAAGAGTTCATAACTCACTCAGGATTAAGATCGAGTTGCATATGATCATCCTGATGAAATATTAATCTTCTCAATTAACGAATTTATAAAGAGAGATTAAATATTTCGTGGTCCAGTCTTATACAAATTCATTGTAAAAGATACCCCCACTCACATGTCTTCATATGAACGATTTGAATCAAATCATCTATAACTATTACAAAGTGTGTCGTATCAATAGTGTTACTAGGATAAGGCACCCAACCTATCCATATACCATGACCCTTTAGGTTATTTCTTGAACATGATCCTCATGTATGTCAACCACATATTGTTCAAGATTACACAAATGATCTTGGATTTTTCATATAATGGGTAATATTATATTGTAAATAAAATAAATAAAATATTTATTAATGATTAAATAAATCATTAATTACGAGGCTTTAGAGCATAAATCCCAATACTTCAAATATTCTATATTTTCTTGTTAGTGAAGTTAATAAACAAATAAGCCATACCTTATATTCTAGATTTTGGATTTATTATATGTATCCTAGTTATGATGAGAACAAACCATCCCTTCCAACTTATCCCATCACATCTAAAATTCAAATGCAATTCTCTAGATGTTTGAGGATAGAGTTAGAAAAGGAATTAAAGTGAGTTTGAGATAACTTTTGAAAGTAGTATTTTTGGTAAAACAATCTTCTTTTAAACAAAAAATTTCGAAAAACATTATTTAGCGTCTGCTTTAAAATCGCTATAAAATGTTTTTAAAATATTCTTTTAGAACTTTTAGCACTTTTAATTACCTAATCAACCACACTATGAATATTTTGAATTTATTTTTAAATCAGCTAAAAAATACTTTTCATTCTATCAAAAGTCAACTCATACTTAGTTTACGTTATATTCTTTTCTTTGTAAATTCCTTTTCTTCTTAGTTTAGGCTTAAGTTTATTCTCAACTTAGGGTGATTTAAATATGTATATGTCGAATAATAAATTTTGGTAAATGATAATTCTCATTTGTGAGGATTATTTGATCATTATACTTAGGTTATTCTTGCAATTTTGTGTATTTTGTTGTGTAAAGAGCAAGACAAAAGTAGTTTTTATTAGAAATATTCATAAAAGCTTGTTAGAATAATGAAAGAGAGAAAAGAAGCTGAAAGGAGTTAGGAATGTGCTGATTTTGCAGGATTTCGAGCAAGTATAGAATTGCAATTGCAATCCAAAATGGAAATTGGAATTGCATTTTTGCGCAGATTTGGAAAATGCATAAAATACTGGACCAGTGTGATTTTGGGGGATTTGTGAGATTCTTCTCCACAAATTCAGCAAGACAAACTGACGAACGCTATGCATGAACAAAGATGGAAGCCCTAGTCCATGAAGCTTATAAAAGAAGGAAGAAGTCGAAGCAATGGGTGTTCGATTTTCTCAGGGAAAAAGTCCTTCATTTTCTGTTGTCTTTGGTCATCCTAGCTGCTGTAATTTCTTTTTATTTTTCAAACTCTTCAAGACCTAAAGCTTAGTCCTTCCTTAACGAAAGTTAGAGGTGGTTAAGACTCAATTACCCTTGAGAAAGGTAGAGTTGTGTTCGATTGAGGAAAGAGTAAAAGGGCCGTGGTAATCTTGTTTTTCAAATTTTATATTTTGTTGTTTTTTAGTCATTATTATTCAGATTTTAGGGACTTTTTAGCTACTATTTTGTTCTTTTTAGTTGTAATTTTCTTCTTGAAGTCTAATAGTTGTTGGAGATTTATTTATTTATTTGAATTTCAATTGTTATTCTTAATAAAACTAACTTGTTATTTGAACCTTTGCTTCTGGAATTTTCTCCCTTCTTTGGTTGTTTTTAGTTATGAGTTTTCAAACCTTTAACTTGTTGTTTTTCACTTTCCCATTGATGATCTAAGTTTTCCTTAGGGATTCGAGTTTGTGAATGCCCTAGAGTAAGGATGTAAGGCTTAATAGCAAATGTAATCTAGCTTAACACTTGACTTTGCTTGTTTTTGTTGAGTTTAGTTTGGGTAAACTTAGTTGGCCACCTAGTGTTGCTTGTCAAGCTTAAACTTGATACCGAAAGGGTTAGGAAAAGCAGATGTAACAAAAGCAATGGAGAAAAAGGCTTAGAAATAAGTCATGAACATCGATCCTAGACATAGGGCGAGACTCCAAAACCACTAGAATTGCGTGCTAAACTATCTAAGTTAGATTAGCTATAGAAATATAGATTTAATCACTTAGTCTCCTAAAGATTTTGAATCAAATTTGAATAGAAGTTGAATTCGGTTTACAATGTTTTTTTGTGTTAAGCTACAATTTGCAATTGCATTATTTCAGTCGCATTTCTGACCAAAGGGGCATGATCAACTTGAATCCCTACCTCATTCATATTGAATTTGTCAATTTATTTCATTAGCAAAAATAATTCTTCATATTTTTATTACTTTGGTTACCACAATTACTTTTTTAAAACAAATTTGTGTTATCTTCATAAATTTTACTAAAATATGTTTCCTTGGGGCACGATACTCTGTAATACTTCCAGTTTAATACTTGCAATTGACAATGTGCACTTGCACTGGACTAGAGCTTTGTTTTAAAACTAAAAATCTTTATTTTAAGCCCACACGTTTTAGTCAATCAGTAAATCACAAATTGTCACATCATTAATTAAAATTAATGATAAAAATATATATTGGCAAATTTGAGATCAATTACAAATTTACGCGTATCTTCAAATTAAAATAAAAGACATGAAAAATTTACAAATTAAATAATGCTACTTGTCTAGCATTAACCCATCAAATGATGTAAGCTTGTCTAATCATTGTGCTTAAAAAAAAGACATATGCTAGTCCAATCAAACTATGTCATATGACAGTTGGATCCAAAGTTAATATTAATTAGCCTAAGCTCACTAAAAAGAGATTGAGCCAAATCTTAAATAATCGAAGCCTATTGAAAATGATTGTGTTATATTAGAGAAACATGGGGTTCCATCTCAAAACCAATTGACAATGAAGGGAGTAACTCATGCATCTTATTAAGAATGTGAGGTATCTCCATCTTTTCAATGTAGGATTCTCAATATGCCCCCTCAAGATGGTGCCTCTTTGGGTTCACCATTCTTGGGTTGGATCTCAATTTTTGAACCGAATACCCGTTTGGGCTTAATGAGCTCTGATACCATATTAGAGAAACATGAGGTTCTATCTCAAAACCAATGACAATGAGGGGAGTAACTCATGCATCTTATTAAGAATGTGAGGTCTCTCTATCTTTTCAATGTGGGATTTTCAACAGGTTAAACCCAAACCCAAAAGTTGGGCTCAAAGTCAATCAAGTTCAAACTCATACAAGGTCTAGTAGAACTCTAAAAACAGAGGAGATCCTTCTTCATTTTGGGCATTGAGTCAGAATTCAAAAGAATCAGAAGCTAGAAAATCTAGAGAATTCAAAAGACTAGAAGACTTCAAGAAATCAATTGTCATCTCTTCACAAGCTATAAGTTGAAGATTCAATCTCCCATGATTTGAGAACAACTTGCAAGCCCTTGAATCAAAGTCTACATTCAAGAAAAAGCATAAGAAGATTATACATTAGAGACTATAATATACTTGTACTACAAAATCAAGTTCATTTCCATAATTTTAATTTTTTTCGAAAATTTCGTGTCAACACTATATTAAATCACTCTGATGTATTATGGTTTTAGAAAGTGTGTAATGATTTTTTATTTTGACATGGTGTGTAATGACTTTTGTTGTTAACTCTATATTTTACTCACGTTCAATTAAATAAATCTTTTTATTATTAGTTTACATTTGAATCTTATTTAATGAATCCGAAACTAGTGTAAAAGCGAGAGGTATATATATATATATATATATAGACAACACTCTTTTTAATAATTACAAATCACATACTACATGTCCTTTAAGATGGTGCTTCTTTAGATGCACCATTCTTGGGTCTAATCTTAATTTTTAGACAAAATATCTGTTTGGACTTTAAAATTCTGATACTATATTAGAGAAATATAGAGTTCATCTCAAAATCAATTGACAATGAGAGGAATAACTCATGTATCTTATAAAAATTGTGAGATCTCTTCATGTTTTCGATGTGGATCCTCAACCATGCACATAAAAATAGCTATAGTTTTTAAAAGTCATGAATAGAGAAAATATATAAAAATAAATAAATAAATAAATAAAGAGTTTTTTGTTTGAGAATTTGAAAGTATACTAATTTATATATTCTATTCTATTATTTTCTAAAATACATTAACATTAAGCTGGCTTACAAATTTTGAAAATTAACAGGGGCAGAAAAATCCAACAGTTATAAAGATGATTAAAACAATAAATTTAATTTGCTAAACTTTGAGTCTAAATTTTTTTTTAGTACAACAAATGTGGGGTATGAAATTTAAACTCTAATTTTAAAAAAGGAGTACATGTCAATTACTATTGAACTATACTAACTTTAACATGTCTGCAGTTAGTTCTGAAAAATTGAAAAATTTTAATATGTTTTTAATTAATTTTTACTATGCTTTTGTTTAATTCTCTAATTAAAATGATTAATAAAATGCTGACATAGCATGTCTTCTTTTTTTTTTTTCCTCGGACAAATTTTAAAAGTAGAATTCTTTTCATAACTTATTACAAAAAAAAAGTTTAAAGCCAAACTATTTACAAAAAACATGCAGATTTTTTGTCCTTATTAGAATGCGTCTCTTCAAAAGACGCATTCTGTGAAATGAACAGTGCAATGAACAGTAACAGTGTTTGACCAAACGATTTTTTTCTTTTTTTTAAACGAAAAAAGTTTTTTCATTTAAAATAAATACATATTTAATAAACCATCAAATCCTTTCAATAAATATTTAACTACCCATCAAATCAACTAATCATTTATTTAATTTTTTCTTTAAAATAAATATTTAATAAATTATTCATAATTACACAATCATTCACTAATCAATTTATTATTATTATTTTTATAAACACATTCACCAATCATTTTCTCAATTATTCTAAAAAAATATTTTTTAAAATACTTTCACCAATAATTTTCTTAGTCATGATCTAAAAAAAAATTATTTTTTTTAAAATACATTTACCAATCAATTTTTATTATTTTGTATGACTATTTCTTTCTCCTATTTTTTTTTTTTAAATTTTAGTTATTATTTTTTTTTCAAATACATTAATCAAACATTTCATTTTTATAGTCTTCTTATTTTTCCGTTTCGTTGATTAGTTTTTTTAATTTTTATTTTAAAAAATACTTCTAAACACTTCACTTTTATATGATATAAATTAGACATTTATTATTCGAGATGAATAAATCATTTAATATTTTTATTCATTAATTTTATAATTTTATTAATCTAGGAATTTGAAAATAAAAACAAAACAAAACAAGGTCAAGCATATTTTAAATCATTTTAAGTATATATATTGTTAACATATACATTAATATAAGAATATATGATAAGATAATAATGTGTATGTCAAGAAATAAATAAAAATTTGATTAATTCATTAATATGTTATTGATAAATGTATAAGAAAGATAATAAAGGAGAGGTCGATACAAAATTTTTTAATATGAATTGTGTAGGGATTTAGGACACTAAATTCTAGGTCTAACCATAAAAATTCATGGTACCAATTTTTAAAGTGAGAGAAATCAAGTATGTATTGGTAGTAGGGAGATAAGAAAAGATGCAAAATATCACAGATATTGGTAAAATATAGGTAAAATATCAATAAATATCACATATATTTTGACAATCAATGGTTAACAAGGAATATCAATATGTTGAAACTTGTTTTGTTTTTTTTTTTTAGATCATGACTAAGAAAATTATTGGTGAAAGTATTTTAAAAAATATTTTTTTAGAATAATTGAGAAAATGATTGGTGAATGTGTTTATAAAAATAATAATAATAAATTGATTAATGAATGATTGTGTAATTATGAATAATTTATTAAATATTTATTTTAAAGAAAAAATTAAATAAATGATTAGTTGATTTGATGGGTAGTTAAATATTTATTGAAAGGATTTGATGGTTTATTAAATATGTATTTATTTTAAATGAAAAAACTTTTTTCGTTTAAAAAAAAGAAAAAAATCGTTTGGTCAAACACTGTTACTGTTCATTGCACTGTTCATTGCACAGAATGCGTCTTTTGAAGAGACGCATTCTAATAAGAACAAAAAATCTGCATATTTTTTGTAAATAGTTTGACTTTAAACTCTTTTTTTGTAATAAGTTATGAAAAGACCTCTACTTTTAAATTTTGTCCTTTTTCCTCCCTTGTTAGCCACTACCCATGCAGTAAATTGATGTGTGAAAGATGAAAGAGAGAAGCCAATGTCCTTAGGGAACTAAAAGTCAAAAATTGACGACGGCCACATTTCATAAGTCTACTGTTTTGAAAATGAAAAAGAACAAAAGGACAACTTTTAAAATAGAGAAAAAAAAGTTTACTGATTTTATAATCTACTTGTTCAACTACAAGTTGCAAATATTCATCATCCTAAAAAAATTACAAATATTCACCTAAATTCTAAACTTTTGTCCATAAAATATCATACTTTTAACTTTTATTCATAAACTTGTAAATATTCTATATATTTTGGTCTTTCAACATTAAAATGTAATGTTTTAGTCTTTTATATGAAAACTATTTTAAAAACATGAATCTATTTTGAAATCCAAACATTTGATTTACTATAATATCACTCTAAATGCTTGGTTATGTAGAAATCTTCCACTCATCAAATGACTGGTAAAAAAAATAAGGATAAATATTAAAATGGTAAATTGATTCTTTTAATAGATTTATGAAAGTATAAGAATATATGGTTACAAGGATGAATTCCAATTTTGATATGGTCTTCACCCTTATGGGATTCCCATATCATTTGCAAGTTTAAGACCAAAAAGATCTTTTGTTGGGAAGTATTCAAGTTTATCAGTATTTATTCGAGCACAAAGATATGTACACGTATACCAACTTTGAGTATAGAAGGGCACTCTACTATATATATATTAACATGACAATTTTTTTAGTTTAACTACATGTAAGGTGAGCGATAAAAAACTTCAACTTGAGAGAAGATAATAGATATTTTATCTCTTTAGCAATACTCGAATTAACTTAAACATAAACAAGTCGAAGAACATCACCTTTATTATTTTTTTTCTTTTTGGGAATTCTAATATATTTCTTGTGAAGATCTAAGTAGAAATATGATCACATCTTTGATTTGGCCCTAAGATTAGGTGTAAGAGTTGTACAAAAGATCGATCATGTACCCTATGCAAACATTTTTAATATAAAAGAAATAATTGTTTAAATTTTATTTTGGTCTCTAAACTTTTAGATTTGTTCATCGCATTATTATTAGACTTTCAAATTGTTTATTTTAGTCTTTGAATTTTAAAAAATAACTATGTTGGTCTTTGGACTTTTTAACGATGTTTATTTTAGCTTATGAACTTTCAAAAATAATCATTATGATGTTTACAATTATTTTGTTACCCTGATACCCTACCTGCTTACCCTATATTCACCTCACCAACTTATATGATTTCAAGTAATCATTAGGCCTTAGTTTATGTTAGTTTTGTGGCTTTATTTTGGTGCTTTCATGTATGTATTTGATTATTTTGTAGATTTTGAACATTTGGAATTAAACTAAGTTTTTAGAGAATTTATAGAAAAAAATGTGCTTAGATGGTCGAGAATTGAAGAGCCCATGAAAAGAGAAGAAGAATTGAAGAGAAAAGAAGAAAACGGGCCAAAAAGAAGTGCAGCAACAGCTCCAAGCCATGTGACCCAAGACCATAGTGTTGAGATGCTATTTGTAGTGTCCCGACGCTATGTACTTTGACAAAAATTGAAGGAAAAAGGCACGTCGTGCAATGCTAAGGGCTGTTTGGTAATTTTTGGAGACAACGTCGAGACGTTGTCCCCTAGCGTCTCAACGCTACTTGAATTTTCAGAATTGAAATGGCATTAGGATAACAACGTCTCGATGCTACCCCGATTATAAAAGGAGTGTTTTGGCTGCAAAAAAGGGGAGACCAATTGGAGGAGGAAAGTCATATTTCGATTTCTACTCAGTTTTTTGGGACCTAGAGGACACTCTTGAGAGCTAAGGAAGGAATTTAAGGCTCGAGATCGTGGCACATCATGACAGAAACGAGGATTGGCATGCATAAGAGAGTTTTAATCTTTTACCTTTTTCTTTGTAGTTTCTTTACTGGACTTTTTATATGAGTTTCAGTTTTTTTTTGTGAATGTTCAGTAACTAAACTCTATTTTTAGGATTTGTTGTTATCTATTGAACTCTTGAATGTTTGATTTAATTAACAATTTTCCTTTATATTGCAACAAGGTTATTCATGTGTTCTTGTACGTAATTCTATGCTTTTGGCCAAAGTGTAGTTCTGAATAGTTTAGGCCCCGTTTGATAACCATTTGGTTTTTGGTTTTTGGTTTTTAAAAATTAAGCCTATAAATACTACTCCCACCTATGGTTTTACTTGTTTTGTCATATACTTTTTGCCTATGTTTTTAAAAACCAAGCCATGTTTTGAAAACTAAAAAAGTAGTTTTCGTTTTCAAAAACTTGTTTTTGTTTTTAGAATTTGGCTAAGAATTCAAATACTTCCTTAAGGGAGATGAAAACCATTGTAGAGAAATTGGGAGAAAATAAGCTTAATTTTCAAAAACCAAAAACCAAAAACCAAATGGTTATCAAACGGGGCCTTAAGTTTTAGCTTGAAAAATTAAGACTTCAATCTAGATTTGAATGCATGGCCACCTGTAAAGTCTTGCATGACAATGAAGAATTCTCATGGAAGCCATTAAAAGAAGTTTGTTAATCTTTTGCTTGGTTTGAAAATCTAGACAGACATGTGTTAGTTTTCTAATTAAGTAGGAGAATTAATTGAGCTTGGAAAAAATAATTATTACTAATCATCTTCTTGGCTTATAATTTGTTGCATGTTAAAGTTAAATTGTACAGTTGATTAAGCTAGAGTTTAATAGATGCAATATATGTTCTAAGAATATTCCATCTGGCTATCTCTAATATGTAAATATATAGATTTAGTTTTAATTATTTTATCCTTTCTTTTTTCTTATCTAAATAAAATTAAATGTTAGTAACTATGGTAATCAATTAAACTGGAAACCCAATCCTAAAAATGATACTCTCACTCCATTCACAATACTAAAACTTGATACCGTACACTTGCGATTTTGCATTAACTTAAAATCACGCAAATACAAAGCCATGCCTCTAACGTAGCTGTGTTGGTAAAATCCTTGGGTGCCGAACAAAGAAGTTGTAAGCCTCAAAGACATAGTTATGGTGAAGATTCGTGGTTGAGCTCTATCAGACAGCTGGCAGTGTGCTTCGGGGAAAAGGAGTTGGCTTGAATAAGAGCTAAATGGATAGAGATGACTATTTGAAGGGAGGCTTGGTGGTACTTTGATCGAGAGGATGATTGTTGGAATTGTTGGGAATGCGACCAAAGTCCCACATAGGTTATATAAGGAAAATAGTATTGGTATCACTACAAGAATTAAAGGTAATCCCAATGTTATTTTCCTGACGCTTTCTAATTCGTCGGAACAAATAGGAATGCTCGATGAAAAACTAAACCGTCGGTAAAAATGGAGCGAATTACCGACGGTTTACAAAATCGTTGGCATATAGTGCTAACTGATGACAGTTTAAGAAAAATTGTCTGCCAAAACGGAGGAACTACTGACGGTTTATCAAAACCGTGGCGGTTCTCGCTGAACCTCCAACTGTTTTGAAAATCGTTGGTGGTTCCTAGAGAAACTGTCGACGATTTTGATAAACGGTCGGCGGTTCCTTTATGAACCGCCAACAGTTTTTGAAACGGTTGGCGGTCATCGGGAACTGCCGACAGTTTTGAAAATCGTCGGCGGTTCCTCGATGAATCGCCGACCATTTTGAAAATCGTCGGCGGTTCCTCGAGGAATCAACGACTTTTTTCAAAACAGTCGGCGGTTCCTCGACGAACTGTTGACAATTCAACAAACTGTTGGCGGTTCCCGAGAAAGGCCGATGGTTCGCCGACGAATTTTTAGCCCTTCCTTCCTAAGGGGGCTAAAAAAGAGCCCATTTTCCCTCTCCTTTCCCCCATTTTTCCCTCTCCTTCCAACCCTCTCCCTTTTCTCTTCTCTCCTTTCCCTCTTCTCTTCTCCCACCCACCCACCCCACCTGCCGCCCCTCGCCACCCTATCCCACCTGCCACCGCCTCGCCCCTTCTTTTTCTTCTCTCCTCTCATTCTCTGCCTTCACTTCTTTTCTCTCATCTCCCACCCACGCTCCGCCCCCCAGCCCGCCGCCCTATTTCTCTATTCTCTCCCTTCCTTTCTCTCTCTTTTCTTCTCTCCACCCACGCCCCCCACCACCAGCCGCCCAACCCGCTGCTAGCCACCCAATCCGTTGACACGCTGCTGCCACCACTATTTTCTTTTGGTAATATTTTAAAGTTTTTGATTTCATAGATAGTTAATATACTTGATTCAAGATTGTTTTGCAAATCTATTGAAGTTTATTGTATTTTGGTTTGTGTAATCATAGATTTGCGAGGTCGAACACTTTGGAACTCAAACCAACAAAGTTTCTAGCTTCTTTGGTGATAAAGGTATGTAAAAATCCACTTTTAAACTTTTTTCGAACTCAAACAAAGTATGTTAGATCATTTTCTAAACTTCAAAAGTTTTTTTTTTTTTTTTTTTTTTTTTTTTTTTTTGTATTTTCGAACTCATTCGAACACTTTTAATCAAAGATTAAGTATGTTGTGGTAAATTTTAGGTGCTAAATCTATGTTTAGGATTTTTCTAACACGATTAAAATAGTTTAAATTGGTATATAATCTTTGAATTTGGTTCTGTGACGAAGTGTTGAAAATTTTTTTAATGTAGGTTTGGGTTGATTTCGAACACAGTTAAAATAACTTAGATTGATATCTAATCTTTGGAGCTCTTCTATTATTTTCTTTGTTTTGAATTTCTATTGTATAGTTTATTGTAAATAAGTAGATCTACATGTATTTGGTATATTTGTAATTTAAAATTTATTATTTAGTTATTTTGTAATGTTAATTATTCTTATTCATGGATATAGAGTTGAACATTAAATATGGTTGGTTAGACTTTTTAGTATTAATTATGTTAATTGGGTTGTGTAGACAACATAAGTTAGTAGATGTGTTGGTTATTATGTCTTATGTTGGTTAGACTTTTTTTTATATTTTTTATCATGTAAATCAAGATAAATTCTAAATGAGTTATATATATAATTATGTTGGTTATATAATGAGTTATATATATAATTAAATACATGTATTATTATAGAATTGATGTTGATTGTCCAACTAGAACATTTTAATTTGTTCATGCTCTCTTTAAAATACATAATTACCAAATTCTCTCAATTAGTTATAAGGCCAAATAACACAATGATTTGTGTAAAACAAATCAAAGCTAGTGAAGGTGCTTTGTAATTAATGGATGTTCTTGAGTATATGTGGCTTTAATAGAGAAATTAATCAGTGTGCAATCAGTAACTAATTTATTAATTAAACTATCCACTTACCTTAAAACTTATTGGGAAAACACTAGTACCCTCCTCCAAATTCTTAAAATTTAAATCTTATTTATCAAAGTTAGATTATTAAGTTCATATTACACACACCATCAGACACAATTGAAACATAATAACTATGTTTTTAGTCCCTATATACTACGATCTTGGTAATATTTAAGTTTCTATTATTTAATTAGTTTATCAAGAGTTAAGACATATACTTTTTTCATTAAGGTTGAATGTTCATATCCCTGCTCCTAACATATTAATTCTACTTAAACACAATTGAAAAGACACCTACTACTTCAACTCAATTTCAAAATAATTGAATGCTTATAACTTATCTTTAACAAACCCATTAGGCCTCTATATGAATAATTGTGGCTTGTTTATCCCAAAAAACCAAAAATCTTTTCTAAATCCAAAAACTATAAACATCATTCAAAATGGTTATGAAATGGGGCTTAAGATATGAAATTTAATTTGTAGCTCAACTTGCTAGCCAAAAACTGTATATCTCAACTTGATAGCCAAAAAATTTATACATTAAGGGTTTGGGACAAAGTTAAATCTATCTTTTTTTGTCTAAATCCTACAGGATTGAACTTCTCACAAGCTAGAATTGGACTTGGAAGCTGTATAAAATTAAGGATAAGAATGAATAGAAATTGGATTAAAATTAGAGACAAGTTGTCAACCGAGTATAGAAGGAGTAACCCAATTTTTAGCAAAGGCAAAGTTTTATGTTAATGACTCAGGAAAAACAAGATGCCCATGTAAAAATTATATGAATGCAATGTGGGAATCTTTAGACGGAGTAGAGCGACATCTATTCACGTATGGAATATCCTCCTCTTATAATCAATGGGTATATCATGGAGAACCTACCAACTTACCTAGGTTCTAAAGTTATACAATTGGGTCAATACACGATGATAGAATAAGTACTACAGAGTCTAATGATTTCAATGGAGAGAATGAGATGTTCAACCTTTTAAATGACCTTCAAGTCCCAATTGCCGAAGCAGATATAGAGGAAGACAATAATTTCAAAAATGAGATGCCCCTTATTGTCCATGAAAAAGATACTTCAACCGTATTTGATGATTTAATGACCGAAGCATGTAATCAACTATACCCTAGTTGTATGCGATTCTCGTCATTAAACTTTTTGGTGAGATTGATGCATATTAAGGTTCTTAACAATTGGAGTAATAAATCATTTGATATGTTACTACAATTGTTAAAGGAAGCATTTCCAATCAATGCATGTATACCGAGTTCATTCTATGAAGCTAAGAGGAAGTTGCGTGACTTATGGCTCAACTATGAGTTAATTCATGCTTGCAAATACGATTGTATATTATATTGGAAAGAATTTGTTGATTGTCAACAGTGTCCAACATGTGGTGAGTCTCGATATAAAATGAATGATGGCAAAGGAAAAAAGATTTCGCTCAAAGTTTTACGTCACTTTTCATTGATACCAAGATTGAAACGAATGTTTTCATCGAAACATTTTGCTTCTGAAATGAGATGGCATAAAGATAAGCGTGTTGAGGAAGTTGGTGTGTTACGACATCCAGTTGATGGTGAAAGGTGAAGCATTTTGATCGTGAATTCCCTTAGTTTTCTTTGGAACCACGAAATGTTCGTTTGGGATTAGCATAAGATGGATTTAATCCATTCAAAAATATGAGCATTTCATATAGTATGTGGTCGATAGTACTAGTTCCATACAATTTTCCACCTTGGAAATGCATGAAAGAAACCAACTTCTTCATGTCTTTACTTATTCCCGGCCCAAAATCTCATGGTAAAGAAATTGATGTTTACTTGCAACCATTGATTGAAGAGTTGAAAGAGTTATGGAATAATGGTGTGCGTACTTATGACTTAGTTAGGGGCGAATAATTTTAACTGCATGCAAGTTTGTTGGGGACTATTAATAACTTTCCTGTGTATGGCGACTTATCTGGGTGGAGTACGAAAGGTTACCAAACATGTCCCATTTGTAAAGAAGATACATCATCCTTTAAGATAAGAGGTAAAATTTCTTACATGGGTCATCGACGTTATCTTTCGGAGAGTCACAGTTGGCGTAAGAGTAAGCAATTTGACTGAAAGACTGAGTCTAGACCTCATCCAGTCGTACTAGATGGAGATGAGATCTTACAAGAAGTTTGTATGCTAAACTTTCCTGTGCTCAGTAAACATCTAGCGAAGCAAGATAAGAAATGGAAACGAACTAATCTTAATTGGAAGAAAAAGAGTATTTTCTTTGAACTCCCTTACTAGTCAAAACTTATCTTAAGACATAAATTAGATATAATGCACATTGAAAAAAACATATGTGACAACTTGGTTGGCACATTGTTAAATATTGAGGGAAAAACCAAGGGTACGACAAACGCTAGATTGGATCTAGAAGATCTTAATATACGAAAAGATCTACACTTGAAGAAGATAGACAATAGGGTTGTAAAGTCACATGCTGCATACACGCTGACTACCAAAGAAAGGGTTGATTTCTGTAAGTTTATGAAATCAGTGAAGTTTCCAGATGGGTTTGTATTGAATATATCACGATGTGTTAGTGTCAACGATGGCAAACTATGGGGGTTGAAAACTCACGACTCTCATGTTCTACTTCAACGACTTCTTCCTATTGGTGTAGAGGATATTTACCTAAGGATGTGTCCACTACTGTTGTTGAGTTATGTATATTCTTTCGTGATCTATGCACAAAAACAATACGCACAAGTGATTTGGATCGATTGCAATAATATATTATAATCATGCTTTGTAAGTTAGAAAAAATATTCCCACGAGCATTTTTTGATGTAATGGTGCATCTTGCAGTTCACTTGCCATATGAAATCAGAGTTGTGGGTCCTGTTAGCTACAGTTGGATGTATCCTATTAAGAGAAGTTTACGAACATTTAAACAATACGTGCGAAATAAAGCACGTCCTGAGGGTTCCATAGCAAAAGCATTTGTAATGAATGAATCATTGAATTTTTTCTCTTTGTATCTAACTGGGATTGAAACAAGATTCAATAGAGATGAACGAAATGATGATCAAATTTCCGTAAATGAGATTTGTGGTGACTTTGAAGTGTTTAGACAAAGTGCAAGACCATTGGGGGGCTCAACAGCAAGGACCTTATCAATTGAGGAGAAACGGATAGCACATTGGTATATTTTGAACAATTGTGATGAAATAAAGTCTTATCGTACGTATGTCTCGAACACTCTAATTCTCAATCTCAATATAAAATTGAAATAAATATGAGACTTAACTTTTGATTTCTTGTCTTAATAGACAACATTTGCGACTAATTCGTCCTGAAGCATAGACTGCCAAACATTTATATAAAAGACACAAACTCCAATTTCCTAGTTGATTTAAAGCTCATGTAAGTTGAGAGTTATGAGAGTATATAAATGTAATTTAAATCATGAGTAAAATTTGTAACGTATATTAATGAATTAACAGGTTCTCTCATTGAGTGAAAGTGGAAATATGTCTGATGATTTGTGCTCAATGGCGATGGGACCTAGTTTTTAAGTGCGCTCTTATAGTGGATGCATTGTTAATAGAGTACACTTTCACACTATAACTCGTGATAATTGTTAGGCTACATAGAATAGTGGAGTCTTGATGCCTGGAGAAAGTGAAAGTCAAGGCGATGAATTGAATTTTTATGGTGTATTGACTGAAGTGTTGGACTTAGAATATGTGAAGAGGAGACGTGTTATGATATTTAAGTGAATGGTTCGATACAGAAAGTAAAAAGAATAGATCACACTTTCATTTAGGGTTGAGATCAATCAGTACATCTCACTGCTGGTATGTGGATGACCCTTTCATCCTTGCTACTCCAGCACAACAAGTATTTTGCCTTGACGATCCGAAATATGACAATAATTGGAAGGTGGAGTAAGTGGTTCAGAACAAATGCTTGTGGGATGTTCCAGAGGTAGAAGATCTTGGAAATAACCAACTTGAGTTGATAGAAGTTGAGGATGGAATCAGAGTTAATGAATCAATTCAAGATCACGCATTATGCAAGGATGATGTTGATCCCACCATTGTGGAAAAACACCTGAGTAGAAGAGTATCATCAAATAATGATGATGATTTCATAAACGATGAAGAAGAGGATGTAGAAGTTTCTCCTGAGATTACTTCCAGCCTCGATGAGAATTCTGACTCAGATCATGATAGCGATTAACAATTGGAGTAATTATGCATTTCATTACTTATTTTAGAAGTTTTTTTTATCCTTATTATTTTATTTATATCATTCATACGTTTCATGTGTGCTTTTAGAGACACAATGGTGCATCCTATTCAACTGGAGAACGAGGCGACTAATCATTTTGCCGATGGTGACTCTAGCGCAGACCTTGGAAACGTTCCGATGTCTTCTACAAGCAAGACTTTAGGTTAATCCTCTTATAAACTTTTGTACATAATTTTGCATTTACATATTAGCTTAATTATTTGTGTTTTAGATAATTTTGCACGTAGAGTAAGGGGATATTCGAGGGGCATAGAGTTGAACAAATATGTTAATCTACATCGAAGAATTCCAATACATATAATTTATGAGTTGAAGAAGCCTGTGTGTAATTGTGTACGAAGTTTTGCAGTCAGATTTACACAATTGTAAGAGAATAATTTCCAATACGTCTATCAAAGTGGAAAGATGTGTCCACAGATCTAAAGGACCACGTAAAAAACAAACTCCTGGTAAGTTTATTGTTTAGTTGTTTGTGTTTATGATGTCTAATTTTATCTAAAATTAATATTATGTATTTTTATGCAGAACCATTTCGAGTTGGATTTGTCTAAGTATGCCATCCATGAGTTTATTGAATGTGAGATGCATACTACATTCCAAGAGTATAGGGCGAATTTGGTCAAACATTACAGAAATTATTCTCCTGAGGAGGGACATGCACAACCACATCCTAGGATGGTTGATATAGCTGATTGGCATATGCTATGCGATAAGTGGGATACTCCTAAATGGAAGGTACGTTACTTACATTTCTTAATTAATATGTCATCTCATGTGCACAATTCTAGATCCATTTACTAATATTTTATTTTGTTAGCAAACTATAGAGACAAATAAAAAAAATCGACCAAAGCTACCTTTCAACCATCGTGCTGGGTCTAAGAAGTTCATACATGTACGAGAAGCATAGGTAGGGTTGAAAAATGTTTCTTCTATTATTTTCTTGTTTTCTAATATTATTAATATAATAAAAACATTGAGTTACAGAAAACAAAAGACGGTGTTGAACTTTGACCAATTGAGTTATTCAAAAAAACAAGATACAAAGAAGGAAAAGGGTGAGTGAATTCGGCAACTAGTGTTGCTCATGTAAGTTTCATACTCTTAAAGTTTGTTTATAATCTTGTTACTCGAATAATACTTATTTTCATTTTTCTTCCAGAGTCAAATGATGGAGTTGCAAGAGACACTCAGTTCAGAAGGGTCCCAACCACTCACCCAAGCTGAGATCGTTGAAACTATTTTGGGCCATCGATCGGGCCACGTTAAAGGCATGAGTTAGAGACCAAAGCCAAAAAAGAGGAAGTATAACGGCTCAACATCTAGTGGGGAAACACAACGAGAGCATGAGTTGAGCGTGGAATTGACTCAACTACGGTCAGAAAATACACATCGAGTAGAAGAATTGAACGAGACTAAAGAAGAATTGAATCGTACCAAAGATGAAATTGTGAACACGAGAGGAGAGTTGACTCATACTAGACATAGATTGGAAGAAGTCGAGAATCGAATTTCAGATGAGTTGGCTAGCCTCCGAGCAATGCTTACACAATTCATCCACTCACAAGGATCATCTAAATATGTATGATCTCTCTACAACTACTTTGTGTATGACTATCATGCAGTAAAGGTAGCCAATGATTTGAGCATTGGAGGGGGGGTTTAGTACGCTTTGATATTTAATTGAGATGCTTGTACATAGTAAGACAAATTGTGTATGGCTATCCTGCAATAAAGGTAGCCAATAATTTGAGTTTATTTGGTTTGTATGTATGTTCATGATATAATTGAGTTTTAGATGCTATGTATATATGTTCGTAAATTTTGAAACGTTTTAGGTAAAACTACTATGTGATCTACACTTTTATTTGTCTAAAGTTTTAGTTAAATTATGAGTTTAAAGTTCTTAAGTTTTGAGTTTATTTGGTTTATTTGAGTTTATGTTCATGGTAGTTGGTTTTCGAAATAGTTGCTTATTATGTTTAGTAACTTTTGATTTACTTGGTAAAGTTAGTTTATTTGGTAAAATTTTGATTGTTTGAGTTCGCAACGAAAGGGTTGATTATTTGGTTTCTTTGAGCTTATGTTCATGATGGTTGAGTTTTAGATGCTATGCATGTCTATTGAAAAGTTTTAGGTAATACTCACATATGTTTTGTAACTTTTTTTGATAAGTCTAAGTTAAGTTTTAGATAAATATGTTTGTGATTTTGATTTTGGAAAAGTTTACTTATGTAGTTTTATAACTTTTGTTTACTTCGTAAAGTTAAATTAATTTGGTTGATTTTGCTAAATTTGGTGTTATACTTATAAAGATTTGTGTTGTTATAGTTTGATGAGTTTATTATTTGTTTACTTAGTAAAGTTAGATTAGTATAGTTGTTTTAGTTCAGTATAATAATTTGATGAGTTTATTATTAGTATACTTAGTAAGTTACATTAATTTTGTTGTTTTGATCATTTTACTTCGTTATATTCATCAGTTTTGTAACTTTAGAAGTTAGTAGAAAGTTTTGATTGTTTTTGTTAAATTTAATTTTTTTAGTTCCTTATAATTCGTTATAAGTTATATGATTTTGTTGGTATATATATTAGCATTAGGTCTATATGTTAAATTATATGTAAATGTGTTTGTACTTTTGGTTTAGAAAAAGTTACTTATATAGTTATGTAATTTGGTTTACTTAGTAAACTTAGATGAACTTGGTTGCTTTCTCAAATTTGGTGTTTTGCTTATATAGTTTTGTAACTAATTAAATTTTGATACTTTTGAAATATTAGTTTAGTTGTTATGTGTTTATAGTTTTAATCTTATGTTCATGTCTTTGTTTTTCATAGGTCGGTTGAGTCGACATCATTCTGTTGTAGGACAAAGATTTACTGAAGATGATGAGAACTTATATTTATTAAATTTTGATTCTAGATTAGATTTATTTGTGTAAAAGTTTTATTTTTATCTTGTATGAATTTATGAACAAAGTGTAATCAAATTTGGTTTAATATAATATTGACTTATTTTGTGTACAATTTATTATAAGTACAACATGTCTAAATTATAGTGAAAATCTAGACAAAAATATCTTGAAATTAATAAAATATCAAAGATAAAGCAATGCCGACCAAATTTGTGGTTTGGTCGGCCTTTATGGAAATTGCTGACTAAATTACATTTGATTGGCAATTCCTTGAATTGTAATTTGGTCGGCAAATCCTTGAATTGCAGACCACAAAGTGGCGTTGACATTTTTAGGAAATGCCGATGCCACCAAAATTTGGTCGGCAAAAGCTTCCCCAACGAGGATATGCCGACGATTGTCTCGACGCACTTTTTTCGACCATTTTTAGCATCGAGAAAACCCAAAATTCTTGTAGTGTAAGTGAGGGACAATATCTCCATTGGTATGAGGCCTTTTGAGTGGAACCAAAAACAAAATCATGAGGGTTTATGTAATAACCTAACCCATACGACTCTCTAAACGCGGAAGCACGACTGAGTTACCTCACTCATGCTCAAAATTTCCACAGCATGATGGCGTAACTACAAGAAAACCAAAATTTAAAATGACTTGATAAGAATAAAAACACTTCTATATTTCAGATAAAACACTTAGCATCTGACAAACTACGATAATATATGCTGAGCTCAACCATCAGACAAAAGAATTTAAGAAACTCTAACTAAATACACGGAAACAAGAGATATTTAAGCTTTACAGACCAACACTACAAAGAAGAACAAAACTACAATACTAAAAGCTAGTACAAGGAAAGGAAATTTGGTGGAGCCTCGTCAAGTCATTGCCTTTGTCACCCGCCTCGAGGATGAACACAATCTGCAAAGACAAACAAAATAGCACAAGTGAGTATAAACATACTCAATAAGTAGCCCACTTAAGGTCCAACACTCATAATCACATCACAAAAGTTGTCTTGGCACCCACGATTCCTAGTTAACCTCAACTCATCGTCCAGCCAACTACAGCTCGATCACCCTACCCTGAGTCCACCTCGGTATGACATTGTCTCGAGCACTACCAACGAGCCATGTAACTTAGGTTGACTAAGGCAGTGAAAGAAAACAACTCTCACGCCTACACACAATGGGGGAATCGCCCCCTAAGCTAGCACACATGCAATAAGGGAAAGCAACTCTTCGCTCATCACAATGGAGGAATCGCCCCCTAAGTTAGCATATAGGCAATAAGGGAAAGCAACCCTTACGCTCAACACAATGGGGGAATCGCCCTCTAAGCTAGCACACAACTCGGTGAAGGAAAGAAACCCTCACCCTACTCACATCACATCAATCTAGAGTTACAAACTCGCCCAAGAGAGACACAAGGTTAGGTGGCACTAATCTAACAAGTTTTTTTTTTTTTTTTTTTTTTTTTTTTTTTGGTACTTTCACATTGCTTTTGGAACCTCTAGGGTAATCCACCATACTAAATTCATCCATCATTTTCGAATCACATTCATGACCTGGCCCGAAGTTCACAAGCACATACATAGAGAAACGCCCCCTAATCAGCACAAGCAAAGAGGGAAAACAACCCTCAAGCCCTTCCATACATTTACAACACCTTACGCCTCATATTTATACATATATAGGCGAGACACAAACCTAACGCACCATTCCGAATAGCTACTTACTTTCTAGGCTAGCACCAACGTAACTCACTTCTCTTTCTTTTAAGAAGTTACTAGCAGCATATAACCCAGGCCTACACCTCAATAAACAACAACAATCGCATCATTGTGGTCTTTCGCTATAGACCACATCCACGAATCTCGAGCATGAACTTATGCCCCGGTACCAGCATTCCTAAACTAGAACTTTACATAACTGTAGCCCATACATGTGCTAGCGGCATATAGCCCTCCATCCCTTTAATCCAGAATTCAGTCCCCTAAACACGATAGAAAAATTAGGATGACCAATAACCCTCCACTCACATTCGAGCCCGTCTGAAGCACATTAAACATGCCCAGTTATCTGCATTATTCTGAACAAACGAAACACGAACAAGATCCTGAGCACTGCATACCTTTAAGGTGTTCTAATTCAGCCACTAACCCAAACCAACAACTCTGGCGCCCTGCATACAGTCAACTCATCCACATCCCAAGAAAGCTAAACCTCAGCTAACCACTCAAGTGTTTCAAACAATCTATACTTAGCTAAACACCCCAACATCACATGTAGACCCTACTTAACCACTCATGATCATTCAGGTTAATCAAATATCCAATACTTTCATGCTTTCAGTAAAACTACAGTCATAGCCATTTAGGTATTCCAAGGCTCATTCCAATAACCAAGCGCTAATAAGTTAATTCCAGAAATCACACATATGACAGATACCCCTTGAATACTACATTATCAACCACGACTATAGCCACCCACTCAATTCAATCATTGAATTCCTGAAAATACTATGCTCTGGCACATATTAAAAAGAAAGTATATTCATAGGCATCCAGTCACAACCTCGAGCAAAAAGACTCATTTATGATCCTACACATGCTAACTGCAATCACTTGATACTTTAAGCCCCTATTTCCAATTTTAGCCACAACTTAGGCCATTTTAGCTGGAAACCACATTTGAACAGATCACTTCCCATTACATGCTTCATAAACATGGTTTTTAAGCATACTTTCACAATTCCCAAAATTATCAAACATACATCAAATTTAAATAGAAACTTAAAGGGGTTTAAATTCAAATGACTACTTACTCAAATTACTCCAAGATTCAAGGCGGCCTAAAACTCGAACGCTTGATCCTGAATCGCCAAATGAAGTCCCAAAATAGCACCTTACTTGCTGAAATTGATGTCAAATTGGTCCGAACTCGACAACCTGGCTTCCAAACGCAATGGGTAACCTTGAACAAAGTCCAATAAATCCAATATATCTTACCCAAATCAACGTTTCCGCTCGCTGGACAGTAGCTCAAACAATCCAAATTCATCCAAAACGACCTTCAATTGCAATGAGTATTCTATATTAAAATTCAAAACATTATGGGTTAGTTTCAAATCACTAAATTAGCCTACCAATTTAATCTTACAACCCATAAATCACTTCGAATTGTTGTTGGAACACTTACTCACTTCAAATTGGAGTTGTTCAAGGCTATACAACTTTGGGCTTGTCAGAAATTCGACTCTGAATCAATAACACTCTTGCTGTTTGTACAAAACCAAGAGGGAGAGAGAGAAGGATGGTGGCGCGTGAGCTTGCAGCAGGCGACGTGCAGACGGACGAAGTGGATGCTGGGCGAACATGAGCTGCATTAGTGCTCAGGGTGCGGCGGCAATGGGTTGCTTCTCGGATCTGGATGGCAGGACGGGAAGAGCATACGACCGTGGACGACAGTGTGGAGATGGGTTTTCGGGTAAGCCAAAAACTTGAGAGAGAGAGAGGGTATGGAGAAGAAGAAAGAGGTATGGAAGAAGGAGAGAAGAGAGATGCTTATCTCAATTTTTTTAAAAAAAAAAACAAAACCAAATTTTGTCCTCAACCAACTTCTTTAATTCCAAATATGCCCCTTTTCAACCTCTCAAATTCCAATTAGCTCCAAAATCAAAAGGCTTATTTGAGAATTAAACCAAATAAATTCCATAATTTCGAAATTAACGCCTGTGAATAAGCCGGGCATTACAATTTATGTCCAAAGTGGATAATATCATACAATTGTGGAGATATGTGGAGGGTTGTTGTCCCTAACAACACTTTTCTCGTTCTATTTAGTCTTTCTTTATATGGGTTATCAAATCTAATCTTTATGACAAATGTATAATTGCTTGGATTGAGCTATGCATTAATGTTCTCATAGTAACATTTCTCAACAATTATTTTTCTTTCGCTTATATGATGTCTTTTGCAACTCAATTTTTTTTTAGCTATTTGTCAGCTCTAAAAATATTTTTGGTGTAAATCATATTTTGGTTGTTTATTTTTCATTATTTATTTTTCTATTTTTATATGCTTCAATTGTATTTAAAAAATATTTTTTTTTGGTGGTTCAACAATATATGGGGTGAGGACTTGAAACTTTGGTCTCTTGGTCAAGATTATAATGCTTTAACTAATTGAGCTATACTTTGGATTGACTTTGACAAATTGCTTTGAAACCTTTATTTTTAATATAATACTATATGTGAATACATTTCAATAACTTATAATATAATTCAATTATGTGATATATATTTTAATTAAATAGAATAAAAAAAATTAGTGATGAGAACCAAAATAAATTTTAATATAAAGTTAAGAAACCAAAATAAAATAAAGGTCAAAATATAGCTTTAGTAGTTTCCTCTTTAAGTTATTGAATATAGCCATTAATGTGAAATGAGTCAACAATTTTTTATAAGAGACGAAATTTCTAATATAAGAGACGAAATTTCTAATATATCATTAAAAAAAATCAATAAAATATAAAATTATATCAACAAAATATCATGTTTGTAGACATAGACCTAGTTTGGGATTGCTGTAGATTTTAAAAATTGTTGATAACTGTGCTTTTAAAAAAATAAGTTGTAATATGAAGTAAATTAGTGTTCGGTAGATTTCAACTTTAAATTACCTGAGAAAACATGCTACAAGGTTTGGTAAATGTATACTAAGGCCTCATTTGATAACAATTTCGTTTTTAGTTTTCTATTCTTGAAAATAGTCCTTGTGTTTTTTCGCAGTTTCTTTAATGTGGGTTTCAACTCTCTTATAGAAACATTTGAATTCTTTGCCAAATTTCAAACACATAAACGAGTTTTCTAAAACTATTTTTTTAGTGTTAAAAAATTGACTTAGATTTTGAAAACATTTTTAGAAAGTAGATAAAATTTTTTTTAAAAAGAAACTCATAGGTGGAAGTAGTATTTATAAGTTTAATTTTTTAAAAAAAAAAAACTAAATGATTATCAAACGGGCCTTAAATTTTTGTGATATAATTGTAGCATCTAAAATAGACATACTATCAAAATTTTCATAAATTTATTTGGGTGATAATTTATAATTCTTAAATTTTGTTTAAAAGTTTATTTGCTTTCAATTTAAATTTAAATTTTATTTGCTGCAAACTATTTGTTACGTATTAAGAGAAACAACTATTATAAAGTATTGTAATTGAAAAAAAAAAACATTATGGTATAATTTCCTTTAAAAAAAAATTGTTTGCATTCAACCAATTAGTTTTGAAAAATTAGGAGATAAAATTTGGTTTGTGTGAGAAAGATGCTAGATAAAACCAATCTTACTTTCTTGAAGGATAAAATTGAAAATGTAAATTTTAATAAGAAGAGATATCTTATTTTATGGCATCCATCTTTAAAAGCCACGAGGAATAAATTATGTGCATGAAGGTGTTTTAAAAAGTGATTTTAAATGAATTCATTCACAATCAATTTTTGTTTTTGACAATATATAAGGTGGGAGATTCGAACCTTTGACCTCTTGGTCAACGATACAAGTTGTATGTTAGTTGAGCTATATTCATATTGGTTATTTACAATCAAATTTAACAACTACAAAGAGTGGTTAAGATTCTTTCATAATTACATTTAACGTTCTCAAAATCAATTCCAAACGTACGCAACTATAATATTAACACCGTAAATCTTTTACTTATTGAAAAATGATAAAATTCTTATTTACCAATTTCTTGTTAGAGTGTTTAATATTATGTGTTAGAGTATTTAATATTATGTTATTTACTTTATGTTTATCTTCTTCATGTATGATATTATTGTGGTTTAAACCCTAATGGCAGCCTCAATTTTCTATCCATTTCCTATCTTCTTCTCCAAGAGTTTCATATCCTTCAACATGGTATTAGAGCCTAGATATGGGTATCTTTCTTCTTCCTTCTTTAATCTCCAACAACAACAATGGCGAAGACCATTTTCGAAACGTCCAAAAGAGACCTTTGCCAACGAGAAAAGCCGTGTTTGGTAACCAACATGGCGAAGTTGAGATATGAAAAATCAAGAAGACGCCAAAGGCCAAGAAGCGCCATGTAGAGAAAAAGCCGGCAGAGGAGAGGACCGAGTAGAGTGTCGACTCACAAATCTACTTCTTCAAGAATCTTTCAAACTTGCTTGCTACAACAACATGGTATCTTTCTCCTTCTTCTTTCTTCAAACAAACCCTTCTTTTTCTAAACTCTTTTTCTAAATCTTCTTCTTCCTCTCCAAAGTTGAATCTTCCTCCCTCATTCTCCAAAAAAAAAAAAAAAAAAAAAAAAAAAAAAAAAAAGAGGGAGAAAAAGGAAATCTTCTCTCAAAATCATATCTTCATCTTCTTTCTCTCTAAAATTCCAATATAGCCGACGTCTCCACCACCGCGATGGCCATCGGCGAGCAACCCAACCCTCTTTCGCTCTTCTTTCCTCTCTTTGTCTCTCTATTATTTCCTTGTCTTTTTGGCTTCTCTCCAACCCACTCTTCAAGGCCAAGAGGCCCAAAATCCTTCTTTTTTAAAACCTTAATTTCCTGTTAAAAAAAAATATATGTTTTTCTCTCTCCTTCTTTCTCTCACTTCATTTATTTGTCTTCAAACGGAGGACATAAATCACTCTCTTTTCCTCTATCTCCAAACTGAGGACACTTTTTCTTTCTCAACCATCTCTCCTTTCATTAAATGCATGCTATCAAATCTCCCCCCTTTCCAATACCATAAAGCACTCTCTTTTGTCTCTTTCCTCGTTTCTCTTACCAAAAAAATCAATTTCCCTCCTATCTCTCTCTTCTTTAATATCTTCTCTATTTTTAAAATATTGTTTCTCTCTCTTCATTTATTTTATACCATCATTTCAAGTTTATCTCTTCAATTCATGTCCTTTTTTTTATTATTTATCTCCTCTTACACGTTAAATCTTCACTTAAAAAAAAAATTCTATTTCCCTTTTGATTAATCCTTTCAGTCTTTCTTTATTTTCTCTTGAACTTCTTTACCTTCTCATCCATCTCCACCGGTTGAACATACTCTCTCTGATGATTAAGCTCCGAATCGTTTTAACGACCCATTCGCTTGCGGGGGGATGTTAGAGTCTTTAATATTATGTGTTAGAGTATTTACTTTATGTTTATCTTCCTCATGTACAAGCCCATTGGGCTCTCTACCATTGTATTGTTCACTAGTATTTATAGTTTGTTATGCAATGATATTATTGTGGCTAAAACCCTAATGACAACCTCCATTTTCTCTCCATTTCCTCTCTTCTTCTCCAAGGGTTTCATATCCTTCAACATTTCTATACTTTTTACGAAATTCTAAAGATATCTATTAACATCGATATTATTGGTAATATCGATCTCAACATTCTCATCGATATCGACATCGACATTTAAAACTACCTTAGACATAGAACTAACCACCATCCCCACCTAGAGTGCAAGAATAATTTTTGCAAAATTTTGCAATAAAATAATAAAGTTTTGATAGGAAAGTTAAAAAGTTTCCCCATACGTTACATTTGCTTGTATCATTACTACGACACCGTACAATTGGTACACACTCTTTCTCTCTCTACTCTATTTATTTACTTTTATATTTTTCTAGAGAGAAAGATTATGAAATGTTGAAAACGACACGTCGTTTCGTATGATTCGTGGCTTGAACGTTGTCACTCTTAGTTTTGCGCCACGTGTCCCCACGACATGCAAGTTTCCACCAATCACATTCATTCTTTATGGCGTCGATGATTAACTCATCCGCCTTTGCATCACCGACACATGAGAATTTGCCAAGTGTAAAGATTTTCGGTCACCCAGTAACCACTGTGAGTCATGGTCAAATTTCTTGCATGGATCTCAAGTACGTACCCTTAGCCCTTCGATTTGGTATGTGAAGTTAATTAGGGCTCGTTTGATAACATTTATGTTTCCTGTTTCTTGTTCCCGTTTCTCATTTTATAAGAAACATACATGTTTGATAAACTATCATGTTTCTTGTTTCTAAATATTTAGAACATTTCTAAAAAAAAGGACAAATTTTGATAAACTACAAAAAGTAATTTCTCAAATTTTGTTTTTGTTTTTTTTCATGTTTCATACATATATCCCTATTTCTCTTTTCCTTTTCAACACCCATCACTCCCCATTCTCTTCTTTCTCTCTCTTCCATTCTATTTTTTTTTCTTTCAATACTTTTTTATCTTTTCGTTTTTTTCTTCTTTTTATTTTTATCTTTTTGTTTATTTCTTTCTCTTCTCTCTTCTTTCTCTCTCTTCTATCATAATCTTTTTTCTTTTAATAATTCTTTTTTTTCTTTTTTCTTTTGTTTATGTTTTTCTCCTCTCTCATTTCCTTTTTTTTTTTTTTTTTTTTACTTTCTATTAACGAGCTTTTAGTTATTATTTTCTATTTAAATATCTATTATTTTTCCTTTTGGTACAATTTTAATTTTTTTTATTAAATAAATAAACTAATAATGTATTTCATGTTTACCATTAAATGTATATATATATATATATATATATATATATATATATATATCTTTTTCTGATTTTACTTTCGTGTATTATTGGCTAATGCATTTTTAAAGAAAAAAAATAAAAATAAAGTTTATTATTAACTTAAAGAAATGTGAGTATGCTCGATTGTCTAGCCTTAGAAAATTTACAAATTAGTCTAATTGAACTAATTCGTGTAAGCCAAAATCGTTTAACGTGAATTGATTGAAGTGAGAAATGACATTGCAAATCAAATTTGAACAACATTTGAAGGATAAATTTTTTATTATTATTATCATTAATTTTGTGTTGGGCCTGAATAAAATACTATAAACTCTTTATAATTGTTTTATATTTATTTTAATGCATGTTATGTGTTTTATTATATTATATGTACTAAATTTTATTTTTACTAAAAAACAAGAAACAAGAAACAACTATCAAACACATGTCTATTTATGTTTTTTTTTAAAGAAACAAGAAATAGAAATAGTTATCAAACATGTTTCTATTTTTAGTTTTTATAAAACAAGGAACAGGAAACAAGAAACGAAAATAGGAAACAGGAAACGAGAAACGAGAACGTTATCAAACGGGTCCTTAGGTTTTGTTTTTATTCTTCTTTTCACCATTGTATGCCCTCTCACATGCATGTGGGTCATCCCTCAATTTGTTTTCTTTTTATTATTCCGATTCTTTTTTGTTATTATTTGAAAATTATGAGAAAACAAAAATAATGACGTGATTTATTAGTTATGTGTCTAGTTAGGAACTCAATTTTTGTTTTATGAAACTCTATGAATATTACGTCAAAAATAATTCTTGGCTGGGTCCATGATCGAGCCATATGATGAGACTAAAATATCATCATATTATTATGCCTAAATCATGTTAGTTTGTTAGGTTTTTATGTGTTTATTTGATTATTTTGTAGGTAATCGGACAAGATAATCATTTTGGAGCATTTGCATCCAACCAAGGTTAATTTGAGCTAATTTGGAGGTCATTGAGAAACCGAGGAAGAAGTAGAAGTGAAATGACCAAATTTCCCCTATAAAGAGGGTCGCAACTCCCAAAGGAGCGTCGCAATGCTGGAGCATCGAGCAAAGAGGCAATATGTCATAGAACAGGGTACTTGATACTGTAGCTTTGCAACGTTATCCGCAGTGTTGCAACACTACCACCTGGAGTATAAAACTTTTTTTTTCATGCCCTAGGTTAGAAGTTCTGATTTGGTTCGCCAAAATGAGACTTTCTTAGATAGTTTCTCCCTAATTTTCTTAGTTGTAGGCTAGATTAGGTGTTTTGATCCATCTATGGGTTCGCTAGTCGAGATTTTGGTCTCTGGCTGAGTAGAAATGTCGATTCGGAGGAGATCGTAGGGATTTTCAATGTAATGCCATGAGGTTCTGTACTTAATATATTTAAATTTCTTGCAATGAATGTCTTTTGCTTCTTTATTTTCATTCCTAAGCATATTCGTAGGTAGGCCTGACAACCCTATATGCGTCCAGCATGCTTAGCCTAGCTATGTGTAATCTTGAGTTCGTTTGAACATATCGAGAGAGCGTTTAGTTTGAGTAGCAATAGGACTTAGGTTCGATGAGTTTGAGAACTTAATGCGGTCATGAATGAGTTAAGAAATCTAGTTCAAAAGAAGTAAAAAGTGTAAGGGTTAATATGAACTCGCCACTTAGATTAGTTTGAGCATCCCATTAAATCTAGTAATTCTTAGGGCTTAAACGATTAGTCTTGAGCATGGTAGGCTGCGACCGTGGCTCGGATTAGTATCATCCCCAGTTCAGGATTAGTTTTGGGTTTAATTGGCTTCTTGATTAATTAAATTGCACTAGGAGTTGTTAGAAGCTCTCTAGGGTGTCCCATTGGGCTTGTGGGTGCATTCAAAGCAAGAAATTCATCTTAGAATTACCTGTGATTGGTATTTTTACATTGAACCCCATGTGACCCTTTTGAATTGGTACATAGGTGAGATCCTATTTTTATTCACTTTCAGTTAAGTTTTCTGTCTCTTTATGTTTTGTTTAATTCCCTCATCTAGTTCATGTCAATAAGAATCCCAATTAAGAGAAATCAATTTTAGTTCGATTCCCTGTGATTGACTCTGGCCACTTATACTGCAAATTATTTGTGGTTCGGTTTATAAATGTATTTGATTGTGTGTGACGAGCACTTTCACCATATAAGTGAGGAGGAAATTATATATACAAAAAGTTTGGCTTATTTGCTCGACATGACAACTCATGATCAAACTAGTAACACCCCTAAAGGATATTGTGAGCTTGTTTACAATGCTAGTTAGCTAAACATGAGTTGGATAAAATATTATCAAAGTGACAAAGGTCAATGGTTTCCTTTTGCTTGAGTTTGTTTAACCGAAGAATTTCTTCAACTCAACACATGGTAACATACGACCCCATGTCACTTCCTTGCCTATTGACTGAGTTAATCATGATATATCACTTTAAAAATAGTAGGAAATGTAGTAGAGGCATACTAAAAAGTGAAGAGTGGACTCAAAGACAAACATTTGCCTTGTACAAGTTACTTGCAAACTATACTAATGATCATATTGGTAGGATACAATGACTTAAAAGAAACAAACAAGACTATATGTAGTTGAATGAATGAGAAATTTTTATACACAAATTAACTATACTAGAGTAGAAACAACCAAAACTAGAACTCAAATAATAATAATAATCATATAACCAAAACTTAAAATATCATTAATTAGTAAAAAAAAAACCTAAAATCATTAGAAGACTAATAATGATTTTATCATTAAATATAACTACTCCATTTACAACACGTATATAATTTACAAGCAAGAATAATACAAATGGTAAAAAACTTTTCACATCCTAACTAGTTATAAATATATTTTTCAAATTTTCTCATACATATATCAAAATCCAATCAATATTTTCTTCACAAGATAGAGAAATTTTGTATTTGAGGTACTACGTTCTTTTACTATCATATATTTAGGGCATGCTTATAAGTGATTTTGATTATTTCAAAATCATTTTTAAACATGCCTTTAATTTGATTATGGACTGCTTTTTCAAACACCATGTTATGGGTGAAATTGGACCAACAAGAATGAGTTGGCTAAAGGGTTGCAACGAAGGGCCAAATGAGGAAAGAAGCCCAATACGAAGTCAAAACGAATTGAAACTGACAGGGGACCGGCCCAGGACGAGAAGGGACGAAGAAACGGGCTTGGGTCGAAGCTCAAGCCTGTGGTCGGCCTCGGCCTCTGTCGAGGGCGACCACATAGCAAGGCCCCTGCCTCCTTTGGGGCTTTACCTCGATCTCTCATGGAAGGGATGAAGATACAAGCTTGGGCCAAAGCCCAAGCCCTTGTTAGGCCTCGGCCCCGACCACATGGCAAGGCCCACTTTTGGGCCTTGCCTTAGTCCCTCATGGCTCGTAGACTCCCAGTCAAGCTCCGTTCGATCCTTTTATTCCCAGTTGAAGACAAAAACCCACGAAAACCCTAATTATGAGGTATTTAAGTTTTCTCTTCAGGAAAGAGCAAGGTAAGTTCATTCTAGCCTGCAATACTCTCTTAGAACACCTAATTCTCTCTAACTTAAGCATCGGAGCCTGTGTGACCTACATCACATCGGTGTCCAGAGTTTTCTTGTCTTGCAAGCCATGTTCTTTCCCCAAGAATACAAATTCACTATCGTTGTCACATAGAGGTCAGGTGAGATTTTTCCTTTCCAAAAATTGGCAACAACACACCACATTAAACGTTGATGCATGTAGAACTTTTGATAATATTTTATTTTGTTTTTATTTTTAAATTTTACAAGTCATTGGATGATGCATGTAGACTGACTAAACCAAAATGTCCATATTTAAAGTGCATATAGTTGGCCCATTATCCAAATTTAAGTGAAACTTGATTGGATAAGTCCAAAAATAATCCCATCAAGATGACAGTTCTGCTGTCCATATTCAAAAATAAATTATGCCCTAAAGCCTCGTAATTAATGATTTATTTAATAATTAATAATAATTTTGATTAATTTAGTTGCAATATAATATTATTCATTATATGAAAAATTCAAGGTTATTAGTGTAATCTTGAACAGTATGTGATTGACATACGAGAGGATCATGTTCAAGAAATAACCTAAAGGGTCATAGTATATGGATAAGATTGGGTGCCTTATCCTGGTAACACTATTGATACAACCCACTTTGTAATAGTTACAAATGATTTGATCAAAATCATTCATGTAGAGACATGTGAGTGAGGGTATCTTATACATTGAGTTTGTATAAGACTGGACCATGAAATATTTAATCTCTCTTTATAAATCAGTTAATTAAGAAGATTAATATTTCATCAAGATGATCATATACATCTTGATTTTAATCTTGAGTGAGTTATGAACTGCCAATGAGGACTTGTCCTTTGATTTGCATGGGTGAGAGTTGCTTTTGTAGTTGATTTAATATGTCTACCATTTTGGGGATTTGACCAAATAAGGAGCTGGGAACATAATCTCACAAGATGAAATTCACTCATTCCCATATAGGGTAAGTAGATGAGTAGTCCCGTTAAGTCTGATTTCAAGACTTGAACAATGGGGCCCCACCCTCTCTCACTTACTCGAGAGGGGCTTAGTTTATGGTTGGATCATAAACAAATTGTGCATTAGAGGATCAGTGGTACTTAAGGTGCAAGATGTAATTATAGGGGTCAAACGACTTGTGACCCAGTTGTAATTACAAACAACTCGTGAAGGATTGACTTGCATGTAATGGTTATATTCATGGACACAACTTGTCCTAGAGCGCATAAGAGTGCAACTTCAGGTTTATAGTGGAGTGACCTATAGTTAATGAATAAAAATTAATGAATTAAAGAGTTTAATTAATTAATTTTGTATCATTGGAACTTATAATATGTAGGTCCATAAGGTCTCCTTGCTAGCTCATAGTAACACTAAAAGATCAATTTAGTTGAAAGAAAATTTTGAAATGTTCAAATTAATATTTAATTTGAAATGTTCAAATTCATATTTTATATATTATATATATTAAATATAAAAGAGGAAAATATATTTATTGTATTTGATATATTAAATATTAAAATAATTAATGTATATTAGATACATTAAAGAAAAGATATTTATAAAATTTGAATAAGATTCAAATAAATAAATATCGTAGGAGATTTGAATGAGATTCAAATAAGTATAAGATATATTTTAATATATTAGATATTAAAATATAATAATTTTAATTATGACAAAGATTTTCCCTTGGTTTCTATAAATAGGACCCTTGGGTTGAGTCTTTAGACATAAAACACATCTCCTCAATAGAGAATTAGAGAATTCTCTCTAGATATCTTCCTCTCCAATCCCTTGTGGATTTTCTTTCAAGAGCCTCCCACAAGCCTTGGTCTTGTGTTTGAGTCAAAGGAAGAAAGACTTTGTAGAGAAGATAAAGACCTGTCAAAAATATCTCCATATTTACTCAAAATAAGTTTGCTTAATCTTATTTTTTTTAGTTTAATTTTAAATAAAATCAAAGACGATCTAATGCTTCAGCTGCAAAGTGAAACGTTTATTCCTTTCAATTGATATCAGAGAGGTCTTTGAATTTTATTTAGAATTAAGGGTTTGTATGGTGGGTATTTTAATTTCATATATGTGATATATGTGATTTGCAAATTGATTGTTTAGGCTATTTGGCATTAGCTTTATTGTTTTGATTAGATCAATTGTAAAACCCAAAATGGTTAGGATTTGTTGTAATTGTTGAAACGAAAACCCAAAAGGGTTAGGATTTGTTGTAATTGTTGAAAAAAATCATTCAATTCAAATGTATTTCTTGAAGTCAGCTGCTGCAATTGAAAATTTAGGGTTTCTAAATCCTAGATTTGAAATGGTCAAATCAAGGAAGATAAGGAAGACCAAGATATGTCTTGAATTTAAATTATTGTAATTTAAATTGTTTTCAATTTCTTAGGATATGCCAAATATGCCGGTCAATTTTACTAGTTTTAATTTAATTATGCATGTGAAGTATGTTTTAAATTATTTGATTATTGCATAAAATATATGTCATTTAGATTAAAATCCTACCATAGGTTAAACATTATCATGCGTCTTAATTAATTTTGAGATTTGAGTTTAAGATCGCTTACCTCATTTACCTGATCGAGTGTAGAAGGAGATGGCCCTCTAGTTCCGAATTGTTGCAAGTTTTCAGCCATATTGCCAATGAGTTGTTTCGCCTCTATGGGCATCTTGTCAACCAAAGCTCCACCATTTGCCGCATCAATCATGGAGCGGTTGTTCAATTGGAGTCCCTCATAGAAGTAAGTAATGAGCAAATGATATGAAATTTGGTGATTTGGGAAGCTCGCACACAATCTCTTAAATCGCTCCCAGTATTCATTCAACGTCTCACCGGTTATACTGTAGATGTCCTTTCTCAGGTTGGTAGCTCGAGATGCTGGGAAGAACTTCTCTAGGAAAAGCTTCTTCATGGCGTTTCACGTTGTAATCGACCCTGGTGGAAGGAAATAAAGCCAATCCTTTGCCTGATCTTTCAGTGAAAATGGGAATGCTCTCAGATTAATTTGCTTTTCGGTGACTCCATGTGGCTTCATACCTAAACACACTATATGGAACTCCTTCAAATGTTTGTGCGGTCTTCACCTGCACTAGCACGAAAAATAGGGAGTAAGTGTATAAGATCGGGTTTGAGTTCAAACTCACCTTGAGTTTCAGGATATGTGATGCACAGGGGTTGCTCATTAAGGTTTGGGGTGGCGAGTTGCTTAAGTGCTTGCTCTGCCATCCCTTATTCTTCTGACGATTCTTCCAGATTTGATAATTCACCAAGATCAATGAAGAAATCGCATTCCTCTTCACGCCAACTTTCTCTCATTTCTCTTCTAATTCGCCGCTATTCTCAAGTAATTTCTGCAAAAAATTGAAGTCCAACTTCTCGTGAAGAGCGAGTAAACATGCACGAACAAGAGAGATATTAGTCAAACAAAAAGAATCCAAATTAAACAAGAAAAATACTAAAAACAAATGTTTGCCTCTCCGGCAACGGCGCCGATTTGATCGAGCTCGTCAGACTCGTCATATAAAATTTATAAACTGAACCAACTAATATTTTGCAATATAGTGGCCAGGTCAATCCACAAGGAGGCGTGAGCATAATTTTAGTGACTAGCTTACTCAATTTGGATTCAAAGTAACCAAAAAGGGGGGTTGGTGCTTCATTAAATAATTAATGCAAGGGAAAATAAAATGCATGAAAGAGAATGAGAATAAAAGCAATGAAAATTAATAGACTAACCAGACGATTCTTAGGATCACGTCAAGATGGGATTCATTAACACCAATCATTAGTTACAAAAGATAGAGTAGTTTCATGCTTGATTATACTTACACGTCCGAATTAAGCACAAACAGAATTCTAATTAATCCTAGTGCAGTTTAATTAATCAAGTGCTAATTAAACCCAAAATCAATCTAGAGCCGGGGACGGTACTAATCCTAGCCTGAGATTGTCACGTGCCATACTTTAGACCAATTGTTTAAGCTCTAGAGTTAATTAGAGACATTGAATTGCTCGAACTAACCTATGTGGCAAGTTTAAATTAGCTCTTACACTAACTACCTCTTTAGGCTATAAAATCTTTTTGTCATTCATGACCACTCACAGCTCACAAACTCCTCGATTCTAATGCCTAATGCTTACTTAAACACATGCTAAGATAAAGGCAAAATATGCATAGCAAAGCTAAGCTAATTCAACGCGTTAAGGGTTGTCAATCCCAACTACGAATACGCTTGGGAATGAAATCAAAGAGGTAAAAGATAAACAAGCTGAAATGAAATTGCATTAATAACAAAACCTCATGGCGTTACAAGTAAATCCTGACGATCAATGTTCATTATTTGCATTCACTAAGCTAAACTAAGGATTAGGAATGAAAATACAAAGGAAAAAGGGTGAGGAGAGAGAAAAATGGAGGTTGTTCATCAATTCTCCTCTTGGCATAAAATGGAAAAGATGCTTTTATAAAAGTCAACGTAGCGTCGAGAAGCTGTCCTTAATTAGACCAACATCCTTGGGGCTCGCCGTAGCGTTGACCTGCGCTCACTGTTCAAGCGTCGAGACGCTATCCCTAGCGTCTAAACACTTGGGACATCATCTCAACGCTACCCTGCACCTTGACATTTTGTCTTTCAGATTCGAGCAAGGGCTCTGTGGAGCGTCTCGACACTGCTCCCTAGGGCATCTTGGTCATTTCTTCTCCAAATATTCAATTAGGGTTCTCATGACTTCGGGGTAAGCTTGAATCAATCCCGAACACTCCAAAAAGCTCAAAAAAAGTTCAATAAATTCCGAATTGCTCCTTGGATTAATTTACCTACAAAATAGGGAATTAAGCACGTTAAATCAGTTAATACCACAAGATTTAGGCATAGAAATTTAGGACTTTTTGAGTCCTATTATAGGTCACACTTACAAAGGGCTCATTAAGGTTGTTAATGATGTCCTTGACTAAACTAATGGTAACTAAATATTATAAGAATAAGAATTATTCTGGTATAATACTTGGTTGAGATTGTCTCAGTTTTGTGAATGAACACTTGACCTACCATACAGCGGCACTTGTTCTAACTCACTAAAGTGCCATAGCATTAGAAATGATTTATAGTGTTCATTTTTCAAATTATTTTATTTCTATGCTAAAATTGAATGGATAATTGTTTGCATAATGCTAAATTATATATTTTATATATTTCAATAGAATGTCAGTTTTTCTCATAATTTTTAATTTTATTACTGATAATTCAAAATTGAGAAAATTTTATTACTTGGAAAAAGTGACATTAACACTATAATGGCGGTGTAAAATATTTATTTGTCTTTATTGAGAAATGTTCTCAAAACCTATTGCCAACGCTAATCGAATTGTTCATGAAGCACAATCAAAAGTAAATGAGATAGGTTGTATGTATCTCCTAGTTGACATGTTAGATGCCAAGCTTAGAAAGTTTAAAAAAAATGACAACAACATATGAGATATTGAAGTTAATAGAAGCTAACTTTAGATAATTGTTTAAATGATCTCGAATTTAACTATTACAACAATCCAAGAAAAAAACAAATGACTGAAGCTATATATAAGGAAATGGTTCTTAAATTAGTCAAGACAATCATAATAAGGGAAAATTTTCAAATACCTCTATGGGAAAAAGAATATAAATGAAAGTAAATTTGATTTACTAGAATTTTGGTGGAATATAAATAACGCCACTGATCAGTGCTTTTCGCTGCACGCAAGTGCTTGTGATCGAAGTAATAAAAACTGGAGTACTCCAGAGTATCGTACCCAAGGGAACGGGTTTTAACAAAATCTACTAAGACGACACAAAATTTGTTCGCAAAATGCAATTGCGGTAACCAATGGTGTAAAAATGATTGAGGTTGGTTTGTTAAGAAAATAAGTAAAAAAATCAATGAGTTAAAATAGGGATTCAAGTGATTCAAGCACCTTTGGAAAAATGCTATTCAAAATGCAATTGCAATCTTGACTAAACATGTGAAAACTAAGTAAACTAAGTTCAACTCCTATTCAATTTTGATTCAAAATCTTTAGGAGACTAAGTGATTAAACCTATATGTCTATGGCTAATCTAACTTAGATACTTTCGAATACAACTGTAGTGGTTTTGGAGTCTCGCCCTATGTCTAGGGTCAATGTTCAGAACTTATTTCTAAGCCTTTTCCTCCATTGTTTTTGTGACATCGGCTTTCCCTTAACTCTTTCGATATTAAGTTCAAGCTGGACAAACAATCACTAGTTGGCTGACTAGGTTTACCCAATTCTAAATTCAACAAAAGCAAATAAAGTTCACATGCTAGCTAGATTGATTATGCTTTAGAGCTTTTACATTTTTCCTTAGGGCCTTCACCAACTTGAACCCCTAAAGAAAATTTAGCTCATTATGGAAGAATTAAAGACCCACAAATTAATTGCTATAAAGCTAATATAAAAAAAAAACAAATACAGAAATTTAATTTCAAACTAATAAGGTAATTCAAACTGCATTTACGAGGATTATTTTGATGTTAACTCAACCTAATAACTCAAGATGATGCAAAAATTCAAAGACAACACTATTTTTCTACCAAATTATCAAAAACAGTGAAGTACTCAGTGGAAAAAATTCAACCTTGTGGAAAAGAAAACTCCAAAAATTAATAAGCTTATTATAAGAGATGAAGGAAATCGAATTCTCGGATTCAATGGTTCATTCAACTTCAACAACATACAAGGAAATTTGACTAAACAGAGTCCAACTCTATAACTAAAATTGAGCAGAGAATAAAGGCTTAAAAACAGAATGGAATTGAACAAAACAGAGTAACAAAACTCATATAAATTCTTTGCTTTCATCGAACCAAAATTCCTTCACAGGCAATTGGATCTTTACCTCCTCAAACCTTCGTTGAGGAGGGATCAAACTCAGAATTTAAAGAGCAAAAGTACAAGAATGAAATGCTAAAAAGAAAACAGAAAAATGAAGATAAAAGTTGTTGTCCTAAAATCTAAAAAAAAACAAAAAAACAGAGTATAAATCCGAAAAAATAGAGTCTGAAATCGATGCCCTTCTTCTTCATTTTTCCTCCCTTTTATAGATATTTCGAGGCCTTTTCTTTCCATCTTGGGGCTCCTTTATTCTTGGGTAGACTTTGGGCGTGAATTTAGGCTGGAATTTCTCCAATAAATCGAGCGGATTTCGTGGGTCTTGGTGAATTTTCGTATTTTTCTGCATTGATGGATAAATCCAGAAAATGCAATTGCATTTTTCCCTTCTTGTTCATCACTTTGACTTCCCAAGGAAATGCAATTGCATTTCATTTGCATTTTCTTCACATCTGCACAAAAAATCAATTTAAGCCAACTTTCTTGCATCTTTTCAACTTAATTCTTCTTTTATCGTACTCCAACAAGCTTTCATGAATTTATTTAAAAGTGTCATTTTTAGCTTGCTCGTTATTCAACAAAATACGCAAAACTGGCAAGAACAACTTAGTTTTAGAGTTAAATAATCCTCATAACTGAGAATTATCAGCCACCTAGATAGTCGATATAAGATCTCCTATCAAGATTTATTATTCATTACATTTAATATATAATTCTTAGAAAATACTTAACATGTAGAATAGTTTCTACAAGTTGGCACCAGGAAGCCCATCTTAGTTAGTGTAGTGGGAGACATTAAAATGTCATTAAATAATAATTGTTGTTTAATGCTAAATATGGTATTTTTAGTAACCGTAAGAGAAATTCAATTTCTCAAACTTTATTATTAAAAAGTTCATATAGTATGAATTACTTTGAAGTATTAAAGGTTATATTTTCAAAATTGTTTGAAAATACATTCAGATGAAAATAAGAATAATTTGTATATATTAAAATATTGACATATAATATACTACAAAATACTGAGATATTCAGGATTATATAATCCATAATAGAACGACATATTGTTTTCTCTTAAAAGGTGATACTTGACTTTGACATTTTTGGTAGATTAACATCAACTTGAATTGAATGAAAAGACTAATAAGAGGTAATTCTCTAAAAGTTAGAGTTAATTATTTTACCTGTTTGTAAATCTTGCTTTTTATGCAAGATAATCATTGAACCTTTATTGGATAAGGCTACAGGGTCAAAGAATACTTTGAGCTTACACATTCTGGCCCAAGAGGTTTGATGAATATATAGGCCAAATAAAGTTATGAATATTTCATTTCTCTCGTTGATGATCACTCAATGTACTTTACCTAATACAACATAAGTCTAAATTTTTGAAAAATTCAAGAAAATTAAGGCTAAAGTTGAAAATCAATTAGGTAAATCTATCAAGACATTACGATCAAATCATAATAGAAAGTGCAAGAATCTTACGTACTAAGATTAGTTGATGGAAAGTGGGATTGTATCCCAACTCTTAATACCAAGTACAATTGTGTGAAATTATGCTGCAAGAGGAGAAACAAGACCTTGTTAGACATGGTCACATCAATAATGAGTTACCAAACTCTGGTAAGGATATGTAATAGAGATTGCATAGTGAACATTATTCCCTCCAAAAATGCTACAAGACAATTTTGGAAATATAGAAGAGTAGTAAAGTTAGTTTACAACACTTCAATATTTAGGATTATTAAGCATACGTGCTGAAACAAATCCAAAGAGGCTGTATATGTTCAAAGATAAGCCTGAGTGTAGGTCACCCCTAAGGAGTACAAAATGGTATTTTATCTAGTCCTAAAACGAATAAGGTATTTGTATGACAAATATCATTTTTATAAGGAATGTCAAATAAAATATTACAAACCTTTAATAAGGTCAGATAGTGTTAATACATTAGTTCCAAGTGAAGTCACTAAATAGTTAAAAAAAGTTGTTAACAATTTAATTATATTCGAAAGTCAAATGGATCCTAGTCATGAATTGGATAAGTCTCATTGTAGTGGGAGAGTTATATGATGAAACAACCTTTACAAGGACTTAATTGAAGTCCAAATTGTCATGTTAGATGACAAGGTTGAAGGCTTATTGCCCTCAAAGTGAGACTAATGGCAAAGGGTTAAACCTAATAGGAGAAAATAGACTACGAGTAAACTTTCTCACTTATTGTCATATTGGAGTCTGTAAGTATTATTTAATTCATTGTTACATATGAGATATGAAAATGAGTGTTTAGAATTCTTTTATGAAAAGAAATCTTAGATAATGCATCTATATAAATCAATCAGAGAAGTTTATTTTCAAAGATCAAACGAATAAAGGTTTGCAAAATAGTAAATGTTCATTTATGAAATGAATTTTACCATTATATTTGTGAATATAAGGTTTGATAAAAGTATCAAAACCTATGACTTTGGAAAAATATTAATGAAGCTTAGACAAGAAAATCATTAATTGCCTAGTGGATTTTTCTCATGTTTTATGTTGATGATATTTTACTCATTATGAATGATGTAAGATGTCTATTTAACATAAAAAGTTGAATAAGTAATCAATTCCAAATGAGTGATTTGGAATGACTCGGTATATTTTACTTGTCCAAAATGGAGATTTTAAGAACAAAATGTTAATTTTGTCTCAAATATCTTATACTAACAAAATTGTTGTCAAATATTTGATATTTATGTCTAAGAAAGACTATCCTAAGACACCTCAAATGTTGAGAGTATATGATATGCATAAATGAGACTGAACATTTAATATACAATTGGTTAACATATATCAGTTAAACAAATGATATGACCATTGAGTAGAAAATAAAAAACTTTCTCAAATTATCTATGGATAATGAGAAATTTTTGTGTATGGAGTTAAAGATTTGATCTTTACAAGATACACTGGTTCTTACAAAGATTTAGAAAATCTATATAAAGATAAATTTTACCTCAGATGGTGGAGTATGGTATACAAGTTAAATTGTTTTGCTTGTAAAGCAATAAAAGGACTTGTATGACTCAAATACTTCCTAGAATGTTCAAGATTACGAGACATGTATCATCTTTGTTAGGGCAAGTGGAAGAACATGTTGGTTATAGAGTATGCTCTAGGATACATGTCTCACCGGCTTTAGTGCAAATGGGAGATTGTTGGGATTTATGCGCTAAAGCCTCGTAATTAATGATTTATTTAATAATTAATAATAATTTTGATTATTGTATTTGCAATATAATATTATCCATTATATGAAAAATTTAAGGTTATTAGTGTAATCTTGAACAGTATATGGTTGACATACAGGAGGATCATGTTCAAGAAATAACCTAAAGGGTCATAGTATATGGATAAGGTTGGGTGCTTTTCCTGGTAACACTATTGATACGGCTCACTTTGTAATCGTTACAAATGATTTGATCCAAATCGTTCAGTTAGAAACATGTGAGTGGGGGTATCTTATATAATGAGTTTGTATAAGATTGGACTATGAAATATTTAATCTCTCTTTATAAATCTGTTAATTGAGAAGATTAATATTTCATCAGGATGATCATATGCGACTCGATCTTAATCATGAGTGAGTTATGAACTCCTGTCTTTGAGGGCTTGTCTTTTGATTTGCATGGGTGAGAGTGACTTTTGTAGTTTATTCAATATGTCTATCATTTGGGGACTTGACCAAATAGGGAGCTGGGAACACAATCTCACAAGATGGAATTCACTCATTCCCATATAGGGTAAGTAGATGAGTAGTTCCCTTAAGTGCTGATTTCAAGACTTGAACAATGGGGCCCCACCCTTTCTCACTGGCTCTAGAAGGACTTAGTTTATGGTTGGATCATAAAAAAATTGTTCATTCGAGGATCAATGGTACTTAAGGTGCAAGATGCAATTACAAGGGTAAAACAGACTTTTGACCTAGTTGTAATTACGAACAACTCGTGAAGGATCGACTTGCATGTAATGGTTATATTTATGGACATAACTTGTCCTACAGTGCATAAGAGTGCAACTCAAGGTCTATAGTGAAATGTCCTTGTAACGACCCACCTTAGATCGCTACTTGAAGCTTGCATGGTCATGTAAAGGGAGGTTTGAAACCAAGCAAAAAAAAAAAAAAACAAAACTTCATGCTAATACGACCAGAAACAAATTTCAACCTGGGATCCCGTTTCAATCAATAAACTTAAAACCACATTTCCAAATACTTTTATTTCAATACAAGAGTTTCACAACATAAATAAAATAGATACGAAAATAAGATAAATAATTGAATAAGTAAATAAATAAATAAATAAAACAAAGAATCCAAGTGTCTAGAACGGCTCTACGATCCTAGAGAACAAGGAGACGGTTCTCCATAACCTAGCCAAGCCAATGCCTCGTGCCACGCGTCTCCAGAGTCTACTGACCACCTGAAAGGAAAACAAAGTAGCATCGAATGAGTATAAAATGCTCAATAAGTAGTCCACTTAAATCCAAAGTTCACTGTCCACCTCCTAGACGCTCAACTCCTAATCTTACTCCAGTTCCACACTCTCTCAACTAAGTGATCCCCTAATCTCCTCCACCTACGATATAGGCTTCCACTAAAACCCTAGAGCCATGCTTCCGATCTGTGGGCTTCAACTAGCATACAACAAGAGGGTCTGCAACTCCCAAGCCACACTGGGTAGCTCCTATCGAGCAGTGGGCTTCATACCCACAACTAGCATACACCAAGAAGGTTCGCAACCTCCAAGCCACTGGCTAGCCCTGTAATGAAGGACATACCCTCCATGCCATCACAAGATAGGGTACGCAACCCATCCTCTATCAAACCACATAAACATCAAGGCAAGCACGCTCTAGGTGGGGTGGTTGGTGTCATTAGCCTAACGGTCCTAAGTTACTCCCTAACCCTTCCAAGGTTCTCAAGACTTTACAACAACACAACCACATCAACCCAAAGGTCAGGGTAAATAGGGTCTCAGGAATAACTTTCCATTCACATCAATCAGAGCTCAACACGAATTCAAGCACAACATATGAGGTTCAAACATAATGCCTGTCAAGGTTATACACATGCTAAACCATTTAGCTCATCAAATTAAGCCCCTAAATTCACCTGCCACATTCTCAGGTAGCTATCAACTCAAGATGCAAATCAGAACTGTCCACCCATTAATATATGCTTCATAACAAAAATTTTAGGCATGCCACATAATTTTACATTCAATTCCCAACTAGATCCACAATTAAAATACTAACCAAAAGGGGCTTAATCCAAAAGTTACTTACCTCGAGATATAAGTAATTTCAATTCGCACCAAAAACCGCTTCCTAAATTCAAAATGCACCACCTAACAATAAATCAAAATAACACAAAATAAATTCGACAAGCCCCGATAACTTAACCAAACATTCATGCTAACGGTTTAGGGTTTAGCTTAAAAGGTGGTGAAAGTCTCACCTTTCCCAAATTCTGATCAATAACACAGCTCCTTGAAACCTGTAACCAATCCTCCAATTCCAACTTGGCCTCATGTTAACCTTCAATTTAATTCCCATAATTAAGGTCAATTTAACTTGCAAAAACAGCCACCCAATCTCACAGAAGACCTAAATCATGCATCTAAAAAAAATTAAATCCAATTTGATCCACTTTATGCAAGGTCCTACTGCATTAATAACTTACCAAAATTAATTTAATCTTACCCCAATGGTGCTGTACAGTAGCTCAAGAATGCCTCAAGAACACCCCAAATGGCCTCCAATCGTGATGAAATTCCTAAACTTGAATCCAAGTAACTCGGGTTAAAATCCATGGCTTCCAATCATAAAAAAAAACAGCCCCATGACCTTGACAATAATATCTTAAACAGCGATGAAACTTACCCAAATCGACATGAGGCTATACAATGATGAAACACGCAAAAAACGTTGCTGTTTATGCAGTTGGAGCGGAGAGGAGATCGGCAGCAGCGAGATTCGCTGGCGGACACGCGGTAGCGGCTCCTAGCGCGTGCGGCGATGCGAACGGCAGAGAAGGCGGGCGGCGGGGCTTCGCGAGTGACAGCTTGCTGGTCGGAGAAGACCGTGGGCGGCGGTGGCTCTCAGGCGGCGCGACCTGTCGTAGGTGAGGCTTGCTGCGCGGTGAAGAAGAAAAACGAAAGGGGGTGGGGGGTGTGGGCTGTGGTTCTCGAAAATGAGAGAGAGAGAGAGAGAGATAGATAGATAGAGATAGAGAGAGAGTGATGAATGAGATGGATGGAATGAAGGGTTTTAATTTTGGAAATTTAAAAATAATAGTAAAATAAAGGAAAGATGGCCCAAAAGAGGGGGGGAAATCGTGATTGAGGGGGAGAGAATCGAGGAGCAAGTTGATTGACTTTTCTTTTTTTTTTTCTTTTTAAAAACTCATTCTTCCATAAAACCAAAACCACCCACCAAGCAAAATTCCCTTTTTTGCCCCCTTTTCCCCACCAACAAGCTCCAAACTAAAATAATCACGTTCAACTTGAATAATCTCATACAATATTTAACCCAAAAATGACAAAATAAAATGCTAGGTATTATAGTCCTATAGTTAATGAATGAAAATGAATAAATTAAAGAGTTTAATTAATTAATTTTGTATCATTGGAGCTTATAATCTATAAGTCCATAAAGTCCCCTTGCTAGCTCATAGTAACACTAAAAGATCAATTTAGTTGAAAGAAAAATTTGAAATGTTCAAATTAATATTTAATATATTAGATATATTAAATATAAAAGAGGAAAATTTATTTATTGTATTTGATATATTAAATATTAAAATAATTAATATATATTAGATACATTAAATAAAAGATATTTATAAAATTTGAATAAGAATCAAATAAATAAGTATCGTAGGAAATTTGAATGAGATTCAAATAAGTATAAGATATATTTTAATATATCATATATTAAAATATAATATTTTAATTATGGCAAAAATTTGCCATTGGTCTCTATAAATAGGACTCTTGGGTTGAACAATTAGACATAACACACATCTCCTCAATAGAAAATTAAAGAATTCTCTCTAGACCTCTTTCTCTCTAATCCCTTGTGGATTTTCTTTCAAGAGTCTCCCACAAGCCTTGGTCCTATGTTCGAGTCATAGTCAGGAAGACTTTGTGGATGAGATAAAAACCTACTAGAAATATCTCCATATTTACTCCAAGTAAGTTTGCTTAATCTTATTTTTTTTAGTTTAATTTTAAATAAAATCAAAGACGATCTAATGCTTCCGCTGTAGAGTGAAACGTTTGTTCCTTCAGAGGTCAGATGAAATTTCTCCTATCCAAAATTTGGCAACAACATACCACATTAAACGTTGATGCATGTAGAACTTTTGAGAATATTTTATTTTGTTTTTATTTTTAAATTTTGCAGGTCAATGGATGATGCATGTAGACTAATTGAACCAAAATGTCCAGATTCAAAGTGCATATAGTTGGCCCATTATCCAAATTTAAGTGAAACTTGATTGGATAAGTCCAAAATAATCCATTAAGATGACAGTTCTGTTGTCCATATTCAAAAAAAAAAGAATTTAATAGAGTGGAGATGAAATCTTCAATTTAAAGAATGTAATAAATATTTTATCCTCTTAAAGATACTAAAAACAGTTAAATAATTGAATTAAAATCTTTTTAAATGAAACGTTCAGTTATAAAACAGTGTAAGTAAATATAAATAAGGTTAAAAAATACTTTTGTCCCAAACTTTAATGAAAAGTAACCATTTAACCTCTGAACTTTAGTTTGTAACAATCCAATTCATTACTTTCAATATTGTAATAATTTAGTTTCTGAACTTTATTAGATAATAATTTAGTCCATGCACTTTAAAATTTATAACAATTTAATTCCTACCATAAAAAATGTCATCAAAATTAGGATGTCAATTTTTATCATGTAATGACATAGTCCTGTAGTTTTTAAATACATTTTTGGTCCCTAATCAATTTATTGATCTACATATGTTAGAGAACAATGTGATAGGGACTAAATTGTTACAAATTTTAAGGTACACGGACAAAATTGTTACTATTAAAGTTTAGAGACTAAATTATTACAAAATTGAAAGTATTGAGACTAAATCGTTACAAACTAAAGTTTATGAACTAAATCGTTATTTTCATGAAATTTTAAAGACCAAAAGTATTGTTTAATCTAAATAAAATTGGGGTATGTATAAATCTGGATTAATTTACATAAAATATTACACAAATAGAATCTAAAAAAATATGTTAAAATATAACAAAATTAGAACACATGTACATCAACAATCACATTTAATCTAAAAAAAAATCACATTTAATCAATATATATCAATGCCTACAACTAAACAAAATATATTAGTGTTTCTCAATATATATAATATTAGTTACTAAAGTTTAACCGATGTGTAGGCAAGCCTTGATCATTACTATTATTAATATATTTTTTTTTTAAGAAAAGATTGTTATTGTTATAGTTTTTTTTTTTTTAATACAACAACATTTGAGGTGGGAGGATTCGAACCTCTGACCTCTTGATTGTGGATATATGTCAATTACTGCTGAGTTATGCTCACTTTGGCTGTTATTGTTATAGTTAATCAATATATAGGTGTAGGTAAATAAATTATTACAATCTTTTTGAAGGAATAAATGATTATAGTTTTTTTTTTAGTTCAACAACATTTGGGAGTGGGGAGATTCGAACCTCTAATCTCTTAGTCGAAGGTATATACCAATTACTGAGCTACGCTCACTTTCACAAATTATTTTAATTAATGTGTGTATATTAGTCATCATTACGTTTTTCTTTTATAGAAAAACTAGACTTCCATTATTTTATGTTATATTAATAATTAATTTTATAAAGATAAATATTTTAAAATATTTTAAAGTTCATACTACCCATCCAAAACTTTCAATATAATAATGTAAAGTTAAAAGGAACAACGAGGTGATGACAGTGTATAATAATGAAAGAAAGTATGTAAAAGATGGTTTGAATAAATCCAACCAAAGGACTTCATCAAAAAAAAAAAAAATCAACCAAGGACTTGAGCAAAAATGAGCATGGACGAAGATCATTTAATATAAAAATAAATACTATAACTAGAAATAGATGCATGTTTTTTTTTTTTTTTTTTTAGCAGAAATAGATGCATGTTGGGGAGGTTGGCAGATATGAAGTTCAAAATTTGAATATTTTGAATTGAAACAAAGGATATTTTAATAATAATTAAGAAAATATAGTATTTAAGCAATTACAAAAATATGAGTTTTTTTTTAAAGTAATTAAAAGGATATAATTATTTGTAATTTGTTCTTTGGACTTTTAGTTGGGCTCCTTTTCGTATAAGTGCATAAACCCACTTTTTTAAACTTTAGCCCAACCTCAAGTTCCATTTGCTACTAATGTTATGAGAAATGTACTTTCCATCCAACTTAATTAAAAAATGCTCTATAATAAAAGGGGCAATTGGACAAATAGCAAAATGGGCCTAAAATTTTGTCAATATAGCAAATCGTTAAACTATTTGCATATATGATAAATTTTAATTACCCAACCCATTTAAATTACTAAAAAGCCCATGCGCCTGTCTTTGGTCCAAATGGAAATTGCGATTCATTTCTTTCCTTTTCAAGTCTCAGATTATCTTCAAATTTCTTTTGATTTATTCTTCCTTTCTTCAAATTTTGTCTTCGCGATTTCTACTACCTTCCTCTTCGCGATTCTCTACTGTCTTCCTCTTTTCTCACTCCAGATTCTTAGACCATCGAAGAAACTCTCCCACTCTCATTAAGCATCAAAGAAGGAGCATATAAAAAAAAGAAGTGGTATGTAATTTCCAATTCCAATTAGTTAATCTCTTCGTCTGTGTTTTCAACTCATGTTGAGTTTCGTCGATTTCCATTACAATTTAGAACCCTAGGTTCAAATAAACACAGGAAATTGGTGAACAAGCATACTGAGAAATTTGATCTTCATTCTTCGTACTTGTTGTGTTCAATCTTTTTTCTAAAAATGAAATGTTGAATTATGTGCTACTTGTTAATTAATTTAGAGATGCTTGTTGTTTCGTCAGTTTTTGATTTTTTCTTTTTTGCAATTTTGAACTTCGAAAACTAGTTTTGTACTTGCACCTCTCTATTATGGACCTGCTGATTGTCCTGCTCATGTACTCTTCATATTTGTTGTCTTATATTTGTTTGATAAATCTGTTGTACTTATATTAAAAATCGTTGATTCTTTCATGTTGATAAAATTGTTGATATCACAATTTTATGAAAAGATTAATGAATGTTGATGAAAAATCTTTTTCTTTTCCTTTCTTTTTTGAGTTCAACAATTGTGGCCTGGGGATTGGACCATCGATCTCTAAGATGGTAATTGGTGTCTTGGACCATTCTGACACAAAAGTGGCTAAACTTGTAGTTTGGAGTAAAATGCAAAGGACATGTATTATTGTGATTGAAAATGTTGGAATTTATGCCATAAAATCTTGTAATTAAATGATTTATTTAATAATTAATAATTATTTTGATTATTTTATTTGCAATATAATATTATCTATTATATATGAAAAATCCAAAGTTATTAGTGTAATCTTGAACAGTATTTAGTTGACATACGGGAGGATCATGTTCAAGAAATAGCCTAAAAGGTCATAGTATTGTTGGGATTTATGCCTTAAAGCTTCGTAATTAATAATATTTTTAATTATTTTATTTATAATATAATATTATCCATTATATGAAAAATCCAAGGTTATTAGTGTAATCTTGAACAGTATGTGATTGACATACAGGAGGATCATATTCGAGAAATAATCTAAAGAGTCATAGTATATGGATAAAGTTGGGTAACTTATCTTGGTAATACTATTAATATGACCCACTTAGTAATAGTTACAAACGATTTGATCCAAATCGTTCATGTGGAGACATGTGAGTATGGGTATCTTATACAATGAGTTTGTACAAGACTGGACCACGAAATATTTAATCTCTCTTTATAAATCCATTAATTGAGAAGATTAATATTTCATTAGGATGATCATATGTAACTCGATCTTAATCTTGAGTGAGTTATGAACTCCTACTTGTGAGGGTTTGTCCTTTGATGTGCATGGGTGAGAGTGTCTTTTATAGCCGATTCAATATGCCTACCATTTTCGGGACTTGACCAAATAGGGAGCTGGAAACATAATCTCACAAGATGGAATTCACTCATTCCCATATAGGGTAAGTAGATGAGTAGTTCCCTTAAGTGCTAATTTCGGGACTTGAAGAATGGGGCCCCACCCTCTCATTGGCCCGAGAGGGACTTAGTTTATGGTTGGATCATAAACAAATTGTTCATTAGAGGATCAGTGGTACTTGAGCTGCAAGATGTAAATATAGGGGTGCAACGGACTTTTGACCCAACTGTAATTACGAACAACTCGTGAAGGATAGACTTACATGTAGTGATTATATCCATGGACTTGAACAAATGGGCCCCACCTTCTCACTGACCCTAGAGGGACTTAGTTTATGGTTTGATCATAAAAAAATTATTCATTAGATTATCAATAATACATAAGGTGCAAGATGTAATTACAGGGGTAAAATGGACTTTTGACCTAGCTGTAATTACGAACAACTCGTGAAGGATCGACTTCCATGTAATGGTTTTATCTATGGACACAACTTGTCCTATAGTGCATAAGAGTGCAACTCCAGGTCTATAGTTCAGTGACCTATAGTTAATGAATGAAAATTAATTAATTAAAGAGTTTAATTAATTAACTTTGTATAATTGGAGCATATAATCTATAGGTCCATAAGGTCCCATTGCTAGCTCATAGTAACATTAAAAGATCAATTTAGTTGAAAGAAAATTTTGAAATGTTCAAATTAATATTTAATATATTAAATATATTAAATATAAAAGAAGAAAATATATTTATTATATTGGATACATTAAAAAAAATATTTATAAAATTTGAATAAGATTCAAATGAATAAATATCGTAGGAGATTTGAATGTGATTCAAATAAGTATAAGATATATTTTAATATATTACATATTAAAATATAATATTTTAATTATGGCAAAGATTTTCCTTGGTCTCTATAAATATGACTCTTGGGTTGAGCCATTAGAAACAACACATATCTCCTCAACAGAGAATTAGAGAATTCTCTCTAGACCTCTTTCTCTCCAATCTCTTGTGGATTTTCTTTGAAGAGGCTCCACACAAACATAGGTCCTGTGTTGGAGTCATAGCTAGGAGAACTTTGTGGAGGAGATAAAGACCCGCCAGAAATATCTCCATATTTACTCCGAGTAAGTTTGCTTAATCTTATTATTATTTTTTTAGTTTAATTTTAAACAAAATCAAAGACGATCCAATACTTCTGTTGCAGAGTGAAATGTTCATTCCTTGAATTGGTATCAGAGAGGTCTTTGAATTTTATTTAGAATTAAGGTTTTGTATGATGAGTATTTTAATTTCATATATGTGATATATGTGGTTTGCAAATTGATTGTTTAGGCTATTTGGCATTAGATTTATTGCTTTGATTATGTCCTTGTAAAACCCATGAGGATTAGGATTTCATGTATTTTACTTAAATGACTACGATTGTTGCAAATTTCAACCACTTGCACTGAAGAAGCCGACGACGAAAAGTTGCACGAAAAAAAAAAAGGAAAAATTGAAGTTAAACATATTCGGCTGGAGCTTTATCTTCTTATTAAGCGTTTTAGCATCATAAAACATGTGTTTGGTTCTTTGGTGATTTATTCTTGTTATTAAACTTTATGTGTCCTGGATTCAACACCTAGGTAATGTAGTTTTTTAAAAAAAAAATTGTGACGGCTAGTGCTATAGTTAGAAGACAAGATTTAGGTTTCTAAACCCTAAATTTGAATGGCACAAGATAGAAAAAGATATTGAAGACCAAGATATGTCTTGGATTTAAATTATTATAATTTAAATTGTCTTCAATTTCTTAGGATATGCCAAATATGCCCGTCAATTTTCTATTTTTTTAAAATTTAATTATGTATATGATGTATGTTTTAAAGTATTTGATTATTACATAAAGTATGTCATTTAGATTAAAATCTCACCATAGGTTAAACATGTTCATGCATCTTAATTATTTTTTAATATAATTGTTATATTTGAAAATTTTGATTAGGATGTTTCCTAATAGAATTAAGATGTTTTCCTAATAATAGTTTATATTTTCCATATATTTTGAATATAATTGTTATATTTGGAAATTAAATTAGGATATTTCCTTTCATAAATGAAATCCATGTTTTTCTAATAGGATCAGGATATTTCCTAATGAGATTAGGGTTTTCTTAAAATAAATAAATTGTGATTCATGCTTTTAATAGTTTAAAATTTGAATTTAATTAATCCTTATTTGTTTCCTAATGTGATAATTAAGATTCTTTTGAAATAAAATTAGATCTTTTAATTTCTTAATAAAATTAGGTCTTCCATAAATAAAGATAATTTAATTTAAAGATAAAATAGTTTAAGTTTTGAATTTAATTTATTTTTTATTTTTTCTAATAGGATTAGAATAAAATATTTAGGATGATCTTTTAATTTGTTTTAAAGGATTTAAAATGATAGAATTTTAAGATTATCCAATAAGTGAATTAGTTTTTTAATAGGACTAAAAACTTTGCTTAAATTCACTTAGGTTCATTAATCTAATAAATAATAGTTAATTAAAAATTAATGAATTTGAAATAAAAATTGACTATAAGGTAACTCTGTCTATGAAAGGTTCTGTCTAAGACTGGATATTTAAGTTGACCGAAAGGGAACACCTCTAACTCGGAATCGACCTGTGGGTTGAATTAGTCAAATTTTATTTAATTTTACTAATCATGCTCATAATGTGATTAGTTTTTTTTTTTTTTTTGAAATAGTTTTGGTAATTCACATTAAAATCAATCTAACAACATAAGGATTATGAAAGGTAGATTGAAGAACTTAGATAAATGAGATTAGCCTAATTTGTCTAAGTAAGAGAAAACCTTATTTCAAAATAGTAAGTGGGAGAAGAAAATGTGTCAACATATCCTACGGTCTCCATCATTGGTTCACATCTTGAGATTCATGCGGGGCCTTGTGGTGGCTTTTGGACCGTCCCCTTATGGAAGGTGTTTGCATGAGTCAATATTAGGGTGAACTTCTAAGAATGATAGAATTATAGTTTTGTTTCCAATACTTGACCTACCATACAGAGGCACTTGTTGGGATAAAACTACAAGATCTAAAATGATGGATCACACTTACAAAGGGCTTATTAAGGTTGTTAACAATGTCTTTGACCAAACTAATGGTAACTCAATATTATAAGAATAAGAGTTATTCTGGTATAATACTTGGTTAAAATTGTCTCAGTTTAGTGAAGGAACATTTGGCCTACCCTACGACTGTTCTAACTCACTAAAGTACCATCGCATTAGAAATGATTTATAGAGTTCATTTTTCAAATCGTTTGATTTCTATGCTAAAATTGAATGGATAATTGATTGCATGATGGCAAACAATATATTTATATATTTCAATATTATGACTATTTCTCTCATATTTTTAATTTTATTACTGATAAGTCAAAATTGAGAAAAATTTATTACTTGAAAAAGTAACGTTAACACTATAATGGAAGTGTAAAATTTTGAATTTCTCTTTATTGAAAAATGTTTTCAAAACTTGTTGCTAGTGTTAATTGAATTGTTCGTGAAGCACATGATTAATGAATCAAAAGTAAACGACATATCTCCTAATTGACATGTTAGATGTCAAGCTTAGAAGATAATGAAAATGACAACAACATATGAGATGTTGTAGCCAACAGAAGCTAAATTTAGATAATTGTCTAAATGATATCAAATTTAAGTATTACAAAATTCCAAGAAAACAAACAAAATGACTGAAGCAATATAAAAGGAAATAGTTCATAAATTAGTCAAGACAGTTACAATGAGAGGAATCATAACGCTCGACTTATTCAGGAGCTTTAATTTCAAAATTTTAGAGTTATGATTTTTTTTTGTTTATTTGACTGATGGGTAAAATGGAAATTTAGGGTGGTTGGAAGGGAAAAAAATGGAAGAAGAAAGTGGATCAAAGGGAATTTGTTGAAATTGGAAAAATGTTAAAAAAAAGAGAAAAAAAAAAATTAAATCATTTTTTTTTATCTTCTCCCCAAGCCCCATCTTTTCCTTTCCTTCTTCTTCTTCTTCTTCTTCCCTTTCTTCCCGTCGATCATCCCTCCCTCACTCTTCTTGCCGAACGCAGCACACGTCGCCATCTTCTTCTTTGTCTCTCCACATGTCATCGACCGAATCGCATGGCAGTCCAAAGCGCGTCGACTGCTATTTCGTTGCGTCGCCATCCCATTGCAGCAGTCGCCAGAGGCTGCCGCCAACTGCATCAGCCAGCCGTTTGTTCGTGCAAAATCCACAGTCATCGAACTGTAGTGCCGCCCTCTGCTCCTCTCCTCCCTCTCGCGCGTTCTGTACAGATGCAAAGGAGGAGGCTGTTTCAGAGCTAAATTTCTAGCGTGCTTGGCGTTGTACAACTTTGTTTGGTTTCGATTCAAAGTGGGTAACCTTTTTCAGCAACAATCCAAGTGATTTTTGAGTTTTAGAGTTGGCTTTAGGTACAGATTTGGTAATTGGAAGCTGACCCATGGATTTTTATGTGTGATTTCAGATTACCCATAGCCTTTGGATATTAAATACATGAATTTAGACCCTTTGGAGTCAAACCAGCAAGCTTTTGGTTCTTGGGTAAGTGTTATGACAATGACTTGAAGTGGGTTAGTGGTGTTAAACTGAGTTTTAAGGGCTGCCTTGTTTAGTAAATGGTCATTTAAAATGACCCATTGATTATCATATTAATTTACAGGGCACCCATTGCAATTTGAGGCCATTTTGGGCGATTTTTGGGGCGATTTGAACTGTTGTCCTGGTTTATCGAACAAGATTAATCACTGTTTTGGGGTAAGTTTTATGTGGGTATTGTGTTTTCCAACTAATTTGAGACTAAACTTGAGATTGGCCTTTAATTGGCACATGTTTTAGGAGTTTTGTTGAGTTTAGAGGCTGCTTTGATGTTTTAAAACTTACCCATAGCATGTTGGGCTTTGTTCAAGGTTTACCCATTGTGTTAGGAGGCCAGGTTGTTGACTTTGAACCAATTTGACATCAATTTCAGCAAGTAAGTTGCTGTTTTAGGACTTTGTTTGGCGTTTTAGGATCACGTATTCAAGTTTCGGGCTACCTTGAACCTTAGAGTAAATTTGTAAGTAGTTATTTGGATTTAAGCCTCTTAAAGTTCCTTATTTTGGCTTTAATGTATGTTTGAGAATTTGTCAAATGTGAAAGTAAGTATATTTATGTTTATGAAGCGTGTTTTATTTAGTGGATTGGTGTGGAGGCTATTTGAGCTAAAAGTGGCCTTAGTATATAGCTAGTATGGAAAATGAGGCTTAAGTTTCGAGACTAAATGTGGTTAGCTGGTGTGACACCTTAAGAAATTGCCTAAAAATGTAATTGGCCAAGTTTGGGTTATGTTTTTGGAGAACTGTGATTAAACATTCGTGCTTAGTGATGTGTATGCTGATTATGGTATGGTTGACTAAATTAATATGAGATTTACTGTGATGGCTTAAAAGTTGTCTAATCACATGGCTATTGTTGTTAAGGATTCAAAGTTGCAAACTAATGGTTGGTCTTTGTGATCAGTGTGTAGAACTTTTATTTAGTTTGTGCTCGAGGTTTGTGAATGGTGATTGTGACTGGCTTGCAATGTTTATAACCTTATTGTAGTTCTCTAAAAGTTCGTACGCATGGATTAGTGATTTACTCAAAATGCCTAAAACACTTGAATGGTTGGATGGGGTTAGTTCTCTTGGGATGTTTGATGGGTTGAGCTGTGTGCAGGATGTCGGAGTGGTTGGTTTGGGTTAGGGGCTGATTTAGAACACCTTAAGGATATACAATGATCAGTGGTCGTCATCTGTGTTTCGTGTGTTCAGGATGGGTAGATAACTGGGCATGTTTAACGTGTTTCAAACGGGTCCGAATGCGAGTGGAGGGTTAATGGTTGTCCTGATTCCTAGCGTGTTTAAGGGACTGAATTTTTGATTAAATGGTTTGAGGGCTTTATGCCACTAGCATACGTATGGGATTGCGATTAAATGAAGTTTTGTGTTGTTGTACTAGGGTGTAAATTAATACTCGAGATTTGTGTTCGTGACGACTTTTACTCGAGCCTTGCCTACCCAAGTATACGTGGTGTTGAGTTCGAGTTTGTGATATTGCACAAGATTTATGGGTCGAGATGAGATTAAGGTTTATGATCTCTTGGGTGGTGTATCCCTTGACGATTTAAGTGCGTTGTGGCTAGGCAAGAGCCAGTGAGGCTAGTGCCACTTACGTTTCTCCATGCGAGCATGTATTCCTAGGAGGGTGAGACATAGAGGTGAGCGTGAGGCAGAGTGGAGCATGAGGCAGAGTGATGAGAGTGAGCATAGGGGCGATGTCCCTAGAGTGTTGTTGATGCTAGCATTGGGGCAATGTCCCCAAAGAGTGATGAGTATAAGGGCGATGTCCCCAGAGTGTTGAGCGAGAGAGTTGTTCTCCTTCTCTTCATTAAACCAGCCTAAGATACATGACTCGTAGGTATATCACGTGTAATACCAGAGAGGAGTGAGCCTAAAGTAAGGTGAGTAGGCACATAACTAACTAAGGTGAATGTTTGAGACGAAGCTGGAGTATGTGGGTTAAGACGATGCCCTCCTTTGTATGGATTCAAATTTTGAACCCTTAAGTGGGCTGCTTACTAAGTATGTTTGTACTCACTCGTGCTACTTTGTTTGTGTTTTACAGATGGTGCACATTCTCAAGGCGGGTGACAGAAGTGATGACTTGACAAGGCTATGGAGTCCCTTCGAATTTCTTTCCTTTTGTTTAATGTCTAGATGTGTATCTTAGTGTTGTAATTTGTTGGTCTGTAAATTCTAAATATTCTTAGTTTTCGTGTATTTGGTTAGAGTTTCTTGGATTCTTGTGTCTTATGGTCGAGCTCAGCATATCTTATTGTAGTTTGGTGGATGCTAAGTGATTTTATTTGAGTTTTATAAGTTTTCTTACTCTTATCAGATCTTTGTAAAATGTTGGTTTTCTCAGAGTTACGCCGTCATGCTGCTAAAATTTCGGGCATGAGCGAGGTAACTCAGTTGTGCTTCCCCGTTTAGAGAGCCGTGTGGGTCAGGGTCGTTATAGGAATTTTTGAAATATCTCTATGGGAAGAATAATATAGATGAAAGCAAATTTGATTTACTAGATTTTTGGTGGAGAATAAATAACACCACCTAAATAGTTGATACAAGATCTACTATCAAGATTTATTATATTTGATATGTAATTCTTGGAAAATACTTAACATGTGTAATAGTTTCTATAAGTTGACACTAGGAAACTCATCTCAGTTAGTGTAGTGAGAGACATTAAGTAAAGATTGTTACTTAATGTTGAATATGGTGTTTTTAGTAACCATAAGAGAAATTCAATTTCTTGAACTTTATTATTAAAATGTTCATATAGTATGAATTACTTTGAAGCATTACAGTTTATATTTTCAAAATTGTTTGAAAATACATTCAGTTGAAAATAAGAACAATTTGTCTATATTAAAATGTTGACATATACTATACTATACTATACTATACTAAGATATTTAGGAATATAGAATCCAAAATAGAAAGACATTGTTTTCTACTAAAAGATGATACTTGATGTTAGCAGTTAAGGTTGATTAACATCAACTTGAATAGAATGAAAAGACTAGTAAGAGGTAATTCTCTAAAAGTTAGTTAATCATTTTACATGTCTGTAAATCTTGTCTTTCATACAAGATAATTATTGGGCCTTTATTGGATAGGACTACAGGGCCAGAGAATACTTTAGGTTTATACATTTTGACTCAAATGGTCTGGTGAATATATAGGCCAAATAAAGTCATGAATATTTCATCACTCTTGTTGATGATCATTCAAAGTACAAGTATCTTTACCTAATACAACATAAGTCTAAATTTTTGAAAAGTTCAAAAAAATTAAGGCTAAAGTTGAAAATCAATTAGGTAGGTATATCAAGACATTATGATCAGATCATAATAGAAAGTACAGGAACCTTACGTACTAAGACTAATTCATGGAAAAAAGGTTTTTATCCCAATTATTTTAAATACCAAGTACATTTATGTGAAAACTGTACTGCAAAAGGAGAAATGAAACCGTATTGGACATGGTTTATGAGTTACACGCCATTACAAGACTCTGGTTAGGATATGCAATAGAGATTGCACAGTGAACATTATTCCCTCTAAAAGTGTCTACAAGACAATTTTGAGATTATAAAAGAGTAGTAAAGTTAGTTTACAACACTTTACTATTTGAGAATGTTAAGTTTACATTCTGAAACAAGCTTAAAAATGTTGTATATGTTCAAAGATATGTCTAAGTGGTCAAGACCCGAAATCCTACGACTTTCTAAACGCGGAAGCACGACCTAGTTACCTCGTTCATGTCCGAAATTTAGGCAGCATGACGGCGTAACTACAAGAAACCAAAATTTTACAAAGACCTGGAAAGAGATATAAACACTTCTATGTTTCAGATCACAAACTCAGCATCCACCAAACTACGATAAATGATGCTGAGCTCAATTAACAGACAACCAAATCTAAAAGCTTCAAACTAGACACACGAAGCTAAAGAATATTTAAACTTTACAAACCGACAAACAACAGGGAACAAAGAAACAAAACTAAAGGCTAAACATAGGAAAGAAATTTGGTGGAGCCTCCATAGTCTCGTCAAGTCGTCGCCTGCGTCATCCACCCCCTAGAATGTGCACAATCTACAAAACAAACAAAGTAGCAAGGATGAGTATAAACATACTCAGTAAGTAGCCCACTTAAGGGACCAATGTTCAAAGAAACCATACCAAGAAGAAAAATGCTCTTACTCACACTCGTGCTTAGATTTCAAGTACTTCCTTTTTGTTATCCTAAAAGTCCATTTATCCTTCCTCTTACATTCACTACTACTTGACCCTAACTTCGTGTCATACCTGCGAGTCCTGTAACCTAGAACCTAAACCTGTTAAGGTCTATAACCCTCAAGGTCATCTCAATAGATAAATTACCCCTAGGCTAGCACACAGGCGCTAGGGAACGCATTCCCTACGCTCAACATAATGGGGAATCACCCCTAAGCTAGCACACAGGCACTAGAGAACGCATTTTCTACGCTCAACATAATGGGGAACCATCTCTCAGCTAGCACACGGCAATAGGAAACGCATTCCTAAGCTCAACACAGTGCGGAATCACGCCTAAGCTAGCTCATCGGCAATAAGGAACACATTCCTTATGCTCATCACATCATGATAGCCACACAGGCAACCAGGGAACACATCCCCTCAGCTAGCATACAGGCAATAGGGAAACACATTCCCTATGCTCAACACAGTGGGGAATCACCCCTAAGCTAGCTCACAGGCACTAGGGAAACGCATTCCCTATGCTAATCACATCACATACGTTCTAGGCTTACAAACTCGCATGAAACGACAGAGATAGGGTGGGTAGCACTAATCTAACGGGCCTTGTACTTTCACAACGATTTTGGAACCTTTCTGGTCATCTATCATACCAAATTTCTTCCATCAAGACTGATTCACAATCACAAACCGACCCGAAATTCACAAGCACACACAATGGAAAAAACGTTCCCTAACTCACACAAGAAAAGAGGGAAAGCCACCCTCAAGCCTTTCCAACATTTACCACGTCTCACGCCTCATATATATATATATCTAGGCGAATACAAATCCTAACGGACAAATCTGAAGGCTACTTACTTTCTAGGCCAAACCCACTTCTCTTTCTTTTAAGAAGTCATTCGTAACATATGACTCAGGCCCACCTTTTATAAACAACCACAATCGCATCGTTGTGACCTAGCACCATGGATCACAAACACGAATCTCAAGTATGGACTTTCGTTCCGATACCACATTTCTAAATCAGAACTTTGCATAACTAAAGCCCATACATGTGTCAGCAACCTAGTACCCTCCAATTTATTTACTCTAGAATCCCATCTTCTAAACATACCATAAGTCATGGCGACCCTTATCCTTACACTCACTTTCAGACCCATCTTGAACCTATTAAAAACAACCCGTCGTCCGAACTACTTTAAACACAACTTCATAGGCAAAGATCCTGAATTTGATATGCCCTTAAGGTGCCTTAGATTGTTAGCCGTCCAACCTAACAATCGAGTTTTCTGTACGTGTTCAACCAGCCGAGCATTTCAAGCATACTGAACTCAGACTTGGACCGCATTCATCTATTCAGTTTAGGTCAACTTCCTCTTACAGTCATGCTTATAGAGGAACTATATTCAAGGTCATACATGCATTCCAAGGCTCATCACAACAATCATCAAGTTAATTCTTAAACATATAAACATGACCAAGACCCCTCGAATTCTATAGTAGCAACACGACTATAGCAACCTACTCAATTCAATCAATGCTTTTCTTGAAATACTATGCTCTAGCATAGATTAGAAAGAACATAGTCACAAACATCCAATCACAAACCTCAAGCAAAACTCATTCAAAGTACGTGCCATTTACAATCAACTTGAAACTTTAAGCCCCTATTTCCATAATAGCCGCAAGTTAGGCCATTTTCAACTTAATCAATCTTCACATCAATTTACTAGATAGAACATTCTTTATAACACAATTATTCAAGCATACTTTCACAATTGACACATTCTCAATCATACATTAAAGTTAGCATAAAGAACTTTAAGAGGCTTAAATCCAAATGACTACTTACATCGAATAGAATAACGAATATTATTCTTGCAGCAAAAATTCCTTCCAAGCTCTGGTCTCCTGCTTATCCTTCAATAATCCAATAAAAATAAGGATTATTAAAACTTGGTCCAAGATTCTTGAAATTTCATAAATGAGCTCCATAGAGTCCAATTTTGGTTAATCTTAACTGAGTCAGTCCTTTAATTTAATTTATGTGAGTCGTAGCTCCATAGCCTCGTTCAATGGTCCAGTAGTCTAAAAAAGTCCAATAATTAATTCCAAATGCAAAGGTTGTCCAACAATTTAGTCAAAGGGTCCAAAAGTAATTTTAATTGCAAATCAGTCCCTTTTTATTTCCGTAGACCATATTAATTTAGCACAATATCTCACCCAATAAAATTGACTGTGCGGAACCTTCAACCTTGCTGGAAATTTATATATTTGTCTCCAATTCCGTAGTTTGATTCTCAAATCAATATCCTGAAAATTAAATCCAATCATTAACGATCAATCCCATTTAAAGTCCTTAATTAAAAACAATTGAGTAACGAAATTACCCAAGTTAGAACACGATCGTAACAGGGACCGTTCGAGCTCAAAAATTGGAATCGGAGACGGCGGCGCGTGGCCGGAGCACGGCGGCTCGTGGAGGTCCGGCGACGGCGAGTGGAGGGGCGTGGCAGCGCGTGACTGTTCGTTTTGAGCAGATCTTGTTCCGGCGAGTCAGATCTGGACGAATTTCGGCGAATTGATCTTGCAGATCTGGCTCGTTCGTGGCTCCGGCGAAGACCCGATGTTTGAACTGAGCTTCGAACTACTTCGTACGGTTAGCGACGGCTAGCTGCAGGTTGGTCGTCAAGAGCTTCGTGCAGCGACTGGGACGAGTTTCCGACGAAAGACGCTTGCAGAATCGGTGCGCTCGGGACTCCAGTGAGCTCCGGTGAGGCATTTACGAGCAGATCCGGAGCGATCAGAGTTGCTGCTTGGTGAAGACGAAGAAGAAGGAGGAAAAAGTCGGCAGCGAGATCCTTGGGGAAGACGAAGACGAAGAAAAGAAGAAGGAAACGGTCGGCGGTGGGGTCTGCTCGTGGTGCATACGACGGGAGAGAGAGAGAGAGAGAGAGAGTTCAGTGAGGGAGAGGGTTATCGGGAAAGGGAGGGAGAAGAAAGAGAGGGAAAAGGTGGAGAAGATGGGGAAGAATGAGAGAAGAAGAAGATAAGTTTTAAAAATATATATATATTTGTTTATTTTATTATTATTATTATTTTTTTTTTTTTTCCAAAAATGCCCCCAAGTAACTTATTCATTTCCAAATATGCCCTTTTTCTCATTCCAAATTTCAAATTAACCTTAAAATTTAAATTACCCAATGGCAATCATTCCAGCTTCATTTCCATAATTTGAAATTAATGCCTGTAAATAAGTCGGGCGTTACAGTAAGCCACCCTTAAGAAGTACAAAATGGTCTTTTATCTAGTCCTAAAAAGAATAAGATATTTGTATGACAAATATCATTTTTCTATAAGGAATGTTAAATAAAAGACTACAAACCTTTAATAAGGTGAGATAGTGTTAATAAATTGATCTCAAGTGAAGCCAGTAAATAGTTAGCAAAAGTTGTTAACAATTTAATTATAGTTGACAGTCAAATGGATCCCAGTCATGAATTGGATAAGCATCATCATAGTGGGAGAGTTATGAGATGACTCAACCCTTACAAGGACTTAATTGAAGCCTAAATTGTCATATTAGATGACAAAGTAGAAAGACTTATTTCCCTAAAAATGAGACTAATGGCAAAGGGTTAAACCTAATAGAAGCAAGTAGATTGTGAGTAAACTTTCTCACTTATTGCCATACTAGAGTTTGTAAGCATTATTTAATTCATTGTTGCACATGAGATATGAAAAATGAATATTTGGATACTTTTATGAAAAGAAATCTTAGATAATGTATCTATACAAATCAATCAGAGAGATCAAATATCAAAAGTAAAAAGGTTTGCAAAATAATAAGGGGTTGTTTGACGCTCTGGTTTGGAATCAGAATAAGGGGTTGTTTGGCGCGCTGGTTTGGAATCAGAATAAGGGGCTGTTTGGCACGCTAGTTTGGAATCAAAATAAGGGGCTGTTTGGCGCGCTGGTTTGGAATCAGAAACCCTGGGGTTCTGGAACCCTGGGGTTTCTTGGCTGGGAATCAAAAACCCTGGGGTTTATGATTCCTGTGTTTGGGGTGCAGGGTTGGGTTGGGCTGAGTTTGTTTAGTCTGTTTTTTTTTTTTTATAAATTTTGAAATTGTTTATTATTTGAAAACAAAATTGCGCTGTTTTTTTCCCACTCCATTTGCTTAACTTTATAATTTTTTTTTTGTGTGGTACATACCAACTATTTAAACAATTATGTGGAGCAATTGTCACAACTATAGTTCAATTTGAATTATACTATGTGTAGTTTGTATAACTATATGCTATATCATTCACTTCAGTCATGATTGAAGGGAATAATCGAATTAAACCCACAGCGGAAGCATATGAATCGTCTTTGATTTATTTAGAATTAAACTAAAATACAAAGGTTAAGCAATAAATACCTTGAAAATAATATTATGGAGAATATTCTGGCAGATCTTTATCTTTTCCACAAAGTCTTCCTAGCTATGGCTCGAACAAAGAACCAAGACTTGTGGGAGCCTCTTGAAAGAAAATCCCCAAGGGATTGGAGAGGAAGAGGTCTAGAAAGAATTATCTAATTCTCTCTATTGAGGAGATGTGTGTTGTACAGAATGGCTCAACCCAAGGGTCCTATTTATAGTGACCAAGGAAAAATCTTTGCCATAATTAAAATATTATATTTTAATATCTAATATATTAAAATATATCTTGTATTTATTTGAATCTCATTCAAATCTCCTACGATATTTATTTATTTGAATCTTATTCAAATTCTATAAATATCTTTTATTTAATATATCAAATATACATTAATTATTTTAATATTTAATGTATCAATTACAATAAATATATTTTCCTCTTTTATATTTAATATATCTAATATATTAAATATTAATTTGAACACTTCAAATTAAATATTAAATTTGAACATTTCAACTTTTAATATTTAATGTATCAAATACAATAAATATATTTTTCTCTTTTATATTAAATATTAATTTGAACACTTCAAATTAATATTAATTTGAACATTTCAAAATTTTCTTTCAACTAAATTGATCTTTTAGTGTTACTATGAGTTAGCAAGGGGACCTTATGGACCTACAGATTATAAGCTCCAATGATACAAAATTAATTAATTAAACTCTTTAATTAATCAATTTTCATTCATTAACTCTAGGGTCACTCCACTATAGACCTAAAGTTGCACTCTTATGCACTGTAGGACAAGTTGTGTCCATTGATATAATTACTACATGCAAGTCGATCCTTCACGAGTTGTTCGTAATTACAGCTGGGTCAAAAGTCCGTTTTACCCCTATAATTACATCTTGCACCTTAAGTACCACTGATCCTCTAATGAACAATTTGGTTATAATATAATTATAAACTAAGTCCCTCTTGGGCCAATGAGAGGATGGGGCCCCATTGTTCAAGTCCCGAAATCAGCACTTAAGGGAACTACTCATCTACTTACCCTATATGGGAAGAAGTGAATTTCATCTTGTGAGATTATGTTCCCAGCTCCCTATTTGGTCAAGTCCCCAAAATGGTAGGCATATTGAATCAGCTACAAAAGTCACTCTCACCCATACAAATCAAAGGACAAGCCCTCACAGGCAGGAGTTGATAACTCACTCAAGATTAAGATCGAGTCACATATGATCATCCTGATGAAATATTAATCTTCTTAATTAACGGATTTATAAAGAGAGATTAAATATTTCGTATTCCAGTCTTATACAAACTCATTGTATAAGATACCCCCACTCACATGTCTCCACATGAATGATTTGGATCAAATCATTTGTAATTATTACAAAGTGGGCCGTATCAATAGTGTTACCAGCATAAGGCACCCAACCTTATCCATATACTATGACCCTTTAGGTTATTTCTTGAACATGATCCTCTTGTATGTCACCACATACTGTTCAAGATTACACTAATAACCTTGGATATTTCATATAATGGATAATATTATATTGCAAATAAAATAATCCAAATTATTATTAATAATTAAATAAATTATTAATTACGTGGCTTTAGGGCATAAATCCCAACAATGATGCCATAAAATTAAAGATTATGTGTAGCAACAAAATAATTAATAGGTGCAATCTAAGAATGATGTTGCCAATGGTAAAGTAAAACGAACAATTAGAACTAAGATTTGGTTCTAAAAATATCATAACACATAGTCCGGATGAAATGACAAGAAAGTAGAAGTAGTTGTCTAAACTTAAATATAAGTCATAGGAGTGGTAGATGAAAGTGTTGAAAAGAGAGTCAGGTTCCAAGTGTTTTCCCCAAAATTTCCACGCAGTAATCATACTTCCAATCTGGGGTGAATGCAAAGGAGTTCAGCATCATACTATCTGAGAGAAGAGTCTTTGCAACAGCCATGTAGTCTTTCCTTGTCATCCCAGGGATCGCCTTTAGTTCTGCATATAGCTCGTTCACGCTGGCTCTTTCAATCTTGTCCTTCTCAGACGGCCACGATGCAATCCTCCCAATCTGTTCGGCTGTCAAGTGGAACCCATTTTTCAGGATCTCTGACATATTGGAGCCCGAGGACATACGTCTCCTTCTACTTGGTTTTGATGTTCAGATGTCTCCTGTTCGACTCGTGGGCGTGGCTGACGTGTCCTCTGAACGGAATAATCGAATTAAACCCACAACGGAAGCATATGAATCGTCTTTGATTTATTTAGAATTAAACTAAAATACAAAGGTTAAGCAATAAATACCTTGAAAATAATATTATGGAGAATATTCTGGCGGATCTTTATCTTTTCCACAAAGTCTTCCTAGCTATGACTCGAACACAGAACCAAGGCTTGTGGGAGCCTCTTGAAAGAAAATCCCCAAGGGATTGGAGAGGAAGAGGTCTAGAAAGAATTCTCTAATTCTCTCTATTGAGGAGATGTGTGTTGTACAGAATGGCTCAACCCAAGGGTCCTATTTATAGTGACCAAGGGAAAATCTTTGCCATAATTAAAATATTATATTTTAATATCTAATATATTAAAATATATCTTGTATTTATTTGAATCTCATTCAAATCTCCTACGATATTTATTTATTTGAATCTTATTCAAATTCTATAAATATCTTTTATTTAATATATCAAATATACATTAATTATTTTAATATTTAATGTATCAAATACAATAAATATATTTTCCTCTTTTATATTAAATATTAATTTGAACACTTCAAATTAATATTAATTTGAACATTTCAAAATTTTCTTTCAACTAAATTGATCTTTTAGTGTTACTATGAGCTAGCAAGGGGACCTCATGAACCTACAGATTATAAGCTCCAATGATACAAAATTAATTAATTAAACTCTTTAATTAATTAATTTTCATTCATTAACTATAGGTCACTTCACTATAGACCTAGAGTTGCACTCTTATGCACTGTATGACAAGTTGTGTCCATAGATATAATCATTACATGCAAGTCGATCCTTCACGAGTTGTTCGTAATTACAGCTAGGTCAAAAATCTCTTTTACCCCTATAATTATATCTTGCACCTTAAGTACCATTGATCCTCTAATGAACAATATGTTTATAATATAACTATAAACTAAGTTCCTCTCGGGCCAATGAGAGGGTGGGGTTCCATTGTTCAAGTCCCGAAATCAGCACTTAAGGGAACTACTCATCTACTTACCCTATATGGGAAGGAGTGAATTTCATCTTGTGAGATTATGTTCCCAGCTCCCTATTTGGTCAAGTCCCCAAAATGGTAGGCATATTGAATCGGCTACAAAAGTCACTCTCACCCATGCAAATCAAAGGACAAGCCCTCACAGGCAGGAGTTCATAACTCACTCAAGATTAAGATCGAGTCACATATGATCATCCTGATGAAATATTAATCTTCTCAATTAACGGATTTATAAAGAGAGATTAAATATTTTATGGTCCAGTCTTATACAAACTCGTTGTATAAGATGCCCCCACTCACATGTCTCCACATGAATGATTTGGATCAAATCATTTGTAACTATTACAAAGTGGGCCGTATCAATAGTGTTACCAGGATAAGGCACCCAACCTTATCCATATACTATGACCCTTTAGGTTATTTCTTGAACATGATCCTTTCGTATGTCAACCACATACTGTTCAAGATTACACTAATAACCTTGGATATTTCATATAATAGATAATATTATATTGCAAATAAAATAATCAAAATTATTATTCATTATTAAATAAATTATTAATTACAAGGCTTTAGGGCATAAATCCCAACATCCTCATCCATTGATGTGTCGAGTGGAGGTGGATCGCGTAGGAATGAATCATCAAACTCAAGGTTCACTACGTCTTTTGTAATGTATAGGTTCTACAAAATCTAATTGGCAATTTGCATCCATATTGTATGCACTATATGCTGAGCGTGCTTCCTCAAGTGTGTTATAAAACTTGTGTATTGCTTCACTAACGTCGTGTATTTGTGTATGACATTCATGCCATGTCGTATAGATACCGGGCCTATGCCCGACAAATACGACATAGAACCCTAATTTAACACACATGTAATAATGAGAAACATGTTTCAAACAAATATGTTAGGGAAAAAAATAAAATGATGGAAAATTTTGTGTTATTCTTATTCCCAAAATATGTATATAGTTTATATTTCATTTGAGGTATAATTTATATTTCAAGTTTATGATCCATGGTTTATTGCTAATATTTAATAATGTCATCTACATTTGATAAAATGTTTGATTTTCAAAATTGGTTATTTCAAATCTAATTTGCACGCTGCATTTTTTTTTCAAAATTTCTTTATATGTTATGTTTTTTTTTAATAGAATATGAAACTCATATAGAATTTATTATTATTATTTTTAAATTTGATTGCAAATGTCTTTTTTTTTATAACATATGATTTTCAAAAGAATATATTTTTTATTTTTTTAAAAAAAAAAATCTAATTCCAAATGTTTTTTATAATCAAATATGATATTCAAAAGAATGTATTTTTTTATTTCTTTAAGAAAAATCTGATTGCAAATGTATTTTTAAAAAAAATAAAAATATGATATTCGAAAGCATATATTTATTATTATTATTTTAAAAAAAATTATGATTTCAAATTCTAATTGTAAATGTCTTTTTATAGTCAAATATCATATTCAAAAGAATATATATATATATTTTTTATCTTTTTTTTTTAAAAAAAAAATATGATTGCAAATTCTAATTGCAAATGTCTTTTTATAGTCAAATATGATCTTCAAAAGAATATATATTTTTTATTTTATTTTTTAAAAAATTCTGATTGCAAATGTATATATATTTTTTATAACATATGATTTTCAAATGAATATATTTTTTATTATTTTTTAAAAAAAAAATTGATTACAAATTCTAGTTGCAAATGTGCTTTTATAGTCAAATATCATATTCAAACGAATATATATATATATATATATATATTTGAATTCTGATTGCAAATGTATTTTGTTTATAACATATGATATTCAAAAGAATAAATAAATAAATAAATAAATATATATATATATATATATATATTTTAAAATTTTGATTGCAAATATCTTTTTTTTAATCAAATGTGATATTGAAAAGAATGTATTTTTTAGGTTTTTTTTTATATAAAAATTCTGATTTCCCATGTTTTTTTTTAGCCAAATATGATCTTCAAAGGAATTTCAATATTAGTTGTTTAAATAACAATTCTACGTGCAAATGTTTTTTTTTTTTTTTTCTATCAATGATGCTTTTCAAAATAGAATGTTGGGTTTTGTTAAATAAAAAGTATGATTGCAATCTTTTTTTTTTTTCTTTTCAAATATGATTTGAACGCTTGATCCGTTTTTTTCAAAATCAATTGTGCTCTTACAAAATTATTTCAACAGATACATGAAAAATTAATGACTTGATTAGTGTAACGAATTTCATCCAATGAATAACTGCACAAATGTTCAAAACGAATATACGAGTACAAATTCGTAATGAAATATACATAAACATTCCTTCAAAACGAATATACGAGTACAACGTCACCAAACAAGTCTTATACAATGTTTTAAAAAATAGTAAAATACATAAGTCAGATAAGAAAATTACTTATAAAATGTTCCGGCGCAGAAAGAACAACCCTCCTCCTATAAAAGAAAAAAAATGAATATATGAGGGTTCGGGTGGAATCAGATAAAAAGTTGAAAACAAAAAGTTAAGAACTCACCTTTCGTATTGTTGGCTGTTCGTGGATGACTTATACAACCGAGATAAGTCAATCCTTAAGCCCCTATAACCTCCACCACCATAACCCAATAAAAAAAAAACCTGAGATTAGCACATAACTAATAATGCTATATTGAAAACACAAAACAAAGTGATAATATATGATTGAGGAAAATGATATTCAAAAGCATACCTATTGCCCAAAGGAGGAGAGTTGGTTTGAAATGAAGTAGACTCTCATTTAAATAGAACTATGAGAGGGAGTGCTTAATAAATTCTCAACCACATAAGTACCCATAAGTACAAGTATTTATTATCATAAAAGACGATATGAGTTGTCAAACATAAATGGAATAAATAAAATAATAGATGAGTATTAATTAAGTTTCAGTTGGAATTAATGTGGCCTCAGAACAGTCAATATCATATTTGAAATCAACTATGATGAGACAATCTGGTTAATTCAGAACTAGATTCGTACCAAACCCAACCAAAATTGTATTATTTCAAACAGCAAACAAGGCATATGAAGAAAAAAAATGAACATATGCATACCACTCAAAAGGAACACGGACCAGATGCAAAGAAGATCAGTGTAGTATATGAGGGCCTTAGGAATTTGATCACAAGTATATTAAAAAGTTCAAAATATAGTTAAACAGAATAAGGAATCATCATCGGCCATAAACAACATGTATACATGCTAATCACAAGCAATTAATCACCAATAAGAAAGAAAATAGTGGGGTTTGAATTAGCCAAAACGATATAATAACGAAAACAGTGGGCCAAACACGGAGATAGGTTTCAAACCGAAATCCAACCAAACCCTAAACGCCAGCCAAAACATGAGTGAACAATGTAGTAAATCAGGCCTCAGGAACTTGAACAAGTGTAGTAAAGAGTTCAGAACAATGGTAAACATAATACATATCGTCATCGGCCACTAGCAAAATTAAAAAGAATGCATACCAATCAATAAGATCAAGTGTAGTAAATTAGATCAGAATATGGAAACATCATCAGCCATCAAGAAAATCCAAATCAATCCAGATCCTCATAAAATTTAACACAGTTGCATTAATCAAATGAGGTCAGATCGATGGATATGCAAACAAAAAAAATGAGAACACAAACCGTTGCCTTAGAATGAATCATCGGCTAAGGAAGACAGCCACCCACACCAAGCTCCAACAAGCCGATCATCCTCTACCAAGCTTCCTTCAATTTAGGAACCAGAACTGAGGAAAAAATAGAAGATTAATCCCAAAATGAGGGAACCTAAGGAGAGGAAACGGCAAGGGAGAGGCTTCTTTGAGCGGCGAGGACTAAACTGTCAAGGGATTCGGTTGAAATCGAGGAGGAGAGGTGTTTTGAGAGATGGATCGAAAGGAGAATAGAGACTCGAAGCCAGGGAGTCCATAGACGAAACAAAGATTCAAGAGTCGTGGGACGAAGCATAGGTTCAAAATGAGGAGGGCTTCGTTTGATTCATGAGGAATAACAGAGATAGGGTTCCGATGAGAGGAGACGGCGTAAGAGGATGATGAGAGAAACCAGAGAGTTGGAACGTACGTACGAGTGTGGGAGTAAATGTGATGGGTTGGGAAAGTGAGAAACCGGTGGATTCGTGTAAAGAAAACGGTGGGTTGGTGTACGATGAAATGCTGGAATAAAGAAAACGGTGGGCCAAACGCTGGTTTGGGTTTCAAACCCAAACCCGGCCCAACCCTAACCGACAGCCCAAACGCCCCCTAAAGGTTCATTTATGAGATGAATTTTACCATTAGATCTTTGAATATAAGGTTTGATAAAAGTATCAAAATTTATGATTTTGGATAAATATTAATGAAGCTTGTATAGACCATAAAATCATTAATTGCTAAGTGGATTTTTTTTCATGTTTTATGTTGATGATATTTTACTCATTATGAATGATGTAAGATGTCTATCTAACATAAAAAGTTGACTAAGTAATCAATTCTAAATGAGTGATTTGGAATGATTCGGTATATTTTACATGTCCAAAATAAAGATATGATTAATTATCTACTCTAAGTGTGAGACAATTAATGCATAAATGAGACTTAACAATTAATATACAGTTGGTTAGCATATATCAATTAAATGAATGGTATGACCATTGAGTAGAAAATTAAAAACTTTCTCAAATTATCTATGGATAATGAGAAATTTTTGTGTTTGGAGTAAAATATTTGATCTTTACAAGATACACTAGTTCTTACAAAGATTTAGAAAATCTATGTTAAGATAATTTTTACCCTAAGTGATGGAGTATGATATACAAGTTAAATTGTTTTGCTTGTGAAACAACAAAAAGACTTATATGACTCAAATAGTTCCTTGAAGATCTGAAAGGTATTTCAGATATGATTTAGTCTATCCTATTATAATGGTGGTGCAAAGACTAATATTAAGGAAATTAGAAAATATCAACGTATAGGTAATCATATCGAGAGAGAGAAAGCATCATGATAGTGACCAAGATGGCTTTTAACGGCAGTCCTTTGGATCTATATTAAGAGACTTTCCAGGCTAAGTCTTTGAGAGTCACCTAGAATGCTTAGGATTACGAGACATGTCTCATCTTTGCTAAGATAAGTGAGAGAACATGTTGGGTATATAGTATGCCCTAAGATACATGTCTCGCCGACATTAGTGTAAGTGGGAGATTGTTGGGATTTATGTCCTAAAGCCTTGTAATTAATGATTTATTTAATAATTAATAATAATTGTATTATTTTATTTGCAATATATCAATGATATGAAAAATCCAAGAATATTAGTGTAATCTTGAATAGTATGAAGTTGACATATGTGAGGATCGTGTTCAAGAAATAACCTAAAGGGTTATAGTATATGGGTAATGTTAGGTGCCTTATCCTGGTAACACCATTGATACAACCCACTTTGTAATAGTTACAAATGATTTGATCCAAATCGTTCATCTGAGACATGTGAGTGAAGGTATCTTATACAATAAGTTTGTATAAGACTGGACCACGGAATATTTAATCTCTCTTTATAAACCCCTTAAGTGTTGATTTCAGGACTTGAACAATGAGGACCCATCTTCTCACTGACCCTAGAGGGACTTAGTTTATGATTGCATCATAAAAAAATTGTTCATTAGAGCATCAGTGGTACTTAAGGTGGAAGATATAATTATAGGGGTAAAATGGACTTTTGACCCAACTGTAATTACGAACAACTCGTGAAGAATCGACTTCCATGTAATGGTTTTATCTATGGACACAACTTGTCCTATAGTGCATAAGAGTGCAACTTCAGGTCTATAGTGGAGTGAACTATAGTTAATGAATGAAAATTAATTAATTAAATATTTAATTAATTAATTTTGTATCATTGGAGCTTATAATCTGTAGGTCTATAAGGTCTCCTTGCTAGCTCATAGTAACACTAAAAGATCAATTTAATTGAAAGAAAATTTTGAAATGTTTAAATTAATATTTAATTTGAAGTGTTCAAATTAATATTTAATATTAGTGGTGTTCATTGAACCAAAAAAACCGAGAAACTGAACCAAACCGATCCGAACCGACTGGTTCGGTCCGGTTATCTTGAAGAAATTGGTTTCCTCGGTTTACATATTGAAAAAACTGTTATAATCGGTTCGGTTTACGGTTTGGTCTTTTTAGAAACCGAAAAAACCAAACCGAACCGAACCTTAATAAATTTATAAGAAAGTATATAGGAAAACCATAAAAATTGAAGCCCAATTTTCAATATAACCCAAAAAAGCTTGACACAAAAAAGCCCAGCCCAAACTCACTCTTTTTCTTATCTAAAACCCTAATATCTATTGCCACCTAACCCCAATTTCTTCATTCCAGCCGCCATATTCATTCCCCTCTATCTCTCACTCTCTCTCCTCTCTCTATCTTTCTCTCCTCTCAATCGACAACCACATCTCCTCTCGCCAGCGTCTCCCTCCGCCGCTCCTCCTCTCGCCTTCATCTCTCTTTCCTCCCTTCGTCGAAGATGTCGCCACTCTTCCTATAGCCATCGCCGCCCTTTCCCTTGCTGTTGTCGTTCTTCTCCACGCCATTGAAGGCATCACAACTCTCTCTTCCTCTCAACTTTCTTTATTTTCTGTGTGGGTTTCTTCTGGTTCTAGGCAACATTTTGTTTCCTTTCAAGAGCAAAATGCAAAATAGTTTTATTTAAAAAAAAAATCGGTTTAAACCGAACCAAACTGCATGTAACCGAAATCGACTGGTTCGGTTTTAAGCCCAAAACCGAAGGAAATTCAGTTTTCTCTGTTTAAAGTGTCTCAGAACCGAGGGGTACGGTTTGGTCATTGGTTTCGTCCAAAACAGGACCAAACCGAACAGTGAACACCCCTATTTAATATATTAGATATATTAAATATAAAAGAGGAAAATATATTTATTGTATTTGATACATTAAATATTAAAATAATTAATGTATATTAGATACATTAAAGAAAAGATATTTATAAAATTTGAATAAGATTCAAATAAATAAATATTGTAGGAGATTTGAATGTGATTCAAATAAGTATAAGATATATTTTAATATATTAGATATTAAAATATAATATTTTAATTATGGCAAAGATTTGTTTTTGGTCTCTATAAATAGGACCCTTGGGTTGAGCCATTAGACATAACACACATATTCGCAATAGGGAATTAGAGAATTCTCTCTAGGCTTCTTCCTCTCCAATCCCTTGTGGATTTTCTTTCAAGAGGCTCCCCACAAGCCTTGGTCATGTGTTCAAGTCATAACTAGGAAGACTTTGTGGATGAGATAAAGACTCTAGAAATATCTCCACATTTACTCCAAGTAAGTTTGCTTAATCTTATTATTATTTTTTTAGTTTAATTTTAAATAAAATCAAAGACAATCCAATGCTTCCGTTGCTGAGTGAAACATTCATTCATTTAGAAATCTCTATAGTGATTGGAGTCTATCACTAATAGACTTTAATCACTGTCTTGTGATAGAAGTCTATCACTATCACTGATAGATTGCTATATGTGTTGTTGGTCTCTTCTGATTGATGTTTATCACTGATAGACTTCTATCACTATCATTAGGAGTGTGTGATTGAAGTCTATCAGTGATAGAAGTATATCATTGATTAGTGGCAAAGTACATGCGAATCTCTCTCTTGTGAATTACTAGAATTTGAATCTGAATAAGATAGGGTTACTATAGGTTAATTTTCATCTTGCATAAGCTAGTGTTTTGAGATCCAAATGCTGCAATATATTATGTCCTTTCCTTTTTCCACTGTCAAGATTATATCCAACATAAACAACTATGTGTTAGTCTAGTGATTGAAGTCTATTGGTGATAGACTTCAATCACAAGAACCAAAGTGCAAAGGACATGTATTATTGTGAGTGAATCCTCTATAGTGATTCGAGTTTATCACTAATAGACTTCTATCACAAGACAGTAATTGAAGTCTATCAGTGATAGAGGTCTATCACTATCACTGATAGACTTCTATATGTGTTGTTTGTCTCTTCTGATTGAAGTTCATCACTGATAGACTTCTATCACTATCATTGGGAGTGTGTGATTGAAGTCTATCAGTGATAGCTTCTATCATTAATATGTTTATTTCACATATCCTTGCGAACTATGATTTTTTCGTTTTATTTGTGAGCATGTAAAAGTAATTATATTAGTGATAAGCTTCTATAATTTGATAGACTTCTCTTTCTATAGTGATAGCTTCTATAACTCTAACAATGATAGACTTCTATTTGTATTCACTGATAGAATTATGGTGTCTAATTGTCTAATTAGTTCGTGTAATTGACATTTCAAGTTGTTGGAGAAAAAGCAACTAAAAAATATAAACCTAAGGTCAACTTTGGAAAGGATCCTACTCCTTTTGAGAATGTTTCTATTGAGAATGTTACTGCAAGGCCAAAAAGATAGACAATACCAACAAAAAAAGTCTTGGATAATGCAAAAGATCAAAAGAATACAAAAGATCTAAAGAAATAATCTCCAAACAAACATCATTAACATGAACAACTAGAGGATGTCTTGTATTTTGATCTTTAACTAGAGTTAAAAACCAAGCAACATCCTTAAGATCAATAATTCTATAGAAGAAATACAAGCATACAATCGAACTTCTTTCACAATCAAACTGACAAAATTCTTAAAATACATTATATCATCAACTAAACCTCAAGTAGTTTTGTAATTCTCATAGCAATTTTTCTCATTCCACTGTCTACTATGAAAAATGACTATTGGAAGTTTAACCATAATTTCAAACTACTCTAGAAATAATAATAATAATAATAATAATAATAATAGTAATAATAATAATAATAATAATAAAATCATTAAGTAAGTCAATGTCGTCATAGCAGTACATTCTTGTGATTAAAGTCTATCACTAATAGACTTCAATCACCAGACACAAGCTACATTGTATCGTGATTGAAGTCTATCTGTGATAGACTTCTATCACAAATACTTTAATCACAAAACAATGTAGCTTGTCTCTGGTTATTGAAATCTATTAGTGATACCATCATTGATAGACTTCAATCACAAGTGAATTCGTGTTCAAGTTAATTTCATAATAACTCACGGGGGAAAAATACCGCAATCTATGCTTTTAACCTCCTAGCCTTCACAAAGAAATACAGTAAAATTATTTCAGAAATTATTCTCCATAATCTCAACATAAAACAAATTTTAGAAATCATTACTACATGTATATATAGAGCCAAAAAAAATTCAACTCTTTTCTCTTTTTCAAGCCATCTCACTAAGGCGAACTAAACCTTGAAGGAAGCAAAAATTAATTTCCATTGAAGATCGAAAGAAGAACGATTTGATCTGAAAGCACATACATCTGAATAAATTGAAGATCGCGTCATAAATTGATTTCCATCGTTCAAGTATACGTATGAAACAACTGAAAGGGATTGTCACCGGTTGAATCCACAATTTTCAATGAGCGCATATTTCTACTATGAAACTCGAAGGCTTGCGACAATTTCTTGAATTGTTGTTGGAAGATTTATGTTATTCCTATGCAAAAAAATTTGGAGAATCTTCTGAAAACCTAAACGAAAACTAGAGGAAAACCTAAGTGAAAGAGGAAGAAGAAAACTAGAGGAAACCAAATAGGAGAAGAAGGAAACTACGGGAAGAAAGAAGAAAAAGAAGCGCACATTTTCAAGGGTAAAATGGGAATTAAAAAACGTTATATAAAATTCTTGCCATATTTGCAAACTTTTTAAAAACTTATTATATTTGTAAATAAGAAACTCTGTTTTTCTACCCATTACAATTTTCCATAATAAAAAATAAAAACTTATTTTAAACTAATATTGACTAATTCACCCTTCAAACTAAATAACCACCATGTTTGAAATTCAAAACTAAATTTTAAATTAAACCCCACAGTATTCTATAAATCATATCTTTCAACTATAAGAAACCTACCACACCAGCAACATTTTATCTTCTTTTTCAACGTCTTCATTAATGAAGAAATTATCTTATTCCATCGAAACATTTTTATTTTTCAATTTCGATTTAGATTATGAACGAAGACTTCTGCCACATAAAAACAACAGTTAGATTTGGTTTGATCAAATCCTATCCCTTTGTTTTTATCAAATCTCCATCTCCTGGTAGGGGGAGATGAGAGGGGTTTGTTTAGAGAAGGAAGCTATGCCATTTATAGTGATGCTTGAGAGTTCACCAGCGTCGGGCTGACAATCATATTCAAAGTCGAAAGCTCAAAAGGAGTGAGCAATTACGTTTTCATTTTTTTCATTGTATTCTATCTACATTTGATTTTGTTCCTTGTTTTTTTTCCTTCTAACTCTTAATTTCTTCTATACTCAATTACGTCTTTGAGCAAGAAAAAGCATTGAGGTATTTGTTATTTAAAACTTTAGTAAGAAGTGAAATTGGATTTTTGAGAATTTCTCCAAGCTTGCTTATAGCTAGAAGAGATTCGTTAATTGCTAAAGATTCTTTAATCCTAACCTTCCTTTGCTTTAATGTCTTCAAATTTCTTACACCTATCCTAATGAATCCATTTTAAAATTACATTTTTCCTTTTGGAATCTTAAGGTTGTTCATAATGCAAGTAAAAATTGCTTGCATTTCCTTTCCGCCCTAGAAAAAAGCTTGAGTTTTCGACTCCAATACAACCTTCTACAATATATGTTTCAGGAAACTCCTAGCTTCCTGATAATCTCATGAAATGGACAGATTATTTAATGAGACCGCTACAATGTATGTAGTTGCCTCATAATAATCGTTGGATGTATATTCAATAATTTTCATGCTCCTTAATAACCGCTGGATATAAATTCGAGGTACTTCTCTCTCTCAATTCAATAGTGAAAAACTGCCAGCCACATTATGAGACTAATGTATAATATCTCTCCTTATAATAACTTTTACGGGTGGAAAAGACAAGTGTATCTTTGTATATATTAGAATTTGTTGTAAAATACTATAGGATTTGGGTTATTGTTTATTTTGCCATTTTCTTACCTAGCTTTGAATCATTTTATCTCTCTACTAATTTATTTTTTCTATTCATGATTGTCACTCCTCTCTACCATTTTTCTTAACATAAACAGGAAAATGATTGCTAGAGTTTCTTTATGACATTGGTACATCGTTATTTTTGTTTTGCAAGAGGGATGAGCCGAGGTGCATGGTTGTCGAATGGAAATTGCAGGAGTGTAGTGCATGCTTTTTCTTTTTTTTAGTACAACAACATGTGGGGACAGAAGATTCGAACCTCTAATCTTTTGGTTGAAAATATAATGTCTTAATCCATTGAGATATGCTCTCAAGTTGTAGGAGTGGTGCATGTTTGAGTTTGCATATGATAATGTCACTGATTCTTTAGGTCTAATATTTCTTACTCTAACTACTAGTGAATTGCATTTTGAATTCAAGTTATAGCTGCTTACCCAAATAGAAAATGAGCTTCATTTGGTCATTATTCTTTTTTCCATTTGATAAGGAAATAAATGACTGAAGAGATGACGAGAGAAGCCCACAAGATGAACACCAAGCTTAACCAGCTCAATCAAAGTTCATACTCAAAGTCAATGGAAATCAACACCAATTCAATTCAATCATGAGGCAATCATTATGCCACAAAGTCCAATCATTAGAGTTGAAGACTACAAGAAGACTTTAATGCTTACTTCCAAGCTAAGGTGTCCACATTATGAAGAATTTCATCCTTTCAAGCTTGAAGAGGCACCTATTCAACCAAGAGGCATAATGAATCTAAGAATCTAGATTCATTCACATCTTTAATACATCATGTACTTATTTAATTCATGTATTTACATTTAGTTTGGTTCATGTATGGATTAAAGATGTGAATGAATCTGGATTTTTAGATTCATTATGCCTCTTGGTTGAATAGATGTGCCTATTCAAGCTTGAAAGGATGCAACTCTTCATAATGTGGACACCTTAGCTTGGAAGTAAGCATTAAAGTCTTCTTGTAGTCTTTCAACTCTAATGATTGGACTTTGTGGCATAATGATTGCCTCATGATCATTGAATTGAATTGGTGTTGATTTCCATTGACTTTGAGTATGAGCTTTGATTGAGCTGGTTGTGTAACGACCCTAACTCGTATGACTCTCTAGTGCGGAAACACTACTTAGTTACCGCTCATGCTCGAAATTTTGACAGCATGACAGCGTAATTCGGAGAAAAACCAAAATATCAAGAACCTGTAAAGAGCATAGACACTTCTAAGTTTTCAAAGAAAACACTCAGCCTCCACCAAACTACACAAAGTGGCTGAGTTCACAAACAGGTATACGTATACAAGACATCTCAGATCCAGAAAAATATACAAGGGAATAAAGGACAATTTACAACTGAGATTCACAAGCTAACATATAAACAACCTATCCAAAGAGTACACAACAAAAGGAGCTTAGGAAATATCTACTAATATCCTCATAGCCTCGTCAGGACGTCGCCCCTATCATCTACCACGTTGATGAGCGTCACCTGCAAAGAGGTAAACAAAGTAGCACGAGTGAGTATAAATATACTCAGTAAGTAGCCCACTTAAGAATCTAAAGTTTAAAGGAATCATACCACGAAAGAAACCACTCTTACTCACAATTGTGCTCAAAATCGAGTACTTTCATCATTTAACTAAAAACCCAATTATCCAACCTCCACTTTCACCATTCCCTGACCCAAGCTTCGTGTCGAACGTGCGAGCACTATATCCTAGAATTAAGCCTGTGAAGGTAAATAACCCTCACACTCATCACAATGGGCAATCACCCCTAGGCTAGCACACAGGCAATAGGGAAACGCATATCAGGCAATAGGGAAACGCATCCCCTACGCTCAACACAATGGGGAATCACCCCTGAGCTAGCACCCAGGCAATAGGGAAATGCATCCCCTACGCTCAACATAATGGGGAATCACCCATAAGCTAGCACTCATGCAATAGGGAAACGCATCCCCTATGCTCATCACATCATATAACTTTCTAGGTTTACAAGCTCATACGAAACAACCGAAATAGGGTAGGTAGCACCATTTCAAGGATTCTTGATCGAATTTGGTACCTTGAAAATCCTCGAGGTAGAACACCACTCTCAGGCCACGCCCACTTTCTGATCCGAAATTCACATTCACAACCAATATTCCAAAGTCAACCTCAAACACACTTAAGTAGTTGTGGCTCAAGTTTAGATTTAGTTTAATTTTCACTTAACCAACATCTCATTCATATACAAGTAATTCTCATTTACTAACAATCTAGCAATTTCACCATAACGATAAAATAAGCACATCACATTCATTCATTAAAACACAAGGGCTTTTCAAATAAATCCAATGGCTACTTACTTCTCAATCGGCTCAAGGTCGAACAACCTCTCTTCCTAGGATGGCGTTAATTTTAATCCAAGCAAAAGAAAAAGCGCCCAAGTACCACAACTTCCAAATGTTGACTTCTAACATATACAAAAGTTCCAATTACACAATATTAACTCAAATAAATCACAATCAACTTCCTAAAACTTATTTGGCCCCAAATGACCATTTACAAGAATTTCAAACTTTAAAACTTACCAACCACTGTAATTAAAAGCTATTGGAAACAATACTCGGTACAACTCGATTGAAAATTTTAGCCTCCAACCATGATGGTTAATCCTAAAGTGAGTTCCATAACCAAAAGTTAACACAAACTACTCAAATAATGCCTAAATAAGCAATTAACTCACTAAATTTCTAAATTCCAAAACCAAAATGCTTACCCACTGTCAAACGAGTCAAGATTACACCAAAACGAACTTCAAAATGCCCAAAGATAACTTCAAAGCCGCTGTCCACTTACGTAACTGCTGGAAAAACACTTCAATCTCCCACAATTAGTGAGAGGGGTAGAGAGAGATAGAGAGAAATAGATTGAAAGAGGAGGAGAGGGAGAGAACATGAGTGAGTGGGGGAGTACGGGGAGAGGAAGAGATCGAGAGGGAGTGGGGAAATGGGAGGGGAAGAGAACGAGAGGGAGGGGTTACAGAGAGATGGAGCAAACAGAAGGGATAAGGATGAAGTAAGTTTTTTTAATAATATATATATATATGGAGGGGTTACGGAGAGAGGGAGCAAACAGAAGGGATAAGGATGGAGTAAGTTTTTTTTATATATATTATAATAATAAAATAATAATTAAGATAATAATAATAATAATAATAATAATAATAAAGATTTTAATAAAAATAACTTTATCTAATTACCTAATAATATATATATATATAGATATTAACACTAATTTAATTAATTAATTTATTTATTTTTTTAATCGGATGTTACAGGTTGAGCTTAATGCTCATCTTGTGGGCTTCTCTCGTCATCTCTTCAATCATTTATTTCCTTATCACCCTTTCCAATCATAATATCCACATTGCTTTATTATTTTCTTATTTTATTAATTATTGAAAAGACTTATATCCAATGCGGATTTAGTAAATTTTTATCTCCCTGCTTAATGTGTTGTTAATTTGTCATCTATTATTAACCACCTTCATTTTTTTTTTGGTAAATTATAAAAAATATCCATCAACTTTGCCATTTGTTTAAAAAATACTCATACTCTTTCAAAAATTGCAATATTATCCATGACCTTTCATAAAGGTTTCAAAACTACCATTGGAATAGAAAAATCGTCAAAATGTTAGAAAAATCGTCAACATGCCTGAATGTTGTTCTTTCAAACTTAATCAAGGCAAGCATCCTAATCACCATCACATCGTTCTAGGACACTGCCACATCGATTTTTCGTCGTCCAACATTTTAATGGATTTTTACTCCAAGGTAGTTTTGAAAAGGTTATGGAAGGTCATGGTAATATTGCAACTACTAAAAGAATACAAGTATTTTTTAAAACAAATGGCAAAGTTCAAGGGTATATTTTATAATTGTAACGCCCGGTTTATTCAGGAGCACTAATTTTGAAATTTTGGAATCAAATTGGAATAATTCTTCAATAAGTATTTTGGAGTCAGTTACGTTTTGGGGCATTTTGGAATTTTTGATTGAAGTGTGATTTGAGAAATTGGAGTAAGTATGTTAAAATAAGTTTATTGTATTTTGAATTGGGTTATTTTGGAAATTTGGAGGTTTAAGAAAGGGCATTTTTGAAAAGTAATTAAAAGTTGAAGTTAAAAAAAAAAAAATTGGGAAGCTTATCCCTTTCTTCTTCTTCTTCTTCATCTTTTCCTTCTTCTTCCCTCTCTCACCGAAAAACCCACCCCTTACACACACACACACACTCTCTCTCTCTCTCTCTCCCTGTCGAACTGCAGGTCACACGAACCGCCGGACTCCCTCACCGCAGCAGCTTCTCCTTCTTCTTCTTTCTCGTGCTGTCACCGCCTCACGCCGACGTCCAACTCGCTGCCGACCAGATGAACACCCCTCGTCATAGCCTGTCGCCGATGGCCAGCTCCGTTGTCGCTTCTCTCTCTCCCTCTCGTGCGGGATCTGTACAGACAGCAAGGATGAGCTGTTTCGAAGTTAAATTCCAGCAAGCTCATTGTTGTATAGCCATGTATAGTCTCGATTTGGTGTGGGTAAGTATTCCGACATTTGTTTGAGGTGGATTTTGGTCAATAAAGTTGGTTTAACATTAATTTGATGATTTAAAGTGAATTTAATGATTGTCGAACTAAATTTCTAGAATATCCGTTGCGATTGAAGATCGATTTAGGAGAATTTGGAGCATTTGAGCTGCTGTCCAGCACCTTTTGGTCACTGTTTTGGGGTAAGTTTAATGTGGTTATGGTGTGCTTCAACACAATTAAGGCTAAATGTGAATTGGGATTTAATTAGATATATATTAGGACCTTTTTGTGAAGTTTGGGGACTTATTTGGCGATTCAAGATCAAATATTCGATTTCGCGACGACTTGAACCTTGGAGTTATTTGAGTAAGTAGTCATTTGGATTTAAGCCCCTTTAAGTTTCTATTTAATTTTGATATATATGTTTGATAATTTGGGAATTGTGAAAGTATGCTTGAAAACCACATTTATGAAGCATGTAGTGATTTGTGGATTAGTGTAGGTGTTGCTTGAGTTGTAAATGGCCTTTTATATGGCTATAATTGAAATTAGGGGCTTAAAGTTTCGTATGGTTTATGATTTAGCATAAGTAGCACTTTAAAAGAGTGGTTGTTTGACTTGGTGTATGTTAAGTGGTCGTGGATGTAATTCTTTCAAGTATGAAGTATAAGGGTGACCATGTTGGTCGAGGATGTTTCGCTTAGTAAATATTTCGAAAAGAGATTTTGTCTTATTATTGTACCTAAAACCGGGAATTTAAAGAAAGTTGTTGACTTAGTAGAGTGACTATGCATAAGTCATGGTTCATGGTGTGGTATTCATAAGGGCTTGACCTTGAGAACTAGTAAGGGTTCAATTATGGAACAACGCTCTGGAACGTATGGGAAGTTAGTCTAGATTGTATAAACACACATATTTGGATTGTTTGTGAATTGTGGCTTGAGATGGAGTCCAGAGTGGCTGTAGAACCCCGAAGGTTGAGCTAAAGGACTATATGGTCTAGTAATCTTTGTGGTTGGAGTATTTGGAATGACGAGGTTTGTTTAACTTGTTTGAGATGGGTTAGAGGCCGATTTCTGAATTAAATGGTTGATGGCTTTATGCTACTAACACACATATGGATTTTGATTAAGTAAAGTTTTGTTTAGAAGTGCCATTGAACTAGGACATAAGTTCTTACTCGAGATTTGTGCTTGTGATCTATGGCGAAAAGTCACTATGATGAGATTGTGGTTGTTTATGGAAGGTGGGCCTGGACCATATGCTACGAATAACTTCTTAAAAGAATGAGAAGTGGATCGTTTTAGTGCTGGCCTAGGAAGTAGGTAGTCTTTCGGATTGGTCCGTTAGGATTTGTGTCTTGCTTATATATATATATATATATATATATATATATATATATATATATGAGGCGTAAGACGTTATAAACGTTGGAAAGGATTGAGGGTTGCTTTCTCTCTTTGTTTATGTGAATTAGGGGGCGATTCCCCATTAAAAGTGTTTGCAACCTTCAAGCCAACTTGTGTTTGTGATTCAGGCATGATGGATGAATGTGGTAAGGTGGATTGACCCGAAAGTTTCCAAAACTGTTGTGAAAGTACAAAGCCCCGTTAGATTGGTGCTACCTACCCTGTCTCTATCGTTTCGAGCGAGTTTGTAAGCCTAGAACGTATTTGATGTGGCGAGCATGAGGGATGCGTTCCTTATTGCCGATGAGCTAGCTTAGGGGTGATTTCCCTATTATGATGAGCATAGGGGATGCGTTCCCTATTGCCTGTGTGCTAGCTTAGAGGAGATTCCCCATTATGTTGAGCGTAGGGAATGCTTTCCCTATCGCCTGTGTGCTAGCCTAGGGGGGATTTCTCTATTAAGATGAGTGTGAGAGTTATAGATCTTCACAAGTTTGGGTTCTAGGTTACAGGACTCGCAGGTATGACACGAAGTTAGGGTCAGGGAGTGGTGAATGTTGAGGAAGGTTAAGTGGACTTTTAGAATAACTGGAGTAAGTATTTGAAATCTAAGCATGAGTGTGAGTAAGGGCAGTTTCCTTCTTGGTAGGGTTTCTTTAAACATTGGACCCTTTAAGTGGGCTACTTACTGAGTATGTTTATACTCATCCTTGCTACTTTGTTTGTTTTGCAGTTGATGCATATTGAGGAGGCGGGTGACGGAGGAGACGGCTTGACAAGAGTATGGAGACTCCACCAAATTTCTTTTCCTTGTTTAGCTTTTAGTTGTGTTTCTTTGTTCCCTGTTGTTTGTTGGTCTGTAAAGTTTAAATTTCTTTCGTTTTCGTGTATTTAGTTAGAAGTTCTTAAGTTCTTTTGTTTGTTGATTAAGCTCAACATCATTTATCGTAGTTTGGTGGATGCTGAGTCTGTTCTCTGAAAATAGAAGTGTTTATGTCTCTTTCCAGGTCTTTGATAATTTTGGTTTTCTCCTAGTTACGCCGTTATGCTGCCGAAATTTCGGGCATGAGCGAGGTAACTAGGTCGTGCTTCCACTTTAGAGAGTCGTAGTAGGTTCGGGTCGTTACAATAATTTAGGCTCTTTTTTTTTCAGAGAGAGAGTCAATGAACTAAATATGCACATATTGTGATTCACTGTCACGTTATAGTATAAAAAGCAGTATTGTGAAAAAGAAAAAGAATGACATTTTATTTCAAATATCAATTAAATGGACTAATGTTGAATATGCTCAAAAGTCAGCAAAAAATAAAAATAAAAATCATACTCCAAAAAAGAAAATTCCCATTTTCCATGAAATGGGGAATGAGGCATTATGAAAAATAGGTGGTGGAAAGTAGAAAATAAAGATCAACAGTTTGACTTGATACTCTTTTTGAGTTTCTCTGCATTGTCTTTAATAGCTTCTTTGGATTCTTCAGCTTTGCCAACCACGTTCTCTTTGATTTCTTGAGTTGTATCCTTCACTGATCCCCATGCCTCTTGAACTGTTTGCTTTGCCTTCCCAGCCAAATCTTGTGCTGTTTCAGACACCTTCCCTGCAACTTCCTTTGTTTTTTGAGTCACCTGCAATTTTACATACCACTCCCAAACATTAATGACCATGAAAATAAAAAACATTTAGGTTAAAAAAACACTTTTGGTCCCTAAACTTTTATAGATGTAACAATTTAGTCCTTGATCAATTTTACTTTGTAAAAATTTAGTCCATATACTTTAAACTTTGTTGAAAATATTATTAAGATTTAATAAAAAAAATTATATTATATAGATCAATGAACTGATTAGGGACCAAATGTATTTTTAAACTACAAAGATTAAGTCGTTACATAATAAAAAGTGAACTTAATTTTGATAGGATTTTTCACAGTTGGAATTAAATTGTTAAAATTTTGAAAGTAAAGAGACTACAAATAAAAGTTCAATGACTAAATTATTACTTTTATAAAAGTTTAATTGTTACTTTTATAAACGTTTAAGGATCAAAAGTATTTTTTAACTAAATATTTAATTCTATCTTGATTCTTAAATTTTGTTAAAAATTTGTTTGTCTTTGTCGATGTGTTTTCATGGCACGTTTCAAAAAATGTATGTCACATCATATATACTTGTGTTAAGTCTATGCATTGGATTTGAAAATGAGGTGGGCTAAGAATTTTGTTAAATCAAATACCAACCATTTATTGGTAAAGATGAAAATATATTGCTTAGTAGTATTTATGGATAATTAACACAAGGTTTAAATTCCAATTTAGGTTGTACACTAAAAGTCGTTATACTTTCGGTAACTTTTATTTTAGTTCTCGAACTTTGTATGAAAAATCATTTTAGTATTTTATAAATTATTCAACAGATGTCTAACATCCATAATATCTTTTAGTATTTTATGATCTAAAGGTTGCACGTAGCAGGTTAAGTGTCAAATTTTAAAATTGAATCAAATTTTTGTTAAGTGATTAGTGAAACACAACAACAACTCTGAACTAAAATAATTTTTTTTTAAAAAAATTTAAAAATTTAGAAGCGAAACAATATATCTAAAGGTTTTAAAAGTTTAAATAAGACAAGATAAATATAAAAGTTTAGCAACCAAATAACATTTTAAAACTTGTAGGAACAAGATCAACACAAGAGAAGGAACAAAGAGATGATGAAAGTAGTGTTTTTGAAATAACCTCCTCGGCGGCGGAGACTGCCTTATCTTTGACTTCTTCAGCAGCCTTCTCAGCGGCTCGCTTCACTCCTTGCGCATCTCCATCAGCTGCTGCAGCAGTAACCCGTGAACTTGCCTGCATTTCCATTTTCAATACAATTTATTATTTCTTAAATAACTTCACAGAATTCCAAATTTCACTTCTTTTATATAGATATATATAATTTGATGGTGGGAATTCTTTTAGATTATTATGAGTGGGGTAGGAGGTTTAAATCTATGACCTATAAAAGAGAAAATTAAGGTCCCGACTGATGATCAATTTGGTTTTTGAAAATTGTGTTGTTTTCTCACAATTTCTTTACAATAGTTTTCATCTATCTTAGGGAAACATTTGAATTCTAAGCCAAATTCTAATAGTAAATTTTTAAACACTACTATTTTTAGTTTTCAAAACTTGGCTTGGATTTTGAAAACATCTGTAACAAGTAGATAACAAATCAAATAAACTCATAAATAAAAGTAGTGTTTATAAACTTAATTTTTTAAAATCAAATTGTTATCAAACATAGCTTGATATTTTAACTAGGTAAATTATGCTCAAGTTGAAGATAGCATTAAAATACATGCATGCATGAATATATATATATATATATATATATATATATATATATAAAATTAATGATTATAGTGAAATAGAACTTAAAAAGAAAACTTGTTATTGTATTTTAACCATCATCCAAATCTAACTTATTTAACCATTTTGGAGAGTTAGAACAAAACAAAAAAGAGAGAGAAAAAAATAATCAAACTAAATAGATAAAAACTATTAACATTATGGTTTTGGTTTCTAAACTTGTGCCAACCCTAGTTGGGACAATTATCTAGTGTGCCATAAGTGATTCTAATATTAATTTGCACGTAGAATCACTAAACTCCCCATGCTTATTTACTAATATTTTTTTTTTCATTGTACTTCTAAAAACATTTAATTTTAAAATTCAACAAAATATTAAAAACTAAAAAAATAATACAAAATGTCCTATCAAATCCAAAAATGATAAAACCCATGCAAAATCTAATCAAACGATGTAACAACTAATTCTAAAAAACTAAGTGGATAAGACACCTATTTATTTTTTCTAGAGTTGAAAGTTTGATTCCTGCCTCACATTTGTTGAAAAAAACAAAGAAAAAAAAATCAAACTATGTAACAAAAACTACTTTATTTTTTTAAAAAAAAATCTAATCTAACATGTATTTTCTTTCTTTTTCCTTCTAAAATACAAGTAAAATCCAGAAAGTAGAAACATAATAAATAGATAGTTATCGATTAGGCTTATATTGTTTTAGATCTGAAAACTAACATGTCTTGGTCTGACAGAGACAAAAACTTTAGAACTCCATGGGCTGTGTACAAGAACAGATCCAGCACGATGAAGCTTTGGGAGAGTTGCTGATGAGGCCATGAAGCTTGCCATTGTTGATCTAATTCTGATATTATTTACTTTTTACTTTTACAGTTGTGATGAAATCAGCTGATGAATTTGGTTTTAAGTCTTTGAATTGTTGAAGCTATTTATAGTGGAAATACATGACAGTGAATAGGTGGAAGCTATGGCGGATTCTTCTCCTTGGTTGTGGTTGAAATGAGGCTTAAGAATAGTTAGTGTTTGTTTTGGACACAAGAATTTCTGTCGGAGTTTGTGAAAATTTCATGTGGTTTAATTTGTTTGACTCATGAGAATTGTCTAAGAGAGAATTAATGTGAATATCTCAATAATGTGCCGATCCAACTGACAAAATTTAGAAAAAACAATTCATATTTTGCCTTCTATTCGACTTGAGTCACTTTTTAAGGACTCGTGGAGGCTATGAATATTATTCTCATGGCTAAACAAGATTATTTTTTTTCTTTAAATGTTGAAAATAGGATCCCACATCGAAAAGATGAAGAGACCTCACAATCTTTATAAGATACATGGTTACTCATCTAGCCAATTGATTTTAAGAAGGAATCTCATATTTTTCTAATATGGTATCAACACCCATGAAGTCCAAATGGGTATTCAGTCCAAAAAATTGGGATCCGACTCAAGAATCTTGAACCCAAAGAGACACCTTCTTATATTGCTAATTAATTTTGAGATGGAATCTCATGTTTCTCTAATAAAAATTATTTTCTTTGATTATTGATAACACTTTTCGTGTGCTATTTTTATATGGATTATAACTTGAATATTATTATTTTTCATGTATTTATGTAAAGATTATGCACTCGATTGATTATTTTGCAAGAGTATAACATTAAAAGGAAATTAAAGAAATTAAAGGACTTTTTGGAGAGCGAAATTAGAGTCTATAGCGACAGTACGAACATATCACCCAAGAGGACAACATGGCGTCTACAAAATCTGTTGCAAAGCCAAAATTTGAGAGCATAAAGCACCTCGACACACTGTCATAGTGCTCTAAACTTTATATAAAAACCCATCTTGCTACCATGACACTATAAAGGACTGTTTGAAAAGTAGATTATAATAGTCTGTGGAGTACTTTGCACCATAAACGCAGACTATTTAACCTAGACTAAATAACTTTACGTCTTAAACATATATTATATAACTCCACAAATTATTATAACATAGACTATTATAACCTACTCAGCGCTCCAAAGAGTCCCTAAGTGAGCATTATAGCATTGTCTTAGAGTGTCATGGTGATTCAAACTTTAGGTGTCACCCTATATTAAGACTACACATGGTGCTAGCACAAATTCTTTTATAAAAGTAGGTTGATATGCATTGCAAGAAGTTTTTTTTTTTTTTTTTTTTTGGGGGGGGGAGGGAGAGAAACTATATAACAGAGTTTATACAATTGGAGGACAAGGAGACTATTGGAGAGCTGAGAAGAAGAATTTTCAAGACTCAAAATAGTGAAGATTGATCTCGCTAGGGTGGACAATTTGACCGGATGAGATTTTTTTTCTCCTTTCACTTTACTTTTTGTAAATTTTATTTATGGGATTTAGCAAGAGACCTTGTGATTTAGATTTGATAGTTCGTTCAGTTTTGAGTAACTATTTAATTGGTTTATAGATGCAAAATATTGAATGAGGCAGCCACATTCCACAATGTGGCTACCTCATAATAATCGTTGGATATGAATCCAAAAATCTGTGTATTTTCCCGTAATAACCACTAGATACAAATTCAAAGTACTTTTGTAGTTTCTCTCGCATATATTCAATAGTGTAAAACTGTCAACCACATTGTAGTGTGACCTCCTCCAATAATTTTTCCACCTAGCCACTCCAAGTCAAATTTTTAGCATTTTTGGCTAGTTTGAGTAGTTGGGTGACTAGAAGTAAATGATCATATAATTACTATCAATAAATGTTAAAAGAATGAAAATATAAAATTTGGTTAAGGCATTATACCCTAACAAAAAAAAAGGCAGATATTTGAATGACCATCTCCACATGTTGTTTAACTTTAAAAAAAAAAAAAAAACCAAGTAATAAGTGCACCTTTGAGTCAATCATAGAGTTAGACGAGAGTGAGTGAAGATTGGGAGTATTTTACAAGAGGGTTTAGGCTTATAATGAGAGAAAAAAATATAAAATTTTTGTTAAGAGTTAAATGTTTGAATTCTCACCTCCAGGCTCCACATGTTGTTGAAGTAAAAACAAAAACAATCGAACAATAATACAAGGGCACCTGTGAGACAATCATAAGAGTACTCAAGTAAGTGTAGTGATAGCACTGTAAAAGTGCCATTTTATAAACTTATTCCATGCTAGTTTAGTTGCCCTCATGCATTTATTTGTCTATTTTGTAGGACTTGAGCAATTCAAAGCCACTTGAAAGGATTTGGATGAATCAAACTTAAAAAGGAAGCTAATTGGGTCTATTTTGAGCATTCGAACTGAGAAGAGATGACATCCAAACCAAGGGAACTAAGAGCAGAGCGTCTAGACGCTGTTTTAGGCATCAAGACGCTGCTGCATGCCAGATCAAGCTTGAAGATCTGTAGGAATAGCATCTAGATGCTATTCCAAGTATCTAGATGCTGGCCAAATTGAGGATGCAAGGCTCGCTCGACGCTGCGGTGAGGCTACCCTCGACGCTGCGGTGAGGCTACCCTCGACGCTGGTAGTGTCGCGACGCTACTTCAAGCATTTAGGCGCTACCTAGATTTTGCTAGATTTATTCCTTAATTGTGAGAGCAGCGTCTCGAGCTATCCTTGGTGTCTAGATGTTGCCCAACCTTATTTAAACAACTTTTCACTTTAGGGTTGGGGGGATCTTTTGGCCTCTTGGCCTACACATTTTTAGAGAGTTTTTTAGATTTTTTTTTTCCTTTTCTCCTTAGACGATTATTGTATCAAATCGAACTGTGTTGAACATGAAGAATTTTATCATGATGCTTCGCTAAACCTCACATTTCCAATTTAGAGGTCGATTACACCCAATTGCAATGTTGTAAGGCAATTTTATCATGTGTTCTTTGATTCTTGTATTTATTTTATGAGCATGTATTTTTTATTGAATTGACGCCTCGATCACTTTATATGCTTGATTGTTATTCATGATACATGATCTGTAATTGTCGTGTTGATTGAATCTTGTAGCGCTAGGATTATTACTTGTGTATATTTTATGGGTTTCCATAATTACATAGCTTGCATGTTTAATTCGAGGAATTAAAGGAGCATCTTGGTTAGGTTGAAGTTATTTTATCTAACTAAGTTGTCTTGGTCTTTCCAAAGTGCTTAATGCTTTTGTCTAAATAATTGAGAAAAGTTTTATGCCAAATTATTTAGGCAATTAGCATTAATTTTGACGTTTGTTAGAGTTAATGACTTTAGGGGATTTGTTGCTTTTTGGAGTTTTCTAATAAGTCGATCAAGTGTCTGTATAATTAAGTTAAAACGTTTTGTATGCCTATGATCAATTTTGCAATTGGATAAATCTGTACCTTTGAATTAGATTTTGGTAAGATTTGATCATATTTATTTGTTTTATTTGCTTATGTTTTATTTTATTTATAAAAACACAAAACTCCCTTTTTAATTGTTTTCTCCTTTGCAAATTTAACTTGAGAAATTGATATTCGGTTCCTTGAGATCGATCCAGTCCACTCAATGCTACAAGTAGCTTAAGATCGATTTATAAATTTTAATTTGATGAGCCCTTGACAAGCTCGCTTTATGCAGATTGAGAGTATTTTACAAGAGGTTTAGGGCTTATGATGAGAAAAAATAGAGAGCGAAAATATTTGAATGTTCTTGAAGGTGACATGTAATTTTGATGGATTAAGAGTTTTTCCACGAATATTCTCTTATATCAATATTGTTGAATGATTTTCGCCACGTGCCTACAACGCGGTGATATGAACCATCAAGGACATCAAACTATTATTCATATTTTATTTAATAATTTTAATGTAATTTTTATTTCTTTCCAATTTTATCCTTTTTATGACATATTAAGTAGGGTATTTTTGTTATTTTGTTGTGATGTGGTATTTAGGGTTTGGGAATGTAACGACCCGAATTCCTACGACTTTCTAAACGCGGAAGCACGACCTAGTTATCTCGTTCATGTCCGAAATTTCGGCAGCATGACGGCGTAACTACAAGAAACCAAAATTTTACAAAGACCTGGAAAGAGATATAAACACTTCTATGTTTCAGATCACAGACTCAGCATCCACCAAACTACGATAAATGATGTTGAGCTCAATTAACAAACAACCAAATCTAAAAGCTTCTAACTAGATACACGAAGCTAAAGAATATTTAAACTTTACAGACCGACAAACAACAGGAAACAAAGAAACAAAACTAAAGGCTAAACATAGAAAAGAAATTTGGTGGAGCCTCCATAGTCTCATCAAGTCGTCGCCTGCGTCATCCACCCCGAGAATGTGCACAATCTGCAAAACAAACAAAGTAGCAAGGATGAGTATAAACATACTAGGTAAGTAGCCCACTTAAGGGTCCAATGTTTAAAGAAACTATACCAAGCTCTTACTCACACTCGTGCTTAGATTCCAAATACTTTCTTCAATTATTTTAAGAGTCCATTTAACCTTTCACAACATTCACTACTACCTGACCCTAACTTCGTGTCATACCTACGAGTCCTGTAACCTAGAACCCAAACCTGTGAAGGTCTATAACTCTCACACTCATCTCAATAAATCAATCACCCCTAGGCTAGCACACAGGCGCTAGGGAACGCATTCCCTATGCTCAACATAATGGGGAATCACCCCTAAGCTAGCACACAGGCGCTAGGGAACGCATTCCCTACGCTCAACATAATGGGGAATCACCCCTAAGCTAGCACACAGGCGCTAGGGAACGCATTCCCTACGCTCAACATACTGGGGAATCATCTCTCAGCTAGCACATGGCAATAGGAAACGCATCCCTATGCTCAACACAGTGGGGAATCACCCCTAAGCTAGCTCATCGGCAATAAGGAACGCATTCCTTATGCTCATCTCATCATGATAGCCACACAGGCAACCAGGGAACACATCCCCTCAGCTAGCATACAGGCAATAGGGAAACGCATCCCCTATGCTCAACACAGTGGGGAATCACCCCTAAGCTAGCTCCCATGCACTAGGGAAACGCATCCCCTATGCTCATCACATCACATACGTTCTAGGCTTACAACTCGCACGAAAGAACAGAATTAGGGTAGGTAGCACCAATCTAACGACCTTTGTACTTTCACTACAGTTTTGGAACCTCTCGGTCATTCATCATACCAAAATTCATTCATCATTCCCAAACCTCATTCACAAGCACATTCAATGGGAAAATCGCTCCCTAATTCGCCCAAGCAAAGAGGGGAAGCAATCCCTCAAACCTTTCCATACATTTATAACACCTGGCGCCTTACTTTTCAGGCCAGTATCAAGACAACCCACTTACTTTTCCTTTAAGAAATTATTGGTGATGTATGACCCAGGCCCACCCTCAACAAACAACCTCAATCTCATCATAATGACTTTTCGCCATAGATCACGAACACGAGTCTCAAGTAAGATCTTATATCCTAGTTCAACGGCACTTCTAAACAAACATTTACTTAATTCGAAACTCATATGTGTGCTAGTGGCATAAAGCCCTCAACCATTTAACTCAGAAATCAGCCCCTAACCAGTCTCAAACAAGTTAAACACAACTCGTTATTCCAAAAACTCCAAACACAAGGATTACGAGACCATTTAGTCCTTTATCTCAGTGTTCGAGGTTTTATAGCCACTCTGAATTCCATCTCAAGCCACAGATCACAACAATCCAAATATGTGTACTTATACAATCCAAACTAACTTCCCGTACGTCCTTACTTAATAAAGAACCACGATCATAGTCAACTATGCATTCCAAAGGGTTAATATATAACCAAACTCCTTACTAGTTCACAAGGCCAAGTCCTTAGGAGCACCCTACTCGGAATCATGATTTATACCAAGCCACTCAACTAAATTGACAACTTTCTTTAAATTCTTGGGTTTAGGTACAATAAGGCAAAACTCTTTTTGAAATATTTACTAAGCGAAACATCCTCGACCAACGTGGTCACCCTTATACTTCATACTTGAATTAATTACATCCACGACCACTTAACATACATCAATTCAAACAACTACTCTCTTAAAGTGCTACTCATGCTAAATCATAAGTCATTCGAAAGACGTTAAGCCCCTAATTTCCATTATAACCATATAAAAGACCATTTACAACTCAAGCAACACCTACACCAATCCACAAATCACTACATACTTCATAAATATGATTTTCAAGCATGCTTTTACAATTTTCAAATTATCAAACATATATCAATTTAAATGGAACTTAAAGGGGCTAATATCCAAATAACTACTTACAATTTTACTTCAAGGTTCGAAGTAGCCCATAATTGATTACGTGATCCTGAAATGCCAAACAAAATCTTGAAGAATAATTAACAAACCATTTTAAACTCCAACCATGAACCCAATTAAGTTGAAACAAAGTTACCCATTAAAACTCACCTAACAACACCCTTACTTGCTGAATTTTGAAGTCAAATTGGTCCAAACTTGACACCCCGGCCTCCAAACATAATGGGTAACCTTGTACAAAGTCCAACGTATTATGGGTAAATTATAGAACACTAAAACAGTACCTAAAATCCACAAAAAGGCCCCTAAACTCCTCAAAACGGTCCTAAATCATAGCTATCTAAAACCCAACTCATGCTTAGTCTTAAATGTGTTGGAAAAATTGATACCCATGAAAAACTTACCTCAAAACAGTGACCAAAAGGTGCTGGACAGCAGCTTAAACGATCCAAATTTGCCTAATTCGACCTTCAATCACATTGGGTATTCTAGATTAAATCCAAAACATTATGGGTTAGTTTCAATTTACTAAATCAACCCTTCAATTCAATCCTAAAACCCATAAATCACTTTGAATCATTGATGTAACACTTACCCACTCCAATCGAACCTATACACGGCTTGATCGAACACCAAGCTAGCTGGAAAACGACCCCAAAACACCACCCCTGCTACTGTTTGTACAGAAATCGAGAGGAAGAAAGAGATGTGCGGTGACGGAGTTGGGCGTGTGGACGGCGGACGGCATCGAGCTGCTCTGTTTAGCGAAGCTGTGACGCGCGTTCAGCAGTACTCGGCCGGTGCGGGAGGCTATCGACGGAAGGGAGAAAGAGATCGGAGGGAAAGGGAGAGAGAGAGAGAGCGAGAGATCGGGGAGGGAGAGAGCTGCCGGTGAGGGAGAGATTTCGAGAGAAAAAAAATCGGGAAGGAGGGAGAGAGAGCTTATCGGGAGAGGGAGGGAGAAGAAGAGAGAAAATGTGGAGAAGAGGAAGGAGAAAGAGATAAGGAAGAAGAGAAGAAGTTTATCTCTTTTTTTTTCTTTTTCCAAAAATGCCCTCAATCAAACTCTTCATTTCCAAATATGTCCCTTTTCTTATTCCAAATTCCAAATTAACCTCAAAATTTCAAATTAACTAATGAAAATTATTCCAACTTAATTTCCAAAATTTTGAAATTAACGCTCCTATAAAAGTCGGGCGTTACAGGGAAGCTATCTAAAACTTGGCCATTAGATTATACATAACAGTTTTACGATGAATTGAGTTTTTAGTCTATGTGCTTTTCATTTCACATTTAGCCAAGAACTTCTTGAATTTTGCAATTCTTGTGTCTTGAGTTGCATGTCAAGAACATTCAAGTAGGATTGATCATTCTATCTTGTGGAGTGTTCGACTCTTAGGCAAGGAACTTGTTCTTTGTCTGAAGAGCTTTGATCTTAAGACAATCCGTGTCTAACCTCATCTTTAGGTTGAAATTGAATTGATTTGAGGGTTTTAGTGTTTGTGAATTAGGGATTCACATACCCAAAGGGTTCCTAATTCCAATTCACTAGAGTTTTTATGTTATCTAACTAACCTTAACCATTAAGTGTTGTTGGTAGATTTTTAGAAAATCTTAGAAAACAACATTGGAATGTTAATAAAATGTATAGTTATATACCATGCATCTCATATGGATTTATGCCTTATTTATGGTGGAGCAACAACAGATGGATGTTCTAAAAATATAGAAATACAAGGATATATGTGGATGGTGATTATGCTTCTGACTTGGAATCATTGATTGGTTTCGTGTTTAGAATGTTTAACTATAATAATAGTTGGAAGTCCGTTCTACAATTTGTTTTTGCAGTATCTACTATTGAATCAGAATACAATGTATTGGTTGAGCGGTTAAAGAATCAATATGACTTCAAAGTTTTATTTTCAGAATTAAGTTGTAGTAATGTGAATGTGACCATTTGGTGTGACAGTCAAAGTATACCGTATACTTATTTAAAAAACATTCTCAACATGAGCATACTAAACATATAGACATGCATATGGTATCCTTTTATTAAAGATAATATTATTAGTGATGAAATAGTATTGATAAAAAAAATTCCACTAATTTTAATGTTGTTGATATGTTTACAAGAGCCCTTCCTATTAATAAATTTAATTTATGTATGAGAATGTTGTAGGTTGATAAGGATTAGTAGGGCACTTGTATGCAGTGAGACACATCATGGTTTCAAGAATATCCATGGTAGAGATTGTCATAATTGGTTTACAATATTCTTTAATTTTATGGATCTTTTTAAATCTATTGCTGATATTTTATGAGTTTAACTAATTATGTGTCGTTTTAAATTAGTTATGGATTTTTGCTTGGGAGGTCCACCCATCTCAATTAACTCTTTAAATCAGATTTATATAAGGAAAATTGTAAGTAATGTCTTAAACTAAATAGCTATAATGAAAAATGGATAAAAATGTTTCATATTTAAGATTATGTCTACCGTAATTATAGGAAAGATAATGAATAGAAATAATTACCCATCCTACTCCTGGCGTATAATATTATCTACCGTCAGCCATCCCAACAATAAAATTTCGTAAAAAAAATCTCAATATTCTCTCACTTCCATTTCACATTTAAATCTCCTAGATTTATGCATTTTTTTTTTAAATCTCCACTTATTTCTCACTCTCACTCACACTATCTCCATTTTTAAACTATTCATCTAAATCTTATATATTAATCTTCTTTATTTTATTTCGTAAATCGTCCACACCAACACTCATTATTCTACAACGAAGAGGAAAAAAAAGGTAACGGAGAAGTGGCTTTTGCAACTTCCACATCCATTAATCCTGCCTCCGCCTTCCTCTTCAAATCCACAACCCCTTCCATCCCAAACACCCTTTCTTCGAAAAACCAACAACCATTTCTATTCCTTCTATTGGTAAATGCCTTTTGGCGACATTTAATGCAATTTTCAAATCGACATCAAATGCCTCCTCGCCAACACAAAAGCCAGTGGCTTACGTCGAACCACCAACAACCAGTTTTGACATTTCAACTACCCACATCCATTAACCTTTCAACGAGAAGAAAATAGAGGAATCTGCAGAGTGGTTTGCTATGTGTGTGATATGCAAACATTTATTCACACTATTCATGCAATTTTGGGTGAGAAGTAATAGTCTCAAACTAAAAATATACTCGAGGATATGAAGGACTTCATTAAATGATCGCGGTATGTAATTGATTTTATTTACCTGTTTTTTCCTTGTTTTTGAACCTATTAGGGGTTTTAGTTTGTTTGATTTTTAGTCAATTTTTTGTTCACACTATACTGAATGAGAATTACATAACGATATATTCTTGTTTGGACTTCTACAGATGCAACTATCAATATGTATTTCTCAATATATACTACTTATCTATGTATATTTTCCAATATATACTACTTGGGCGGTGCTATGGGTGAAATTGGACTAAATAGGTAAACTCGAATTACAAGGGAATCTTGCAAGATAAGATTAATCTTTTCAAATCCAATTCCTAAATAGAAAGGAAAACCTTTTATATCCTTATCTCTGACTTAAGCATCGGAGCTGGCAAATGCCACATCAGTGCCTAGCTTTTTCTTATTTGCATATCACATATTTCTCCCAACTTACAAATTTACAGTTGCTGTCACGTGAAAGTCAGGTGAGATTTCTCCTTGCCAGAGTTTGGCAACAATAGTTGGCGCCATCTGTGGGGATTGGGAGTGCTTCACCAACGCAAAGATCAAGAAAATCAAGATCCAATTAAAGAATAAAAGGTCTTGAACAAGAACGAAGACAGGGGGCTTGAATCGAATGAAAAAGAAAAAGAAAAGAGGAGAATAGCCAACAACAATAGCCTCCCAAGAAATTGATTTTCATCTTTCTAAGTGGAGGACTCTAAAATTTTCTCCAAAAAATCGATCTTCATCTTTCCAAAAGAAAATCTAGACCTATGGAAGACTGAGTCATTGCCACAGGATTTGACCTGCAAATCCTAAGGATAATTCGAAGCAAGACTTTGGAGCCCTAAAATTTTCTCCAGTGGAATTGATATTCATCTTCCCAGAGGAGAATCTTGGACCTATGGATGACTAAGTCCAAAATCATGGGGTTCGACCTGCAAATCCTAAGGATAATCCTAAGACTTTTAAGTGCTCAAAAGGCGTTATACTCATAACTAAAAATAGTTATACTCCCAAATCAATCTTCATGCTAATAAACCATCACAACAAAGCTAAACCATGAATCATAATTAGAGAGTGGGGGCTAATGTTATGGGTGAAATTGGACTAAAGAGGTAAACTCGAATTACAAGGGAACCTTGCAAGATAATATTAACCTTTTCAAATCCAATTCCTAAATAGAAGGGGAAACCTTTTATATCCTTATCTGAAAAGGAATATGAAAGTCAAAGATCCTATAAATACGCCATTAAGACTCAAAGAAAGGGAGTTCAACTTTGTTGAGGATCCCACATTGGAAAAATGTAGAGAGACCTCACGATTTATAAGATACATAGGTTACTCCTCTCATTGCCAATTGGTTTTGAGATGGAACCCTATGTAATCTATTATGGTATCAGAGCCCATGAAGCCCAAATGGGTATTCGGTCCAAAAATTGGGATCCGACCCAAGAATGGTGAACCCAAATAGGCAAGGGGGCATGTTCAAGATCCCACATTGGAAAAATGTAGAGAGACCTCACGATTTATAAGATACATGGGCTACTCCTCTCATTGCCAATTGGTTTTGAGATGGAACCCCATGTAATTTATTAAACTTAACCCTCATTCTCTAAATTCTAGTTTGCTACATTTTTCTTCCTCTCTGACTTAAGCATCGAAGCTAGTGTGGAAAATGTCACATCAATGCCTAACTTTTTCTCTTTTGCAGGTCACAACTTTCCCTTAAATTACAATTTTATAGTTGTTGTCACGTGAAGGTTAGGTGAGATTTCTCCTAGCCAGATTTTGGCAATAACAGGTGGTGTGCTCATAATCTGTTCTTTGCTAATGTAGAATGGAGCAATGAGGAAGAAAGAGGATGGGAAATAATATCATTCACCGTCGACGGTCAAGGTAGGATTTTTAGGGATGAAGAAGTATACCCAAGAGGATGATATCCCTAGAGAAACGAGGGAATTTACAGTGATTTTCAAAGGCGTGCATGCCTTGATGGGAAGGATTAAGGGTGTAAACTTTTGAGTATATCTATGGGAAAACGAGGAGATTTTTGTTGGACAGTGTGCTCATAATCTAATAAATGAAGAATTACACCTACTATCTATTTTTTATTTTATTTAAATGATACACCTCCTACCTACTACGAGTTCGAGTTTTGATTTACTCCTTTTTTTTTCAAGCTTTAATTGTCTTAAACATATTTCCAGTGTGTATGTTTTGAAATTTTAACTTGGAATGTATGTTTCAATATACTCTTCAGGTAAAACCATATACTTACATAGTTTGTCGGTTTTTCAATTTCTGTAATTTATTCAATGGTTAGATCATGTCAATGTGCAGTATTAAGAACTTATAGGATTTTTGGAAGCCATGTCAATTCAAAATTGACAATCTGTTTTTTATTTGCTATTTTTTGTCTTCATTTGATGTTCTCGTTAAACTAGAAATAGATTTGAATTTGTTTATGATTATTGTAACAAATTAGTTCAATGTATTTTCCCTCCTTAATAGGATGACTTGTTGTAGTCGTCTTTTTAGGTGGTTAACAAGTATAAATCTCTATAGGGGTATTTTCGTCCCAAAGCAAATATTAGATTTTCTAAAAAAAACTATTTTTTGCCATATTTGTAAAATAAAACATGATTAGCCATTTTTTAAGCTGGGGTATTAAGATTTAGCTATGTATCTTGTTACCCCTTTATAAAAACCCATTTGAAATGTTTACCTATCAACTTGCTTAGTGGGTCATTTAGTTAGGTTTAGCACATTAGGGTAATTTGTTGGGTACACTATATAAGCATCCATATTCTTCTTCTATAAAATCCTAAATATTCACATAAGAAAGAAAAAAATAAGGGAGAAAAAGGCTAAAGTGAGCATAGCTTAGCAATAATTGACATGTACCCTCGATCAAAAGGTCAGAGATTCGAATCCCCTAATCCCAAAGAGAGGTTTCATTGCACCGCCACCATTAACATGGGTGTGTTGTTGCCGTGGGTTAGCCTCTGTGAAAACCGCCACCGTCGATTAAAAGGTTTTATGTTCCGCTCTTTGTTTCTTTTGATCTTTTTTATATGGTTATTCATATATTTGTTATGGATTGAAGAGATCTATTGTTATCTTATATATCTTTGTTGGTTTTTTGTATTTCTGAGCTTTTTTCTCATTTTTAATAACATTGAATAGTAGTGAATTCATTCCTTACAAGTGGACCTTTAACGACCAAGAATCACTATAAATTCGTTGTGTATAATGTATTCTCCATACTTTTTACATTTGTCTATGATAGCATGTATTTATGCTATCTTATTTCCTATTATTTATGCTAGTTTTGTGATTATTTTGTGAGCTTTTATGCCTATTTCTTTTAATTTTGTAGAAACTGAGCTTGATGAGCAAAACCAAGTATTTGAGAATATTTTGGTGGATATTGGAGCCTTTTGAAGCTTAATTGAAAATTCAAGAAGATTAAATATGTTATTTGAGCATAAGGCACGTTCCGGGAGATTCTACATTGAATCACGGTTCCAACGCATCGAACCGAAGGTCATTCGGACACCCGAGCAAAGAGATATAGAAAAAATGGTCAATGTTGTCTGCAGGGTAGCGTTGAGATGCTGTCTATAGCGTCGCGACGCTACGAAACGCAAAAAAATGCGCGGAAATCTTTTTTTGCAGCGTCTCGACGCTGCCTCGAGATTTTCTATAAAAACATCATTTTTGCGTCGTTTTGTGAGGCCAATCCAGAGTTGGAGCCCTAATCTCGATTTCAAGATAAAATTGAAGGTTTAGGGAGCAATTGGGAGCGTTTGTGGAGCATTTTTGAAGATCCAAAGCTCGAAGGACGTGGCGATCACGACGGGAATGCGGGATCAACCATTGTTTGCTAATTTCTTCCTTTTTCTTTAGTTTTAGTTTCTGTTTTGTGGCTGTAAATTAGGAACTTAGCGGTTTAATTGTATGAATATTATTAGTATCTTTGTTCCTAATACTTGGAGTTTTGATGTAGCCATTAGACTTGAGTTTTTTAATTCATTAAATACCTTGATTGAATGCTTTTTGTTTCATTCATGCTTTTATGTACTTAATGCTTATAATTTCTTGATCAAAGATTATTTGCTTTATTGGTCTGAATTTGTGCTTGAAAAAGTATGGTTTAGGCTAGAACTTAATTGCATGACTATTTGTAAATTCTTGCATGAAACTGGAGAATTCTCTTAGAACCCTTAAAAGAAGTTGCTTAAAGCCTTGCATGTTATTAAAATCTAGATAGAGATATTAGGTTTATAACATTTCATGAGAGTTAATTGTGCTTGAAAGAGTCAGTTAACACCCTTACTTCTTGGCTTATGGAATATTTGCATGACAAACTTGGTAGTTTTCGCTATAAGTCTAATTGGTGAAATTGATTCCCTAGGATATTTCTCTCCTATTGTGTCTCCATTTATCTTTTGCTTTCTAGGTTAGCTCTTTAGTTTAGCTTGTTTGCATTTGATTTCTTTCTCTAAATAAAGTTAAGTGAGAGTAATTACAGTACTTAAATGAACTAAGAAATCCAATCCCTGTGATCGACCATGGCCACTATTATTACAAATTTTAGAAGTTTAGGTTTATAAATATATTTGATAGAGCCTTCGACCAGCTCTTTATTAGTCTAGCACGTTATTTGTCACTAAACTAAGATTAAATCATATCTAAGATTTTACAAAAAAAAAAACCAAAACTAAATTAATTAATTTCAAAGTTACTATTTAAATTAATAAAAGAGTCTTTTTAGTTAATTAAAAAAATTTCAAATGGTCAAGAAGCTTAATTCATTGTTTTTAATTTAAATATAAAATTATCAAAACTATGGACCGTTTTTTTTTTCTTTGAGTTTAACAACATTTGGAGGTAGAGAATTTGAACTTCTTACCTCTTGGTCGAGAGTACATGCCAATTATTGTTGAGCTATATTCACTTTGGCCAAAAGAAAAAAAAGGGGATATTTGTCCTTTCATATGATGTTCGTAGTTCGTCCATCTTATAAATCATATTTCTACATTTTAGAAAACTATTTCAAACATACTACCGACCATTTGAGTCTAACACTAATTGGCCCACATACATGGCAGTAAAAATTGACAAAAAAAGGTATAATTTAAAGAAGAGAACATACTACTATAATGTTCGAAATCATTTCCAAGACATAGTAATGTGATTTGCAAAATAGGTAATTTAAATTAAAGGTGCGATTTGTAACAATCGCATAATAAGTTCCATATTGTAGTTCATCCACAAAGCCTTCATGGCATAGAAATGAAGAAATACAATAAGTAGATTCGAATATTATTCAATCCAAAACATCTAAGTTGATAGCATAGGAATCAGGTACTGTTGCAGCAGCAAGAAAGGGACTCTAGGGGGGAGCCCGTGCACATACCACCGTCCCCATACCCTTCAATGATGCAAGCTTTATTGCAGTTTGGAAAACTTGAGCATGCTCCCAAACAGACCACATTTTGGGCATCTACTGGCTCTGGCCCTGCAATTCCACCACCAATCACACAATCACGAAAATTTATTGAACGACACTGTTAGGATTTGGTAGTGTCAGGATTTGGTTGTTACCTAATAATCATTATTAGAGAAGGATTCAAAATTTATTTGTTCTTAGTAACCATTGATACATTTTTTGAATTTTCTCTTATACAACTAACGGTGTGTGATAACCAACCACATTGTTCCATAATCACACAGTAAAAGGTATATTTATGATGATTTCTCAAAAATTGTTCTAAAAACCGTTTTTATAAGTACTTTTGAAAGTTGCACTAAATTAAGGGCTTTTTCTATAAGCATTCACTACGTAGTGTTTAGTGTTTTGGAAACTTTTAGAGTCACTTTTGATTATCAATTTAAACATGATGAAAATTTTATAAAGTATTTTAATTTTTTTAATTAGTTGGAAATACTTTTTACCCTTCCAAATGTCCCTTCCAAACACTTCCTAATACTTAGCCAAAAAGAAAAAATATACAGATTTTTTAATATTCTTATTTTTCATTTTCTGGAAATAATCTCAAGATTGGATACAAATTTTGAAAACCGAAATCTTTCGCCATGTTAATGCTATAGTTTTTTTTTCCCTTCCAAATATTTGACATGAAATTTCATATATAACATGAAAAAGAAGAGAAGAAAAATAGTCCTCATAAAGCTTTGAATATCTATTTTTTCCACCGGGTAAAATTTTAAGTGAAAATTTTAAAAATTTAGAGAATAAGATATAATAATGGTTAAATAAATACAACTTTATTGTTACATAAAATGACTATCAAACATTCATGTTCTTTTTTCTTCTTAAATAGGAACAAAAATTAAAGATGAAAGAGCAATGATAAAGAAAAGTTAAAATTACAAATGTCAATACAATAAGAATGTGATGCCATTACCGGAGATCAGAAGGAAAGCAATACAGACGATACACAGGAATGAAGATCGATTGGCAAAGGAGGAAGCCATTTCTTTGGTGATTGAACCTAAGCCAATGTCACTCTTTAAGTAGTATTCATCTGCATGAATCTCTCTCTCTGGATTTAATTATTTAATTTCTTTCCATATTGAGGTTTTGTATCTAACCATTAATTATGTTTCCATATAATTCTTTTTTCTACCGTTTTATCTTACCCTCTCTCGAGATATAATTTTGATTCCTTTTGTAGAGAAATTTCCATATCTGGTTATTTTGTCTCAAATAACTACGGGCTTGAGTAAGCAATCCACATTATGCTAAGTGAATATTTGTTTGGTAACTTTGATTTTGAAACTATTTTGAGATTCTCTCCTTTCTTTTTCTTTTCCCTCTCCCCTCATCCCACTATAGCTTGAGCACCGATGACCTATCTTCAACGCCCTCATCGTTATTCATCTAGAATCAATTACGGGCATTTTTTAGTGGAAGGGGTCGAACAAGCTACCTTCCAGCATGTAGATCTTGAAAAGTTACACTTTTTTTTTTAAATCATCCAATTTAGTCATATGAACCCAAAGTTGCAACCCCTCAAAGTTTAAATTAGATTACTTCTACTTTCGAAGGCATTAAAAATCAAGATCCTTCCAAAATTTTCTTAGTTTATAAGCATGGTTGTAAAGAACATGAAAAAATGTATAGAAACGATTGGTCATTTAGCTCAAACGAATTTGTATCGAGGAAGATAAGACCAAACAATGAATAATTAGTACAAGATCACGTACAAGATGTCCTATATGATTGATAGGAGCTTGTCGAGGGCTTAATAAAAAACAATTAAATTTGACAGGAACTCGTCAAGGGCTCAATCAAATATAATTTATAATATCGATCTAAGATTAACTACTTGCAGTAATTAATAGTGGACTGGGTCGAACTACAAGGGAACCGAATAATTAGTTTCTATCAATTTGAATTCTTATTGACACAGACTGGAAGGGGGGGTTAAGAGCATAAAAAAGACAAAAGGACTAAAGTATTAAAGATAACGATCTTACCTCAGGCACCTAATCAACCTTGATGGAAAAGCCACCTAAAGCCCCTAAGCAAGCTTAGGTCCCCTAATCTCAATTAACCCAACCTAACATCGAGTTGACAACCTAATTAGTACTAATTTGCTAGGGACGATAGCGTTCCATACTAAAGTTGCTAGTCACTTTAAGTTCTAGGGATTGATTAAAACAAACTAATTAAACTAGGCAGACATTCCTAATTTAACTAATTCGTTCTCTTGACTTTTAGGTCCTATCATACGAACTACATGGGGAAGAAACTCCCTACTATACAATACAAGGCAGTCCTATTGCTACCTTAAACTAGCGATTACAAGCACATTCGACACGAATAGGGAGCTGGGAACATAAGTTTCACAAGATGGAATTCACTCATTCCCATATAGGAAATGTAGATGAGTAGTTCCTTTAAGTGCTAATTTCGGGACTTGAACAATGGAACTAATAACTTGTAGAAATACAAGTTATTTAGCCTTAAAAACCAGCTTATCTTGTGTCGAGAGTAAAAGAAAGCATGTGTTTGAACTTGAATGGGTTAAATCAAATAAAAGCATAAGATTGAAAACTATTCCTAGGTTCTTAAAGAGAATTTTTGTTATAGGAATGAGTTGCGACGAGCATAAGGAATGTGCGTGAAGCAATGAACATCAGGACGATACTTCAACGTAAGAAGCCATGCGAACTAGATTTAGTACATGATCAAGAACAGTCACATCAACTAATCATTACCTAAGATCAATTAGATCGGGACTCAAGAAGTTGACGTGCTATGCACTCATTGGACCATGACTAAAAGATGTATTGTGGTTAAATTTGAATGGACCACATCTTCAACTTGCGTTCAGCAAAGCATGGGCCAAAGTCAATATCACATACGTGTCACTCCCTCATTGCCTGAGCGCATCTATTTATACATCTAAAAAAAGCTAAAGATTAGGTTGGTTAGTTCCTCCAGTTCATTTTATTCATCGTTTATCAACAGTTTCTTCTTCTTCAACCTTCAACTTCTCAAGCTAATTGTAGAATCATCTTGCAGCTCAAAGATTGAAGATTTCAATTTTTTTTTTTTTGTTTTGTTTTAGTTTAATCTTTAATTCATCTTGTTTGGATTGTAGTGTGAACTTACATTTAACAATTATCGTTTCTTTGTACCAAACTCTCACATTGTTATTTAAAGTAATTCAATGGAATCTTCCTCACACCCATTCTTTTCGATTTGCATCATTTATGCCATGAGTAGCTAAACCCTTAAGGGGGATGACTTAAGAGAAAGGCAAGATTCTTATCATGCAATAAAATGCTGATCGTTCTTTTTTTAGTTTTCTAGCTAGACTGTAAGTAATTCTTCCATTGTCAATCTCCATTTGGCCAACTGAGGGAGGTAAAAACATGTTTTCATACTGAAAGAGTGAAGGTGTGTGGAAAGTCTAATGCAAACAAGAGTGCACATAACACACTAGGTTGTCTTAGAAATATTATGACCACTTATAAGTAAAAATGGGGTCAAGAACTAAAACATTATGTTGAGCATAGATATATGACTGCATAATGAATTTAACATCCTTCTTGAAAGAGTTAGGATAAGTAGGAACCCATGTTTCTAAGGAAGACATGATCAGTAACTACTGTATGAAAAAACAATGCCTACTAAGGGAATCTAAGGTCATACCCTTGCTTTTAATCAGTGTTTAGTCTTTGTTTATAATATTCATTATACTAATTTAGCATTTAAGCATTCTTACACCCAAAATCTTTTACTTTTCCCACACTGCGTTCAATCCGTTGTTAAGAAATCAATTGTAGTCAGACCAAGTCCTTGAGGATTCGAACTCATAATACCCCAAGTATTACTTGTTTGCGTTGAGTTTATACTTGGGCTAAATGCAGAATGGACAAAAGTTGTGTTAATTTGCATGCATAACAAACAATTTGTTGTATAATAATCAACGCATGTTATTGAATTTGCACGAATTCTCATACATGATTTATACCCTGGTACAAACGAGTAGGGGCTCCATCCTTTCATTTGTCCGAGAGGGACTTAGTTTATAATTGGATTATAACATATTGTTCATTAGAGCATTAGTGGTACTTAAGGTGTACAATGTTACTACAGGGGTAAAGCAGACTTTTAACCATGCTGTAATTACGAACAACTTGTGAATGATTGACTTACATGAAATGATTATACCCATAAATACAACTTCTACAACAGTGCATAAGAGTGCAACTCTAGGTCTATACTAGAGTGACCTGGAGTTAATAAATGAAAATTAATTAATTAAAGAGTTTAATGAATTAATTTTGTATTATTGGAGCTTATAATCTGTAGGTCCATAAGGTCCCCTTGCTAGCTCATAGTGATAACTTGTAAAAATACAAGTTATTTTCCATTAAAAAAAACTAGGTCATCCTTGGTTTGAGAGTGCATAAGTATGCATGTATTGGACAATTATACTTCATTTTCTCTAAGTTTACATATGTAGCATGCCCACGTTCAAATAGTGGAAAGCTATGCGTTTAAGTTAAATTGTGTGAATATATAAAACTCTTGCGTTTAAGTACAAATGGGAAATACCATGCGCCCACTGTGGGGGTGGTCATAACATTGAGGGTTGCCCATTGATTCTAGCCACAATATATTATGAGGGGTGATAATTCTCATTCTTGAGAAATATTTAGCTCACAAACAAAGGTTATTCTTGTAACTTTATCAATTGTGAACCCCAAAAATCTCTTGAATTTGAGCAAAGTGTTAAGAAGTCCTTAAGCATGACAAGAATCCTTAAGGATGAAAGAAATAGATAAATTTGTTGAAATTAAATTGATTTGGTTGATTATTGTGAAGATTAGCAAGAGGAGACAATTGCAGTACAACTGCAATTGCAGTGCGACTACAATTATGCCTTGGAAGGCAAATCCTAGATTTACGGGAATTAAGCAATCTAGAAGATTTTTCACAATCAACCTCATTAATTCAAGAAACAGTTTCAATCAATCTATTGGTGATCAAGGAAGAAACCCTAGAAAAAGAAGGATAAAAAGGCAGAAAGCAGATCGGTGTTGGGATTTATGCCCTAAAGCCTCGTAATTAATAATTAATAATGAATAATAATTTTGATTATTTTATTTGCAATATAATATTATCCATTATATGAAAAATCCAAGGTTATTAGTGTAATCTTGAACAATATGTGGTTGACATACGAGAGGATCATGTTCAAGAAAGAACCTAAAGGGTCATAGTATATGGATAAGGTTGGGTGTCTTATCCTAGTAACACTATTGATACGGTCCACTTTGTAATAGTTACAAATGATTTGATCCAAATCATTCATGTGGAGACATGTGAGTGGGGGTATCTTATACAATGAGTTTGTATAAGACTGGACCACGGAATATTTAATCTCTCTTTATAAATCCGTTAATTGAGAAGATTAATATTTCATCAGGATAATCATATGTGACTCAATCTTAATCCTAAGTGAGTTATGAACTCCTGCCTGTGAGGGCTTGTCCTTTGATTTGCATGGGTGAGAGTGGCTTTTGTAGCCGATTCAATATGCCTACCATTTTGGGGACTTGACCAAATAGGGAGCTAGGAACATAATCTTACAAGATGGAATTCACTCCTTCCCATATATGGTAAGTAGATGAGTAGTTCCCTTAAGTGCTGATTTCGGGACTTGAACAATGGGGCCCCACCCTCTCACTGGCCCGAGAGGGACTTAGTTTATAATTAGATTATAAACAGATTGTTCATTAGAGGATCAGTGGTGCTTAAGGTGCAAGATGTAATTATAGGAGTAAAACGAATTTTTGACCTAGCTGTAATTACGAACAACTCGTGAAGGATCGACTTGCATGTAATGATTATATCTATGAACACAACTTGTCCTACAGTGCATAAGAGTGCAACTCTAAGTCTATAGTGGAGTGACCTAGAGTTAATGAATGAAAATTAATTAATTAAAGAGTTTAATTAATTGATTTTGTATCATTGGAGCTTATAATCTGTAGGTCCATAAGGTCCCCTTGCTAGCTCATAGTAACACTAAAAGATCAATTTAGTTGAAAGAAAAATTTGAAATGTTCAAATTAATATTTAATTTGAAGTGTTCAAATTAATATTTAATATATTAGATATATTAAATATAAAAGTGGAAAATATATTTATTGTATTTGATACATTAAATATTAAAATAATTAATGTATATTAGATACATTAAATAAAATATATTTATTAAATTTGAATTGGATTCAAATTAGGAAATAAATGTCGTAGGAGAATTTTAAACGGTTTGAATAAGATTCAAATTGATTAGATAAATTTATTTTAATATATTAGATATTAAAATATATTATTTAATTATTTTCCCTAGACCACTATAAATAGGACCCTAGGGGAGAGTCATTGTGCCTTCTTCACAACACACATCTCCTCAATAGAGAGAATTAGAGAATTCTCTCTAGACCTCTTCTTCTCCAATCCATTGGGGATTTTCTTTCAAGAGGCTCCCACAAGCCTTGGTCCTGTGTTTGAGTCATAGCTAGGAAGACTTTGTGGAAGAGATAAAAACCCGCCAGAAATATCTCCATGTTTATTTCAATGTAAGTTTTTGCTTAACCTTGTATATTTTGTGTTTAATTTTAAATAAATCAAAGACGATTCCAATACTTTCGCTGCAGGATGAAAAGTTCATTCCTTCAATCAGAAGGCGTCAGTTTTTGGAGGGGAATTCCTCCTTGGAAGAAAACCTTGTTTTCTGTTTCTTTTCTTTTCTTCATCAAGCAGCGAGGAGTTTTTGGCATTATTGTTTTTTATTGTTCTGTAACAATTCTCTGTCCATCTCAAATTCGTCCAATTTAATCCAACCTAGGAGACCTATTTAGTTGTGAAGATTCGACTCAACTTGAAGAGATTGAAGAGAATCGATTAAAATTATAAGAAGGATACGTGGAGAGAAGGTTTTCTCTAATTTTCTATCATATAAACATTGTAGTAGTAGTTCTCTTTGAGTTACATTGTTGAATTTCCCTTAAGATGTGTTTAGTTAATTGTTCTTGAAGTTCTATGTTTGGCCGAGAGGCTTTGTAATAAGAGAATTCAGTTTGATTTTCATTCGGGTTTTCTTTCTTCTTTTATCGCAACTTTAGTGGCTGTTCTGGAAAAGAAAAAACAAACCTTACTTAGCCTCTATTGTGAAATTTTAAGTCTTATGGCTTTTGCAAGATTTCACATTATTGATTTTTGGCTTTATCTCATCAACATGAGCTAAATTTCATCCTCATTATCGCAAGTTGAGTTTTAGTGTCTTAAGCTATTTTTATTCTCTGTTTTGAATTCCTTATGGCTGTTGCAAGTTTTCATTTTATTAATTTTCCCTTTTTCTTTATTTTCTCCATGAGCTAATCTCTTTTAGGGATTCATGTGTATGAATGCCCTAGAGGTAAGAATGTGAAGCTTATATGCAAGTGCAATCCAAATTTGCTTTCGTTGATTTATTTGTTTTAGTAAACTTGGATTGATCAACTTGGGTTGCTTTCAAGTTTGAATCTAATACTAAAATGGATAGATGAAGGTAGATCTCGCAAAATCAATGGGATGAAAAGCTTAGACATAAGCAAAGCTTGATCCTAGACATAGGACGATCCCCCAACACCACTAGAATGCAATCTAAAATTATCTAAGTACGATTGGCCATAGACATATAGGTCCAATCACTTAGCCTCCTAAGGATTTTGAATCAAAATTGAATAGGAGCCGATTCGGTTTACAATTACTTTGTGTTAAGGCATGATTGCAATTACAATTGTTGCAATTCTCACCAAATGGCATGATCATACTTGAATTCCTCTTTTCATTATCTTGAATTTTTTTTTATTTTACTTTTTAGCAAACCAACCATCCCAGATTATTATTTTACTTTGGTTACTCTAGTTGCAATTTTTAAATATCTTTGTGCTATCTTAAAAAAAATTTATATCCGTTCCTTGTGAGATCAATACTTTGGAGCACTTCCAATTTTATATTACTTGAATTGATAATGTGCACTTGCACTAGGCTGAAATTCTTTCTTTTATTTTTAACCCACAAGTTTCACCTGATCAAAGGGCAATTGCATCAACTTTATGAGCCATACTGCCCTAAAGGGTGGCATCCCCTTACTGAGTTAGAGTATACTGAAGAAGACCAGTCGGCACAGAATGAAGAATCCTTTGTCGCCCTGGAGGCATTGTAGATAAAGCACATTGCGAAAGATTGACATTGTACTCCAAGGCCAAACATAGTCTATCTAGAACCTTGAGGTCCAAATCAATCAGCTTGCACACGAATTGAAGATCAAACAAGTTGGCGCAAGCTTCAATGAACTCGAAGTTCCATGGGACGAGGATTTCAAAGCAACGGAAGAAATGCCAGAATATGTGCCTATGGAAAGCCAACAACTTGCACCTGAGCAGTTAGAAGTACAAGCTACCAAGTGCAGTTGTTAATAAAAGAAAATGCGCCAAACCTTTCTCCAACCAGCCATGCGCTAGAAGAAAATGATGCTGCAAGCTGTTACGCAAAAGAAAAACCCACGTCGGAGGATGCTGCTGCGATGAAGCAATCAACTCCTAACCAATCTTATCCCCAAAAATCTAAAGTTTGTGTTTGTCGTTCAAAAGTCAAGCCTTTCAGGTTTGGCAGAATGTCCAGCATCGCAAGATGTGATTTAAGCGTCAAAGAGAGAGGTGGTGAGTCGTGCCTCCATTACCTTGATGTACATGCCCTGAACAAGACGACCAATACATTCAAGTCACTCAACTATAAGCCATAAGAATCAAGGAGGCACTCCTATCTTTAACTTGTTTTCTTTATTTTCTATTGTTTACTTTTTGCATTTAGGAGTAGTTTTAGTATTTTTGTGAAGAAGATACTAGAAAAAGAGGGAACAAGCTCGACCAAGAAAAGCTTGCGCCGAGTGCAGTGCCTTGGTTTGAATAGGACCTTGCATTGAATAATTGAATGTAGAATCTGTTTGTATGTCGCAAGGAATAACTTTCATGTCAATAGGCTTAGTGAACGCATGACGTATGCTTTAAAGTTGAATTTTATTGTTGCATATCTTGTTCTATCTTTTTTGTCATGCGGCCATACACATTGAAGCCTACAATCATTCAACGCATCTAAATTCTTTATTTTCTTAAAATTTTACTTGGCCATGCTTTATTCCTTCAAGTTGTCCGATAAGCGTTTATGTTTGCCTTCAATATCAATCTAGCGCATGCTTTCTCTTATCTGATCTATGTTGCCTTTTGAAGGGAATAATCAAATTAAACCCAAGCGGAGACGTTGGAATTGATTTGATTTTATTTAGAATTAAACTAAAAGTACAAAGGTTAAGCATTACATACCTCGATCATAATGGAGAATTGTCTGGCAGATCTTTATCTCCTCCACAAAGTCTTCCTAGTAAAGTCTCGAACATAGGACCAATGGCTTGTGGGAACTTCTTGAAAGAGAGAAGGAATGGATGAGAGAATTGAGAGAATTCTTTTCTCTCAAGGGTGGAGGTACACTTTTGCTTAACCCATAAAAGTCTTATTTATAGTGACCATTTAGGACAAAACTTTGTCCTAATTAAATAATATATATTTTAATATCTAATATTAAAATATATATTTAAACTATTTGAATCTTATTCAAATATTTAAAATTCTCCTAATATATATATTTTATGATTTGAATCTTATTCGAATTATATATATATTTGTATCTTAATAATTAATAATTTTATTTTATATTTAATGTATCAAATACAATAAATATGTTTTCTCTCATATAATATATCAAATATATTAAATATTTATTTGAACGTTTCAAATTTTCTTTCTACGAAGTTGATCCCTAATTGTTCGTATGAGCTACCAATAGGACCTTATGGATTTACAGATTATAAGCTCCAATGATACAAAATTAATTAATTAAACTCTTTAATTAATCAATTTTCATTCATTAACTCTAGAGTCACTCCACTATAGACCTAGAGTTGCACTCTTATGCACTGTAGGATAAGTAGTGTCCATGGATATAATCACTACATGCAAGTTAATCCTTCACAAGTTGTTTGTAATTACAGTTGGGTTAAAAGTCTATTTTACCTTTATAATTACATCTTGCACCTTAAGTACAACTAATCCTCTAATAAACAATTTGTTTATGATCCAACCATAAACTAAGTCCTCCCTCTCGGGCCAGTGAGAGAGTGGGGACTCATTGTACAAGTCTTGAAATCAGCACTTAAGGGAACTACTCATCTACTTATCATATATGGAAAGGAGTGATTCCATCTTATGAGATTATGTTCCCAGCTCCTTATTTGGTAAAGTCTCCAAAATGGTAGGCCTACAAAAGCCACTCTCACCCATGAAAATCAAAGGACAAGCTGTAACGCCCGGTATGTTTCGGAGGTTTTAATTCTCATTGTTGGACCATCTAAATTAATTTTGGGTTAAATTAAGGTTTAGAGAAGAGAAGAATGGCAAAATTGGAAGAAGAAAGTTGGTCAAAGGGCATTTTTGTATTTTTTTTTAAATGAAATGAGATAAGCATCTCTTCTTCTTCTCCCTTATCTTCTCTCCTTCCTTTTCTCATTTCATTCCTCTCTCCCAATGGCCCTCTCTCCATCCCGTCTGTCTCCTATCCCCAATCTCTCTTTTTCTCTTTCTCTTCCCCGCCGGCAGCCGTGCAGTGCTCCTCCACAAATGCCTCGCCTCCCATTTTCGGCAATTCACCATCTGCTTTCTTCTTCTTCTTCTTCCCTCTACAGTCAGCAAGCCACCGGCCGAAGCCTGAGTTCCACGAACCGCCATTTGTGGCTCGATTCTCTTCCTTGCGAGCTTCGCCGCCGACCAGTTCGATTTTGCGAGCACCGTCTGTTCGCCAGAGTGCGCAGCTCCGCCGCCACGCACGCCAGCTCGTTGTCGTCTGCTTTCACCGCTGGCTGCATTTCCCTCTCTCCCTCTCGATTTGTACAGTCAGCAAGGGTGGTGTTCCGGCAAGTTTTGGGTTCGCTTTAACGTAAGGTTCATTTCGATTGGATAATTCTTTGACTAATTTTGTGATTTAGAGTTTAATCCATAAAGTTTTGTTTTAATTTTAGATTACCCATGATATTTGGGTCTCGGATTCATGAAATTAACTCTTTCGAAGTTAAAATTCAGCGGCGATTCGAGTTTGACTAAGGTTGGAGGCATTTATAATTATGGAATTTAATGTGGTGAGATTTCTCACTATTTTAGGGGGAGAATATAGAGTTGTATGAGTTAATTTGGTTACTAAATGGTCATTTAAACTAACCTTGTGTGTCGAATTAATTTTTTAAGGATACATATCGATTTTGGAGGCCATTGGGACATTTTTTTGACAAAGAAACCTGCTGTCCAGCACTATTTTGAGGTGGTGCTCGATAAATTCAAGAAGAGTTGTCATTGGTGTTCGTGGTAAAATATTTATTCGGCTTGAAGTAAGTAGTCATATGGATTTAATCTCTTTAAGTCGTTATTTGAATTTGATTATTGTTTAAAGATTTATGAATTGTGAAAGCTTGCTCAAAATTTGCGTTTATGAAGCATGTGATGGTTGGTGGATTTGTTCGAGAGATGTTTGAGCTAAAAAGTGATCTTAGTATGTAGCTAGAATGGAAATATAGGCTTAAATTTTTGAGGTTATTATGGTTAGCATATGAAATACTTTAAGAATTTACCCAAGGTTGTAATCGGATGAGTTTGGGCATGTTTGTGAATATTCATACTTGCCTAAATGTGGGTATGTGGATGATGGCACGGTTGGTTAAATTATTATTAGAATTATCATGATAAGTTCAAGGTTGCCTAAACTTGTTACTATTCTCGTTAAAGGATTCAAGGTTACAAACTAATGGATAGTTGTGTCAAACTTAACGTTTGTAAGTGTTTGGGTTTTCTGAAATGGTTGGTTAATTGCGAAATGCAGAATAATTGAATGGTTGATTGAGGTTTAATTTCTTGGATTGTGGATGAGTTGACTGTGTGCAGGACACCGGGGTGGTTTATTTTAGGCTAGAGGCTGACTTAAAACACCTTAAGGGTATGTAGTGCTCCGGGTCGTCATCCATGTTTCATGTGTTCAAAATGGGCAGATATCTGGGCTTGATTAACTAGTTTTAGACAGGTCTGAATGTGAATGGAGGGTTATTGGTCGTCCTGATTTCTGGAGTGGTTAGGGGACTGAACTCTGAATTAAGAGGGTAGAGGGCTAAACGCCACTAGCACATGTATGGGTTACCTTGGTGCTAGGCTAGAAAGAAAGTAACCGTCGAGATTATTTATTAAGCTCTCGATCTTATTGAATGAATGTGGTACAAATAGTTTATCGATAGAGAAAAATTGCTTGTTTGCTGGAAAAACGAGTCCTTGCGAAAATGTAATTGAGATACTGGCTAAATGTGATGGAACTAATTTAAGCTTGAGTATTGGCTACTTAAGTATATTCGAGGTTGACTTTGAGAATGTTAGAGGTGATTGTGAACTTCGGCTCAGGAAATGGGCGTGGCTCTGAGAATAGTATTCTATCTCGAGGGTTTTCAAGATGTCTAAATTAGTCGAGAGCTATTAGATTAGCGCTACCTACCCTATTTCTGTTGTTTTGTGCGAGCTTGTGAGCCTAGAATGCTATGAAATGTGATGAACACAGGGGATGTGTTCCCTCATTGCCTGTGTGGTAGCTTAGGGGTAATTCCTCATTGTATTGAGTGTAGGGGATGTGTTCCCTCATTGCCTGTGTGGTAGATTAGGGGTAATTCCTCATTGTGTTGAGTGTAGGGGGTGTGTTCCCTTATTGCCTATGTGGTAGCTTAGGGGTGATTCCACATTGTGTTGAGTGTAGGGGATGTGTTTCCTCATTGCCTGTGTGGTAGCTAGGGGTGATTCCCCATTGTGTTGAGTGTAGGGGATATGTTCCTTCATTGCCTATGTGCAAGCTGGAATTTTGGTTGTCTCGAGTGATAGAAAGGGAACAATTATTTTGCACATAGCTAATTAAAGTGAATGTTTGAGATTGAGCTAGGATTTGTGAGTCAGGGCGATGCCCTCATTTGTATGGATTCGAACTTTGGACCCTTAAATGGGCTACTTACTGAGTCTGTTTATACTCATCCTTGCTATTTTGTTTGTTTTGCAGATGATGCATATTCACGAGGCAAGTGATGGAGGAGACGACTTGATGAGACTATGGAGACTCCATCAAATTTTTTTTCCCTGTTTTAGCTTTTAGTCTTGTTTCCTTGTTCCTTGATGTGTACATAGCTAATTAAAGTGAATGTTTGAGATTGAGTTAGGATTTGTGAGTCAAGGCGATGCCCTCATTTGTATGGATTCGAACTTTGGACCCTTAAGTGGGCTACTTACTGAGTCTGTTTATACTTATCCTTGCTATTTTGTTTGTTTTGCAGATGATGCATATTCACGAGGCGAGTGACGGAGGAGACAACTTGATGAGACTATGGAGACTCCATCAAATTTCTTTTCCCTGTTTTAGCTTTTAGTCTTGTTTCCTTGATGTGTATTTGGTCTGTAAATCCTCAATATTCTTTAGTTTCGTGTGTTTGGTTAGAAGTTCTTAGGTTTGATTGTCTGTTGGTTGAGCTCAACACTATATATCGTAGTTTGGTGGGTGTTGAGTCTATTTCCTGAATTATAGAAGTGCTTATGTCTCATTCCAGGTCTTTGAAAATTTTGGTTTTCTTCGAGTTACGCCGTCATGTTGCTGAAATTTCAAGCATGAGCGAGGTAACTAGGTCGTGCTTCTGCATTAGAGAGTCGTATGAGTTAAGGTCGTTACACAAGCCCTTACAGGCAGGAGTTCATAACTCACTCAAGATTAAGATAGAGTCGCATACGATCATCCTGATAAAATATTAATCTTCTCAATTAGCATATTTATAAAGATAGATTAAATATTTCGTGGTCCAGTCTTATACAAACTCATTGTATAAAATACCCCCACTCACATGTCTTCACATGAACGATTTGGATCAAATTATTTGTAATTATTACAAAGTGGGTCGTATCAATAGTGTTACCAGGATAAGACATCTAATCTTATCTATACACTATGACCTTTTAGATTATTTCTTGAACATGATTCTCCCGTATGTCAACCACATACTGCTCAAGATTACACTAATAACCTTAAATTTTTCATATAATGGATAATATTATATTGCAAATAAAATAATCAAAGTTATTATTAATTGTTAAATAAATCATTAATTACAAGGCTTTAGGGCGATAAATCCCAACACCTCTTTGAACTAAGTTAGAGCCTAATGATGAATCTAGACACTTAGATATTAACATCCTTCATTCTTTATTCACTTCACCCTTTAACTCAACAAATGCCTATCTCCCCTATATAACTCAAGTTGGAACTAGTCTACCACCACTTGACCTTAACCTTGACCATGTGTTAGATTAGCCTAAGTAATTCTCTCTCGCCTCATGTAGTTCCAATTTGGCTAGTAGCCAACTGCAAGTTTGGGGGCCCAATAATGAGGGCATTACTGACTTTAAGTTTGGGGGATGGAATACCTAGGTAGAATACCTTGTGTTGAGTAGTGTTAAGTGTAATTTTTGTAAGCATAAGCTGCAATAAAAAAATTAAAAATTTAAAAAAAAAAAAAGAAAAGAAAAGAGAATACTCCACTTCCAGTGCATACCTTAGTAACTAGGGACATTCATGGCACCCATCGTTTTCTTTTGCATGAAAGATGAGCAAAGAATGAGTATGATATATTTAATATATTTGATATATTAAATTTAAAAGTGAATAATAAATTATTACATAAATTATATATTAAATTTGAATAAGATTCAAATGGATAATATATGTTGTAGAACGTTTTAAGATATTTGATTGAGATGCAAATGGATAATATATGTTGTAGGACATTTTAAGATATTTGAGTGAGATTCAAATATATGAAATATATAATATATAGATATTATAATTAGATTTTGACAAATATATTATCCTAAGTTCTTATATAAATAGGACTTTTGGGTTGAGCCAACAAGTTCTCTACAAAAAAAAAAAAAAAAAAAAGAAAACTGTCAAGAATTTTCTTCTAAATTCTCTTTTGTTTCAAGAGATTCTCACAAGCCTTAGTCATGCGTGCAAGTCATAGCAAGTAGGATCTTGTGGTGGAGATTCAACCTCGCTAGATTTGGAGCATAAGAAGTACAGACCCACCAAAATTATTCTCCATATTTTATCAAAGTATTTATTGCTTAACCTATTTCTAGTTTAATTCTAAATAAATCAAAGCTAGTCCATAAATTGATTTCTAAATTTTTTCAGAAATCATAGGCTTCCCCTGTAAAGTGAATTGTTCATTCCTATCAGACATTTAACACAAAAAAGATATATGTCCTTCGGTCTAATGTTAAGAAATGTAAAATTAAATCCTTGTAGTTTGTCTATTTTTTTAATCATATTCCTATATTTTATTAATCTAACACTGAATAGGCCACATACATGACAATATATAGAATTTTAACAGAAAGGGTATAATTTAAAGGAGAGCACAAACGACTGTGATGATCGAAATGATTTTTAAAACATAGGAATATGATTCCCAAAATAGACCATATAAAAAGGTGCGATTTGTAACTATCGCATAATAATTTTCATATTGTAGTTCATCCACAAAGCCTTCATGGCATAGAAATGAAGAAATACAATAAGAAGATTCGAATATTATTCAATCCAAAACATCTATATTCATAGCATAGGAATCAGGTACTGTTGCAGCAGCAAGAAAGGGACTCTAGGGGGGAGCCCATGCACATACCGCCGCCCTCGTACCCTTCAATGATGCAAGCTTTATGGCAGTTTGGAAAACTTGAACATGCTCCCAAACAAACCACATTTTGGGCACCTGTTATTGGCACTGGTCCTGGCCCTGCAATTTCACCACCAATCACACAATCACGAAAATTTATTAAACGACACTGTTAGGATTTGATTGCTCCCTAATAATCATTATTAGAGGAAGATTCAAACTCTATTTGTACTTAATAACCATTAGATTCAATACATGTTTGAAATACAACTTTTTATAATCACACATTAAAGACATGTTTATGATGATTTCAATAAAACTATTTTTTTTATAAATAGTTTTGAAACTTGCATTAATTATAAGCACTTTTCCTAGGAGTGTTTGAAGTACTTCAAAATCACTTTTGATTATAAAACTAAATATGATGAACATTGTATAAACTACTTTTTCTTAATGAATTTAAAATACTTTTTACCCTTTCAAATATTCTTCCAAACACTTGTGAAGTAGGTGGGATTGGTAATGCTTTCGTTTCACATTTCTTATTTTTCTATTTTCATTTTAAAACAAGCAGTGTATTTTGGTAACATTTTCTATACAAAATTTGAAAACCTACACCATGTTAATGTTTTTTTTTTTTTTTTAATTTATGAATATCATATATATAACATGAAAAACAAAGAGAAGAAATATCGCCATCGTAAAACTTTAGTCAAATTTTAAGTGAGAAAAATAGAGAATGAGATATAATAATGGTTAAATAAATAAATTTTTATTGTTACATGAATTGATTATCAAACAAGTTGATTTTTTCTTTCTTAAATACGAACAAAAATTAAAGATTGAGTAATGATATAGAGAAGTTAAAATTACAAATGTCAATATAATGAGAGTGCGAAACCATTACCGGCGATGAGAAGGAAAGCAATACAGATGCATAGGAATGAGGATCGATTGGCAAAGGAGAAAGCCATTTCTTTGGTGATGGAAACTAAGTCAATGCCACTCTCTTAAGTAGTATTAATTTGCATGAATAATCTCTCACTCTAGATTTATTTATTTAATTTCTTTCCATATTGAGATTTTTTTTTTTGCCATTAATTATGTTTCCATATAATTATGTTTTCTATCATTTTCTCCTTCTCTCTTTCGAGATATAATTTTGATTCCTTGTAAAGAAGTTTCCATATCTAATTGTTTTGTCTCAAATAACTATGGGTTTGTTTAGTATATTCTTCGGATTTTGTTTCTTGTTTTTGTATTAGAAATTCTGAAAAACAATATTTCTGTTTTTTTATTATCTAAAAAACAATATTTTTATGTTTTCAATGCTTTCAATTTTTCGATTTAAAATTTGAAAGGACAGATTTACACTATAAAAAGAAAAATAGTACTATGATAAATATGTTATTTCATGTCATAAACACATTTTATTTTTTAAAAAATATAAAAGCACTTGGAACAAAAATTATATAACGTAATATAATATTATCTTGGTTAAATTATAAATTTAGTCCATGAATTTTGAAGTTTGTGTCTATTTAGTCACTGAACTTTCGAATCTACCAAACAAAAAAAATTGAAATTTTAAGGTTCCATTAGACATAAAATTTATATTTATATTTAGTAGATCAATTATTTTTAAAAATTTCAAATTTGTCAGAGGCCTATTTGACACAAAATTGATAGTTGTTCATGGACATATTAGACACAAAATTGAAAGTCTAAAGACCTATTAGACACTTTTGAAAGTGCATGGACAAAATAGAGACAAGTCTCAAAGTTCATGAATTAAACTTGTAATTTAACCTATTGTATTTTAGAAAATTTATAACGTAAAATAAGTTAATAAACTAATAATCATTTGGATGGAACTAAATATTTATTTGGATATTACGAATATTATTTTGTTTAATATATTGCTAAATACACTTTTAACAAAATTGTAAATTGAGATCCAATTCCTCAATTTGCTACCAAAGACACGTATATGAAAGCATGAAATATAACTACGTTTTCATTAAATTCCTTGTGTCCTAATCTTTGTTTTTAGATCACTAATAACCAAACGTACAAAATTGTTGAACTCACCTCCATTTATCCACAAATTTATGCATAATCTAGTAGATAAGACACTTAAGTCCCGTTTGGAATTGTGTTTGCTAGCGTAAAAAGCAATTATGGGAGAATCTTACCTGCCTAGTCTATTTGGTAAAACGAATTATTTATTAATCTACCGATAATCATTTTTCAATTTACTCTGACGTGCAAAAGCTAACAGATAGAGATGTTCATTTTTCCAGCAGGGACCCGCCTCTAACAGGGTGGGGAATCCCTGTTTAGATGGGGAATGGGGGAGAGAGTAGGAGGGAATTTTTCCCCGTTCGCTAAACACGGATGGGGACGGAGAATGTATTCCTCGTCCCCATCCCCGACCCCATCCCCGCCCCCGCTCCGATTACTTTTTTTTAATATGTATATTTATATATATAATAAATACTAAATTTAATATTTTATGACGTATTATTTTATTTTTCTAAAGAAATTTTAAAAAATTCTCTTTGAATAGAAATTTACCATTAGGAATTAATAATTTAAATAAAAAATTTCTAAAAAATATTTTATTTAATCAAAATTTAAAAAATATATATATATATAAAGTAGGAAAATTCCCCGCGGGGAACTCGATCTCCAAGAATTCCTCGCGGGGAATCCCTGCCCCGATCTCCACGAAATTAAATGGGAAATTTCTTGGGAATGGGGAATGAAATGGGGGCGGAGATGGAGAAGCCATCCTTGGCCCCCTCCCCACCTCGTGGACATCTCTACTAACACATACAAACTTTTAGATTCAATTTTCTTAAAAATCTGCCACATTCTCTAATTGTTTACAAATCTCAAATTTATCCTTCCATATTTATACATTTTTTCACGTCTACTCTCTCTTCTCTTATATCAATGAAATTTAGATTGATTCAATTTTTTTCTTAAACTTTTATCAAGTAATTTAAATAAAAAAAAAAAATAGATGTAATTTAAACCATATAATTTTGTTTTGAGTTCAAAATCATATAAATTTTTAAATAGTTATTTTATAAATTATAAATTAAATATCAATATAAAAATAATTGAAATAATAAGTCGATTTTGGTCATTATAACTAAATCACAACAATTTAGCATTAATTTACCAAACACGGTAACTAGCTTTTTCTAATTTCAATTTGAAATTTACCAAACACTATTGTACTTCATTTCATAGCTGATTTTTCTAAAAGCACAGTTGCCAGCAATTATTTTAAAAGCTAGAACAATCTCAAACTAAGCCTTAATCTTGGCCCGCTCACTTACTAGAAATCAAAATCATAAGAAATTAGAATGAAATCAATAGGAATAGGAATATTTTTTCTTTCATATTGTTTATTAAAAATTGTCTAGAATCAAAATAAAAAATCTGTTGATGTTATTTACTAGCAATTGTCTAGAAACGTACTAAAAATCATACATATTATAATTACTAGAATATCCCTTACATATCTATAGCTAAGTAAAAATGTATTAACTAAATATAGTAAGCTAATATAGTTTTTAATTAAAATAACAATAACCAATACTAAATTTTAATTTTTTTTATTACTATTTTATTTTAGAGTAATATTTTTTTTATTTTAACCATTTATTTGATATTAACATATAAAAAATAATTAAAATAAAATTAGATCAACTCAAAAAGAATATTTTTGTTATAAAAACAACCCTCATTAACATAAAATAATATTAAATTTGATTGTTATGATATTTAATAATAATAAATTATATTTAACAATTCATTTGTTATTAGAAAAATGATAACTAATTGCCAAAGTGAGCATAGTTCAGCAGTAATTGACATGTACCCTCGACCTCGATCAGAGGTTCGAACATTCTATCTCTAAATGTTGTTGAACTAAAAAAATTGATAACTAATCAAAATAAAATTACATTAACTAAAAAAAAGTTTAATATAATTTCCTTATTAAAAGAACCATTATTGGTATAAAATATTATTAAATTTTAGGATAAATTATATTTTTGGTTCCTGAGATTTGGGTATGGTTTATATTTTATTCCTTAGCTTTCAAAAGCAATATTTTAGTCCTTCAATTTTGAAAAATAGTTTTGAATGGTCTCTAAGTTAAACCGTGAGTTGACTAACAAAGAAATTATGGTTGATGTGGCAATTTTTATATGATGTAGCACTTTTTATAATATTATATTGTTTTTAATGTTATTTGGCTTAAAGAAAAAAGAAATACTCCTCCCTCCTTCCTATCTCTTATGCATGCATTGCAATTGCAGTGGCCCGCCACACTCCCTCTCCTTCCATCACCCATTCTTCTTAAGTGAAGCCACATTAATTCCAAGCTAGAATTGTTTAAAAAAAAAAAAATTCCAAGCTAGAAATCACAGACCTCACTAATATACAAAAAGAGAAGAAGAAAATATCTTCATTTTTTTCTCTCTTCCATAATTCCATAACCATTGATCTTCCTCTCCCTCTCTTTGCACTATTAAAAAAGTTTAATTTCAGACTTCGCTTTGTTAAGGATCCTAGATAAAAAAGATGAAGATATCTCATAATCTTTATAATATACATGAGTTACTCTTCTCATTGTCAATTAATTTTGAGATGAAATCCCATGTATCTTTTCAATGTAGGATTCTCAATATTCCAATACACTTTCATCCAGACTTTTGTTGTAGAGTATTAGATTACATGGGGTTCCATCTCAAAACCAATTGGCAATGGGAGGAGTGACCCATATATCTTATAAATTGTGAGGTCACTCTTTGGGTTCACCATTCTTGAATCGAATCCCAATTTTTTTGGACCGAATACCCGTTTGGGTTTAATGGGCTCTGATACCATATTAGATTACATGGGGTTCCATCTCAAAACCAATTGGCAATGAGAAGAGTAATGTATCTTATAAATTGTGAGGTCCCTCTACATTTTTCCAATGTGGGATCCTCAACATGCCCCCTCAAGATGGTGCAACTTTGGGTTCACCATTCTTGGATCGGATCCCAATTTTAATTTTTGGACCGAATACCCGTTTGGGTTTAATGGGCTCTGATACCATATTAGATTACATGGGGTTCCATCTCAAAACCAATTGGCAATGAGAGGAGTAGCCCATATATCTTATAAATTGTGAGGTATCTCTACATTTTTCCAATGTGGGATCCTCAACATGCCCCCTCAAGATGGTGCCTCTTTGGGTTCACCATTCTTGGATCGGATCCCAATTTTAATTTTTTGGACCGAATACCCGTTTGGGTTTAATGGTCTCTGATACCATATTAGATTATATGGGGTTCCATCTCAAAACCAATTGGCAATGGGAGGAGTAGTCCATGTATCTTATAAATTGTGAGGTCACTCTTCATCTTTCAGATGTGGGATCCTCAACATAGAGTTATTGATTCCAAAATGGTGGATAATAATTGCTACATCCCAGTCGCTATGCTATCAGCGCATCGCCAAACCTTTCCAATCTAGAAACGAACCCCACCCCATTCGTTACTCCAAATCTGAAATTCTTCATTCCTTCCAAATTTTGAAGGGGTCGGCACCAAGGGAAGTTTGGTGGCAAAGGCAACAAGCTCTGCTAAACAAGAAGAAAGGAGGAAGAAAAAAAGTTGAAAGGAGAGGAAAGGGAGGAGATAGCCACATCATCCTCCCTCTCTCTATATATATTTGTCACTTATGTTAAAATTGTCACACCTCATAGTCCAATCAATATTTTAACTGCCACGTTAGCATTAAGTTAAGTCAACTAATAGTAAGGGACTATTTAAAACTATTTTTCCAAACTTAAGGAACTAAAGTATCTTTTTAAAAACTCAAAAACCAAATAGACACCCAACTGATCAAACCTTAGAGACTAAAAGTATATTTTACCCTAAATTTTATTGTTATGATATTTAATAATAATGAATTATATTTTAACACTTTAAATGATCTTATTAATTAAAACTAGCAAAAGTTTAAATAATTGATCAACTAAATAGAAGTTTTTTTTTTAGTACAATAGGAGTTAGGGGGATTTGAACCACAGACCTCGTGGTCGTTAACACATCCAATATGTCAATTGAGCTATGCTCTCTTTGACACTAAATAGAAGTTTATACCCTTAAAAAGAAGTTTATAATATTTTATAATGAAATTACACCAACTAAAAAAAGTTAATATCGTTTTTATTGGAAGCTAAATTATTAATGAAAAATGTGCATTAATTTTATTTGTATAGGTTACCTAATAACCATTTGATATTTTAACAAATTAAAAATAAACAATGACTAATTAAAATTAAATAAAAAGTTTTAATTTTATAAAAAAAATCGCATATACTAAAAAAATTAGTTTTTTTAGAAGACAAATTATGATAGTAAAATGTGGACCTTTTTTTATTTATTAATATTGTTGTTTTTGAAACTTTATATAAAAATATTGGATTTTCCAAACTATTTATATTAATATTGTAGTTTTAATGAGCTGATGATGACCATACAGTGTGTGGAAGATGGCCGTGCTACCATATGTAAGGAATCAAACAACCAAATATAGTACCAAAGACAAGGAATCAAAATAATATCAAGAAAGAGAGAGAAAATGGTAAAATCATATTTACATGGAAACATAGTTAATGGAAAAATATACAAACCTCTCACAATGGAAATGAATTAAATTAGATCTAGAGAGATTTATGCAGATGAATACTATTTAAGAGAGTGTCCATTTTCTTATTTTCAATCACCAAAAAAATGGCTTCCTCCTTTGCCAATCGATCTCCATTCCTCTGCATCCTTTCTATTGCTTTCCTTCTCATCGCTGGTAATGGCTTCTTCACTCTCACATTTGTAACCTTTTGTTTTTGTTTTTGTTTTTCACTATTTCATCTTTAATTTTTTGTTCATGTTTATTGGTTTTTTAAGGGAGAAAAAAAAGAAGAAAAAAGACAAACTTGATCATAATCAATATATGTAACAACAAACACGTATTTATTTAACCATTCATATTCAAAAGGTTTTATGATGAAAATTTTTCTTTTCTTCTCTTTTACATTATGTATGCAATTTGATTTTTCTTTTTGACATTATCTGCAATTTGAATCTAGAGTAATTAAAAAAAAAAAGCAATTTCATTAACATGGTGAAAAGTTAGAAATTACAAACCAAAAAACCAAAATGTTTTGGATCTTCAAAATTTGTATCCAATTTAATTTTGAGAGTATATAGGTCTAGATGATGAAAAACAAGAACATAAAAAATGTTGCCAAAATGCACCTGTTTTTAAAAATAAAATGGAAAAAAATATAAGAAATATGAAATTAAGAAAAGATCATCAAACCCACCTATAATTTTTTTTCCTACCAAGTATTAGGGTGCGTTTGAAAGGGTAAAAAATATCTTCAACTCATTAAGAAAAATTACTTGAAAAAATTTTATCTTGTTGGATAGGAATTTTAAAAATTCTAAAAACACTCCAAAATACTTGAAGTTTCTATGGAAAAAGCACTAAATAGTGCATCTTTCAAAAGTGCTTATAAAAAAATGTCCTTAAAAACTTTTTCTAAAAGTCATCCTCAACATACCGTTAGGTTGTGATTATGGAGGACTAAAATAATGTGGCTCGTTATTATACATCGTTAGCCTAATTATTAAGGAGCATTCAGATTCTAACGATGTCATTCAATAAATTTTATTGATTGTGTGGTTGGCATGGTGAAATTGTAGGGCTAGGGCCAAGGCCAGGAAGTGCCCTAAATTTACCATTGGTGTGTTTGGGACCATGCTCAAGTTTTCCAAACTGCGAGAAAGCTTGCATCATTAAAGGGTATGTGAAGGGCGGTGACTGTTTGGGCTTCTCCGGAGAGCCCCCTTCTTGTTGCTGCAACAATGCCTAATTCATATGCTGTCAACTTGATGTTTTGGATTAAATAAAATACTTACTGTATTTCTTCATTTATATGCCTTAAGGGTTGTGAGAATGAAATACAATATAAAAATTATTATATGATAGTTACAAATTGCGCCTTTTTTAATTGTCTATTTTGCGAATCATATGGCTAAGGATGTGACCGTATCTCAAAAAGATGTGACCATGTTAATTTTTTTAGTACACTAGTTTGAATAAAAAGTTTTAGTATGCATTACGTATATCTTAATTGTTTTATAGACACTAATTTAAATAAATATATTTTTTAAAACAAAATTCGAATCAATACTTACATCTTGATAAGAAATGAATATATGCTATAAAATAAAAGTGAATACATTGATAATGAAAATAGAAAATGTCATAAAAATTTTATTTTGTAATTAAGGTAACAAAAAGTTCTAGATGTTATACTTTTACTATTGTTTAAGAAAAATAATGGAGATATGAAATAAAAATATTTAAAAAAAAAAAAAACACAAACAAAAGTAGAGAAAACTAACCAAAGGAATAGCAAATAAGGTAAGTTGTCACTACTAGTGTTGGATGGTTGATATGATTAAATTTACCATAATCCATCAGTTTAAGATTTTGGGTTGATTGGTGTTTTAACAACTAGTAAGATTGAGTAGGAGGCCAAGTGGAATCCTTAAAATTCTATCGGAAGAGAGAAAAATTGATGTAAATCATAATTTTGTTTTAGTTCAACAACTGTCAGGATAAAAGATCATTTGCTATGATAATAAGGCTTAGTTTGGAATTGGTGTAGCTTCTAAAATAATTGTTGTTAACTGTGTTTTTAAAAAAATTAGTTGTAATACGAAGTAAATTAGTGTTTGGTAAGTTTTAACTTTAGAAGATTGAAAAGTAGATTGAAGTGTTTAGTAAATTAATATTATACTGATGCAACTTAACTATAATAACCAAAATATAAGTATGATTTTTTAATAGTGCATAATGTTATGTTGATATTTAATTTCAAAGTTTTTATAAAATAATTATTTTAAAATTCATATGATTTAAATTACAATAATATGTTTAGTCTATATATTTTTGTATGTTGATAAGAAATATAATTGTTAAAAAATCATATTAAAAAAATATTATTTCAGTTTAAATACAAAAAGTAAGTAACAATAAATTGAATTGAATATAAGATAATAAAATAAAAAACTTAGGATTGATGATAAATCATGTCTCAACAACGTGTAGGCATGGAAGATTAAGGCTTAGTTTGGGATTGCAGTACCTTATAAAATAATTGCTATCAACCTTGCTTTTAAAAAAAAATCAGATGTGATATGGAGTAAATTAGTGTTTGGTAAGTTTTAGCTTTATAGATGTAAAAACGTTACTAAATTATTACAATTTAACTATAAAAAACAAAATGCATATACTATTTTAATAATGTATAATGTTATTTTGATATTTAATTTCAAAGTTTTTATAAGATAATTAATTTAAATTTCATATGATATAAATTACAATATTGTGTTTAGTTTAGATATTTTTATATTTTGATAAGAAAACAAATGCTATATAAAAGTCATATTGAAAAAAATGTTATTTGAATTTAAATAAAAAAAGTGAGAAAAATAAATTCAATTGAATTAAAAATAATGTAGAAGCAACAAATTAAATTTAAAATAAAAAATGAGGATTGATGGTGAATCATGTATGAGAGGATAAATAGTTAGTTAGAAAATCCACCATATTTTTAGGAAAGTTAAAGTGAAAAGCTCCTATTAATGGCTTTTGCAAATGAATGTAATTGAAAAAAAAAAATTTATATAAATTAATTTATAATTAATTTTACCAAACATTAAAAATGATTAAAATTCTTTTATAATCATTTTGACATCTTCGAAAGTAAATTCGAAACGCACCCTAACTCGTCGTTACTAGCAACATCAAGGAGTAAAATTGAAAGTCCCAAAATTGGGGCAGTGATAAAATCAGATGAGAGGCATGAGAAAGAGAGCCTAAGTGAAAAGAGAGGGGAATTAAAAATAAAGTTGCATGCTTTCATGTGAATGACTATGTTAATGAAATCGAATAACTAGGGTTTTATTGCAAACAAATAATTTTAAATTTGTACTAGTCGAGAGAGAAATAAAGAGAGAAGTGAAAGAGAGGGGTGGAATTAAGAGAGGGTTGAAAGATACAACCTAACGAGCTGTTTGGGACAAGAAGTGTAACGACCAGAATTCCTACGACTCTCTAAATGCGGAAGCACAACCTAGTTACCTCGTTCATGCCCGAAATTTCGGCAGCAATAACTACAAGAAACCCAAAATTTTACAAAGACCTGGAAAGAGATATAAACACTTCTATGTTTCAGATCACAGACTCAGCATCCACCAAACTACGATAAACGATGATGAGCTCAATTAACAGACAACCAAACCTAAAAGCTTCTAACCAGACACACGAAGCTAAAGAATATTTAAACTTTACAGACCAACAAACAACAGGGACCAAAGAAACAAAACTAAAGGCTAAACATGGAAAAGAAATTTGGTGGAGCCTCCATAGTCTCGTCAAGTCGTCGCCGGCGTCATCCACCCCGAGAATGTACACAATCTACAAAACAAACAAAGTAGCAAGGATGAGTATAAACATACTCAGTAAGTAGCCCACTTAAGGGTCCAACTTTTAAAGAAACCATACCAAGAAGAAAACTGCTCTTACTCACACTCGTGCTTAGATTTCAAGTACTTCCTTCTGTTATTCTAAAAGTCCATTTAACCTTCCATAACATTCTCTACTTCCTGACCCTAACTTCGTGTCATACCTACGAGTCCTGTAACCTAGAACCCAAACCTGTGAAGGTCTATAACCCTCACACTTATCTCAATAGATAAATCACCCCTAGGCTAGCACACAGGCGCTAGGGAACGCATTCCCTATGCTCAACATACTGGGGAATCATCTCTCAGCTAGCACACGACAATAGGAAACGCATCCCTATGCTCAACACAGTGGAGAATCACCCCTAATCTAGCTCATCGGCAATAAGGAACGCATTCCTTATGCTCATCACATCATGATAGCCACACAGGGCAACCAAGGAACACATCTCCTCAGCTAGCTTACAGGCAATAGGGAAACGCATCCCCTATGCTCAACACAGTGGGGAATCACCCCTAAGCTAGCTCACAGGCACTAGGGAAACGCATCCACTATGCTCATCACATCACATACATTCTAGGCTTACAAACTCGCACGAAAGAACAAAATTAGGGTGGGTAGCACCAATCTAACGGGCCTTTTTACTTTCACAACAGTTTTGGAACCTTTCGAGTCAATCCACCTTATCACATTCATCCATCATGCCCAAATCACACACACGAGCTGACCCGAAGGTTTCAAACACTCTTAATGGGAAACCACCCCCTAATTCACACAAACAAAGGGGAAAAGCAACCCTCAAGCCTTTCCAACTTCTATAACGTCTTACGCCTCATATATATATATATATATATATATATATATATATATAGGCGAGACACAAATTCTAACGGACCCAACCGAAATGGTACTTACTTTCCAAGCCAGCGGTAAAACACCCCACTCCTCGTTCTTTTAAGAAGCTATTCGTAGCATATGACCCAGGCCCACTTTCCATAAACAACCACAATCGCATCGTTGTGACCTAGCACCATGGATCACAAACACGAATCTCAAGTATGGACTTTTGTCCCGATACCACATTCCTAAATCAGAACTTTGCATAACTAAAGCCCATACATGTGCCAGCAACATATTACCCTCCAATTATTTACTCTAGAATCCCATCTTCTAAACATACCATAAGTCATGGCGACCCTTATCCTTCCACTCACTTTCAGACCCATCTTGAACCTATTAAAAACAAACCGTCGTCCGAACTACTTTAAACACAACTTCATAGGCAAAGATCCTGAATTTGATATGCCCTTAAGGTGCCTTAGATTGTTAGTCGTCCAACCTAACAATCGAGTTTTCTGTACGTGTTCAACCAGCCGAGCATTTCAAGCATACTGAACTCAGACTTGGACCGCATTCATCTATTTAGTTTAGGTCAACTTCCTCTTACAGTCATGCTTATAGAGGAACTATATTCAAGGTCATACATGATTCCAAGGCTCATCACAACAATCATCAAGTTAATTCTTAAACATATAAACATGACCAAGACCCCTCGAATACTATAGTAGCAACACGACTATAGCAACCTACTCAATTCAATCAATGCTTTTCTTGAAATACTATGCTCTAGCATAGATTAGAAAGAACATAGTCACAAACATCCAATCACAAACCTCAAGCAAAACTCATTCAAAGTACTGCACGTGCCATTTACAATCAACTTGAAACTTTAAGCCCAATTTTACTCCAAGGTACAAAGTAGCCCATAATTGATTACGTAATCCTAACAACACCCTTACTTGCTGAAATTTGAGGTCAAATTGGTCCAAACTCGAAAACCCGGCCTCCAAACATAATGGGTAACCTCAAAACAGTGACTAATCTTGCTGGACAAACCCAGACAGCAGCTTAAATGCTCCAAATTCTCCTAAATCGACCTTCAATCAAAATGGACATTCCATTCCAATTCGAACCTATACACGGCTTGATCGAACATTAAGCTCGCTGGAAAATGACCCCGAAACAGCTTCTTCCTTGCTGTTTGTGCAGAAAACCGAGAAAGAGAGAGATATCGTGGTTGGCGTCTACTGCAGGGACTCGCGAATGGCAACACATGGCTGTAAACACGAGCAGCACGTCGGCGTCGAGGCTAGGCGTGCGCGGATTGGAGCTTCCGGCGAGGCGTTGGAGACTCGCATGGCGGTAGCTTTCTGACGAGCTTCGTGCGGCTGGCGTTCGCATGAGAGAGAGAGAGAGAGTTTTGGGAAGGAGAGATTCAGGAAGGAGAAGAAGAGAATTGGGAAGAAGAGGAAGAAAAGAATAGGAGGAAGAAGGACAAGAAAATAAGATAATGATGATGATTTTTTTTAATTTACTAAAATGCCCTTTGACCAACTTATCATTCCCAAATTGCTCTTCTAACCATCCAAAACTTCAAATTAGCCCAAGTTAAAATTGCAAATTGAGAATTATTTCAAATTAAATTCTAAAATTTCAAAATTAACACTCTTGAAAAAGTCGGGCGTTACAAGAAGTATGAGTTAGTAAATCTAAGAAGTTAGGAAGTCTGTATTTTAGGGGTAAAGTTGTTTAGTTTGGAGTTCTGAAGTCTATGTTTGGAGGGCATATTTGTTAAACCTGCAATTAGTTGATTTTAGCTTCTTTTTTTTTTTTTCTTTTTTTTTTATAGTTTTTCTACAATTTTTCAAAATTTCATTATTAAGAATTTGTTCTCATGAATTTTAAGATTGAGATTTTTTGTTTTATTAATTTATTTATATTTTACAAATTTCTTTAAAGAAAAAAAAAAGAATTTTGACCAAAATAGTTCATATATTTTTTTTCAATATCTCTCATATTAATTATTAATTTGTTTTGGATAGTTTTCAAATAAAAGAAAATCTTACAATAATTTTTTAAATATTACATGTGATTTGAAAAGATTTCAGAAAAATGAAAATTATTGTAGAAAAATGATGAGAAACGAAACACAATTTTCAAAAGCCAAAAACTAAAAATCAAATAGTTATCAAACGAGACCATAGTTATTTTTGATGAGGACAAAAGTCAAATAGTAATTTGATCCTCTCTTATGGAAAAAATTAAACTGGGTGATCAATTTTGGAAAACAATTGCATTCCTCTCATCAGTTTGCCCTACTTGTTTGTGTCCTTTTTTTTTTGTGTGTTTTTAAATTTCTATATTATTTTCTTAAGCAATAAAATGTTCATTACTACTTGATCGCCAACATTTTCTAATTTCAATTTATTATATATATATAATGTTGTAAACTAGTTTTTTTTTGTAAGAATACAAAGTCGCAACAAGTAGTAAGAGTAAGACTCAAATATCGTTCCACAAGGATTTTTATTTTAAACTAGCATAACATTCTACTATTATTCCAATAGAAAGTTAAGTTATGGAACATTTAAAAATCAAGAGTGCATGTGAGTGAAAAAGAACTAATATTGACTCAAAGTAAGAACGAAAAATGTAAAATAGGAGTGAGAGATGCACGATATATTGATCGCTTAACAGAGAGAATTAGAAAACACTAAATTAAGCTAGCAAAAATTCCTATTTTGTCGATTCCATAAAACATTGCTACAACATTTTTTCCAACAAAATAAAACTTGATGCAGGTCTAAATTCTAACCTTACTAGCTCTGATGGATGGACTCACTGCATCAACATCTACCCAAGCCAGTAATGAACATTCTTGTTATTATTAAATAAACTAATTAGTACACTATGTTATTCTTAATTCGTTAAATCTCACGAGTGTTTGGACTATTTCTAGCCTTAAAAACAGCGAGCAAGCATTACATACACTCTTATGTTCCTCATTTCTCTCCAATGAACTTAACCCTTTTAGAATCAAACTTAAATAGTATACCCATTCAGATGGCCAGTCGGAACAAGTAATTAACAATCACACAAGTAATGAAGTAGTAAATGATTCATTTAATTTAAGACAATTATTACAGAGAACTAAATTAAACTCAAAAATATTTTCCAGCATGGCCTGATTGTCCTTTTTCCTCTGTCTCTGTCTCTCTATCTTTTTTTTTTTTTTTTTTTATCTCCTCCTTGATTTCTACGTCCTTAGTTTTAAATAACCCATATCTCAATTGCTCAAATTCAACCACGTGTCCTTGTTTTTAGGGTTAGAAATTAAGTTTTTCTGTTACTGTGATACAACCTGGGTAACACCAGTATTTTTTATAATTTCATTAGGTAGGTTAATAAATTAATTTTTTTGGTTTTTTGGATTGGTCCTAAGGATCTTTTATTAATTAAACAACTACTTTTAAAATTAAATAATTAGTTGTATTTTTGGTTCAAAAGATAATTATATATTATCTATTAAAATATTTTTATAATTGAATTAGGAAAAGAAAAGAAAAAACGATAAATCCTACAAAAAGTGGAATTCGAATTAAAAAATTCAATTGGAAGTTAAAAATCTGAATTTGAATAGGATTCAAATTTGGCCCTTACTATCTTTATAAATTACCAAGAAAAAATTCTCTATAAAATTCTCTTTCTATTTTAGGAGTCATGCTCTTCCCTCTCAATTATTGATACAAGAGATATTTTTGGATTCATTATAGTGTAAGTGGTTATGTTCTTGGTATGCCTTTAGAGCTAGGCTTGAAAATTTGTGTATGATGTTTGATTGTATGTTTGAATTATAAATGATTGAATTGATGTATGTTTTTCATGTTGCATTGCATGTTGAAAAGTGTGTTTATTTGATGAAACCTCATGTACATGTATGATCATGAACACGTTTTCATGAATATATTTTCAAAAAAAATATTATGAAAATTACCCTCTCTTATCATATGTTGATATACATTCCTGAGATGCTTTGATGGGAAGTCCTGCACCATTGACTGCTCACCAACTATCATCAATTAAGGTTGTCACACATAAACCCACTTAGGCACCACCATGTGAGTTGGTGAGTTTACAAGTTTCATATACATCTTTTCAAGAGGAACTTTGTTGGATGAGGCCTTTCATCAAATCACTCACCAACTATCATCAATTAGAGTTTGGTCTCTCATAAAATCTACTAGGCACCACCATGAGTTGACATAGTTTTGGAATGGGTTTAATTGCTCACTTATGACAAAATTAACAAGTTTTAGGTCCCACATGTTTTATGAAATTATGAATCATGTTATGTATGTGTTTATTAGTAGGGCTACTTACCAAGTATTTTTAATACTCACTCTCTCTCCTGAATTTTCTCAAGTAATAACAATGAAGTACGACGCATGTGACGAAGATGTCTGTCAGCTGTATCATGGCTTATGCTTCCGTGTCAGCATGCATTTCATTATTTTTATTATCATTATTTTTTCATGTTTTCTTTTAAATATATTGGATAACAAAAGTTGCCATTTGATTTATTTTATTTTATGTTTTACAATGTTTTCAATGGAAATCTTAAATAAAGCTTTTTAATTATTTAATAAAATTATATTATTAAAGTTTATTTCTCTTTATTGCATTTTCTCAAGTTTTTAAATGTTATTAGCATGAACATAGCAATGTCCTTAGGCAGTCTAAGTTTAAAAAAGTCGTCATTACAGTTGGTATTAGAGTAAAATTAAAGGAGATTTCTTTTGTAATGTACCCTTATTTAGTTGAAAATTTGGGAGGGTTATCAGCTCAATTAATGAATTGCTACTTCTTTCACCTGGGTTATGATGCCTGCAACATTCCTCGTAGCCAACAACAATTTAGCATTATAATTGCAGGAGATCCATTATAACTACTATTGAATATTCTAACACTTCTGAACATTTTTCTCGTACCCGAAATAAGAATGCATGCATAAATTCATATTTGAAGTATGGAGAACAGCTACACAATTTCTTCATAAAGAAAGGGCTCAAAACTCTCCAATTGATGATAGTTGGTGATTGATACTAAGCTCATGAAAGTTTAGGATTTTAATGGATGCAATAATTAGTTTAGCATTTTAATTAATGCAACTGAAAAAGTTTAGGAGCATAAATTAATTTTTTCATAATATTGAATTTGGTAGGAAAGAGTATAAAATTTATAGAAGAACACATACTACTGCAATGTTCGAGATAATTTTAAAACATAGAAATATGATTCTCGAAACAGGGAATTCAAAACAGTGTGATTCGTAACTATCTCATAATATTAATTTTCATATTGTACCTCATTCTCAAAGCCCTTCAAAGCATAGAAATGAAGAAATATATTCAATATTGTTCAATCCAAAAATATCAGATTCATAATATATGAATCAGTTTCTATTGCAACAAGAAGAAAGGGACTCTCTGCTGAAGCCCATACACGCACCGCCCTTCACGTATCCTTTAGCAATGCAAGCTTGATGGCAGTTTGGGAAACTTGAGCATGCTCCCAAACTATTAGATTTCATGGGGTTCCATCTCAATTACCAATTGGCAATGAGAGGAGTAGTCCATGTATCTTATAAATTGTGGGTTCACCATTCTTGGGTCGGATCTCAATTTTTGGACCGAATACCCGTTTGGGCTTCATGGACTCTGATACCATATTAGATTACATGGGGTTCCATCTCAAAACCAATTGGCAACGAGAGGAGTAGTCCATGTATCTTATAAATTGTGAGGTCTCTCTACATTTTTTCAATGTGGGATCCTCAACACAAACATGCCACTAGTACGTGTATTGCACCTACTCGCCCTTGCCTTGGCCCTACAATTTCATGATCAACACAATAATATATCCCTTGGCCATTTGAGAGTGCAAATAAGAGAGAAAAAAAAAAACATTCATCATTTAGTAGTCTTTTGATGGAGAAATTATTCGGTGAGGCAATCTTTTACCGTTGAATGTAGAAAGAGAAGTATCTCAAATTTATATCTAGTGGTTATTAGGAGAGCATGAAAATTATTGAATCTACATCCAGCGATTATTAAATGTGACTGCCTCATTGAATAATTTGTTCTTTTGACGATGTTCTTGTTTTTTGTTTACTGTTTTTTATTTTCAATTTTTAGATTTGGTAACTGTCTTCTATGTTTCTTGTTTCTCATTTTTAAGAAACATTCTCATAATCATATGTACAGAAAAAAAGGGTTTCTTGTTTTATTGTTTTTGCAAAAACACAAATCAAAGCATTATTTTATCATTTTTTAATTATAAGATGTATATTTGGTATTAAAAAATAAATATGATAGAATAAATTTGAATATTTTATTTTAAAAAACTAATTTTCATCTTAATCTTTTATTTTTTTTAAAATTTTAATTTATAAAGGCACATGAGCAAACAAATTTTTGTTCGTTGTTTCCAATATTAAAGAAAAACAATTCTTTAACACATTTTTGTTTTTATTTTTAAATAATAGAAAACAAGAAACAAAAAAATATAGAACGGAAAATATAAATAAAAAACAAAAATATTACCAAAGGTCCTAATATTTACATTTCATTTTTTTTTAATTTTTTGCGTTCGCATTTGGTAACAATTTTTTTCATTTTCACATTTCTAGAAACATATACTCAAATTTAAATAAAAATTTTGGAAGAAGAAATTTTTGTTTTCTTATTCTTTCTTATTCTAACCTTTCACAATGCATGTTAATGATATTTCTATTTTTGTTAATTTCGATTCATGAATTGCATATTAAATTTAAAAGAAACATTAGTCATATCACTTGAATATTTGTTTACTTTTTGCAAAAAAAAAAAAAATGTTTTCTAATGAAATTTAAGAAAATTTTCGTAAACAATAAACAAGAAAATGGTAAATGAATATATGTGTTATTCCACCATGAGATAAATAAGAGTACGAGAAAATAAAAAATGATCATCAAATATGCATTTTTTTTTCTCTCTCTCTCAAATAAAAATAAAGTAAGAAATATGAAATGAAAAATAAAAGACTTTGAAACAAGAATAGTATAACAAAAAAAAGTTATTTCTTTTCTTTTTGTTTTTTGAGACCAATAAATAGTGAAAAGGTGGGATCAACTCTTCGATTTTAAAAAATGTAATAATGTTTTATCTAGTGAGCTGGGCTCAAATTAGAAGGAAAATAAAAACGTTATGAAATGATGAGATATGCCACATGTGTGTGGGTATGAAGAAAGACGAAGCCATTTACCTGCAATCCAAAGTAAAGCAATACAGATGATGCAAAGGAGGAATGAAGATCGGTTTGTAGAAGACATGATTTCTCAAGCGCTGTTAATTCCAACAATGCCCCCCACTTTAATTTGGTGATTATTGAAAAATACGCCAAAGCTACTCTCTTAAATAGTAGTCATCTTCATAAGATATCTCTAGATATGATTTTATATCTTGGCATTAATTATGTTTCCTTATATAGTTATGACTTTTTTTTATTTATATTTTTGCTTCCTCGATCAAGAGGTCAAAACTTCGAATGCCCCCACCTCCCATATGTTGAAACTAAAATAAATATATAGCAATAATTCTTTTGTAGTGAGGTTTCTCTATCTTCATTATTTTCCACGAACAAGTACAAATTTTGCTAACTTGAACATAGTTTAATTGGTTAAGGTATTATATCATTGACTAAAATGTCAAAGGTTCAAATTTGCACCCCACATATTGATGAAAGCTTTGACCTCAAGTTCGATATTATAATCTTAATGCCAGTTGAGCTATGCTCATATTGTCAATTTAAAATGTGTTTAGTATAGCTTATTGAATTGTAACGACCCGAATTCCTACAACTCTCTAAATGCGGAAGCACGACCTAGTTATCTCGCTCATGCCCGAAATTTCGGCAGCATGATGGCGTAACTAGGAGAAAACCAAAATTTCCAAAGACCTGGAAAAGACATGAGCACTTCTATAATTCAGGAAATAGACTCAGCACCCTCCAAACTACGATACATAGTGCTGAGCTCAACCAACAGACAATCAAACCCAAGAACTTCTAACTAAATACACGAAAGCAAAAGAATATTTAGGATTTACAGACCAACAAACAACAGGGAACAAGGAATAAAACTAAAAGCTAAAACAGGGACAAGGGATTTGGTAGAGTCTCCATAGTCTCGTCAAGTCGTCGCCTGCGTCATCCACCCCGAGAATGTGCACAATCTGCAAAACAAACAAAGTAGCAAGGATGAGTATAAACATACTCAGTAAGTAGCCCACTTAGGGGTCCAATGTTTAAAGAAACCATACCAAGAAGAAAACTGCTCTTACTCACACTCGTGCTTAGATTTCAAATACTTCCTTCTGTTATTCTAACAGTCCATTTAACCTTCCACAACCTTCCCTACTACCCGAACCTAACTTCGTGTCATACCTGCGAGTCCTGTAACCTAGAACCTAAACCTGTGAAGGTCTATAACCCTCACACCCATCTCAAAAGATAAATCACCCCTAGGCTAGTACACAGGCGCCAGGGAACGCATTCCCTACGCTCAACATAATGGGGAATCACCCCTAAGCTAGCACATAGGCGCTAGGGAACGCATTCCCTACGCTCAACATACTGAGGAATCATCTCTCAGCTAACACAGGGCAATAGGAAACGCATCCCTATGTTCAACACAGTGGGGAATCACCCCTAAGCTAGCTCATCGGCAATAAGGAACGCATTCCTTATGCTCATCACATCACATACGTTCTAGGCTTACAAACTCGCACGAAACAACAGAATTACGGTAGGTAGCACCAATCTAACGGGCTTTTGTACTTTCACAACACTTTTGGAACCTTTTGGGTCAATCCACCTTACCACAATCATCCATCATGCCCAAATCACAAACACAAGCTGGCCCGAAGGTTTCAAACACTTTTAATGGGGAACCATCCCCTAATTCACATAAACAAAGAGGAAAAGCAACCCTCAAGCCTTTCCAACTTCTATAACGTCTTACGCCTCATACATATTTATAGGCGAGACAAAAATCCTAACGGACCAATCCGAAAGGCTACCTTCTTCTTAGGCCAGCACCATGGAAATCCATTTCTCTTCCTTTTAGGAAATCATTAGTGGCATATGACCCAGGCCCACAATTGAATAAACAACCTCAATCGCCTCATGGTGACCTTCCACCATAGACCGCAAACACGAATCTCAAGTAAGAACTTATGTCCTAATTCAATGGCACTTCTAAACAAGAAATACATGTAGCCATAGTCCGTACATATGTCATTGACATAAAGTCCTTCATTCATTTAGTCTAGAATTAAATCCCCTAACCATGCTAGAACTCAAAACAACCAACATTCTTCCATTCACATTTGAACACATCAGATTAAGGTGCTCTACTTCAGCCCCTAACCAAGCCCAAACCCGAAAGCATTAAACTTGGCCAACCATTCAATCTAAAGTTTAAATATTCTACATTCCACAACTAACCAACATCTCAGAAAGCCCAAATGCTTACAAATATTTAGTTTAACACAGCTGCCCATACAAATGCTTATAAGGAAATACTATAATCAAATTTAGGCAAGCATGATTGTTCACAATTGACCACAAACGTGTTCAAACTCATCCAAATATAACTTTGGGCAATTCTTAAGGTATTTCATATGTCAACACGATAAAATCGTAGCTTTAAGCCCCAATTTTCATTATAACCACAACTTATGCCATTTTAGCCCATAACTACCTTTGAACGTATCCATTAACCATTACATGCTTCCTAAACACGGTTTCCAAGCATATTTTCACAATTCACACATTAACCAACATAAATCCAAAACATTTAGGAATTTATAGGGGCTTAAAGTCCAAATAACTACTTACAAAATTTATTCCAAGGTTCAAGACGGCCAGAATTCGAATGCTCAATCTTGAATCACCAACAAAGTCCTACACATTATGATTAAAATTTAAAATACCACAACAGCCCCTAAACTCCAAGAAAAAAGGTCCTAACATTTAGCCAACTAAAACTAAACTCACACTTAGCCTTAATGGAGATGGAAAATTCGATACCCATGAAAAACTTACATCGAATCAGTGCTGGAAATTACTGGACAGCAGCTCGAATCAATTCAATCTCGCCCAAAACGGCCTTTAAATGCGATGGATGCCCGATAATTGAATCCTATAACCAAGGGGTCATTTTAAATGGTCATTTAATAACTAAATCAGCTCATATGACTCCATATTTTTCCTCCAAAAATAGTGGTGAAATCTCACCTCGTTAATTTCCTCAATTATAAATTCTTCCAACTTTATCCGAACTCGAATCGCCTCTAAATTCAAACTCCGAAAGAGTTAATTTCATGAATTCGAGACCCAATTATCATGGTAATCTAAAATTAAAACCAAAAACTTCATGGGTAATCTTCAAATCACATACATAACCAACCATTAGCTTGAAATCAACATCCAATTGCTTACCCACTCCAAATTGAGGTCGTATATGACTGTACGAGCACCGAACTTGTCGGAAACATCCCCAAAACACCACCCCTACTGCTGTCTGTACAGAAAACCGAGAGGGAGAGACAGAACCGACGGCTCGAGCTGCAGCAGGTGATGCACTCAGACGAGCTGGACGCAAGAGGGACCGCGGCGTAACAGCGGCGTGCGTGCGGCTGGGTTGCAGACGGAGCTGCAGCAGGGCGCGGCTGATCGGCATCTGGGCGGCATTCGGCTGCGACAGCACGAGGAAGACGAAGAAGAAGAAGAAGTTGCAGCGGTGGACGGAAGAAGAAAAAACAAGGTGGATGGGTGTTCACGGTGGGAGAGGAAGAAGAAAATCAGAATGGATGGGTGGGTATTCGGGTGTCGAGAGAGAGAGAGAGAGAGAGAGAGAGAGGGAGAGATCAGGCAGAGAGAGAGAAGAAGAGAATGAAGAAGAAGAAGTAGTGGATAAGGATATATATATTTTTTAAATTACTAAAATGCCCTTTGACCAACTTATCATTCCCAAATTGCCCTTCTAACCATCCAAAACTTCAAATTAGCCCAACAAAAATTGCAAATTAAGAATTATTTCAAATTAAATTCTAAAATTTCCAAAATTAACACTTTTGAAAAAGCCGGGCGTTACATGAATGATTTTAAATGATCAAAAGGGTTTCTTAAGATCTTAATAAATAAAAATTAGAACTTTAAAAAACTTGGATTAATTTAAAAGCTATTTTTGAAGAAACTCTTGAGAGATAGATTATTCAAAATCACATTTAAGGATTTAATTGAAAATCTTCTAAATATGTAAGAAATAAATAAATAAAATGCGTGTGTAATTAATATAATCACTTTTCAAATATAGTGCAACAAAAAAGTTTTTATTTAATACAATATATATTTTTTTAAAATGTAAGATATAAAATCATTTTTATTGAAAATATTTTTTTAAAAAATTATTTAAAATAGAAGGTATTCCAAACAGACCCTTTATCTCTCTCTAAATTTCTCACTTATTAGATGTTTAATGGATGAAATTAAAAGTTTAAGAGGTTAAAATTGACTCACGGATCTAATTTTAAGGGTAAAATTTGTTGTTCTTAAAAAAAATAAAGGAAAAAAGAATAACCACGACAAGGTATTAAATTTTTTACCACATTTACATTGATATTTCCATATGTCTATGGGTTTGACATCAACATAAGGGGTGAATCAAATTCACTATACCATAAAAAGATCAATGGAATACTAAAAAAAGTAGCAACAAAATGTAACTAATGTGATTATAATATTAATATTAAGTATTTCAACTCATTTAAAAGTGTAAAATGTTTATTTATTAATTTGAATTTTTTATTTTTAAGATAATTTCAAAAATCTCTATCAACATTGACATTTTATCGAGTTTTCATCGACATTTCTATAAATTTGAGAACTCGATATTTCTATCGACATTGACATTTTAAATTTTGGTAATCAGTGGTAAAAAAAAACGTTTACTCAACTTAGTTTCTTTCTCTATTCTCAAAAATAAGAAAATGTCTCGCTTATCAAAATCAAAGATGACCAATTTTGTCAATTTAAGTTTCTATGAACTATGATTTATCTATTATTTACTAATGTGTTTTCTTTTATAGATATACGTATCGTATTTAATATATATATAAAAAAAAAAGATAACTTCAACTGTTGTAATTGCATATATTTATAGATAGGTAGCTTGCCTATATTATCTTTATGTGTATATATGTATATATATAGATAGCCACTAAAAGAGCAAAACTCTAACAAAAATCAGATATTCATGGAAAGAAAATACATCATTCTAAAAAATAAAGCATATGGAAAGAAAGAAAATACAACCAAATTAATTATTAAGATAGCTCGCTAGAGTGTAAGATCTAACTACCTTTTAGAAATAGACGTATGAAATAGTATCATCAATGTATTTAGAAAGAGAAATTACAAAAATAGCATAATAAGAATAGTAGTAGATTAGTTAAAATATATTATTAAACTACTGGTCCATGTAAGTCTAACTTTTTATAATATTTTGGTTCTAATATTTTTATTTGTATAACTATTTAGTTCTTATACTTCTAAAAATGCAATGATAGAGTGATCTTTTTGTTAAATTTTTTTAAACGAGGGCAAACCTTCATTCTCTCCCTTGTTCATGTGTTGTTGAGAAGAAAAAAAAATTCAAAATCGAAGCTGAAAATCGTTTAGGGGGAAGAAATGTCATTATCACAGAAGTTGGTGCCTACCAGTCCTTTTCCATTTACCACCACCCAAAATCGGTGGAATGGCTCAAATCCACTTTGCAAACTCTTCTAAAGGCATGTTTGGGAGTGATTTTGGAATGCCCAAAATCACTTTTGACATGCCCAAAATCAATTCTCCTTCAAAATTGTGATGTTTGGCAATCATAAAAAAGTGATTTTGAAAACATCCAAAATCACTTTAAGTGATTCCCGGTCAATCACTTAGGAGGTGATTCTCAAGTGATTTTGTCTTCAAAATGACTATAATTTCATATTTTTAAAAAAATTATCCTTTTTGTGACGGGTAAAAACCGTCATCGTTTATAAAAATTCATTAATTTCCATCAAAAAACATGTATTTTCAAAACCGTCACCATTGAAGTCATCCATCATTATTTAAAAAATGTCGATTTTTCTCTCTCTAAAGTTTTTGTAATGTCTATGTCTTACTTTATTCTCTTTTTAACATTTTTATTCATTTTCTCACTTTTTTCTCTCCAATGGTTTTAACTCTCTCTAAATAACTTTTTTTATCTCTAAATTTTTTCGTTCATCTCTCTATAATTTTTGTATCTCTATAACTTTTTTTATTTCTAATCTTATACCTCTTGCTATAACTTTTTGCTCTTGAGATTTTGTCCCTGACTTTGAACTTTTTTTTTCTCATTAAAGTTTTTCTCCCTAAAATTTTTATCAATTCTCTTCAAACTCTTTTGTATATCTCTCTAAATTTATTTCTCTATCTTTCGATTTTTTCACTCTTTATTAAATTTTTCTCTCTCTAAATTTTTTGTCCATCTCTCTAAAATTTCTATCCCTCCATGTCTTTAACATTTTTTTTTCTTTGAAACTTTAATTTTCTCTAGCTTTGTTTTTTTCTCTCTTAATTTTTTAGTTCTCTCGGTATAACTTTTGTCTACCACCTTCTATTTTTTTTTTAATTTCAAATGTAATACTCTTTTTAGTAATTTGATGATTCTAAAACCACCTTTGAAAATAAACATTAATGGTTTAAAAAAATATTTTTAATTAAATTTAAATCACTTTTACAAGAGTGGAAGCAAATATTAAAATGATCTATAACTAAAACTTTTACAAAATTAATTATAATTAAATCACTTAGCTTAAAACACTTATTTTAAAGTCACTCTAAAAAATTCCCATAATCATTGAAAGTCACTTTTAATTGTATGAAAATCACTATTAAAAGTATAGAACCAAACATTAAAATGATTATATAAAAATCACTTTTCATAAATCAATTATAAACAAATCAATTGTAATAAAATCATTATTTCTAAAATCATTCCCAAACATGCCCAACATACCCATGGAACAATCGTTTTTTCCAGGAGCACAGATACGAGGAGTATATCTTCTACGTTGAAAAAAACTTCAAACATAAAAGGCTATATAGCATAAATCTATAGAGTCCACAATTACTTTAGACATTTGAGACTTTAAATTACTAACCTCATCGATGAGCGAAGCATCTCCTCCAAAATTCCTGAAATTGTTAGCCATTAAAAAGAACAAGTATAGACTTTACTGAAATAAAAAAAACCAAAAGCAAGAAATTAATTTAAGGGGTGATTGGACATATAGCAAAATGGGCCTAAATAATAACAAATATAGCAAAACATTAAAACAATTTGCAAATATAGAAAACCTAAATATCTAGCATGTGTAAATTACTAAAAAGCCCATAGCCCAATGTCTTCAACCTTCCTTTCAGTCGTGTGATTCTTCTTCAAGTCTTTTGATTTCTCCTTCCTTTTGATTTCTCCTTCTTCTTCAAGTCTCCAACAGTCCACTCTTAGTGATTTCTTCTAATTTCTTCAGTTATATTTTCCTTTTCATTTCTCCCCCTTCCATTCCTTTTCAGTCCCCTAATTTTAGCTTTCTCCTACTTCGAGCTCGAGAGTGAGCGATTGTTGTACTCGGTTACCTTCAACTTCAATTTACGTTTTTCTTCGCTGATTTTTGGCTATAAGTTCTCTCACATTTGATAAATTTTGTTTGTATTTTTTTTGTCTGAGATGATACATTAGGGTTCTGAAAATATTTATCAATAGATTAACGAAGTTCCTTGGGAGCAATCAATAGACTGGCCTTCAATAAATGCAACAATGTTCTTTGGAGTTGATAAGCAAAAGACAACGATATATGTAAAAAGTTTTATGGTTATGTTGGACGCTATATTTTGTAATGGACGAGTTGCTTGACGTTAGGCGTGCAAAGTTTTGTAACTTTTGATTTGACAAAAAGCATATTTGTTTACTGCATTTTGGTGGAATTTAGTTGATATTATGTTAATGAATGCCTCATTGTTCATGACATTATTGTAGTTCACAACTTGTGATCGAAGTCTATCACAGTCTATTAGTGATAGACTTCTATCAGCTACTATTAGTGATAGACTTCTATCAGCTACTATCAGTCATAGTAATTTGATCTTTTTTCTTTGTACTCGTTGTGTTCAATCTTTTTTCTAAAGTTGAAATGTTGAATTATGTGCTACTTGTTAATTAATTTAGAGATGCTTGTTTTTATTTAGCAAATTTTTTATTTTTATTTTTATTTCTTTGCAAATTTGAACTTCGAAAACTAGTTTTGTACTTGTATCTCTCTGTTGTGGACCTGTTGATTTTTTGCTCATATACTCTTCATATTTGTTGTCTTATATTTGTTTGATAAATCTGTTGAAGTAAAGTGCAAAGGACATGTATTATTGTGATTGAAATCTCTATAGTGATTGGAGTCTATCACTGATAGACTTCAATCACTGTCTTGTGATAAAAGTCTATCACTGATAGCAGTTTATCAGTGATAGAAGTTTGTCACTATCACTGATAGACTTCTATATGTGTTGTTTGTCTCTTCTGATTGAAGTTTATCACTAATAGATTTCCATAACTATCATTGGGAGTGTGTGATTGAAGTCTATCAGTGATAGACTTCTATTATTAAGATGTTTATTTCATATATCCTTGCTAACTATGGTTTTATGGTTTTAATAGATGGACACGAACAAGGGTAAAGAAGAAGTTGTACAGAAAGGAACAAAAGGAGCAAAAAGATGTTTTAAAGAAGGATCGTCTTCCAAAAAGAAGATGAGAAACAAAGAGGTACATACAAACTAACTTCTAACTTCTCTGAATTTATCTGATTTCTAGTAACTAACTTTTTCTTTATCTTATGTTATTATATTTGTTGTAACAAGAAAATGAAATCAATAAAAATAAATTGCTTGTTGAAAAACAAGATTGGGTTGTACATTCCAAAATAACTCATTACTTCAAGCTTGAAATAATATCTCATATCCTCAATGGCTTAGATGAGAACTCTTTGAAGACATTTAGGGAGGGACCATTTGGACACCTTTTAGATTTAAAAATGAAGAAGGTTCCCCTCCAACTTCTTTGTCACCTAATTCTTAGACAGAGCCATACCAAAAAAAAAATGTCCTAACTTTCAATATAGAATGACATATTATAGAATTTGGGCTTAAAGATTTTTGTTTGATTACTGGATTAAATTGTGATGAGTATCCAATATAAGATATCTATGATGAGGATGAAGAAAAAAAATGTGATATTAGAAATTTTTTCTTAAAAATAAAGACAAAATAGATAAGAGAGATTTATTGCCTATTTTTAGTCTCCTTTCTTCTTTTGATGCTTGCACAAGTGAGAGCATTAAGGTCAAGTTTGCCAATCTATATTTATTTGAGTGTTTGTTGATTCCAAAACAATCACACAATAAATTAAACTAAATTGGAGGCATGCAAAATTATTAGATGATGACCTGAAATTTAAGGCCTATCAGTAATACCCAAACTTTTTGATCCCACCATTGGATTTGCAAAAAAAAAAAAAAAAAGAGATATTCAAAGGCCAAGAATAATTCGTTGGGAATCTCAAAATCTAGATGATTGGCAGAACTTGAATGAAAACATCTTCTTGGCAAATGATGTAAGACACTTCTACCTTTCTACCTTTTACTGTTTTATTTTGTTTGGTTTTATTTGTGAGCATGCAAAAGTTATTATATCAGTGACAGACATTCTACTTCTACAATGATAGACTTCTATCACTCTATCAGTGATATACTTCTATCAGTGATAGACAACTCAAGTAGGTTTAGATAAGATAGATAGTTTGTTTCATTAAAAATTAATTTTTTTATATATATTTTTAGTTTTCTATCACTCCATTCGTTACATTTGAGGAAGAAATCCAATCAAAACACTTCAGCTGCTTTGTTGAACTATCATTGAGAGAGATGGAGAAACAAAAATTGGAGAAAGAAAATGAGGAGGTTGAACATGAAGGATAGGAGATGGGAGAAGAGAATGTTGAGAAGACAGAAAATGTAACGCCCCTATACCCTAGAGCATGCTAAGAGTGGAAGGAAGACTGAGTTAGCCCGCCTATGCCTGAAATTTCGGCAGCATGGCGACGTAACTTCAAGAAAACCAAAATTTTAAGAACCTAAGAAAGAAGATATAACACACTTCTAAGATTTCATTCAGACCCTCAGCAACAACCAGCTACACCAAAAATGCTGAGTTCACAACCAGATTCAAAGGAAAAGACACATCCTAATTCATGATGAAATTTACAAGATTACAAAACTCAATTAACAAACTAACTGAGAACAGTTTAAACAAGTAAGAGTACAACAAAAGGAGCCTAAACGAGAACTACAAGAATCCCCATAGCCTTGCCGGGTTATCGTCTCGTCAGCCACCACGTCGGTGAACATTACCTGAACATGGAAAGAAAAATAACACGGGTGAGTATAATAATATTCAATAAGCAGCTCACTTATTCAAACAAGGTTAGTAAAAACATGCCAAGAAGGAAAGATATGCCCTTACTTACTCTCATGCCCAGAGACGAGTAAGCACACCAATTAGCTAAATATTCAATACTTTATCTCAGCTTCTGCTCTCACCAAATCCTAACTTCGTATTATACCAGTGAGTCATGTAACCTAGAATCCAATCTCGTGAAGATGGCAATCCTCACACTCATCTCAAAGGATAATTACCTCGAAACTAGCATACAGGCATTAGAGAAACGCATTCCCTAAGCTCAACACAGTGGGGAATCACCCCTAAGCTAGCTCACAGGCAATAGGAAAACGCATCCCCTATGCTCAACATAGTAGGTAATCATCCTAAGCTAGCACACAGGCAATAGGAAAACACATTCCCTATGCTCAACACAGTAGGGAATCACCCCCAAGCTAGCTCACAGGCAATAGGAAAACGCATTCCCTATGCTCAACACATCATATATATTCTAGGTCTACACGCTCACTCAATACAACTGAGTTAGGATAAATAATACTAGATCACTGATTGTCATCAACCTTTCTTTTTTTCGAAAACCCCAAGATGCAATATTGCTCTCATAACACTACCACTACATGATTCGGGGTTTACAATCTCAATCATCATCACAAAGTCTACTTTCAACACATTTAAGTAGCTAGGCTCGAGCCTCATTCAAATACAATCCATGAATAACTACCAATGACTTAGTGGTTTTGCCTTCTTGATAAACTAAACACATCTCAAATATTTACTATACTAACAAGACATAGCAAGTAATTCCATAGGCTACTTACCTTTCAAAATAAACCGAAATCGAAAAAACGTCTCTTCGCCAACGATGCTACCAAACTTTGAGCCACTAAGAGAGAAAAGTCCGGATATCTACAACTTCCAAGTCTGACTTCTAGTGTGCAAAGAAAATATCCAATTACTTAATACTAACTTAAATAAACCAAAATCAAGTTTCTAAATCTTACTTTGCCTTAAGGGACCAATTTCAAATACCTTAAATTCAAAAGCTTACAAACTACCACCACCAAAAGTTGCTGGAAAACTCTTTGTACGCCCCGACTTGGATAAATTTACCTTCAACCATAAATGGTTTATTTTAAACTGAGATCCATAGACCAAAATCCATCCAACTAATGAAATTATGCAAAATTGAGCAATTAAAAACACCAACTTCTCAATCTCAAACTAAAATGCTTACCCACTGCTTAATGGTTCCAAACCACACCGAAACAAGCTTTAGACGGCCCAAATACTTCAAGAAAACTGCTGTCCACCCACTATTTCGCCTAAAATTACTTTGATTAGTAAAATTTAAGAACAACAAAGGAAGAAAAGAAGAGATAAACAGAGAGGGATAGGTGAGAAAGAGGAGGGAGACGGAAAGGAAAGGGAGGGGCGGAAAGGAAGAGAGAGAGGGAAAGGGAGAGAGAGGCTGAAAGGGAGAGGTAGAAGGGAGGGAACGACAGGGGGAGGGGAGTTCGGAGGGACGGGAGGAAGAGGGGACGAGGGATAGAGGGAGAGACGGAAGGACAGAGGGGAGGGGACGAGAGAACATAGGGGAAGGGGGAGTCGGGAAGGGAGGGGGAAGCGGGAGAGAGGGGAAGTCGGGAAGGGAGGGGACAGAGGGGAGGGGAAGGATACAGGAAAAGGGAGGGGGACGGAGGGATAAGGACGGAAATTTTTTTTTTTTTTTTAAATAAATAATAATAATAATAAAAGGATAAAATATATATATATATTAAACCGGATGTTACAGAAAATACAATTAAAGACAAACTATCTTCTTTAGAAAATGATATTAAAGAGCTCAAAAATGGACAGAAGGAGATCATGAGTTTGCTAGTTTCTCTAATGGAAGTTGTGAATGAGAGACTTCCACCAAAAGAAGAAATAGTAAAACCATTTCAAGAGCAAAAACCTCTCTAGAAGAACCAACCTCCATCTTATAGTCTCGAGTTGATACAAACTATGACCAATGTAGATAAGATGGTTGATTATGCAACCACTTATGCTACAGAAAAAGTGAAAGAGATAAAATTACTTATGCTTCATTTACTATGTTATACATTTATACATCTATTTATACTACTTGTTTCCATGTTAATGAAAGGTTGAAGCTGAAAACACAACCAAGGAAATACAAGTTGAAAATGAAGAAGAAAAAGAAGATGAAAATGCAGGGTTGAAGGAAGATAATAGAAGTCCAAAGGAAGATGAAAAAGAAGAAGAAACAGAAGATCAAAAAGAAGAAGAAGATAAAAAACATTGAAGAAAAAAAACACATGACCAGAAGAAAGGGAAGGTAAGTACTATTAAAGTTCATCACTTCAATACAAATTTTTTTATTAATAATTATGTATATCAGTTTGATTTTATTTGTGAGAATGTAAAAATAATTATATCAGTGATAGACTTCTATAACTTTATAAGTGATAGACTTCTATCACTTGATAGACTTCTTATGATAGACTTATGTCACTATCACCATATCAGTGATAGACATCTATTGGTATTCACTGATAGAATCCTAGTATCTAATTGTCTAATTAATTAATGTAATTGACGTTTCTGGTTGTTGGAGAAAAAGCAATTAAAAAATATAAACCTAAGGTCAACTTTGAAAAATACCCTACTCCTTCTGAGAATGTTGCTATGAGGCTAAAAAGACAGACAAGACCAACAAAAAAAATCTTGGATAATGTAAAAGATCGAAAGAATACAAAAGATCGAAAGAAAGAATCTCCAAACAAACGACATTCTCCAAGATTCAAGATCGATGCTCCTTCTTTTGATCTGAAAACATCTTAAGACAAGAATGAATGATATTTTGAACTATTTTTTTTAATACAGTCATACAACTTTGAATGTATGGTTACATTGTAATACAACTTTTTTGTATATACTTCAAGTCTATCAATATGATTGTTGAGATAGTTTCTTGATTATGCTTAATTGTCTATGTGCTAGAAAATAAAATGGATTGTGTGATAGGTTCTGTCTTGTGATTATCAAGTGCTTAATTTCAGGTTTCTTGTGACTTAGACTTCAATAACAATTATTGTGATAAATGTCTATCACTATCATTGGGAGAGATGGACAAGGGTAAAGAAGTTATGATGATGGATGTATAACTAGTTTGATTTGAGAATATATTTTTGATGTGGTGAATCTAAATTCTAATATATCATGTGCTTATTTCAAGTATCTATCTTGTGATAGAAGTGTATCACTATCATTAAGAGATGAATAAAACAACATATTAACCACACTATTTCGGTCACAACTTTAGACTCTTAATTAACCAAATCAACAAAGTAAAAAGAATGTATATTGCAAATATTGCTAGACTCAAATGATAGTATTGACTATTGATAGTATCATAGGAATAAATGTATATTGAGGTCTATCTCGAAAACACATATCCAAAACCAATTGTATATCCATAGTAACAAAAGTTAATTCCCAATATTACGTCATCGTAAAATTGGTGGAAATTTACATGTCCTATGATTGTGACCAGCACGATGACAACAACTACATTTTGTGTGACTTCTCGCTTCACCAATTGATAGCATTCTTTGTTTTCTAGACCTTCCTGCTTGACGTTTAACAATTGGAAGTAATGCATTCATGCCAACATCTATAGAACTCCATTCGGAATGATTCCCAACTAAATGAAACTAAACCTCCATAAGTTGATGACAACGTTGCTGAAATATAATACTTAGACATAAAAGAATAAGCATTCAAATAAAACCTGTGAAGAATAGCAAGTGCATGAGAATATGGAATTTCATCATGATCCCAAACATGACAACTACATGACTTGGAATCCAACTTTACCATGAACTGATTATCTTTATCAATTACTTTATATTCAAAATTGCTAAAAAACATAATCAACAAGATATGAATATAAAACCACTTTTATGTGATTTAAATCACTTCTGCACTAGACTATCAATGATAGAAATCTATATCTAATTGACTTAAGTAACGATTTGTCTATTTATTAATAAGTGGTGTACTAGAAAGGAAGCCATGAAAATAATAAAAAAATTCTTATCATGAAACTTCTTGTATTATCTTGTTCTTTTCGTAACTCTGTCTAAGCCCAAGTAGTCAAGATTGATTTCATCTTTGATGTTGCTTTACTTCGTTGATAAAACCACTTTTGCAGTGTGTCTTTAATCGAATCAAATAGTGCTGCAACAGGTAAATCTTTTGACTCTTTGAAACGTGAATTTATGCTCTCTAAATTATTTGTAGTCATCATTCAATATCTTCTTCTTCGAGAATATGCGCAGGCCCACTTTTCAAAACCAACATTACTAAGATATCCTCGTATAGTAGGATATATCAATTCCATTAATCTCATATTGAATTCAAATTCATCCACTGTATAAGCTCTTGCGCAATTTTTATAAATCTTATCTAAAAGAATTTTTATATGACAGTCGTTTCAAATTTCTCAAAAGATGTTGCATACCAATACAATACTCAACCTTTGGAAAAATAGACAACACAACTTTTGGGATACTTAGATGTCTATCAGAGACAATAACCAAAATTTCTCGATCCCCAAAACTATTCTTTATGTTTTCAAAAAACCATTTCCATGATGCATCATTTTTTGAATCTACAATGTTGAAACCAAGAGGAAAATTTTGATTATTACCATTAGTAGTTGAGGTCATCAATAGAGTTCTAACAAATTTACACTTCAAGAACGTGCCATCCACATATATATTAGGCCTACAATGCTTCCAACCCTCAATAGATGAACCAATATGTAACGAACCAAATTCCTACGACTTTCTAAACGCGGAAGCACGACCTAGTTACCTCGTTCATGTCTGAAATTTCGGCAGCATGACGGCGTAACTACAAGAAACCAAAATTTTACAAAGACCTGGAAAGAGATATAAACACTTCTATGTTTCAGATCACAGACTCAGCATCCACCAAACTACGATAAATGATGCTGAGCTCAATTAACAGACATCCAAATCTAAAAACTTCTAACTAGACACACGAAGCTAAAGAATATTTAAACTTTACAGACCGACAAACAACAGGGAACAAAGAAACAAAACTAAAGGCTAAACATAGAAAAGAAATTTAGTGGAGCCTCCATAGTCTCGTCAAGTCGTCGCCTGCGTCATCCACCCCGAGAATGTGCACAATCTGCAAAACAAACAAAGTAGCAAGGATGAGTATAAACATATTCAGTAAGTAGCCCACTTAAGGGTCCAATGTTTAAATAAACTATACCAAGCTCTTACTCACACTCGTGCTTAGATTCCAAATACTTCCTTCAATTATTTTAAGAGTCCATTTAACCTTTCACAACATTCACTACTACCCGAACCTAACTTCGTGTCATACTTGCGAGTCCTGTAACCTAGAACCCAAACCTGTGATGGTCTATAACCCTCACACTCATCTCAATGGATAAATCACCCCTAGGCTAGCACACAGGCGCTAGGGAACGCATTCCCTACGCTCAACATAATGGGGAATCACCCCTAAGCTAGCACACAAGCGCTAGGGAACGCATTCCCTACGCTCAACATACTGGGGAATCATCTCTCAGCTAGCACACGGCAATAGGAAACGCATCCCTATGCTCAACACAGTGGGGAATCACCCCTAAGCTAGCTCATCAGCAATAAGGAACGCATTCCTTATGCTCATCACATCATGATAGCCACACAGGCAACCAGGGAACACATCCCCTCAGCTAGCATACAGGCAATAGGGAAACGCATCCCCTATGCTCAACACATTGGGGAATCACCCCTAAGCTAGCTCACAGGCACTAGGGAAACGCATCCCCTATGCTCATCACATCACATACGTTCTAGGCTTACAACTCGCACGAAAGAACAGAGTTAGGGTAGATAGCATCAAACTAACGGGCCTTTGCACTTTCCCAACGCATTCAATACCTCTCGGGTCATCCACCATACCAAAATCATTCCTCATTTCCAAACCATATTCACAACCTGAACCGAAGTTCAAAAGCGTATACAAAGGGAATCATCCCCTAATCCGCATAAGCAAAGAGGGAAAGACGACCCTCTAGCCCTTCTATACAATTTTAATACCTTACGCCTCATATTTATAAGTATATAACTCAAGCCCACATCTCAAAAAATGACAACAATCATCCCCTCGTGACCTCTCACAGCAGATCATAAGCACGCGTCTCAAGTATGAACTTTACTCTAGTTCGAAAGTAGTCCTAAACAAGAACTTTACTTAGCCATAGCCCATACATGTCCTAGCGGCATATAGCTCTCCAATCACCAATCTAGAAGTTCAGTTCCCTAAGCACGCTACAAATCAGGACAACCAAAACCTTCCACACACATTCAGACATATCTGAAACATCTTAAATCTGCTCAGTCATCTGCTCATTCTAAACACACGAAGCACTAACCATGACCCTGCCCACTGAAAATCCTTAAGGTGTTTCAAATCAGTCTCCAGTCCAAATCGACCACTCCAACACCCTGCGCTCAGTCAGCTCAACCATAACTCGAGAAAAACTAAACTTCAGCCAACCACTTAAGTGTTTCAAACCTCTATATTAAGTTAAACACCTCAACATCGCTTATGATCATATCGTTTAACCAAATATCTGGTACTTCCATACTTTTAGTTAAATTACAACCCTAGCCATTCGGGTATTCCAATGCTCACTTCTATAACCAAACTCATTGAATCGCAACCTTGGCAAACTCTTGAGGCTTTACACGTGCTAACTACAACAACTTGATATTTTAAACCTTTATTTCCATTATAACCACATACTTAGGCCATTTTAGCTCTAACAACATCCACACCAAACCACGATTCACTACATACTTCATAAATATGGTTTTTTTTAAAGCATGCTTTCACAATTTCCAGATTATCAAACATATATCAATTTAAATGGAAACTTAAAAGGGGCTAATATCCAAATAACTACTTACATGAATAACTTCAAGATTCAAGGTAGCCTAAACTCGAATGCTCAATCTTGAATTGCCAACAAAGTCCTACACAGTATGGTTAAAGTTTAAAATATCGCAACAGCCGCTAAATTCCAAGAAAAAGGTCCTAAATCATAACTATCTAAAACCCAACTCATGCTTAGTCTCAATTATGTTGGAAAATTCGATGCCCACATAAAAATTACCTCAAAACAGTGCTGGACAGCAGTACGAAGGTTTCAATTTCGTCCAAATCGTCCTTCAATCGAATTGCACAATCTATAATAAATCCAATATACTATGGGTTAAATCCAAATCACTAAATTAGCTCTTTAATTCAATCTTACAACCCATAAATCACTTTGAATCATTATTGAAACACTTACCCATGAACCAAAAGCTTGTTAATTTACTTCCAAAGGGTCTAAATTCATATATTCAAAATCCAAAGGCTATGGGTAATCTAAAATAAATTCCAAACTTTATGGATAACTCAAATTCACAAACATAACCAACCAATAGATTAAATTCAAACTCGGAATACTTACCCATTCCAATTTGAACCTATACACGGCTTGATCGAACACTAAGCTCGCTGCAAAATGACCCCGAAACAGCTTTTTCCTTGCTGTCTGTGCAGAAAACCGAGAGAGGAAGAGAGAGACAACAGTTGACGAGCTAGGCATGCGGGTCTACGACGGCTGGACGCTGGGCGGATGCGAGCTGCACCGGCGATTCGAAGACGGCGTGCGGCGGAAAACTGATGATCGGGCTGCAAGAGGAGTCAAACGGCGGCAATCCGGCGGGCTTGCGTGCGGCTCTACTCGCGGCGGCTATCGGCAACGGGCGGGGAAGGAAGAAGAGATTGGACGGAGAGAGACAGAGATCGGTGAGGTAGAGGAAGACCGACGAGAGGGAGAGGGATCGGATGGTGAGAGAGAGAGAGAGAGAGAGAGAGAGAGAGATGGAGTGAGCTGTCGGGAGAGGAAAAAAAATTTATGAGGAAGAAGGAGAATAAAAGAAGATATGGATGATGAATTTTTTATTATTATTATTTTTAAATTACTAAAATGCCCCCAACTAACTTATTCATTTCCAAATATGCCCTTTTTCTCATTCCAAATTTCAAATTAACCTTAAAATTTAAATTACCCAATGACAATCATTCCAACTTAATTTCCATAATTTGAAATTAATGCCTGTAAATAAGCCGGGCGTTAAACAATAACCATAAAATAGTACTTAAAACAACCCTCTGCATCAATTTCAAAGGCAGTGTATGCACCTGCAAACATTGAGAGATATAAGTCTATCATACTGTTAGTGATATAAGTCTATTAGAGATAGAAGTCTATCATACTATTAGTGATTGAAGTCTATCATTGATAGACTTATATCACTGTTAAACACTAAACTTTGTTAAAAAAGAAAAGAAAACAAAACTACTTTCACATGCTTCATTCATGCTAAAACAAATAGGGTATATGACTCATTAAAAGAAGAAAAAAAAAACTGGATTCATTTCTTTTAACTTCATGAAAAAATTTGGAATCAAGCTATAGAATTTAGCTACATCACCATTTAGTGACTTTAAAATGTATTCTTTTGCTCTCCAAGCTTTGTAATACCTAACATTTTAACACCAAGTTTTGTGTACACTTCAAACATAATTTCTTTTGGAGTCGAAAGATTAGAAGAGCTAAATCTAAATTCATCTTTCAAATAATCGCCAATTAAAGATGAAGAAGCTTGTCTATGAGAAGCCTAAATACTATTTATAGAACAATCATGACTAGAAACATACTTCCTCGGCATCCACAATTCACTATTCTTATAACGAGATGCCTTGACATACCATTAACAACCCTCTTGGGCGCATTGAAACTCAAGTGATTTTGAATTTGTTCTTAAAGTCCTAAATTCAAAATTCTTCTTCACATCTATAAAGGAAAAACACTTTTATAGAATTTCCTTACTTGCAAACACATCTTTTTCCTCCAAATCACCATCCATGTGAATATCTATTATGAATCGAAAATCACCATCAATTCCAAAAGAGAAGAAAAAGAAATAGATAACAACTTGTCACTTCCATTAGTAATTGCACTAGAAGACCCTTCCAAACAAAAATCATTAACATGAGCAACTAAAGGATGTCTTGTATTTTGATCTCTCACTAGAGTTAAAAACCAAGCAACATCCTTATCTTCATGAATTTTAATCACATTCTTAATATCATTCATACCATAACCCAATAAGATCGAAAATTCTATAGAAGAAATATAAGCATCCAATCGAACTTCTTTCACAATCAAACTGACAAAATCATCAAAACACATTATATCATCAACCAAAACTCCAGTAGTCTTGTAATTCTCATAGCAATTTTTCTCATTCCATTGTCCACTATGAAAAATGGCTATTGGAAGCTTAACCATAATTTCAAATTACTGCAAAAAAAGAAAAGAAAAGAAAAGAAAAGAATAAGAACATTAAGTAAGTCAATGTCATAACAGTACATTCTCATGATTGAAGTCTATCACTGATAGACTTCAATCACAAGACACAAGCTACATTGCGTCGTGATTGAAGTCTATTTGTGATAGACTTCTATCACAAATACTTCAATCACAAAAAAATGAAACTTGTCTCTGGTAATTGAAGTCTATCAGTGTGATAGACTTCAATCACAAGTGAATTCGTAATCAAGCTAATTTCATAATAACTCACGAGGGAAAAACACCATGATCTATACTTTAACCTCCCAGCCTTCATGAAGAAATACAGTAAAATTATTTTATAAATAATTCTCCATAATCTCAACATAAAACAAATTTTAGAAATCATTACTGCATGTATAAACAGAGCCAAAAAATTTTCAACTCTTTTCTCTTCTTCAAGCCATCTCACTAAGGCAAACTAAACCTTGAATGAAGCAAAAATTAATTTCCATTGAAGATTGAAAGAAGAACGATTTGATCTGAAAGTGTATACATCTGAATACAGAATCTAAATAAAAGCGTTCCAAATTTGATCTAAAAGTGATTGTATACATCTCAAAATCGAAGATCGCATCAAAAATTGATTTCCATTGTTCAAGTATACGTCTAAAACAACCGAAAGGGATTGACGGCGGTTGAATCCACAATTTTCAACGAGCGCAAATTTCTACTCTTAAACTCCAAGGCTTGCGACAATATCTGGAATTGTTGGAAGATTTATGATATTCCTATGCAAAAAAATTGAAGAATCTTCTGAAAACCTAAACAAAAACCTCAAATTACGGCAATTTAATCACAAATAGAAGAAGAAGAAAAAATAGGAGAAGAAGAAAACCTAAGCGAAAGAGGAAGAAGAAAACCAGAGGAAACCAAATAGGAGAAGAAGGAAACTACGGGAAGAAAGAGGAAAAAAAAGCGTGCATTTTCAAGGGTAAAATGGGAATTAAAAAATGTTATTTAAAATATTCGCCATATTTGCAAATCTTTTTAAAACTTGCTATATTTGCAAATAAGAAACCTTATTTGCTACCAATTACAATTTTCCCTTAATTTAATAGGCAGTTCCCCGACAACGGTCTGACACGGACTTAGGGGAGTTAAACGTAAAATAAAAAGACAAAAGAACTAAAAGCAGTAAAGACAAAGATCTCACATCGGGCGCCGAATTGGGGGTAATAGGTAATTATGCAATTCCTTGATCAAAATAACCTAATAGGCAAATTTCTAGTGTTTTAAGACCGACTGAACTCCTCGGTACACCGTAGGAACCTCCCTTAAGGAGCCGAGATTCCAATCTTGGGACAGACTAGAACTAATTGATTAAGACTGACCAATCGAAATTAACTAAGCCTATGCTAACAATTTTAAGGCCTACCATGTACACTTAATTAAGAAATTCTACCTAATTTAACCAATGTGGCAACCGACCTATTTACTACTCAAATTAAGCTAGAGATCGAGGACACCTACAACTACATCTAGCATAGCTAAGAAATCTCTAAATTAATTGATTTGTCAGGTCAATCAGAGTAGAAATAACTAGGATTAAGCACATGAATTGCAAGTCATAAAATATGCTGAGAAAAAAATTAGTAGCCAAATCTCACAATAAAATGCATAAATACCATATTTACATCCCGAAACGGAGTCAAAAGTCTAGCAATACATCCACCAATGTTGTCCGACACCGAGAATCAATCTAAAACACCTAATCTAGCCTAAATCTATGAAAAAATAAGAGAAAATATCTAAAAGAGCCTCATTTCGGTGGAGAAAATGAGAGCTCATGACCTAGGGCTCGAAAAATACAATATATACTCCAGGCAACAGCGTCGAGACGCTACCCAACATTGAGGGGGGCTTGCCGCAGTGTTGGGGAACGCTATGCGCACCGGACTTACTACAGCGTCTCAACGTTGTCCTGCATCCACAACATTTTGTCTTCTTCAGCGTCTCGACGATCTGCTGGGAGTTGAAATGCTCTTGTCAGGGGCAAAATGGTCATTTCACTTCTACTCTTTTTCAGTTACTCAAATGACCTCCAAATTGATCTGAACTATCCCGATTGAATGCAAATGCTCCAAAACACTTCTCTTACTCGATTACCTACAAAATAATCAATAAACACATAAAATCCACAAAACTAACACAATTTAGGTACAATAAATATAGGACTATTTTGGCCCTATCAACATCTCTACTTCCTCTAAAAGATCGTAGGTTTGAACCCTCACTTCACATTTGAATAGTATTTTCAAAAATAAAACCTTAATTATTATTATTACTACTATTATTACTCATTAGTATTATTTGTTTACATTATTACTACGAATTGTTTACTGGTAAACGATTTACATGAATTAATATAAGATCTAACAGTAATGAATTTTTTTTTTGTTTTTTTTTTGACGGAGAACTGACAGTAGTTAGATTATACAAATATAAAAATTATTAACTATAACTTCAGGTCGGCTATTATTATGGGTATTATTCTTTTGGCATTGTGAGGTCGGCCGTTATTAGAGATATGTGAATTATTTCTGATTCTTCATTATCCATTATATTACGTGTATTCATTGAGTGAATTATAACTTTTAAGTCATTAATGTGAAAATAAAATTAAAAAAAAAATCAATTTATACTTAAGAGTTTTATCACTTAAAACCAAATTAATAAGTGAATCAATTTAGACATTCTATTATAATTACTCTCCTTCATGTATTTCTCTCAACTGAAACGTGTTCTTGTAATCCTTTCATGTAGTATTTGACATACTTGCTTAATAAAATCATCTCATGTTTCACAAAAAATAAAAATAAAGTAGAGTTTAGTCCCTTTTCATGTCCTCTCCTTATACTATTTTATTCTCCCCAATTTTAAAACACAATATCGTGTTTTAGTTCTAAAAGTTAAATTAAAAAAAAAAACATTTTAGTTATTGTAATCATTGATGTTTTAATAAACTATTTAACACAAAGTTGATGTAGACAGACTTTTTGTTCATTCATCTAAGTAATAGATATCTATATGTTCAACTGTTAAGACTATGTGTAGTAGATTAGGTACTGGTTTTTCAAATAGATTTATGTTATGATTAAACGACTAATAAAGAGTTAACAATAAAATAATTAAAATAGTTTTTTTTTTCCTTCAAAAAGTTAAGATATTCAAATAGAATATTTCAAAGTGTAAGTACAAAATAAACATGTATGGTAGCTTTAACGTAAAAAATAAAATTTAAACATTTTTTTAATATTTTATTAAATCTCAATCTAGAAAACAGGTATATTATAAAGGCTACATATATAATTTTATCTCCAGTTAATATGTATCAGTTTTCAATTTTATTTGCCAATTTGTATCTATCTTTGAGCTTAATTCTAACTAGTTAAGTTACATATTAACACCTCAACTAAAAAAATCTTCAATCAAATCACTACGCTCAGTAACTGTTAAAAAGAGTTATATGATACAAAATTTTTAAAATCATATTTGTTTAATGAGGTGACAATGGACTTAGCATATTATATCCTAGCATTTCTAATGATCTCATTCTCTACATCGTGATTTCTAGTTCAACAAAAGATTAAAAGTTCAAATCTTCACCTCTACATATATTGTTGAATTAAGTAAAAAAGACATACAGGTTGAATCAAGTGGACAAAGTTTTTAATTTTATATAGGGATATATCTTGTCTATTAAGAGCCCGTTTAGATTGCCTTTTAATTTAAGTGTCTTTCAAAAATGAATTTTGTAAGCATTTTTTTTATAAAAGCCATTTAGAAATATTAAAACACTCATATATTTTGTTACATATTTTCTCCAAAGTGTTTTTATACTCAAGTTTGTTTAGTTTGCTCTACGCTCAAAATGCTTCTACCAATGTCAAATTATTATAAAGGATGACTATTAAATATTATGAACTAATAAATTTAAATTTGTATTAAAAATACTATGGCTAGCTGCTGACTACCGTCGGTTGACCACCGTTGACCATCATCGTAAAGGTAGCCGGCAGTGGTCGTCTGAGGGTTTCGTCGGAGTGTTTACCGACAGTGGTCGTCGGAGTGGTCACCCGTAGTAGTTGCCGGAGTGGCTGCCGAAGGTGGGGGATGGCGTTGGTCTCTGGGGATGTGGTCGTCGGTGGTGGTCGCCGACGGTGGGTGGCAGCGGCACTAGTGGAAATGAAGGTGGGGAAGAGAGGAAAAAGATTAAAGAGATTTGGGAGTGGTAGTGTGAGGGTGTTTGGTCAATTTTTTAAAAGTCATTTCGAGTGATGGACAAACACTACAAATCTTATTAAAATAATTAAAAAAAAAAAAAGATAAACACTTAAAAAAGGTGATCCAAGAAAATATATCTGATAATTCCAATGTAGTTGACAAAATAATAATAATAATAATAATAATAATATCACGCCGTCATTCATTAACACGTTTAAAACTTTGAGTAACAAAAAATTTAAGCAGAGTTGAGATTGAAACCAACCAAAAACCAAACCCAGTTGGTAATTCCACACAGCCAGGCAGCACTGCCTCAACATTTAAACTCATTTACTTCTCTCAACTGTCCCTCAACGTTCTCTGCCCTTTAAAACCCTAAGCTCACAGCTCCATTGGCCAACAACACACACAAAGACAAGTGTAAGTGTTAGACAAGAAGAAGAAGAAGAAGAAAATGGCCAAATTGCTTATGGCTTTGCTCTTGGCTCTTGTGGCCACTCACGCTGTAGCTAGACCTACGCCCAAGGACGACACCTTCAATGACCAAAAGAACTTCCTTACCTACGGCGGCGTCGGTGGCTACTCCGGCATCGGCAGCAACGGGCTCCCGTTTGGCGGGCTCGGCGGTGCCATTGGAGGAACTGGCATTGGTGGTGTTGGTGGAGGAATTGGTGGACTAGGTGGATTTGGAGGCACCGGAGGTGGCTTGGGTGGAGCTGCCGGTGGTCTCGGTGGCGGAGTTGGCGGCGGTGCTGGTCTTACTAATCCTTGAAGTTTATTTAATTTCGTTTGATTTCTACTCGACAGTTATTGTAGTTTGAAGTTTAATTATTTTGTTGCAAGACGAGCACTATGAATCTATGTGTTATGTTTTCTTCCTAAACTTTATGGAAACGTCATTAAAGTATTTTGTTTGATGTTGTTTTGTGTTGATTCAGTAGACTGCCAATATTTTTGTTAAAAATAAAATAAAAGGTTTGACTTGGTATTGACTCTATCAATCACCTCAATAATATTTGCTGCGCAAATTCTTTTTTTATAGTCCAACAACAATATTTGGAGGTAGAGAGTTTCAAATATTTGACCTCTAGATTGATGATACATGCCAATTTAGTTGTTGCGCAATTCTTTCAAATTTAAAAAGAGATAAAAAGTATTTGGACTAGTGTAGCTTCATGAGAGCTATGATTGAAGTAAAATAATGGTTCATACAATCTAAATAAGGAGAAATTATTTGAGTAAGTAACTATAATGTAGCTGATAGTTTTCACTATTAGTTATACGAGAGAAATTGAAAAAGTAGTTCGAATTTGTATTCAATGATTATTAATTAGAGGACATACAAACTTTTGAATTTATAACCAATGATTATTAAAAGAAAGCTACATTGTGGCAGCTTCATTCAATAATTTTTAGTTAAAATACCATTTTGGTCCCTGTATTTTGAGCTTTATTTCATTTTGATCATTGTACTTTCAAATGTCCAATTTTAGTCGCTGTACTTTCAATAAAGCTTAAAATTGGTCCCTATTATTAGTTGATGGTTAATTTTTCTTAAAAAAAGTCAGTCTATATTAGTTTTTCTTCTATAACTTTTGGAAGTATGTTCACATATGGTGTATTTTCTTGTATTAAAATTATTATTATTATTTAACCAATTTTGATAAAAATTAACTTCAAACTTGTCATAGGAACAAATTTTAAGCTTTATTGAAAGTACAATGACTAAAATTAGATATTTAAAAATACATGGACTAAAATCTTATTATAGGAACAAATTTTAAGCTTTATTGAAAGTACAAGGACTAAAATTAGATAGTTAAAAATACATGGACTAAAATAGAACAAAACCCAAAATACAGGGACCAAAATGGTATTTTAACCATAATTTTTTTCACAAATGAGATGGTGGGACTATGACATTGCACATTGCATGCATGCAGGACACAGAGTATCATTATGTCGTGGTGCTCAACGACCTTCGACAAGACTTGAATTTGTGCTAATTGGTCCAAGATCAAATGGACTGAAATTGGACGTGGACCAATCCTATTGGATGACTAAGCTTCACAATCCTATTTTCTATTTAGAGCTATTTACAATAGATGGCCACTTTTCAAGGAAGTTTTTCAGATTTAGCCAAAAGTTTTGTAAATTTCATTAATAGCAACCGGTTATTGGCTTTCCAACAAATTCATTTGTTAAATTACTCAAAAAGCCCAATTGAATGTACTTATTAAAAAATAATTAATGAAATTGGTTTGAAAATAAAAACAAATCAAATCATTCTTCATAATCCACTTTTTTAAGATTGATGAAAAATAAAAAAAGACTTTCCTATTTTTAAAGGACAAACATACATATTATCACATTTTTTTTAAGAAAAAAGAATAATAACTAAAAATACAATTTGCCGTCTCAAGTATTGACGTTGGAAAATAAAATGCTTGTCTCATTTTGGAATGGAAGTCATTGGAAAATTAAAAAAATGAAATGTATAATTATATCTATTAAAATAATACATTTTAGTCCTTAAAAATATGATGTTCTTATTTTTAAAATCAAAGAATAAAATACAAAAAAACAATACAAAAAACAATATACAGCAAATGAAAATTTCTCCTCCATATAGACAGCAAAAAACAAATTTCTTCTGGAGCACCCTTTTGTTTTTTAAGTTTGATATTTATTTAATTGAAGGAAACTAAAATTAAATAAACTAAAAACTAATTACAATAAATAAATTTTTTTAGAAAAGAATGGGCAAAATGGAGAGAAAAATTCTCCTCTATAACCTTATACACACGCACATAGAGTATAGATTTTTCAAATGTAGCCTACAAAGAAAGCAGTAAAACCATTGCATAAACAAAATCTGTTTTTTTTTTTAGTTCAACAATACGTGGAGTGAAAAAATTTAAACCTCTAACATCTTGATCGATAATATATGTCATAATCAATTGAATTATGCTCATGTTGGAACCATATAAAAAAAATCTAAGGAAAAATACCTTTTTGGTCCCTGAGTTTTTAACAATATGTGCATTTGGTCCATGAGTTTTGAAAATAGACCTTTTTAGTCCCTGAGTTTAGGGAAAAATACTTTTTTAGTCCCTGAGTTTTGAGAAATAAGTTTAAAAGGTCCCTTGTATTATTATTATTTTTTATTTTTTAATATAAAATCAATATTCTTTATTAATTTTTAATATTAACGATTTTTTAAATTAAAAAAAACCTCTTTATTACTTTCAAATCTCTCAATATTCTTGATTAATTTTAAATTATTAATTTTTAATATTGAGAGAGAGAATGGGGTAGAGAGGGAAGAGAGTTTTTTTTTTTAATTTAAAAAATCGTTAATATTAAAAATTAATAAAGAATATTGATTTTATATTTAAAAAAATAATAATACAAATGACCTTTTAAACCTATTTCTCAAAACTCAGGGACTAAAAATGTCTATTTCTATAGCTCAGGGACCAAAAAAGTATTTTTCCTTAAACTCAGGGACTAAAAATGTCTATTTCAAAAACTCAGGGACCAAACGCACATATGGTTGAAAACTCAGGGACCAAAAAAGTATTTTTGTAATAATAAAATTTTAGGCAACTCGTATCATATTGACAACCGTGTGATAGATGAAATTAATATGTATAAATAGAATCTTTTAATTTAATAAATATTTTATTTCGTTAAAATTTTTCATTTTATTTCCTTTTATTTTATTTTTTCGAAATGACATTTTTTTATGGCCCATAAACTTTTTCCTTTTATAAAATAAGCCTAAGTTGGCTCAAAAACTTATTTAGGATAATTACATACTTTTACTTAATAAAACAGTCACCACTCCTACATCTCAACTATTATTAGTCGAATGTATATACATTAACCAGTTGAACTATACTTGTCAAAGTGAGCATAGTGAAACTATAATTGACATGTACTTTTGACCAAAAGGTTAGAGGTTCGAATCTCCTACACTCCCAAATGTTGTTGAAAAAAAAAATCAGTTGAACTAAAATGAATTGAAGTCATCTCTTAAAAAAAATGAAGTCATCTCTTTTGAAAAATTGAAGTCATCTCTTAAAAAAAATGAATGCGGCTTCATGAAGTTGTCTTATTTCTCAATTTGCTAAATTCCCTCTCAGGTTTTGTATGAGTTTACTGTTAGTTTTTTTTTTGGTAATAAATTAAGATATAGGGTATTTGTAAATATTTTGAATGATAGTTTTGATGAAGAGTGGTTCATTTGGTTAACAAATGATTTCAACATTCTTAAAAAAAATTAAAAACAAACAAACAAACGATTTCAACGGTGATTTAGATATTTTTTGTCTCCTAATAAAATATTCTCTTGAACAAACAATTTTATTAACAAATATCAAAATTTTATGGCAAATACTATATTTTTAAAAATATAATAATAACAGTAGTAATAGTAATAGTAATGATAAATGATACTAATAATAATAGTAATAATAATAATAAACTATTTGAGTTTGTATTAATTTTTTAAAGTTATGTACTAAAGATTGTTGACTGGTAAATGATTTGCATGAAACAATAATATAGACAGTTACATTATTCAAATCTGAAAATCATTAACCATATCTTCAGGTCGACCATTATTTAAGGCTATATGAATTATTCTGATTCTTTAGTGTCGATTATATTTATGTGTATTCATTGACTCAATAATAACATAAGAGTTATTATTGACAATATGTCAAAATAATTAAACTTATTTTGCCTTAAGTTTAAGATCTATAATTCTAAAAAAAAAATTGAAAATTTTAAGTTTCATGGTGTTTATGAGAGAGCTAGAAATTGTAAATTCAAAACCTCTAAAAAGCTTTTTCATCATCATGTCCTATTAATAATCGAGTACTAAACTTCAGAAAATGAATAAATATCTAAAAAGTTGAAAGATGGCTTTTGAATTAATATCTAATTATGTTTTATCGTTTTAGGTTTAAATCATATTTTGGTCATAAGCTTTTATATTTATTCTATTTTTAAACTTTCAAACATCTGGTTTCAATTAGTCTTCAACTTTGGATGGAATAAAAACAAAGGTTATGTCCTATTTTAATTCTAGTACTTTTCACATTTTGATAATTTTGGTTCCTTTACTTTCAAAAGGATTATTTTGGTCTTGTACTAATTTAAAAAGTCTTTCCTTTTTTTCCCTTTTTTATCTCTTTTTTAAAGCACAATTTGAGCACATCACTATGCTCGATACATCTCTTGAAATATTTTCATAGCTTTGTATTATACGTCTCTTGAAATATTTTCATAGCTTTGTATTAGAGAATTTTCGTAGTGTATAGAATTTGTGTTAGAATTTTGTAAATAAGGAAGTAAAATGGTCACTTTTTAAATATATAGAGAGCAAAATGATAAAAACTTGAAGTACAGAAATTAAAATAGGATTTAAACACAAAAAGTATATGTTTTAATTATTGTGATTACAATTTTCATAAACTATTTAATAGAAACATAATTAACATGAACACATCTTTTGTTCATTTACCTGATGAATAGATGTATATATAAATAAGTGCTTAAAAAATCACTTCTAGTAGTTTAGGCTCCAGTAGTTTAGGCTCCATTTGATAACCATTAATTAATTTCAGTTTTTGGTTTTTCTACTTTTTGTTTTCTATTTTTAGAAAACAAAAACCATATATGTTTGATAACTATTTTTTGTTTTCTATTTTCAAAAAAATAAAAACCAAACTTCTTTGATAACTTTTTTTTTTTTGTTTTTAGTTTTTTAATAATTAGAGAGATGAATAGATATTTTAGAGTGAGAAAAATTGTGTGAGATATAGAAATAAAAATTTAGAGACAGATATAATTGTTTTAGAGAGAAAATTTAAACATAGTAAATTTAGAGACATGAAAGAAAAATATTTAGAGAGAAAATATTAGTTAGACGTCATAAAAATATTAGTTAGAGAAAAAAAAAGAAAAATTAGGGGGAAAGAGATATATTTGAAAGAAAGAGTTAAATAAAAAGAGAAATTTTAGAGAGAGGGTAAAGTTACGAGTAAAAGTCATGTTAGAGAAATAAAGATAAATAATTAAAAAAACATTGTATTGAGAGAAAATATAGAAAGAATTTATTTTAAGAGAAAAGTTAGAAATATATTTATTAGAGGGAGAAAAGTTATAGAGAAATTTTAGAAAGGTAAGTTAAAGAGAAAGAAACGTGTAGAGAGAAAAATTGGATAGAGTGTATTAGAAGAGAAAGATAAATGAAAGTTAAAAAAAAGATAAAACCTTTAAAGAGATAATAAAAAGTTTTAGAGAAAGAAAGAGAAATAAAAGTTTTATAACGATACAAATTTTAGAGAGAGAGAAAATTAGAGAGGAAAAAGTTTTATGGAGAAAAAAAGTTCAAAAAAGAAATTTGTTGGAGAGAGATGTATCAAGGAGGAAAAAATGAGCACCAGAAGAAAAATGAGTTTTTGAAAAATAGAAATATGTTTTTAAAAACTACATTTTTTGGTTTTTGAAATTTTTTTATAATTTCAAGATGTTTTTAAAAAATAGAAAACAAAAAACAAAATTGATTTTAGAAAATGAAAAACAAAAACATAAAACATAAAACAAAAATGGTGATCAAATGGCTCTTTAGATATTTGGTTTCCAAATAGATTTAGGTTATTGTTGAATGATTAAATAAAAATTGAGAATAATAAAACACACACAAGCATGCACACACATGTGTACACGCACAAATACGCATAGAGATATACAGATATATATATCTATATGGGTTTGAATGGTTATCATATAAATGCTAGATCTTTTATTTTACAGTAAAATACATTTTTGGTTATTTAGGTTTGGAGTTTTTGTGGGAGGGGATTTAAATGAGATCCTCCATGATTCTGAGAAGGTGGGGGGTGGGCAGAGAGAAAGATACTTAATTACAAATTTTTGCATGGCTATGGATGATTGTCAATTGAAGGATTTGGGATTTGTGGGTGGTCAATTTACTTGGTGTGATAGAAGGGAAAAGAATGTCCAGGTTAGTCTTTGTTTGGATCGTTTTCTTGCTAACCAAAAATTTTGTGATCTATTCCAGCATTGTCAGGTTAAACACCTAAATTGGGCAAAATCTGATCACCGACCAATCGAATTATGTCTTTCACGGACAATGGATACAATATGGAGGAGAAAGAAAAAGTTCTTTTTCAGATTCGAAGAATTTTGGTTATCCAATCCAGATTGTAAGAAGATAGTTAGTGCGGATGGTCAATGGAAAAACTTGAATGAAGATGGTGTACCTCTACATGGTCAATTACAGTCATGTGCTTCAAAATTGAGAAAATGGGGAACAATCCAAAATTCACATTTAAAAAAGGAGATATTAAGGTTGAAGGGTTTGCTAAAGGAGGCCTAGGATCGACCTCATCCTCTTGATTTCTCTTTGATCAACCTATTAGACAATAATTTAGATAAGCTTTTGCATGATGAGGAAATTTATTGGAAACAACGATCGAGGGAGAATTGGCTCAAATGGGGAGACAGGAATACTCGATGGTTCCATCAGGCTACGTCTAAGAGAAGGAAGAGAAATAATATCATAGGCATATTAGATGGAGAAAGTCATTGGCAAGAAGATCCAGAGAAAGTAGAAATTTTTTTTCTAAATTACTTTCAAGAGATTTTTTCTACATCAAATCCATCCAATGGAGATATTTCCAGAGTTATTAACAGTATCCCAAGGAAAGTTTCAAATGAGATGAATGAACGTTTGTTGCAAGTCTTTACAAAGGAAGATGTGGAGGCCGCTATTAAAGGCTTTCACCCCACAAAGGCCCCTGGGCCTGATGGTTTTCCTGCTATTTTTTACCAAAATATGTGGGATATTGTTGGGACAAAAACAGTACAAGCCTGTCTGAGAATCTTAAATCAAAAGAGCTCAATTAAGGAATGGAATAAAACTAATATTGTTCTAATTCCTAAGGTGAAAGAACCAAGAAGTGTGACAGATTACAGGCCCATAAGCCTTTGTAACGTCTCTTATAAGATAGTTACAAAGGTTTTGGCAAACAGATTGAAGGGGGTTTTAAATGAGATCATCTCTGATACTCAATCGGCCTTTGTGCCAGGAAGGGCTATAACTGATAACTTGATTGTGGGTCACGAATGCATACATTTTATGAGTAAACAGAAATCAGGAAAGGAGGGGTTTGCAGCTCTTAAACTCGATATGAGTAAGGCATATGACAGAGTGGAATGGAATTTCTTGAGGCAGGTCATGCATAAGCTCGGGTTTCATCAGGAATGGATCTCGTTGGTTATGAATTGCATCTCTTCAGCCTCTTTTTTCTATTATGATCAATGGTTAACCTACTGGAGTTTTTCTCCCGACTCGTGGCCTACGTCAAGGTGACCCATTATCCCCTTATTTATTTTTACTTTGTATTGAAGGTCTTTCTGCCTTGATAAATGAAGAAGTGAGAAAAGGAAACTTATCAGGAATGACTATTGCGAAAAAAAGCCCGAAAATAACCCATCTCCTTTTTGCTGATGATAGTCTAATTTTTTTGAAAGCAAATGGTCTGGAGTTTGGTTATTTGAAATTCATCCTTTACTATTTTGAGAAAGCTTCTGGTCAATCTATCAATATGCAGAAGTCAGCTATGTTCTTTGATCCGAATGTGGGAGAGGAATATAAAATGTTTTTGAACAAAATTCTGCCAATGAGGATTGTAGGCAATTTAGGTCCTTATATGGGTTTACCCTCTTGTTTCTCGAGACGAAAGGGGTCCGATTTTTCTTTCTTGAAGGACAGTATCTGGAAGGTGTTACAGGGCTGGAAAGGCAAATTTTTCTCTAGAAGTGCGAAAGAGGTCCTTTTAAAAAGTGTAGCTCAGGCTATACCCACTTATGCTATGAGCTGCTTCAAGTTGCCTAAATCTTTTTGTGTACAAGTAAAGAAATTAATGGCAAATTTTTGGTGGGGTTCCACAGATGAGAGGAGGAAAATACACTGGATGAGTTGGGAAAAGTTATGTAGACCCAAAGAATTTGGGGGGTTGCACTTTAGAGACCTACATGGTTTTAATCAAGCCATGCTGGCTAAACAAGCTTGGAGGATCTTCTACAATCCTGACCTCCTAGTGTCAAAAGTTCTTAAAGGTAAATATTTTCCGGCTACAGAGATCATCTATATAACTAGTACTCCTTTTTCTTCTTCATTTTTCTGGAAGAGTTGTGTGTGGGGTTTAGACCTTTTAAAAAAGGGTTTAAGATTGCAAGTTGGTGACGGTAAGACCATTAGGATATTCAAGGATCCTTGGATTCCTAGACCTTGGTCTTTTAAGGTATTGTCTGGGGGGACTGGCCTAGATGACATATTAGTCTTAGATTTCATAACGCCTACTAGACAATGGGATGTGGTAAAGCTTGAGCAGCAGTTCTGTCCTATTGATGTTCAGGCTATTTGTAATCAACCTCTTTCACTTATGGGGTTTCCTGATAAATGGATTTGGCATTTCGATAAATATGGTTGTTATCAGGTAAAGAGTGGATATAAATCCTATATGCTATTGCAGGATATGCAGGTGTCCTCAAGTGAAAATAGATATAAAGATTGGTGGAAAGCAGTCTGGAAAGTGAACATACCATCAAAGATTAAGATCTTTGTTTGGCGTCATTGCATAACTGCTTGCCAACGAGTGTGAACTTATGTTCGAGGGGGATGAATATAGCTGTCAGATGTCTTGCATGTCAGGCCAAACCAGAGACCACAGACCATGCTTTATTCACATGCTCGCGATCAAAGGAATTATGGGATTTGCTATTGCCATCCATACCAATAGCGTTTAAAGGATGTGGGAGTATTGAGGACCGATGGTTGCATCTTTTTAAGCTTTTACCATATAACCTATTTGAGATTTTGTGTGTAGGAGCTTGGGCCATTTGGAATGATCGCAATAATTTATGTTTTCATAATCCGCTACAACCTATCTCTGATCGATGTGAGTGGATTATGAAATATTTCGAAGACTTCCAAAAATGTAATGGTAATATCCGTAAAGAAAATTTCCCCAAGAGAGTTGTCTCCACCCAACAAGAAGTTGGTGAATGGGTGAATGTTTTTGTCGATGCAACTTGTAATGAGCGGGATCATTTATCTGGATTGGGGGTTGCGATCCAATATTTTGATTCTTCTTTGGTGGCGGCCTTACAGAATAGTATTAATAGTTATGTCTCGCCTGTGTGCTCAGAAGCGTGTGCTATTTTGGAAGGATTGCGGTTATCCCATAGGTTGGGACTCTCAGGTATTAAAATTCATTCTGATTCTCTTACAGCTATCTCCATGTTGAATGGGTGGTGGAACATGACCACTGAAGTTCGGAATGTTATCTATGATATCAAATCTATTCAACAAGGTTTTCAACAAGTGGTTTATGTGCACGTGCATCGTGATCAAAATTCCTTAGCAGATGGTTTGGCTCGCTCGGGTCTATCAAATTGTTCGATGCTTTGGACTAAAGATTTTCCAGCATGGATGGTTAACTTGCTTTCTTCAAATTCTTCTTCTATTGTATCGTTTACAAACACTTTCTAATTTATATTATAAAGCTTGGTTTCAAAAAAAAAAAAAAGGTTTGGAGTTAGTATGTATTTTGATTCCCAAAGTTTTTCAAAAGAGACACTTTTAATTCTTAAAGTTTGGAAAATAGTTTTAAATAATGGTCTCTATACTAAATTGACCGTTTGTTGACTAACAAAGAAGTGAGATGGCTTTGCTGACAATGTTTATTCATTTGTGTTTTTATATTATGTGACATTTTTTTCCTTTCTCTTTTATCTTTCCCTTTCAACTTTTTGTTAGAGTGCTTGATAGATATAATACAATTACTTTTAACTAACAAATTTTGGAGAGTGATCAACTTTGGCAAGTTCATTCTTTTGTCAGTTTGTTCAACAGCCTACACCTTGAGAAAGCATTCCGAGCCTCGAGTCATATACACTTAAAAGGAAAAAAAATTAGAGCACTGTACATTAGAGATTATACAACTACCAAACATAAATAACATCATATTCATTTTTACGTGTATTAAATTGTTTCAAAAATTTCGTGTAATGACCCTAAACTCTAGACACACTAAACACAGAAGCACGACTGAGTTACCTCGTTCATGCCTGAAATTTCGGCAGCATGACGGCGTAACTACGAGAGAACCAAAATTTACAACGACCTGATAAGAATAAAAACACTTCTATATCTCAGATAAAACACTCAGCATCTAACAAACTACGACAAGATATGCTGAGCTCAACCATCAGACACAAGAATCTAAGAAACTCTAACCAAATACACATAAACTAAAGAATATTTAGAATTTACAGACCAACACACTATAAGCACTAAGATACACAACTGAAAGATAACATCAGGAAAGAAACGGTGGTGGAGTTTCCATAGTCTTGTCAAGTCATCAGCTCCATCACCTACCTCAAGGTTGTGCACAATCTGCAAAGACACAAAGTGGCACGAGTGAGTATAAACATACTCAGTAAGTAGCCCACTTAAGGGTCCAAAATCCGAAACCATAAACAGACGAGTTCTGCCCTAACTCATAGACTCATGCTCAAATTCAAACTTAATAATCACTTTGATCAGTTAGCTATGTGCCTACTTACCTTACTTCAGGCTCACTCCCCTATGGTATTACACATGCTATACCTGCAAATCATGTATCCTAGGCTGGTCTAATGCAAAGAAGGAAAACAACTCTCATGCTCATCACTCTGGGGGAATTGCCCCTATGCTAGCATCATTGTCACTCTCATCACTCTAGGGGAGTCGCCCCCTATGCTAGCATCACTCAGTGAGGCATCACAACCCTCACACTCATCACTCTGTCTCACACTCACCACTCTACTGTTGGGATTTATGCCCTAAAGCCTCGTAATTAATAATTTATTGAATAATTAATAATAATTTTGATTATTTTATTTGCAATATAATATTATCCATTATATGAAAAATCCAAGATTATTATTGTAATATTGAATAGTATGTGGTTGACATACGATAGGATCATGTTCAAGAAATAATCTAAAGGGTCATAGTATATGGATAAGGTTCGGTGCCTTATCCTGGTAACACTATTGATACGACCCACTTTGTAATACACTACTACAAATGTTGCTTTTAATGACAATAATAAAAAAATCTGGCTTTGGAAACCATGACAGACATTAAAAATGTGTTGAAAGAACTGATTTTTGGGAATAGGAATTTGACTGACCGTCATTGAATTTTAATAAAATAATAACAAAAAATAAATTATCTTTTCTCTTACCAAATTTTGCTATCTCCCTTGCATACCCTCACTCTCTTTCGTAAACCCTAACTCTCTCTCTCACAAATTTCACACGATTTTTACTCTATCTCCCTCTCTCTCTCCCTCTCCCTCTCCCTCGATCCTTCTCATCCCAGAGATTTAGCTTCTTCATCGTTCATCTCCAAATATCGAGCAAAGGCAGCCTTGCGAGAGAAGATCTAAGACCCTCACCCACCACTATTGAAGCGAACTGTCGGTGTTTTCGCTCAAAGACGACATCGATTTCGATCTACGAAATGGTCAGAAAGCGACAGACGAAGAAATTTGTTGGATCTTGAAGGAAATATGGGTCAGAGGCTGCCGTTCGTCGTGGGTGGTAGATTTGAGGTTGTGGAGGTTGTAGTTGTTCGTGGGTTGTAGATCTGAGGTCGTGTAGCTGTTCGTGATGTGGTAGATCTGGTATATCTGAGGTCATATGTTCTAATTACGATTCCTTTTCTTTCAACTGATTTTGAGGGTATGCTAGTTGCAAACTTTGCATAATTTCACTCGATCTTTTGATTTTTCCCCTTGGTTTACGTACCATACCGATTAAAACTTGGCCTTTTATTTACGATTCATCAATCGGAAATATTGGAATGTTATGTGTTTATGTTGTTTATGCTAAAATTTGATCTGTTTTGCTTCTATTTTTTTCGCCCTTTACAGTAACTAGTTGAAACTCTAATCCTTATTCCTAGGATACTGCTATTTCTTTACATCTATTATTTATAGGTTTTCATCTCCAACCACCTACTGTTAGTCGTCTTCCCCAACTGCAAATCATATCTCCTCTTCTTCTTGTCGTTATCGATGAAATCTTTTCCTTGCTTGCCTCTTCTATTCTCTGTTCTTTTTCCACTTTCCAGGGATGGAGCTCGCCTGCCGATTAATCGATTCAAATTTCGTTTATTTCGTAAGTGGAAATTAGAGATTGAGAAGAAGGAGATGAGATTTTGAGGTTTTGGAAATGGCGGAAACCTTTTGCTTGGCGTCTAGGGCTTCTTTGCAGGCTGTACTGTACATGTCTATCATTTGTTTGAGCTCCATTTTCAGCCTATGAAGCGGCTTCAAATTTCGGCACCATCTATGACGCAGCCTGATGCACATCTCACGCCAGTGGAAGTTGGAGAGTCGTTGAACTGATGGTATCTCCGATGAACCCCCCTCTTTCTCTGTTCGGTGGCAAGGTGAAGAAACAAAAACTTCTTCTCTTTTTTTTTCTATTGGATTATCAGTTCTACAAAATTTCCATCACATATACATTAAGTTTTTGAAACTTGCTAGGAGATAAATTTGTACCTCTTTGGGTTCACGATATATTACAACATTCCTTTTGATATACGATTAACAAAGATGTCTCATCCCCCATTGTTTGTAACGTTTTTTAACTAACCATTTTTGTTTCTCCCTTCAAGCATTGTTTTTAGTTACATTGATACCAAAGTTTCTGCACAATGATAGTCTCTGCTTCATCTTATGCATTTTTGGCTTTTTTGTTGAAGTTTACATTGAATTGAGATAAGAGTAACTTTGTTGAGCCAAGAATTGTTGAAGTTTACATTGTCATTTATCTTCTTCTAATTAATGTGATTGTTATGATATTCTTCTTCTTCTTTATCTACATTGTCACTCTATCTCAATTTTTTTTTCTTGCTTCTATAATAAATGTTTTGTTCTCAAATTATTTGTTCTAGCTTCTATAATAAATGTGTTGTTTAATTATGAATATACAATACAATGCACCTTTATATAACTTTCTTTGGGGCTAAAGTTGTCTAACTTGGAATAAATGGGCAACATACATCTTTATATGTAGTTTAAATGTTTCCTTTACTTTCTAACTAAATAAATTAAACTCCATGGACTTGAATTACTACCTCTGCTTGTAATAATTTCATATGAAAAATTTTTGTTTCTAATATTATAATGTGAGATATAAATTGAAAGTAGAAGTTTATTTGAGCCTCACTTAATGAATGACCTATCTATGTTTTCTCCTTTCAAAGAAAATTATTGGCAACTTGGAGACAGAGTATGGCGTTGATTTATACATTTTGTCATTTTCTGCGGGAAACCCAGATATTTAAGGAGCAGTTTTCGAAGAAAGTAGCGAAGGATCATGAGACATTTCGAAACGACGTCCTCGATTTAGTTTTGGAAGTTTGCTCGAAGGTAATGACTTTGTTGATTTTCAGGACTGCTGAATTGGAAAACTTGTAATTTTTTCATCGAGGAATTAGAATTTTGAATCGCTTTGTATAGGGTTGAAAATTTTGTTTGAGCGGCACCTGTTTAGAGAAAATGTGTAAATGAGGCAATTGTTTTCTTACGGAGTCAGTTTGGTTTGGTCATGCTTTTGCTTTCAAGCGTTTCCATAGTGATTGTTATGTGCCTTTGCCTTTAAGGGTTGAAAAATATGTTTATTGCTCTCAACGGGAGGGCTCCAATTAAACCATCTAGGAGTTGTGTATGTGGAGCTTCAATTCTCTTAAGGTTTGCTCTCTTCTCATTATATTTGTTTTTTCTTGCTTCTTCTCATTCTTTCTGTTGGATTAGGAGCTATGGATGTGCAATTTCATTCGTGTGATATTGGTATCAGTGAGATCAATTTCATTCGTGTGATGGGTTTTCTTTTTCTGATTAGAGAATAATTAGACGAAATTTGTGTGTTAAAGACCATGAGGGTAAGTTTTTGGGGTTTGTTCCTACATGAATTTGGTCAATGTGCTATTTGGACTAGGAGCTGTGTATGTGCTATTATTTTTCTTTTTCATTGAAAATAAATTATATGGGTTTCTTTTTGCGTGCTTGGTTTGTCAGAAATTTGAATTCATGTTTCATTTAGTCAATTATATTAACATGCATGAGCTTGAATGAGATGTCTATGGGTTTCTCTCTCTCTTCCTTTTCTTCTCTCTGTATTAAACTAAATTCATACTTGCTAACCATAACAATTGGTTTAGGGATACGAGTTGGCTTGCGGATTTTGTATAAGTTATTTGGAGAGATAGAAGAGGAACACAATTTCTTTGGATCTACAACAGCTGCTTCAAAATATGAGTTTTGCTGCTCACTGTGGTGTGTGCTTTGTGACTCTAATGCTTGTAGGTGTTCATTTGTATAGCTGTGAATATTTTAATTTTCCGTGCAGGAAGAAACACTTAAAAGATTCTTTTCCCTCCATCAAACAAGTCATTAAGTAGATTTCTTGGTGAAACTCCTTATCTATCAAAGTCAGTCATAAAGCTGTTGGAATGCATGTGCTCTCCTGGAAACATTGAAAATATAGATAAGGATCTATTCAAAGTGGTGATCGTGTAACTCAAGGTCTTCGTGCATGCAAAGTGAAGTTTAATTTTCCGTGATGTCTACTTGAAATTTGCCTTACAGGTTTTACTTTTCCTCGATGTAAATTTGGGTATGATGTAGACTTTTGTTTAAATGATGGTTCGATGTGTCTAGCTAGCCTTATATAAATGTAACACTAGGATTGCTAGCGGTGTAATTGTGGGTTTGCAGGTGTTAGCTTTGGTAGAAGTGAGTCAATATTAGAATTGTTAACTAATTCTAAATGTTGGTTCGAGTTTGTTAGTTTTGTGTAAAATGCAGGTTGGGTACTAGCTAGCTAGTTGTGAAAATAGAAACTTGAGGTTGCTAGTTAATTTAGTGTAAATGAAGTTGTAGAGGACGGGTTAAAATGTCCAGTAGGGTTTTTTTTTTCTTTTTTCAAATATGTATAGTTGACGGCTAAAAAACATCAAAAAAATAATTATAATTGACGATCGAAAAATGTCAATAAAAATGTCATAATTGACGGTTTAAAACGTTAATAATAGTATAAGTTGATGGCTACAAAACATCAATAAAGGATTATATTGACGGCTAATAAGTGTCAACAAACATATTATTGTTGACAATTTAGGTATTATACTTGACGGTTGAAAAATATCAACATTACCCTACGTTGACAATTGGAAAATGTCAACAAAAAGTGAAACGTTGACAGTTTTTGTTGACATATTAAATGTTGGGTACGTTTGCTGCTCTTTTTTTGGGTTCTCTTTATGGGGGTTTGTTGATGTTTATCTCTAATGATCCTCATTTGGCTAGTTCAGGAGCAAGTTTTCTTTGAAGAGTCATTTTCTCTATTTTTGGATTGTTCATCACAACAAAATTTCTCTGTTTTAGTGAATGTGCCTGATGGAACAACAAAGATTCTGGCCTCATTTATGTACAAAATGTTGATAAGGGTCAAAGATTTTATTTGGGGATTGTTTGTGAAGGCTTGAAAGTTCTTTGAAAATGCATGGAGAATAGCAAACTTTGATTATTATATATTGATGTGCCTAATGAAAATGTATTTGAAAATGCAAGGACAATAAAAGATTAGATATTGATGTAATATTGATTATTATAAGTCCACTTCCTTTAATGATTTCTTCATGTGCTACATTGCCCTAACTCTGTTAAAATGTGTGTAATTTCTCTTGTAGTTGTCATCGTTTTGGAAACACAAAAGGTAAATATGAGAGGAAGCCATCAAATTCAACAACTTCTTGACTGGATTTAGGTATGCAAACGGCCGAGTTGACCAAATGTATAGTGGTAAAAGCTTACTTTTTGTAAGCTACACTATATTTTTAACAAAACATTCTAAAAGTATATTTGGTTTCTGCTTCGATCTTCCAGTTCATGTCAAATAACTGTGCAAACTTATTCTCCAAATTAACTATTATTTCTTTGAATTTCAGTATCCAATGACCCTACTATTTAATTGTTGATGCTAATGGTGGACTCAACTAGCAGCGCTTTGCAGTATGTACTTCTTCATATTTCTAATGAAAGGTGTCTTAAATTGCTAACTTGTTATTTGACCTCTCTCCTTTTATGACAATTCTTGCACCGAAATTTACGTAGGTAAAAATCAACACATTTTGCCCCTCAAACTCTTTGTTCCTTTGTTTCGCTTCCTCCTTGTTTTGCGATTTCTTCTCAATTAAATGAATGTTGAACTTCCACTACTACAATTTTAGTTGACATGCACAAGTCATTTTTGTTTTGCCTGTTAACTCTAAACTTATATGTACTTTGAAAAATGACTAGTTATAACATTTTGGTTTGTGATTGTAAAATACATGCACACAAAAAGAAAAAAGATTTGTATGTTTTAGCTTTTCCTTTACGTACAAAAGGAGTGTAAAGAAGCTTGTGGTTGATAAAGTCCATATTTTGTGGAGAAATTCTTGCTCTAGCATTATACTGCAAGTTCAGAAGTGTTTATTCTTGCTCTAGCATTATACTGGACTTTATTCTACTTGATGACTATACAATTGGAAAATTGTTGTGCCTTTCAAGAGAGTGTTCTATAAGTTGTAATTATAGTTACTCTTGTTTAATGATGATAGCTCATTTTGGCATACTTTTTTCAATTATACAGTAAGAAAGAGGAAGCCACTTTTTTTTTTTTTTTTTTTCTGGTTTTGTAATGAGTGATTTTCCTTTTGGTCTTTTGGTTGTTTAAACCCCACCCTATTTCTCTTGAGGCATGTTAATGTTGAGCTTGTTGTCTACTAACTTATATGTGATAATATTAATTTATGTTTCTTTTACCAATGTCTTCACCCTCTTGGTGAATATGCATCTGCAAAAGTTTAAGAAATCATTATATTGTAAGTACATAAACTCATGAACTTTATTTTAGATGATTTATGTTATTTTATATGAATTTTATTGGACAGATCATTTGGTTATGCTTCACTTGGAACCTGTTCTGAAACATTAAAATGTTCATTAGAATCATTATTATCTTCAAGACTTTCCTCTTGTAGATAGTTATGATATTCTTCATGATTTTCAGAGTTATCCAAGTGAATTTGTCCTTCCTAGCTCCACTTTAGAACTAGTTCCAGCTTCTATATTTGAGATTTCTTTAGGTGGATTTGGTTTAGAGTACATGTAGAACTCAGTATCCCTATAAAGTATGCATATATATTTATTTGGTCCTTTTATTTTTGAAGAGTATCTAAATGATTTAGAATATTGTAAGGTTGTAGGGTTTGTAGGGTCCTAAAAACAAGTGTTAAATTCTCTCTCAACTAAGCTTGTTTTTTTTTTTTTTCATGTTTATGTAAGTTTTGTGTTGCAATTTATTCAATTTTCTGATATGTTGTGGAACTTGTTACAGATATGAGGTATTAGGTGAGAAATTGGCATGATCGAACTACTCGAATGGGGAAATTTTGAATAGATATATAAAGGGGCTTACGAAGCCTGGGGTGGATATCAACTCAAGTCGAATTTCCTCATTCGATTCATTGAGTTTCTCATTTGAACCAGCTTCAAGCCTTGGGTGAATTATCCTTAATGTTGTCAGATTCTCGTGTTGTTTAATATATATAACAATCAAAGATGAAGTGTATTTATATATATTACATTTTATTAATTAAAGTTATGTTTGTTGAGTTGATTGTTGTGTAAAAATATTATTGAGATTTTATTTCGTGCATAGGTCGAGAAAGAAAAATATTGTTGGACAACCAACAATTTTTTTTTATTAAATTAATAAGGAAAAGATGACGGACATTGCATGTCATTAAAATACACATTTAATGACATACATTAACTTTTAATGACATACATTGACCGACATTAAAAGTTTATCGTCATTATAGGCTATGATGACGGACGACTTTTAATGACGGACAATGTCCATCATTAAATAGTGTTCATCATCGTAGCCTACGATGACACTCGAAAAGATGACGGACACATGTCCGTCATTGTTTCCTTTTAATGACGGACAATGCCCGTCATTAAAACCCGAATTTGTACTAGTGATAGTTACAAATGATTTGATCCAAATCATTCATGTGGAGACATATGAGTGGGGGTATCTTATACAATGAGTTTGTATAAGATTGGACCACGAAATATTTAATCTCTCTTTATAAATCCGTTAATTGAGAAGATTAATATTTCATCATGATGATCATATGTGACTCGATCTTAATCCTTAGTGAGTTATGAACTCCTGCTTGTGAGGGTTTGTCCTTTGATTTGCATGGGTGAGAGTGGCTTTATAGCCGATTCAATGTGCCTACCATTTTGGGGACTTGACCAAATAGGGAGCTGGGAACATAATCTCACAAGATGGAATTCACTTCTTCCCATATAGGGTAAGTAGATGAGTAGTTCCCTTAAGTGCTGATTTCGAGACTTGAACAATGGGGCCCCACCCTCTCACTGGCCCCAGAGGGACTTAGTTTATAATTAGATTATAAACAGATTGTTCATTAGAGGATCAGTGGTACTTAATGTGCAAGATGTAATTATAGGGGTAAAACGGACTTTTGACCCAACTGTAATTACGAACAACTCGTGAATGATCGACTTGCATGTAATGATTAATATCTATGGACACAACTTGTCCTACAGTGCATAAGAGTGTAACTCTAGGTCTATAGTGGAGTGATCTATAGTTAATGAATGAAAATTAATTAATTAAAGAGTTTAATTAATTAATTTTGTATCATTGGAGCTTATAATCTGTAGGTCCATAAGGTTCCCTTGCTAGCTCATAGTAACACTAAAAGATCAATTTAGTTGAAAGAAAATTTTGAAATGTTCAAATTAATATTAATTTGAAGTGTTCAAATTAATATTTAATATATTAAATATATTAAATATAAAAGAGAAAAATATATTTATTGTATTTGATACATTAAATATTAAAATTTAAAATGTTCAAATTTAATATTTAATTTGAAGTGTTCAAATTAATATTTAATATATTAGATATATTAAATATAAAAGAGGAAAATATATTTATTGTATTTGATACATTAAATATTAAAATAATTAATGTATATTTGATATATTAAATAAAAGATATTTATAGAATTTGAATAAGATTCAAATAAATAAATATCGTAGGAGATTTGAATGAGATTCAAATAAATATAAGATATATTTTAATATATTAGATATTAACATATAATATTTTAATTATGACAAAGATTTTCCCTTGGTCTCTATAAATAGGACCCTTGGGTTGAGCCATTCTTCACAACACACATCTCCTCAATAGAGAGAATTAGAGAATTCTCTCTAGACCTCTTCCTCTCCAATCCCTTGTGGATTTTCTTTCAAGAGGCTCCCACAAGCCTTGGTCCTGTGTTTGAGTCATAGCCAGGAAACTTTGTGGAAGAGATAAAGATCCGCCAGAAGATTCTCCATATTTTCAAGGTATGTTATGCTTAACCATAGTATTATTATTTAATTCTAAATAAACTCAAACAGATTCCTACGCTTCCGCTTGGGTTTAATTAGATTATTCCTTTCATCTACCTCACGCTCATCACTCTGCCTCACGCTCCACTCTACCTCTCCCTCACCTCTCTGTCTCAACCTCCTAGGAATACATGGTAGCATGGGAAAAAGTAAGTGGCACTAGCCTCACGGGCTCTTGCCTAGCCACAATGCATGCACTTAAATCGTAAAGGGATATACCACCCAAGAGATTACAAACCTCATTCTCACCTCGACCCATAAATCTTGTGCATAATCACAAACACAAACTCAACACCACACATGCTTGAGTAGACAAGGCTCAAACATAAGTTCAGAGAAAATTCCTCATCAACAAAGCCCCATACCTATTAAAGCAAAGCACAAATTACCGACTACACCTTTTTCTTATTCCAGCCAACAAGCTACTTAAGCATTTAGGTAATCATGTTCCAATCACACTTATATCAAGGTTCGAACATATAGTTGTCACGAGCACAAATCTCGAGTATGGACTTATACCCTAGTTCAACGACATTCATAAACAAAAACTTCACTTAACCGTAACTCAAATGTGTGCTAGTTGCATAAAGCCCTCAAACCATTTAACCCAGAATTCAGCCCCCTAACACGCTAAAAATCATGGCAACCAATATCCTTCTACTCACATTCGGACTCATCTCAAATATGTTAAACACAACCTGCCATCCCAACTACTCTAAACACAAGGATTACTTGACCATTTAGTCCTTTAGCTCAAGCGTTTGGGGTTCTACAGCCACTCTAGATTTCCACCACAAACCATAGATCACAAAAAATCCAAACATGTGTGTTTATATAATTTAAACTAACTTCCCACATGTCCATACTTCATAAAGAAACCACGATCATAGTCATCCATGCATTCAAGAGCGTTATTACGTAATCGAACTCTTACTAGTTCACAAGGCCAAGTCCCTATGAATACTCCACTAGCAATCGTGACTTACGCAAAGTCACTCAACTAAGTCAACAAGTCCCTTTTAAAAAAAAATTCCAAGTTAAGATACAACAAGGAAAATCTCATCCTTGAGATATTTACTAAGTGAAACATCCAACGACCAACATGATGACACACATACTTCATATTTAAAAGAATTACTCCCACGACACCTTAAACATACACCAACTCAATTATTCACAACTTTAGGCAACTCTTAAAGTACTACACATGCTAATTGCAATCAACTTGAAACTTTAATCCCCTATTTCCCTTATATAGCCACAACTTAGGTCATTTTTTAGATCAAACAACTTCTGAACAGATCCACCACCCATTACATACCTCACAAACACAACTTTCAGGCATGCTTTCTCAATTCATAAATTACCAAACATACATTAAATTCAAATAGAAACTTAAAGGGGTTTAAATCCAAATGACTACTTACATTAAGCCGAATATATAATTTATCGCAAACACCAAGAATAACGCTTTTTGAATTTATCTAGCACCACCTAGCAATTTAAAGCAACAAGATTAATCCATGGCATAAAACTAAAATTATCCAAAATTTTCAAGTGTTCCAACAATTAAAGCTAAACTCAAATTTGAATAAATGATTAAAAAACCCCACTAATATTCCAAACATTATGAGTTAACTATCCAATTCCAAGATCACACTTAAAACTCACTTTAAACTCCAAAAATCCAAAAAAAAAAAAAAAAAAACAACATATAGCTTTTGAGTTATGGGTCCAATTGATTTGAAATAATTTACGAGCTCGATCCTTACCCAAATTTAGACTCTAAAGCTTACTGAAATTGGGATTAATTAATCCAAATTCGACAATTTGTTCTCCAATCACAATGGATTTCCTAAAATCAAATCCAACAAATCCGATTTAAATTTCTAAAGGTCTGAACAGTACCAAATCATAAATATAATCCAAAATAACGCCTTGAATCAACACCGGAACACTTACCCATTTCAAATCAAGACTGTATACAGTTGGACAACGCCAAGCTCGTCGAAAATTTAACCCCAAAACGACCTCCTCCTTGTTGTTTGTGCAGAATGCGTGAGAGGGAGAGAGGAATTGCAACAAATCGGACGGAAAGAGAGAGACGCGAGACATAGAGAGAGAGATGGAGAGAGAGAGACACGAGACAGAGAAAGTGCGACGGAGAGAGGGAGACACGGTAGAGAGAGAGAGACGGACGAGAGAGGGAGAGAGGATAGAAAGAGGGAGAAAGAGGGAGGATGGGTGAGGGAGAGAGAGAGAGAGAGAGAGAGAGATGGAAAATGGGGGGGGAGGTTTCGGTGAGGGAGTAAGAAGAAGAAGAAGAAGAAGAATAAAGATAAGGATGAGAAGATATTTTATTTTTTTTTTAAAACAACTTTTCCAATTTCCAAAAATGCCTTATGATCAATCATTTCTTTCCAAATTTTCCCTTTTTTAAACTCCAATTTTCCAATTAACCCAACTCAAATACTTATTTAAGAAATTTTCAAGTTAGATTCCAAAATTTTGAAATTAACGTTCCTAAATAAGCTGGGCGTTACATTTTGCATGAACATCTATAAATATACTAAGGGGCTGTTTGAGGCAAGGAGTTGCAGGGAGTAGGAGTTAATATGTCTAAGGAGTTAGGAAGTCTGGGGAGTTAGGAAGTCTATGTTTGGGGTGCAGAGTTGTTTAGTCTGGCGTTAGGAAGTCTGTGCTTGGGGCAAGAAGTTGCAGGGAGTAGGAGTTCTGAAGTCTGTGTTTGGGGTGCAGATTTGTTAAACCTAGAGTTCTAAAGTCTGAGTTGATTTTATATAGTTTTTTTCTACAATTTCTCAAAATTTCATTATTAAGAATTTGTTCCCATGAATTCTAAGATTGAGATTTTTTATTTTTATTAATTTATGTATATTTTACAAATTTCTTTAAAGTAAAAAAAAATAATTTTGAACAAAATACCCCACATTCTTTTTTCAATATATCTCACATTAATTATTCATTTATCTTGGATAGTTTTCAAATAAAAGAGAGTCTTATAATACTTTTTAAATATTACATGTGATTTGGAAATATTTCAATCCATTAATTTAAAAGGATTCAAATAAACTTCAAGATTTTTACATTTTTATTCTTTCAATTCTAGAAATAATATAGATTTGTTTCCGTCAATCCTAAAATTGAGATTTTAAATTATATTATTTTATGAATATTTTACAACTTTATTAGAGACTTGTTTTTGTCAATTTTAAAATTTCAATTTAAGATTTGTTTTTCAAGCTTAATAAAATAATTTTTTTTTACATAATTTAAGAATTTATTTTTCTAACTAATCAATGTAATGAATTATCTAAAGTTTGATTAATTTGAAAATAATATATTCTTTGAAGTTTTAAAATAACTAAGTTAAAAATAAAATATCAAATATTTATGCTATTTTAAAATAATTAAGTTCAAAATGAATATATATATTTTTTGGTTAAATTACACATTTAGTTCCTGAACTTTGAGGTTTGTATCTATTTAGTCCCTGAACTTTCAAAATTACAAACTTAGTCCTTGGACTTTAGAATTTTTTAAAATTCACCGGTCTAATAGACAAAAAATTGAAATTTTAAGGTTCCATTAGACATAAAATTCAAATTTATATCTAATAGATCAATTAATTTTTAAAAATTTGGAGTTTGACAGGGACCTATTAGACACAAAATTGAAAGTTCAGGGGCTTATTAGACACAAATTTGAAAGTTTAGGGTCCTATTAGACACTTTTGAAAGTTTAGGGACCATAGACACAAACCTGAAAGTTCAGGGACTAAACTTGTAATTGAACATATTTTTTTAACATCATTCAAAATGAATATCATACATACTTTTGTTCAAAATACTATATATTTATGTTATTTATTGTAATAATTTTATTTTATTAAGTTTGGAATGAGAAATTATTTACCTTTTTACTTTGAATATGATTAGTTTGAAAATCAAATTTTTTTAATACGTTAATCTTTTTGAATACTAATTTTCTAAAATGTAATATGGGTTAGTTTAAAATATGTTTTTCTTATCTTCAGATCATAAAATTATATATATTTTTGAGCTATTAATAAAAAAAAAAGCTTAAAAAAGATGAGATTGTTATTTGTTAATAAGTAATTTTAGTTGAAACTTAAAAAAAATTGTAGATGATAGGTGGAGGAAGTGAGATAGGATGATTTTTATCAATTAAAAAAAAATGTTATGTAGTACTCTAATTTATATTAAAATTTTAATTTAAATAATAGTATTATGTCTAAAACATTCTTATATAATTTATATTTAAAAAATAAAATTATAGAATAAAAAGAAAAATATTTTTGTTAAAAAATTTATTAAAATTATAGAATAAAAAAATAACTATTTATATTTAATTAGTAATTAGTAACAATGATGAGAAAATTTATATAAAAAATAAAGAAAGTTGTGGGGCCCACAATAAGGAGTTGAGGAAGGAGTTAATAAATTTGTGGTGCTCACAATGGGGAGTTAGAGAAGGAGTTAATAAATTTGTAGGGTCCACAAGAAGAGTTAAATTATCCTTGGGCCAAACAAGGAGTTATTGACTCCTTCCAACTCCATTTCCCCAACTCCTCAATCTAAACACCCCCTAGGGGTTGTTTAGGACATAAGTTATAATAGTTTGGGTTATAATAGTCCGTGGAGTACTCTGCACCCTAAACACATATTATTATAACCCAGACTATATAACTCTGCATCATAAACATATATTATATAACTCCACAGATTATTATAACCCATGGACTATTATAACTCAGACTATTATAACTCACTCAACACTCCAACACAACCCCTAAAAATTTATGAAATGAAAATTTCAAAACGCTATTTTTTAAAATGAAAAGTTCATAATACTAGCTAACATTTTAAGTGAGTCTATTTTCTATAACATAACCGATTTCCATTCAAATGCGTTAAGGGAATTACAGGTTGGATCATATGAGTGAACATGTTTTCATCAATATTATATATGAATACACCTTGCATATTAAATCAAAACATATAGAATAATTCCAACTCACTTGACAACAAATATTTTAATATCACATCGTCATTCATTAATAAGTTTTTAATTTTGAAATAAAAAGCTTTTTAAAGTAGATGAAATTGAACCTTATAAGTAAACCCTAATGCATATGAACAAACACTATAAAAAGTTTGTGTAAAAAATTCTTCTTTTGGCGAAGACTTGACGCAGTAAACTTTACCAATCCCCACTAACACCTCTCTAACAACCTGAAAAATCTTCCAAAATTGTCCAAAAACTCCTCCTAAAAGCTTACAACCAAACCAAAAACCAACCCCACTTGGTAATTTCACACAACCAGGCTCTGCCTCATCATTTAAACTCATTTACTTCCCTCAACTGTCCCTCAACGCCCTCTGCCCTTTAAAACCCTAAGCTCAAAGCTCCATTGGCCAACAACACACACAAAGACAAGTGTAAGTGTTAGACAAGAAGAAGAAGAAAAAGAAGAAAATGGCCAAATTGTTTATGGCTTTGCTCTTGGCTCTTGTGGCCACTCACGCCGTAGCTAGACCTACGCCCAAGGACGACACCTTCAATGACCAAAAGAATTTCCTAACCTATGGCGGCGTCGGGGGCTACTCAGGCATTGGCGCCAACGGGCTCCCATTCGGCGGGATCGGCGGTGCCGTGGGAGGAACTGGCCTTGGTGGCGTTGGTGGAGGAGTTGGGGGACTAGCTGGATTCGGAGGCAACGGAGGCGGCTTGGGTGGCAACATTGGTGGCCTCGGTGGAACCATGGGAGGCGGTGGTCTCGGTGGTGGTCTTGGTGGCGGTCTCGGTGGCGGTCTTGGTGGTGGTCTCGGTGGCGGAGCTGGAGCTGGCGGTGCTCTTGGTGGTGGTTCTAGCCTTCCTTATCCTTGAGATGTTATTTAGTTATGTTTGATTTCTACTCAAAAGTTATTGCAGTTTGAAGTTTATTATTTAAAATGGTGTCAAGAGATGTAGTTGTTGAGTTGTTGTTTAGTGACCTTATAGCATTTGGTTGTGTTTGGTTTTCTATTAAGATTTGGTTGTGATTATAATGTTTTGTTTGTTCACTTCCTTAGTGTAATACAAACAACATCTTTCTTTAGTCGTATTTCATTTTTATTAGTTTATATATTTATATTATTTTTACTGAACAATGAATGGTTGTATTGATATTTTTATACAAAAAATATATAAACTATAAAAGATAAGTGAGAGTTAATGTTTTGTGTGAAATATAGGATGCATGATATTGCACCACCTACAACTTCATGCAAATTTTGAAGAGAAAGGCTGATAAATTTTTACTCATGCAAAATCCAAAAACATCCATTTTTGTTAGAAAAAATATATGAATTAAAAAAAATATACAAGTTGGCTGAAGATGAATAATGCAGATGGTATATTTTGTTGAATAATCAAGGGGTTCTTCTTTCTCCTATACAAAATTTAAACAGAGAATGTATGAGGAATGGGGAAGTAATTAAATAATATCTTAGTACTGAAAATATTTTGGAGGCCAGGGGAGGTCATTAAATAATTGTTAAGAATTGTTAAATTTGAGGGAAAGCATCCTATTGCTTAAACGTAAGCTCTGTTTTGATAACCGCTAAAGAGAGTATAACTTAACTAGCATATCGAATATGTTAATGACCATGAGGTCTGTGATTCGAATCTCTCCAAACTCCTATTGTATTTTTTAAAAAAAACTATGTTCGATAACCATTCAATTTTTTTTTTATTTTTAAAAATTAAACTTATAAACACTATACTTCCATTCATGAGTTTCTTTCTTTTGTTGTCTACTTTTACAAATGTTTTTAAAATTTAAGTCAAGTTTTGAAACTACAAAAAGTTAATTTTTAAAAACTTGTTTTTGTTTTTTAAATTTGGCTAAAAATGTAAATATTTCTTTAAGAAAAATGAAAATAATTATAAAGAAACTGTGAGAAAACAAGCTCAATTTTTAAAAATAAAAAACAAAAAATAAATAATTATCAAATGGGGTCTTAATAAGTTGTATTTCTTCTTTTTAAAAAAAATATATACTTTTAAGTGTTTCAATTAATTTGTCCTCCTATTTTAATTTGTTAATCCCACAATCACCTCTACAAACAATATAATGTAACATAAAATTGACATGGTACTAATGTGAATTAATACCTAATTAATACTGAAAGTAGTCAATAATTGTTTAAAACCCATTAATGATAGAGATTATTAAAAATGGATAAATAAATAATAGATTGTGAGATTGTGATGCATTAGGTTAGATTATATCTGTTGTCCTTATTTTTACTATTTGTATCAATTAATTTCACCTCCGTACTTCAAAAAACAAAAAACAAAATAAAATAAAACTGAAGTACAGAGATGAAATTGATACAAATAGTAAAGATAAGGACAACAAGTATAATTTAACCTAATACATCGCAGTATATTATTGATTGAAAATTTACTTTTTTTCTTTTAATCTAATTTATTACAAATTATAGTGTTTCTCTTTGGAAAACCTCCTCTTGTTACTCTCCAACTAAATATTTTATATACATGAATGTGTGTCACATATTAATTATATTCATATACTTTTAATGTTCCCTACCTGCAAAAATTCTGCTCATTAACCAAATATTTTATATTTTGAAGGGAAAACCCTAATTGAAAAGCAAAAGCTAAAAAGGAAGATTTTTCCAAGCCCTAAAGGATGGTCATTGGATTCTTTCATTAGATGACCATAATTAAAGAGGTGTCCACTAAAGTTTGGTGTAGCTCATTAAAAGACTGCCATTCTGATAAGGTTGGCCCTAAGTTTTTAGGACACAATGCCTAACCAATTCCCATAGCTTAGCCTTATAACTAATTAAAACATGGAAAATGTTTGGTAAGAAGATGCCCCATTTTAGGGAATTTCACAAGAGGCCACAAATACAAGAGACTTGACTATTGAGTATATCTTTAGATCAAAAGGAAAAAATAAAATGCCCTATCAAAAGAGGGTCTCGAATGAATAATAAATTAGTGTTATCCTCTCTTAATTTTCATCTAAATAATTCTTAATTAGACTTGAATGAAAACTCTTGTTGCTGGTTGATAGGCAGCATTATCAAAAATCAAATCACGAAGATGACTCAATGACAATAATGGTATAAATGATGTTGAAGATTCTTTAAAAAGTCATCTTACTCCTTCCGTAGTACGGAGAGCTTGAATTAAGCTCATAACACAGGTTTTCGCAATAAGTTGACACAATATGGAAAAATTATTCAACGAGACCGTCACAATGTGGCTGCTGTCAGTTTTTCACCTTTGGATGGAGAGAGAGAAGTACATAGTACCTCGAATTTATATCCAGTGGTTATTAAAAGCATGAAAATTATTGAATCTACATCTAACAGTTATTATTAGGTAGTCACATTGTAACAACCTCATTGAATAATTTGTCCACAACATGGAGCTTACTATAAGGGATTCTTATGTATAAATTCAAATGGACATAGTTACTATACACAAGTAGCCCTGTACACCCACAATATGGCTATTGTATAAAGGCTACTTGTGAGAATGTTCAATAAATTCTACTCCTTAATCAAATCATTTGGATTTTTTTTAGGCAAAAGCTTAAGCTTTTTAGTTCAACACTGACAGGTTGGGAGATTGAAGCATCAACTTTTAAAATAGTATTAAGTGTCTTATTTATTGAGTTAAGTTCGAATTGGTAGGTAAAATGCACTATTTTATACTAGCTTAAATGAGTAGAAACTACATTTGTTCAAGGATAATACCTTCCTACTGATTAGACAACAAAATTTCTTGCTGCCCACCATTGAATATAATGTTTAGCAGCTGTTTATCTTAAAAAAAAATAAAAGGTCTCTCTCCTCCCTTTTTTGCCCTAATTTTAAGACACGCAAGAGCTAACCAAATTGCCATTGCATATTAAATAGGAGAAATGTCGGTTCCTAAATTAGAAATCATTTTTTTCTAGTATAACAAATGTGAGGTATGAGAATTTGAACTTCCAACCTTAAAAGAAGTACATGCTCTAATTATCACTAAGTTATGCTCACTTTCACGCACTAGAAATCACTTTGATGATAATTTTTCTTGTTTCTTCATAAATATTTTCTAATTTGTTATAACACGAAAAAGTTTACAAATCTAATCTTTCAAATATATATTTTTTTATCTAGTCTTTCAAATATATTTTTTTATACATAAAAATTTTACTATTGAACTAAATTTAATAATAATTTAACCATAATTTTTGTTAAAAAAAAAAGAAGCAAGGGTTTCTTTTATTTTGCTGTCACTTATATAAAATTAGAAATACAATTTTATTTAAGAAAATAGAAATGTAACTCAGTAGAATTGAGATTAACATTAACATTGGAATTATTTTCAACTTTGAACCTTTTTTTTTTTTTTTTTGAATTTCAAAAACATGCAAAGATGAAAATTTAAACCTTAAATCATTTGAGGTATAAATTTTGAGATTATGACCCTTCTAGTAAGGCTACGCTAGGACAGCTGGCGAATGAATAGACATTTAACATGGCCCTTCAATGCTGTGATGAACAAGTGTTGCATAGAGGAGATTTTAATTTGGAGTAATAAATAATAATGGTTAAGAAAAATAAAAAAACAATGCATTAAAGAGATGAACTAACTCTTGTACGTATAGTTGGGTAAGCTGGCAAATTGAAAGGCTGTGTTTTGTTTGGAGAGTGGCCTTTAAAATTTGTATGACACTACAGAAGATTGTGTCAGAGTTGCCTGCAAATATTCAATGACCCAATTGAATATATCAGTCAGTTTTTTGAGGCTCTCTCAACTATGAACACTAAAAGCTACCACCATTCACTACTTATTTTTGCTACCCACCACCCACTTCTACATTACATAATTATTCATTGTATTATTGTATGTACGAGTAGTATACCATACATATGGCATTAAATGTGACTTATTATATGTCACATTATACGTGATACTAATAAAGGCCGGTACGTAAATGGAGGGACGAATCGAGCTGAAGCTTTAGAAGGGTTGGACATAAATCACATTTTGATATTTGTTTCACTGGTCTCTAAAACATACTAGCTAGTGATCTATTTTAGTTCATAAACTGAAGAAAAAAAATTGTCATTCTGGGTTAATCTTTCAAAGTGTCTAATTTGATTTTTGAACTTTTAAAAAATAATAATTTTTGTTTTTATAATTAGTGTTCTACTATATAAAATCTACCCACCCAGTACGCGCTTTAGTCAGTTTATGTAGCTTTAATATGTGCCCTTATCATTATGTGAATCATCAGTACACATATCTAAAGTCACATTATCTATGTGTTAACTAATCAACGAAAAAATAACTATGGGAAAAAATGGTTATTTTTTAAAAAAAATTAAAGACTAAAATAGAGAGTTTGAAAGTTCATAACGAAAATGGAATAAACCTAAAATTTTAGAGGTCGAAATAGATATTTTATATGTTCGATATGGATTAAAATGACATAATCCTACCGGTTAGAGACTATTTTAAACTTAATTAATTATCATTAAATAAAATAAAACTATTAACTAAAAAATAGAAAGAATTTGAAAATTAAAAGAAAAGTTAAGGTAAGAATAAAGTAAAAAAAAATGTTAAAAAAAAGAAGTAAAAAAAGATATGTTATAGAAGAAAATGGATAAACTTATATTTAAAAAAAAAAAAAAAAAACCAGTGGCTTATAGTCTTAATGTAGGTCAACTGTTGAGTATATGAATAAATCGACACTACATTCAAATGAGAGAAATTTTGAGGCTATGCAAGTATGGTTAAAAAAGACTTAGAAGAATTTATAGTTACTACCTATGTCAACAAGATACATTCATTTTTAGTAGTTCATTTATATGAACTTCAATCGTTTTCAGTAGTTCATTTATATGAACTTCAAAATTAAGTAAACTTGGCTTGGAGAAATTTTTTGTTGGGTGCCTTCCTAGGGAGTTTGCCTACGAAGTGTGTGTCTGAAAACCAAAATATGTTGAAAAAACTTGAGTTGGTTTATTTTACTATCTAAGTCTAAGATCTAATTGATGAATTTGAAAGCTTTTTTTAAAAAAATGATCGAATTTGAAAGTATAGGGTATATATGGTGAATGGATCTCTTCAGCCTTATTTTTCGGGCAGGCAGGGTCTTCGTTAGGGTGAATCCTCTTTCTTCATATTTGTTTGTGATGGTTATGGAAGTCATCTCTCAGTTGCTGAATAATCCGCCTTAGAGTTTTGGCTTTCATCATCAATGTGATAAGATACACCTGACACACTTATATTTTATAGATGACTTATGATTTTTAATCATGTTGATTAGGATTCTTTGAGTTTTGTCTTGGATTGTTTGCAAAAGTTTAAGACCTTATCAGGGTTGCTTGTGAATCCTAGTAAGAGTTCATTTTTCTGTGCGAGGTGGCGTGATCTAGATGCCTAAAATTTGGTAGAGTTGTTGGGTGTCCCCTTTGGCATCCTGACCTCCCTCTCATTTTAGGGGGACTGACTTATCATGACTATAAGTCATTGCTTGAACGTATTACTGCCTATGTGAATAGCTGGTCTTGCGTGCTCTTTATCCTATGTCGGTAGGTTACAGCTCATTCAGTCCATCCTTTAGAGTTTTCAAGTGTTCTGCGCCAGTGTTTTTGTACTCTCAGCTTGAGTTGTACATGAGGTTTATTAGGCTCTGCATGCTTATCTTTGGAGATGTGACCCTTCTACTGTGGGAGGCACTAAGGTGGCTTGGGAGGATATTTGCCTTCCTCGGAGGGAAGGTATCTTAATATCAGACATTTTCGATCCTAGATTTTTGTTGCTATTATGAAATCCCATTGGCTTCTGATTGTTAGGGGTAGTTCTTTGTGGGTAACCTGGGTTGAGGCTTATTTGCTGTGTTGTTGCTCCATTTGGACACTTGGGCCTTCTGCAAGGGTATCTTGGTGTTGGAAGTCGATTCTTAATCTTTGTGATCAGTTTTCGGCCATTGGTCTAGTTTTCTTTTGGTAATTGATAAAGGAACTATCTCAATTATTCTTTTGAACTTCCCTTATTCAAGGTGAACCCCACAACAATAATAAGAAAACCCCATTAACAAGATGATAAACAACCCCAAGAACGTTAAACAGATTTTTACTTGAAAAATTTGATCGATGATCAAGAAAAAAGGAGAACTTGTTCCTATCTTCGAGATTTTGAACTCTCCACAATCTAATGGATCAAACTAGATTGAAAGTTCTAGACATGCATTCTAAACACAAGAACACAAAGAAAGCATAAAGCTTGAGAGATACTAAACTCAATTATGAGATTTTATTCAACTTCAACTTATTTTCAAATGACAAAATGACAACCCTATTTATACTAATTGAATAGACACCATGAAAGGACACAACCCTTCACTTATGTAGTCTAAATTCAGCCCCTAACCTTTCAAATCCATACATGAACCAAATTAGATGTAAATACATGAATTTAATAGGTACATGATACATTAAAGATGTGAATGAATCTGGATTTTTAGATTCATTATGACTCTTGGTTGAAAATGTGCCTCATCAATCTTAAAAGGATGCAACTCTTTACTTTGTGTAGACACCTTAGCTTAGAGGTTCTTGAAGACTTTTAGCTCTAGCTCTTGTCATTGGACCTTGTGGCATAATGATTGCCTCTAGATCTAACCTTTTTGCTAATTATAATGTCTTATCGATAACTCTTAATCGGAGCTCCTTCCTTATGTAGTTCTTCGCTTGTATGTTTCTCACATACTATCAATAAAGTATCATCTTTCTAAAAAAGAGTGCATAATTGAAACCTATCATAAAGTTGCATTTTATACAATTTAACGTTAAAAAATATGAATTAATAAATATTGAAACAATTTTAAATTGATTTGACTAATTTTTCATTATTATGTGAAACTCCTTGCTTTTATTAAAACGTAACAAGGGGATAAAACTGGTAGGGAAAAAAAAACAAAAAAAGTGCCCAACCAAGTTGGAAGTGGTGACCTCTTAATCTGTAGTCAGATGCTCTACCACTGAGCTATGACCCTTGCTTATATTCTTAAAATCAATTGTACGACATAATTGTTGTAATGAAACTTTTCAACAAGGGGACAGAATGACTTATTCCAAATATATATATATTTTTTATCGAGAGTTGTCCCAAATTTAGGGGCAATACTTTTTCTTTAAAAGGTTTAAGAATATAATTGAAACTTATATCAAAATTTACAAACATAAATGAAACCATCCATTTTGTTGTGTGTCTCTCTATATTCTACCGTTCATTTTCATGTCACATTTTCTTTGTAACAAAAAATAAAAAGGGCCCAACCGGGTTCGAACCGATGACCTCTTGATCTGCAGTCAAATGCTCTACCACTGAGCTATGGACCCTTGTTTGTATACTCACAAACAATTTTAACACTTAACAATTGTACGGAACTTTTCAACAAAGGCACAAGATGACTTATCCCAAAGTTAGGACCATACTTTTCTTTTTGTTTTTTTAATGTTTAGAAATATAATTGAAACTTATCTCAAAATTTAGAAACATAATTGAAACCACCCATTTTCTTCCGTGTGCCTCTATATTACCATCATTAATTTTTCTTTTTTCTTTTTTTTTTTAAAAAAAAGGACCCAACCGTGTCCAAACCGATGATCTCTTGATCTGCAATGCTCTACCACTGACCTATAGACCTTTGCTTGTTTTCTCTTAAAATAACGACATGAAATTTCAGATAATATTTCCAGGAAGTGGTCAAATCAATTTAAAATTGTTTCAATATTTATTAACTCAATTCCACGTCAATAGTTTCTTCTCTTTTTTTTTTTTTTTTCATTTAGGCTCTGACATATTTTGGAAAAAACTTGTCTTGATTAGTTGATTATTCAATATTGCATTTTCTTTAATATTAGATTGTATAAAAATGTTCTAGAACTTGATGATAGGTTTTGATCAATTATACCCCTATTGATCCAAAGGTCCAAAGGTTCCATTTCTCCCTCAACTTTTAAGATTGTTTAAAAATACCCTTTTGTTAATTTTTGCCTTAGAAAAAGGTCGTTTTTTTTTTATAAAAAACAATTTCGTAACATGAGAGGGAGAAAAACATTCATTAATTACTCAAATATAACTTGTTGGGAAAAATCAATTTATACCCCTAAAATTTGAGAGTTACGTTCTATCAATTAAAACTTCAAACTAATAATTGTATGGTTAAATTATAAGTTTAGTCTCTGTACTTTTAGGTCTATGTATATTTGATCCTTGAACTTAAGAAGTATAAAAATAGGTCTTTGGACTTTCAATTTTGTGTCCAATAGGTCCTTGGACTTTAAAAAGTGTCTAATATGTCCTTAAATTTTCAATTTTATATCCAATAAGTCTTTGAATTTTCAATTTTGTGTCTAATAAAACCCTTGATCTATTCAACATTTTTTAAAACTCATGGACTTACAAGATACAAAATTGAAAGTTTAGGATTTCATAAGACATAAAATTCAATTTTAAATCTAATAGATAAGTTATTTTTAAAATTTTTGAATATGTCAGGAACCTATTAGATACAAATTTGAAAGTTTGAGGACCTATTAGACATTCTTAAAGTTCAGGGATCTATTAGGCACAAAATTGAAAGTTCATGAATTTATTATATACTTTTTAAAGTTCAGGGACCAAATAGACACAAACCTAAAAGCTCAAAGACTAAACTTGTAATTTAACCTAATTGTATCTATTTAAACCCTAAACTTTTATAAGTGAATCAATGTAGACATTCTAGTGGTGATTTAGGGCTGTTGTCCACGGTTTGAAAAAAAGAGGCAGAGAGAGAGACATCCTGCCGCACATCACAAGAAAACAAAGAAGAAGAAAACACAGGTTGTGGGTTCTTGTTTTCGGGTGGGTTTCATTTTCCGCCATTCACAGCTTGTGTGGGTCTCGGTTGTGAGACAAAGTTCGCCGGCATGGGGGTTTGGTTCCACAACAATAGTCACTGGCGTGGGGGCTCATTTAGACGGGTTTGGGTCTTGATTTAGAGGCAGATAACGTCGATTTGTTGTGGGTCTTGTCGTGGGTATTGTCTTCAGTACAGTCGCCAGCGTGTGGGTTTCGGCTTCGGGTATTGACGCTGCAGAGGTGCTCGTTTTTGAGTGGGTCTCTCAGCCAACACAAGAGAAATCAGTCAGCGTTGTGGGTCTTGGTGTATAAGGATGAAAATAGCGTGAGTTTCGTTTCTTCGGTAACTTCGAAAGTTGTTTTACATTGGTATTCGATTGGAGCTCAAGTTAGTCAAGGATTTGAGGTATTGGTAGTCTTATCGACACAATTTCAATCCATAGGAATTGGATTGGTTTATTTCCTTATGTATTCTGTAAATTGTGACTTATTGCTCCTAAATAAAATCCTCATAAGCTGGTTCTCAATGTGGATGTAGACCGAAAAATTGAACCAATATATATTAATATCATGGTGTCAATTACTCTTTCCTTGTTTATTACTTGTTTGCTTACTGCAAATTGCATTCTGATTTGGACATATTCAAGTTCGATTTTATAACAAGGAGAAATGTGAAGACATAGTTAGATCATGGTATGAGTTAAAGGAGATAAGACATGAGGAAACGTTTCATTCCAAACCACTATCTAAAGTAGAACGTTCAAAAGCTTTACAAGCTAGTTTAAGGAAGCAAAGGAAAATAGAAGAATAGCTAGTATAAGAAAATGGATATGCTCATGGAGGGACTGGATCTTGATGAAGACATTGGAGACTCTTACGATACGATTCCGTGATGGACTAAGCGAAGAAGCAGCCGATTGAGTGAAGTTGCACAACTGTGGGCATTGATGAGTCGGTGCACCTAGCAAAAAAAATTGAGAAACAACTCAAAAGAAAAAGATCAAGGAACACCACTACTCATAAACTATTTACTATTACTATTACTACTTCTATTTGGAAAAATGATAGTAAGCGATTTATATCTCAACCTAAGGAGAAATTGGGAGAAATGTCTTCTAAAAGAAAAGCAATAGTAGAGACGCCTCAAGGTAGGATTAAAGATATAAAATGTTTGAAATGTAAAGGTACAAAATACATTAATTAGTTGTGATTGTCCTAACCAAAAGACTATGGTTGTAAAAAGAGGAGAATTAAGTTTGGAATACCTTCTAACTTAAAACACTTTTGAAAAAAATGTTTTGAATAAAAATGTTATTATATCTTACATTTTTTTTAAAAGTATTTTAAATAACAAATTTGTTTGATTGCACTATATTATTCAAAAGTGATTATGTTAATTATATACTTGTTTTTATTTCTTACTACATATTTTGAAGATTTTTGGTTAGTCACTTTAAAATCATTTTTTAATAATTCATCTCTCAAGTGTTTCTTCAAAAAAGGATTTAAATTAATACATTTTTTAAAGTACTTTTTATTTATTAATATTTTTTAAAAAACCATTTTAATAATCTAAAATCAGTCAATGAGCTATACTAAACACATTTAAATTATTAATTTCTTCAAAGTTGTTTATAGAAAAATCAATTTTATTTAAAAAATATTTGTTTTCAAAAGTTATTCCAAACATACAATATAAAATTTAAGAAAATCAAACGGGGCCGAAAAAATTGGAGATGCGGGGGATCAAACCCCATGCCTCTCGCATGCAAAGCGAGCGCTCTACCATTTGAGCTACATCCCCTCATTATTGTTCAAAAAAGAAAACAAAATATTATTAGCAAATGGTATAAAATTTGCTTTTTGACTTATTTTGGATGGTGTTTTATCCAGTCAACAGTGGCCACCCAAGCCCTTAGTTATGCATGATAAGGGAAAAGATCATGTTAAGGAAAAGAAGTTATGAAGGGTATATCAAACAAGGAAAATAAAGAATTAGTCGATACTGAAATAATTTTGTATTTTGTTTGAAAACATACATACTTGTTGAGAATACTATTTTCAAAATCATGTTAAAGTAATGTTAACAGGAGTTCTATTTGAAAAAAAAAAGTTAATAATAAATAACTGTTTTAAAAACAACTTCTCAAATAGTCTAAAATTTTTGTTCTAAACACCCAATGTGATCTATGAGAAAAAAAGAAACAAAAGGAAGAACTGCATTATTAATGCTAGGAAATTGACTTGTAAGAAAACTGAAGTGGTCAAGAAATTTTCAAGTGTGAGCATTACGAATAATGTTAAAAACTTAAAACAATGAGGCCTAGGTACAGTCAATCAAGCCTTGCATGCCCAAAATAAAGAATCAATCAATAAATAACTTGCCAAAATATTTAAAGATACAAATGTTCTAGACGTGGGGCTACGCTCAAATGCTTCCTTTGTAGCATGGCCATGAACTACTAAACAAAGGGTTACGATGGAGGGTGGGGAATGGAAGGGATATGGAATGAAACACAATTTTTCTATATGGAATGGCCAAAAGAAGTGAGCTGCTTTACTGACCTGCTATTCTGGTTTTTCACGAACTTGTCTGAGGAAGAGATGGAACGGTTTGTGGTAATCACTTTTGTTTTTTTGTTTTTTTTTTTAATACAGTAATATGTAAAGGTGAGAATTCGAACCTCTAACTATTTGGTTGAGGTTATAATGTCGTAACTAGTTGAGCTAAGCTTAGGTTGGCATTAATGGACTAATAACTAAAATTTGAATTTTAATAATGTAATTACAATGAAAGGATTGACCTTAGCTGACTTGAGTGTTGTTTTAACATAGTTAATTATTAAAACGTAATTAATCTCTTCAACCCCAGCCTAAATTTGATGTCCAAAACAATCCAGAGATATCCTATTTTTCAATTTTTGATATTTTACTATAAAGAATATATAAACACTCATAATAAAATAATTAATAATTTTTTTTAAAAAAAAATTTCAAGTTCAAAGGGAGAAAATTCGAACCTCTAAAATTTTGATCAATGACATGATGCAATTCAGTTGAGCTATTAAAAATTATTAATTATAATGGAGTCATGTGTAAGAACGATAACTTTGATAAAACACTATCAATTTTTCTTTAAATATTAAATATAAAATTACTTGTTCAATCTTTGGCCCTTGCATTTTTTTTTAAAAATTTGGATCTACCCCCACATTTAACATTTCAACTCAAATATATGGTTGATATGACTTACAACATCCTTCACAAAATCAATTTTTATACATCAATTGACATGTCGATTTACATAAATGATTTTATAAATGACATCACATATGTCTTCTAATTTTTACACATCAATTACGTACTACATCAAATTTTATATTCATCATTTTTAATCGAAAAAGTTCTCCAAGGATTTTTTTAACGAGTTCGAAGTTCAAGGGATAAAATGAAACTTTTCAATGTCTAGGGTAATTGAAACCTACCAAACCTTAGGGATACAATACAAAAGTTTTAGTTTTTTCCAAAGCAAAAAAGCGTCAGGAAGCATGTGTTAGAAAAAAGCGTTGGGTTAGCCACGTTGGGATAAGTTATCCCCACACAAAGGGTTGCATCGAGTAAAATATAAGATATATCGACGCAATATTGCGTTGACATAAATACCAAACATCCCAAAGTTGCTTCAAGCGTCGAGATATCCTTCTTTTGTCCTTTAAATCACCAATCAACCCAAAAGTTTAAGCTGATGAGTTATGGTAAATTTAATTATATCAACACTTCAACACTCCCCCTCACTTGTGGGCTTGAAAATTTGTAGAAAGACCTAACAAGTGAAAATCAGTATTAATTAGTGGAGGAATTGACATTACTAGAGTTCGAACATAGGACTTCTTGCTCTGATACCATGTTAAATCATCAATCAACCCAAAAGCTTAAGCTGATGGGTTATGGTAAATTTAATTATATCAACACTCCAACAATGCTGATGCCAATTTGCGTCGGAACAACTTCATATTATAGGTATTTTATTTATTTTTTAATTGTTTTAGTTTTTGTAGACCTTTTTCCCAACTATTTTCAACTATTCTGACGCAAATTTGCTTCGGCATAGCCTCATATTATTACGTTTTTTTATTTATTATTTTAGTTTTTGTAATTACCTAAAAGTTCATTTCAATAGAAAACAATGGTACCATTTTATTTTTAACATGAATGCAACATAATAAAAGTTAGTCTATTGAAACATAATATTGTTTGTACAGAAGATCCAAAGTTCTATCTCATTATATATATATATATATATATATATATATATATATATATCCATGTTAATATCATCCAAAAGAAAAGGTCTAATTAAAGTTTCTGCACTTGTTGTCTTCATCTATGCTTCCAACAGTAGCTTTCAACATAGCTACAGATCTGAAAAGGAAAAAAAAAAATAATACGAAAGATTTTAAACATAAACCAAAAAATGAAATAAGGGAAAGAAAAATACACAAAAATTATTCCAAAGAAATCCTAAGTGTCATTTGACCTTAAAGCATTAAAGAAACCAAAACTCAACTCTAGAAAAACCTTAAAGTGAAAGAAAAATGCACAAAGATTTTTCAAAAAAAATCCTAAGTGTCATTTGATCTTAAAGCATTAAAGAAGCCAAAACTCAACTCTAGAAAAGCTTAAAGTGTCTACCCCACCCCCTCAAACTTCTAAAGTTGCCTAAAAGTGTATAAAAAGTGTCTAATGTCCTAAAACTGCCCAAAAAGTGCCCAAGTGTCCAATGGAGGCCAAAATGAACTTAAACGTTTTCTTGAGAATCCTAATTAATATGCTTCCCCATCCCTACGAACCTATGCAAGTGTCCTATATGTGCAAAAGTGCCCTAGGAAGCCAAAACCTAACTCGAAACAAGCTTCAAGAATCTACCCCGCCCTCCGAGCCTACAAAGTATCCCAAAAGTAGCCAAAAAGTGTACAAGTGTATCCCAAATATCACAAACTCGCTCAAACTTATTTAAAAGTTAACAAAATGTATCTAACTCACTCAACCTCAATCCAAATCCAACAAACTCACCAAAACACACTTTCAATCCCACAAACACACCTAAACACACTTCAAATCTCACAAACTCACTCAAACTACTTAAACGCTAAAAAATTTGTCTAAAACTCACAAAAGCAAAAAGAATTGCAAATTCTCAAATCAACGAGCAAAAATTCAAGAAGATTGAAGGAACAAAAACAATGAAAGCGTACCCAAAAAAAATTGAAATCCTCCATTGTGTATTAGAGAAAACAAATGAGAAAACAGCTGAAAAACTTCGTTGAACACTGTCAAAGGTTTCAAAATTTTGATATTTTTGTATATCAAAGTAAAAATTGACTTGCCCTCCATTCATTGTAGTTTTCCAGAACCAAGTTGCATATACTTGATTTAATCTGAAAACTCATAAAAAAAAAAAGAAAGCCAATTCGAATAAGTTACAAAATTTCATAAAACATTACAAATTAGCATCAAAGATCTGTTAAATAAATAAACTCAAAGACCAAAGATCTGTTAAATAAATAAACTCAAAGACCAAACATGATAATTTTGTTGGCACCAACACACTTGATGCTCAAACCAAAGTACCAAGTAATATTTGCCAGCATTCATAACAATTTCTAAATGAGTATAGGAATGTGGACTACGAATGAATCTAGGACAAAAAAAAGCTTTCAAAATGACAGATAAATCACAAAATTAGAGCTACATTCCTCCAAAAGATTAACCTTAGCTGCACAAGCAAACACCAAGCAATACTTATTTTCTCTACTCCAGTTTATAAATGGCTAGCCATAGCAATCCAAGCCAAGAGCCTAATATTAAGCAACCCTTGCTTGCAATAAATCAACCTACAATTTATTTCTTTTACAAATAGTTAGGTTGGAAATATGGGTTTTACAAAATTTACAATATTTTGAAACCTCCGACTGATTCAATACATGAGTTATCAGCTAGAAAATGAAATGACCCTTCATAACTCTGTAATAGATGAGAAGAAATAAAATCTTTTATCGATTAATTAATTAATTAATTAATATATTTATTTAATTGAATAACAAAGAAGAAGTAAGAAATTCTTAAAGTAAAGACAATGCATTTTTAAATGGCAAGAAAACAGAAGTTATCTGAAAATGAAAGAATGACAAAACACATTCCCAAACACAAATTTCATATATCTATTTCATAATTAGTGAACAAATCTTTAGCTCACATGGCAAACAATAACCCAATCAAATATATACAATCACATCAATGAGATCCACCTATAAACTAACACTTCTACATTGCATAAATGTTTTACTTCCTAATACTTCCTCGAAATTCAATTGATTAAGAGATCAAACGGCAAGTCAAGTTGCAAACTCAATAACACATCCTAGAAGGTATGACAAGAAGGTATACCATTACAATTCAAAAATGGAAAAAAAAAAAAAAGGGTCCACACGCAAGTTTTTGTTTCCCTAGTCAGCTACAAGGTGAATGCAATCTTTGAGAGAATTTCTAATATGAACCAAGGAAAGATTTCAATATTTACACACATTTTATCCAACATGATGGTACTGGAAAAATATTACTAGTGATCTAGGATAAACCAATGCAATCTTTGAAATTCTTTGCTAATTGGAAAATTTCAATCTTTGGTATTATTTCTCCAACAAAAAAACTCTCCCTTCTACCATTTTCTTCGAACCATAAAAACTAACACAAAAACAAACAATATTTAAATTCCCCAAAACACTGATTCCAATTCCACTTCTCATCTTCTTCTCAATTTCATAAAAAATCCATGTATCACAAACCAAATCATAAGGGCCCAAGGCCCAACGACGCATAAACAACCACAATCACCACCACAAAATTGCATTCTCAAAGTTCAATTTAGAGGATACTTACCTAAGATATTAAGAATTAGTTTGGTTGAAGAATATGTACTTGATACCTTTAAATATTAAATTTGTTGTATTTCTAGTGCTTATCATTTGTGTAACAACCCTGAACCCATACGACTCTCTAAACGTGGAAGCACAACTTAGTTACCCCGCTCATGCCCGAAATTTCGGCAGCATAACGACATAAGTATGAGAAACCCAAAATTTTCAAAGACCTAATAGAAACAAGACAACATAGAGCACAAACTCAGCATCCACCAAACTACGATACACTATGCTCAGCTCAACCAACAGACGCGAGAACTAAGAAATTCTAACCAACACACAAAAGTAGAAGAGATTTAAGTTTTACAGACCAACATACAACAAAGAACAAATAAACAAAACTTAAAGCTAAGATAGGGAAAAATGAATTTGGTGGAGTCTCCATAGCCTCATCAAGTCATCGCTTCCGTCACCCGCCTCAAGAATGTGCACCATTTGCAAAACACAAACAAAGTAGCACGAGTGAAGTATAAACATACTCAGTAAGTAGCCCACTTAAGGGACCAAAGTCCAAAACCATAAACAAACAAGTTTCACCCCAACTCATAGCCTCTAGCTCAAATTTAGACTAAATATTCACTTCAGTTAGCTTTGTGCCTACTTACCTTACTTCAGACTCAACCCCTCTGGTATTACACATATTATACCTGCGAGTCATGTATCCTAGACTGGTCTAATGCAGAGAAGGAGAACAATTCTCACACTCAACACTCTAGGGACATCGCTCCTATGCTAGCATCAACACTCTCTTGGGACATCGCCCTTATACTCATCACTTTCTGGGGACATCGCCCCTATGCTAGCATCAACACTCTCTGGGGACATCGCCTAATGATAGCATCAACACTCTCTGGGGACATCGCCCCTATGCTAGCATCAATATCGCTCTTATCACTCTCGTCACGCTCCACTCTGCCTCACGCTCACCTCTATGTCTCAACCTCCTAGGAATACATGCTTGCATGAGGAAACATAAGTAGCACTCGCTTCACAGGCTCTTGCCTAGCCACAACACACTTAGATCATCTAAGGATTCATCACTCAAGAGATCATAAACCTCATTCTCACCTCGACTCATAGGCCTTATGCATAAATACAAACACGGAGACCCAAACTCATTGTAAAAATAAGTTTAGGTAAAGTCGACTCGAGTATAAATTCAAGCAAATCACATATCACCCAAGTCTTATCCCCGTTCAAGCAAAACACAAAACACTGACATTCCAGCAAACTTGCTTTTCATATAAACTAGCTGACTTGATTCACACTCATTCTTTGCATACAAGATCTTAATGATAGTCCAAATGTCTACTTATTTCTTAGGCTAACATAGAGGCAATTAACTCCTCCCTAACACGCTAGAAACCACAACTGCTGTTATCCTCTCATCCACATATAGACTCATTTAAAACACATTAAACATGCCCAACCATCCGTGATATTCTGAACACACGATCCCTGAACACTAAACACTTCCAAGGTATTCTAAGTAGCCAATTAACCAAATCCAACTAACTAAGAGAAACAAACCCCAGCCGACCATTCAAGCGATTCAGGCATACTGTACTCGGATAACACCCAACCATCCCAAATAAGCATCACGTAACATCTAGTCTAATAACTCAAGCACCCAGGGTTCCCCAGCTAACTCAACTATTTAGTTTACAACCTAAAATCCTTTAACTAGAATAACTACACGTTTAAGCAACCTTAAGCCCATCTCAATAATACTCATATTAGTTTAGCCAAACACAACATCTTCCACATACCCATATAAGCAATCACGATTATTCACAAAGCACCATAAATATGCCCAAACTCATCCTATCACAACCTTGGGCAAATTCTTAGAGTATTTCATATGCTAACCATAATAAACTCGAAACTTTAAGCCCCTATTCCATTATAGCCACAACTTAGGCCGTTTTATCTCAAGACTACTTCTGAACAGATCCACTACCATTTCATACTTCATAAACATAGTTTTCAAGCATGCTTTCACAATTACAATTTCTGAATCATACATTGAAATTAAAAAATAAGGACATTAAAGGGGCTTAAATCTAAATGACTACTTACCCAAAAAATTACTCCAAGATTCAAGGTAGCTCAGAATTCACATGCTCAATCCCGAATAGCCAAACAAAGTCCTACGTTATGGGTAAATTTTAAAACACTATAACAGCCCCTAAACTCCACGAAAAGGTCCTTAATTAAAGCTAACTAAATCCCAACTCATGCTTTGACTTGAATGTGTTGGAAAAAATTCAATACCCACAAAAGACCTACCTTAAACCAATGCTGGTTTAACTCTGAATTAGCTCAATTTTGCAAATCCAAGACCCCAAAGATATGGGTAATCTAAACTTGATCGGGCTTTTTGCTACAACATGCAAGTTCACGTGATTGAAGTAATAAGAAACTGGAGTACTCCAGAGTATCGTACCCAAGGGAACAGATTTTAATAAAATGAATTTTAGATGGCACAAAATTGTTGACAAATTGCAATTTAAAGTAACCGTAGGTGAAAATGATTTGCGAGGTGTTTTGACTAAAATAAAAGTGTTTGAAAAATCAATGGAAATGAAAAAGGGATTCAAGATGCTAATGCCCCTTTGGAAAGAAAATGCAATAAGAAGGCAATTGCAATCGTAGCTAACTCATGAACTAAGTAAACCGAATTCAACTTCTATTTGACCTTCTATGAAGTATCTTTAGGAGACTAAGTGATTAAATCTATATTTCTATGGCTAATCTAACTTAAATAGTTTTGCACGCAATTCTAGTGGTTTTGGAGTCTCGCCCTATGTCTAGGGTCGATATTTCAGGACTTATGTCTAAGCCTTTTCCTCTATTGCTTTTGCGACTTTCGCCTCCCTTAACCCTTTCGGTATTAAGTTTAGCTTGGCAAGCAACACTAGATGGCCAACTAGGGTTTACCCAACATTAATTTCACCAAAAGCAAACAATAGTTTAAGAATTAGCTAGATTGTTTTTGCTATTGAGCCTTACATCTTTCCTTTAGGGCATTAACAACTTGAATCCCATAGGAAATTTAGCTCTTCATGATGGAATAAATTGAAAACAATAAATGTAAATTAGTAAAATTCATTGGTATAATCAAGGTAAACAATGCAACAAATTGCAAATACAAAGCAATATAGTAGCTTAAAGAAATAAGTTCAAAATTTCAAGATATAAAATTACTTAAAGAAACTTGTATATATGTATGCAAATGTCAAAATACAGTAGCTTTCCAAAATTCAAATAACAGAAATTACAATTGATAAAATTGAAAAGCAAACCAATAGCTATTTCAACACAATTAACATATACTCAAACAAAAGTGCAGAAATCGAAGAGAACTAAACCATCCTAAAAACCCATTTCTTTTTGGCTCAATCGAACAAGAGTTTGTTCATAACCACATCCAAATCTTATGGAGATAGGATTGAGAAAGAGTTTAGAGATGGAGATGTAGAGAAAATACAACAAGAACAGCAACTAAAAGCAATAAAAAAAATCTGCTGCAGTAGGTGAAGAAACCCAGAAAACATAAACGACAATCTTCTAAAACTCAGCTCAATCGAATAAGGATTTACTCTTTACCAACATCAACTTCATTGAGATAGGATTGAGGAAGAGATTCGGACTAAGATGAAGAAGAAATGAATACAAACAACAACAAAAAAAAAACTAAAAATGAAAATTGTGGAAAGTAAGAAAACCCAAAAATACGTGAACGAAAATCTTCTCCAATCGAGCTCCCTTTGTTCGGCTTCTTTGTTCAATATTTATAGGGATTTCATGCTAGGGTTTCCCTCTTGGTTGATGGACAATCATGGCTAATTATCCTGCATCAAAACATTAAGTAAGTGTGAGTTTTTTTTCTTCTTTTGTTTTCTTTTCTCAACCTACTTAATTTAAAGGTCTTCCATCAATAATGTGATTAAATTCAACCACTTTTCTATTTTTCATCAAATAATATGAATAAAATTCACAAGTATAACTAAGTTTAGAGGCCAAATAATCCTCATAAATGAGAATTATCAAAAATAAACTCCAAATTATTATGGGTTAAACTCCAAAGGCCAAAACAGCACCATAATCAAATTATTATCCAAAGAACGCTATGAAACAACCTTGAAACACTTACCCACTCCAAATCGGGACTGTACACTACTTGTGCAAACACCAAGCTTGCCGGAATTTACCCTGAACCATCACCTACTGCTGTGTGTACAAAAACTGAGAAGGAGAGAGGGAGGTGCGATAGGACGAAGTTGGGAGGCGGCGGCATGACGACTAGACGGGCGTGAGGTGACGACGGATGGCTACTAGGAGTGCATGGCAGCGGAGCTGGGTGTGCGATTTGTAGTTCGACGGGAAAGAGAGAGACACGAGAGGGGAAAGACGAAAGAGAGAGGGAGAAAGAGTGAGGATGGGTGTTCGGGGAGAAGAGGAAGGACGGGGGAGTAAAACTCCTTCCTTCCATTTTTGCCCTTCCAATAAATCTAAACTTCATATTAGCCCACTCAAAAATTCAATTTGAGAATTATTCCAAATTAAGTTTTAAAATTTTGAAACTAACGCCCCCAAACAAACTGGGCGTTACAATTTTCCCTTTGATTCTTTCTAAGGTTGAAGGTAACTATTTTTATGTGTTGGATTGTTATTCTCTTTGCATTAACGTTGTTGCCAGTAAAAGTTTCTCCAACGATCACCTGCTTAATATTCCAAGGTGTTAAATTATGAAATTTTGTTCTCCTTACATTTATTTACGTTTATATTTTCTCTTTCATTTTTATGAGATTCTTCTTTTTCTTCTTCTTTTGGCATTAAAGCATGTACATATTACTTACAAACCAATCTATATAGATATACAAATTAAAACTTTCAGAGATGACAAACAATATTTGATGCCATAGCTAAAATGCAGGGCTCAAGCAATATTTATTGTCAATCTTTAGTGAAGAATTCCTGTAACGACCCTAGAACCCAGATAGGTTACTCACGAATTAAAACAATGTATTGCCACTTATGCCCGAAACTTCGACAACATAACGACGTAATTCCAAGAAAACTAAAATATTTACAAGGGCCTGAAAGAGACATAAACACTTTTATAATTCAGAGAAGCTACTCAGCATCCATCGAACTACGGGAAAAGCTGAGTTCAACCAACAATAAACACAAGCATTAAGGAAAACCACTAAAAGTAAGAAAAACAAAGGAAACTACAATTCCACAGTCCTACCACACGATACAAGACCAGGACAAAAACTAAACTAAAACACTAGGAAGAAACTCTAGTGATATCTCCATAGCCTCGCCAGATCATCACCTCCATCATTCGCCTCACGATTGCGCACCAACTAAAAAGACACAAAACAAAGTAGCAAGAGTGAGTATAAATATACTCAGTGAGCAGCCAACTTAAAGGTCTAAAGTTCATAATCATACAAAGAAAGGTTTCGCCCTAACTCACAGACTCCTGCTCCATCTCAAACATTCACCTCAATTAGCTAAGTGCCTACTTCCCTTACCTCAAGCTCAAGTCTCTCCAGTATTGCCTTGTACTATACTTGTTTGCCTGGTAACTTAGGCTGGCTTCAAGTAGTGAAGGAAAACAACCCTCATGCCTACAATCTTGGGGGAATCACCCCCTTCTAGCCTAGCACATCTCAATGAAGTAAAGCAAACCTCATGCCCGGCATGGTGGGGAATCGCCCTTCGCTAGTATACAAAATGAAGGAAAGAAACCCTTATTCTAAATACAGTGGGGAATTGCCCCTAAGATAGCACATAAAATGAAGGAAAGCAACCTTCATTCTAAATATAGTGGGGAATCACCCCTAAGCTAGCACACAAAATGAAGGAAAGAAACTCTCATTTTAAATACAGTGGAGAATCGCCCCTAAGCTAGCATGTGCAAAAAGGAAAAACAACCCTTTTGCCAACACATCTCTCTATATCCTACATTCTTAAGCAAGACCTTCCTTACTGTGGACCTTACATATGCTAGCGGTATATAGCCTAAGCAGTTCCTTCCGCAGCTAACCCCCTAAACACGCTAGGAACCCTAACGGGCATCGCCCAACTACAGCACGTTAAATATAACAAGTCGTTCTGGAACCATTCAAACACAAGAAACATGGATAGTGACTTGGACATTATATTCTTTTAGGGAGTTCTAAATTGCCAACCAGTGAACTCAACAAGTCAAGGATCCTCACGAAGTCAACACATCCAACATCACAAGATGCTAAATCTCAGCCAACCATTCAAGCATGTCAGACACACTGTACTCAGACAAATGTGCAAACATCTCGAGTAAACACTACTTAACCATTTAATCCAATAGCTCAAGCATTCTGAATTCTACTGCTAACCACACATCTCAGATAGTCCAAACATTCATGTTCATACAATGTAAATCGACTACTCACATGTTCATACTTTAGATTAGCCACGATCATAGCCATACATGCATTCCAAAGCATTATTCCATAATCAAGCCCTAACAAGTCATTCCAAATTGGCTACCTATAGAAACATAACACAAGGCCGAGACCTTTTGAATAACATACTAGCAGTCATGACTATTGCAAACCGCTCAAATAAGTCACCAACTTCCTTTAAATCCCAGCCTAAGGTTCAATAAAGTAAACCTCATACTTGAGAGATTTCCTAAGCATATGCGCATACTTAAAAGAAATATACCCATGGCCACTTAATCATACACGTATTACAAAATCTATGAGCTCTGTGCCCAAGGCATTAACGAGTTATCCAATTAGGCTACTTACTTCTAGACTAGCACGAAAGCAATCAACTTCTCATTCTTTTAGAAAGTCACTAGCTCCTCTTAAAATAACATAAAAACACACAACGTTGGGCGTTAATATTTAATTTAACTCCACCCAACCAAGCGAACTTATCATAAACAACTTGGGTTCCTTTAGATTTAAAGATTTACCTTAGGGAATGAAGGAAAACAAACCAAGCACCCACAACAACCCACACCACCTTCTAGCTTCGTGTAAAAGTCTAACCACACCAAAACTAGCTCAATAACATAATAACTAACTTTCCCTAGCTCGACAGGCCTCAAAGATAATTCACAAAGGTCTTAAACCTTAACGAACTTACCCAAACAACAATCCAAGCTGTCGGATCGATGCTCGAAGTGCTTACGACTCGTTTAATCGACCTCCACCCCCGTTGAGCAACCTGACTTGAGTCTGATAAGCCATGGGTTGACATAAAACTATCCAACTAGCATCACAAACAAGGTTTAAATTTGCAATTTCCCATAAACTAATGCCACAAGTATCCATGATCAACGGAGCGTTGTCCATGTCGAATTGAGCTTCAAAATGCCCACAAACGACCTCTACAGCTGCTGTCTATGCGAAGAGTTGACGAAAACTTCAAAGCCAACTCCTTTCAGGAGTTTCGCCGTCACTGCTAGTCCAATCCGCCCACATTCACTGCCATTTGAATGGATGAAAGAGAAAGAGAGAGAGAGAGAGAAAGGGAGAGGGAGAAGAATGAGAGAGAGAGAGAAACATGAAAGGAAAGAAAGGGAAACGCCACTGGAGCCGCCGCTGCTGCCTTTGGCCTCTGGCAGCCGTCGTGGGTCGCTCGCTGGCACTCCTCCCGCGCTAATCGGTGGTTGAGCGAAGAGGGAATCAAGAAACCCCTTTTTTCCCTTGTGTTTGTTGTGAAGAAGAAGAAGAAGAAGAAGAGCCTTTTGGGATTTTTTTTTTCCTTTTTCTTACTTGCTTTTTTTTTGTCTTTTTTTTAAAAAAATTAATCCTTCCACTATTCCTCAAGAAAAAATCTCAACCCACCCTCACCTATTTCTCTTATTTTTCCAAAGCCTAAACTTAACCAACAAGCACACTTACACCTTTAAGTTCAAAAGAAATTGAGATCCGACCACTCTTTGCAATCCTTTGCCAATTTAATTTAGTATTAGAATACCAGGCGTCACAGTTCCAACAAGAGTGTTATGGTATTACTAACCTGCAAGGCAACAACAAGAACAAGCTGGGGGTCGTTCCTTCGCTGGAGGAGGTTTCTAAAAGGGTGCTTTATCTCTCAAGTCAATCCAACGTATCAAGAGTAATCAACCCTTTTATCAAAATAAATAAAAGAAACTTTAATTAAAATTGGAAAGATTAAGATTACAAAGAGAGGAGAAAGTTGAGAATAATTATTTTGACAAGACATACATTTCCAAGGTAGCACACAAAGATAGAGAGAGAGAAAAACATCATTCATTTGTGAAATACTAAAGTGGAGAACCAGAGAGCTCAGCTAGTAATAAAAGCCAAACCAAAAAAAAGCAAAGAAAAAAAAATAGAAATGAAAAAAATAAGCAAAAGAAGAAGGATGTGAGATAGAAGCCATAGGAATCAACTACAAGATTTAAATCCATATCCAAATCCCCATTTCACAACATATTTCTCTCCACAAAACCCAGTCTCCAATGTTAAATCACCAATCAACCCAAAAGCTTAAGCTTATGGGTTCTAGTAAATTTAATTATATCAACACTCTAACACTCCCCCTCACTTCTAGGCTTCAAAATTTGTAAGAGGCCCAACAAGTGAAAATCAATATTAATTGGGGGAGGAAATGACATTGTAGGGGTTTGAACTCAGGAGTTCCTACTCTGATATTATGTTAATTCACCAATCAACCCAAAAGTTTAAGCTGACAGGTTATGGTAAATTTAATTATATCAACATTCTAACATCCACCACCGCCACGTCCTTTCCGACGTCAATTGCGAGGCCAAATCTACCCAAATCCTCATTGTCGGTCCCAAGGACGCCAGTAAACCCACCCTCCTCCAAATCCTAGTCGACTTAAGAGAAAAGGGTGAAAACGTGCAGTTTTAATTTTTTTAATTTTTCTTCCCAATTGCATCAGGAATAAATTAAAACTCACTCGCACAGGATAAATAAGCTTTTTTCGACGAATTTCACTGCATCGGAAAAAAACCATCAAAGAAAATAAAAATTCTTGTAATGATATTTTATATAATTTAACCTAATAAATAACTGTTTAAAAAAGTTTTTCAAACAATCTAAAATTTTTCCCAATCTAAACATATAGGTCAACTGGTTAAAGTTAATATTCTCGACTAAGAGGTTAGTGATTTGAATTCTCACCTCCATGTGTTGTTGAATTAATAATAATAATAATAACAATAAAAGGTTAAATTATCAAAAATACCCTTGAACTATGAAGTTGGTTTCAATTATACTCTTAGACTTTGAAAAGTTTCATTTTAACCCTTGAATTTTGAAGTTTGTTTCAAAACAACCCCTGAAGGTTTTTTCGTTAAATTTATTGACAAAAAATGATGTATTTGCATATGTTTTGATTTTTTTTTCAACGTATATGCTCAAATATGTTCACATAAGCAACAATAAAAATGCAAAAAAACATCGTTTTTCGTCTATGAATTTAATGAAAAAAAGCCTTCAAGAGTATTTTTAAAACAAACTTCAAAGTTTAAGGGTTAAAATGAAACTTTCAAAGTTTGAGGGTATAATTGAAATCAACCTCATAGTTCAAGGATATTTTTGATAATTTAACCTAACAATAAATGCATTCCTCATTTCTAAAATTCAAGTCCAGCCAAGGGCAACCTTCCATGCCGAAAATAAGGAATAAATAAATAAATGGCTTGCTAAATATGATCTCATCCAATGGTTAAACAAATCTTGTTTCAAATAATTTGGAAAGTTTATTTCAAATTTGGCAAGTTTAGCTAATTTTCCTAGCTTACAGCCAAAATGCCATGCAATATAGTATAGCCCATTAGCAGAATGGAAGAAATATACAGATCATGTATTTTCATTATTTTTTAAGTGAAAATTTTAATAAATGACCTAAATATCTCAAACAACCAAACTTTAGCATTCATGAACCAACATCAATAGGATTCAACCTTTCACTTGTCAACATGACATGGCTCAAGTAGGTAAAGTATTATAACCTCAAGTTCAACCAAAAGGTTAGAAGTTCGACAACTACCATATATTGTTGAACTAAAAAGAAAAACAAATTTGTAGCTATTGAAGTGTTGATATAATTAAATTTACCCTAACCCATCAACTTAAGCTTTTGGATTGATTAGTGATTTAACTTGGTATCAAAGCAAGAGATCCTGAGTTTGAACCCCTGTAATGTCACTTCCTCCCCAATTAATATTGATTTCCATTTGTTGGGCCTCTTACAAATTTTCAAGCCCACAAGTGAGGAGGAGTATTAAAGTGTTGATATATAATTAAATTTACCATAACTCATAAGCTTAATCTTTTGAGTAATTGATTAGTTATTTAACATGGTATTAGAGCAAGAGGTCATGAGTTCGAACTCTTGTAATGTTATTTCTTCCCCAATTAATATTGATTTCCACTTGTTAGGTGTCTTACAAATTTTTAAGCCCACATGTGAGGGAATGTTGATATAATTAAATTTACCATAACCCACTAGCTTAAGCTTTTGGATTGATTGGTGATTTAACATGGTATCAGAGCAGCAGGTCTTGTGTTCGAACTCTAGTAATGTCAATTCCTCCCCCAATTAATATTGATTTTCACTTGTTAGGTCTTTTTACAAATTTTCAAGCTCACAAGTGAGAGGGAGTGTTGGAGTGTTGATATAATTAAATTTACCCTAACCCATCAGCTTAAGCTTTTAGGTTGATTGGTGATTTAACAATGCCCTAGTAATTAGATTGGGACTATAAATTATCCACACCCAAATTAATTTTTATACATCAAATGTCACACGTCAATACATGAATAATTTGGCAAATGGTGTCACTTATATCTTTCCAGGTTTCCACATAGGTTGTTGCACCAATTTTCATCCATCATTTTAATAGAAACTCTCCATTTTTTTTTTAAAAAAAAACACAATTTCAGAGTTTAAAATTTTAAACTCTAGGGGCATGATTGAAATCTACATCAAAGATCATAAGTATTTTGTAGAACTTAATAAATAACTATTTTAAAAAGTCTCTCAAACAATATATTTTTTATAATTTTTTTAAGCATCCAATGTGATTTAGGAGGAAAAAAAAGAACCAAATGAAAAATTATGACCATTTGATAACGATTTCGTTTTTAATTTTGCATTTTTAAAATTTATACTTGTTTCTTCACAAATTTTTTTACTATAGTTTTTAACTTCCTTCAAGAAACATTTGAATTCTTAGTGAATTTCAAAAACAAAAACAAGTTTTAAAAAGCAACTTTTTTAGGCCCCATTTGATAACCATTTAGTTTTTGGTTTTTGGTTTTTGAAAATTAATCTTGTTTTCCCTCAATTTCTCTACAATGGTTTTCATTTCCCTTAAGGAAGTATTTGAATTCTTAGCCAAATTCTAAAAACAAAAACAAGTTTTTGAAAACTACTTTTTTTAGTTTTCAAAACATGGATTGGTTTTTGAAACATAAGCAAAAAGTAGATGACAAAACAAGTAAAACCATAAGTGGGAATAGTATTTATAGGCTTAATTTTCAAAAACCAAAAACCAAAAACCAAATGGTTATCAAACGGGGCCTTAGTTTTCAATACTTGGTTTAATTTTTCAAAATGTTAATAGAATGTAGATGACAAAACAAAGAAACTCATAGGTGAAAGAAGTGTTTATAAAATTAATTTTCATAAAACTAAATAGTTATCAAACTGGCCTACATTATTAATGTTATGACTATGAAATGCAGGTATTTGTAAAAAATTGAAGTGATACAAAAGTTTATTATTTTTGAATAAAAAATGCAGGTATTTGTAAAAAATTGAAGTGATACAAAAGTTTATTATTTTTGAATGAAGGTGATTGAATTTAAACTTGGCAAACCAAGACATTCCTCATTTCTAACTTTTTAAGTGTGAGCATAGTTTCAACCCAAAGATAATTTAATTGGTTAAAACATATATCACTGACTAATAAATCAGACATTCAAATTCTATTATCTCACATATTGTTGAACAAAAAAAAAAGGCTGAGCGTTAGGAATTATGTTAGAATGTCTCAAGTCCGACCAAGGGTAAGCCTTCCATGCCCAAATTAAGGAATCAATCAATAAATAACTTGCTAATTATGGTCTAATCCAATGGTCAACCATATTTTGTTTCAAATAATTTGGAAGGTTTATTTCAAATTTGGCAAGTTTAGTAAATTTCAACCAAAATGCACGCAATACAGTATAACCCCATGACAGAATGGAAGAAATATGCAAATTACAATAATGCATTTTCTTTATTTTCAAAGTAAAAAGTTTAAATAAATAACCTAAATATCTCAAACCCCAAATTTGTAGCATTCATGAACAGGTTCAATAGGATTCAACCTTTAACTTACCAACCTGAGTATAATTCAACTGGTTATAATATTACAACTTAGAACAAAAGGTTAGTGTTTGAATATCCTACCCCCATATTCTTGAATTAAAAAAAAATAAAAAAATAAATTTGCAACCTTAGCACAATGAGATATTATTGATATCATGTACAATACCATTCAAAAAATCAATTTTTATACTTCAGTTGATACGTCAATTTTAAAGGTAGTATAAGTCGTATATTTATTAAAATGTTCAACTGTCAAATTTTTTAATCTGTCGTCTGCCTCAGTTACTTTCAAAAGAATCCATCTCTTGGAGAAACGTATGGATGCTTCTCTTGAAAAACAAAAGCTCTAATTTTCCAAATTGTTTCAAACCAACTCGTTTTACATATATATTTTTAAAATTCCTTAATTTGCTATAGACTACCCCACAGCCAACTCAAAGCATGGACATTTTCGTCATTTGCCTTAAAAGAAAATCAGTATATAAAATTGTTCATGGAGTCACCACCTACACATATATCCCAAGCTTTCTTTACATCCAAATTGAAGTGCAAGAAAGAAAGAAATAACCAAGGAAATTAATCGCTTTTCATTTAAAAATATGGGTGATTTGAAAAAGCCACAAGCTTTCTTTACATATAAATTGGAATAATATAATATACTTTTTTATATCATATCAACTAGAATTTATTTGAACAAAAAAAAAAACAAGAAACAAGAAACAATTAGTAAATATATTTATGTTTCTGTTTCTTTTTTTAAAGAAACAAGAAACACAAATAATTATCAAACATATTTCTGTCTCTAGTTTTAAAAAAATATAAACGCAAAACAAAAAACAAAAAACAGAACCGTTATCAAAGGGGCCCATATTAATCAATTCCTATTCCAACTTCCAAGTGTTAATATACAAAACCAATTAACGAATACAATCTAAAACACAATCTCTTTCTATTCTGATTCTAAAATAGTTCTAGGAAATGCAATATTGTTAAGATAATAAACCAGCCATAACAACAATTCACTATTATGGCTATTGGCTTGATGAAACATTGTTTATTATCTTAACATCCCCTTGCAAACGAGGGAGTGATAACACACCAAGTTTGGAGTGAAAAACTTTGAAGGTGGCTGTAGAGAGCGGCTTGGTGCTGATTGACCATGAGAAGGAACGTACCGAACAACGAGAGATTGTTGAGCACCTTGTCACATGTGAAATGGACGTCTTGCTCGATGTGTTTTGTTCTTGAATGAAAGACTGGATTAGATGCCAACGAGATTGCACTTAAATTGTTGCTCCATAAAACAGAATACGAGGAATTGGTAAGACCAAGCTCTTGAAGGAGATGTTGGAGCCAACTAAGTTCAGAAGTAGCTTGAGTCATGGCTCGATGTTCACTTTTAGCGCTTGATCGAGCAACAACGGTTTGTTTCTTAGAGCACAAAGAATGAGAGAGGTTCCATAAAAGATACAATAAGTTCCAATGGATCGTCGATCATCTGGACAACACGCCCAATCCGATTCTGAGTAACCGGTAAGCGTAAGTTTGGTACTTGGTGATATGTGTAAGCCATAATGAGCACTACCTTGAAGGTATCGTAATACACGCTTCATGGCTTGCAATGATCGGTTGTGGGGGCTTGCAAGAATTGGCTACATTCACAATGAAGGCTATGTCGGGTCTTGTATGAGATAGATACTGAAGAGTGCCAATAATTTATCGATAGTGACTGCAATTATCAATTAAAGACCCTTGAGTTGCTGATAAGTGATGGGCAACAACAACAGGAGTGGGACAATATTTAATATTTTGGAAACCATGTTTCTTGAGAAGGTCCAATATGTAACGTTGTTGAATGAGCATCATACCTTCAGAATTGCGTTGAACTTCAATGCCCAGAAAATAATGGAGATGACCAAGGTCCTTTAGAGCAAACAAGGAACTAAGTTGCTAAATAAAGCCAGAGATAAGTGTAGAGTTGGAACCTGTAATCCAAATATTGTCAACATAGACAATAATAAAAGTTAAATGACCATCGGATGAGTGATAGAAAAGAGAAACTATCAGCCTTTGAGTTATTGAATTTTCAATTCAGGAGACATTGCTTTAGCCGATCATACCAAGCACAAGGTACTTGCTTAAGACCATACAATACCTTATGTAGCTTGCAAACATGTTGGGGTCATGTAGGATCAATATATCTCTCAGGTTGTGCCATATAAACATCATCAATAAGGTAGCCATTGAGAAATGCATTATTGATGTCCAATTGATGAATAATCCATCTTGTGGAGGGGGATTTTGTACGGATGACCCGTTTTCCAGCGTTTTAATGACTGATGACCTGCGTTATGAAAATAATGAAATATGACCCATTCTGACATGTCATAGCACACAAAATTACACATGAGGGTAGTATGAGACGGTTTTGCTTGTTCACGCTCTTGTAGGCGGAAACGCTATCGCTCTAGCTCTCTCGTTCTCCCTCAAATGAATGGTTGAAAATCTGGAGAAAAAAAAAGACAAGAAAAAATTACGTTAGAGAATAGCTAAAGCAGCAGAGCTAGAGCGAGAGCGAGAACGAGCGAGAGCGAGAATGAGCTAGAGCGAGAGCGAGAATGAGCTAGAGCGAGAGCGAGAATGAGCTAGAGCGAAAGTGAGAAAGAGCTAGAACAAGAGAGAAAACGAGCGAGAGCGAGAGTGAGAACGAGCTAGAGCGAGAGTGAGAACGAGCTAGAACGAGAGTGAGAACAAGCTAGAGCGAGAGCGAGAACAAACTAGAGCGAGAGCTAGAACAAGCTAGAGCAAGACAGAAAACGAGCGAGAGCGAGAGCGAGAACAAGCTAGAGCAAGAGAGAAAATGAACTAGAGCGAGAGCAAGAACGAGCTACAGCGAGAGCAAGAACTAGAGAGCTAGAGTTAGAACGATAATGAGAGTACGATGCCCTCACGGTAATTTGGACAGGATGTAGAGTACGAAAAGAGTCATATGTCATTAATTTCAAAACACGGGTCAAATGACATCGACGCACGTGAAAACGAGTCTTCTGTGCAAATTTCCCCTTTTGGAGATAGCTAGGGTGAGAATGAGCTTGACTGTATGTGGTTTAATGACTGAACTAAATGTTTCTCCAAAATCAATAACTAGAGTTTGGTTAAAGGCTTTGGCCACCAAACAGGCCTTGTGGAGTTGAACACTTCCATCAGGATTGAATTTTAGGCGAAACACCCATTTGTTGCCTACGATATTGTAGTTAGGAGATGGTGGAACAAGGGACCATGTACTATTTTGAATCAAGGCTTGATATTCCAAGTCCATGGCAACTTTCTATTTAGTTGAAAGAATGGCTTCTTTGACATACGTAGGTTCGGTGGTATTAGAGGATGGGCAAGTCTGAGCTTGGTAAGCTTTAGGTTTAAAAATTCTAGATTTTGCTCGAGTTTGCATTGGGTGTGTGGGCTAAGGAGGTAGGCGGGATTGGGGTGGAAAAGTAGTAAATGGTTGAGGTTCAATAGGAGAGGAAAGTGGTTCTAGTTGAGATGTCTCAGTAGGATTCAGCCGTTCAGGTGATGATAGTGCAAGGATGCCATCAGGATGTTCTGTACGTACCAGCAAGATATGATGTGGATGGAGTCTCCTAGGATGGACAATAATTATGGATAGGGAGAGGAAGAACACACTGAAATGTGGGTGGAGTGGATAAGGGTGATGATAGCTCTTAGAATGAGAGCTATTTATGGGGTTTTAGTGAAGATTTTGTGACTTAAATGCACTATTTTAGGTACTTTTTTACTTAGAAGCCTCTTTAAATTGATGACTTAGTAGTAAAGGAGTCCATTCTCATGTGAAAAGCACTTTTGAACTTTTTAATGCTTAATATTACTTAATTGTGCTATTTGTGACTTGTGCAGGCCAAATGTTGAAGGATCCAGTTGATGGAGCATTTTCTGGTAGCAGAGTACAAAACGCACGTGGGAGTTATTTCATTAATTGACGTGGACAAATTATAACACCTGTACTGATTTGAGCGAATGAGGTGCTGCCATTAGTCTAAAAGTGTCCACTCATCCCTGATTTCAAAGAAGATGAGAGGTATAAAGCCCTAGTTTGCCATTTTTGGGGAGGAGCTTGGAGATTAGACATTTTGGAGGGGCAGAATTTCGAGAGAAGAAGAAGAAGCCCTTCTTGGGAGGTGATCCACTTCTGGAAAGGAGGGAAATCTGCCATAAAGGAGCTACCCAACACCCTTTCTTGTCAATTTCTCCTAGTTTCTACAATATTTCTTTATTTTTCTGCATTTCAATATTAAAGACAATTTCTAGAATGTTATTTCAGACTTTTCTTACTGTTATGTTGCTGTCTTTTCTTTTAAGTATGAACTAATCACCCCTTGGGTGAGGGATTAGGGGATTTATTGTTGATTCTTGCTTAATGAAACAGTAGACTTGCATATTCTTTACTCCTATGCCTTGTGTGCTTCATTTTTAGCTTGGATTTGTCTGGCCAACTCATCTAGGCTGTGTTTATCTTGACTTTGGGAAGAGAAGGGATAAACTGATTGCATGGCATAACATTAGTTCTGATTAGGAGCATGCTCTAAGGTAATTGGGGACACTAGGGATGGTAACCCACCTAATGTTTGCAGTTAAGGGCTTAAATTCAGGGGTTAATGGGAGTTAATCACTGATTCTCAGGAATTCTGGAAAGAATCTGCGAATTAACCTGCATTGAGTGTTGAAGCATGATCTATGCTGTAGCATTTAGTTTGATGAAGCAAGATTTTACCCCTAATCCCGATCCCTTTTCACATAATCTGTTTAGTCCCAGTTTATTTACTGTTTTTCCTGTTGTTCCAGCATTTCAGCACCATTTTACTCTTGTTCCTTAGTTCTTTTAATTTCATTGCACCATTTGATGTTTAATTCTTGTTACCTAACTAAAATCAGCTTAGGCATTGCAAAAATCCACATAACTAGTCCCTGAGGAGAACGATATAAAAATACTTATCACTTGCTGCATTTAGGTTGTGTATACTTGCACATTTAGGGTGTTTTCATTCTGAAATTGCATACACTCTTTTAAAGCAACAGGTGATGACTTGGGTTTTTTAGTGGCATAGAGAAATTCAATCTCAATTGAAAATAACATGTGTGGATATGTATCTTCGACCTTGAGGACTAAGACAAATATTCCCTTTGTACGACTCATCATAGCCAAGAAAAGTGCACCTGGTAGTATGGCATTCGAATTTATGAGATTGATAGGGTCGAAGACAAGGAAAACAAGCACAACCAATCACTTTGAGAAATTGATAGTCAGGTTTACTATTAAAAGCCTTTTCAATGGGAAAGAAACCATTTAAGACAGGGGTAGGGAGACGGTTCATGAGATAGATGGCTGAGGAGAAGTCTTCCCACCAAAATCTGATAGGCAAAGATGCTTGAGCTTGAAGGGTAAGCCCCATTTTAACAATGTGTCTATGTTTATGTTCAACTCTTCCATTTTGTTCACTTTTATGAGGACAAGGATGTCGAAATTCAATACCAAGATGTTGGAGATGAGAGAATAGAGGTCAATGTTCTCCTCTCTAATCAGTTTGAAGAGTTTTGATCATTCTATCAAATTTATTTTCAATGAGATTTGTAAATTGAAGAAAGCTAGAAATTGCATCAGCTTTGCTTTGAGAGGAAAAATGTGGGTTAACTTGGTAAAACCGTCAAGAAAAAACTGATATACAATCTATAACCAGCACTGAAGTGATTGGGGAAGTTGTGATGTCAGGAGTAGTTGTGATGTCAGGAGCAGATTTGAAAGGTAATGTATGAGATTTTTCATGTAGGCAAGCACCACAAAGGGGTAACTTCTCATTTATTTGAATATTTAGATTACATGACCGATTAACAGATTGTAAGACCTTAGAAGAGGGATGACCCAAACGTTGGTGCTATACAATTTGATTAGACTTAGAAGATTGAGAGAAGGATTTATTAGAAGTAGAGGAAATAACGCAAAGAACACATGGTTGAGAAGCTTGATGAGATGGATGCTGCTAAAAATTGGTATTCAAAGGAGCAGGGTTGAGTTTGAGCTGGTACAATCCATCCTTAAGCACCTCTTGCAAGACCACCTTCCCTGTTAGCTTGTCCTTAACAAAACAAACACGAGAATGAAACTCAACATAAAAGTTATTATCAGTAATGAGTCTGGAAGTACTAAGCAGGTTTTTCTTGATGCAAAGAACATGTAAGATTTGTTTCAGATTGATAGGTTTGTTGGGATGGTGTTTATTTTGGAGTAAGGTTTCACGGATATGAGTTATTCTAAGTTTAGGACCATCTCCAAGAATGAGAAAGTGCTTACCACGATATTCAAACTGAATGGTTAAGTTTCCAAGCTCAGTTGTTGTATGATTTGTGGCCCCACTGTCGGCATACCAATTTTGATCAGTTACAACATTTGGTGTGACAAGATTGGTTGCAAATTTATTTTTTGACCTTTTAGATTGTTTGGATCATCATACCTATAGTAGCACACAGCTGCAGAGTGCCCCACTTTATTACATACTTGATAGGTAACTCTGGAGTTATTTTTCCAATTTCTAGATCTGCCACCACGTCATCTGTTTCTTCCTTGTCCTTTGAAATTATTGTTAGAAGTTGTACCTTTGCCTGAGCCTCTTCCTTGAACCTGATGTGATTGTCTGAAATTGTTGTTGTGATTGTTCCTAGATGCATCTAAATTTTTTGTGAGATTCGTCATGTCAACATCATCATTGGTTATGATATTCATCCGAAGTATAGTACTTTCAAGTGTCATCATCGTGGAACAAAATGCTTACCAAGACATGGTTGCTTGAGAGTTGATTTGACAAATTATTGGCAGGTACTCACTGTCTAGTCTTGCAATAACACTAGAAATCAAGTAAGCATGGTTCACCTGCAAAAGCCAAACTTTCAAATATTTCTTTCATCATTGATAAGTATTCTCCCATTTTCATGCTTCATTTTCTAGAAGTTTGTAAACTTGTCTTGAGTTGATTGATTCTCGAAGAATTGGCTGCACCATACAATTGTTCAATTTCTATCCACACATCTCTAGAAGTTTCAAGATTGAGAACTTCATTAACTACACTTGGAGTCTTGTTTCTTATTTTTATCTCTTATTTTCTGTTTATTGTGTAGATTTCTATATATTATTGATGTAATTGGAATGCTTTAGAAGGAAGAATGCTCCTAACTTATACACAAAAGGGAAAAAGATAAATAAGGAAAGTAAATTATGCCTAATTTACAACATATTATAAATTACGTTAACACCCTTGAGTTAACTTATACTCAAGGTGGTAGAGTAGCAACTAACTTGAGTTTGCGAAGTAACTGAGTGAAGTGATCGAGTGGCAATGCTTTGGTGAAGATGTTAGCTGGTTGATCCGTAGTGGAGATAGATTGTAAAAGGATAGTGTGCTATGGAGATGATGACAAACAAAGTGACAGTCATTCTCAATGTGTTTGGTATGTTCATGGAATACATCATTGTGTACAATCTGGATGGCACTGCAATTGTCACAATGAAGTATCATAGCAGATGGTCGAGGAGCACCTATATCAGTAAGAAGCCAGTGAAATCATAGTAACTCAGACATAGCATTAGCAAGGACACAATATTCAGATTCTATACTGGAACGTGAGACAACATATTGTTTCTTGCTTCACCAAGAAATGAGGGAATCACTCAGATAGAAGTAGTAACCTGTGGTGGAACGTCAATCAGTGGGATCACCAGCCCAATTTGCATAAGAGTACCTAGATAACAATAGAGATGACTGTGACAAAAACTGAAGGCCATGGCTAAGAGTGCACTTGACATAGCGAAGGATATAGAGAACAACAGTGAAGTGTATAGTCTGAGGGACAACATGAATTGGCCAACAATATGACCTGTATAATCAATGTCTGGGCGTGTCATCGTCAGGTAAATAAGACTGCCAACAAGTTTCCTATAGAGCGTGGGATCTAATAGTGGAAATCCATCAAATGGAGTTAAGCAGATATTTGGATCTAGTTGGGTGTCGAAGTGGCAGGGTTAGTAATACCAGAACGAGCTAGAAATCAGAAGCATATTTAGCTTGAGAGATAGATAGTACTCGTCAGAGCGAAATGAGACTTCTAGGCCAAGAAAGTGAAGAGAATAATTGAATTAAACTCAAAGTGAAAGCATTGGATCGTCTTTGATTTTATTTAAAATTAAACTAAAAAAATAAAATTAAGCAAACTTACTTGAAATAAATATGGAGAATATTCTAGCGAGTCTTTTTCTCCTTGCGCTCCAACTCTAACGAAGTTGAACTCAAAGGCTTCCACAAAGTCTTCCTTACTATGACTCGAACACAGTACCAAAGCTTGTGGGAGTGATCGAATTAAAACATGGGAGCTTTAAGAAAAGATTTTTAGTTTAAAAACAAAGCTCCATTTCAGTGAAGTGCACACTGTCGATTATAATATAAAACTGGAAGTATTCTAGAATATCGATCCCACAAGGAATGGATACAACAAAATTCAAGAGAATAAGCAAAGGCGTTTTCAAATTGGAATTGTGGGTAACCAATATAAAACAATAAGTGTGATGGTTTTTGTTGTTTTTGAAAAGAAGAAATAAAAATGATAAAAGAGGGATTCAAACGTGTTTTTACCCTATTGAAAGAAATTGCGACCTAATTGCAATTACAATCCTGTTACACAACACTTAAGCTTTGTAAACCAAATTCAACACCTATTCGACCTTCTATGAAGTATATTTACGGGGCTAAGTGATTAAACTGATATTTCTATGGCTAATACAAACTTAGTTAATTTTAAAACACAATTATTTTGGTTTTAAAGGCTTTGCCCTATGTCTAGGGTCAAAAATAAAATCCTATGTCTAGGCTCTTTTTCTTTATTTCTTTTATGAAAATCCAATTTTACCTAACCTTTTTAGAATTAGACTCAATTTTTGTATACTAATCTAGGTTATCAATCTAGACTAATAATGAGCATTAAAAATCAATAAAAGCAAACAAACTATAGAGTAAGCAAGGTTGCTCTCACAATTAGGCCTTTTATTCTTATCTCTAGGGCATTCACATGCTTGAATCCCAAAGAAACACTTAACTCATAATTGAAAAAATGAAAAATAATGAATTAAAAGAATTAAAGTACATAACTAAAATAGAAGCAGTAGGTGATAAAAATTCTAGAATTAATAAATAATTGAATAACAACTTAATAATAATGAAAGAACAACCAAAATTCCATTAATTGAAACAAATTCAGCAACTATTTAATTTCAAAAACAAAAGGGAATAATAAAACAGTAACTAAAAGCTCAAAATTACATCAACAACTAAATCCCTAAAACTGAAGTAAATAAACTTAGATAAAATAGAAAATAAATTCTAAGATATGGAAGAACACGACCCCTTTTTCACTCCTTACTCAATCGACTCAACTCCACTTTTTTTTAAAGGGAATTGAGCCTTCACTTCCTTCAACTTTCGTTGAGGAAGGATTGAGTTTCGAAGTTGAAAGGGGCTGGAAACAACGGTAGAAAGTTGACAGAAGAAAATTGACAGCGAAAAATCGTAAAAACAGCAACAACTGAGGCTGAAAACGACAGACAAATCGATTCCTTTCTTGTGGCTTCTTCTCCAATGTTTATAGAAGAATTGGGCTAGGGTTTACTTCTTGAACGATGCACAATTAGGGCTAAAATCCTAGTTGAAATCGTGAAGACAAGATCTCATGAAATTCCTAGATTTTTGGAGATTTGCAGATTTTCCTTTAAAGTCCAGAGCTGATGGAATTGCAATTGCAATTTTGTTGCAATCTTTAATTTTCTACACAAAAACATTAAGTAAGCGCAATTTTCATCTTTGTTTGCTTTCTTTTCTCCACTTACTTAATTTAAAAGGTTTCCAACAATAATTTAATTCAAACCAACTTTTTGCTAGCCTTTTTATCTAATAACACACATAAAATAACAAGAATAACTAAATATAAAGGTCAAATAATCCTCATGAATGAAAATTATCAAGGAGCGTCTTGAAAGAAAAGGAGAGAGGAGAAGTTCAAAAAGAATTTGTAGAGGAGATGTGTCTCTTATGAAGAATGCACACAATGGTTAAGCCCTAGGGTCCAATTTATAGTGGCCTAGAGTAAATAATTAAATAATATATTTTAATATCTAATATATTAAAATATATTTATTTAACTAATTTGAATCTTATTCAAACCTTTTAAAATTCTCCCACGACATGTATTTCCTAATTTGAATTTAATTCAAAATTAATAAACATCTTTTCTTTAATGTATTTTAATACATTAATAATTTCTTTGATATTTAATGTTTCATATACATTAAATATGTTTTCCCTCATTTAATATATCAAATATATTAAATTTTAATTTGAATATTTTCAAATTTTTCTCTCAACAAAATTTATCCTTATTTGTTCAAATGAGCTAGCAATGGGACCTTATGGACCTATAGATTATAAGATTCAATGATACAAAATTAATTAATTAAACTCTTTAATTAATTAATTTTCATTCCTTAACTATAGGTCACTCCACTATAAACCTAGAATTGTACTCTTATGCACTGTATGACAAGTTGTGTCCATGGATATAATCACTATATGTAAGTCGATCTTTCACAAGTTGTTCGTAACTATAGTTAGATCAAAAGTCCGTTTTACTCCCGTAATTACATCTTGCACCTTAGGTACCATTGATCCTCTAATGAACAATTTGTTTACGATCCAATCATAAACTAGTCTTTCTCAGGCCAGTGAGAGGGTAGGTCTCCATTGTTCAAGTCTTGAAATCAGCACTCACATGCCTCTACATGAACGATTTGGATTAAATCATTTGTAATGATTACAAAGTGGGCTTTATCAATAGTGTTACCAGGATAAGGCACCCAACCTAATCCATATACTATGACCATTTAGGTTATTTCTTGAACATGATCCTCCCATTTGTCAACCACATACTATTCAAGATTGCACCAATAACCTTGGATTTTTCATAATGGATAATATTATATTGTAAATAAAATAATCCAAATTATTATTAATTATTAAATAAATCATTAATTACGAAGGTTTAGAGCATAAATCCTAACAAAAGTAATCGAGGAGACCCAGATCTTTTATCTGAAAGTGTTCCTCAAGATATCGTTGTTGGGATTTATGCCCTAAAGCCTCGTAATTAATTAATTAATTAATTAATAATTAATAATTATTTTGATTATTTTATTTGCAATATAATATTATCCATTATATGAAAAATCCAAGGTTATTAGTGTAATCTTGAACAGTATGTGGTTGACATACAGGAGGATCGTGTTCAAGAAATAACCTAAAGAGTCATAGCATATGGATAAGGTTGGGTGCCTTATCTTGGTAACACTATTGATACGACCCACTTTGTAATAGTTACAAATGATTTGATCCAAATCATTCATGTAAAGATATGTGAGTGTGGGTATCTTATACAATGAGTTTGTATAAGACTGGACCACGAAATATTTAATCTCTCCTTATAAATCCGTTAATTGAGAAGATTAATATTTCGTCAAGATGATCATATGCGACTCGATCTTAATCCTGAGTGAGTTATGAACTCCTGCCTGTGAGGGCTTGTCCTTTGATTTGCATGGGTGAGAGCAGCTCTTGTAGCCGATTCAATATGCCTACCATTTTGGGGACTTAACCAAATAGGAAGTTGGGAACATAATCTCACAAGATGGAATTCACTTCTTCCCATATTGGGTAAGTAGATGAGTAGTTCCCTTAAGTGCTGATTTCGGGACTTGAACAATGGAGCCCCACCCTCTCACTGGCCCGAGAGAAACTTAGTTTATAATTAGATTATAAATAGATTGTTCATTATAGGATCAGTGGTACTTAAGGTGTAAGATGTAATTATAGGGGTAAAACGGACTTTTGACCCAACTGTAATTACGAACAACTCGTGAAGGATCGACTGCATGTAATGATTATATCTATGGACACAACTTGTCCTGCAGAGTGCAACTTTAGGTCTATAGTGGAGTGACCTATAGTTAATAAATGAAAATTAATTAATTAAAGAGTTTAATTAATTAATTATGTATCATTGGAGCTTATAATCTGTAGGTCCATAAGGTCCCATTGCTAGCTCATAGTAACACTAAAAGATCAATTTAGTTGAAATAAAAATTTGAAATGTTCAAATTAATATTAATTTGAAGTGTTCAAATTAATATTTAATATATTAGATATATTAAATATAAAAGAGGAAAATATATTTATTGTATTTGATACATTAAATATTAAAATAATTAATGTATATTAGATACGTTAAATAAAAGATATTTATTAAATTTGAATTGGATTCAAATTAGGAAATTGATGTCGTAGGAGAATTTTAAACGGTTTGAATAAGATTCAAATTGGTTAGATAAATATATTTTAATATATTAAATATTAAAATATATTATTTAATTATTTTCCCTAGACCATTATAAATAGCACTCTAGAGGTGAGCCATTGTGCATTCTTCACAACACACATCTCCTTAATAGAGAATTAAAGAATTCTCTCTAGACCTCTTCCTCTCCAATCCTTGGTGGATTTTCTTTCAAGAGGCTCCCACAAGCCTTAGTCTTGTGTTCAAGTCATAGCCAGTAAGACTTTGTGGCAGAGATAAAGATCCGCCAAAAGAATCTCCATATTTTCAATGTATGTTATGCTTAACCATAATATTATTATTTAATTCTAAATAAACTCAAACTGATTCCTACACTTCCGCTTGGGTTTAATTAGACTATTCCCTTCAATCATTATAAATTAGAGATGACATGTGGATCATCACCTGTAATAATCATGTCATCAACATAAAGTAGTAGCAGAACTATACCATGCTCAGTCTGACGAGTGAACAGTGCAGTATCGTGTGGACTGGAAGTAAAACCCAGTTGGATAATGGTGGAATAGAATGTGGCAAGCCCGACTCATGGAGTTTGTTTCAGACCATATAAGGCACGACGGAGAAGACACACTTTCTGAGGTAGAGGAGAGGTGCCAAGTGGAGGTTTGATGTATACATCCTATGATAAAGTGCAATTTGGGAACGCATTTTTAACAGCAATTTGAAGGAGAGGCCACTGTTTGGCAGCTACAACTGCTAAAAGACTGCGAACAGATGTAATTTGAGCGACAGGAGCAAAGATTTTTTCATAATCAATGCCATATTCTCGAGAGTATCCTTTTGCAACAAGACGAGCTTTATATCTTTCGATAGATCCAATAGAATGAATCTTGATTTTATAAATCTACCTACAGCCAATGGGTCTTTTGCTAGGAGGTAAATCCACATAATCCCAAGTGTGCGTCTCTTCTAGAGCTTGGAGTTCCTCATTCATTGCTTGTTGCCAGAAAGGGTTAACGTTGGCCTCATGGTAAGAGGGCAGTTCAACTGAAGACATAATAGTGGAAAAATAATGATAGTCCTGAAGATGATAGGGAGGTTCTCTTACCTGAGTAGAGCAACAGATGAGGATGATAGGAGCAGGTTCAAATTCAACATTCGTGACAGATGGCGGATCCGGGAGAGAAGAGGCAGGAGCAGATTGAGCAAGCTTGGGACTAGGTGATGAATCAGATGGTGGGAACATATCCTAAGAGAGACCAATGAAAAAGGATTGGGAACTTGAAAGAAAGAGGAGAGACTAGAAAACATGGTGTGCTCCCAAAAAGCAACATGATAGGAGATACGTAATCGATTTGAGATGGGATCCCAACAACAAAGACTTTTATGTTCAGTTCTGTAGCCAAGAAAACAGCAAAGGCAAGCACAAGATTCAAGTTTAGTATGCTCGTGATGATGAAGGAAGAATAAAACGTGCACAACCAAAAGGGGAGATATTTTGAAGAACTTAGGAAGGAAGGCGATTGATTGCATAAATAGAGGTGAGGGCAGCCTCCCCCAAAATTTCTCTAGATAAGACGCCGAGAAGAGTTGGGCACGAACAGAATCCAAAATATGACAGTGTTTTCATTATGCTCTTCATTTTGTTGAGATGTATGGGCACATGAGCATTGAACTAGGGTGCCCTGTTGGGTGAGAAAGGGAATGAGAGTAGAGTCTTTATACTCCATATGTGCAAAGAATTTTAATTGTTCGAGAGAACTGTGTTTGAATCATATTGGCAAAAGCAATGTAAATTTTAGATAATGTCGATTGATTTTTAAGAAAATACATCTAAGTGAAATGAGAGTAGTCATCAATAAATAAAACAAAGTAATAATAACCATTGGCAGTAGTAGTGGGAGGAAGTCCTCAAATATCAGAATGAATCAAGTCATATGGTCTATCACATATAGAAGATGACGTAGAGAAAGATAATGCAGGTTGTTTTGCAAGTTTACAATTCAAGGAATCAAATGAAGCAAATTTAGAGACATTATGTAAGTTACCAACAGACACTAAGTTTCCAAGTTTCTCAGATGAAGCATGACCAAGACGAAGGTGCCACTGATAAATGGCATGCAGAGTCAGTGATAGGGGCAGAGATAGATGGACAGACATGGAACTGGAGTGACGTGAGCTCAAACAATCTTCCTACTTTGTGACCCGTTCCAATCGACTGTCCCATATATGGATCCTAAACCTAACATCCATTAGGAGAGAAACAAACAGTTAGGGCAAGGTCACATAGTTGGCCAACATAGGCAAGATTAAAATTCAAATTAGGGACATGATAGGTATGAAATAATTAATGAAGGTGTGGCAACAATACCGATATGGAAAATAGACATACAATTTCCATTAGCAGCATGAATAAGGGGAAGTGAAGGAGCAGGGGTTGAGGAAGACAAAAGTGAAATGTTAGAGGCCATGTGATTGCAACAAGCGAAATTAAGAGGCTAGGAGTTACCTGATGTGACCACACGGGCAAAAGAATTAGAGGAGATTACCTGTTTCAGTAAATTCTAAAGGTCACTAATCGAAAACATACGAGGAGAATCATCAGATGAAGATGCAGCAATATACAAGGGGGAACCAACTTTAGATAACTTCTTTGGTTTGGTGGATCAACCTGGAGGGTGAGGTGGTCAAGTAGAATAATTTTTCAAAATATGACCACATTTGTGGCAATACTTGTACTCAATTGTAAGACAATTAGCAAATTTATGATCATGTAGTTCACAATTCATGCAGGCGAGAGATTCAGAAATTTTCGCCATTAAAAAAATAATGAAGGAACAATGACGAAACATGTTTGAGTGAACCAAACCAGTATGAGCAAACCGAACAGGTCTGTGCGAACCAAATCGATCTGAGAGAACCAAATCAGTTTGAATAAGCTAAACCGGTCCTTTTGTTTCATTCTTCATGTGAGTTGGATGAAGGCTGCGAATCTGAACACAAATTAGACCAAGTGGGGGCTACGGATCTGAGCACGGAAGAAGCTGCAGATCTAAACGCTAGAGACTAATCAAAACGAGTGGATCTGAACGAGCTTCGAAGACGAGTTTCGAGCGAAATGGATCTAAACTAGCAGATACACAGGCGTATCTGAATGGAACGGATGGCAAAGATCCACTCTGATGTGGTCGGATTTGAACGCGGGGGTCGCAGAGACATGGATTTGGACGTGGGTAGCGAATTTGGATGGTGGGTCGCAGTGGGCAAGGGAAGACGAATCTAGGTTCGAAGCCGATAAAATCTACAGATCTGGGAGGGAAGACGAGAAGATCTAGATAGCCTTCAAAACTTACATGTAGGAGCTGTTCGTGGTTGGTGAGCCTCGTCGGAGAAGAAGAAATCGATGGGTGGTGAGGCTTACTGGAGATTTGAACAATCGAAAGAATACTGTATATTAGGTATGTGGCTTTGATACCATGTAGATTTATGTATATTATTGATGTAATTGGAATCCTTTACAAGGAAGAATACTCCTAATTTATACACAAAATGAGAAAAGATAAATAAGGAAAGTAAATTATGCCTAATTTACAACATATTACAAATTACGTTAACATCTTGTTTCTTATTTATGTTTCTTTATCTCGTTTGATAATGATTTGTTTTTTTTTTTAATTGTGCTTGTTTTCTCATTATTTTTCTACAAAATTAGTTTCATCTTTCTTAAGAAATATTTCAATTCTTAGTCAAATTCCAAAAACAAAAATAAGTTTCTAAAAACTACTTTTTATAGTTTTCAAAACTTGGCTTGGTTTTTGAGAACATATGTAAAATGTAGATAACAAAATAAGGAAACCAATAGATGGAAGTGTAATATTTATAGGCTTAATTTTAAAAAACTAAATAGTTATCAAACGGAGCCTACATTATTAATGTTATGACTATGTACTAATGCAGGCACTTCTAAAAAAAAATTGTAAGTTATAAAAAAAAGTTTGTAATTTTTAAATGAAGGTTATTGAATTCAACCTTGGCAAACCAAGACATTTCTCATTTCTAATTAACTTTAAGTGTGAGCATTAAAGTCAACTTGAGCATAACTCAACTAGTTAAGGTATTTATTCACGGTTAAGAGATTAGAGGTTCGAATTCCCTCACTTCATATATTGTTAAACTCAGAAAAACAAAAGTGTGCGTGTTAGGAATTATGTTAAAATATCTCAAGTCCAGCAAGGAGAAGCCTTTCATGCCCAAATTAAGGAATCAATCCAAAAATAACTTGCTAAATATGGTCTAATCCAATGGTCCATATTTTGTTTCAAATAATTTGGAAGGTTTATTTCAAATTTGGCAAGTTTAGTAAATTTTGCTAGCTTACAACCAAAATGCATGCAATACACAGTATAACCCCATGACAGAATGGAAGAAATATGCAAATTACAATAATGCATTTTCATTATTTTCAAAGTAAAAATTTAAATAAATTAACCTAAATATCTCAAAAACCCAAATTGTAGCATTCATGAACAAGTCTCAATAGGATTCAACATTTAACTTGCCAACCTAAGCATAGTTCAACTGATTATAATATTATAACTTAGACCAAAAAGTTAGCGATTTGAATATCCCACCCCCTATTGTTGAAGTAAAAAAAACAAAAAAAAAATTGCAACCTTAGCACAATGAGATATTGTTGATATCATTTAAAATATCATTAAAAAAAATCAATTTTTATGTCTCAATTGACACGTCAATTTAAAAGGTAGTATGAGTCGTATATTATTTATATAAAATGTTTCTGTCAAATTTTTTAATCTGTCATCTGCCTTAGTTGCTTTCTCAAGAATCTGTCTCTTGGAGAAACGTATGGATGCATCGCTTGAAAAAAAAAGCTCTATTTTCCCCTTTTGTTTCAAACCAACTCGTTTTACATAATTTTTGTTTTAAGAAAAATTATTAGTTTGCTATAAACTACCCACAGCCAACTGAAAGCATGGACATTTTCGTCATTTGGCTTAAAGAAAATCAGTATATAAATTTGTTCATGGAGTGACCACCTACACATATATCCCAAGCTTTCTTTACATCCAAATTGGAAAACAAGAAAGAAAGAAAGCATCAAGGAAATTAATTGCCTTTCATTTAAAAATATGGTTGATTTGAAAAAACCACAAGGGTTGATGATTGCTGTTGTGGGTTTGGTCCTGGTTGGTTGTTGGAGAGTAGCTTTGGCGTCTTGGCCGATGATGACATGGACGGTAGTCGTGGTGAATGAGCTTGGTAGCGGACAGACGCTATTGGTGCATTGCAAGTCAAAGAACGATGATTTGGGAGACCACAACCTCACCACTGGAACACAATATGGTTTTACTTTCAAAGACAATGTCTGGCAAACCACTGAGTTTTGGTGCTACTTGAGCAAGCCAAACAATGCCCATGCTTCCTTTGATGTCTATTGGTATGATATTAGTAAAGATCATTGGCTTTATTCAAGATGCGACTACAAAAATTGCATTTGGATTGCCAAAGATGATGGCATTTACATTAAAAATATCCCTTCCAATCAGGACGAGTTTGTTCACCCCTGGGAATGAACTTCCATCCCAATTATTAAATAAGTAAGAAGTGGGCAATTACCTTTTTTGAAGTTCAGCTTAAGTTTGTTGTTCTCCAAGTTATAATATTTGAAGTTATTATAATATGATTGTGCTCGTTTAATCTCTATACTTTAAGAGTATTTTGATGTTTGATAGATCTCTGCAATTAACTTAGTATGTTTAATGAAGGTTTTAATTATATGATTAGTTAAGTATATGTTATTTAATTAATTATATAATTAATTTATTTTATTATAAATTCAAAATGAGAAGGCAGTTTTTGTAACTGCCATCTCAAAGTGAATCTCTGCAGTTATTTTTATAACTGCAGAGGAAAATCGCACGATATAACGTTTGAAGAAGAGGTGTGCTAGAAAAAGAAAAAGGGACAGAACATAGAAATCGCTCTACTCTCGATTTTCTCAACCCCCCTTTCATTTTCACAAAAAGATCTTGGACTGTGAAGAAGTGAGAATTCTCCTCGTGATTATTCTCCGGTCGTCATTGGATTTTCAACAATCCCGCTGCGCTACAAGAGGTTAGTATCTTGTTATTGAAAATCCCAACATTGGTATCAGAGACAGGTTAAAGGGCTTCTAGTATTATTTATGTTTTTCCTTTAATTTTGAAGCATAAATGCTTAGAACCCTTTAATGGCATCTTTTCATATACCCATCGAATTGTTATGAAATTTTGCATGTATGTTAAGAATAGTATTGAGAAAGTCCCTGCAAAGTTTCATGCATTTTGGTTGAGTAATTCTTGAGTTACATTTTTTTTAAGGTTTCATGCCTCTACAAGTTTCGAAATTCAATTACTTTTTGTCCACTGTCTTGTTGAATATGAATCTTATATGAGTGTAAAGAACGTTTTCAGAGCTTTCTAACGGTATATTATATGCTTAATTTGGTTAAGTATCGAAAAAGTTATGGCCATTCGAAATTCTGAAATGTGTTCTGGAATTTCAGACGCTAGAAACCGCAAATGGGCCATTTTTTTTACGAAAAAAAAAAAAAAAACTTGCATTGAATCCGTAAAGTTTTTTTTTTATTATTTGTGTTGTTTAATTAGTATTTGACTTAGTAGGGTGGTCTAAATTAAATTTAAAAAAAAATGCATATTTATGAGTTCTTTAAGGTTTGATCCCTTGACCTTTAAGATCTTAAATTATGTCTCCACCACCTTTCCAGAAGCAAGTTGTGTTTGCTTTATATGTTTTATTTATATAAAGAACAGTCATGTGTTTTTCCATTTATTTTATTTCTCCATTAAATTTGTCTTGGAATTTTTTTTGTGTGTCATAATCATATGTTGATTATTTTTTTCTGTATATGTTACAGAAAATATGCCAAGGTTGATAAAGACACCAAAAATAATTAGGACAAAGGCTCAAATAAGTAAAGTGGAAAAGATGTTAGAAGATTTGCATGACATTAAAATTGAACCGGGTCATGAATTAGATTTGGTGCATATAGTCAAGCATATCATATTAGTGAATGGCCAGTTACAAGAGATCATTTGGGAAGGAGGACTTCTGTCAAGTGATAAAAGACTGAGTGCCTTTAGATCACTTTTACCTGATGAAAGTTTGAAGAACTTCTTAGATCACATTTCTAACAGACTTAGAAGAAATGTTTCATATGATTGTGTGATCCTAACCTTTGTGCATGAGCTTATTTATCGAGCCATGAAAAGACATAGTTCTATTATGTTTGGAAATAGGACTCGTCCAACGTGGAACAACCCTAGGGTAATAGTCTTCAATCATGAACTTCCGAATGACTTGTACATACGTTTCAAATCTTCATTCCCTATTACATTGTTGCGTTTGAATTAACTTTCATGAATTTTGTAAATATTTTGTTGTTAATTACAGATGTTGAATGAAATATGTGCTCATTTTGAGGTTTTGAATGTGGGTGATCAAGTTATGAGTATGTCTCATTTTATTTTACTTGATGAACGAATTTGATTATTTTACAATATGATAAATTTGTGAATAATAATTTTACAAAACATAGACGATGATTTTGAAACTTAGTGATATTTCGACTCAATGTAATGTAAAATTATTATTATCAAATTTATTTGAAAATTGTAAAATACTGGGGGTCGTGTGTTGTGCAAATGGATTAATTTTTGTGCAAATATGTCTTGTAGACTCTGAAATTATGGCATCTGCTTCTAAGAATATAATAGCTGAACTAAACAAAGGTGAGAAGCTGAATGGGGATAACTATGAAATTTGGTCAATGAAAATACAGTACGTCCTAGAAGAGCAAGAGGCTCTTGAAGTTTTAAACCATGTGTTAAGTGAGCCTGAGGAAGGGAACTCGACTCAACATAAAAGGGACCGTGAGGCTTATGATGCCTGGAAGAAGAAAAACTCATTGGCTCGCATTACTTTGCTGAGCAGCATGGACAATGATGTCATGCGTGAGTTTCGTTCTTACAACCTTGCTAAGGACATGTGGGATGCATTGAAATTGAAGTTTGGTGGAACTTCTGTCACCAAACTTAGGCAACTCACTATTAAGTTTGACACTTATAAGAAACGCCCTAATCACAATATGAGACAACACATGAGGGAGATGTCTAATATGATTAGTGAGCTAAAAGAAGCTGGCCATGTCCTGACTGATGAACAGCAAGTTCAAGCTGCTATCAGATCTCTTCCCCATAATTGGGAGCACATGAAGGTGCACCTTACCCACAATGAGAGAATTAAAACTCTCAGTGATGTTGCACGTCACCTCGAGTTAGAAGAAGATCGCATGGAGGCAACGAGGCCTGACAATGCTGACGTGTATATGGCTGGACCTAGTTCTCATGGGAACAAAGGTTACAAACGTAAACATCAAGGAGACTTTAAGGGGAAGGGAGATCATAAGAATAAGAAACATAAGCAAGGTAAGAATGACAAAGGTAAGGGAAAGCGCCCCATGTCTCGTCCTAAAAAGAAGAAAGCAAATATTAAGTGTTACAATTGTCAGAAAAAGGGTCATTATGCTCGTGAGTGTACTGAACCCAAAAAGGTACAAACTTTCGAAAATTTTAAGGTTCATCCTTTCATTTCTGAAAGTTGTGTTTCCAGCTCGGTATTTTTGGCTGACTCTCATCCTTTGTGGACTGTAGACTCAGGAGCCACAGACCACGTAGCTAGAGAACGTGGAGTGTATGTGGAATTTCGTCGAATTCCATCAGGAGCAAGGTGGCTTTATGTTGGAAACAATGCACGTGTACCTGTGAAGGGCATTGGTTCCTGCAAGTTGAACATGCGGAATGGTCGTACTCTATTTCTGCATGATGTGTTATATGCGCCTGACATACGACGAAATTTGCTTTCTGTTTCTGTCCTTCTAAAACTTGGTTATACTTTTACATTGTCTGGTAGTTTGTTAACTCTTTATTTGAACAACGTACTTTATGGTTATGGTTTTATGTTGAACGGCTTTATAGTAATGGATGTTATTGATATGATATCCAATAATTATGCTAGTTTTTCCCTGATAACATCATCTGTTGATGCAAATATTGACGTGACTATGTGGCATGCTAGATTAGGTCATATAGGTCAACATAGAATGGCTAGATTAGCTAAAGAAGGCTTGTTAGGTCAAATTAACTTTGTTGACTTACCTATATGTGAAAATTGTTTAGCGGGAAAAATGGCAAGAAAACCATTTGGTAAAGGAACTAGGGCTGAACTTCCATTGCAATTAATTCATTCTGATATTTGTGGACCTATGAGTGTGAAGGCAAGACATGGGGGTGAATATTTTATCACTTTCATAGACGATTTCACACGTTATGGTTATGTTTATCTAATTTCTCACAAGTCTGAAGCATTAGAGTGCTTTAGAAAATTTATTAATTTGGTGGAGAATCAATTAGATAAAAAGGTTAAGGCCTTGAGAACAGACCGAGGACGTGAATATCTGTCTAATCAGTTTAAACAGTTATGTGAGGAAAAGGGTATAGTAAGACAATTAACTACTCCAAGGACACCACAACAAAATGGAGTAGCTGAAAGAAGAAATAGAACTCTTCTAGAAATGGTTAGGTCAATGATGGCACAAGCGAAACTGTCAATCGCCTTTTGGGGTGATGCTCTATTGACTGCCGCTTATATCCTAAATCGTGTACCTTCAAAGTCTGTCACTTCCACACCTTATGAATTATGGACCAGTAGAAAACCGAACCTTAGTGGTTTGAGACCATGGGGATGTGCTGCTTATGTACATGAATCATTACATCAACATGGAAAGTTAGGTCCAAGAGGTAAAAAGAGTATATTTATAAGATACTCAGAACATTCAAAAGGGTATGTGTTCATTGGTGAATAAGAAAGTGGGAGTGTGACTGAATTCGAATCACGAGATGCTACTTTCTTGGAGAATATTTTTCCAAGAAAAGGTGAGATCAATACTGAGATATCCCTATTTGAAAATAATGATCAAATTGATTCGTTTTTTACCACCACGGGAAACTATAAATGATCTACCAACAATATCTCATCCAAGTGGGAGAGATTTAGAAAAATCACAAACAGCACGTGATTCGATTGAACAATTATCACGTGATTCAATGGAATCAATAAGTGAACGGAAATTAAATGGACCACAAATTAGACGTAGTAATCGTGGTAGAATACCAAAACGTCTCTTTGATGATGAGATATACATGATTACACCTGACGATGATGAGGAGCCGAAAAATGTTCAAGAGGCTCTTCAATGTCCTAATAAAGAATATTGGATGAAAGCAATGGAAGAAGAAATGGAGTCAATGAAATCTAATAAAGTTTGGGAGCTAGTTGATCTCCCTAAAGGACGCAAAGCAATTGGTAATAAGTGGATTCTTAAAATTAAGCGTAAGGCTGATGGCTCAATTGAAAGGTATAAGGCCCGTCTTGTAGCCAAAGGATTCACACAACAGGAAGGAATAGATTATGAAGAAACTTTTTCACCTGTTGTGAGGTTTACCTCGATAAGACTCATCCTAGCTATAGTTGCCAGTTTAGATTTAGAATTACATCAAATGGATGTGAAAACAGCATTTCTAAACGGTGAATTGGAAGAAGAGATTTACATGCAACAACCTATCGGTTTTGTTACTGAAGGACAAGAAGATAAAGTATGTAAATTAATGAGATCAATTTATGGTCTCAAACAATCTTCCAGACAGTGGTACATCAGATTTCATCAAGTAATCATCTCATATGATTTTCATATGATCGATGAAGACCACTGTGTGTATGTCAAAACAAACAAAGATAAGTTTGTGATTCTTTCACTATATGTGGATGACATACTGTTGGCTGGGAAAGATAAGGAGTACGTGTTAACCATTAAGGAATGGCTATCCTCAAATTTTCAAATGAAGGATATGGGTGAAGCAACTTATATACTTGGAGTTAAGATTGAAAGAGATCGCTCCAAAAGAATTTTAGCCCTATCACAAGGTCAATATATTAAGAAAATCCTTGAAAGATTTAAAATGCAAGATTGCAAACCCATTGATACTCCTATTGCAAAAGGTGAAAGTTTGAGTCAAAGAATGTGTCCAAAGACTCCTGAAGAAATAGAACAAATGAGAAAGGTTCCTTATTCGAGTGCTGTTGGAAGCCTCATGTATGCCATGATGTGTACGAGACCAGACATTTGCTTTGCCGTTGGTATGGTAAGCAGATATCAGTCAAATCCAGGACAACCCCATTGGAAGGCTGTTAAGAGAATACTTCGGTATCTCAAAGGAACTATGAATTATTCACTGTGCTATCAAGGAAACGATTTGAAATTAGAAGGCTACACAGATGCTGATTGGGGAGGAGATTTAGATGAAAGAAAATCTACCTCAGGATATGTATTCTTACTGAACAAAGGAGCAATTTCGTGGAGTAGTAAGAAACAAACTTGTATAGCCTTATCAACAATGGAAGCTGAATTTGTGGCACTTTCAGCAGCAGTACAAGAAGCAGTGTGGCTTAAAAGATTTTTAAGTCATTTGGGATTTAAAGAAAGCACGCCTGACTCAGTATTAGTGAACTGCGATAGTCAGGCTGCCATAGCATTCACGAAGGATCCCAAATATCACTCTAAGACAAAGCACATAGACATTAAATACAATTTTGTTAGAGATATGGTTGCGCAAAAGGAAGTGAATGTGCAATATATATCAACGAGCAACATGGTTGCAGACCCCTTTACCAAGCCTATACCTAGAGATGTTTTTAATAGTCACATTAAATCTTTGGGATTGCGTAGGTTTTGACTTTGTACTTCTCAACAAATTGTATTACGCTTATTTTGATATATGAAATAAAGTTTTATACTTTAGAATGCATACACACAAATGTTTAGTACATATAATCAGAAGTATGTCGGACAGTAGATTGGCTTTCTCGCACAAGCAATCGCTTCTATGACTTTTGTGTCAATTAGAAATGAGATAATTTTTTAAGCAATTTTATTGTTATAGTAGTTCAATAGAAAGAGAGCATGTGCTTAAAAGAATATATCGCCTTGATAAGTGATCAAGATGAGATCATATTATGATCGAGGGTGATAATCCCACTGTTCATCTTAAACTGTCTATGAATGCCAGATGGAAGTCCAATAATCATTTGTTGATAGAATATTAAAGTAGAGTAGTGGACTCAAGTTAGATACTGAGTGTATTTGAACTATCATCTGTACAGTATTACTTGAGACATACATTCTGATGCTAAAGAGTAAAATACTGTAACATGTGTTTCATGCCACATGTGCTTAATATGACCACAAAGGGTAGCAGAAGTTAATTGATCTCTACTTCTTTGTTGTGTGAGACCCTTGAGATTGAAAAATCTCTATAAGTACCCTTATGACCTTTTGGCTAAAATTGTTTGAAGTTTCATTTCGATGTTAGCTATCTTAGGGAGGTTACCAATGGTCATGAATGATTCGATCTAATGGGGCCTACCTAGTAAGCAATTGTTTTGAAATGGAAACATTTTAGAAAAGGGAAGATCATTTCAAGTGTCACATTGTAATGTATTCACTGGTCGACCAATTATATTTTTGTAATATGATTGTGAATACATAAACATGAAAATATAATATTTCAAGAAGAGATCGTAAGTTATAATTTATGTGACTAAATGACTCTAGGGCACTTCATACTTACTCTACTCAATTATTAGGTTACTTTATATACTTAACCGTTGTAAAGTGACAAGCTCTCAAGATAAAAGTATGACGGTCACACGGCCCATTTTCTTGTATGAAATTTGATGTAAATGAAAAGGAAAGTGTTCCATGTTTTGAGAAATGAGGATAGGAGTTGCGTTTTATACGCCCATAATGAAAGTACATTATGTGCGAGTGGGAGATGAAGGTTTTAATTATATGATTAGTTAAGTATATGTTATTTAATTAATTATATAATTAATTTATTTTATTATAAATTCAAAATGAGAAGGCAGTTTTTGTAACTGCCATCTCAAAGTGAATCTCTGCAGTTATTTTTATAACTGCAGAGGAAAATCGCACGATATAACGTTTGAAGAAGAGGTGTGCTAGAAAAAGAAAAAGGGACAGAACATAGAAATCGCTCTACTCTCGATTTTCTCAACCCCCCTTTCATTTTCACAAAAAGATCTTGGACTGTGAAGAAGTGAGAATTCTCCTCGTGATTATTCTCCGGTCGTCATTGGATTTTCAACAATCCCGCTGCGCTACAAGAGGTTAGTATCTTGTTATTGAAAATCCCAACATTTAACATTTATGCTACTAAAAAAAATTCAACGTTCATAAATGTATAAAAAAATTATTTAAATTAAATACATAGACTAGATCCACACAACTTTTTGAAATTTTAGAGATGTACATACAAATTTTGAAGTACCAGAATTAAATAGACACAATTCCTAAAGTTTTAAAGGCGGAAGTTGAAAATAAAGCTATAACATTAAGAAATTATAGAGGTCCACGCTGTCCTGATTGAGGATTCGAATAATCTTCAAAGAATATGCAACGATCCCACTATCAACTAATCAGGATCGTTACTCAACTTATTTATATGCATCACAATCATAAATACTATATTTGACAAACACATAAGTAAAATCATTTTTCGTTCAAAACATGGCATTTTGAAATTTAGTTCTCAACTTGCATAAAGCAATCCAGTATAAAGTCACTTAACCTTGACTTTAAACTAAATAAATAATTTTCTTTCTCTTATTAATGAGATCTCCCACCCAAATTATAACAATTTCAAAAGAAATTAATATTGGGCATTCAAAACCTTTGAACTAAATTTTCTAAAAATTCAATTGAGCTTTATTTTTTTTTAATAATCTACCTTATCCAAAATGTTCAGAGGAAGATTACCCAAATGCTCCTAAATTATTGTCGCCTATGAACTTTGATTAATCCAATTCAAAATCTGCCCACAAAACTCCAGAATTAAAATTAACCCAAAGCCTACAATTGAACCCAAAAAGTCAAGGGCTTTTGATTCTCACCAAAATTTACCATGAGGGCTTGATTAACCACTGATAGTGACTAAAATCGTGCAATCTATGGGGTAATTCTGAAACGATACAAGAAAATTCATGGGTCAATCCTAGATCTTCATTAAATCACCACAAATCATCTACCAAGACTAAACTCACCTCTGTAAATCACAGGAAATCACAGGAGAACACGTCGAACCACAAGAGCCTGACCTAGGAGATGCCAACGCGGGAAACACGCTGCCCATGCCAAAATCACGTCACCCACGCTGTGGCGGGCGGATATTTTTATTTCGAATAAACCACAACACTAAACCTATCACGATCTATAGTATGCATACGACTATATGTATATACATCACATATATAATTAAGATATCAAAGTTTAAAATTAGTACCATATGAAAGAGCAACTACACAACTTAACTTTTACGAAATTAAATATAAAGTCAAGTTTTAATTTTTTTAGTTGTTATTATCGTCTATCTTTCTTTCTTTTTTTTTTTTTACAATATGTGAGATGAGAAATTCGAACTTTTAATTTATTGGACAATATATAGTTTATGTCAGTTGAGTTATGTTCATGTTAGTAATTACAGTCTATCTTATATGGATTTAGATCATAACTTTTTGCTGTATGCAGTCATATATAGTGTTTATTTTGGCATTAAACTATTGTTTCCTTTTAACTCCAAGTATAGTAAAATCATAGTTGACATTAGACCATGATGAAATATATAAGCTTAGCCTTTAGTTTCGTTTCGTATAACAGGTTATTTAGTCATGATGTATAGTAAAACTGCAATTGGGTTGTAGACCACAATATTTTCTAAGTATTGTATGGTAAAATCATAGTTGAGTTTAGACCATAATTTGTTCTAGTGAGTTATCTCATAATAGATCCTAGCCCATGATTGGATCATTAATTATCTAACCATTATTTTAATTAGTAATATATAATATATTATCACTCAAGATTACGCAATTCCATTTGTTTGTTTATATATTTTCATTTCATTTCCATTTCTATTTTGCTTTTTTCTATCGTCTCTACAGTTTCACAAAAATGAACTCTCAACCTAAGATCGAACAGGTGATTAGGCCAAGAATAAGCCACAAGACTGACAGGGCCTAGCTCGAGGGTGGAGGCAACTGTTATGAGTAAAAATTAACCATAAGATTGAGTTAATAAGCCCGCTAAAACACAAAAGTCCAAAGAGAAAATTCGAAAGAAGGGCCGGGAGTAACCATTGAGCTATACGAATCCAAATGGGAATATCCAAATAAAGGCCCAAAAGTTTGGCCAGAGGTCGGTCAAAAGTCCTAGTTGGCCAACCCCTTTGAGCTCAGTAGGTGCTCCTATACAGCTTCCAATTCAGTGGCTGTCCTCACCCTACCTCAGGCATTTTCATCCTTTGGATGATGCTTGTATATTACATCGACGACCAACAGACGCACATTGAAGAAAGGGAGCAAAATTAGTTATAACCGAAATTGAACCAAAATCGAATTAGCTCGGTTTGAACCGAAACTGAAAATAGTTTGGTTTTTTTTAGTTTAATCGTATTCTAAATCGAGAGGTTCGATTTAGTCAACCATTTTAGACCGAACCGAACCGTGCAAACCCCTACTCTAAACTTTCAATTGTGTTTCTAAAAGATCCCTGACATATTCAAATTTTATACACACCCCTACTCTCAACTTTCAATTGTGTCTAATAAGTCTCTAAACTTTCAATTTTATGTCTAATAGCTAGCCCCTTGTGAATTTAAAAAAAAAAAATGTAGAATAGGTCAATGACCTATTAGACACAAAATTAAAAATTCAATGACTCATTGGATACAAAATTGAAAGTTTAAAGACACGTTTTAAAGTTCTCAAGGGCTTATTGGAAACAAAATTGAAAATTCAGGGACTTATTAGACACTTTTTAAACTTGAAAGACCAAATAGACACAAGTTTGAAAGTTTAGGGGCTAAACTTGTAATTTAACTTAATTTTAATTAATAATTAATTGTAGAAATTATATTTAAAAAGACTATATATATATATATATATATATATATTTAAAAAAAAAATAAATATAGACCCTATTATGTTGATTATAGTAATTAACTTACTTTACTATATTTAAAAAAAAAAAAAAAAAACTTACTTTACAATCTTATATAAATTAGTTATTGGTTGCTAATTTAATTATTTAATTATTTATTTCTCCTATTTATTTTTTAATTTGATTTAAGTTTTTAGAATAATTACATAGTTTTGTTTCTTTTTGATCAAAACATAACGACATAGTTTAAGATTTGCTTAATTTTACATTTTGAATAAAAATTTCGCGGTGAGTTTGTATACTTTTGAAAATAGTGTTGTTAAGTGAAATGTTTATTTTTTTAGTACTTTTGATTGAAAACTAATTAAATATTTCATCTAAAGAACTTTAAGTGCTCATTATTTGATTTTAAAACTTCTCAAACTACTTTTGATGGTAAAAAAATTTAGAAAGTAATTTTAATTTATTGAAAAACTCATTACAATTTTAACCAAACACTATGTCAAACCTACACTTAACCTTAACATTATTCACATCATTGCAATTAAGTTAATTATAGCTATTAATTTATTGATATCATATTTTTTCTTTTTATTATTATTATTTTTTTGAGTTCAATAACATTTGAGGATGGAAAATTCAAACCTCTGACCTCTTGGTCAATGGTACATGCCAATTATCGCTGAACTACACTTACTTTGACCTTTTTTTTTTCTTTTTATATATATATATTTTACTATGAAGAATTTATAAACAGTCATAATAAAATAAAGAAATTATTTTAAGTTATTTGACCATCTTCTTTTGAAAACTAAAATTTAAAAATTATTAATTATTATGTACTCAAAACAATATTTTATTTTCTAAAAAAGATAACATCGATAGAATACAATAAATTTTTCTTTAAATATTTAATATACAAATTATATATGAAATCTTTATTTGGCCCCTGCATTTTTTTTTTTTTTTTAAATTCAAGATCCATCCCTACAATAAACTTAACCCAATTAAATTTACATATTTTATCATTTAACCTCAAAGTTATTTGAATTTAACAAATTTACAGCCCCAACAACTATATTGGGTCTAAAAACTACTAACCCTACGAAATTTAATAATTAAGTAAAGAAATTATGTGAAAACAACTCAAATCGAGCGATGAGCGAATCTTTCCACACAAAAGTAAGAGAATCAATCAATAAATAACTTGCCAATTGTGGTCTCATGTTCAACCAAATTTTGTTTCATATTTGGAAAGTTTGTTTCAATGTTTATTTTTTTATTATTATTATTATTTTTTTAGAAGTCAATGTTTATTTCAAATTTGGAAAATTAGTCAAGTAGTTCAACCAAATTGCACGTAGCATACAATAAAATTTGAATAGCTAGACTCAGATAACAGCACCCAAAAAAAAAAAAAAAAAAAAAAAATATTCTCCCACCACATATTGTCAAAAAAACAAAATCCATTTTTTTTTTTATAGTTAATTAGCTAAGGAATTATGTGAGAATAACTTAAATCCAGCCAAGGCCTGAGTTTTTCCAAGCAGAAAATTAGAGAACCAATCAATAAATAACTTGCTAACTGTGGCCTCATTTGATGTTCAACCAATCTTCGTTTCAAATAATTTGGAAAGTTCATTTCAAATTTGGAAAGTAGTTCTACCAAATTCAATAGAATTTGAATAACTAGACTCAGATAACTCAACCCAACAAATTTTAAATATAAGTTACAATTTAGTCCTTAAACTTAATTTATAACAATTTAGTCTTTTTGCTTTCAAATTTGCTATAGTTTAGCTCCTAAAGTTTTATTATCTAATAACTTAGGTCTCTATGAAAACCATTTGATTTTTTGTTTTTTATTTTTGAAAATTAAGCTTATAAATACTACTTCCACTTACGGGTTTCTTTGTTTTGTTATCTACTTTTTACATATGTTTTCAAAAACCAATCCAAGTTTTAAAAACTAAAAAAAAGTAGTTTTCAAAAACTTGTTTTTGTTTTTTGAATTTGGCTAAAAATTCAAATCTTTTCTTGAAAAAGATAAAACTCATTTGTAGAGAAATGATGAGAAAACAAACACAATTTTTAAAAACTAAAAACCAAAAACTAAATGGGTTATCAAATGAAACCTTAATGCTTTACTTCAAAAATTTTAGCAAGTAATTTCTACTGTGAAAAATTTCATCAAAATTAAGAGTCAACTTTTATCATGTTACGACTTAATCTTTGAATTTTATAAACACATAAGTAATCTCATTGACTCTTAATTAATAATATTTTTTATGATAGGGAATAAATTGTTATAAATTTTAAAGTTTAGGGACTAAATTTGTTACGAAATCAAGAGTACAAGGACTAAATCATTACGAACTAGAGTTCAGGGACTAATTTGTTACTTTCATGAAAGTTTAGGGACTAAAAGACTTTTTTAAAAACAATATTCTATTATTTAACCTATATTTATTTGAATTTAACAAATTTTGCTACCCCAATAATTAGATTTGGTCTAAAAATTACTCAATTCCTCCCAATTCAATTAATGGGCAAACTTGAATATGACTTAGTTTTTGTTTAATAACCATTCGATTTTTGGTTTTTGAAAATTAAGTTTATAAACACTACTTCCACTTATAGGTTTCTTTGTTTTGTTATCTATTTTTTACACATGTTTTCAAAATTCAAGTTAAGTTTTGGAAACTAAAAAAAGTAGTTTTAAAATTTTTTATTTTAATTTGGCTAAGAATTTAAATGTTTCTTTAAGAAAGATGAAAAGTTTGATAAGAAATAGTTGAGAAAACAAGCACAATTTTAAAAAATTGAAAAAAAAAAAAAAAACAGAGCCTTAACTGATTAAGAACAACAATTTCCCTTGACGGTGAGTGGTTTTGACTTCCCACCCCCTTATTGACCAAAAAAACAATCCAATTCCATCATTTATTGTCAAGTAAATCTTTATAAATTTGTTGCTGGAGTCATTTACACACCCCCAATGGGGATGGTGATAGTGGTTGCTTTGGTCCTTCTTGGCTCTTTCACTGCAGCTACAAATGCATTGTGGCCGTTGAGGCAATGGCGTGTGGACGTTGTTAATGGGTTGATCAATGGACAAGAATTGGTCGTGCATTGCCAATCCAAGGACGATGATTTGGGAGTGCACGACTTAGGCAGTGGAATTAAAGACAACGTTTTGGGAACCACACTGTTCTGGTGTTACATGCGCAAGCCAAACAATGGTTGCACAAAAGATGTGTATTTGGACTGCAAAAGATGATGGGACTTGAAAAATATCCCATTGAATCAAGACGAGCTTCTTCACCATTGGGAAAAATAAAAAGAGGGCATTTGCTACTATTCAAACGTAATTTCAAAATAGAAATAAGACACGTGTAAATGAATTTAATTTGTATTGATTTGAATTTAGTGGAGTACAATTTCTAATTTGTTCTTCTGATTCTTTCTCTTAAATGTACATTTGTCTCAAGGGTTTTGTAGCTTATTCTCGAATGTGAATTTATCTCAAGGGCTTTGCAGCTCGTTCTCGATCTTCAAAGTCTTATGGTCTTCAAGACTTTGATTCAGAAAGTGTTTAATCTTCAAGAGCTTTGGAGTTTTCTAATATTTGTTTCTGAATTCTCTCTAAATTTTCTAGAGTGTTTAATTTCTGAACCCCTCAAATAGAGGGAAAAGCTATTTATAGAGTTTCTCAGGGCCCCAAGTGGGCTTGTGCCCGATTGGCCTTGAGACTAAACTCCTTTGGACTGGGCTTGATTGACGGCCTAACTCTTTGGGTTAGGACTTTGCTAGATTAGGGTCTCCCATTTGAACTTTATCGAAAATTGACCCAAATTTCATATAACTCAATTGTATATATGGATTTTTCATAATTTAATTTAAGAATGCTTGCAAATTTAATTAAACCCGAATTAAATAAATAATTTTGCCACTAACTTTAAGTAATGACATGACAATTTTTGATTGGTTAAAATTTCTATTCCAACAGCAACATCCATAGCATAAAAGTTTGCTTTGAAATTATGAGTTTTTTAATTTCACAGTGCATAAACTTATACTCCAACCTAGACTACAAGAATTCAAACCAACCTCATGTGTATGTTAATTGAAAATTTTCCTAGAAGCTACCCATCAGAGAATTTCTTCGATGGAGCACACACATCTAACTATGGAGTTCTTAATGAATGGATTACTGAACGGAAACTTTCATCTTATTTATTATTATTATTTTTTTGACAGGTTCACCTTATTGTTATAGCTAGGAACACTAAATTTTTTATGTCTTTTTTGACCATGTTGCCTTATACATGTATAGTTTCAATGTAAAGCCTCCTGCATTGTTTTTTCGGTTGACCTTTTTTGTTTTTGGTTAATTTTAGCTAATTTATGCCCTAGATTTGTTGTTATATATTTCTTTTTCTATGATTGGATTAATTAAATTGTTAGATTAAAAGCATTTATTAGGTTTAGATTTTTTAAAAAACTAATAATAATTTAGGTAGATAGATTTGTTAGTTCAAAAATTAAAATTTCCCTTGTCAACTAAAAGATAGAAAGTTATGCTTAATTTTTGTAACGCCCGACTTAATTTTAAAGTTTTAGAAGTGAAAGGAGAGAATGAAAATTGTTTTACAAGTTTTCTTTTAATAATTGTTTTATTAAAAAAAAACTATGTATAATATTATTAATAATAAGGATATATATATATTCTTCTCTCTTATCTCTTCCCTCTCTCCCCTGCTCTCTGACTCTCTCTGTCCTGAAACACCCCCATCCCCGTCTCCCGATCTCCCTCCCTCTCCGTCTCTCTCTCTCTCTCACTTTCTTGGGGTAAGTATCCAACTCTAAAAGTAATTGTACTATAGAATTAGTTTGGTTTAGAAGAGGATTGGAAATTAACTAAGCGTAGAGGCCTAGTAACATATGTTGACTTGTTTTCGTAGGTAAAGCTAACGTCGTTCTAAGAAGAGAAGCTATTCGATCTTGAGTCGATTGAGAGGTAAGTAGCCATTTTGATGTTAGGATTTATGCCCTAAAGCCTCGTAATTAATAATTAATAATAATTTTGACTATTTTATTTGCAATATAATATTATCCATTATATGAAATATCCAAGGTTATTAGTGTAATCTTGAACAGTATGTGATTGACATACAGAAGGATCGTGTACAAGAAATAACCTAAAGAGTCATAGTATATGGATAAGGTTGGGTGTCTTATCCTGGTAACACTATTGATACAGCCTACTTTGTAATAGTTACAAATGATTTGATCCAAATCATTCATGTGGAGACATGTGAGTGGGGGTGATAGGACCAACATAGTTCTATATTTTCATACTTAAATCATGTTAGTTTGGAGGTTTTAATGTAATTAATTGATCATTTTGTAGGGATTTGAGCATAAGGCATGTTCCGAGAGATTCTACGTTGAATCACGATTCCAACGCATCAAATCGGAGGTCATTCAGACACCTAAGCGAAAAGTTATAGCAAAAATAAGCAGTGTTGCGCATTGGGTAGCATCTAGACGCTATCGGCAGTTCCCTGAAGCCTACCTCGATGCTGCGGAGAGCCCCTGTGACGCTGGGAGCTTCTAGACGCTGTCCAGAGCGTCTACACGTTTCGTCGATTCCTATATATAGGTTTTTTCGTCCTCTAGGCCATTTGTCTCCGATTTTCAGCCGTCAAGAGGCCAATTTAGGCTTTCTCCTCTCTGTTTTTCAGTAGTTTAGGATAGATTAGGATTTTTTTTCATCAAACCTCGGTGTCGGGCTACATCATCACGATGAGCGACTAGGGTAAGTGTTCCAATTCATAGGTTGGTGTAGCCAATTGCAATGTTGTGAGGCTTGTATTTTAATGTAGTTTTCTTTCAATTGCAAGCATTCTTTGATTCCCGTGTCAATTTTATAAGTATGTATTTTGATTAAATTGACGCCTTAATCACTCTGCATGTTTTATTGCTAATGATGATCATGATCCGTAATTGTCATGTTGAATGAACCGGTAGCATTAGAATTATCACATGTGTATGTTTTGTGGGTTTCCATATTACATGGCTTGCATGTTTAATTCTAGAAATTAAAGAAGCTTCTTAATTAGGTGAAAGTTGTTTTACCTGATTGGTTGTCTTGGTCGTTCCAAAGTTCGTAATGCCTTTATCTAAATAATTTGAAGCGTTTTGTAAAAATTTGTTTAGGTAATTAGTGTTAACCTTGATGTTTGTTAGAGTTAATGACTTTAGGGAATTTGTTACTTTTGGGGTTTCCTAAAAAGTTGACTAAGTGCTTGCATAATTAAGTTACACATTTTGTGTGCCTATGATCAATTTTGTAATTGGATAAAATCATACCTGTGAATTGGATTTTGGTAAGATTTGATCTATCTCTATCTTTATTGTTTATGTTTCATTTTATTTATAAAAACACAAAACCCCCATTTTTAATTGTTTTCTCCTTTGCAAATTTAACTTGAGAAATTAATATTCGGTTCCCTAAGATCGACCCGGTCCACTCAATGCTACAAGTAGCTTAGGATCGGTTTATAAATTTTAATTTGACGAGCCCTCGACAAGCTCGCTTCAAATTTAGCGCCGTTGCCGGGGAACCACTATTAGTTTCTCTTTGTTAAATTTGATCTAAAAAAAAAATTCTTTCTATTTTTATTTTTGTCTATTCCTGTTCTTACATGGCAGCAAACCCTCAACATTTGGACATTTGATAGAGCTGTGTCGTACGCTGATGAGGTTAGTGAGCTTAAATCTCAAATTTCTGATTTAACCTCCTTAGTTCTTCAAGTGGCAGTAAGGAGACTACAAGCAGTGGAGACATGTAAAATTTGTTCATTCCAAGGACACACCACTGAAGCATGTCTTCAGTTGCAGCGAAATTTCATGCATAACTCCTACACTATGGGAGGATTTCCTGGTCATCAAATGAACCACGAGCCTTACAGTTCCTATCTTGAATGGGATCAATCTAGATTTGGCTATGGATACCAAGAGGAGCAGCCGAACTAGTACTATCAAACTTCAGACTCAGTTGGAAATATTCAGTTTCAAGAGGAAACGCGAGCTGGGATGCGAAACCTTGGTGATCAAATTACTCAGCTAGCTGATTCAGTGAGGAGACTGGAGAGTGTACAGAAGCAACACTCTTTTGACACCATTGAGGAAAGATTTTGTGCGAAAATCGACATAAACAGTGACGAGGAAGTTTTGAATTTCGAGCCATGCCAAGATCAGGTAATTTGTGAGGTTAAGGAGGAGTCAAAGTTTACACCCGACGAGGAGATTCAGGTGATAGAGTTGGAGGCTGAAAAGCTTTCACCTGTTCTATTCCCTTGCATCTCTCTTGATTTTGAATTGTCTTTTCTTTATTCTCACGAGTTTGTAGAGTCCTTTATTTCTTTTGAATCTATTGGGTCAGTTGAGTCTTACTTTTTGCCTTTCATTCCTTATATAAAAAATAGAAAAAATAATGATCTGTCTGGTACCCTTGAGAAACAAGAAAGCCTTCTAAACTTGAAAGGTTACATTGATTCAAGTAAGAAGGGACCGAAGAAAGTAGAAGAATTTTACGTACCTTGACACGCGCCACACGGCAAGTCGAGCAATCGACTATAAAAATTTGCGCTTCCTGGAGGCAGCCAGACTTGAAAATTTAGTTGCTTTCCTTTATTGCTTTCTATTTTTGTTTTTTCTAGCTTAGTCTGTTTTGCTTTGTTTTGTAGGTAACAAATTGACCTTTGAGCAGAAGAATTATCATTCTTGGAGGTTTCTGCCGCGCCACAACCCACTTACGTACTAAGTTTTCATGGGAGGTTTTCTATTCCCCTTTCTTTTTGTCCTTTCATTTTCAATGATTTTTGTACATTGAGGACAATGTAGAATTTAGGTTGGGGGTGGAGGTTATTATTGTGCTTTGATGACATGTTTAGCATGATTGGTTGAGTCCTTGAGCATCTGAGCTCGGACCTATTTTTAGGATTGATAGTTGTGCTTATATGTTGTCCTTGAGCACCTGATCTCGGACGGTTGATCAATTATGTTAAACATGATTCTTGTGTGATTTTTTTTTTTTAAAATTTGTATGAATTATGAGCTTGAATGCTTGATGATGTGTTGGCTTGTTGCTTGATGAGGACAATTGATGACATGCATGGTATGTTGCTGTAATTGCATTAGCTGAAGTATATGAATGCTATCCTGCTTTGAGTCTTTTTGTGCCTAACTCTCAAAATTTTCTAGTCTTTCCTGTACGATCTAAACACGTTAGCCTTTCCTTTAGTAGTCTTGAAGGCTTAGGGTGGGATTATAGAGCTTGTATGTCTATTGTCACCCCGATAGGTGTAGGGCTAGTTGTTGAGTGGAAAGATTGATAGCTTGTAATACGTTGCTTAAGAGAAGTAAAAATGTGATTTGCCTAGAAAAAGAAAGAAAGAAAGAAGGAAAGTGTGCTTGAAAAGAAGATCATTCTTGAAAAAAAAAAGGAAAGAAAAAGAAGAAAATAAAATAAGCTTGTAATGAGTTTAGTGAATCAAGGAGTAAAAAGAGCTACCCTTGTTGTGATCAGTTAGGCCATCCATTGAGTGAGTGCTCTGGATACGGGTCCCTGCAACAGATGTGTGAAAGCTAGTGCCCTTTGGTTTTAAAGTGATACAAGTTTATCCCGCGGATTTGAGTTCAGGCACCTAGTAACCTATTACTTGTTTGATGGTTTGGAAGCTTGGTAGCTAGTCCTAGTGCCAATGTAGGGGGGAGATGGATTGAGAGCCTTATAGACCTTCTCCAGGCTTGCAGAGACTACTTTACGAGGCCACACACACATGTGGGAAGGAATAGAAAGAATTTTTAAAAGTGTCTCAAAACATGGATACTGTATGTTGATTATCTTTTGTAGTTATTGCAATATTCCTAAGTATTGAAATTATAGTCTCGTGCATGTAATCATTCATTCATATTTTTATTATTTTTGTTTGGGTCTTGCTTGAGGACTAGCAAGATTTAGGCTGAGGGTTATTTGATAAGACCAACATAGTTCTATATTTTCATACATAAATCATGTTAGTTTTGAGGTTTTAATGTAATTAATTGATCATTTTGTAGGGATTTGAGCATAAGGAACGTTCCGAGAGATTCTACTTTGAATCACGATTCCAATGCATCAAAACGGAGGTCATTCGGACACCTGAGCGAAAAGTTAGAGCAAAAATAAACAGTGCTGCACGTTGGGTAGCGTCTAGACGATGTCCAGAGCGTCTAGACGCTATCGGCAGTTCCCTGAAGCCTACCTCGACGCTGCGGAGAGCCCCTGTGACGCTGGGAGCTTCTAGACGCTGTCTAGAGCGTCTAGACTCTCCGTCGATTCCTATATATAGGTTTTTTCGTCCTCTAGGTCATTTGTCTCCGATTTTCAGCCGTCAAGAGACCAATTTAGGCTTTCTCCTATCTGTTTTTCAGTAGTTTAGGATAGATTAGGAGTTTTTTTTTCATCAAACATCGATGTCGGGCTACATCATCACGATGAGCGGCTAGGGTAAGTGTTCCAATTCATAGGTTGGTGTAGCCAATTGCAATGTTGTGAGACTTGTATTTTAATGTAGTTTTCTTTCAATTGCAAGTATTCTTTGATTCCCGTGTCATCTTTATAAGTATGTATTTTGATTAAATTGAAGCCTTAATTACACTGCATATTTTATTGCTAATCATGATCATGATCCGTAATTGTCATGTTGAATGAACCGGTAGCATTAGGATTATCACATGTGTATGTTTTGTGGGTTTCCATATTACATGGCTTGCATGTTTAGTTTATAATTAGATTATAAATAGATTGTTCATTAGAGGATCAGTGATACTTAAGGTGCAAGATGTAATTATAGGGGTAAAACAGACTTTTGACCCAGCTATAATTACGAACAACTCGTGAAGGATCGACTTGCATGTAATGATTATATCTATGGACACAACTTGTCCTACAGTGCATAAAAGTGCAACTCTAGGTCTATAGTGGAGTGACCTAGAGTTAATGAATGAAAATTAATTAATTAATTTTGTATCATTGGATCTTATAATTTTTAGGTCCATAAGGTCCCTTCGCTAGCTCAAAGTAACACTAAAAAGATCAATTTAGTTGAAAGAAAAATTTGAAATGATTAAATTAATTTTTAATTTGAAATGTTCAAATTAATATTTAATATATTAGATATATTAAATATAAAAGAGGAAAATATATTTATTGTATTTGATACATTAAATATTAAAATAATTAATGTATATTAGATACATTATATAAAAGATATTTATTAAATTTGAATTGGATTCAAATTAGGAAATAAATGTTGTAGGAGAATTTTAAACGGTTTGAATAAGATTCAAATTGATTAGATAAATGTATTTTAATATATTAGATATTAAAATATATCATTTAATTATTTTCCCTAGACCACTATAAATAGGACCCTAGGGGTGAGCCATTGTGCATTCTACACAACACACATCTCCTTAATAGAGAGAATTAGAGAATTCTCCCTAGACCTCTTCCTCTTTAATCCCTTGTGGATTTTCTTTCAAGAGGCTCCCACAAGCCTTGGTTCTGTGTTGGAGTCATAGCCATGAAGACTTTGTGGAAGAGATAAAGACCCATCAGAAGAATCTCCATATTTGGAAGGTATTTATTGCTTAACCATTGTATTTTAGTTTAATTCTAAATAAATCAAAGACGATTCCTATGCTTTCGCTGTAGGTTTAATTCGATTATTCCCTTCATTTGAATTGCCTGCTATGGTCTTGTGTACAAAGAATGCATATGGTGCGTGTTTTGCGTGAAATGTTGAGAAGCGAGTCTGTGTGAATGTCGGTGATTTATGTCCTTGTTTGAATATGAATGAGACTTTGGTGAAATGGGGGTTCATTTGAACCTATACCTGAGCCGTGACTACTTAAATGTGTATGATGTTGAATTTATATCTTTGGTTTTGCTTATGAACTTTGGTTCAGGAAGTGGGTGTGGTTTGAACACGGTAAGTGGTTTGGCATTGTGAGATATCTTGGAATTTTCAAGAGTATTGTGAATGAACAAAAGCCTGTCAAACTAGGGTCACTTACCTTATTCTTTTTCCTCATGTGAGCATGTATTCCTAGGAAGTTGTCCTAGAGTGATGAGCGTGGGGGTTGTGGTGCCTTTATCAAGAGATGCTAGCTTAGGGGGCGATTCCCTCAGAGTGATGAGCGTGAGGGTTGTGGTGCCTTCACCGAGAGATGCTAGCTTAGGGGGAGATTCCCCCAGAGTGATGAGCGTGAGGGTTGTGATGCATTCATAGAGTGATGCTAGCTTAGGGGGCGATTCTCCCAGAGTGATGAGCGTGAGGGTTGTGATGCCTTCACCGAGTGATGCTAGCTTAGGGGGTTAGAGTAATATTTCTAGACAATAGTTTTTAGAGTTTTTAAAGTTTTTCTATCTTTTTCTTTACTTTTCTTTTGGCACTATATTGAACCAATGACGAACCTTGACTACATCATCACGATGAGCAGCTAAGGTAAGTGTTCCAATTCATAGGTCGGTTGCAACAAATTACAATGTTGTGAGGCTCAAACTTTAATTTAGTTTTCTTGTAATTGCAAGTATTCTTTGATTCCTATGTTTATTTTATGAGCATGTATTTTTGATTGAATTGACGCCTCAATCACTTTATATGTTTGATTGCTAGTCATGATGCACGATCCGTAATTTTCATGTTGATTGAACCTTGTAGCGCTAGGATTATTACATGTGTGTGTATTTTGGGTTTCCATAATTTCATAGCTTGCATGTTTAATTATAGGAATTAAAGGAACATCTTGATTAGATTAAAGTTATTTTATCAATTGGCTATCTTAGTCTTTCCAAAGCACTTAATGCTTTTATCTAAATAATTTGGAACATTTTCGTCAAAATTGTTTAGGTAATCAGCATTAACTTTGACCTTTGTTAGAGTTAATGACTTTAGGGAATTTGTTACTTTTTGGGGTTACCTAATAAGTTGACTAAGTGCTTGCATAATTAAGTTAAAACGTTTTGTGTGCCTATGATCAATTTTGCAATTGGATAAAATCGTGCCTTTGAATAGGAATTTGGTAAGATTTGATCTATCTTTATTTTTATTTTCTTATATTTTATTTTATTTGCAAAAACTCAAAACCCCCATTTTTATTTGTTTTCTCCTTTGCAAATTTAACTTAAGAAATTAATATTCGGTTCCCTGAGATCGACCCAGTCCACTCAATGCTGCAAGTAGCTTAGGATCGATTTATAAATTGTAATTTGACGAGCCCTATACAAGCTCGCATCAAATTTGGTACCGTTGCTGGGGAACCACTATTAGTTTCTCTTTGCTGGGGAGAATTTTTTTTATTATTTTTTTAGAGCAAATTTAACAAAGAGAAACTAATAGTGATTCTACAATAAGATGTATCTCCGGCCAAGTTAGAGTCACAAAACGCACTAATGAACAAATCTCCATGCTGAAACATAATATCAAGATGCCTGGATCTACAAAGGTAACATAAGATACGCTTGACAACAGAAAAATGTATGATTGTCAAACAATGCATGAACTCACTTACTCGATTAATTGCAAAGGCGGTGTTAGGTCTAGTAAATGTGAGATATTGCAAGGAACCAACCAGTTGTCGAAAGAGTGTTGCATTGTTAAATTTAATATCAACTAATAATTATTTTCTTACTTGTAGGAATGTATAATTTGTAAGTCTTGTAGTTCTCATTGTATCCAACAAAAATATATTTTTCTGACTTGTCAATTAGCTTTTACCTCTTTCCTCATCAAATATTTGAGAATAAATAATGCAACCAAATATTCATAGATGATCAATAGTTTTCTTTAATCCACTCCATGTTTCTTGAGGAGTAAGGCATTGAACACTTTTAGTTGAAACCTAATTCAAGAGATAGTAGCACATGTACTCATTGCATCTGTCCAACATTCATTTGGAAGTTTCTTAGCCTTCAACATATCTGTACTGTTTCTCTTTGCAACTCTATTATGTTGTATAACTTTTCAAACATGCTTCTTGTGCTTGATTTTGTTTTTCCTTCAATAAATCTTCAAAAGCAATATATTCATGCATCTTCTCAATTAGAATGCAACATTTCTAGCTTCAAGTTGCTTTCATTTTCAACCATTGCTCTAAATATCTTAATGCAAAACTCTTTTATTTTAGCATGTAAATTTGAGGAAATAATAATTTTATCCAAGTGTAGTAGTTTGCATGGGTCCACATAAACCAGTATGGACTAGCTCAAGAGTTTTTGATGCTCTCCAAGAACCTCCTATCAGAAATGGATTCTATTGATACGTTACCAAAATACATGCTTTACAAAGTTTATCTTCCTTTTTAATATTTGGTATTCTCTCACTATGTTGTTGACACATATTGGACAAGGTGTCAAAACTCAGGTGTCTATATCAACAAGGTTTAAAATGTCGATGCTGACAGAAATGTCGAAGTCTAAATTTTATGTAAATGTCGATGTTGATAGATATTTCTGGAAAATTTTTAAAAATAAAAGATTCAAAAAAAATATTTAAATTAATAAATAGACATTTTACACTTTTTAAATGAGTTAAAATCTGTTACAATATTATATTCACATTAAGTTACATTTTCTTGCTATTTTTTTTAATATTTCATCAATTTTATACGGTATAGTGGAAATGTCAATTCTCCCTTATGTCGATGTCGAACCTATGGACATGTGGAAATATCGATGGAAATGTCGACATGTCGACGGAAATTTAATACCATGCATATCAATAATGTCAATGCTAAAAAGTATCTTTTACCAATGTCTCAAAACAAAGAAGCTTTTCATAGCATATTTTGATTGGAAACATCTTGTTGTAAGTTATATGTACCTTTGTTATGAAACCTCCATTCTTGGTTCGAATCTCACATATACTACCTTTAATGATAATTGAAGGGAATAATTGAATTAAACCCACAGCAAAAACGTTGGAATCGACTTTAATTTTATTTTAGAATTAAACAAAAAATATTTTGAGCTAAGCAAAACATACCTTTGAGATAAATATGGAGATATTTCAGGCGGGTCTTTAATCTTCTTGCTCCAACTCCAACAAGGTTGAAACTCCAATTCCATAAAACCTACTTGCTATGACTCGAACACAGGATCAAGACTTGTGGGAGCTTATTAAAAGAAAAGGAGAGATGAGAGGTTTAGAGATAATTCTACAATTCTCTGTAGAGGAGATGTGTTTCTTATGAAGAATACACACAATGACTCACCCCTAAGGTCCTATTTATAGTGGCTGAGGAAAAATAATTAAATAATATATTTTAATATCTAATATATGATAAAAAGCTTGCCGAATGCTCTATCAAATACAATTTATAATTATCGATCTAAAATTAACTACTTGTAGTAATTAATAGTGGACCGAGTCAAACCACATGGAAACGAACTAAAATTAATTTTTATTAATTGGTTTTCCTATTGACATGGACAAGGGGGGATTTAAATATGAAAGAGACAAAAAACTAAACGAAAAGCAAATAAAGATAGGATCTTGATAAAGAGCTTGTCGAAGACTCTATCAAATAAAATTGTTAACCATACCTTTACAATTTGCAGTAGTAATGGCCAAGGTCGATCTCAGAGATTGGATTTCTTAGCTTAATTAAGTACTACAATTACCAATGCTCAATTTTATCTAGAGACCCCAGATTTAAGAGATAGATAACAAACTAAACTAATCTATGTATTTACAGTGTTGGAGACATTTAGAGGGAACCCTTTTTTTAAACATTGATTTTTTTTCCAATTAAATCTAAGTTAACTCAGTTACAAGATTAGTCAAACGCTCAACTCTTATAAGCCAAGAAATTGCAGATACATTCAATTGGCTTTCTCAAGCCCAACTAAATTTCATGCTTAATTATTAAATTAACTTTCCAGACTAAATTTCATAATTAAACATGGCATTGCAAGATTTCTTTGACAACTTCTATTAGAAAACAGTTCATTCCCATGCTCACGATTACTAATAGTTATGCATGCAAATCTAGATTCAAATTTTACTCTCCCAAGCTATAATTCAAATCATACATAATTGACTCCTGGCCAAAGAATTAATCAAACGATGAACATGCATGAGTAAGAACTGAAATTTATAAATGTCGAACTAAAATTAACTATCTATCACAATCAAGTTTAAACACATGAGTCTAATCCTTAAAAATCCATAATTACAATGCTAAACTCATACGAAAGTCTGAAAATCAAAACTACAAATTAAATAGGAGAAGAGAAAGAACTCTTTGACGGGTGCCAAACTCATTCTCATCGTTAAACACCACGATCTCGAGCATTGAATGTCTTCCTCGGTCTCAAGAGTGCTTCCTTGGTCCCAAATATGAGGTAGAATTCGACTTTAGACTGGTCCCTCTCCAAATGGTCCCCTAAAATCGAAGCCATAATGTTATATTTATAATCCTTGGGACAGCATCTCGATGCTGTGATCTAATTCGCAGATTAAAGATGGAAAATCAGGGTAGCGTTGACGTTGTACGCAGCGTCTCAACACTACGAATAGAAATCTTCTAGCGCGCGCGTTTCTGGCGTCGAGATGCTATAAAGTAGCATATCGACGCTACTTCTGCAGGAAATCTAATTTGGATAGCTGCACCTATAGCGTTGAGATGCTATGGACAGCATCTCAACGCTATCCTCTCGGGTCATGAAGCTTTATCTTGTTCTCTTTTCAATTCCAAACCTCAAAATCATGCCTTTAAATATCGTCCTCATAAGCTCTATCTCGCCATGTTTGCTCGAATCCTACAAAATAAATAAATAAATGCATGAAAGCTCAATCTAAACATACAAAACTAACACAAATCTTAGCCTAGAAATAACACACTTTTGAGCGCTATCAGATCTCACCTAGGTACCAATTTGAAAGGGGTCGCGTCGGGGGAATGTAAGAATGTCAATAATAGGTTATCTTAAGATGAATTTCTTGCTTTGAATGCACCAACAAGCCCAATGGAACGCCCTGGTGAGCTTCTAAAAATTCCTAGTGTAGTTTAATTAATCAAGAAGCCAATTAAACCCAAAACTAATCCTAAACTAGGGACGATACTAACCCGAGCCACAAGTCGCAGCATGCCATGCTCAAGAATAATCGTTTAAGCTGTAGGAATTTACTAGATTTAGTGGGATGCTCAAACTAATCCTAACCCTTACACTTTTTTACTTCTTTAGAACTAGATTCCTTAAGTCGTTCATGACAGCATTAAGCTCACAAACTCATCGAACCTAAGTCCTATTGCTACTCAAATTAAGCGCTCTCTCGATATGTTCAAACGAACTCAAGATTACACATAGCTAGGCTAAGCATGCTCGACACGTATAGGGGTGTCAGGCCTACATACGAATATGCTTAGGAATGAAAACAAAGAAGCAAAAGACATTTATTACAGGAAATTGAATGCATTATGTACAAAACATCATGGCGTTACATTGAAAATCCCAACGATCTCCTATGAAACGACACTTTTGCTCAACTTGAGACCAAAATCTTGACAAACGAACCCATAGATCGATCAAAAACTCCTAAACTAGCCTAAAACTAAGAAAAATAGTAAAGAATAAAGGGAGAGAACCCATGGCGGTTGTACAAAATGAGGCTTAATGACCTAAAAGGAGAAAATTTCCTTTTATAAAAGTCGTGGTAACGCCTCAACGCTACAAGCAGCGTCTCGATGCTGCCCTTAATTGGAAAAGCGTCGAAGGGGGCTCGCAGCATTGTCAACCTGCGCTTACTATTCAAGCATCTTGATGCTTGGGATAACGTCTCGACGCTATCCTACATCCCCTCGTTCTGGACTTGACACTGTCATGCATTTGAGACTGCTACCTTGTAGTGTCGAGCAAGGCCTCCGTCTGGCACTTCGACACTTCACTCTGGGGCAACTTGGTCATTTTGCTTCAAATTACTCCGTCTGGCGTTTTAATCCTGATTGGATGCAACTGCTTCAAATTACACTTCTTGCTCAAATACCTACAAAATAAACAAATAAACATATAAATTCTAATAAACTAACACGATTTAGGCATAATAAATTAGGACTATTTAGGTCCTATCAATATATTAAAATATATTTATCTAACCAATTTGAATATTATTCAAACCTTTTAAAATTCTCTTACGACATCTATTTCCTAATTTGAATCTAATTCATATTTAATAAATATCTTTTCTTTAATGTATCTTAATACATTAATAATTTCTTTGATATTTAATGTATCATATACATTAAATATATTTTCCCTCATTTAATATATCAAATATATTAATTTTGAATTTGAACATTTCAAATTTTTCTCTCAACGAATTTGATCCCTATTTGTTCATTTGAGCCAGCAAAGGGACCTTATGAACCTACAGATTATAAACTCCAATGATACAAAATTAATTAATTAAACTCTTTAATTAATCAATTTTCATTCATTAACTTTAAGGTCACTCCACTATAAACCTAGCGTTGCACTCTTATGCACTATAGGACAAGTTATGTCCATGAATATAACAACTACATGCAAGTTGATCTTTCACGAGTTGTTCTTAATTACAGCTGGGTCAAAAGTCCGTTTTACCCCTATAATTACATCTTGCACCTTAAGTACCACCGATTCTCTAATGAATAATTTGTTTATGATCCAACCATAAACTACGTCCCTCTCGGGCAAGTGAAAGGGTGGGCTCCATTGCTCAAGTCCCGAAATCAGCACTTAAGGGAACTACTCATCTACCTACCTTATAAAGGAATGAGTGAATTCCATCTTGTGAGATTATGTTCCCAACTCCTTATTTGGTCAAGTCCCCAAAATGGTAGACTTATTGAATCGACTTCAAAAGCCACTCTCAACCATGCAAATCAAAGGACAAGCCTTCACAGGCAGGAGTTCATAACTCACTCATGATTAAGATCGAGTCGCATATGATCATCTTGATGAAATATTAATCTTCTCAATTAATGGATTTATAAAGATTAAATATTTCGTGGTTCAGTCTTATACAAAATCATTGTATAAGATACCCCTACTCACATGTTTCCACATGAATGATTTGGATTAAATCATTTGTAACTATTACAAAGTGAGCCGTATCAATAGTGTTACTAGGATAAGACACCCAACCTTATCCATATACTATGACTCTTTAAGTTATTTCTTGAACATGATCCTTTTGTATGTCAACCACATACTGTTCAAGATTACACTAATAACCATAGATTTTTCATATAATGGATAATATTATATTGCAAATAAAATAATCAAAATTATTATTAATTGTTAAATAAATCATTAATTACGAGACTTTAGGGCATAAATCTCAATAATAACATCATGCCATTTCTAACAACTTTTAGAGCTTGTGTTTGAAACTCGGTACATAATACACACTAAATAAGTCTTTTTGCTCAATTCTTCGTCTTGACAAGAATATCTCTTTTTCCTTTGACTTTGAGCTTCATGTTAATTATTGTCTGTCTTCATTTTAATTTGAAAATATTCATCTAATGTTACAAAAAAAAATTTCCTTCCTATCATGTGGTTACTGAAACCATTGCTATTATAATGTGCAGCTCGCATCTTTTTAAGGATCTTTTCAACCACTCTTTGATTTTCAAGTTCTTTTCCATTTGATCTCAATTGACTAAAAGTGGAGAGAATACAACTAAAAAATTTTCAATTATTTTCACATTTTTCATCATAATGGTATCAAATTTAGCTCTAAGTGCTAGCAATTTTAGTAGTTTTATCTTTTCTTCTCAATCATGCTAATTTTGTAATACATCTCATGCTGCCTTAATAGTTGAAGTTTTTAAAATTCTTTCAAATTGTCTTTCTTTTATCCATAGCTTCGTAGATAAAAAAATAAACACCTTTTTAATTTGTCTTTCTTCCTAGCATCTTTCAAATCATTGAGTTGTTATTAAGAAAGACCTTCTCACATCTTAGCTCCAAAATGTCCTTTATAAAAAATGTCTCAAAGATCTTGAGATCCATAAAACACTTTCATTTGTTGCTCCATCATCTATATTCTTTCTTTCTAAATGAAGATTGAGGCTGCAACATGTTGTTAGATGACATCTTTTACCTTTCCTGTAATACTAATTTGTTGGAAGTGTAGATGAGTCCATGATAAAATTCACTCTAAATCTCACAATCTTAAAGAGAATAAACTTTTTCTCCTACAAAACTCATGAACACACCATAGAAGAAAATTGTTCTCTTTTGAAATTGGTTTGCTTGAACTTGAATTGTTTGGCTACAATTGAGAAAAGTGATTTTTTTATACACTATCCCAAAAGACACAATATAAATTAGTATACCTATACATACCATTCGTCTATTTACCATAACTTCTATATACCTACAAATTCATGTATCTTGAAATTCACTAAATAATGTACTAAGAAATGTATCTAGAAATGTATCCATCCATCCATCTAGCTTAATTTTAACGAAGTTTTCCATCCTTTACAAAATTCATTTAATTATTTGTTAGAATTAATTAAAAATTAGCATAGTGGGTGATAGCACTAATTTAGTGCTATAATCTAGCCTTAATTGTTATCTAGTTTTGGTATAAATGTAAGTTTTTATGTGGATATTTCGTGTATTTTAGGAAACTGAGCAATTAGAAGCAGATTTGACAAATTCGGAGTTTGTATGGCTTATAGAGCTTAATTGGATCAATTTTGGAGGCTAAGTATGGAGAATGGAGTTGCACTAGCTGTTGGAGCCGAGATGATAGTGTCGAGACGCTGAAAATGATGTTAAGACGCTATAGTTGATGGTGCAAATTTGAGAGCTAGTGTCGAGACGCTGTCTTGTGGCATCTAGACGCTAGAAAGGCACGTGAACGTTCTCCATTTGAAGCGCTGTGATGTTGGACTGATAGCACACGTTTGTAATCTATTTTTATAGTTTAACTATTGCTATTTTTGATGTTTTATTGGGTATTTTCACGTCGTATTTGTTTATTTTGCAGGTATTAAGCATTTGGAAGAGAAATCATAGATGAAGACAATCACAGGACAAAAATGAGGCAAAATTGGGCAAGAATTGGAAAACTAAGAGAAATGAAGAAGAAAAGGCACTAGTGAGATCTGAGGGGGCAGCGTTGAGACGATGTCCAACAGCGTCTCAACGCTGCCATGATGTAGCCAGGCATGCTATGAAGACAGCGTTGAGACGTTGTCCTCAACGTCTCAACGCTGAAGGGGACTGCGCGCTTATTTTTTCGTCCGTAGCATTGAGACGCTGTCCACAGCACAACGTCTCAACGCTACCCGATTTCCCTTAATTAATTCGTGCATTAGGGCACAACATCTCAACGCTGTCCCGAGTTTATAAATTTGGGATTTTGATGCGATTTGGAGGAGGCCAATTGGGAGAAACTTAGCTACTTTCGAAAATTGAGTTTGAGGACAGTGAGAGTAGATCCTGTGGAGCACATGTAAGAGTTTTAACGTTCAAGATCGTGATATTACAATGGGGACGAGGCTCACACGACGCATTAGTTCTATCTCAAACCCTTTACTTAATATTTTTGTTGGTTTTGTATGCAATTTTAGAAGTGTTATAGTGACCATGAGTAGCTAACTTTGTTTCCTTAGGGCTAGATGGAGCCGTTGGGCCGAACAATTTGTTGATGTGACTGATTTGAACTATTGTATTTCTTCCTATTCATGCAATTGTTTTATTAATGCTTATGAACTCTTGATCAAAGTTTATTTGCCCTCATTGATCTGAATTTATGCTTGAAAAAGATTAATTTAGATTTAACTTCGATTGCATGACTAGTAGTTATTGTAGCATGAAAGTGACTAGAGTTCTACTAGAAATCATTAAAGAATTTGTTCTTAATGTTGTGCACTCTTATTAAAGGCTAGATAGATATATTAGTCTTATAAATCGTGCATGAGATTCAATTGTCTTGATAGGGCCAGTTGTTATTTGAACTTCTTAATTTTTGGCATGGAAATACATTAGTTCATCTTTCATTCAATTAAATTGTTAGCTCGATAGGTGAAGTCTAGTCCTTAAGATTTTCTGTCTCTTGATTGTCTCAATTTTATCTTGTTTCACTTTCACATATTTTAACTCACCATTTGATTTTTATCTCTAAATAAAATTGGAGGGTTAAATTCATGGTAATCAATTGAATTAAATAACTCAATCCTGTGGACGACACTTGTACTCTATCTCACTATATTAAAACTTGACCCGTGCACTTGCGGTTTTGCAAATTTAATCCAACATGGAGGCTGAGGGCACGTGCGTTATTGAAGTAGTGCGTTTTGCCTCTAGCGTCTAACCTATGTGTCAATTCCTGCTATAAAATCATCATTTTGAGATCGAATTTGTGTAGACCATTTTAGAATTTTAGCCCAGTTTTGCGATAACTTACCCTCTTGGAACATGTGGAGGATATTTGGGAGTGTTCGGGAGCGGATTTCGAGGCTCGAGAGCTTGAATTTTGTGGTGAGAGTTAGGAATTCGGCGACAACGGGTTTTGTATCTATTTTCATTCTCTTTTTTGTAGTTCCTAGGCTTGTAACGATAGGCTTAGTACATTGTTATGTATTGATTATGGGTTGAATTTAGTTGTTTAGGGGTTAGAGCAAAAATAGGTATTCAAATATGGTGTAATTTGGTACTTTTGTCAATTAATACTCTTGTTTGAATTCATTTAGTTGGATTGTGTATAATGCTTCTAATTAACTGGCCATTAATTAGTCGATCTCAGTCCTAATTTGACCTCGAAAGATAGAAATTAGGTTAGAATTAATCCAATTAACATCTTGATTTTGCCGAAGTGACATAGGATTAACAAATGACGGGTAAGACTTAATATGAGCAGGATGAAGTTTAATTAATTAATCAATTAATGCTAAGGACTCTTAGGTGAGTGATTAATTAAGCGTGTTCGAATGAGACCGACAAGAGATTTCAACCGGTTTAACTCTAGGCTTATGAAATTGGCAAGTTTCAATTAATTGGCATGTTCGGTTTTCCATAATTGCAACCACTACAAGAATCTACCCTTTTATCAATGCTTTTTTTCCCGATGCTCTTTAAAACGATTGGAAAAAATAGGAAATACCGACGGTATCATGCACCATCGCCCAATACTGTCAAAATGGCCGATGGTTCAACAAACTATCGGCCATTTGTATAAAAAAGTCGACGGTTTGCTAAATCGTCAGTGATTACTGTTAAAATGGATGACAGTTAGCTGAACCGTAGGAAAATTATATACAAATGGCCGATGGTTCACTGAACTGTCAGCCATTACTGTCAAAAAGGCCAACAGTTCATCGAACCATCGACCATTTGTAAAAAAAAAAAAAAAAAAAACTGACTGTTCAGAGAACCGTTGGTCATTATTGTCAAAAAGGCCGACGGTTTAGCGAACCGTCGACCATTTGTAAAAAAAAACAAACGGCTCACTGAACCGTTGGCTATTTATATACAAAAAGCCTACAGTTCAATGAACCTTCGATGAATTGGAGAAAAAACCGACGGTTCGATGAACCGTCAATTTTGATAAGCGTGAACCGCCGACGATTTTCTTGATTAGTCGGCAGTTCAGTTTTAAAGGGGCTCTTCTTTTCGAAGAGCCCTCATTTTTCCCCCTTTTTTTTTTTCTTTTCCCCCCGTTTTCTCTCATCCCTTTCTCCCATTTTCTCTCATCACTTTCCCTACCACTTACCGCCACCCCCCACCCACCCTGCTGCCCCCACCACCGCGACCCACCCCAACCTAATTTGTGCTCGATCTCCTAAACACCCCTTAAATTGTTGTCTCCATCATGTTTTAAATTGCTTCTAGAATAGACTTTAATTTCAAGTATCTTTTTACCTTAGTTTGTGCCCTAAATAATTCTGATCACAATTATTCTTAATAATTAGTTAATTCAAAAGAGCTTCAATTTTGCTTCCTCGTGGGATATGATACTCGGCACTCTTGTGTCATTTTATTATTACTTCAATCACGCGCGCATGCATGCAATCGATGAAACAGTAGGAATAATTTATTATTTATTAGTTTAAAAACACGTTTGATCTTTTACTTTTATGAAATAACAATTTAGTTTAACAGTATGTACCAGATTAGTCTCTAAAATTTATTTTTTGTTAAGTGTATCAAGATTCAATCTATGTAGTCTAAAAGTTGTAACAATTTAATTTCTATCATCAGAAATTTTGTCGAGGTGAAATATCTATCTTTAGTATGTGATGATTTAGTTATGTAGTCTAAAAACACATTTAGTACTCCTCCCTGAGTAATGGTTAGATTTGCATATTAAAGTTAATTGGACTTACTCATTATTACAAACGACTAAAATTAAAAAACTAAGTCCTCGTTTGATAACCATTTTTTTTTTTTTATTTTCTGTAACATTATAATTATTCCCTCACAATTTTTTGGGTAATTTTTTCACATTCCTTATAAACACATTGGAACTCTAAGTCAAATTTCAAAAACAAATTCAAATTTTTAAAAACTTTTTTTTTTCAGTTTTCAAAATTTGGCTTAATTTTTTAAAACATTTTTTAAAAAATGGGTAATAAACCAAGAAAACTAGAGGTGGAAGTATTGTTTATAAGTTTAGTTTTCAAAAAAATAAAACAAAAAACAAAATGGTTATTAAATGGGGTCTAAATTGTTAATTTAGTCAAGATACAAATATCAAATATGTTTTTAAAAACCAATTTTATAACTGAATAAAACACACCATTAATTAATTGTATTACTTAAAAAAAGCAATTTGTTATAACATTGCCTTGTACGGAATACATTTTCCATAAATACTTAAATATCCATGCCTTCCACATCCCTATTTATAAGCCAACCACATAATTTCCCAAGTACAAACTTATCACTTAGAAATGGAAGTGAAATACATGAAGATCAAGCACTTTCTAGTTCTCTTGGTTGTCTTTTCATTGGCCATGATTGAGCCAATGGAGGCTGCCGCTCTGACCCCATGGAAAATCCACGTGGTGAATGGGCTAAACAATGGCCAAATGCTTCTTGTTCACTGCAAATCCAAAGACAATGATTTAGGCGAACACAACATCAGCAGTGGAGCTGAATTCAACTGGTCTTTCAGAGTAAACTTTTGGAACTCAACGTTGTTTTGGTGTTACTTACGAAAGCCAAATGGACAATCAAAGTCATTCGAGGCCTTTTGGGTTGAAAAAGAATCGATTTGGCTCTATTACAGATGCTTAGATTCCGATTGCATTTGGACTGCAAAAGATGATGGAATTTACCTTAGAAACAACCCTGAAAAAAGAGATTTTTTGGTTCATAAGTGGGAATGATATATGCACCAAAATAAGGGTTACTAGGTTGGATGTTGGACTATGAAAGTTGTTGTTCAGCTATGTCTCACAGTTTTTTTTTTTTTTTTAAAATATAGCACATCCATTTGTGTTTTGTTTCTTCTTTGCCAAATGATATGAATCTAATCTCTCTTTTTTTTTTAGAGATAAAAGCTAATCTCTCTTTGTGGTAACGAATATTAGATTCTGGATGAAAAGTATGAATATTAAAGAATGGGCTAAATATATAATTTGGCCTTATTGTTTGTTTCTTCTTCTTCTTCTTTTAAATATTTTCTGTCCTTTTATGTTTCATTGTGTTAAAATGTTCAGTTAAGTCTTTATTGTTATAAGTATATTCAAAATTTAAATTAAAGATGAAAATAAAAACCCTTATAACATTTTAATATTGGTTAAATTTTAACTAAAAATTGTTACCGAGCATAGCTCAACTGGTTAAAGCATATACCCTCCACCAAAAAGTATGAGGTTCAAATTTTCTTACCCCACATATTTTTTAACTCAAAAAAAGGGTTTTCCAATAATATATTATAATGAAATGTGTAAATTTAGGTAAATGAAAAAATATGTGAAATTTTGATAAAGTAGCTAGGTTTTATTGATAGAATGGTTCCTAGAAACTCAACATAATAGTTCTATTTATCCTATTTAAAAAAAAGCACAAGACCAATCTATCGTTATAAGGGATAACCTTTGAACCACAAAATATAGTCTAACAAAATGAACATAAAATTGTTAAGAGATTTTAAAAAAAAAAAAAAAGAAATTAAGATACCTAAGTATTGAAAAATGGTTACCTCGATATGGTATTTAAAAAGAAAAAAAGAAAACAAACTGGATATGGAAAATTTTCCTTTAAAAAAGGCAAATTGTTATTAAATTTAATGCAATGCACTAGATAATTAATTTCTTAATACAAACTAAGCGCGTGTTTGATATGTAATTAAAGTTCTACTTTTGGTTTGGATTCATTGAATCTCAATTATATCAATTTAGTGAGAGGAGGCCGTCACAATGAAATTGGTACTTTTGCACCATTGAATGTATGAAAGAGAAGTTATAAAAGTAACTCGATTTTGCATCCAACAATTATTAGGGACAGATAAATTTTAAGATCTAAATCCCATAGTTTTAAAAAGGCAATCTCATTGTAGAAGCCAAAGGCAATCTCATTGTGGTAGCCTCATAGAATAATTTATCCAATTTAGTGAGCTTATTTTTTAAAATATCTTTTGGAATCCTCCAAAAAGTCAAAATTTTGAAGATAACTTTTATTGCTTTTAGTTGTTTGATTTTATTTTAAAATTACAAATAAAATTATACCAAAAATGTCAAAATGAGCATAGTTCAGTGATAATTGACATGTATTTCGACCAAGAACTAAAAAAAAAAAAAGATTATACCAAAAATGATCATGCTTTCATTTCCCAACATTAAGCAAAGATACAATGTCGTCTGAAGTAACCATAGAATGACATTGTTAATTAAAGTTGTTATATGATAAAAACTTTGGATATATATACTAAATCGGGTTATAAAACTCGTTTCATTTTTTAAAGAGTCAAACTACCCCTGAACTATGAGGTTTGTTACAACCACGCCTATGAATTTTTAATTTGATTAATCAGATCATTGTACTTTATTAAGTGTTGCAATCACACTTATGAATTTTTAATCTGATCAATCAACCCCCTTGTACATTGTTAAATGTATAATCAACATCTTTTGTTAGTTGCTGTTAAATTACCTTTTAATTGGACTTTGCATGTGTAACTCATACGTGAGTATGAGAGGAAAAGCTTGTCATTAAGGACCTTATGAGGGTGACCCCTCTTTCAGGTTGTACAGATTGGGCAACAGGCAACGCCATCATCGGCTAATTCGGAGATGGAAGTTTTAGCTATGTTGATTGCATAATCTTCTTGGCCTTATGGGGTTTCTTCTTTCTCATAAAAAAGAAATTACACAACCCAAATAACACCCATTAAATTGAAACTTGTGCGCTTCTTTTTCTAAAACTAAATTTTCTTTTTTCCTTTTTCTTTTTTTTTTCTAGATCTACCAATAATAAGTTTGTTCTTCCCTACTCACGTGTGAGTTACATATGTGTAGCCCAATTAAATGGTAATTTAATAGGAACTAGTAGTAAGAGTTGATTACAACACTTTAACAAATTACATAATGGTTCATAGGGGGTTGATTGATCAAATTAAAAATTCATAAGTATAATTGCAACACTTAACAAAGTACAAGGGGATGATTAATCAAATTAAAATTCATCGGTGTAATTGTAACAAATCCCATACTCTGACCAAGAGATCAGAGGTTCAGATCCCCCACCCCCAAATGTTGTTGAACTAAAAAAAAAAAATCTACTTTTAGTGGTTTCATATTTCAAGTTTTAATATTGAAAAACATAGAACTGTGTATATATATATATATATATAAAATAATAATGATTTTCCAACTTGAGCACAACTCAATTGCCTAAGACATATATTCTCGACCAAAAGGTCAAATGTTCAAATCTTCACTCTTACATATTGAATTCAATAATAATAAGAGCAAAATGCGCTTTTAGTCCTTGAGGCTTGGACTTTGTGTCTATTTGGGTCTTTGGAGTTTCAAAAATGACCCTTTTAGTCCATGAGGTTTGGAAAATGGTCTTAAATGGTCCTTGGACCGTTAGTTTACTAATGAAAAATGACATGACATTTAAGTTGTTGATGTGTATTAGTGAGTTGATAAATCAATTTATTTAATATTATTTCTTTTTGATGAGGTGACTTTTCTATTCTTTTCCTTTTTCCTTTCTCTATTCTACTTCCTTTCTCCTGCTCGCCGCGGCCACCCACCCCCTCGTCGGCAGTGGTGTCGCAAAATTCACATTGCCACCACCTCATGGCCCCGAATTTCACCCCTAATTTCAATGCCCTTTCTCCTCTTTTCCCTTCCAAAGCGCATCTCAATCTCCTTTATGTAGCTTCCACCACACTACGCCCTCGACTTGAGCTCCAAAATCCCCTGCTATTGCATCATCCATCCGACGATCAGTCTTCAATGTGTATTTTTCCCTAATAACAATAACAATAATAATGATAATGGTTTTATCTCCCAATTTAGACAAAACTATAATAGCATGTAAAGTAACCATCCAATAACATGGTTAATGTTGTTATATGACAAAAAAAAAAATAATAAATACAATATTTCATGCTATATTCTACACTTATTTCATTTTTAAGTCAGAGGTTCAAATCTCCCACTTCACAGATTGTTGCACTAAAAAATAAAGTCGTGATAATTACAACATAATATATATCGTAAAATATACAATACTATAATAATTGTATTGTGTCAAAAAAAAAGAATAATAATTGTAAAAACTTTATAACAAAAAATACATTGATATATTTATTTAATAAAATTAATTTGACATTCAACTATCAAAGTGAGCATAACTTAATAGTAATTAGTAAGAAACCTCAGTCAAGAGGTCAGAAGTTCAAATCTCCCACCTTCAAATGTGTTGTTGAACTCAAAAAGAAAAACAACAAAAATCTTTGACATTTCAACTAAATATTTATTCGCCACTACCACTATTTTAGATTGTTTACGAGTATATTACCAAACATAAGTCTCAACAACTTTTTTAATTATTGCTCTCAAAAAGAAAAAAAAAAAAACAACTTTCTTAATTAAGAAAAAAAACTTTCTTAAATTGCTTGTTTTGAGGTATTATCATTATCACTAATTAAATGCATAATTAACTGTTATTATAAATTAATTGTGTTGAGACTTCTCATCTGTTACAAAAAGTCTCATAACTACATATAAGAATTAAATAAAAACAAGCCCTAATCTAGTAACTTGTTATTTTATAACTAACGGAAATTCTACTGAAACGGACACCTCAATATTATTGCTTTGCATAGAATTTTTCCATATGGGCATGTACCAATCCATTGCACAGTCACAAGTCACATCCCTATTTATAAGCCAATATCAAAGTGCTTTTCCAAGCGCAATATCTCAAGCAATGGAAATGAAATCTATGAAAAAGCACTTTTCAGTTTTCTTGATTGTCTTGTCGTTGGCAATACTTGAGCCAGCCAAGGCTGCCGAGCTGAAAAAATGGCACATCCACGTTATGAATGGGCTAAGCAATGGCCAGATGTTGTTGGTGCACTGCAAGTCTAAGGACGATGATCTAGGCGAACACAATATCAGCGTTGGAACTGAATTCGATTGGATTTTTAGAGTAAACTTCTGGAATACGACGTTGTTTTGGTGTTACTTGCGAAAGCCGAATGCTCAATCTGTTTCATTTGATGCTTTTTGGATCGAGAGCAGATCGGTTTGGCTCTTCAATAAATGCTTTGATTCTAACTGCATTTGGACTGCAAAAGATGATGGAATCTATTTGAAAGACAACACGGCTCAAATAGATGTTTTTGTTCATAAGTGGCAATAGTATGCACCAAAAACACACAAGAGATGATTATCTATGGTTCATTTGGATTAATATAAAGTTCTTCATAGCCACATCCGTTTTTATTTCTTTATGTTTTTTTTCCTTTGTTTAAATAACAATATCCATTTGTACCAATCTTCTTTTTCTCAATGAAATTAATCTACGGTTTGGGTTGGGATTGATTTTGCTAGGATTGAAAGTTATTATGGGAGACTTTTCTCGTAATAAAATTAAGGTTTGGTTTGGGATTTGATTTTGCTAGGATTGAAAGTTATTATGAGAATTTTAACAATTTTTAGTGTTTGGTTAAACTAATTCTATATTGATTTAAAAATAATTACTTTTATAATTATGTTGATTTATAAAATCTATTTTTGAAAAATCTCGTGCCTATACAAATAAACTTTTAAAGTTCTCATTCTTTCCAACATTTTTCACATCTAAATTTGAAATTCACTGAACATTGCAGTTTATTTTTCTAAAAAGAATATTTGACGACAATTATTTTAAAAGCTACTAAGTAAGACTATAATCTCTTACTCATTTCCAGATATTCATATGCATGGAGGTCCGTTAGTATATTAAATCAGGGATAAAACTTACGTATATCCAAAATATGTTACTTTTTTTTTTCACTGTTGTTTGTTTCCTTTTTTAATATTTCACTACTAATTCTTAAAAATCTTCGTTTTAGTGCAATAGGGTGAGGATTCAACCTCTAGTCTTGAATAATAATTAAATAACTTTGTGTTATTTTATTATTAAATAAATAACAAAAAATAGGAGGAAGCAGTTTTTGTAACTGTCACCTCAAGTGGATCTTTGCAGTTTTTGTAACTGCAAAGGTTAATCTAAAATATGGTTTTGACGTGGGTCTTTGAATAATATTTCTGACAACTCCACCATGATACAGAAAATAATTCTCTCTAAAAAAAATCTATCAATCTTTTGCATCTTACTGAATTAGAGAATTTAGGCTGTGACCAGTGAGAATTCTCCATTTGTGATTATTCTTCGATCGTTGTATTAGATTTTTGTGGATTCTGCTACACTACAAGAGGTTAGTATATTTTCTTGAAAATTTCAACATTGGTATCAGAATCAGGTTTAGGGTCTCTAGCGCTAGAGACCCTAAACCTGACTTTGATACCAATGTTGTAACGCTCGTCTTATTTACAGGAGTTAATTTTGAATTTTGAGAAATTAAGTTGGAATAATTTCTATTAGATAATTTGAATTTTTAGATATTTGGAAGTTGGAATGAAAAAAAAGGGGCATATTTGGAAATTTATAAGTAATTGGGGGTATTTTTGGAAAATAATAATAATAATAAAATAAACAAAGATATTTTTTTTAACCTTATCTTCTTCTCCTTTTCTCCTTCTTCCCCATTTTCTCCTCATTTTTTTTTTCTTTCCTCCCTCTCCCGATGGCTTCCCCTTCTCGAAACTCTATCTCTCTCTCTCTCTCCCGCCGTGTCTCTCTCTCTTCCGCCGTGCCTCTCTCTCTCCCGCCGTGTCTCTCTCTCACTCTCCCGCCGCAAGCAGCAGACGGAGCCGCCGACTTCAACCCAGCTCCCGTCTCCGCCACAGATACACGCCGACAGTAGCGATTTCGCGAGTGCCGACTGCTCGCCGGAGTGGGTAGCTTCGCCGGTTTCCTCTCTCTCTCACTCTCAGTTGTACAGACAGCAGGGGGGCCGGTTTTGGGGGAGATTTCCTGCAAGCCCGATGTTGTATAGCTTCGATTGGCTCGGATTCGAAGTGAGTAAATATGCTAAAGTTGATTCAAAGTAATTTTTGGGTTGATAATGATATTTTTTGGTTGTTCTAGCAAATTTTGGAGATGAGCCCATAGTGTTTTGGATTTGAATTTAGATTACCCATTATTATTGAAGGTCGTTTTGGGTGAAATTGGACTCTTTAAGCTGCTGTCCGGGTTTGTCCAGCAAGATTAGTCACTGTTTCGAAGTAATTTTTATGTGGGTATCAAATTTTTCAACTCAATTAAGGTTAAGCGTGAATTGGGTTATAGTTGGCCATATTTTAGAACTTTTCTTGGAGTTTAGGGGCTGTTGTGGTATTTTATATTTTAACCATAATGTGTAGGCCTTTGTTTGGCGTTTCAGGATCACGTAATCAATTATGGGCTACCTTGAACCTTGGAGTAAAATGGTAAGTAGTTGTTTGGATATAAGCCCCTTTAAGTTTCCATTTAAATTAATGTGTGTTTGATAGTTTGGAAATTGTGAAAGTATATATAAAAACTATGTTCTTGAAGCATGATTTATTTAAAGAATTTGGTGTGGAGGTTGTTTAAACCAAAAGTGGCCTAAGTAAGTGGTCGTAAAAGAGTTGGGTGTTCAAAGCGTTGAGTTATTGTAGTTAGCATGTGTAGAACATTAAGAGTTTGCCAAGGTTGGATTTAAATGAGTTTGATTCATGTTTGTGATTAAATATGCATGTCTATAGGAATATGTGGGTCATAGTATGATTGGCTAAACTATCATGATTGGTTATTGAGCTTAAGTTGCTTAAGCAAGTGTCAAAATGGTAGTAGGGACTTAATTTAGTTTGGAACGCTTGTGTCTATCAATTGCTAGTATGATATCCAAGGGGTCCAAGCCAGGTGCTATGTGTTATGTATGCGACTTGTTAAAGCTTGGTTATAGAAATGAGCATTGAAATACTTGAAAGGTTGGTGGAGGTTAAGTTTTATTGGGTGTGGATGAGTTGACTGGGTGCAGGGTGCTGGAAAGGTTGGGTTGGAGGTTGATTTAGTTCACCTTAAGGGTATCCAGTGCTTCGAACTGAATACCTTAAGGAGTTACCTATGTTCGTAATTAGATGAATTTAGTTCATGTTCATGGATAATGGTGGTTATATATGTGTACATAAATATGTATAGGTGAAGTATGGACTGGTTGACTGAATTAATCTGAGGATGTTTGTATTGGGCTTGAAGTTGTCTAGTTATATAAACATTCTGGATTAAAGGGATAAAGGGCTATGTGCCGGTAGCACAGGTATGTGCTTGTGAACTATGGGCCAGGTTGTGAATGTGGTCCGGATATAACAAATGATTTTGGTATGGTAGATTACCCTCGAGATTCCAAAAGTAGTGTGAAAATGCAAGGAGCTTGATAAAATAAGAGCCACCTGATCTTATGTCTCTCCTGGGCGAGTCTGTAACTCTAGGTTGACTAGATGTGATGAGAGTGAGGGATTGTGTTCCTTCACTGTGGTGCTAGCTTAGGGGTGATTCCCCAATTATGTTGAGCGTAAGGATTGTGATCCTTAGCGCCTGTGTGCTAGCTTATGTGTGATTCCCCACTGTGTTGAGCGTAAGGATTGCGATCCTTATGGCCTGTGGTGCTAGCTTAGGGGTGATTCCCCAATTATGTTGAGCATAAGGGATGCGTCCCTTATTGCCTGTATGCTAGCATAGAGGGGTGATGTTCTATTGTATGTAGGCGTGAGAGTTATTTTCTTCCACGGCCTTAGTCAACCTAAGTTACATGGCTCGTTGGTAGTGCTCGAGACAATGCCTTACCGGGATGGACTCAGGTAGAGTGTGCGAGCGATAGTTGGATGGTTGATGAGTTGAGATTAAGAAGCAGATGTACGTGCCAGGACAACTTTTGTGTTGATGAGGCTAGCATAGGGGCGTTGTCCCCAGAGATTTGTGACGAGCATAAGTGCGATCCTTATTGCTGTGGGCGCTAGCATAGGGGCGAGGACCCCAGAGATTTGTGACGAGCATAAGGGTTGCGATCCTTATTGCCGTGGGAGCTAGCATAGGGGCGAGGACCCCAGAGATTTATGTTGAGCGTAGGGAATGTGTTCCCTAGCGCCTGTGAGCTAGCTTAAGGGTGATTCCCCACTGTGTTGAGCATAGGGATGCGTTTCCTATTGCCGTGTGCTAGCTGAGAGATGATTCCCCAGTATGTTGAGCGTAGGGATGCGTTACCTAGCGCCTGTGGGCTAGCCTAGGGGTGATTTATCTGTTGAGATAAGTGTGAGGGTTATGGACCTTCACATGTTTGGGTTCTAGGCTACAGGACTCGCAGGTATGACTCGAAGTAGAGTCAATAGTAGAGAATGTTGTGGAAGGTTAAATGGACTCTTAAAATAATTGAAGGAAGTATTTGGAATCTAAACACGAGTATGAGTAAGGGCTTGGTATGGTTTCTTTAAACATTGAACCCTTAAGTGGGCTACTTACTGAGTATATTTATACTCATCCTTGCTACTTTGTTTTGTTTTGCAGATTGTGCACATGTTCGGGGTAGATGACGCAGGCGACGACTTGACGAGACTATGGAGACTCCCCTAGTGTTCCTTTCCTTGAACGTTTACTCTTAGTTTTGTAGTTTGTTCTTTGTTGTAGTGTTGATCTGTAAATTCTAAATATTCTTAGTTTTCGTGTATTTGATTAGAGTTCTTAGAATTCTTGTGTTTGATGTTGAAGCTCAGCATATTTGATGTAGTTGTTGGATGCTGAGCATTTTATCTGAGGTATAGAAGTGTCTTTCATTCTTATCAGGTTGTTGTAAAATTTTGGTTTCTCCTAGTTACACCGTCATGCTGCCGAAATTTCGGGCATGAACAAGGTAACTAGGTCGTGCTTCCGCTCTAGCGTGTCGTAGTAGGTTCGGGTTTTTACAAATGTTGCCGTTGTTTCTGACTTTTTCTTTAGACTTAAAATTTTAATGGCATCTTTTTGTATACTCATCTAAATGCTAGGGAATTTTGCATGTACATTATGAATAGTATTGAGGAAGTCTCGTTTCGTGCAAATTGACCAAGTATTTTCTTGAGTTACATTTTTTTAAAGTATGATCATACGTATGTTCCGACTTGCAATTACTCCTTGCTCATAGTAATGACTAAGGCCATTACTACATGCATGCTATTGCAATTGAAAACTCTTGAGAAATGATGTGGAGTGAAAAAATCTTTAGAACAATATCAAAACTCTTTATTTGGGACTTCAATGAAAACATTGTAAATCATAAAATACAATTAAATTGTTAAACAAGCTGAAACAATAATGTTATAGCATAACTTTAAAATATAGCCATTTAAAACATGAGATTTCAGAAATGCAGAAGACATGCTAATAATGACCCCATGACACAACCAACAAATGATCTCATCACCTTGTATGTCCTTGCCTTAATTATATAAAGAAAAGTTTTAGAAAAGGTTGAGTATTAAAAATACCCAATCAATAATTCCGTTACCAGAGTCGGTCATGTAAATACATACATATATCATGAATCTTGATGCTTAAACAAGTGGGACCTATAACTTCTAAAAACTTTTCTTTTTAGCTGGTGTGGACAATTAACACTGATAACTTTAGGAAAAGGAAAAGAGAGAGTACAAAAGACAGCTAGGGTTTACATCGTATATAGGATTGCATAATGAGATAGAGCTAGGCTTATTTATACTAATGAGAACAATAAGCAAAAGACTAATGTAACGCTCGGCTTTTATAGGGTCATTAATTTAGAAATTTTTGGAATTAAGTTGGAATAAGTTTCAATTAAGCATTTCTTATATTTGGGGTTAAATTTGAAATTTGGTGTTTTAAAAAGGGCAAGTTGGGAAAGAAGAATTGGGTCAAAGGGCATCTTGGGTTTTTGGTTTTGTATTGTTTTTAAAAAAAAAAAAAAAAGAAATGAAAAGAAAAAGCAAAAAAAAAAGGAGAAAAGACTTTCTCCTTATCTCCATCTCCTTCTTCTTCCTCATATCTTCCATTTCCTTCCCGATTTTCTCCCTCTCTAGTCTCTCTGTCGTGCTCTCTCTCTCTATTCGGTCTCTCTCTTCCTCCCTCCCTGTTGTTCAGCGACTAGCTCCGCCGCCGTCTCTCTTTCTCTTCCTCACCGATTAGCCAGTCGCCGAACGAAGCTCCAGCCCACACGCCATCCAGTTGGCCGTGAACCCGACCCACGCCGTCGGCCTGCTGCGTTTGTAGCAGCACACTGCCATTCACGAACTCCTGCAGTAGACATTGGCTGCTGTCTCTTTCCCTCCCTCTCACGCGTTGTTCACAGACAGCAATGAGAAATGTTTTGGGTCGAATTCTGGCATGCTCAGTGCTCGTACAAGCAGTGTACAAGTTCGTTTTGGAGTGGGTAAGTATACGAATATTGATTCAAAGCGATTTTGGGATTGGTAAAGATGTTTTGGTAGTTTTAGTAATTTAGAAGCTAACCCATAAAGATTTGGATTTAATTTTAGATTACCCATAGCATTTGGGTCTTGTATTAGCAAAATCGAGCTAATTCGGAGTCAAACCAACAAACTTTCGGTTCGGTTTATCGTGGGTAAGTGTTTCGGTGTTGATTCAAGGCATTATTTCCGATTATAAGTATGTTTTGGTACTGTTCTAGCCTTTAGAATTAAATCGAATTTGTTGGATGTAATTTTAGGAAGCCCATTGTGATTGGAGAACTAATTGTTGAATTTTGATTAATTTGATAAAAATTTCAGCAAGCTCTGGAGTAAAATTTTGGGCAAGGACCAAGCTCGTAAATTATTTATTCAGCTTAAGGTAAGTAGTTATTTGGATTTTTAAGCCCCTTTAAGTTCCTAAATGTTTTGGATTTATGTTTGATAATTTGTGAATTGTGAAATATGTTTGGAAACCGTGTTTAGGAAGCATGTAATGGTTAATGGATACGTTCGAAGGTAGTTTTGAGCTAAAACGGCATAAGTTGTGGTTATAATGAAAATTGGGGCTTAAAGTTACGACTTTATTATGTTAGCTTATGCAATACTTTAAGAATTTCCCAAAGTTAAATTTGGATGAGATTGAGCACGTTTGTGGAAAATTGTGAACAATCATGCTGGCCTAAATATAAGTATGTAAAAGATGTCGTGGTTGGTTAAATTAATATGAGAACTATCGTGTTGGGCTTAAGGTTGCTTGAATTTGTTGCTATTCTCGTTAAGGGATTCAAAGTTACGATTAAATGGATGAAAATGTGTCTGAGGTTATGAATGAATTTGATGATAGTTTTTCCCTATAAGCATTTGTATGGACAGTTGTGTTAAACTAAATCTTTGTAAGCGTTTGGGCTTTCTGAGATGTTGGTTAGCTGTGGAATACAGAATACTTGAACTTTAGATTGAATGGTTGGCCGAGTTCAATGTTTTTGGGTTTGGGCTTAGTTAAGGGCTAAAGTAGAGCACCTAAATCTGATGTGTTCGAATGTGAATGGAAGGGCGTTGGTTGTTTTAAGTTCTAGCATGATTAGAGGATTTAATTATGGACTAAATGATTGAAGGACTTTATGTCAATGACACATGTATGGGCTATGGCTACGTGTAGTTCTTGTTTAGAAGTACCATTGAACTAGGGTAAGTTTTTACTTGAGATTCGTGTTTGTGGTTGATAACACTTAAATTAAGAGTTATATGCTTGTATTTTTTGGACCAAATTGCCATATTTTATCTCATTATATCTTGGAAATTCCCTAGCTTGGAGTCATTTTGCTCTAGGACTGATTTTGATATAGTAATATTTTTATTAGAGCAAATTTATCCTAATTAAGGTCTTTTATGTGATTAAATTAGGTTGGATTAATGAGGACTCAAGCAGCCAAGAACAGCAGTTTTACAACTAATTGCTGGAGCAAATTTCACGATTCAAGCTTATACGAAATTCGCACGTGGGAGCTTTTATTCATTAATTGAGCTGGAATCTGTCAGTCTAGTCACGTGTTTTCAGCTAACCAGAGCCCGCCACGTCAGAAGGACAAGTCTAATCAGCCCTCATTTTCATAAAGGGTGTTTTTTATAATGGGGCAGCCGTTTTTTGTTGTTGGAAGAGAGAGGAGAAGTGAGGTTCCCGAAAAACTAGAAGAGAGAAAGCAGCTGAGGAGAAGGGAGAGCTACCACCGGAGTTTTGCCCAAAATGGAAGGTTTCCAGTCGGAAAGACGCCGATGCTGGGTCAAGAAACTTGGGGCAGCATTTCGACTTCTCCTGCTATATTTTCTTCTGTCATTTAGTCGTTTTCTGTATTTACTTTCATTATGTCTACATTTCTACTGTTTTTCCGTTTTTCCTGTAGCATGAACTAATCACCATAAGGTGAGGATTAGAGGATGATTGTTTTTAGCTAATGTTATAGTTGAGTAGATTTCATCTCCTTCGATTTGGTTTTTAAGGGGTTTTATTCTTAGTTTGTTTCCGCTTGGCCAGCCGTTATGAACATCGTCCCTCTGATTTCTGGGAAGAATAGGAGGGGCTGAAGACTTGAAAAACACGTTAGCCTCTTGTTAAGGTTAGTAGCTAACTAAGTGGGTAGGTTAGGGATAGCCACTCGCCTAACGCACATAAAGTACAGTGGGTTTATTGTGCTGAAGTAATTTAATTGCGACAGCATATATTCGGTGATTCGGGAGAATACCGTGTAGTCTGTAGTGAATCGAATGGAATGAATGTGTACTCAGTTTGTAATTTAACTAATGCATGACTTACCTCTAATCCGAGCCTTTCCTTTAATTGAAAGTACAAGTTAATCGTTCTCTGTTTTCTGAATCTTTACTCTGTTGTTGCATGCTTTAGCATTAATTTTGTTCCAGCATTTGTGATTTCTTTATTTCATTTCCATTGATAATTTTGGATGGTTACCAACTGAGTCACTAAGAATTAATTTAGGATAATTAGAAGGATTAATAGTCTCTGTGGATACGATAATTTTACTTGCCACTTGCTATAAAATGAATGTGTACACTTGCGCATTAACACTCTGATTTGCACAATTATTCACATTGCTCTAGCAACACATCAAGTTTTTGGCGCCGTTGCCGGGGACTAGTATCATTTTCTTTTTACTTAATTTGATTCTTAGTGAACTGGTGCTTAATTGAATCTGAATTAGCTGTTTGGTTTCATTTTCAGGTGTGTTAGTGGTGTATGAACAAGTCTTCTGACTTGGAATTTCGAATTGATCCAGAAATTGAGAGAACATTTCATTTAAGGAGAAGAGCTCAAAGAGCTGGTCAAAGAGATAGGCGATATCTAATGGAAAGACAAGATCCACTTATACCGCCTGGACCCCGAGTAGGACCTGCTATCGATGAGAATCAACCACAACCTGAATTGAGAGGAAATCGACCAGTTAATCAGGGAAATATGGCTGAGAACCCTGTTTTTTTAGCCAATGACAGGGAAAGAGCTATCAGGGCTTATGCAGTACCCACATTTGATGAATTATATCCTGGAATTGCTGGACCAGAAATTGAAGCAGCAAATTTTGAGATGAAGCCAGTTATGTTTCAAATGTTGCAAACGGTGGGACAATTCCATGGCTTACCTTCTGAAGATCCACATTTGCATCTTAAGTCTTTTCTAAGTGTGAGTGATTCGTTTAAGAAGCAAGGAGTATCAAAAGATGCACTTAGGATGATATTATTTCCATATTCTCTTAAAGATGCAGCAAAGGCATGGTTGAATACTTTTCCACCTGGATCTATCACATCGTGGAACGATTTGGCAGAGAAATTCTTGATAAAGTATTTTCCACCAACGAAGAATGCCAAGTATAGAGCTGAAATAGTAGCATTCAGGCAGTATGATGATGAGACATTTAGTGAAGCATGGGAACGGTTTAAAGAATTACTAAGAAAGTGCCCGCACCATGGTCTACCACATTGCATCCAAATGGAGACACTATACAACGGATTGAATTTGGATACTCAGAACATGGTAAATGCTTCAGCAAATGGAGCTCTGCTTTCAAAGACTTTTAATGAAGCCTATGAGATTTTGGAGAGAATTTTTGCCAATAGTTCTCAGTGGGCAGATGTAAGAAGCAACCCTGGGAAGAAGAAGTAGGGAGTGCTGGAAGTTGATGCATTATCATCATTAAGTGCCCAAATTGCTTCCATGGCAAATATTTTGAAGAATATGTCAATGGGGAATGTGTCACAGAATGCTGCCTCAGTTAATCAAGTCACAGCAGAATCATGTGTTTACTGTGGGGAAGCGCATACGTTTGAATTCTGTCCTGGAAACCCAGCTTCGGTAAATTATGTTGGAAATCAAAACATGAGGCAGAACAATCCATATTCCAACACGTATAACCCAGGATGGAGAAACCACCCAAATTTTTCTTGGAGTGGTCAAGGAAGTAATGCTGCAGCAAATCAAAGTCATCAAAGAATGCAGTACCCTCCCGGATTTTCACAGCAGCAAAATCAACAGTTTCCACAGCAAAAGCCTGTTAATCAATCAATTCCTGAAACCTCTTTGGAGAGCCTCATGAAGGAGTATATGGCCAAGAATGATGCTGTAATTCAAAGCCAACTAGCCTCATTGAGAAATTTAGAAATTCAAATGGGACAATTAGCAAGTGAGTTGAAGGCCAGACCTCAAGGAAAACTTCCTTCAGACACTGAGACTCCAAAAAGAGAAGGTAAAGAGCAAGTACAAGCGATTGAGTTGAGGAGTGGAAGACCTCTTGCTGTAACAGAAAATTTGAGCAAGCAAAAACAAAAAAGTAAAGAATCATCAGTGCAGACAGAGGAAGACACAGTTGAGCCTGAAAATGTGATTCGAGAAGAAAAGAATGCTGAGAGTACAAAGGATGTTAAAAATACAGGGGATACTGAGAATGCTGAAGTAGAAGACAATGCTGGAGCAAAACGCCCAGCAGTAACACAGAAGACAGCTACTGTAAGTCCAGCATTTGTGCCGCCACCACCACCATTTCCTCAGCGATTAAAGAAGAAAAATCAAGATCAGCAGTTCAAGAAGTTCTTTGATATCTTTAAACAGCTTCATATAAACATTCCTTTGGTAGAAGCTCTGGAGCAAATGCCAAAGTATGCGAAGTTCCTTAAGGATATGCTCACCAAAAAGAAGAGGCCAATTGAGTATGAAATTGTACCTTTATCAGGAGAATGTAGCTCTATCGTTGCAAATCCTATCCCTCCAAAACTTCGAGATCCTGGATCATTTACAATACCAGTGTCAATTGGAGGAAAAGAAGTAGGAAGAGCCCTTTGTGATCTAGGAGCTAGCATAAACCTCATGCCACTGTCCATCTTTCAAAAGTTAGGCATTGGAGAGGCAAGACCGAACACTGTGACTTTACAGTTAGCTGATAGGTCAATCACATATCCTGAAGGGAAGATTGAAGATATTTTGGTACAAGTGGACAAATTCATATTTCCAGCTGATTTCATCATTCTGGACTATGAAGCAGACAAAGAGGTACCAATCATTTTAGGGAGACCTTTCTTGGCAACTGGAGGTACAGTAGTTGATGTGGCTAAGGGTACAATTACATTGACTGTGGATGATCAGGAGGTGAAATTTAATGTGTTAGATGCTATGAAATGCCCAGCGGAGAGAGAACATTGTTCAGCTATTCAAATCCTTGATGATGTGATAAAAGAAAATTTTGAGCTTAATTTGCTAGAGCAGCATGATCTAACGTTTGAAGAGATTTCAACAGAAGATTTAGACTGCTGCAGCAAAAGATCTGAAGTGAATAGTGTGGCAGAATTTCCAGGGTATAGGAGGTTATTTGAATCATTGGAGCTGGCAGATAGAGAATCTCCACCAATTCAACCATCAATCAAGGTGCCTCCTAAGTTAGAATTAAAACCCCTCCCTACACATTTAAAGTATGCATATCTGGGAGAAAAAGGAACTTTGCCAATCATTATTTCAGCAAATCTTTCACCCGAGGATGAGCTACTGCTTTTAGAATTGCTGAAGCAATACAAGAAGGCAACTGGATGGACATTGGCAGATATACAGGGTATAAGTCCTTCCTTTTGCATGCATAAAATTAATTTGGAGGATGGAAATTTCAGAACCATTGAACATCAAAGAAGGCTTAATCCTGCAATGAAGGAAGTGGTTAAAAGGGAAGTGATCAAATGGTTGGATGCTAGAATCATTTATCCAATTGCTGATCGCAATTGGATAAGTCCTGTGCAGTGTGTTCCTAAAAAGGGAGGTATGACTGTGACTGTTAATGAAGCCAATGAGTTGATTCCAACTAGAACATTAACAGGTTGGCGGATTTGTATGGATTATAGGAGATTGAACAAAGCCACCAAGAAGGATCATTTTCCACTGCCGTTTATTGATCAGATGTTGGATAGGTTGGCAGGGCAAGCTTATTATTGTTTTCTTGATGGGTATTCGGGGTATAATCAGATCACTATTGCTCCTCAAGACCAGGAGAAGACAACATTTACTTGCCCCTATGGAACATTTGCCTTTAGAAGAATGCCTTTCGGGTTGTGTAATGCTCCAGCAACCTTTCAGCGCTGCATGATGGCCATATTTTCAGATATGGTGGAGTCTATAATGGAGGTATTTATGGATGATTTTTCAGTATTTGGAGAATCTTTTCAATCCTGTTTAGAAAATTTGGGTAAGGTATTGCAGAGATGTGAAGAGACTAACCTGGTGTTAAACTGGGAAAAGTGTCACTTCATGGTCAAGGAAGGAATTGTCCTTGGGCACAAAATTTCTAAAGCAGGAATTGAAGTTGATAAAGCAAAAGTAGAGATCGTTGAAAAGTTGGAGCCACCATCATCAGTCAAAGGAGTACGGAGTTTTCTTGGGCATGCTGGATTTTATCGAATATTCATCAAGGATTTTTCAAAAATATCCAAGCCGCTTTGTACTTTGCTAGAAGTCAATCGACCATTCCAATTTTCTAAGGAATGTGTAAGGGCATTTAACACCTTGAAGACAGCATTAGTTTCTGCACCAATCATTGCTGCACCAAATTGGAGCATGCCATTTGAAGTAATGTGTGATGCAAGTGACTACGCAGTAGGAGCTATGCTGGGGCAAAGAAGTGGCAGAACCATCCATCCAATTTATTACGCTAGCAAAACCTTGAATGAAGCTCAGTTGAATTATACCACTACAGAGAAAGAGTTGCTAGTTGTGGTCTTTGCTTTGGAGAAATTCAGATCATATCTCATTGGGACCAAAGTGGTGGTTTATACCGATCATGCGGCCTTAAAATACTTGTTGGCGAAAAAAGATGCTAAACCAAGGCTAATAAGATGGGTGTTGCTTTTGTAAGAGTTTGACCTAGAGATAAAAGACAAGAAAGGATCGGAGAATCAAGTAGCTGATCATCTCTCTAGAGTGGAACAGCATCAACAATTGCTACAGCAACCTGAGATAACAGATGCATTTCCGGATGAACAATTGTTGGTAGTCTCAGGAGTGCTGGACAATGAAATTCCTTGGTAAGCTGATTTTGCTAATTATTTGGCTGCTAACATTTTACCTTCTGAATTGTCTAAACAGCAATTGAAAAAGTTTCTCCATGAGGTAAAATTTTACTTTCGGGATGATCCATATTTGTTTAGACATTGTGCTGACAATATTTATAGAAGGTGTGTTTTCGGAAGTGAAATTCAATCAATTCTTGAGCATTGCCATGCTTCTCCATACGGTGGACATTTTGGAGGGCAACGCACGGCAGCAAAAGTCTTCCAATCAGGTTTTAATTGGCCTACAATTTTTAAAGATGCACATTTTTTTAGTAGAACTTGTGATACTTGTCAAAGGAGAGGAGTGATAGGAAAAAGAGATGAAATGCCCTTAACTTACATTTTAGAGGTTGAATTGTTTGATGTTTGGGGTATAGACTTCATGGGACCATTTCCTCCTTCTTTTGGCAATTACTATATTTTAATGGCTGTTGAGTATGTATCAAAGTGGGTTGAGGTTGTGGCTTGTTCTGTAAATGATGCTAAAACTGTCTTGAAATTCATGCATAAGCACATTTTTACACGATTTGGCACACCTAGAGTTTTAATTAGTGATGAAGGGACCCATTTTGTTAACAAGATGCTTGGCAATTTATTAGCAAAATATCATGTAAAGCATAGGGTCTCAACACCTTATCACCCACAAGCCAATGGCCAAATAGAGTTATCCAATAGGGAGATAAAAGGAATACTTGAAAAAGTTGTGCATCCAAATAGAAGGGATTGGTCCACTAGGTTGGAAGATGCTCTTTGGGCATATAGGACAGCTTACAAAACACCTTTAAGTATGTCACCATACAGGTTAGTCTTTGGTAAAGCTTGTCATTTACCTGTAGAGTTAGAGCATAAAGCATTTTGGGCCTTGAAAAAGTTGAATTTTGACTATACTCATGATGCAGCATTAAGGTTGCTGCAGCTTAATGAGTTAGATGAGATGAGGCATGCTACTTATGAAAGTTCCAGGCTATACAAGGAGAAAACTAAATTGTGGCATGATAAAAGGCTTTTGCCGAAGCATTTTGAGAAAGGACAAAGAGTTTTACTGTTCAATTCTAAACTAAAATTATTTCCAGGAAAACTTAAGTCTAGATGGTCTGGTCCATTCACAATTGTGGAGGTATTTCCCTATGGTGCAATAACTTTACAGGATGAGAAAGATGGCAGAACATTCAAGGTGAACGGCCATCGCATCAAACATTATTGGGGAGGAGAAATTCAGCGGAAGCTTGCTTCCCTGAGTTTGACGGAAGAATGACAAAACAATGATTTTGCTGGAGCATTGTGTATTATTGAATATTTTTACCCTCCATAATTTATTGTGTTAGTTGAGTTTTATTTTATTTTATTTACTTTAGGAGTTTAATGGTTTTCTTTATTGTGCAGATCATTTATTTTGTCTTTTGTAAGTTTGTAAATAAAAAGGAAAACAGATTTTTTTTTTTAAAAAGGGAAGGACAGAGAAAATTCCTTTTTCGGTTAAGGAATTAAAAGCAGTTGGTACGACAACTTTAAAGACAGAGCAATTTTTGGAATCTTTTTAATTGAGCGGTTGGGGATTAATCTCAAGAAGGCATGCAGAGAGTGTGGCAGCAAAAATATCTGGGAAAACGATATGGTTTTATGATCAAATCTGATGATGTCAGCGATTTTAAGGGCATAACGTCATTTAAGGCGATTTTGGGGGGATTTTGAATTTGAAAATCTGGAGGAAAAGACCAGTATGCCCTCCTCGTAATTGCCCTTAAATTGAACCCTAGCCCTTCGATTTACCCATTCTCTTTGCTACCTCAACCCGAACACTTTAGCTCTGAAAATTCTATCTTTCTCGCCGGAAAAATGCCAGCAAAAACGCGCCGATCAAAGCTTCAGGAAGGTGAACCTTCTGAACCGGTAGAAGCCGAGGTCATTCCGGAGCAAGAAAAGAGAAAATCACCAAAGAAAAAGAAGAAGAAGGTATTGAAAGAGGCAACGCCAGAACCGCCGGTCGAAACTGATGAAGTTGCTGAAACAGAGGCCATTGTTCAAGAACATGTGGAAGAGGAAAGACCTATCGAAGACATAGAAGATAATGTGGAAAGAGAAGAAATTCCTGAAGCAGAAAAAATGCAAGAGCATGAAGAAACCCAAGGGATGGAAGAACCACCTGTGCAAAGCCTAGTGATCGATGAAGCGGTAATAGAACAGTCGCCAGAGAAATCCAAAAAGAAGAGGAAGAAAAGAAAGCGAATTGCTGAAGCATCTACGGCAGAGGAGATGACAACAGAAGAAGTGGAGCCAAAAGAGCAGGATGCTGCAGCAATGGCTGCCAAGGCGAAGAAAAAAGGAAAGAAAAAGGTGGAGGAAGGTACGAAATTTCCTTGGGAAAGGTTTATTTCCTCTAACGCAAAGAAGAAATACAATGATTTGAAGAAGAAAGAATTTCTACCGGAGAAGGGATTTAGTTCTGACTTGACCATGCTACCGAAATTTTTAAGCTCTAAAATTGAGAGTCTTGGTTGGCAGCAGTTTGCAAAACAGCCGAGTGAAGCCCGAGTGCAGGTTGTTCGGGAATTTTATGCAAATTTGGACCCAAAAGAGGGGTATTTGGCCATAGTATGTGGAGTCCCAGTCGATTGGTCACCGGAGGCCATAAACGATCTATACCATCTCGAGGACTTCCCCCACGCATTGTTTAATGAGATGATTACTGCTCCTTCTGTGGAACAGTTAAATGCGGCAGTAAAGGAGGTTGGAGTAGGAAATGCTCAGTGGAGGATTTCAAGTGGTGGAATAAGAACCTTCCAAGCAGCATATCTCACCAATGAAGCAAATGTGTGGTTGGCCTTTGTCAAGCCCCGCCTTATTCCGACAACCCATGACTCGACTATATCAATGGCAAGAATCTTACTGACTTTTGCAATTCTGAAGGGGTTAAGCGTGAATGTGGGAAAGATTATCTCAGCGCAAATTGAGAGCTGTGCAAAGAAGAAAGTTCGGAAGTTATTCTTCCCAAACACTATCACAATGCTGTGTGATCGGGCGGAAGTGCCTAAACACCCTGAGGATGACATACTCTTTGATAAGGGTGTCATTAATCCAAGCAGCATTCAGCGCCTGCAGAGAAGGGAAGGAAGCTATCAAGCTGGAGGTCTTCTGAGAGGAGTTGACAAGTTGTTGGAGTTGCAACAACAATTGCTGCAGCGGATTGAGCATGCAGAAATGCAACAGCAAACATTCTGGTTGTACGCTCAAAGAAGAGATTCAGCTATTAAGAAGGCCTTGCTCAACAATTTCCAAAAGCCATTCCCTGCTTTTCCTGCTTTCCCAGAAGAAGTACTGACCCCTTGGATGCCGCCATCTGTTGATCAGCCTTTTGAAGAAGAAAATATAGAAGACTCATCCGAAGAAGAAGGAGAAGGGATGTAGTCTGTCTTCCTTTAACCATTTGCTATCTGTTTACTTTTGTTTGTCTTTACTTAGTTGTTGCTTATGTTTATTTCTGCTTTAGTAGTTGTTCTTGTTTTGTTTAAGTTTAAGTTTTTAGAAGTTAGGACTTAGAATGAGAAGAAGAAAGGCTACTCCCAGTTTTAATTTTGTAAGTCATGATCTCTTATGCTAGTAGTAATTGAAAGCATATGTAGTTTCAGCCTCCTTGCTCGTAAATTAAGTGTTGAATGAATTGTTCTTGCCTAAGCCTGTTGTTAAAGCAATTAGATTGCTGGAGCATAATTAGAAATTGCATGTTAATTAAGCTGTGCTCTGCTTGTACCTTGAATTCTTCTGCTTAATTAAATTAGTTCCTGTATTCAAAGCTGCTGGATGATTGCTGATGATTTAGCATTTGAGATTATTGAATCTTTTGCACAAAAAGTCCTAGTTTTAAATAGATTCTTATAGAGCCATTCCTTTTAAAACTTAGAAGTCTAGGAATGCTCATTCCCAACCAAAGGATACCAAGTTTACTTTCCTGTCCAATTCTAGTCTGTTTAGCTAGCTTGAAATAAGTTTGGGGGTCTTCCCTTTACGTTCTCTCATTGGGGACAATGAGCGATTTAAGTTTGGGGGGGCCGTGTTGAAGTTGCTAGAGCATTTTTGAAGATTTTTCCTGTTATTTTTTTTAGGATATACTCTTAGGGAGCACTCCTCTTCTACTCCTAAGATGCACTCCTCTCCCTTGTAAGCAAACCCAGCCTATTAGGTTGTTAAAAAAAAAAGGTTAGCTCAGAAAAAGGGTTTTGCTAGAGCAATCTCTGTGTAGCTTGTGCTCGTAGCTAGATGTTTTCACCAAAAAGTGTTAGCATTCTGGAACGAAGGTATAAGCTGCATGAAGAAGCTTTGAAAAAAAAAAAAAAGAAAAAGAAAAAAAAAGAGAAAAAGGAAACAAGGGATGAGTGTTAGCCTAATAGTCACAACTTTCCTAGAGCTTAGGTGAGCTTCATCATAAAATGTTGCCATTCTGAGAAGCAAGAGGGAAGTGACTTGAGGGCAAGTCTTAGAAAAGAAGTGGAATGAGTGTTATGCCTATGAGGTGATGAGCCTGAAAGCTAGGGTGAACGACATCATAAAATGTTGTCATTCCAAGAAATAGGGCTATGACTTCAAGGATCTCCAAGAGAGTAGTAAAAAAAAAAAAGTGCAAGTTTGGTGCTAGCTTAAAAGATTAGTCTTAGAGGGGAAGCATTCTTGTGTAAGTTTGGTTTGGGATTGCATAATGAGCTTGAGGATTAGAACTTCTAAGTGATAAAAGCTTTGGAACTAAAAGATGTCTAGTTAATTCTTAGGCATGTGCAAAAGAAAATAATTTGAAATCTTGAAGCAGGACAGTATGTATTGAGTTGAAGGAGCAAGTTTGATGCTGGAGCATCACTATTGAACTAGGGTAAGTTTTTACTTGAGATTCGTGTTTGTGGTCTATGGTGGAAGGTCACCATGAGGCCATTGTGATTGTTTAGGGAAGGTGGGCCTGTGTCATATGCTACGAATAACTTCTTAAAGGAATGAGAAGTGGGTCGTTCTAGTGCTGGCCTAAGAAGAAGGTAGCATTTCGGATTGGCCCGTTAGGATTTTTGTCTCATCTATATATATATATATATATGAGGTGCAATGTGTTATAAATGTACAGAAAGATTTGAGGGATTGCTTTCCCTTTTTGCTTGGGTGAATTAGGGGGCGATTTTCCCCATTGAATGTGCTTGTGAACTTCGGGTCAGGTGTTGAATGAGGTTTGGGAATGATGAATGAATTTTGGTATGGTGAATGACCCGAGAGGTTCCAAAATTGTTGTGAAAGTTCAAAGGCCTGTTAGATTGGTGCTACCTACCCTAATTCTTTCGTTTCGTGCGAGTTTGTAAGCCTAGAACACATGTGATGTGGTGAGCATAAGGGATGCGTTCCTTATTGCCGATGGGCTAGCTTAGGGGTGATTTCCCTATTATGATGAGCATAGGGGATACGTTCCCTATTGCCGTGTGCTAGCTTAGAGATGATTCCCCATTATGTTGAGCATAGGGAATGCGTTCCCTAGCGCCTGTGTGCTAGCTTAGGGGTGTTTTTCCCATTATGTTGAGCGTAGGGAATGCATTCCCTAGCGCCTGTGTGCTAGCATAGGGATGATTTCTCTGTTGAGATGAGTGTGAGGGTTATAGACCTTCACAGGTTTGGGTTCTAGGTTACAAGACTTGCAGGTATGACACGAAGTTAGGGTTAGGGAGTGGTGCATGTTGTGGAAGATTAAAGAGACTTTTAGAATAACTGAAGGAAGTATTTGAAATCTAAGCACGAGTGTGAGTAAGAGCAGTTTTCTTCTTGATATGGTTTCTTTAAACATTGGACCCTTAAGTGGGCTACTTACTGAGTATGTTTATACTCATCCTTGCTACTTTGTTTGTTTTGCAAATGATGCATATTCACGAGGCGGGTGACGGAGGAAATGACTTGACAAGACTATGGAGACTCCACCAAATTTCTTTTCCCTGTTTAGCTTTTAGTTTTGTTTCTTTGTTCCCTGTTGTTTGTTGGTCTTTAAAGTTTAAATTTCTTTCGTTTCCGTGTATTTAGTTAGAAGTTCTTAGGTTCTTTTATCTGTTGATTGAGCTCAGCATCATTTATCGTAATTTGGTGGATGTTGAGTCTGTTATCTGAAACATAGAAGTGTTTATGCCTCTTTCCAGGTCTTTGAAAATTTTGGTTTATTGTAGTTACGTCGTCATGCTGCCGAAATTTCGGGCATGAGTGAGGTAACTAAGTCGTGCTTCGGCATTAGAGAGTCGTAGTAGGTTCGGGTCTTTACAACTAATCTACCTTTACAAGATAAACCCAAATCAAATAAACCTAACCCAATCTAACATCCCTTCTCAAACTTACAATACTTTGTGAGTTTGCTAAATGATGTCGATGGAAAATTATAACTGTCAATGCCAATGCTACGAATTCCAACTGCTAATGTGATTATTTCCAAATTCCAACTACAAATTGTAACCAATGTTGATGCCGATTCAGATGATGCGAATTCCAACTGCCAATGTGATTGCCAAATTCCTGCTGCAAATTCCAACTAATGCCGATGCCAATTTAGATGCTGCGAATTTCAGTTCTCAATGTGAATGCTACCTAACTGTATTAACTCTCATAATTGTACTAACCTAATCTAATCTAACAAACACATCTCTAGTAATTGTACTAACTCATAGGTGGTGTCTATGCGGGCTCATGTTGTAAGACCAAACCCCATCAGAAGATAGTTAGTGATTAATCAGTGGTGCTATGTCTCACCCGACATAGTACTTCATAGAAATCATGTACATGATATTTAAAACATGATATGTCAACTTGTGGTGGAGCCAAGTGGGTTTGAGTAAGGCCAAACCCCAACAGAGGATAATGGATGATCTGTCTACGGTGCATGACCTCCCCACAAAATCCCTCATGAATCATATAACATGGCAAAGGAATGTAATTGCCACAATCTTTTTCATGGAAACGTGTACATGATCATACAAAATGCATGAGGTCCCTTCAATAATACATATGTTCAATATGAGTACACATGAAACATACATATATTTGTGCAAACAATTACACATCATTGAATCAATCAATCCATACATCATACAAATATTCTCAATCTAGCCTAAGGCGTTTTGATAGCAGAGCTTACCTTCTCTGCAAACACAACAAGCTATTGACTCCACCTAAACATCCTTAGCGACACCCAAATATAATGGTCCTCCCTTAGGCCATAATTGTATTCAACTCGAATTGTTTAAAAGTGAGTTCCAAATTGGAAACTTAAATTAAACACTTTAATGGAAACCGAAAAGGCTTAAAGATGATCGTTACCAATTAAATTTTACCCAAGAGTGTTCGGGTGAGTTACCGAACTAATTCCTTAATTTGAAGTCACCTTTAAACCTTAATTTCTTCAATTCAAAACTGTCCTAAAGAGATCCCAAAAATTAAAACTCAATCCATAATCCTTAATCGAACTCAAAAAGTCTTAAGGACAAATTGTTACCAACTAAAACTCACCAACGAGAACTAAATCGTTGCTGGACAATGTACGAAAATTGCCCAAACTCATGAATCCAAAATCTTAAAAGCAACTAAAACTTTTATGCAACGCACTATTTTGGTTTATTTTAGACATTCGTATAGGAAAGCACATATCTTGTAGGTATTACTTTTTTTTAGTTCAATTGAGGGAGTAGGGAATCAAACTATCGACCTTTGGGATGGTAATTAGTACTTGAAGGTACTACTTACATAAATAGGATATATGCGATATATATTTGTAGAATTATAAACACTCAACATAACTTTTTTTGTACGATATAAAAAAACAAGGTATACATTACGAGAGTTACAAACTACAGTATGCTCCAAAAAAAAATTACAAACTACAGTAAACACTACCAATTAGATTTGGTATGATATAAAAATATGAGATATATATCATAGAACAGTTAAAAATTACAATGCACACTATCATATTAGAATCGGTATAATATACAAATATGAGGTATATATTACATAATAATTATAAACTATAGTAAACACTATCATATTTGAATTGGTATGGTAAAAAAAAATGAGGTTCATATTATACAAATATAGGTATATATGTTAAAATACATAATTGTATCTATTTAACCCAATGAGTAAAAACCTATCAATGATAATTATATTACTTTTGAACATTTGTGAAATTATACTATCAAAACAACTCATCCGTTATGCTTTCGGTAAAAAAAGGTGGCCTAAAATCACATTTTAGAGCACATTTAACAAAAACATGGTCTTTTTTTAGTTCAATAATTTAGTGGGGATCAAACTATCAACCTTTAGGATAGTAATTGATATTTTATCTACTAGAGTCATGCTCGGACTGGAAAAAAAACCTTGGTCTAAAACAACAGTTTACACGGCGGTTAAGAAAAAAAACTGTGGTCTAAAATAAAATTTTATATCATAGTTTAAGAATTTTCGTCTAACCAAAATTTATATCAATGTTAAAAAGTTGTGATCTAAAATTTAATTATACTACACAGTTAAAAAAAACTGTGATTTATAATTCAATTGTAAATTTATTTTAGACTACCGTTATAAAAAAAAAAAACTATCGTCTAAAATTTGAATACAGAAAACAAAAAGAAAAACTATAATCGACCATTAGACCATAGCCCTATAATAATGGTTTAATGCTTTTTAGTACCATAAATATGTAGTATGAAATTTTGAAACCCTAAAGAGAATGAGTATATGTTAGTTACTGTTGAGCTATGCTCACTTTGGATTATAATAATTGTTTAAATTAAATTTTGTAGTACAATTGACTCTATTAAGTGATACTTTTCTCACCTAATGGTGGGAATAGGATGACCTCAAAAATGTTTTCCAAATATATATTATAGTGAAAAGTGTCCATTATATATTTATTTTTATTTCTGTGTTCAATTATTGTAAGGAGAGAATTTACGATCAACTTCTAAGACAATACTTGATGGCTTATCCACTAAACTATGTTTGAATGGACTTAAAGTTGTCAATTTAGGTAAGGAAAAAAACTGCAAAATTTTGATAAAGTGGCTAGATTAACTCCGTTTTTTTTTCCAATGATGAATGCATAGTGTAACCAAATTTCAAAAAAAAAAATTTGTAAAATATTTCTAAAAAAAATAAAGAAACATGAGTACTGTAAAATGGTTACCTCCATTATGGAATTTTTTTAAAGTGTAATTTATTATTAAATTTAATGCAACATGTGAGATGCAATGTACTAGAAATCGTATTAATTTCTTATTACAAACTAAGCGAGCGACTGATATTTAATTAAAATTCTATTTTTGGTTTGGATTCATTGAATCAGTTAATTTGTGAATATCGAACTAGAAAAAATTAATTTAGTGAATATCTATTTAGCAGACTTATTTCTTAAAATAGTTTTTGAAATACTTGAACCAAAGAGTAAAAGTTTTGAAAATAATATTTGTATGTTTTCATTGGTTTGGATTCATCAAATCATTATTTAGTGGGCTTAATTTTAAAATAGCTTTTTGAAATCTATCGATGCCCAAATTTGGCCAGAAGAAATCTCATCTGACTATCACGTGACGTCAAGTAAATTTGTATTTTAGAGGAAAAAGGTGACCTACGAAAGAGGAAAAACTACGCATGTCACACCAACTCCAGTGCTTAAGTCAAAGAGGAAGAAAAATATAGTAAGTTATAGTTTAGAGAATGAGGATGAAATTAAACTCCCTTTCTTTCAGTCATATGACACATTTATAGGATCATTTAACCAAAGTTTTAATTTTCGTATTCATTTTCTGATAAGGATTCAAATGATTTTCCTTTCTATGTAGGAATTGGATTTGAAAAGGTTAATTTAGACCTACAGCTTTCTTGAACCTGTTTTTCATTCAGGCTCTTATCATCTTGATTTTTATGTTGTTTTGATATATTTGATTAAATCAAAATTTCACCAATAACAAATCTATAATCTAAAAGAGGAAATTTTTGAAAATAATATATTTTTTTAGAGAGATTGAAAATAATATTTATATATTTTTAATGGTTTCATATTTTAAATTTTAAAAATGAAAACAAAAAATAATTATACTAAAAAATATAATGGTTTCATCTCTTGACAAAGCTACAATGTCCTGTAAAGTAATTAACCATTGTTATATGATAAAAACTTTCACATGTTTTGTAACACCCGATTTAAAATTATTAGTATTAAATATATATATATAAAAGATATTTTTTAATATTTTATCTTTTATTTTATTATTATTATTAATTTATTATTTTATATATTATTATTATTTTTTCTTTCAACCTTATCTCCCTGAAACCTTCTCCCCAGCCCCCCCATTTCCCTCTGCCCTCTCCCCAGCCCCCTCCCGTTTCTCCTCTGTCTCTCCCCAGCCCCCGTTCCCCTCTGTCTCCCCCCAGCCCCGTCCCTTCTCTCTATTTCCTTCTATCTCTCTTTCTCTCTCGTTTTTTTTCTTTTCGCCTCCCCTTCCCGTTTTGTCTATCCCTCTTCCCCTCTTTCAAACTGCAAACTGTCTCTCTCTCTCTTCTTGAGTCCGTTTCTCTCTCTAGCTCTCTCTTTCTCTCTCTCACTAGTTTGTTGGGGTTTGAATCATTTTCAATACTTGCGTGGACAGTGGCTTTGAAGTTTGTCTTTGGGCATTTTAGAGTTCGTTTTGGTGTGGACTTGGCTCGTTGACAGTGGGTAAGCGTTTCGGATGTGGGATTAAGAAATTTAGCGAATTAATTGCTTATTTAAGGATTATTTGAGTAGTTTGGATTAACATTTGGTTTATGGAACTCACTTTAGGATTAACCATCGTTGTTGAAGGCTAAATTATCCAACTCAGGTCGTACTAAGCTTTAATCCAACAGCTTTTAGTTACGGTGGTTGAAGTTTGGCATTGGAGGTGGTTTATACTGAGACGGTCTTCCTCAATTGTTGGGGGTAAAGCTAACGTTGTTTTAAGGAGGCGAAATAATCATTTTTGAGTTGGTCTAAAAAGGGGTAAGTAGCCATTTGGACTTATTTGTTAAGGTTTTGAACATAAAAATCGAAGGTAAGGCAAGCATAGTATATTTGTAGAGACACATTTACTTGCTTATTGATGAATTATGCTTTGTTTGGTTATGCATGAAAACTTTGGTAGAATGAGAATCATTTGACCCTATACTGGAATTGCAATTATTTAAAAATGTATGATGTTGAGCTAATTTCATTTTGATTGACGTTGTGAACTTCGGTTCAATAAATGGGGGTAGATCAGACTTGGTGACTGGTTTGGCATGTGAGGTTTTTCTTGGAAATTCTCAAGAGTATAGTGAATGAACAAAAGCTTGTTGGACTAGTGCCATTTACCTTATTTTTCCATGTGAGTATGTATTCTAAGGAGGTTAAGGCTGAGTGGTGAGCATGTCCCCAGAGTGATGGTGAGATGATGAGGATGCTAGCATAGAGGCGATGTCCCCAGAGCGATGGTAAGATGATGAGGATGCTAGCATAGGGGCGATGTCCCCAAAGTGATGGTGAGATGATAAGGATGCTAGCATAGGGGCGACGTCCCTAGAGTGATGAGCATGAGAGAGAGTGGTTTACCTTCTCTACATCAGACCAGCTTAGAATACATGACTCGCAGGTATAACACGTGGTATTATTAAAGGGAGTGAGCTTGAGGTAAGGTAAGTGGGCACATAGTATACGTAGGTGAATGTTTTGAGACTGAGCTAAAGCTTGTAGTTTAAAGTGATGTTTTCCTTTGTATGATTTTAACCTTGGACCCTTAAGAAGGCTGCTTACTGAGTATATTTATACTCACTCGTGCTACTTTGCGTATATCTTTCAGGTGGTGCTCAGCAGCGAGGTGGATGACGAGACGACGACCTGACGAAGCTATGGAGGCCACTATCTTTCTTCTAGGCTCCTTTTATTGTATATTTTTTTGATAGGTGGTTTCCATGTTAGGTTGTATACTCGATTTGTAAAGTGTACCTCTGTCTTCCTTATATTTCTGGTTCTGAGATATCTGTTGCTTTTGTATCAGTGTTAGTGAACTCAACCTTATGTGTAATTTGGTGGGTGCTGAGTGTTTCTTTGAAATCTTAGAAGTGTGTTATGCTCCTTTACAGGTTCTTGATATTAGGTTTTCTCGTAGTTATGTCGCCATGCTGTCGAAATTTCAAGCATGGACGCGCTAACTCAGTCTTGCTTCCTCGTTTAGTATGTTCAATGTTTAGGCTCGTTACATGTATTCTAAATCATGCTTAAACTCATTTCTTAAATGGTTTTTTTAGAGATATCATATCAGTAATTAAATGCATTATTAACTGTTTTTATAAATTAATTGTTTTTTAGTTCAAAGATTATACCATGAAGTTTTAGGATGATTTGGTATCTTATCTACTAAGTTATGCTTAACGTGTCAATTCAAGTATTAATTAATTGTTTTGAAACTTCTCATTTTCTACATAACTCACATAATTATGTATAAGAAGTAAATAAAAATTTACCCTAATCTAGCTAGCTAACCTTATTATTTTATAGTTAAAATGAGCTTAGCTCAGTGGTAGTTGACATGTACCATTGATCAAGAAATTAGAAGTTCGAATCTCCTACTTCTAAATGTTGTTGAACTAATTCCTATTATTTTATAACTAAATTCTACTGAAACGGACACTATTAATATTGCCATGCATAGAAATTTTCCATATGGGCTTGGATAATCTAACATTACATAGTTTTACAAAATATATGAGTTCATAAATTGTTAAGAAATTTCTAAAAGAGAAAAAAAGAAAAGAAATGTGAGTATTGTAAAATGATTTACCTTGATATGGAAACCTTTTATCCCCCTTTAAAAAAGGCAATTTTTTTATTAAATTTAATGCAATGTGTGAGATGCAATATGCAACAATGCGTACTAGAAGCCTAATCAATTTCTTTATACAAACTAAATGTGTTTGATACAATTTTTTTTAGTTCAACAATGAATAGAGTGGTAAGATTCTAACCTCTTCTTGATCAAAGGTATATGCTTTAATCAATTGATCAACTATCTGATCATGTTGTTTGATATATAATTAAAAATTCTAATTTTAAGTAGTTTCATATATTTCAAATTTTAATATTGAAAACATAGACTATACTTTAAAAAAAAGTTTCATCTCCAAACTTTAGATAAAGCTATAATATCATGTAAAGTAACCATCCAATAACATGGTTAATATTGTAACCCCTAGCTTATTCAAGGGTGCTAATTTTAAATTTTGGAATTAAATGTGAAAATTTCTCAAATAAGTATTTTGAGTTGGGTTAATTGGAAAATTTGAGAGTTTAAAAAGGGTATTTTTGGAAATTAGAAAAAAAGAAAGAACTATCTTCTTCTTCCTTATCATCTCCCTCCCGATAGCTCTCTCTCTCTCTCTAAAACCCCATCCTTTTCTTCTTCTTTTTTCCTTCTCTTCCCGTCGTTCACCTCTCTCCCTCCTCGTCGTTCATCGCCACACCGCCATCAACGCCACTAATCAGAGACTTCTGCTGAACAGCCTCTACCAGATCAGCCATGCAGCCCTCGCCGGAATGCCACCACCATGCTCTCAAACTCCGAATCTGTGCAGCCTCCCTTCGTCGAGCACATGAAGTCGTCGGTAGTCGCTATGAGCGCCAGATCCGCTCGCCGCCTAGATCCGTCACATGTACTTCACTGTCGTTCTGCCTTTGCAGCTTGCCATTTTGCATGCCTTAGCTCCGCCATAAGTCGCAAGCCACTAGATCTGCTGCAATTCCCCTCTCTCGCGCGTTTTGCACAGACAGAAAGGGGGTTGTTGTTTCGGAGTTATTTTCGGCAAGCCTAGCATTTGTACAACCGCTCTTTGGCCTCAAATTAGAGTGGGCAAGTTTTTTGGCATCATTACGAAGTAAATTTCAATTGCTAAGGCTAGTTTTGGTGGCTGAGCTTGAATTGGATTTAAATTGGCCCTTGTATTAGGATTTTTTTCTATGAGTTTAGGGACTCTTTTGGTGTTTTAAAAACATACTCATAACGCATTGGACTTTGTTCAAGGTTACACAATGCGTTTGGAGGTCAGGTTGTCGAGTTTGGATCAATTTGACATCAATTCAGCAAGTAAGGTGTTGTTTTGGGACTTTATTTGGCGATTTGGGACACTTTGGAAGTGTCATTTATTGTTACTTAAAGAGATAAGTAGTCATTTGGATTTAAGCCCCTTTAAGTTTCTTATTTTGAATCTAATGTATGTTTGAGAACTTGCGAATTGTAAGAGCATGCCCGAAAATGTTGTTTATGAAGCATGTAATGTTTAGTGATCAGTGTGGAGGTTGTTTGAGCTGACAATGACCCAACTATGTGGCTATAATGGAAATTGGGGCTTAAAGACTCAAGTTTATTATAATTAGCGTGTGCAGTACTTTATGAATTTGCCTAAGGTTGTGATTGGGTTTTCAACATCCTTGAACCTTGTTGTGGTATTTAGAGGGGTTGCAATCATGTGCATGTTGTTACAAGTAATCAATTTGGAAGAACTTGTCGAGCTTGGTATTGGAGTTGAACCTTGGAATGCGTGAGTGACTAGGATTGTCTACTACAGGCATTAATGTGTGGATGTTTGATTTACGCTGAATGTTTGGGCTAGTTGAGTATGTTCTTTTAATTATGCACTAGTAAACTCCTCAAGTATGAGGCTCACGTCTTGTTACCTTGTCATGATCTTTGGTATGGTGGATGTGTTTTCTTTGGAGTTTTGTGAATGAGTAAACATGCTTAAAATTGTGTTTGTATAGCACGTGGTTGTGGGTTGAACGGTTCTGGAATCTTTGTGTTAGGATGGTTTAGGACAACTTGGTGTACTTAATGTATTATAGTGATGACTATTGAGGCTCCTAGCATGACTAGAGGGTTGGGTTTGAAAGGAGCGACTTAGGGCAATATGCCGCTAGAGTGCGTAGAGACCATGGATTGGTGGAGGTCTTGTTTAAAATAGTTGATAAGTTTATACATGAGTCTCTACTTGAGATCCGAGAATGTTGGTTAGTGGAAAGGTCACTATTAGTGAGTTTGGTTACTTGTTGAGACACGACTGAGATTCCTTTGTTGGGAGATGACCTAACTGTAAAGCCTTGGTCTAAGTGTGATTGGGGCATAATTACTTGAACGCTTTGTAGCATGATTGCTTGAATATGTATGAGGCATGGGTGTTGTGAGATATGTTGGGTATTAGGGTTGTATTTTCCCTTTGCTTGTGATAACTTAGGTGGTATTTTCCCCATTGGATGTGCTTGGGAACCTTGGGCAAGGTTATGAGTGTAGTGTTGACACGATTGATGATTTTGGCAGAGTAATTACCTTAGAGGCTCCAAGAGCGTTGCAAACGACAAAAGCCCATTAGGCTAATGCCACCTTCCTATTCCCTTGCGAGCATGTATTCCTAGGAGGTTGAGGAAGAGTGGTGAGCATGAGGTAGAGTGAGGAAATAGAGAGCGATTCTCCCATAGTGATGAGATTGGGGTGATTCTGCCAAAGTGATGAGAGTGATGATGATGCTAGCATAGGGGGTGATTCGCCTAGAGTGTTGAGATAGGGAGCGATTCTCCCAGAGTGATGAGAGTGATGATGATTCTAGCATAAGGGGCGATTCTCCTAGAGTGATGAGATAGGGAGCAATTCTCCCAAAGTGATAAAGGTGATGATGATGTAGGGGGCGATTCCCCTAGAGTGGTGAGCATAAGGTAGAGTGAGGAGATAGGGGGCGATTCCCTCAGAGTGATGAGATAGGGAGCGATTCCCCCATAGTGATGAATTAGAGGGCGATTCTCCCAGAGTGATGAGTGTGATAATGATGCTAGCTTAGGGGGCGATTCCTTCAGAATGATTGAGCGTGAGAGTTGTTTTCCTTCTTTGCATTAGACTAGCCTAGGATACATGACTCGCAGGAATAGAACGTGGTAATACCTGAGGGGAGTGAACCTAGGGTAAAGTAAGTAGGCACATAGCTAACTGAAAAGTGAATGTTGAGTTTGAATTTGAGCAGGAGCATGTGAATTAGGGCTAAACGCTTTTGTTTATGATTTCGAACTTTGGACCCTTAAGTGGGCTGCTTACTAAGTATATTTATACTCACTCGTGCTACTTTATTTGTGTCTTTGCAGATGGCGCACCACCACGCGACGGGTGACATAGGTGAAGACTTGACGAGGCTATGGAGACTCCACCAAAGTTTCTTTCCCTATATTTAGCTTTCGGTTGCTTATTTTAGTTCTTGTAGTGTGTTGGTCTGCAAAGCTTAATTTCTTTTGTTTCCGTGTATTTGGTTAGAAGTTTCTATTGTCTGTTGGTTGAGCTCAGCATATTATTCTTAGTTTGGTGGATGCTGAGTGATAGGACCTATAAAGTCTTATTTAATCACACTTATTTCTTGTTAGTTAGAAGGATTTTATGTGTTTTATTATTATTATTTAGGGATTTGAGCAATTCGTGTATTTTGGAGAGTTTGCAACATTTTAGAGTTAATTCAGACTAAATTGGAGGTGATTCGAGCAATAGAATTTTTATACCAACTTTGACTGATCATATCATGGTATTTTGAGATGTAAATATATTCAAATTTGATGTCAAATTAAAGCTTATTGAATTATCTTTCCAACGGTATAAGATTCATTGTATTCCACCAAGTATTATGAAAGTTATAATATTTTGACTAATTACTGCTCATGCTGGAAAACTACCGTACCTGAGAATGCTTTGTGCAAAATTCCATTCCCATTATCTTACTTATCACATTTGGGAATATAGCCTAGTTAGATACCATTTTAAAGCTCTATGAAAGATCTTTCCAGCCATATAAAGATCACGCTAATCCAAGTTTTGGAGAAGAAGTTATTGGCAAAATACTAAAGACTATGCAATCCAGAAACTTTTCTTATTTGCAACCTTTTATGTTTGTTTTGAGAATTTAGGAAATGATTTTTCGATTTTTGGATGTATTTTCTAGCACTTTGCAAGATAAAAAATTATTTACTTCATTTTATTTTATTTTGAATATTATTCCCTAATTGTTTTGAGAAAATATCTTTCTAGAATTTAGGGTTTCTTTCTAATGCAAGTTGTCTACTTCAAGGCTATTTAAGCCTTCTTTTAGACAGTTGCAAGGAGGTCTTCTAGTGTAATATTTCTAGACAATAGTTTTTAGAATTTTTCTCCCTTTTCCTTTTACTTTTCTTTTGGCACTATATCGAACCAATGACGAACCTTGGCTACATCATCACGATCAGTGGCTAAGGTAAGTGTTCCAATTCATAAGTCGGTGTAGCCAATTGCAATGTTGTGAGGATCGAACTTTAATGTAGTTTTCTTATAATTGCTAGTGTTCTTTGATTCTTATATTTATTTTATGAGCATGTATTTTTTATTGAGAATTGACATCTCGATTGCTTTATATGCTTGATTGCTATTTATAATGCATGATCTGTAATTGTCGTGTTGATTGAACCTTTCAGCGTTAGGATTATTACATGTGTGTGTTTTATGGGTTTCCATAATTGCATAGCTTGCATGTTTAATTCTAGGAATTAAAGGAGCATCTTGGTTAGGTTGAAGTTATTTTATCTAACTGGTTTGTCTTGGTCTTTCCAAAGTACTTAATGCTTTTATTTAAATAATTTGGAACAATTTCATGGCAAATTGTTTAGGTGATTAGCATTAACTTTGACGTTTGTCAGAGTTAATGATTTTAGGGAATTTGTTACTTTTTGGAGTTTCCTAATAAGTTGACTGAGTGCTTGCATGATTAAGTTAAAACGTTTTGTATGCATAGATCGATTTTGCAATTGGACAAAACCGTACCTGTGAATTGAATTTTGGTAAGATTTGATTTATCTTTATTTTTATTTGCTTATGTTTTATTTTATTTATAAAAACACAAAGCCCCATTTTTAATTGTTTTCTCCTTTGCAAATTTAATTTGAGAAATTAATATTTGATTCCCTGAGATCGACCTGGTCCACTCAATGCTACAAGTAGCTTAAGATCAGTTTATAAATTGTAATTTGACGAGCCCTCGACAAGCTCACGTTACTGAGTCTGTACCTTGAAATGTAGAAGTGTTTTTATTCTTATAAGGCTTTTGTAAATTCTGGTTTTCTTATAGTTACGTCGTCATGTTGTCAAAATTTCAGGCATGAGTGGAGTAACTAAGTCATGCTTCCGCGTTTAGATCGTCCAGTTGTTAGGGTCGTTACAAATATTGTTATATGATAAAAAATGGGTAAATATACTATTTCATGTTATATACTATATACTTATCTCATTTTCGGTATAGATTAAATCATGATAATTACAGCTTCGATCAAGAAGTCGGATGTTCAAATCTCCAACTCCACATGTTGTTAGACTACAAAAATAATGATTACAATATAATTAATAATATATCATAAAAATATACTGTAGAATAATAATTGTACAAAATTTATTATATGAAATACATTAATAAATTTATTAATAAAATTAACTTGACATTCAACTAGACATTTATTCACTTCTACTACTATTTTGATCGTTTATGAGTATACTACCAAACATAAGTCTCAACAACTTTCTTAAATTGCTTGTTTTGAGATATCATATCACTAATTAAATGAATAATTAACTGTTCCTATAAATTCATTGTTTTGAGACTTCTCATCCTTTACAAAAAAAGAGTCTCATAACTACGTATAAGAATTAAATAAAAAATTAGCCCTAATCTAGTAACTTGTTATTTTATAACTTAGTGAAATTCTACTGAAACGGACACCAGTAATATTATTGCCATTCATCGAATTTTTCGAAATGGGCTTGCATCAAGTCACATGATCCCTATATATAAGCCAATAACAAAGTGCTTTTCCAAGCGCAATATCCAAAGCAATGGAAATGAAATCTATGGAAAAGCACTTTTTGGTTTTCTCGCTTGTCTTACTCTTGTCATGGCCAACAACCAAGGCTGCCGGTGCCGAGCTGAAAAGATGGCAGATTCACATTGTGAATGGGCTAAGCAATGACCAAATCTTGTTGGTGCACTGCAAATCCAAGGACGATGATCTAGGCGAACACAATATCAATGTTGGAACTGAATTTAATTGGACTTTTAGAGTGAACATTTGGAATACGACGTTGTTTTGGTGTTACTTGCGAAAGCCAAATGATCAATCTGTGTCATTTGATGCTTTTTGGGTCGAGAAGACATCGATTTGGCTCTATTATAGATGCTATGATTCTAACTGCATTTGGACTGCAAAAGATGATGGAATCTATTTGAAAGACAACCCTGTTAAAAGAGATGTTTTGGTTCATAAGTGGCAATAATATATTCACCAAAAACACAGTTATATATACATGGTTGGTTTGGATTAATATAAAGTTCTTCATACAGCCACATCCATTTGTATTTCTTTTTTTTTTCCATTCGTTTAAATAGCCATATCCATTTGTACTGGTCTTCCTTCTCAGTGAAATTAATCTAAGACTCGGTTTGGGATTGATTTTACTGGCATTGGCAGTTATTATGAGAGAATTTTAACTGTTTTTAGTGCTTGGTAAAACCGATTCTACATTAATTACCCTGATTTGTAAAATGTAGGTAACGACAACTTTTGAGATTGAATTTTAAAAAATCTAGTGCCTCTACAAACAAACTTTTAAAGTTCTAATTCTTTCCTACATTTTTCATATTTAAATTCAAATTTTACCAAACATTGCAATTTATTTTTTTTAAAAACATATTTGACAACAATTATTTTTAAAGATACAGAAATTTCAAACTGAATCTATAATCTCTTAGTCATTTCCAGATATTCATATGCATGGTTGTGCATTGAGTAAATTAAATCATAGATAAGACTTACGAATATTAAAATTATGTTACATGTTTTTTACTTTTCCATTGTTGTTTGTTTGGTTTTTTAATATTTCACTATTGATTCTCAAAAACCTTTTTTGTTCAATAGGGTGGGGATTCAACCTCCGACCTCTAAAGAGGTAAGTAATGCCTTAATCAATTGAACTATCCTTATATTAGCTTTATCTTTGATATTAACTATCAAAAATTTTATTTGAGCCTTTATTGTTGTAAATTTCTTTGAGATACAAATACGAATTTTTTTTTTTTTTTTTTTTACATTTAAATTTGAACGAAAATAAGTTTAACAAATTCACTTTAGCAAGTTTTAATCAGTTACAAATATACAAACGAATTAGCATCCTAAAAGATGTAATTTTATCTTGTTATAAAACTGAACTCGAATTTGCCAAATTAGAACACAATTTGCAGCAACAAATTAATAAATCAAGCAAGAGAAATATAAGGACAACAAGATATATAGTGGTTCAACCTTTCGGTCTACATCCACTTTGAGAACCAGCTTGAGAGGATTTTATTTAGAAGCAATAAGTCACAATTTTACAAGTACAAAGAGCATAAACCAATCCAATGTCTATGGATTGAAATTGTGTCAATAAAACGACCAATACCTCAAATCCTTCACCGACTTGAGCACAAATCGAATACCACTGTCTTGACAGCCTTCGATATTGTCGGAGCACAACCTCTACACTGAAACAGAGACCCACGAGTTCAAACAACCCGTAAAACCGAGACCCACGCTGCTGCAGTCCCAAATCCGAATACAGAACAGCAAACGGAGCTTCCAATCGGAATAACCGACTCGGATACAGACCCACGCCGGACTGCGAAGACCCACGGTCTAAACAAGCTAATTTCGGACACTCACGCCGGCAAACTCAGTCTCTCAACGGAGACCCGAACAACCGACGAGCTACAGCCTCAAAGACTAGACCCACTTCGCAGATCTCACCCTAAAAAACGAAGACCCAGTCGAAAACTGAAGTCCCACTGCTCTGCGTTTTTCTTCTTCTTCGTTTACAGTGTGCGGCTGCTCCCTGTCTTTCTCCCTCTGTTTTTCTGTGTGTTTTTCGGCTGCTATATTTTTTCCCTCTCCTGTTTTCACGATGAAAAACAGCCCTAAGGCAAAGATGATGAAATAATTTCAAAAATACCCTTGTGTACCAAAATGACTTAAATGCCCCCATTCATTTAACCTTAAGATAACTTGCCAATTTTAACAAATCTCCCTCATGACTAGAATATCTTAAGCCACCAAACTGGTTCTCTAAATTTCTCTATCATCCTGGCTTTACATTCAGCTCATTTAATAGGTATTTAAACCTATGAGCTGCAAGTACTTTGGTCAACATATCTGACAAGTTCTGATCTGTATGAACTTTAACCAGTTCAATTTCATTCTGAGCAACTGCATCCCTTATAAAATGAAATTTAACATCGATATGTTTAGACCGTTCATGGTGAGATGGATTCTTCGCAAGATGAATAGCACTCTGGCTATCACAACGGATGATAGGAGTAAACTCTTGTGACAACAACTCACCAACTAGACGCTTCAACCACATTGCTTCTTTAACTGCTTCTCCAACAGAAATATACTCTGATTCAGTAGTTGACAAGGAAACTACTGGCTGTAAAGAAACCTTCCAACTGACCACATTTCCATACGAGCGAAAAATGTGACATGATAAAGACCTTCTTTTGTCAAGGTCTGCAGCATAATCTGCATCTGCGAAGCCTTCTAGCAATGCTGATTGATCACACATGTTCCCAAAACATAGTGATACATTTGCAGTACCTTTCAAATACCGAAGCACCCATTTAACTGCATTCCAATGCTCCTTCCCAGGATTTGACATAAACCTACTTATCATGCTCATAGAGTAACCCAAGTCAGGCCTAGTACAAATCATGAGATACATTATGCTTCCAACAGCATTACAATAGGGAATGTTTGACATCTCTAACCTTTCTTGATCAGTAGTAGGACACTGAGACGAAGAAAGTCTAAAATGAGATGCTAAGGGTGTCGAAACTGCCTTACAATCAGACATGTTATACCTGTCAAGCAGTTTATGCACATAGCTCTCCTGCGAAATGGTTAACAAACCTTTCTCCCTATCTCTCTTAACACCCATGCCTAAGATTCTTTTCAATGCACCTAAATCTTTCATTTCAAACTCACTACTCAGCTGTTTCTTGAGTTCACAGATTTCAGCAAAATCCTTAGACACTAGTATCATATCATCTACATAAAGCAGTAGATAAATATAAGTACCTTTTAGAGATAGTTTCCAATATACACATGCATCATATGAGCTCCTGTGAAACCCCTGCTTTAGAATGAAGGTATCAAACCGAATATACCACTGTCTTGGCGACTGCTTCAGTCCATAGATGGACTTGTGAAGGCGACAGACCGTATCTTCTTTTCCCTTCACTTCATAGCCCTTAGGTTGAGCCATGTAAATTACCTCCTCCAATTCTCCATGAAGGAATGCTGTGGTGACATCCATCACTGGAGAGAAAACCTCATGAAAATCAACTCCCTCCTTTTGAGTGAAGCGCTTGGCCACTAGCCTAGCCTTATACCTAGGCTTGCTGTTACCTCCTGTACCTGGCTTGATTTTTAAATCCACTTTGATTGAATGAGTTTCTATTTAGGAGGCTTTGGAACCAATGACCAAGTCTGATTCTTACGCAAAGAGAACAATTCTTCTTCCATTGCAGTCTTCCATTGTTCCTTCAAATCAGACGCAATAGCCTCTTCGTATGTAATAGGCTCTGCCTCAATACTATCAGAAGCACAATTAAAAGCAAATGCAACTAAGTCAGCAAAACCATACCTCATAGGAGCCTGTCTCACCCTCTGAGATCTGTCACGTGCAAGCTGATAGTTCTGTAAGTCATGGTTACCTGAACTTTCCTCAGTGAAAGCTCCCTCATCAATCAAAATCCTCTCCTGTTGAGACTGTTCCCCATCATATTCAGACCTCTGTGAAGACTCTGTTTGTGAAACCAGAGGCGACTCATCACTAGATTCACCTGAAGTACCTGATGGTCCTGGTTCAGAATCAATTATGACTTCTGTTTCAACATTCTCAACTGACTTCTGTTCTGGCTGGCTCTTATTACAAAACGGCATCTCTTCTTCATTAAAAATGACATCTCTGCTGATAATACATTTATTTCTACCCTCTTCCAAGCACCACAGTTTATATCCTTTGACACCTGGAGGATAGCCCAGAAACATACATTTCAATGCCCTATTGTTCAACTTTCCATCCTTAACATGAGCATAAGCTGAACAACCGAATACTCTGAGATGATCAAGACTTGGAGCTTCTCCTTTCCATATCTCCTGAGGAGTCTTGAAGTCTATTACAGAAGACGGACTCCTGTTAATAAGATAACAGGCAGTTTGGGCAGCTTCTCCCCAAAACTTCAAAGGTAACGAAGCATTAGACAAGAGACATCTAGTACGCTCCATTATTGTTCTGTTGAACCTCTCAGCTAAACCATTTTGCTGTGGAGTGTGTGTAACAGTAAAATGTCTCGTGATTCCTTCATATTTGCAAAGTTTGTCGAATTTGTGATTCACAAACTCTAAACCATTATCAGTCCTCAGGTACTTTACCTTTCTTCCTGTTTGGTTCTCAGTCTGCTTCTTCCATTCAAGGAATTTTCCAAAAGCTTCATCCTTTTGTTTCAGTAGATAAATCCACACCTTCCTTGAAAAGTCATCAATGATAGACATGAAGTACCTTGAACCTCCCATACTAGGTACCTTGGTAGGACCCCACAGATCTGAATGTACATAATCCAATATGCCTTTAGTTGTATGCTTCCCTTTCCCAAACTTTACTCTGGTAGACTTCCCCATTATGCAATGATCACAGAATGAGAGTTCGATGTCTTTAACTCCTCCAAGTAAGCCTTGTTGTGAAAGAGCTTGTAGACTTCTTTCACTCACATGAGCCAACCTCCTATGCCATAGCATAGACATATCAATTCCTTTGCTAGATGCAACTGCAGCGTTCCCTGTAATTGCAGTACCTTCCAACACATAGAGACCATTCCTCAAGGTTCCCTTCAATTTAACTAGAGATCCCTTGGAAACTTTCAGAACTCCATTCACAGATTTATATGAATAACCTGATCTATCTAATTCACCTAAGGAAATTAGATTTCGTTTAAGTTCTGGTACGTACCTTACATTTATAAGTATTCTGATCAAACCATCATGTGTTGCAAGCCGAATTGAGCCAGTTCCTTTCACATTACAGACGCCATTATCACCCAGCAAAACCTTTCCCCCACTGACTTCCTGAAAATCAATCAGATAGTCCCTCCTGGGAGTCATGTGAAATGTGCAACCAGAATCCATGATCCACTCATCTTGAAAATCTCTACTGGACACCATCAAGACCTCTGCAGAATCATACCCATCTGTTACATTTGCTGCACTCGATTCACCCTTCTTGTTATTAGAAGCTTCTTTGTTCTTGTTCAAGGGACAATCTTTCTTAAAATGTCCCTCCTTTCGACACAAGTAACACTTTTTGCCTTTTCCTTTGGACTTAGACCTGCTTCTAGCTTCCTTTCCTTTCCAATTCTTCTTTTCAGTTCTCCCCCTGGCCATAAGTAACTCTCCTTCCCTGCGTTCCTTTTTAATTTCGAGATTTCTCGTTTTCAAAGCATCCACCACAATATCCATGGTTAGAGAATCCCTTCCATATTTTATGGCTGCTTTAACTTCTCGAAATGTATCTGGCAAAGAATTCAAAAGAATGACTGCTTGATTCTCATCTGACATCTTCTCATCGATGTTATTGAGATCGACCACAATCTTTCAAAACTCATCCAAGTTCTCTTCCAAGCCTTTATTCTGATCCATCTTATATCCAAAGAATTTCTCCTTTAGATATAACTTATTTGGCGAAGACTTAGTCAAATAAAGGCTCTCCAATTTCTTCCATAACTCGGTTGTGGTAGTTGCCTCATCTACTTGCCTAAGTACTCCATCTGAAAAATAGAGTATAATTGTCGAATAGGCAATTTCATCCATCTCCTTTCGTTCATCTTCTGTGAGTGTCGCCGAAAGGTCCTTTTCATCACACAAGATTTTTGCTACCTTTTGCTGAACCAAATTAGCTTTAATCTTCTTTCTCCATAACCCAAAATCACCCTTCCCATCAAATCGAGCAACCTCAAAACGAGTCGACATTGAAGACATTAACCTCACAGTATATCCTGAACAAAGAATGAACCAAAGCACAAAACCACGAACCTTCGAACCTTTGGATCGAATGGAGCTCTGATACCACTTGTTATAAAACCGAACTCGAATTTGCCAAATTAGAACACAATTTGCAGCAACAAATTAATAAATCAAGCAAGAGAAAAATAAGGACACCAAGATATATAGTGGTTCAACCTTTCGGTCTACATCCACTTTGAGAACCAGCTTGAGAGGATTTTATTTAGAAGCAATAAGTCACAATTTTACAAGTACAAAGAGCATAAACCAATCCAATGTCTATGGATTGAAATTGTGTCGATAAAACGACCAATACCTCAAATCCTTCACCGACTTGAGCACAAATCGAATACCATTGTCTTGACAGCCTTCGATATTGTCGGAGCACAACCTCTACACTGAAACAGAGACCCACGAGTTCAAACAACCCGTAAAACCGAGACCCACGCTGCTGCAGTCCCAAATCCGAATACAGAACAATAAACGGAGCTTCCAACCGGAATAACCGACTCGGATACAGACCCACGCCGGACTGCGAAGACCCACGGTCTGAACAAGCTAATTTCGGACACTCACGCCGACGAACTCAGTCTCTCAACGGAGACCCGAACAACCGACGAGCTACAGCCTCAAAGACGAGACCCACTTCGCAGATCTCACCCTAAAAAATGAAGACCCAGTCGAAAACTGAAGTCCCACTGCTCTGCGTTTTTCTTCTTCTTCGTTTACAGTGAGCGGCTGCTCCCTGTCTTTCTCCCTCTGTTTTTCTGTGTGTTTTTCGGCTGCTATATTTTTTCCCTCTCCTGTTTTCACGATGAAAAACAGCCCTAAGGCAAAGAGGATGAAATAATTTCAAAAGTACCCTTGTGTACCAAAATGACTTAAATGCCCCCATTCATTTAACCTTAAGATAACTTGTCAATTTTGACATATCTTTTATCTATTGACTATCAAAGTTTTAATTTGACCACAATCTTCTAATTCTAGATCTTAACAAAATATGTTTTAAAATAAACTTAAAGATTTAGGGTGAATTTGAAATATTAAATATTTCGAGAAGAATTGAAACTAGTTACATATATTAAGAACACTTTCTACCATTTAACTAAATGAAAAATATATAAAACTAAAATTGGCTATACATGATAGTTTTTCCTTATAGTTACAAAAAAAAAAAAGGTGGTCTAAAATACATTTTAAAAACCATGGTCTAGAACCTCGTTTTACTCCACTGTTAAAAAAATTGTGATTCCAAATAAAATTTTATCCCACGATTATAAATCTCATGTTCTAAAATATAATTTTAGGACATTGTTAAAAAAAAAAACGTAGTGTAAAAATTTATTCCATAGTTTAAAAAAGGAGAAATTATAACTTTGATATTAAAATCAACTTTACTACATAGTATAAAAAAAAAGTTTTCGATAGTCTAGTTATGAGTTTCTATGATTATGAAAAAATTGTGGTCTAAAATCTAAATATAGACAAGGGGCCTCAATATTAATGGTCGAATGACTGTGTCTATTAACATCAAGCCACCCGAGTCATATAATTATGATATAAATTAAATGTTATAGTGCCAATAACATCTATTGAAGTGAAAATTCCTTTTTCCACTCCTATTGGTAAGGATAGGTTGCTCAAAGAACATTGTTTTCCAATTACATTCTAGTGAAATGTGTGAATAAGGAAAGATGTGAGAGATGGAGAAAATGCTAGGATTTCATTGATGGAATGGTTTATCTAGAAATTGAAATAATAATAATATTTATAATAACTAGAAAATTTCTACATGCATTGTATATTTTTAAAAGTTCTTTTTGAAATATAGCCAAAGTTTTAAAATTAAAACATAGGTTTTTAAATTTAATTTGTTTCATTTTTAAATTTTGATTACAACATTTCAAGAAACATTTTCGTGATTCATTTTAATTCTACAACTTAAATATTTTTTAAATTTAATAAAAATATATATAATAGAATAAATAAATCTCAAATTAACCTTATTAAGGTTAAGTTCAGAATTTTAAAATTATATAAATGACAAATAACTCTACGAATAAAATATAAATGGGTAAGTTTTGAAATTCTTAAAATTATATAAATGATAAAAAAAAAAAAAGTTCGAAAAATATAAGAGATAGTCCTCAAACCACAACTTGGATACAAAATAAACCTCATTAAATAACATAGTATTGATTAAAGATTTGATACAAAATTTAATTAAAAATTTGGTAAAAAAAATTGATTAAAGATTTGGTAAAAACATATAGACTATTTTATGTATAAAAAAAAAAGCAAATAGATGAATAAGAGAACCTACACATTTTTTATTACATTAAAAAAATGAATAATTTTATAGAATAACCATAAAGAAATTTTACAACAGAAGATTGCACAATAGCCATTAGCAACTATTAACTCAATAGAAGATCAAAATAAAATTTATAAAATTCTTGAAACTAGCAATGCCACAATTTAGCATGGATACTGATAAAAAGATGAAAAAAAAAACTTTGAAAGTATTCACTATTCACAAAGCATAAGACAAAATATGAAAAAAATAAAACAATAACATTCATAATGCAGGATGAAATACAACAGGTGAGTAAAGAAGACAAAAACCTAAAAGCAAAATTAGTTGATTATTTACCTCAGATGAAGATAAATGGTGGTCGAAAAAGCGTTGGGTGCGATGAAAAATGAAAAGAAAAAAGCTCTTACACCTATATATAAAGCATAATAAGTAGGTCTTCAAAAAAGATAACTCTAATGCATAAGAACAACTAAAATTAAAAAAAAAATTAAAAAAATCATAGATGATGTAACGACCCTAACTCACACGACTCTCTAATGTGGAAGCACGACCTAGTTACCTCGCTCATGCTCGAAATTTCGGTAGCATGACAGCGTAACTCGGAGAAAACCAAAATTTTCAAAGACCTGGAAAGAGACATAAACACACTTCTAATACTCAGAAAGACTACTCAGCATCCTCCAAACTACGATACAACATGCTAAGCTCAACCAACAAACAATCAAACCTAAGAGCTTCTAACCAAACACACGAAACTAAAGAATATTTAGGATTTACAGACCAACATTACAACAAAGAACGAAATTTCAAAACTAATAGCTAATACAAGGAAAGGAGTCTCCATAGCCTCGTCAAGTCACTACCCTCGTCTCCCGCCTCGAGGATATGCACCATAAAAATAAACAAAGTAGCAAGGATGAGTATAAACATACTCAGTAAGTAGCTCACTTAAGGGTCCAAAGTTCGAATCCATACAAATGAGGGCATCACCCTAACTCACATAACCCAACTGAATCTCAAACAATCACTTTAATCAGCTATGCGCCTACTTTCCTTAACTCACACTCACTTCCCTCCAGTATTATCACTAGTTATACCTGCGAGTCATACATTCTAGGCTAGTCTAATACAAAGAAAGAGGACAACTCTTACATTCATCATTCTGGGGACATCGCCCCTATGATAACATCATCATCCATTTGGGGGAATCACCCCCTAACTCATTACTCTGGGGACATCGCCTCTATGCTAGCATCATCAACACAAAAGTTGTCCTGACACGCACATCTCCTTCTTAACCTCAACTCATCGTCCATCCAACTACTGCTGACACACCCTACTTGAGTCCATCCCAGTATGGCATTGTCTCGAGCACTACCAACGAACCATGTAACTTAGGTTGACTAAGGCCGTGAAAGAAATCAACTCTCACGCCTATATACAATGGGGAATCACCCCCTACGCTAGCACACAGGCAATAAGGGAACGCATCCCCTATGCTCAACACAATAGAGAATCACCCCCTAAGCTAGCACACAAGCAATAAGAGAACGCATCCCCTATGCTCAACACAATGGGGAATCACCCCTAAGCTAGCACACAGGCAATAAGGATCGCAATCCTTATGCTCAACACAATGGAGAATCACCCCTAAGCTAGCACCACAATGAAGGAACACAATCCCTCACTCTCATCACATCAAGTCAACCTAGAGTTACAAACTCTCCCAGGAGAGACACAAGGTCAGGTGGCATTAATCTATCAAGCCTCTATACTTTGCAATGCTTTTGGAACCTCTAAGGTAATCCACCATACCAAAATCGTTCATCATTCCCGAACCACATTCACAACCTTAATCGAAGTTCGCAAGCACTTACCTGTGCTAACGACATATAGCCCTTCATCCCTTTAATCCACAATTCAGTCCCCTAACCACACTAGAAATCAGGTTGACCAACAACCCTCCACTCACATTCGGACCCATATGAAACACGTTAAACACAACTCGTCATTCCAAATGCTCCAAACAAGGATCACTAGACCATTTAGTCCTTTAGCTCAGTGTTCAGGGTTTTACAACCACTCTGGATTCCATCTCAAGCCACATATCACAAACAATCCAAATATGCGTGTTTATACAATCTAAACTAACTTCCCATACGTCCTTACTTCATAAGGAACCACGATCACAGTCAACCATGCATTCCATAGCGTTAATATATAACCAAACCCCTTACTAGTTCACAAGGCCAAGTCCTTGTGAACACCCCACTAAGAATCATGACCTATGCAAAGCCGCTCAACTAAGTCGACAACTTCCTTTAGATTCCCGGGTTTAGGTACAATAAGGAAAAATCTCATTTTCGAAATATTTACTAAGTGAAACATCCACGACCAACATGGTCACACTTATACTTCATACTTGAAAAAATTACACCCACGGCCACTTAACATACACCAATTCAAACAACCACTTTCTTAAAGTGCTATTCATGCTAAATCATAAACCATTCGAAAACTTTAAGCCCTTAATTTCCATTATAACCATATAAAAGACCATTTACAGTTCAAGCAACACCCACCTCAATCCACAAATCATTACATATTTCATAAACATGGTTTTTAAACATATTTTCACAATTTCCAAATTATCAAACATACTCCAAATTTAAATGGAAACATAAAGGCTTAAATCCAAATGAGTACTTACCAATTTAAGTAGTAATGATAGGCACTTCCAAAGCATCCCAAATCACCAAATGAGTCCTACGAATGATTAACAAACCATGCTAAGATCCGACTAAGAGTTCGAACAGGCTGAGATAAAATCACTCAAGTAAACTTACCCAAACAACTCCTTTGCTTGCTGAAATAATGTCGAATTGATTCGAACTCGACAACTCGGCCTCCTAACATAATTGGTAACCTTGAATAAGGTCTCATGCATTATGGGTTAATTATAAAACACTAAAACAGTCCTTAAATTCCACAAAAATTCTTTAATCATTGATATTTAAAACCCAACTCATGCTTAGCCTTAATCAATTGGTCACTTTAAATGGTCATTTAATAACCAAATCAGCTCATACAACTCCATATTTTCCTCCAAAAATAGTGGTGAAATCTCACCTCATTAAATTCCTCAATTATAAATTCCTCCAACCTTAGTCGAACTCGAATCGTTGTCGAATGCAACTCCAAATGTTTTAATTTCTTGAATATGAGACCCAAATATTTTGGGTAATCTAAAATCTAAAAAAAGCTTTATGGGTCATCTCCAAATCACAACATAGCCAACCAATAGTTTGAACTTTGAAATGCTTACCCACTCTAAATCGAACTTGTACACGGCTTGTACGAACACCGAGCATGCCAGAATTCAACCCGAAACACTCCTCCTCCTTGCTGTCAATACAGAATCGAGAGGGAAAGAGAGAGAGAGAGAGAGAGAAAATGGAGATGGGTTTTCGGGTGAGACCATTTTGGGGGAGAAAGAGGATATGGAGGCGACAAAAAGAATAAGGAAATGAGAAAGAAAGAGAGGAAAATGGGTATGGGTATGGGTATTCGGGGAGAGAGAAAGGAAATTGAGGGAAGAAGAAGATGAAGATAAGAATAAGGGTATTATTTTTATTTTTTTTTTCATTCCAAAATAGCCCTCATCCAACTTCTCCATTCCATATTTACCCCTTCCATCATTCTAACTTCCAAATTAACCAATTAAAAATTAAATTTGAAAATTTTCAAATTAAATTTCAAAATTTCGAAATTAGTGCTCCTGAATAAACCAGATGTTACAGATGACACAATATATATATCAAGAAAACAAATTATTGGAAAATTCAACCTTTTTTTTAATCTTAAATGCATAAGAACGATTATAAATTAAAAAATCTTTCTCCACTGTCAACTTCTTCTTCTTCTTCTTCCCGTCACCGGCAGCTTCTCCGTCGAGTAGCAGACCCACGCAGCTGTTCAACTCACCGTGCAGCCACGTTAATCGCCTCTTCCGCCGAGTAGAGTTACGTTCGCCAGTCGCTGGAACAGCTAGCCGCCAACCACGTGAGCTCCCCTAGCCACAACTTGTCGTCATCGCACGCCGACGCCCAGCTCCGCCGCCGGTTTCCTCTCTCTCTCTCCCTCTCAGTTTGCACAGACAGTAGGGGGGACGGTTTTGGGTCAAATTTCCTGCTAGCCCGGTGTTGTATAGGTTCGTTTGGATTCAATTCGAATTGGGTAAGTGTTTTAACGACGATTTGAAGTAATTTATGGGTTGTAAGATAGAATTGAAGGGCTAATCTAGTGATTTGAAACTTCCCCATAATATTTTGGATTTTATTCTAGAATGTCCATTGCGATTGAAAGTCAATTTAGGTGAATTTGGATAGTTTGAGCTTCTGTCCAGTAATTTCCAGCACTGCTTTGAGGTAAGTTTTTCGTGGGTGATGAATTTTTCCAACACGTTTAAGGCTAAGCTTGAGTTGGGATTTAGGTACCCATGATTTAGGACTTTTTTGAGAAGTTTAGGGGCTGTTTGGGTGTTTTAAATTTTATCCATTTGTTTGGCGTTTCAGGATCACATGTTCAATTCATGGGTTACCTTGAATCTTGGAGTAAATTTGTAAGTAGTTATTTGGATATAAGCCCCTTAAAGTTTTCATTTAAATTGAGGTATGTTTGATAGTTTGGAAATTGTGAAAGTATGCCTAAGAACCATGTTTATGAAGCGTGTTTCATTTAGTGAATTTGGTGTGGAGGTAGTTTGAGCCAAAAGTGGCCTAAGTAAGTGGTTGTACTAGAATAGATGCTTAAAGTATTGAGTTATTGTAGTTAGCATGTGTAGAGCATTAAGAGTTTGCCAAGGTTGGATTTAAATGAGTTTGGTTCATGTTTGTGGTGTTTGTGACTAAATATGCATGTCTATATAAATATGTGGGTCATGGTGTGATTGGTTGAACTATCCTGAGTTATTCTTGAGCTTGAGTTTCTTAAGCATGTATTAAAACGATAATAGGGGCTTAAAGACCCAAGTTCATTATAAATAGCAAGAGTAGTACTTTACAAGTATGCCTATGGTAGTGATTGGATTTGCAACATCCCTAAACATTGTTGTGATATTTAGAAGGGTCGCGATTATGTATTTGTTGTTGCAAGTAATCAATTCGGAAGAACTTGTCGAGCTTGGTAATGGAGTTGAACCTTGAATTAGTTTGTGCTCAAGGTTTAGGAATGGTGATTGTGTTTGATTGCAATGTTTATGAGCTTATCGTAGTTCTCTAAAAGTTTTGCGCATGGATTATTGATTTACTTGGAATGCCTGAAACTCTTATATGGTTGGATGGGGTTAGTTCTATTAAGATTGTTGGCTAGTTACTAAAAGCCTTAGAAGCATATAGTGTTCAAGTTTGGTATGTTTAGGTGCAGATGATTGGTTTGTGTTTAACATGTTTGAGATGGGTCCAAATGTGAGTGGAAGGTTAATGGACACCATGATTTCCAGCGTGTTAGGGGCTAGATTCTGAGTTAAATGGTTTGAAGACTTTATGCCTCTAGCACACGTATGGGTTGCGATCAAGTGAAGTTTTGTTTAGGAATGTTGTTAACTAGGGTGTAAGTCCATACTCGAGTTTTGTGTCTGTGACGATTTTATTCGAGCCTTGCCTACCCAAGTATGCGTGGTGTTGAGTTTAAATTTGTGGTTTTGCATTAGAATTATGGGTCGAAGTGAGAATGAGGTTTATGATCTCTTAGGTGGTATACCCCTGACGATTTAAGTGCGTTGTGGCTAGGCAAGAGCCCGTGAGGTTAGTGTCTCTTACTTTTTCCCTTGCGAGCATGTATTCCTAGGTGGTTGAGATAGAGAGGTGAGTGTGAGGCTGAGGGGTGAGCGTGACCTAGAGTGATAATGCTAGCATAGGGGCAATGTCCCCAGAGTGATGAGAGTTAGCATAGGGGCGATGTCCCCAGAGCGATGGTGAGATGATGAGGATGCTAGCATAGGGGCGATGTCCCCAGAGCGATGGTGAGATGATGAGGATGCTAGCATATGGGCGATGTCCCCAGAGTGATAAGCATGAAAGTTGCTATCTGACAACATTAATTTAGTGCTATATTTATGCCTAATTATTGGCTAGTTTTGTATTGAATTAGTGTACTTTGATGTGTATTTCTCTTGATTTTGTAGAAACCGAGCTAACGGAGCAAAATCGAGTGTTCGAGATTGCTTTGATGGATATTGGAGCTTTTTGGAGTTTTGTTGAAAATTCAAGAAGAGAAGAGAAAAATATTAAAATGTTAAGTAAGGAAGTTTTAATTTTGAAAGTCCTAGTTTAAGACTTTCAAGGTGAAGTCTAAAAAAAAAAAAATAAAATAAAAAAAATAAAAAATAAAAAATAAAAAAACCCGAAACCGGCGCCTAGGCGCCCAAACCGGCGCCCAGGCGCCAGAAGCATCTGGGAAGGCAGAGAGGGCAGCGCCTAGGCGCCACGATAACAGCAGAACGCGGTTTTTAGATATGTTTTGGATCTCTGCTATAAATACCATCTTTTCTCTTCGATTTTGGGAGGCCAAACCGAGGGTTATGCCCTAAAAACAACTTCATGCTATTTTGAGAAGATTTGGGAGCATTTGTGAGCGGATTGAAGCAATATTGAAGATTTAGAGCTTGGATTCTTGGGATAACCCCTCAGAAATTTGAGACCTCCACTTGTTTGCAATTTCTTCTCTTTTCCTTTCATTTATAGGCAATTTTGTGGCTGTAAAGTAGAGATTTCTGGGTTTGTTGAATGATTTTGTATGATTTAATCTCTACTTACTTGGGTTTATTGTTAAACACTGTTTTTATGCTTGATTGATGGAAAATTTAGATTAATTTCTTAAGTAATAGATGTTTATTGCTTTTAGGACTTTGAATCATTTATGCAATTGTTTCTTAATGCTTTTAACCATTGTTTCTCTAATTAATTGAGGTATTTCTAAGTTGAGCTCGAGAGAGAATACTTAGTTTAGCTTAATGTGCAATTAATTAACTACTCGAGTGACAGCGAGATTAATAGCTAATTAATTGTAGTTGGTGATGAAGGTTAATTAGTTGGGCATTGGTTAATCGATTAGTTTTCTAAGTGGAAACTCGAAGGAGAGAAACTTGGACAATAACCCAATTGCATAACTAGTGTTTATTTACCGAAGTGACAGTCGGAGTTAATTAAATAAACATTAGAAGTTTGTAATGAAGAGTCTTAATACCTTGTATGAGTTAGCTAGCGCTAAGGAAACTTAGGTTAGTTAATTGATACATTGAGAGTGGAGGAGACCGAGAGGAGATTCCACGTATTTAGAGCTTCTAGACTTATGAGTTCATTGTCCATTGGGTTATAATTTTCTGTTAACTTAGTAATTGATCCTTTCCCAAGTTATCCTTCGTGTTTGAGCCTCCCATTTATTTTTCTGCTTTTATTTTCTTTTGTTAGTTAGTTAATCTTCTCTTGATTTCGGTTCTATAAATAAAGTTAAGTGAGAGTATTCGTGGTAATTAATTGAATTAAAAGCCAATCTCTGTGGATTCGATACTCGGTAGGAATACCGTTTTATATTACTTGACCCGTGCACTTGCGGAAAAGTATTTGTATGCCCATCACTCTCCTTTTTTGTATTCAGACTAGCCTAGAATACATGACTCGCAGGTATAACACGAGGAATACTAGAGGGGTGAGTTGAAATAAGGTGAGTAGGCGCATAGCTAATTGAAGTGATTAACGAGTTTGAATTTGAGCCTAAGTCTGTGAGCTAGAGCGGAAATCGTCTATTTATGGTTTTGATTGTTGGACCCTAAGTGGGCTACTTACTGAGTATGTTTATACTCATTCGTGCTACTTTGTTTGTCTTTGCATATTGTGCACATCCTCAAGGCAGGAGATGAGAGTGATGACTTGACGAGGCTATGGAGACTCCACCAAAGTTTCCTTTCCTATTGTCAGCTTTAAGTTTTGTATCTTTGTTCTTTGTTGTATGTTGATCTGTAAACTTTAAACCTCTTCCATGTGTTTGGTTAGAATTCTTTAGTTCTTGTGTCTGTTGGTTGAGCTCAGCATAGTGTATCGTAGTTTGGTGGATGCTGAGTTTGTGCTATGAAGTTTAGAAGTGTTGTTTTGTTTCTACCAGGTCTTTGAAAATTCTGGGTTCCTCTTAGTTACGCTGTTATGTTGTCGAAATTTCGGACATGAGTAAGGTAACTAAGTCGTGCTTCCACATTTAGAGAGTCGTGTTTTTAGGATCGTTCCAGTTGGAAGTTTAGGGTCGTTACAGATTAAATGAAAAATTATTTAATAGAAAACTTATTAATTGTTAGTTTAAAAAAAAATCTTATTAATTGTTTTAACCTTGTTCATCGTTGTAATTTTTTTTCAATTAATAGTACGTTTGGAATAACTTATGAAAAAAGTCCTTTTTGAAGAAAATCGATTTTTCTGTCAACATAAACATAGTTCAATTGACATAAAATATGAACCATTGACCAAGACGTCTGAGGTTCGAATCCCCCACCTCACATATTGTAAAATAAAAAATCAATTTTTTTTATAGGTACCTTTGGAAAAATTAAAAAATTAAAGTGTGTTTGGCATAACTTATTGAGTGATTATAGATGATCATAAGTAGTTCTTTCTTTTTAAAATCTTAATAAATAAAAAGAACTTCCAAAAAATTGGATTAATTTAAAAACTTTTTTTAAATAAACACTTGAAAATGAATTATCAAAAATAACTTTAAAGTGATTATTTGAAAATCCTCAAAATAAAAAAAAAATTATAATTAATAGAATCACTTTTGAATATATTACCACCAAAGAAATTTGTTATGTAAAATATTTTTGAAAAAAATCTAAGATATAATAACATTTTTATTGAAAATATTTTTAAATATTTAAACTAGAAGGTATTCCAAATAAATCTTAAAGTATGTCTATTATTGTGGTTTAGTTTAATTTCATCGAGTTATGCTAAACTTTTTTCTTACTATATTTTGTACCTCAACTAAATGATATATAGTTATGTTACACTAACGAACCATTAGATAGTGATCCAAAATTAGTTCAAGTATTCCATTTAACAACCAACATGAGCATAGCTCAACTGACATAAAGCTTATACCCTCGATCAAGAGGTTAGAAGTTTGAATCTCCCACTCCACATATTATAAAAAAAAAAAACAAAGTATTCCATTTAACAACTATATAATTATGTCAATTAGTTCTAGTAGTTAGACTTCTATCCCCTCTCTCATGGATTGTAAACTTTAGTTTTTAATGATTTAGTTCTTCAAATTTGGCTAAAGTGAGTATAACTTAGTGGTAATTGACATGTACCCTAAACCAAGAGATCAGAGGTTTGAATCCCCTCCTCCCAAATGTTGTTAAACTAAAAGAAAAAATTCTTCTAATTTGTAATAATTTTTAGTTCCTAAGCTTTAGAATAGGACAATTTAGTCTCTTTTTTTTTTTTTTAAATAAGGATATTTTATTAAACATATGTAAGATACATACGAAAAGGGGATTACAAGAAGCTTGCCAATAAAGAACAATTTAGTCTCTTTACTTTTAAATTTGTAACAATTTAATTCCTATTGTGAAAAGTCCAATCAAAATTAAGTGTCAATTTTTATTATGTAAGAGACTCGATCTTTGTAGTTTATAAACATTTGATCCCTAATCAGTTTATCGATCCACATATGTAAGAAATTTCTTTAAATCTTAGTAATTTTTTTCAGGACAAGGACTAAATCGTTACATATTTTAAAGTACAAGAATTAAATTATTACATACTAAAATTTAAGGACTAAATTGTTACAAAATTAAAAGTACAAGGATTAAATTATTACAATATAAATCTCAAGGACTAAGATGTTACTTCCATGAAAGTTTAGAGACCATAAGTGTTTTTTTAACAAAATAGGGGAAGAGAGAGAAAATAGAGGTTTTGGAAAGGGGAAATTTATGTGAGAGATGGGAAGAAATGGAAAGTAGGAATGCGAGGAAGTGAAAAAGTTAACGTGGATTTGAAAATCTACATGCCCTTTATTAACCACTGAATACAAATTCGATGTACTTTTGCAACTTCTCTCTCAGACATTAGATAGTGCAAAATTGCTAGTCACATTATGACGGTCTTCTCGAAAAATTTCTCGAGGAAGTTAGTTTTTTTTTACTATGAATTTTATCTTAATTATATTTCTATATATATATACACACATAGGAAAAAGGTAAATAGTAAACAAAAAAATAATGAAGTAAAATTAACAAAACCAAATATAATATCCAAAAGAAAAAGGATAAGTATACGATTTAAAACACATTAATTATCTCGGAACTAAAAGAAAACACATGTATATCTTTTTTCGGTTAATATTAATAAGGCACGTAATTAGTGCAGTCTAATTTTGATTAATATTATATTATTCGAACATCTGATAATAATTATTGTTATTTTAAAACTACAATCATCTCCCTATGTGGGGATGAGCTATGGATTCCTGATAATTTTGCAAAGGCAGTTGTCAAGAGGCTTAGAGACAGTTATGTGAGTGAGTCGACATTTTGGATTAACTCGTTCCATCCTGCAACATACAAAACACAAAAATAACATCAATCAATTGACTTCTTTATTAAAAAAAATAATAATAATATTAATAAATAACTAAGAAAAGAAACACTCACTTGTAATTAAGGAGAAAATGGTGAAGTAAAATGGCAACTTCAAACTTGGTTAGCTCACTTCCAGGACAATATACTTTTCCCATTCCAAATGGAACGAATGCTCCTGCTTTTGGTTTATAATTCTGCACATAGCATTAACATTTTTAATACATGTTTTCATAATGATTTTGTTTTATTTTTTAGGATCATAACCATTGACTAACATTCTAAATAAATAAATTCATGTTCATTTATTTCATCGAATGGATTGAGATCTTAAAACGTACGTCCCATCGTGAAGGATCAAATTTGTGTGGATTTGGATATATTTGAGGGTCCATATGAACAGCTCTATTCCATATTGGTATGTTCCATCCTTTTGGTATAAAGTAGCCTAAAAAAAATAATGAAACAAAGCAATAATTAGGAGTGGAGTCACTTAGTGATTGTCATAGGGTTATATTTTACAAGTTTGGTGCTTGAACTTTCAAACTTGTGTCTAAATAAGTCTTTGGAACTTTAAAGTGTCTGGTATTTTTCTGAACTTTAAAATATCGTGCCTAATAAATCCTTTAACTATTAAGACGTGTCTAATAGTTTTTGAAACTTAAAAAAGTCTCAAAAAGCAATGACTAACTAGACACAAAATTGAAAGTTTAGAGGACTTATTATACACCTTTTAAAGTTCAATGGGCTATTAAAATATAATATTGGAAGTCTAGTGATCTATTAGAGACATTTTAAAATTCAAAGATCAATTAGACAGGATTTTGAAAGTTTACGAGCCAAACTTGTACTTTAACTATACTATACTTATAGCTAATCAATATCTAGACTGACGTGTGGTTGTTATGTTTATAATCAATAAAAATATTTATATTTCACTAATTTGAGCATAACTCAACTGGTTAAGGCATATGCCGTTGACCAAAAGGCCAAAGGTTCAAATCCCCCCATTTCCATATGTTCTTGAACTCAAAAGAAAAAAAATAATAATCTAGATTCAACCATTAGTCCATAAAATAAAAACGTATTGATAAGTAATTTCTAAGTCAACAATAATAGGGGGTGGAAATTTGAACTTCTAACATTTTGGTCGAGCTTATAATGTCTTAATCATTTAAGCTAGGCTTAAGTTGGCATATCTTTTACTACTTTCTTAAAAATACATACTAACAAATATTTTGAAAAATATAGTTATCCAATAAAACTTTTGAGCAATTAAGTAATGAAATAATCATTTAAACAACTCATTACACTGTCAAAGAAAAATACAAAATATCCAATAATATCTAAATTATATGAGTTAGTAAAAAATATAACATAACTCAACTGGTTAAGACATATATTCTCAACTACGAGATAAGAGATTGAAATCTCTACCTCACATGTTGTTGAACTCATATATATATATATATATATATAACTAAATTTAATAAAAATATTTAACGAGAAATGATATAAGAGATTGGAATCTCTACTCTACATGTTGTTGAACTCATATATATAACTAAATTTAATAAAAAAAATTAACGAGAAATGATAGTATATATTTATATTATATAAAAGGTCAAATTACAAGTTTAGTCTCTAAACTTTCAAGTTTGTGTCTATTTGATCTTTAAACTTTAAAAAGTGTCTAATGGATCCCTAAACTTTTAATTTTGTGTTCAATAGGTCTCTAAACTTTAAAACGTTTCTAATAGGTCCTTAAACTTTTGATTTTATGTCCAATAGATCCCTAAATTTTCAACTTTGTATCTAATAGGTCATTGAACTATTCAACATTTTTTAAAATGCCCGAACCTAATAGACACAAAATTGAAATTTACGGTCCTATTAGACATAAAATTTAATTTTATAACTAATAAATTAGTTAATTTATAAAAAATTTAAATATGTCAAAGACTTATTTGATACAAAATTAAAAATTTAAAAACCTATTAGACATTTTAAAAGTTCATGGATCTATTAGACACAAAATTAAAAATTTAGAGACCTATTAGATATTTTTTAAAGTTGAATGACCAAATAGATACAAACCCAAAAGTTCAAAAACTAAACTTGTTATTTAAGCTATATAAAAAAGGGCCAATAGGAAGAATCTTTGTATTTCCATTTTATCCCTCTAGGTTTTATATAAACTCATTTGCCCTCAACTTCTTGATTAGTATTATTATTTTAATAATATAATACATTGTAAAGGTGTTTCGATATCATGGTTGTCTTGAACTAATGCAAATTCCATCGGGAACAATTTACATTTGCAAAAATTAAACAGGTTTAGCTTTTCAGCTTTTCAATAATATTGCGTAGAAACAATCCATGTGAATCGGCTAAAATTTACAAACTTAGAAGTACAAAGGGTGATTGGTTCAATTGAGCAGGGGGGAAATTTAATTTTATGTTACAAAAAAGGCACATAGTCTCCTTCGTTATCATAATTTTAGTAACAAAACTCATCGAAACCAACCATAAATCTCCTACTATAAATCTGTTAAGGTTGTTTGATTATTCAAAGCTATTCCTCTTTCGTTTATTTCATGAATCAGGTTCTTCAAATTCTTCTACGTTTCAATCAATTTGGAATATAGAAGAAAACCAAAGGGGATTGAGGGAGTATCAATATTCAAAGAGAATAATATTATTGAGCAACCTTGATAACACATATTAAATCACCACTAAATTCAAAAGCTTGAGTTGATGGGTTACAGTAAATTTAATTATATCAACACTTCAACGACACAAACTTCTAAAAAAACTTCTAAAAGAAAGGGACGATGTCGGGAAAGAAAGTCATGCTAAGAGGAAGGTGAGCCTATATGAAAACTTAAAGGGAGGGGGAGCGGCATCAAAATTGAAGTGGGGAGAGATAGCAATGTGATCGAGAAGATGATGAAGATAGGGTAGTAGCTATAGGGTTGTCAATGTCGTTTTCTTTTATTTTTAATTATCAATAGTTAGTCTAGCTAATAATTAATTATAAATTTATATGCTATACACAAGGGGAGGTTACGAGGAGAAAGACTTTTTCCTCCCATTTTGTTCTTTTATTTTTTCATTAATTTATTTTAACTTTCTATATTCATTTTATCCTTTTTTTTGCCCATTTACTATTGATCATTTTTTATTTGAAATCCATATCAAATTAAAAAATTGTGTTCTTTAATTACGTAAATAACATTTTAAAAACATATATGTTATGGGTAAATTTGTACAATAGGATCAAATCCAAGGAGATAGAAAACAACCAGGGCAAAACAGGGACTTATTCATAGCCTAGGTGGAAAGTTGGCCAAATGATGAGGTGATTGGGCCAAAAGGCTTGGAAGCCTTGCCGAGCCTACACAAACCAGCCGACTCAAACACGTGGGTGCATGCCCACAGCCCAGTGAACCCCAAGAAGATCCCCATTTCATCTTAACCTAATTCTATCCAAGAAAGGGAAAGATACCCTAAGTCATCCTCATATAAATACACTACATTCCTCTCCAACTTAAGTATCAAAGTGGCTGTGGTAAGCACCACACTGATGTTCAGGTTTTCTTTATTTTATAGGTTACCTCTTTCCCCTTACAAATACAATTCACTGTTGGATTTACGTGCAAATCAGGTGCGTTTCCTTTGCGTGGATTTGCACATCAACAGTTGGCGTCGTCTGTGGGGATCGAGAAGGTTTTTACCAAGAAACTTACATACTGACATTGAGGATGTACAAAAAGGCCATAGATCCGAACCACACCATGGGTGAAGAGAATTCTAATAAAAAACACCACCCAAGGAGGACGAGAGATGAAACTTCTCAAACGATGGCGACACAACCATCGAAGAAGAGCGTGCCTAGGCCCTGCTTGGAAAGAGCCCACCTTGGCCTCGAATTGGGAAGAGCTCACCTTGGCCTCATCCTCAAGAGAGTCGGCCTGAAGAATTCGAAGCACTGAAGAAAAATGTTGATGGAATGGATCAGAACCTGACGTGAATTATGGAAATCCTAAATTGACCCGACTCTGAAGCTTAATGAAGATAGAAGACCAATGAAACATAATAGGAATTCGAAACACCTAGATGAGCTTGCCTCGACCTCTTCCAAAGGAAGGAAAACATGAGAATAACGAACAAATTAAGAAGCATCACAGGAAAAATCCAAGTCTGCCTACCTAATATGGTCGAGGCCAACCCGACCTCCTTAGCTGAAAAGGTTAAAAAAAACCAGAAGGTTACAAGGAAGAGAAGATCAATCAGAAGGTGCCAAGGAAGAGAAGATCAACCAGCCATCATCAAGAAGAACTCGTTAGAGATCCTACCAAAGGAAAAGCTCCCTTGGAAAAAGACTTGAAATTGTCTGCTCATTGTCAGAAATTCAAGGGAAAAGCTAATCCTAGGTAGGAACAAACAACAGAAGTCGCAGGTATATAAGCCTTAACAATTGTATCAGTTGAAGCCAAGGTCAAACCCTATAACCTGATGGAAAGGCTGAGGCTGACCTGACCCGAGGCCAACCTTGGGTATTTTTTTGACACGAAGGATAACGAAGCAGAGCCGAGGCCACTTTGGCCGAGTTGAGAAAAAAAAATCCTAGCCTTGGATCAATGCACTAATGAAGTCAAACAAGAAGGCCAAAAGACAGAAGCTGGATGACTCGAGGTTACCTCAGCCTAGTCACCCAGCCAATCGATTTCAGGGTTCTCCACCACCACGAGAAAGCAGAATCATATATGAAAGACCAGCTGGTGGAAAGTCAAATTGAAAACAGAAAACTCACCCTAGAAAAGCAAATATCATATGTGGAAATCATCACTTTATGCATAGAGGTACATGAGTGTAGAAGAACTACTCCGTTCGAAAGGAATAACAGACAAAATCAAACCAAGAAGTGAAGAGGCAAAATAGGGATGACCCGAGGTCACCTCGGCCAAGTCAGCCAACTAGTTAATTTCAGAAGTACACTTTGATGACGATCTCATGTGAACAGATCTTATGGAGGTATGTCGCTTAAACTTATTAAAGTGGCCCCGAAAGATGAAAAATTGACCAAGAAAGACAGATAAACAACAATACTTGACCAAGTTCAGTTGGGAAGAGGTCAAGGTAGAGCCGAGTCGAGCCGAGCTGACCCTAGCATTTGCTTTAGGAACACCTTGGAAAGAGGTCGAGGCCAACCCTAACCGAGGTCGAGAAGGAAAGTCATCCATGAATCTCCTGTGACGGAGGTTGAGGCTGACCCCCCTTGAAACCAAATCAAATGGTTTCATGATCTCACAACGTCAGATTGCACTTCAGTTTACAATCTGCAAATACTGACAAATTTCTAAAAAATATTACTGCACAGACTTGAAAGAGGCAGAACCAGTTTAGTTGTTAACTTCTGCAAATGCTGAATGAAGTGGCCACGGTTACCTCATCCTTTAGCTCAAAAAGAAATTCAAGTAACAATACAAAAAAAATTGAGTTGGAGGCCGAGGCCAAGTAGAGGTCAAGTTGAGGCCACCTCATCCTTTAGGGGTTTTTTCCCCCTGTTTTCTTACTTTTTCTCTGTAATTATGCTCTACATAGCCACTAAAGCTTTGCTGCATAGGTTAAAAAGTTTGAATATAGTTTGCATTTTGGAATGTCAATGTGTACTCAAGCAAGATGTTCCTAGAAGCAACATCGTCGTTGAGTAAGGGGCTTAACAGGAGATATGCTTCCCTAGAAAACAAAAACTAGAGGATAATTTCAAGAAAACATACACAATTGACTAGGGGCTATACGAGGCAACTATTGTCGAGCAGAAGCCAAGAGAATTCACAATCCTCTCTTAAATCAATCAAGGAGGCAATTCAATGAATTCAAAGAAGTTGACCGAGAATGGTCAATGGCCGAGCCGAGGCTTAGCCTAGCCACCATGGTCAAGTTAAGGCCACCATGCCCAAGCTAAGGCCACAAATGGTTGAGCCGAAGCCAAGATGGCCCATCATTTTCTATGATATTAATCTAGAAGATATAATTGTGGAGATCCATACATCAATAAGAGTAGATTTCGGAGCCTCAAAATCAAATATCTCTACAAAACTACAAAATTACAGATAAATTTATTTCAAACTCGAAAAATACTACATTAAAAATTTTAAAGCTAAATGATGCAATCATCATGAAATAGTTGTTTATCTTTTGTCTTCTTTACAATGACATCTCTTTTTACTCTGTTCTAGAATTCACTAATTAGCATGTCATGCTCTGTATTTTTTAAAATAAAACCTTGTATGACTTAGTGATATAATGAATATGAATAGAACATCATGAATAAACAAGGAATGCCACAAAGTATTAGAAGAAAAATTTGTCACGTGGAATTCTCGAGGTCATACAGTTGCTTATTTGATATAATGATAAGCCTTAGATTAAGGCTTATTTAACTACCATTTGCTTAAGATATTCTTGTTTTGTCTTAAGATCAATTGAAAATAATTGGAAGATTGCTTAAATTTAAGGAAGAAATGAATATGTTTGCATTTGGGATAAATTTCTAAGTAAATTGATCTTGTTTGTAGGAATTGTGAGAATTGCAAAATCAAATTGCAGAATCGGATTTTGCAATTCTGGACAGCATGTAATATCAAAGGTTTATGAAGTTGAAAAGCTGAGCAACGAAACCCATTTTTGGAAAACTCAATTTCCGCACAAATTGGGGGGGATTGGAGCGCGATTTTTGGCAAATTTCAACCCTAGGAAGATCTACAAAGGAGGGGGGAAGAAACTCGAAGGATCAATTTCGGATTTGGAGAGGATTTCAGACGTCAATTTTCGTGGGTTCCTCACCTCTTTGAAGCTCTGTTTTTCCAGAATTTCTTGGAAAAGTCTCTGTTTTAGCCAAGGAACGTAGGTTCTGATTAGTGGTTATCAATTTTCTATTGGTACTGAAGAGAATTGCTTGAAATACAATCTTTGTTATTCATTTGAATTAATTGGAAGCAAGCTTAAGTTTAATTATCATTCCAGTTGGTGGGTATTTTTTCAAAAACATACTCTGTTTTTCTGCATCTTCTTCGTTCTTTGTTCACCGAGGGTCAACTTTCTGTGTTTTCGAATTTTCCTTCTTATATGACGAATATTTGTGGGGGTTATCCTCTTGTTCTCAGTTGAACTCAATTTTGAATTAATTTAGTGGATTTATCTAGCATTCTTCGCAAGTTCTTTGAGAATTCTTCCTCGATTTCACCTTGATATTCTGATGCAAGATGGTTCAAGTTCTGTACTTTTCCAGATTGCCCAATCCGATTCAAGTTCACTTGGGTTGTTAATACTAACCATCTCCTAATTTAGGTGAAGGTTGAGTTGATTGGAATGGAGAGAATAGTTAGCAAATTTTGTTGCATGAATTTCTATTTTCAGTTGGTTCTGTCCTATGTTCTTGGTCAAGATTAACCTTTACTGGAATGTCTAAAGGCCTTGAGTTTTGTTTCAATTGAAAATCTCTTGAAGTCCTTGTAATTTGTGCGAAAATAGCATTACATTATTTGCCTTAATTATTTACATAACCTCTAATATGAACTTTTTCTCAAAATTTAGTTATAATATCTTTAATTCTAATATGAGCTAAAACTTCTTAGGGGGTTCAAGAATGTGAATTCCCTAAGAAGTAATTGTAGCCTAAATTCCAATGAAAACCAAGCCTACATCTCAATTGTTTGCTTGTGTTGATCTAATTTCCGTTGAGATCCTAGATTGATCAACTAGGGTACCAACTCAAGCTTAGATCTAATACTGACGGGGTTAGTGATAAGCGGATTTCACACAAGTAATGGAGAAAAGAGCTTAGACATAAGCCAATCCTTACCCTAGACATAGGGATTAAGGACTCCAAAACCCATAAAATTGTGAGCCGAATTATCTAAGATAGAGAGACTATAGACATATAAGTCTCTCACTTAGCCTCCTAAAAACCTAAATTCAAGTGAATAGGAGATGCAATTTTGGTTTACAATTGAGTGTGGAGTAGGTTGGAGTTATAATTTTGGCTTGCAATTACAACTTAGGGCAATGACACTCTTGAGCCCCATTTTTATCAAAATTTATTTTGCAAAGTTCGTTTATTAAGCTTATCTAGTTTGCTCTCAATTATTGCCAATTCTAGATTCTGCAATTTTGTTATTTCAACTATTGTCATTTTTAGATTCTGCAATTAGATTTTGCAATTTTTCTTAACACACCAACCCAACATTATTTTTGCATTTTTAGTTTTCAAAGTTGCAATTTTCCTTACACTTTGTTGTACAACATTTTTGTTACTCCGTTCCCTGTGGGATTCAATACTTGGTACTCAGATACCTTTATATATTACTTCGATCGTGTGCGCTTGCGTGTAACAATCGATCATATAATAAGTTAGTTGAATGCAGATCCATTATATGAAATTCCTAACATACATTAATTCCTCATATGTGAAATTGTAAATATGTTTCATTGAGTTAAATCAACATAGTATCTGCATCAAATCGCTCAAAAGTAGTTTCATTGAACTTTTGATATATCACATGAGAAATATCATGTTTATGAAAAATTATACTTTAAATGAAAAATAGTTGATAAAGCTAGTTTATTAGCATAACAAACTATAAATTTCACTTGTTACAAATGAGGAATACTACCTTGGACGAGGCTAATTAGAGATCAATGAGCCTAAATAGTTGTTCAAATAAAAGCCCAAAATTTGGGGTCACCCCAAATGGCCTAACCAAGAAAAGACCAAGCTGAAGGTCGTAAGATTTTAAATACATAATCATGCAATTTTTACTTGCAAAAAAAGTCCTCATTGATTAGGAGACTGAATAGGGGATATATGTCTCCTTCTTAAACAAAAAGCAAATTAGCTAAGGAACTATGAAAGAAATTAGCTATTCATATTAAAGAAAATTGTCATTGGGGAACCCAATTGGGACTGAAACAATTTTTTGAGTAAAAATTTTGGTAAAAAATTAGGGGCTAATCAAGATCAACTTGCTAAGATTAACCAGCTTACAGTTGAGTCCAAATTTAAACCAAAAATCTAGAATTGATTCTAAATATGGTAAATTGGAGCCAAAAATCTAAGAGTCCACTCTATGATACAACCACTATAAAATTCAGCCAATATGTTGTGCAATTAAATCACGAAACACGCTAAACTCTAGATCACTTAGGTGACAGAGAAAGTAGCCAGGAGAGTTGATTGGACCCCAAAGGGTTTGGTTAACTGATATTGGCAACTCGAAAATCTGAGGTACACCTCACAATGGGTCCCAATTAGGCATGACTATGCAAGTTTGATTAAACTTTCAGATTATGATGTGCAAAACTCTGCTTAATTGCAGAGAAAAGCAAAAACTTGGAGGTGATTAATTAGGTGTTCAAAAGGGGCTTAGTTAATTGGTCCAAGCATAGCCCAAAAATTCAAGATACATCTCGCGATGGGTTATTCTAAAATTAAATCTGGGGCCAACACCTGAGCTCTTTATTGAATTGAAAGCAAAAAAAATCAGCCTAATGAGCTTGATGGGTTATTCAATAATTAAATTTGGGGCCTACACCAAAAGTTTTTATTTTAACAATCTTGGAAAGCCAAAAAATCAGCCCAAAAAGCTTGATAGGTCATTCTAGAATAACATTTAGGGTCAACCCCAAAAGTTTCATTTTGAAAAAAAACATAGAAAAGCCCAAAAAATCAATCCAATATGATCGATGGGAGCCAAAACCCAAAAAAATATAGAGGACGCCTTGTATTTAGGTTAAACATTACTCCTCGAGGACAAATTTACAAATCTATACTTCCAAATTGAGCTTTGAGTGTCCAACCCAAAAAGAGATAAACCACAAATCCCAACTTGGGAGTGATGGCTTAATGTTATGGGTAAATTTGAACAATAGGATCAAACCCAAGGAGATAAAAGACAACCAGGGTCGAATACGGACTTATTCAGAGCCCGGGGTGAAAGTTGGCCAAATGATGAGGTGATTGGGCCAAAAGGCCTAGAAGCCTGGTCGAGCAGACTCGAGCTGACCCGACTAGAACTGGCCAACCCGAACACGTGTGGGCGTGCACCCTGCATGTCTATAGCTCAGTGAACTCTAAGTAGGTCCCTGTTTCATCTTAACCTAATCCTATTCGGGATTCAGAAAAGGGAAGGATACCCTAGGTCATCCTCATATAAATATTTCATTATAACTCCATGGAAGGTTACTGAGATTTCATCCTCTAAATTCTAAAGCTTGCTACACTGCTTTCCTCTCTAACTTAAGCATGAGAGTGGCTGTGACAAATATCACATTGATGTGCAGGTTTTCTTTATTTTGCTAGCCACCTCTTTCTCCTCACAAATACAAATTAGCTATTAGATTCACGTGCAAATCAAGTGCGTTCCCTTTGCCCGAATTCACACATCAACAATATATATATTTAACATTTACACTAAACGTTTGTAAGGAAGAATATAATCTATAACACAATAAAATATAACATTTATAAACACATACAACACATATGAGTAATAGCTAGCAATGGCAAAGGGAGATATAGAAAATCTGACTGACCATTGATATTTACATTAGCTTTTGCCTCGCGAAAGGTTTGAAATATAAGGGTAGTTTTTCTCAATGTCTCATTAATTACCTGAAATAAGGATAAAAAGAAACAAAAGTGAATTGTATTTTATTCAAACAAAATGTAATAAAGGAGAAATTATTCAATGTACATAACTGCCACTATTTAATTGTCATTATTAACTATTAAATGTTTAGTCAATTTTTTTTAAAAAAAAAACTCTCTTATATATTTAAAAAAATCTCTCTAATACCCATTCCGATGCAACCAGCCCGAGACTTGGACTCGAATTAAAGCCATTGTAATTCAGATGCAGTCTGATGATTGAGTGAAGGTTGGCACCATTATTTATATTGTAAGATATTGAAGAGAGACTCTTGGCAAGATAATTAATCACACTTATGTGACATGCTTATTCGGTTTTTATTTCATTTTATAATACTATAGTATATAAAAGAAATTAGAAGAAAAGAAACATAATAGTTTTATTTTATAGAAGATAAATGCATCGAACAGTTATGTTAAATTGATAAGATAGAAAATTTAATGAATTAGAACAATAACATTATTAATTATAAAATAATCTAAAAACATTCTATGAAACACATGTATTCTTTTTAATATACAATTTTCTTAAAGCATATTCCTCTTTAACTGGTGCTTGAGATGAAACTTTTTTTTTTTTTTTTTTTTTTAAGATGAAGCTACAATTATAAGATATAATATGTAGCATCCAATCGCAAACAATGCTATTTTGCATTTCTTATGAACTAAGATATATTTAGTGAGTTTTTCTTTTTATTTCTTTTTTTTTTGAAAAAAAGATATAATATATAGTGCGTTAGGCCCTTGTTTGATACAACACCATTAAATTTAAAAATTTTAAAATGGAGAATCAAGAATTAAAAAGAGAAAAGCAAACTAAGAAAGTAAAACTAAGTTTTTTTTAGTTCAAGAATTGCAAGAGTGGGAATTAAACTATAATTTTTAGGGTGGTAATTGATACCTTATCAACTGAACTAAGAAAAGAAAACTAAGTTATTAAAAAGGAAGGAGATCGAGAAATAATAAAGAAAAAAAAACTATGGTTAAAATATTCTCTATTCTCTTAGACTTGTTCTATTTTAGACCATGTAATTTCAAATGTCCAAATTTAAGTCGTTCTACATTCAATAAAATTTAAAATTAGTCCCTTTCGTTAATTTATGGTTAACTTTTGCTAAAAATATCCCGTCCCCCTAAGTCTTTTCTCTAAGATAATTTGCGAAACATATTTCCATTGTGTATATTTTCTTGAATGAAAATTATTATTTTTATGTTGTCAAATTGGATAAAAATTAACTTCAAATATCAATTGGAGTATGACTCAACAGAAAAGACACTAATTACCATCTCAAAGGTTGATAGTTTGATCATTCACCCCACAATTGTTGAAATAAAAAAAATTAAAAAAAAAACTTCAAACTAATAATGAGAACTTATTTTAAGATTTATTGAAAGTATATATAGAGACTAAATTTGGACATTTGAAATTACAAGGACTAAGATAGAATAGAACCCAAAGTATAGAGATCAAAATGGCATTTTAACCAAAAACTACTTATACAGGTATAGAAAATAAAGACGTTGCAAAATGTTTGACTTTTCTTTATAAATTTTAATTAAATGTAAAATCATAAAGTTTTAGAAATAAATAGGCAAAAGTTATATATTAATTTAATCTCTTCATATTCCTAACTTATCATTTTCTTTTCAATTAAAGTTATTCAAAATAAAAAATGGCATGCTTAATAGATTTAGAAATAGATAAAAGAACATAATAGTCTAGAAAATGTAAATAAAGACAACTTTTCACATTCTGGCATTTAAATGGAGTTTTAAAATTTAAACTAAATCTATTGTTAATTAATTATAGATAACATATTTGTGAATTTAAATTTTGAGAAAAGAACCAAATAATCTAAAAATGATTCTCAATCTTTCTTACCTTTAATAAAGTAAAAACTGTTTTTTAGTTAACAATTGCATGTAGGGGATCAACCATTGACTTTTAGGATGATAATTGATGTCTTATCTACTTAACAATGATCAGATTGACTCTTTTTTTTTTTTTTTTTTTTAATATGGTAATAGAATAATTTTGTTATATATTTTATGCTTAAATACTATTTTGGTTTTTGTACTTTCAGTTTTTGTTCATTTTAGTCCCTATACTTCCAAAATATCATTTTGGTTCATGTACTTTCAACTTTGATCTATCTTAATTCTTATACTTTCCACAACAAGAAAGCATATATAAGTGGTTACCATTAAGATTTTTTTTAAAATAGGTAACAAGATATGAGAAATTGAAAATTTAGAATAAAAAATAAGAAATGGAAACATTATCAAAGAGGCAAGTCTATAAATACTGTAAATAAGTTACACCTATACTTACTTAAAACCTTGGCAGCAACAATTCTAACTGGAAGATTGCTGAGGTTGTTGGGAGTGCGCCAAAATTCCAACACTTACAATTTACAAAGCATTATGTAGCAGTAAGAACATACCTGTGTAAGATATGTCATTCGTTTAATTTCTCCAAAATCTAATCCTTTCTGCGTACATGGCCTTTCTTTTATAATCAACTCTTGTTCTTCCTGTAAAACAAAAACGGGAAACCATATTATTAGTTGTTACATATACTTCATAAATATCAAACAACGCATCTTATTATCATTTTTTTTTCATTAACTTTAAGTTACTTCTCTTTTCAATCTTATATTTTAATGTTAAACTACTTTTTGACTAAATTAAAAATATTTTTCGAAACAAATTTTATAATTTTTTTTACTACAAACTGAAAAGTACTTTTGAACATTCAACGGCGTGTTTTGAAAATAGTTTATAAAACAATTTCCTACAACGTATAAAGTTATTTTTTCTTCTAGCTTTTGAGTTATGTTGGAGTGGGGATTCAAAATTCCTAACATTTAGTAGGGGTTTGCAATGTCTTAATGAATTGAGTATTTTCTCCAAAAAGTGTTGAGATAATACCTTTGCCTTTTGAAAAACATGAGGGTGATCTGAAATGTGGATAAGAACCCACATAGCAGCATGTGCTGCAGTGTGGCTACCACCATGAAACACACCAAGTAGCATATCTTTAATTGCATTGTTACTTAACAACTTTGCCCCATTCCCATCAGTGGCCTCAATCATTGCCTCCATTTGGCAATTCTCTTCTCTTTCTTCATTCTTTTCCAATTCTATTCTCTTTTCTTCTATGATTGTATTTAGGATCTTTTCTACCTCTTTCATTGCCTGAGTGAGGTTGAAAAAATGTTTCACAATAGTATTTTTAACTACTAATTAAGTATTTGTTTTTCTCTATGAACACTCTTAGAATTAGTACTAGTCAAATATTCTTAAGATATTCTATATATCATTTTTTACTATGTAATTAAACAACATGAAAATTTTAAAAATTACTTAAATTTTACATCTATTCCTAATATTATTAAATATTTGTAGGAATAAAGAAAAAACAGGTTTTACAGTTTTAAAAAAAAACTTTGATATTAATATATGCTTAAATTACAAAAATTTGGTCCATATGGTTTGAAGAAAGTTAGAATTTAATTTTTATGATTTTGAATTCGTCCCTATGTTTAATAAAACCCTTATAGCTAGGAACTATTTATGAGGTTTATCAAACCATAAAGATAAAATTCTAATTTTAAAATTATAGGGACTAAATTCAAACTTTTTTCAAACTACAAAGACCAAATTTAAAATTTAACCTTAATATATTAACTTCGATTAATATATACAACATATCTTTTAAGTAAGAATCTAGATAGAATCAATGAGTATTTAAAGCTTCTTTGACCTAAACTCTTAGGCTCCGTATTTATTAGGAATCAGACTGAAAATCGACCGAATTGATATTAATGGGAGCAAAAAAAATGTTATTCCTAATTTGATACAATTTAATTACAAGCTAGAAATGATCTAGAATCAGAATAAAAAACCTATTGATTTTATTTACTAGATCAATGAAAAAAATGAACTTAAAATCTATGAGAAACAAACTAAGTTGACATTTTGTTCAAATGAAAGTTGAAAATTCTTTCACAAAAATAGTTCTAACCCCTAAAACAAGTTAATAAACTTGTGTACCTTGAAAGCTCTATGGAAAGCAAATCCAGGCAAGTCAAAAGGGAAAATCGACATGAGTGCAAGAGCCATTTCACTGAACAATCTCTCAAGTTCTGCTAGGCAAGGGCCACTTATTTTAGCCCCCAAGAAAATACGTGAAATGAATTTAAAGTAGAGAGTTCTCATTTCATTCAACAACTCTATTGGCTTTCTCATGCTGCTCCATTCTTCCAAGCATTTTACCACTTCCTTCTCAATATAATCCAGATAATTAGATAAGGCTTCTGAGCCATTGATGGGAGCTGCCATGAGTCGATGCACAGATTTGTGATCGGCAATCTTCAAGGCGGAGCCACTCCCTATAAATATATTTGTCGCCTTTGGATATTTCGGTACAAAGCATTCATCATCTAAGTATATGCGTCGATATATTTTTGGATCAGTTACGATGATTGCTGGCCTCCCGAAGAGATGGCTTTTATACATCCCAATTCTTCCATTTCTGCATCAACATACTTGCACTTAATGATTAAAATATTCATCGATATGTTGATGTATTCATTGATATATTTGTAAATTGGAGGGTTTGCCACCGATATAAGAAATCAATCGATGTTTTGATATCACATAAATATTGATAAAATCAACATTGAATATTAGATAGCACTGGAACTTTGCTAGATTTTATTAAAAATTAGTAAATCATAGAAAAAATCATAAATTAGTCATTAATCTCAATATATATTAAATATTCATAATAAGATTTATAACTTATTAGGGGTGGACATAACTTATTTATTAATTGAATTAATTTTTAGAAATTTCTTGGATTTACAACAATATTTGTTGATATCAATTTTTTATTGAGATATATGATATATTCGTAAAATTAGGGTCTTCATATCCTTTGTGGATGTTTGATAATTATTTAGGCACCGTTTGATAATCATTTGGTTTTTGGTTTTTGATTTTTTAAAATTAAGCCTATAAATACTACTTCCACCTATAGGTTTTCATGTTGTCTTATCTACTTTTTTCCTCTGTTTTAAAAAACCAAGCAAAATTTTGAAAACTAAAAAAATAGTTTTCAAAAGGGCAAAATACACTTTTGGTCCCTGAGGTTTGAAGTTGATGTCTATTTTGTTCCTAAGGTTTCAAAAGATACATTTTAGTCCCTGAGGTTTGGAAAATGATTCTAAATGGTCCCTGAAGTTAATTTGATCGTTAGTTGACTAACGGAAAATGATGTGGCAGTTAACATGATGAATAAACTAGGATGATTTTGCTAAATTAGAGTGTTGACGTGGGACACTTTCCTTTCCTTTTCCCTTTCTCCCTTCCCTCATTCCTCTCCTTCTCCGGTATCCTTACGGCCGTTGTCCCCCATACTATCTAATGGTTGTGCTTTCTCTTCCTTGCCCACGAGTTCCTTAAAAGTGAAAACCACAGGTCCCTGGCGCTGAATCGGGTTCGTTTCTGAATCAAAAAAAGGGATCCAGATTTCTGAATGAAATTCCACATTCTCTCGTATGTACATCACTGCAATTTCACTCAAATGGTGAGCAAAATTCCACTCTCGATATTATTTATCATGGTACAAACTAGGGAAGGATTAGATAGCTCCCACTCACATAAACTTAGACTATCTCCAGATTTCTAATAATAAAAAAATAAAAAGCATGCTCCAGAATTTGGGTTTCTTTTTCCTTTTTTTGTTTAAAATTTGTTTATTCTTATTATTATGTAAGAAATGAATTGACAGAGGGGCTGAAGGAACTCGTGGGCAAGGAAGAGAAAGCACAAGCATCAGATAGTATGGGGGCCAACGGCGGTAAGGTTATCGGAGAAGGAGAGGAAGGAGGGAAGGGAGAAAAGAGAAAGGGAAAAGGAAAGGAAAGTGTCCCACGTCAACACTCTAATTTAGCCAAATTAATATAAAATATTATATTTTTGCCACTTAATTTAAAGTTGCCACATCATCCTAGCTTATTCATCTTGTTAACTGCCACATCATTTTTCGTTAGTCAACTAACGGTCAAATTAACTTCAGGGACCATTTAAAATTATTTCCCAAACCTTAGGGACTAAAATGTATCTTTTGAAACCTCATGGACCAAATAGACATAAACTTCAAACCTCAGGGACCAAAAGTATATTTTGCCATTTTCAAAAACTTGTTTTTGTTTTTGGAATTTGGCTAGAAACTCAAATGTTTCTTTAAGAAAGATGGAAACCATTGTAGACAAATTATGAGAAAACAAACACAATTTTTAAAAACCAAAAACCAAAAACCAAATGGTTATCAAACGGGGCCTTCGTTTTTAGTTTTTAGTTTTTGAAAATTGTGCTTGTTTTCTCTCAATTTCTCTACCATGGGTTTCATATTTCTTAAGAAAATATTTGAATTATTAGCCAAATTCTAAAAACAAAAACAAGTTTTTGAAAACTTTTTTTTTTTAGTAAAGTTGGCTTGATTTTTGAAAACATGTGTATAAAGTAGATAACAAAACAAGAAAATTCATTGGTGGAAGTAATATTTATAGGCTTAATTTTCAAAAACAAAAAACAAAAAACCTAATGATTATCAAACGGAGCCTAAGTAAGCTATTACTCAATTTTGTCTCTTGATACTTGATACTTGAAAATATCTCTCAACCCATATTTATGAATCAAAGCATTTTAAGAGAGACTCTGAGGGAGAAGAAGAATATACTTGGAAATAAGATGATTGAGGAAAGAATCAGGATCATCGCTTGATTTACAAGAATTGTAAAACGACAACGAAGAGCCAATAAGAGGCCATCCCATATCACCAGGAGGAAGAGCTTGGTAGACCTTTCTTCCCAATTTAACAAAACTCCATAGCTCATTGAATCGCCTCAGAAACACAAAGACAGCCACATAAAACCCTAAAACAGCTGCAAAAACTACCCAAATATTATCAAGTTCCATTGTGTTCTTTCTACTGCATCTCCTAAAGCCACAAGCAGCACCATTATTTATGTGTTAATAAACATCTCTTGAGCCACACGCAGTATTGATGGTGTCAATTAATGCATCTCTTTAAGGCAAACGCATTCGAGGATGAGAACGAAGCTTGCAATCCCGAACCCAATCCCTATTCCTGGTATTAAATACATATCACCTTCTTGTTCTTTTATGATGTGTATATAAAAACCTAAATATCCTACCCCAAATATTTATAAATTTGTGATAACTGATTTTTGAGATTTTTTATTATACAAGCTTATGTTTTATGAGACACATTGTTGGTGATGTTTGAGTTTTGAGATTTGTTTGTATTGATATTAAGACACATGAATTTTAGTTCATTTGGACAAGTGTTTTTATGGGATATTTGGACTAAAATGAAATATTTATATATTAGATTGTTTAAATTAATATGAGGTAGTATATTAACTGAGTTCAATGAATATGCATTTGGCAGATGTATTTTTGAAAACTGTTTTCAGATTCTGATATCCAAATAGTGGAAATTCTGAAAACAACATTTTAATGTTTTTATTGTATCTAGATTTTGAATTTGAAAATTTAAAATGTAGAATTATATTAAAAAAGATAAAAACTTCAATAACTACAGTATTTTATGTTATAAACTTAATTTATTTTTAATAAATTAAAATATGTATAATATAATATATTACAAATTATATGATATTGTAAAATAATAATTATACAAAATTTATAACAAAAAAAACATGTTCTTTAATTAATTAATAATAGTTCATATTCAATATAATATTTAGTTTTGCAACTACAACTAGTTTCATGGTTCATAAATATATTATAGAACACATTTTGGACAATTGTTTAAATTGGAATCCAATTTCTAAATCTGCTACCAAAAGCATTTTTGAAAACATGAAATACAATTCTGTTTTCATTTAATCTTTTATTTTCAAATTGCCTGCTAAACAAGCTCATAGCTAGGAATTTAAAGAATTTAGCCACTTTGAAGGATGGTCTTTCGAGGAAGAATTGAACTCTTTAAATGTAGATTTTCCATAAAGCATTTAACCCCAATGGAGATTGCCCAAGAAAAAATTATGGGAAAAAAATCAAAGTTGACTATAAACTTGGCAAGTTGTATCAATTTGGACCCTAAACTTTCAATTGCATCAAATTAGACCCTAAACTTCAATAAATGTTGCAATTTTTACCCTTGGTTCAATTTTCATTAATTTGACCACTAATTTTAACAAAACAAAATAGTGTAAAAATCTTCATAAACTCATTAATTTCAATAAAATAAAGTTTTGCACAAAAATAAGTTTGACCAATGCACAAATTAACCATTAAATAACGTTGCCAAAATTCATAAATTTCAACAAAAAAATTTACCTCTAATACCGTTTTTCTCTAAAATTTTATCAATTTTATATCGTACATATGTTTTATAGTTCATTGAATGCATAAGAGAAAACTTCTTTTAACGATATTTAGAAGGGAACTTATTAGATTCTTATAATTGCAACACTTTTTAAAGTTTGAGGTTAAGATTACAACATACACTTATCTAAGTTTGAGGTGCAATTTGATGAATTTGAAAATTTAGGGTTAAAATTGATACAATTTAACAAGTGTAGGGGTCAAATTTGATTTTTTTCCAAAAATTATCCATGAGAACCTGACCTCTGGTGATTTACGCGCAGAGAATTCCTGCTCCAATTCCCGCAAAATTTAATGGTTACTTGTCCTAGCCCTGATGACACCCTAACATGTACCTTATTAATGACGATGTTAATTAATGCATCTCTTAAGACGCTCGCATGTGTTGGGTTGTATCTTCATTTTAATTTGAGAGAAACAAAAAAACAAAGAAAACTTAATTATATATAAGTTTTAGAATGTAACATATTCAACAATCAACTTCTCCACATTTCTATAATGGTATAATATTGTCTAGTGGTATATACTTTCATGCCTTAGCTTTTGGTTTTATCCAAAGACCGTACCAATAAAAATGTTGTCTTCTACTTGTGTATACTTATGACCTTTTTCTCTTCCCTAACTGATGTAAGACTTTCGTCGTATTCCCAAAGAAACTACATTTAACGTCTAATCTATCGGGTGTTTAATGTTTTATTGGATGCATATGGAGAACAAATGTCTAGAAATAAGATGTCTGAGAATAATATAGCTAAGAAGCAAAGAGTAATGCATTTAGTTGTGCATGTGAATGCAATAAGATTTGCATGAGTATGAATAGTCTTCGTGTGTTTGTGTTTTATGGTGATTGATCTTTAAAACTTTTATATAATTTATAACATACTAATTAATGATCTAATCAAAATTAATTTCTGTAACGCCCAACGTTCATGTGCGAAATTAGATTAGGGGCGAATCCCCATTGTGATTAGCGTGAGGGTTGCTTTCCTTCATCAAGTTGTGCTAGCTTAGGGGCGAATTCCCACCATTTCGGTCATAAGGGTTGAGTTCCTTTATTATGCTATGCTTGTTTTCGAGGAAGTCGACACCCCGTTTATAGGTTGCATGACTCATTGTCTTGGGACGAGAGGGAGTGGATGGGGTAGGTGAGTGAGTAGCTAGTAGTTGAGTCCATTGTGTTGTAAGAGGAATTGTCATGACCGAACTGGAGCACTCGTTGTGTGTTTCAGAGCTTTCGATCCTTAGGTAGGCTGCTTACTAAGTATATTTATACTTACCCTTACTACTTTGTGTTTATGTCTTTTCAGGTGGTGCGCAACTGTGAGGTGGATGACGGAGGTGATAATCAGGCGAGGCTATGAAGACGTCACTAGAGTTACTTCCCTAGTGTCATAGTTGAGGTTGTGTTCTAGTCATGTATCTAGTGGTAGAACTGTGGGTGTGCAGTTTCCTTTGTTTTTCTTGCGTTCAATGGTTTCCCTTAGTACTAAAGTCTATCGCTGGTTAAACTCAGCATGTTTTTCGTCTTCAATCAGATGCTGAGTAGTTTCTTTAAGATATAAAAGTGTTTACATTCCTTTCAGATCCTTGTAAAATTTTGGTTTTCTTATAGTTACGCCGTTATGTTGCCAAAATTTTGGGCATGAACGAGGTAACTTAGTTGTGCTTTTGCGCTAGCCTGTTCAGTTTTTAGGGTTGTTACAATTTCAGTAGATAGATACAGATTAATAGATTATAAATAATTCATTAACCATTTTTATTGAGTAGTTAAGTATATATAATCACTGTAATTGAGTCTTTATGCTAAATTAATTTAACTAATTGCATTGAACTAAATAAATTAATGTAATATAATAATTCATTAATATTTTCATTAAATGGTTAATATTATTAATTCAATAAATTTTCATCAATAAAAATGAATTAAGAACCTATCTTAGCAAATAAAATATAAATATTGTTAATCTATTTCCTTTAATAATATTAATTTAATAAATAACTTTGTTGATTATAAATTATGCTTAAATGTATTAGCTAATTTTAATTAATTTATTTTAATATATTAGCTAGAAGAAGAAGAAGAAGAAGAAGACGACGACGACGACGACAATTTTGGAGGATTTTTTCAAAAAAATATATTATTCTTTTAAAAACAATTTTTTCCAAAAATTTTTTTTGAAAAATTGTTGTTTTTAAAAACTATATATATATATATATATATAACTTAACCCTAGTTTCGAAGGGACGTATTAAATAACTTATTTTCATGTCCAAATTTACAAACCTTGTTATATCTTTGACCAAGATATTAGAGGTTCAAACTTCAACAACCACACATTGTTGGACTGAAATAAAGGACTCTTATTTTCACCTTTTTCCTTCAATTCATATGCCCTTAGAATTTCAACTTTTCATATGGTTCAAAAATAAAAAAATAAAAAAAAAGATTTTTACTTCCTTTTTTTAAAAAAAAAAAACAAACAAATAACAATTGTAAAAATTAAGAGGAGACTATTACTAAATAAGTGAACCATATTAAATTTCTTTAAAACCCAGACTTAATACGATTATGGTCTTTCCAAAATTTATGAAGAATAACTAGAAACCGGCTAAAGTGAGTTTAGCTTTGACATGTACTCATTCATTTGAAGTTGGAGGTTCAAATCTACCCAACATTTATTGTGCTAAAAAAATAACTATAAATTACATTTGAAAAATTAAACATAAACATTATTTTCTTTCAAGTACTTGAATGTAACTGCTTTCAAATTACTTTCAACGGAAGAAACTTGATATTGCCATATATAAAATGTTTGGCTTATATATATCTATTTGGTAAGCATTTTTAGGTTAGATTACACAATTTAGTCACTACGGCCCCGTTTGATAATCATTTAGGAACTGTTTGATAACCATTTAGGCCCCGTTTGATAACCATTTAGGCCCCGTTTGATAATCATTTGGTTTTTAGTTTTTGGTTTTTGAAAATTAAGCTTGTTTTCTCTCAATTTCTCCACAATGGTTTTCATCTCCCTTAAGGAAGCATTTAAATTCTTAGCTAAATTCTAAAAACAAAAACAAATTTTTGAAAACTATTTTTTTTAGTTTTCAAAACATGGCTTGGTTTTTGAAAATATAGGTAAAAGGTAGATAACAAAACAAGTAAATCCAAGGGTGGGAGTAATATTTATAGGCTTAATTTTCAAAAACCAAAAACCAAAAACCAAATGGTTATCAAACGGGGCTTTAGTTTTTGGTTTTTGGTTTTTGAAAATTAAGCTTGTTTTCTCCCAATTTTTCTACCATGGTTTTCATCTCCCTTAAGGAAGCATTTGAGTTCTTAGCCAAATTCTAAAAACAAAAACTACTTTTTGAAAACTACTTTTTTTAGTTTTCAAAACATGGCTTGATTTTTTTTTGATGAAAAACCAAACTTTCATTGAGAAAAAATGAAATAACACAAAGGCCTACAAAAAAGAAGGGCCCACAAAAAAAAAGGGGGGGGGGGGGGAGCAGCTCACAAAAACGGGCTTCAATCAAGCAAAATAAGACCTAACGAATAATTACAAAAAAGCTTCGACACCGAGGCCCATAGAGAAACATAGAATCTAACAAGGGACCAAACATCACCAGACAACCTTTCCTTTCCCCTAAATATTCTATTGTTTCTCTCGGTCCAAATGCACCAAACAATAGCACAAACCCTTGCCTGCCACAAAACAGCCATTTCTCTCGAAAAGGCAAAAAAAGAAGGAGATCCTCAAACAAATTAGTACAACTCTGAGGCCTGGCAAAACTATAGCCAAACTAGTTAAGAAAACAGCTCCAGACACCATGTGCAAAAGCACACTCCCAGAGGATATGGGTCAGGTCCTCATCTGCCCGCCTTCAAAGAATACAACAAAAAGGACCAACTAAAGGAGAACCATGAGCCACGATCCGATCAAGGGTGTTAACCCTGCCGTGCCAAACCTACCACAAAAAGAACTTAACCTTCTTGGGAACCTTAACCTTCCACAGCGAGAAGAAAAAAGAATCTCTCGAAGGGTTCGGGTTCACAATCGACTGAAAGAAAGACCCACACGAGAAACCCTGCGAAGGGCAAGGGCTCGAAAGACGAACATCCCCCCTCGTGGGACTCAACTGGACCTGATTAAGGATGGACAACAACTTGACGACATCAGTAGTTTCCCTAGTGGTCACAGCCCGACAGAAGCCAAAGGAAGGGGAAGGAGGAACTACCAAGAGGGGCATAGGGCCATCAATCTGAAGGATTGAAGCCACTGTCTGGTTCTTAAAGTGGGACAGGTGATACAACCGAGGAAACAAGGAACAGAGGGGAGCATCTCCTAACCACTTATCCTCCCAGAAAAAGGTACCACTCCCATCCCCCACCACACTCGTCACGAACTGCGAAAAAACAGGAAACTCAGAAGAGATTTCTTTCCAAGGGTTTCTGCAAGTGCCAATTGCACCCCCAACAGTCCACTCAAAAGGATAAGGCCCATACTTACTTACAATGACTTTATGCCCTAAGGTATCAGCTTCATGATAGAATCGCCAAAGCCATTTAGCCAACATGGCCTTATTCCTAGCCTTAACATTACCAATACCTAATCCTCTGAGGTCTACCGGTTTGGAGACAACCTCTGAACTCACTAGGTGAGTCCCTTTCCCTTCATCCACCCCTTCCCACAAAAAGTCCCTCATTAACTTCTCCAAAATCTTACTGATCTGACTAGGGACCCTAAAGAAGGACATAAAATACAAGGGAATCCCACTAAGGACCGATTGAATGAGAGTGTGTCTTCCCCCTTTCGAGAAGTAACTATTTCTCCAAGAGGCCAATCTCTTACGAACCTTATCAAGGATTTAATATGATATTTGAATCAATTAAAAAATAATAATATTATATTTGAATCTAAGTTGAGTTTTGATTAAGTTATTTTTGTGTTTTTTTATAACTTTTATAAAATTGTAAACTTCTTACTACATTCGAGATTAAAATTTTAAAATAATAAGTAAGTTAGTTACTTCCAATATTATATTCACATAAGATATAACATGTAAAATAAAAAAATCTTACCAACTAAATAAGATTAACATTTTACTTAAATCATTAAAAAAATTAAATTGAAAAATTGAAAAATACACGTGCATTGCACGTGTTAAAACACTAGTTTATTAAAGGGTCATTTAAAGTGACCATTTGACTGTCGAAACAAATTGCAGGACACCTGATAGGACCAAAATAGTCCTAATTTATTATCCCTAATTCTTGTTAGTTTGTTAGAATTTATGTGTTTAATTGATCATTTAGTGAGTATTTGAGCAAGAGAAGTATTTTGGAGAAATTGCATCCAATTGGGGTTAAAATGAGCTAAATCGAAGGTCATTTGAGCAACCGAGTGAAGAATAGAAACAAAATTACCATTTTGCCCCTGAGGAGTGTCGAGACGCCAGATGGAGGCGTTGCTCGATGCTACAAGGCAGCAACTTCGGATCGATGCAAGACGGCATCTAAACGCTACCCAGCAACGTCAAGACGTTGTAGCAAGTCCAGAACGAGCGGATGCAAGGTAGAGTCGAGACACTGCCACAAGCGTCTCGACGCTTGAATAGTGAGAGCAGGTCGACACTGCAGTGAGCCCCTATGACGCTTGATAAGCCTTAGAATTAAGGCTTATTTAATTCCCAAGTGCTCAAAATATTCTTGTTTGTCCTAAGATTAATTGAAAATAGTGAAAGATTGCTTGAATTTAAGGAAGAATTGAATATGATAGCATTTGGAATAAAATTCTAAATAAATTAATTCTTTTTGCAGAAATTATGGAAATTGCTAAATCAGATTGCAAAATCTGATTTTGCAATCCTGGGCAGAGAAGTTATGGAAACTAGAAGGCGCGCGAATGAAGAACACATTTATGGAAAAAATCAATTTCCGCACGAATTGAGGGATTGGAGCGCGATTTTTTGGCAAATTTCAACCCTAGAAAGATCTATAAAAGACGGGGGAAGAAGCAAGAAGGAAAAAAATTCGGATTTTTGGGGGCGATTTGAAGGATTGTTTTGTCGTGGATTTTTATGTTTTTTGCGAACCTCTGTTTTTCGTATTTCTTCTGTTTTTGGCAAAGATATTCAAGTTTAATCTTGGTTTTTCTTCAGTTTGTATTACAGAAGGTTGCTTGAACTTTTTCTATTCTCATTTGATGTATTTTGAATGAAATTTGAGTTTAATTCCAAGTCAAGTTGGTGGGTATTTTTCCTAAAAAAAAGCATACTCTGTTTTTCTGCATCTCCTTTGTTCTTCTTCACCGAGGGTCAACTTGCTATGGTTCCAAATTTTCTTTCTTATATGATGAATACTAGTGGGGATTATCCCTTTGTTCTCAGATATTAATAGAAATACCTCATGGCGTTACATAAGAATCCCGACGATCACCTCCGAATCGGCGTTTCCACTTAGCCAAAGCCCAAAATCTTCATACAAACGTCCATAGAAATGATTCTCTAACCTAAGCTAAGCTAAGACTAAATAGAGAGAATTGGGCTAAAAATAGGAGAAAGCGGTTATCTCATCAATGGGTGTTGCCCTAAAAAGGAAAGAGAATCTTTTTATAAAACTCGAAGTAACGTTGAGACACTACAGGTAGCATCTCAACGCTGAGCCCAATTAGACCAATGTCTTTAGGGCTCACCGTAGCGTCGAGCTGCACTCACTGTAGCAGCATCTCGACGTTGTGGGCAGTGTCTCGATGCTATCCTATTTCGCATCAATCTATCTTCAATGTCTGGTGAGCATTTTTTGGGCGTCTAGATGCTTCCTCTAGGGGAAAAATGATCATTTATTCTCCAAATCTTTAATTAAGGCTCGGATGACCTCTGGTTGAGTTCAAATTCTCCCCGAATGCTCTAAATAGCTCCGAAAACATGCAAATTTCATCCAAATGCTCCTCAGATTAATTTACCTACAAAATAGGGAATTAAGCACGTAAAATCACTAAAAACTACAAGATTTAGGCTTAGAAAATGAGAACTATTTTGGTCTCATCAAATGTCTGTTTGGTTTTTGTTGAAAGTTTGTTTTAATTTTATTCTTGTTAGAGGTTAAGAGCGCTTGTGGAAATTTTTAAATAAGCAATCTAGAGTTGGTCTTTATAGAAATGGAGAAGCTAGACAGTTCTTATTTTGCTGATTGTGCTATTTAATTATGTGGCGTGGTTTTGAATGTATTTGTATTTTGTTTTTAATTGTGCTATTTATTTGGTGTGGTTTTGAATGTGGGGTTGTTCAGTGGGTGAGTTTTAATTAGTTGTTTTTAATTACTTTTTATATTCCAATCTTTTAGTGTTTGTATTTCAAAATTAATTAATAATTTTGTGAGGCATAAGATTACATGATTCTTTTACTCAACAAAAGATATATAAGCTTATAAATTTTTATTTTTCTAACAAACATTTTAAATAAAATAACAATACACTAATTATAAAAGTACAAAAAAAAAATCTAAGTGAGCTATACACTCATTCCTTAAAATAGATTTGCTCACTTGATAATTTGCTAAACAAACATTGTTACTCAACTTCATCAAAGTGGAGTTGTAAGGTCGCATGCCTAGGATCCAAGATATCTATTTGACACACGCATCCCTTGCAACTTGAATGTAACACCAACATCTTGGAATGCTTTGAAGATTGAAGAGCCTTTGAGAGCAATGAATCAAGAGAACAAAAATGAAGAAAATGATGTAGCTCCAAGTGTTGGAGAAGAAATGGTGAAGAAAACTTATTTTTATAGAAGGTGAGAGTTACAAAACTTTTTGAATTCAAAAACTTATAAAATTTCATTTTGAATTATAATTTAAGAAAAAAGTTGTAGGAAAAACCTTTTACATTCCAACCTTTAAGATTTTATACATTTATTATTGATAATTAAGTATTAATTAATTAATTTACTATTTATAATTAATCATCAATGGCATATTTTGTAAATTAGTAAATTAAAAAAGGGACAAAAGTGTTCAAAAATGTTTTTCCAACATACTTACTTTTTAATATATATATATATATATACATACATATATATTTTGTTGTTGATGTTTTAGTTCATTACTTAAATAGAAAACTCTTTTTACATAAAGGAAAAGGAATAAACTCCACATTCCTCATAAAAAATAAACAAATAAATAATAATAAACGAAAGCCCATGTAGCATGTTTGATTTTGGCCCATTTATTTTGCAATATAAATGCTATTTTATAATGTCTATATAGTAAAAAAATATTAAAAGAAATCTTCCAAATTCGTATTTGCAGGCTCAAATTTAATTTTAATGTACTTTCCTTAAATATAAAATTATTTAATACAAAAACTAATGAATGGACATATTCAGAATAACAAAATTATCATTTGAACGAAATAATCTAAAATGATTCTACTCATTAACCACTTTGTAAGATATATAGTAGGATAAGTTAAGATACTAGTCTTTAAGATATTTATTTTTATATATGAAATTATTAATAAAAACAATTTATTTCATATTTTAAATATAAATGTAATTTTTTTTAATAAAAAAACAGTCTTACATTTTAAGAGTTATATTACACCTCATATTTCTGATTTCAACAATTACACCCAGGAAATTTAGGTCAATTAAGCTCTACTACTAATGGGATTACAAAGTGTATGGTTTGACTTTAATTGCAACCATTTAAAATAATTTTAGTTAATTACTCAAATTAAAAATTAGTGTAATTCTAACAACTGGAGTAACTGCTGTTGCAATTTTCACAACACTTTTAATGAGGTATGAAATTGTTATTGTTATAAAAACACTATGAAACGAAAGTTTTATGAACATTGTCAATGCCAATCTAAAAATAACTTAACTCGTTAGGATATATATTATAAATCAAAAGATTAAATGTTTAAATCTCCAATTCTACATATAATTAAATTAAAAAAGAAAAAAAAGAAAAGAAAGAAACTGTCAATAGCTCCTTGTAGCTTACCATTATGAAATATTGTTGTTGATGTATTGAAGTATATATAACTCAATTAATTGAAATATTGTTAACTTTTTTTAAAAATTGTGTAGGTTTGATTTCTCATCATGATTTCGATAATACTAAAATTAATGTAATCCCAGCATTCTCAAGAAAGGCCAAGTCCATTTTGAGATCAAGTTGGATTGTTGCAGGAAATCTAATTTGAGAAAATTAGATTTAAATGGATTAAATTAAGATAATTAAGGCCCTATTGGATAACTATTTAGTTTTTGGTTTTTAATTTTTAAAAATTAAGCTTGTTTCTCCTAATTTCTCTATAATTGGTTTATCTTTTTTAAGGAAACATTGAATTTTTAGCCGAAGTCTAAAAAAAAAATTTCAATTTTTTTTTTTTTTTTTTTAGTTTTCAAAACTTGGTTTGGTTTTTGAAAATACATGTAGAAAGTAGATAACAAAGTAAGGAAATTCATAGGTGGAAGTAGTATTTATAGGCTTAATTTTCAAAAACTAAAAACCATAACGTTTTCTCTCTCTCTCTTTTTATAGGATCCCGAACCGAAAAGCTGATTGTTTTATTCAAAGTTTATTTTGTGAATAATTCTTTTATTTGAGAACTAAATTTAAATTTGTTCCGAGGTCGTTCTAGCATGTATGTAGTAATGACCCTGGTTAGAGGTCTTAGAAAGTTAGGGTTGTTACCAAAAAAACCATTCATATGATCCCGTTTGTAACTTTATACTTACAAAAGTATTTGATCGAGTTGAAATGGAAGTTGAAGTTGAAGTTGAATGTAACGACCGGTTTATTTAGAAGCATTAATTTTGAAATTTTGGAAATCAAGTTGAATTAATTTCTTAAATAAGTATATTGATTTTGGGGTTAATTTGAAATTTCATGGTTTAAAAAGGGCAAATTTGGAAAGCAATGATTGGTCAAGGGGCATTTTTGGAAATTGGAAAGTTGTTTAAAAATAAAAAAAATAAAAAATATATAGTGGATAAGGATGGGCTTTTTATTTATTTTTTTTTCTCTGTTATTTATTTTATTTTTTTTTTAAACAACTTTCCAATTTCCAAAAATGCCCCTTGACCAATCATTGCTTTCCAAATTTGCCCTTTTTAAACCATGAAATTTCAAATTAACCCCAAAATCAATATACTTATTTAAGAAATTAATTCAACTTGATTTCCAAAATTTCAAAATTAATGCTTCTAAATAAACCGGTCGTTACATTCTACCCACCTTAAAAAAAAATAAAAAAATAAAAAAATAAAAAAAATAAAAAAATATAGTGGATAAGGATGGGCTTTTTATTTATTTTTTTCTCTTTTATTTATTTTTATTTATTTATTCTTTTTTTCTTTTTTTCTTTTTATTTTTTTTCTTTTTCTTTTCTTCTTCATTCTTTTCTTCTTCCTCCCGATACTCTCTCCCTCACCGAACTCTCTCTCTTTCTCTCTCTCTCTCTCTCTCGTCACCCGAACACCCACCCATCTATTCTGATTTTTCTTCTTCCTCTCCCACTGTGAATACCCATCCACCTTGTTTCTTCTTCTTCTTCTTCGTCTTCCTCGTGTTGTCGCTGCCACATTCCCAGTCGCCGCCGACTCTCTTTCAGTTCTTCGCCGATCAGCCAGTTGCCGAACAAAGCTTTAGCCGCACGCCGTCGTACTCACGCTTTTGTCCAGCTCGCGCAGCCGGCCACCTCCATCTCTCTCTCTCTCTCGGTTTTCTGTACAGACAGCAGCAGGGGTGGTGGTTTTGGGCCAAATTTCCAGCAAGCTTGGTGTTCGATCAAGCCGTGTATAGGTTCGGTTGGAGTGGGTAAGTGTTTTAATGACGATTCGAAGTAATTTTTGGGTTGTAAGATAGAATTGAAGGGCTAATTTAGTAAATTGAAACTAACCCATAATGTTTTGGATTTTAATCTAGAATACCAAATGTGATTGAAGGTCGAATTAGGAGAATTTGGAGCATTTAAGCTGCTGTCCAGTGGGCTTTGGTCTCGATTTCGGGGTAAGTTCTCCGTGGATGTTATGGATGTTATGGTTATCATCTTAATTGAAGTTAGGAATGAGATTGGAGATAGTTGGCACATGTTTTAGGAGTTTTTGATGTGTTTTAAGGATTGTTTTAAGTGTTTTATATTTTACCCATAATGCGTAGGCCGTTGTTTGACGATTCTGGATCAAGTATGTGAGTTTGAGCCGTTTTGAACCTTGGAGTAAATGTAAGTAGTTATTTAGATTTTAAGCCCCTTTAAGTTCCTAAATGCTTTAGATTTATGTTTGATAAATTGGAAATTGTGAAAGCATGCTTGAAAACCATATTTATGAAGTATGTAGTGAATTGTGGTTTGGTGTGGATGTTGTTAGAGCTAGAATGGCCTAAGTATGTGGTTATAATGGAAATAAAGATTTAAAATATCAAGTTGTTGTAGTTAGCACGTGTAGAGCCTCAAGAGTTTGCCAAGGTTGCGATTCAATGAGTTTGGTTCACGTTTGTGGTGATTTGTGATTAACATACATGTTTAACATGGATGTGGGGCATGGTACGATTGGCTGAACTATCCTGAGTTGTCCTTGAGCTTAAGTTGCTTAAGCAAGTGTTAAAATGGTATTAGGGGCTTAAATTCTTTTGGAACGTTTATGACTATCGATTGCTAATAAGACATCCAAGGGGTCCAAGTCGTGTTCTATGTGTTCTGTATACGACTTGTTAGAGTTTGGTTATAGAAGTGAGCATTGGAATACCCGAATGGCTATGGTTGTAATTTAACTAAAAGTATAGAAGTACTGGATATTTGGTTAAACGATATGATCATAAGCGATGTTGAGGTGTTTAACCTGATATAGAGGTTTGAAACACTTAAGTGGTTGGCTGAAGTTTAGTTTTTCTCGAGTTATGGTTGAGCTGACTGAGCGTAGTGTAACGACCCGAATTCCTACGACTCTCTAAAGCGGAAGCACGATCTAGTTACCTCGCTCATGCCCAAAATTTCAGCAGCATGACGACGTAACTAGAAGAAAACCAAATTTTTTTACAACAACCTGATAAAAATGAAAAACACTTCTATAACTTAGATAAAACGCTCAGCATCCAACAAACTGCAACAAATATGTTGAGCTTCAACATCAAACACAGGATTCTAAGAAACTCTAGCCAAGCACACGAAACTAAATAATATTTAGGTTTTACAAACCAAACACCCATCAAGGAACAAGGTATAACATTAAAAACTAAAATAGGGAAAAGACATTTGGTGGAGTCTCCATAGTCTCGTCAAATCGTCGTCTGCGTCACCCACCCCGAGGATGTGCACAATCTGCAAAACAAACAAAGTAGCAAGGATGAGTATAAACATACTCAGTAAGTAGCCCACTTAAGGGTCCAATGTTTAAAGAAACCATACCAAGAAGAAAACTGCTCTTACTCACACTCGTGCTTAGATTTCAAGTACTTCCTTTTGTTATTCTAAAAGTCCATTTATCCTTCTGCAACATTCACTACTACTTGACCCTAACTTCGTGTCATACCTGCGAGTCTTGTAACCTAGGACCCAAACCTGTGAAGGTCTATAACCCTCACACTCATCTCAATAGATAAATCACCCCTAGGCTAGCACACAGGCGCTAGGGAATGCATTCCCTACGCTCAACATAATGGGGAATCATCTCTCAGCTAGCACACAGGCAATAGGAAACGCATCCCTATGCTCAACACAGTGGGGAATCACCCCTAAGCTAGCTCACAGGCGCTAGGGAACGCATTCCCTACGCTCAACATAAATCTCTGGGGTCCTCGCCCCTATGCTAGCACACACGGCAATAAGGATCGCAACCCTTATGCTCGTCACCAATCTCTGGGGTCCTCGCCCCTATGCTAGCACACACGGCAATAAGGAACGCATCCCTTATGCTCATCACATAAAGTTCTAGGCTTACAAGCTCGCACGAAACGATAGAAATAGGGTAGGTAGCACAAATCTAATGGGCCTTTGCACTTTCCCAACGCTTTCAAGACCTCTCGGGTCATCCACCATACCAAAATCATTCATCATTTCCAAACCATATTCACAACCTGAACCGAAGTTCAAAAGCGCATACAAAGGGAATCATCCCCTAGTTCGCATAAGCAAAGAGGGAAAGACGACCCTCTAGCCCTTCTATACAATTTTAACATCTTACGCCTCATATTTATAAGTATATAACTCAGGCCCACATCTCAACAAACGACAACAATCATCTCCTCGTGACCTCTCACCGTAGATCACAAGCACGCGTCTCAAGTACGAACTTTACTCTAGTTCGAAAGTAGTCCTAAATAAGAACTTTACATAGCCATTGCCCATACATGTCCTAGAGGCGTATAGCCCTACAATCACTAATCTAGAAGTTCAGTTCCCTAAGCACGCTACAAATCAGGACAACCAAAACCTTCCACACACATTCGGACATATCTGAAACATCTTAAGTCTGTTCAGTCTTCTGCTCATTCTAAACACACGAAGCACTAACCATGACTCTGTCCACTGAAAACCCTTAAGGGGCCGTTTGGCCCATGGGTTTGGGTTGGGGTGGGTTTGGGTTCCAAACCCAAAACCATGTTTGGCACAAGGTGTTTCAAAACCCTTGGTTTTGAAACACAACCCCATGGGTTACAACACTGCAACCCCATGGGGTTTGTGCCATGTTTTCCTCCTCCATTTGCCGTTTTCCATTTCCGGCGACCACTCCGACAACAACTCAGGCGACCACTCCGATGACAACTCCGGCGACCACTCCTACAACAACTCCGGCGACCACTCCGATGACAACTTCGACGACCACTCCGACAACAACTCCGGCGACCACTCCGATGACAACTCCGACGACCACTCCGACAACAACTCCGGCGACCACTCCGATGACAACTCCGGCGACCACTCTGATGACAACTCCGGAGACCACATCGGCGACCCGACCACCTCTAACGATTACCTTCGACGACCACTGCGATGAGAACTCTAGAGACCAGTTCCATTTACCATTCTCCATTTCTAGCGACTACTTCGACAACAACTCTGATAACAACTCCGATGACCACCCAACAACCACCGATAATAACAACTCTGACGACTACAACGGTGACCCGACCACCGCTGACGATTACCTCAGACAACCACTGCGATGAGAACTCGAGAGACCAGTCTGACGATTACCCCTGCGACTCAACCACCCCAACAACTAGACACCCTGATAACCCAACCACTCAAACAACCCAACTTGCCCAAACCACCGACAACAACCACTTCAATGACCCGATCACCCGACAACCATAGTTGACGATCACCTCGAAAACCTGACCACCTAGCAACCACCGTAGACAACCACCTAGTGACCACTCCGATGACCTGATCACCCTGATGACTACTTCGGCGATTACCCCGACGACCTGGTAACCCAACCACCCAAAACCACTGTTGACGACCACATGGTGACCACCCTGGCGACTCCAACAACCCAACCACTGCCACAACCACCCAGCGATCACTCCGGCGACATGACCACCTTGATGACCACTCCAGCGACCCGACAACTACTGCTGAAAACCACCCAACGACCATTCCGGCGACCTGACCACCGTGCAATCACCACCGGCGACCACCTCGGCATACCCAAACACCCCATCAATCCAACCACCCCAACGACCACTCCAACAATCACCCTAGCGACCCAACCACCTAGTCAATATTTTAAAAGGGCCAGCTTGGACGAGCTATATGCAAAACTAAAGGCGATCCCAGGGATGACAAGGCAAAACTGAATGGCTGTTGTAAAGACTATTCTCTCGGATAGTATGATGTTGAACTCCTGCTTTACATTCACCCCAGAATGGAACTATGATTACTACGTGAAAATTTTGGGGAAAGCACCTAGAACCTGACTCTCTTTTCATCACTTTTATCTACCACTCTTATGACTTACATTTGTGTTTGGACAACTACTTCTACTTTCTTGTCATTTCATCTGGAATGTGTGTTATGATATTTTTAGAACTAGATCTTAGTTCTAATTTTTGGTTTTACTTTACCATTGGCAACACCATTATTACATTGCACCTATTAATTATCTGTTGCTACGCATAATCTTCAATTTTATGTCATCATGAGTGGAGTGAATGAGATAACATATAGTTATACAAACTACACATAGTATAATTCAAATTGAACTATAGTTGTAACAATTGTTCTACATAATTGGTTAAATAGTTGGTATGTAACACATCAAAAAAATTATGAAGTTAAAAAAATGGAGTAAGAAAAAAAAACAGTGTAAGATTTTTTTAAAAAATAATAAACAGTTTGAAAAATTATAAAAAAAAAAAAAACTAACTAAACAAACCCAGCCCAACCCAACCCTGCACCCCAAACACAGGTTTCAGCAAACCAGCTCAACACAACCTTGCACCCCAAACACAGGAATCAGAAACCCCAGGGTTTCTGATTCCAGCCAAGAAACCCCAGGGTTCCAGAACCCCAGGGTTTATGATTCCAAACCAGCGCACCAAACAGCCCCTAAAGTGTTTTAAATCAGTCTCCAGTCCAAATCAACCACTCCAACACCCTGCGCTCAGTCAGCTCAACCATAACTTGAGAAAAACTAAACTTCAGCCAACCACTTAAGTGTTTCAAACCTCTATATTAAGTTAAACACCCCAACATCGCTTAAAGATCTTCCGCAACCATTTATGATCATTCAGTTTAATCCATTCTCCACTACTTCCACTCTTTTAGTTAAAACACTATCTTAGGCATTCAAGTATTCCAAGGCCTATATCCAAATTTAGGTAAATCACATATATAAATCATAAGGCATGACCCGGACCCTTTGTAAATCATACTAGCATTCATTAGTTCTAAGCATTTCAAGATAAGTTAAGCCCCTGATATCCTTTCATACGTACTTAAGCAAATTTAAATTCAAGGACAACTCAAGATAGTTCAACCATTCACACCATGACCCACGTATTCACATTTGGCGTGCACGTTTATTCTCATCTCACCACAAACATGAGCCAAACTCATTCCATTCCAACCGTGGCAAACTCTTAAGGCTCTACACATACTGACTACAATATCTCGATACTTTGAACCCCTATTTTCAACTATAACCACATAATTCGGTTGTTTACAATTCAAACAATATCCACGTCGACCAACAAATCATTATATGCTTTATAACAAGATTTCAAGCATGCTCTTATAATGTACAAGTTCTCAAACATACAACATGCTCAAATAGAAACTTAAAGGGGCTTAAATCCAAATTGCTACTTACTTGAATAACTCCAAGGTTTAAGGCAGCCCGGACTCGAATACTTGATCTTGAATCGTCAAACAAAGTCATCAAAACAATGCTGGAAAATTATTGGACAGCAGCTTGAATCAACTTAATTTTGCTCAGAACGACCTTTAAAGGCGATGGATGTTCGGTAATTGAATCCTATAATTAATGAGTCATTTTAAATGACCATTTACTAGATAAGTCAGCCCTTAACATTTAGTTTAACACCCTTATACTACTTCGAGTCATTGTCAGAACACTTACTCACGAACCAAAAGCTTGTTAACTTGACTCAAAAGGTCTAAATCTTCATATTTAATATCCAAAGGCTATGGGTAATCTGAAATTCACACATAAAAGTCCATGGTTTAGCTTCTAATCACTAAATCAGTACCTAAAGTAAGCTTTAAAATTCAAAAATCACTTGGATTGTTACTAAAAAGCTTACCCACTTCGAATTGAGGTCGTATATGACTGCACATACATCGAACTCACCGAAAATTGGCCCCGAACCAACACCCATCTGCTGCTTGTACAGAAAACCGAGAGGGAGAGACAGAGCCTGCGGCTCGAGCTGCAGCCGGTGATACACTCAGACGGGCTGGACGCGAAAGAGACCGGTGGCGTAGCTGCGCGGCGCTGAGTGTGCAGACGGGTGGAGCTTCTGGTTCACGGCGGATGTGGGCTGGTCGAGCGAAACTCAGCAGGGCGGCGAGGTGGCTGGGCGTGCAGCAGTGAGGCTGAAGGCGTTCCGGCGAGGGAATCCGACAGGCAGCAAGGCTGCCCGAGGAAGAAGAGGAAGAAGAAGTTGCTGCCGGTGAGGGAGAAAAATTTTGAGAGTGAGGGAGAGTTATCGGGAGAGGGAGGGAGAAAATAGGAAAAAAAAAAGGAAGGAGATGGAGAAGATAAGAATAAGGAAATTTTTGTTTTTAAAAAAAATTACCAAAAATGCCCTTTGACCAACTTTCTTCTTCCAATTTTGCCCTTATTCTCTTCTCTAAACCTCAATTTAACCAAAAATTAATTTAGATAGTCCAACAATAAGGATTAAAACCTCCCAAACATACCGGCCATTACACGCAGGGTGTTGGAGTGGTCGATTTGGACTGGAGACTGATTTGAAACACCTTAAGGATTTTCAGTGGGCAGGGTCATGGTTAGTGCTTCGTGTGTCTAGAATGAGCAGATGACTGAGCAGATTTAAAATGTTTCAGATATGTTCGAATGTGTGTGGAAGGTTTTGGTTGTCCTGATTTGTAGCGTGCTTAGGGAACTGAACTTCTAAGATTGGTGATTGGAGGGTTATATGTCGCTAGGACATGTATGGGCTGTGGCTAAGTAAAGTTCTTGTTTAGGACTACTTTCGAACTAGAGTAAAAGTTCATACTTGAGACGCGTGCCCGTGATCTACGATGAGAGGTCACGAGAAGATGATTGTTGTCGTTTGTTGAGATGTGGGCCTGAGTTATATACTTATAAATATGAGGCGTAAAGTATTAAAATTGTATAGAAGGGCTAGAGGGTTGTCTTTCCCTCTTTGCTTATGCGGATTAGGGGATGATTCCCTTTGTATACGCTTTTGAACTTCGGTTCAGGTTGTGAATATGGTTTGGAAATGAGGAATAATTTTGGTATGGTGGATGACCCGAGAGGTCTTGAATGCGTTGGGAAAGTGCAAAGGCCCGTTAGTTTGATGCCATCTACCCTAACTTTGTTCTTTCGTGCGAGTTGTAAGCCTAGAATGTATGTGATGTGATGAGCATAGGGGATGTGTTTCCCTAGTGCCTGTGAGCTAGCTTAGGGGTGATTCCCCACTGTGTTGAGCATAGGGGATGCGTTTCCCTAGTGCCTGTATGCTAGCTGAGGGGATGTGTTCCCTGGTTGTCTGTGTGGCTATCATGATGTGATGAGCATAAGGAATGAGTTCCTTATTGCCGATGAGCTAGCTTAGGGGTGATTCCCCACTGTGTTGAGCATAGGGATGCGTTTCCTATTGCCGTATGCTAGCTGAGAGATGATTCCCCAGGATGTTGAGCGTAGGGAATGCGTTCCCTAGTTCCTGTGTGCTAGCCTAGGGGTGATTTATCTATTGAGATGAGTGTGAGGGTTATAGACCTTCACAGGTTTGGGTTCTAGCTTACAGGACTCGCAGGTATGACATGAAATTAGGGTCAGGTAGTAGTGAATGTTGTGGAAGGTTAAATGGACTTTTAAAATGACTGAAGAAAGTATTTGAAATCTAAGCACGCGTGTGAGTAAGAGCTTGGTATGGTTTCTTTAAACATTGGACCCTTAAGTGGGCTACTTACTGAGTATGTTTATACTCATCCTTGCTACTTTGTTTGTTTTGCAGATTGCGCACATTCTTGGGGGTGGATGACGCAGGCGACGACTTGACGAGACTATGGAGGCTCCACCAAATTTCTTTTCTATGTTTAGCCTTTAGTTTTGTTTCTTTGTTCCCTGTTGTTTGTCGGTCTGTAAGTTTAAATATTCTTTAGCTTCGTGTGTCTAGTTAGAAGCTTTTAGATTTGGTTGTCTGTTAATTGAGCTCAGCATCATTTATCGTAGTTTGGTGGATGCTGAGTCTGTGATCTGAAACATAGAAGTGTTTATATCTCTTTCCAGGTCTTTGTAAAAATTTGGTTTTCTTCTAGTTACGTCGTCATGTTGCTGAAGTTTCGGGCATGAGCGAGGTAACTAGGTCGTGCTTTCGCTTTAGAGAGTCGTAGGAATTCGGGTCGTTACATTGAAATTCTAATTTTAATTTTGTTTTTATTTTCTTCTTCTGAAATATTGTGTTTTTTTTTAGTTCAACAAGAGAGAGTGAGGGGATTCAAACCTGTGACCTCTTGGTCAAGAACACATGCTTTTATGCCAACTGAATTATGCTCATTTCGATAAAATATTGTTTGATAATATAGATAAATATGAAATAACAACTAAATTAAGAATGACATACATGGAAAATTTTAGAATTTAAATATATAACAAACAAAAATATCCCTCTCAACCATTGTAATTAATCCTTTATCCAAAAAATAAACCATTGTAATTAATCAAGTCTCATTACCTTTCCTTTTCTATCTATTTGTTAAAATTCCCCCTCTCTTTCTCCTTATTTATCTCCTTCTCTCTCTCTTCTCTTTTATTTAGGGTTTACTATATGTTATTTCTCCTTTTCTGTCTCCCTACCTCACTCTTTAATCACCTCTCCTTCTTTCTCTCCCCATCAGATTTGGCTCGTTCTCTCCTTACAAATCTCTTCTCTCTCTTTCTCTTTATATAAGGTTTCGGTCGTACAAGTCTAAGGGGAACCTTTTCTTTTCTTTTGGTTTTGGTTTAACCAAAAACTTCACAAATTCTCATATATTGGTATCATCTACAACAAAGAAGCCAAAATACAGCAGAGATTTACAACCTTTTGGTACTCCTCAATTATTCAAAAGCTTTGAATAGGTAATACAAAAATATATAATTTGTTGTCCTTTATTTTTTAGGTCAATAATATGTAACGGTGGAGATTCAAATTTTTGACATTTTCATCAAGGATATATACCTTAACCAATTGAGTCATCTTTAGATTGACTATTTTTTTTCCTTTAATTATTACTGTGGAGTATTTTTTTTAGTTACAAAATTGTGGGGCTGAGCAGGTTCTTTAATTTTATATGTCTAAAAGAGGTAAAAAGATATCAAAGTAACCAAAATAACTAGAAAAGTAGCAAAATTATTGATTAAATATTTCATTTTGCTATTTTTATGAAGTAAAAAGATACTATTATAAATATAATATAATATCTTTATAATTGTAGCTATCTCATTAATATTTGGCCTCAATCTCTTGGATTTGGTCAAATCTTCACCATGTTGATTTGTTTCTCCCTTCTTGCTTTGTGTGCGCCAACCAGATAACGGAAATTTCTCAAAAAAAAAAAAAAAAAAAAAAAAAATCAAGCATCTAGATTAGAAAAATCAAATCAAGGGTATGGTTTTAGTAAGGAAATTAAAGAATTAATAATCAAACCACCATCAAAATGAATCAAAACAACGCATTTAAATCCAACATTATAACTAGAATATTAAATGTGTTTACGACCAAGAGATATGTTGTTCAAATCCCTCAATCTCTATTGTCAAAAAAGAATAAAAATCCAACAATATAACAAATTAGTAGTTTACAAAGAAGAAACGCAGTACCAACAAAAAGATAACAATTGAGACAAGTGTAAAAATTATTCTCAAGTATCTTTCAAAACCCACCATTAATTTGTAAATCCATGAAAAATATCTGCCTAATAAAATTTCCTTATCCAAAAACTTTCCATATAGAGATTCATCAATCCCACACAATCCCTTATTTATAAACCAAGCACAACTTGTAATATTGCAGCATTCTCCAAATCAACCACTGCGCAATGGGCTCCATCTCTTTCAAGAATCAACTTTTGGTATTCTTGGTCCTCTCGGCCTTGGCCCTGGCTCGCTCGAAGCCATTGAGCAAATGGGAGATCCACATTAAGAATGGATTGAGCCATGGGCAAGCGCTATTCGTGCATTGCAAGTCCAAAGACTCCGACTTGGGCGAGCAAAGCCTTAGCACGGGCGCCGAGTTCAAGTGGAACTTCAAAGTGAACATTTGGGATACGACATTGTTTTGGTGCTACTTGCGCAAGCCGAACGGGCATGAAATGACGTTTGACGCCTTCTGGGTCGAGAAGAAGACCGAGTGGCTGCGCGTCAAATGCGACGATAATATCTGCAATTGGACTGCTGAAGACAATGGGATTTACCTCAAAGATAACAGTGAAAATCAGGATGAGTTCATTCATTACTGGAAATTCCCAGCAACTAAGTAGAACAAATAATGTTTGATCATTTCTCCTGTTATTTAAGTGCTCAAATGCTTGGTTTTTTCAATAAATTGTGATATGTTCTTTTTTTTTTTTTTTTTTTTCTTTGAGGAGAATATGTTCTACTATTTGTATCTCTCTTTTTGGTTCTAACTCTGTTTTGCATTTTGTGTTTTTTGTTTACGAACTTGCAAATAATTGTCAACTATTTGGATCAATATGTGTTTTCCTATTGTTTTTTTTGTTTATTTCTTTGTACATTATAATTTTAGAAACTAGAACATATTTAATTCAAGGTATAATATTAAACATTCAGTTTAATTATGTAAATTTAACTTTTTTTTAGTTCGTAAATTTAACTATTAAACTTTATGCATTATTTTTAATTTAGGGCTTCAACATTAAAAAAAATTAAATTATATCTCAAAGTTTGAATTATACTTTTATTAAAAAAAAAACTTATATAAGTACAACAAATATGAAATATATGCTAATTACTGCTAAATTATGTTTACTTTGACAAAAAAGAATTATATTTTCATTGAGTATATTAATAAGCATGTCATGTCACCTTTCATGTAAATGGACTAAATATAGAAACAAAATCCAAAATTCAAGGAAGTAATTAAAACTTTTTAAAACTTAGGAATTAAATATACACAATGACTCAAGGTGTATGGACTAAATTGACATTCTATTAGAATTAATAAGTGTAGGTAAATATTTAATTTTGAAGATATTAAAGAAAACACGTGAAAGAAGTCATATATTGTTTCTTTTTTATATTATTTTTAAAACTATAGTACCAAATTAAGTTTCCACAAAAAAAAAAAAAAAAACAACCAATTTTTTTTTTGTTGGTCTACCTTAAGGTTATGTTTGGGAGTGATTTTGAAATGGTTAAAAACACTTTTGTCATATCTAAAATCACTCCGAAACATGCTTTTTTACATTCAAAATCAATTTTTGTCGTATTTAAATCACCTTCAAAAGTGTAAAATCAAACATTAAGTTGATTTTGAATGATTAAAGGCACGTTTCAGAGTAATATTGAACATGAAAAAATTAAAGTGATTTTAACCATTTCAAAATCACACTCAAACATGCCCAAAAACTATTATTTCATTTTACCAAAAGTTGAGGAAGAGCTTGCTCTAGGGTACGAGTCAAAGCTTTATTAATCTGAAGCTAGAATGGTAGTATAATATTAAGATTAATAAGCTACAAATGAAAGAAAATAATTGAAAATTGAAAGAAAATAACAATTGTAACGTCCCAAGTTCAGGATTCAAAATTCGAATTCGACATTTGATGGCCTCGACAGTCACATGCAACTTGGCCACATCACCATGCATACTAGTTTTGAATTGCTTGCAAGAGTGAAGACTATTCTCACAAACAAACACGAGTCCTTTCAGTGTGCTTTGTGTTCACTCATATTATTCCCAAGAAAAATTCTCAAAGAGATCACCCAACATAGATTGCTCCAAGCCAAACACACTTAACTTTGGCGTTCTTATGATTAAGCCACTGAAAAGGAAGGTGTACCTTATTGGTATAGCTAGTAACTAACAATTCTTTTAAACCTTTCTTAACCATGTCTTGCATAGTTTCAGGATCCCTCTCATTTTGATATGGTGTCAGTTCATTCATGTACCCCTCCTGACTCGGGTGTCACATGCCCACTACCTTCTGTCTTTGGTTCATCCCAAAACCACATCGTATTGAGAAAGGTTCCACTATGATACCAAACTGACACATGTACACCTTGCCCCAAATTACCCTAACCAACTTAGAACGTGCATGCTGGTAATGAATCCTAACTAGCTACAGATATCCATTGTCAACTTTCCTACACCAAATAATTTACGAAAATCACGAGGTGGGTCGCAAAAACTTATTTAACATAAATTAATAAAAAATTTTGGCAGAGTTTCCCTTAAAAAACTGAATAAGACACACCTGAAAAGGTATATACATTCCAAAAATAATATGTTCAAACTTCAATACTACTACCAAGTGGTGCCTTAATGCACGCAACCAACAATCATTCTAGAAATTCAAACATATTGTAACGACCCTAAACTCTAGAGCATGCTAAGAGTGGAATTAAAACTGAGACAGCTCGCTTATGCCTGAAATTTCGGCAGCATGGCGGCGTAACTACAGGAAAACCAAATTTTAAGAACCTGATAAAGAAGAGATAGCACACTTCTAAGATTTCAAATAAACCCTCAGCAACCAACAACTACACAAGAGTGCTGAGTTTTCAACCAGAGTCAAGCACAACAAAAACACTTCATAGTTTACGAAGTAGACATACAATAGACAAAACTCAATTTACACACAGTAAGGATCTATATGACTAAATACACAACCAAAAAGGCCTAAGGATAAGCTAAAGGTAACTCCATAGCCTTGCCAGGTCGTCGTTCATCAACCACCACATTGTTGCGCATTACCTGAAAAGAGAAAGGTAGCATGAGTGAGTATTGGTATACTCAGTAAGCAGCCATCTTAGATAAAATAACTCATAGCCAAACAAACCATTTTGAGAATGAGAGATTATGCCTTACTCATACTCGTGCCTAAGCAACAAACAATAACTTCACCACATGACCATGGTCTTATTTCTCTACCTCATCTCGGATTCCACCAAATCCTAACTTCGAATCATACCAATGAGTCCTGCAACCTAGAATTCAACCTCGTGAAGGTAATAAACCTCACGCTCATCATAAAGGATAGATACCTCAAAGCTAGCACACAGGCAATAGGAGAACGCATCCCCTATGCTCAACACAAGTGGGGAATCACCCCTAAACTAGCTCACCAGCCATAGGGAAACACATCCCCTACGCTCAACATATATAGGTAATCATCCTAAGCTAGCACACAGGCAATAGGAGAACGCATCCCCTATGCTCAACACAAGTGGGGAATCACCCCTAAGCTAGCTCACAGGCAATAGGGAAACGCATTCCCTATGCTCAACACATCGTATAACATTCTAGGTCTACAAGCTCACTCAATACAACCGAAATAGGATAGGTAATACTAGATCAATGGTTTACAACCAACTTTTCTATTTCGAGAACCCCTACATGCAACATTGCTCTCAAGCCTCTGTCACAACCTGAACCGGGGTTCACATTATCAACCAACATCTCAAATTTCACTTCCAACACATGAATAACTAGGCTTAAGCCTTAATCAAATTCTATCCATATTTATTTACCAATGATCTAGTAATTTTTCCTTCTCAATCAAATATACATAAATGCACATTTTACCAAAATAGCATATCAAATATTTCCAATTGCTACTTACCTCTCAATCGACCCAAGGTCGAAATACTTCACTTCAATGGTCGAGGATAGCTTGAATCCTTACAATTGATAGAGCGCCCAACCTTTTAAAACCTCCAAATTTCAATTTCTAGCACACACAAACGTTCCAATTAATCAATAATAACTTAATTAAATCACAGCTTACTTCCTTAACTTACTCGGCCCCGAATGGCCATTCTCAAGAATTTTGAACTTTAAAACTTACCAATTAATGTGAATATAAGTCGTTGGAGCAATGCTCGATACCACCCAATTGAATAACTATAGCCTTCAATCCTAATGGTAAATCATAAAATGAGATCCATAATCCAAAAGTCAACCAAAACTACTCAAATAATACTTAATTAAGTAGTTATTTACTAAATCTCTAAATTCCAAAGCCAAAACGCTTACCCACTGTTAAACGAGTCAAACCATAACGGAATAAGTCCTTAAATGCCCAAATAACTTCAATAAACCCGCTGTCCACACAAGAAAATGCCGAAAAATGCCTCGGTTATTCCTACATAGCGAAAGGTAGGTAGAGAGATAAAGAGGGAAAAAGGAGAGAGGAAAACGGAAAAGGGAGAGAGAGAGAGACAGAAAGTGAGAGATGAGAGGGAGGGCGTGAGAGAGGGGACGGCAGAGGGAGGGCGGGAAAGAGAGCGGGAGGGGAAAGACGGCGAGAGGAAGGGGAAGAGGGAGAGCGGGAAGGGAAGCGGGAGGGGGAGGCGAGAGGGAGAGCGGGAGGGGAAGCGGGGGAGGGAAAACGAGAGAATGGGGAGGGGGCTGCGGGAAAAGGGAAACAGAGAGAAGGGGGAGGGAAACCGAGAGAGAGAGAGAGATTTGTGGGGGAGGGGAAACCGAGAATGAGGGGATAAGGATAATTTTTTTTTTTTTTTTTTTTTTTAATAATAATAATTTTTTTTAAACAGAATGTTACATTCTTCCCACCTTAAGAACTTTCGCCCTTGAAAGTTGCTACTCCTCAAAGAGCTCAGGATAACTTGTCTGCATCTCATCCTCACGTTCCCAGGTTGCTTCATTGAGTTGATGGTTTTGCCACAACACTTTCACCAATCCAATTTCCTTGTTTCGAAGAGTCTTTTTATCACGTGCCAGGATCAGTACCAGTTTTTCCTCATAACTCAAAGTCCCATCAACCTGCAATGGCTTATAGTCGATCACATGAGATGGATCTGGTACATACTTTCGCAACATCGACACATGAAAAACATTATGGACTGCGGAAAGAGAAGGCGGTAAAGCCAAACGATATGCTACAGGGCCAATTCGTTCCAAGATTTCAAATGGCCCTATAAATCTGGGACTTAACTTCCCCTTTTTACCAAACCTCAAAACACCCTTTATTGGAGCCACTTTAAGAAACACAGGGTCACCAATTGCAAACTCCAAATCTCTTCGCCTCACATCAGCATAGCTTTTCTGTCTACTTTGGGCCGTTAACATCCTCGCCCTGATCTTTTGTACTGCATCATTAGTCGCTTGGACTAACTCAGGCCCCATCAATTTGCGTTCAACAACTTCACCCCAACAAACTGGAGAACGACATCGCTTCCCATAAAGAGCTTCAAACGGTGCCATACCAATCGTTGCTTGATAACTATTGTTATAAGCAAACTCCATCAGGTGTAAGTGCATATCCCAACTACCAGCAAAGTCCAGATCACAGGCTCGTAACATATCTTCTAAAATCTGGTTTAACCTCTCAGTCTGACCATCGGTTTGTGGGTGAAAAGCTGTACTAAAATTACATTCTGCACCTAAGGCTTTTTGAAAGCTCCTCCAAAAGTTGGAAGTAAAACGGGGAACCCTATCAGAAACGATTCTCACTGGAACTCCATGTAATCTGACTATTTCTTCCATGAATAGGCATGCCCACTTATCAACTGTATAAGTCTGTTTCCCTGGAAGAAAGTGCGCCGACTTAGTCAGCCTATCAACAATTACCCAGATCACTGTGAAACCTTTCATGGTCTTGGGTAAGCCGGAGATGAAATCCATGGATATCTCCTCCCATTTCCATTGCGGCACACTCAGCGGTTGTAGCAAACCTGCCGGTCTTTGCCTCGGAGCTTTAACCTGTTGGCACACCAGACACTTGCTTACAAACTCTGCAACATCTTTCTTCATTCCCTGCCACCAATAGAATTGTTTCAAATCTTGATACATCTTGGTACTACCCGGGTGTACTGAAAAAGGAGAGTTGTGGGCCTCCGATAGAATCTCCTTTTTAAGCTCACTGGTATCCGGCACACACAACCGCCCTTTATACAGGAGTCCGCCATCTGCTGAACAAGAAAACTCACTTTCCTGACCCGACTTAACCTGAGTCCACAAGCCCTCTAAGCTGGAATTCCCTTGCTGGGAATCTATTACGCGCTGCCTCAAGGTTGGTTGTACTGATAACTGGCATAACTGAGCAGAGATCTGTCCCACCACCACTGCTATCTCTGATCGTTCCATGTCAGATTGTAGGGGAGCTTGCTTTGTAATCATAGCTGAGGTGTGAGCAGTCTTTCTGCTGAGCGCATTGGCAACCACATTTGCCTTACCAGGATGGTATAAAATCTCTATCTCATAATCTTTTACTAATTCTAGCCACCTTCGTTGTCTCATATTCAACTCTTTTTGAGTGAAAAGGTATTTGAGGCTCTTATGATCTGTATACATCTGAATCTTTTCACCATATAAATAATGTCTCCAGATCTTTAAAGCAACAACCACCGCTGCTAACTCTAAGTCATGTGTTGGATAATTTCGTTCATAATCTTTCAACTGACGGGATGCATAAGCAATCACTTTCCCATGTTGCATCAACACACAACCCAAACCTTTCTTAGAAGCATCGCTATATACAACAAATCCTCCTGTTCCTTCAGGTATGGTAAGTACAGGCGCTGAAACCAATCTTTGCTTGAGTTCTTGAAAACTCGCCTCACATTCATCATTCCATAAATAAGCACTCCCTTTTCGAGTCAAGTACGTCAAAGGTGTAGCTATTTTGGAAAAGTCTTGAACAAAGCGCCTATAGTAACCAGCTAGACCCAAGAAACTACGTACCTCAGTGACTGTAGTAGGACGGGGCCATTCTGTAACTGCTTCCACTTTTGCTGGGTCTACTGATATACCTTCTTTAGACACTACATGCCCTAAGAAAGACACTTGATGCAACCAGAACTCACACTTGGAGAACTTTGCATATAACCTGTTTGCTCTTAAAGTATTCAACACCCTTTCAAGGTGTACCTCATGCTCCTCATTTGTCTTAGAATAAACCAGAATATCATCGATAAAGACAATCACAAAGGTGTCAAGAAAATCTTTGAACACCCTATTCATCAAATCCATAAACACGGCTGGTGCATTAGTTAACCCAAACGACATCACTGTGAACTCATAATGCCCATACCTGGATCGAAAAGCAGTCTTTGGAATGTCTTCCTCTCTAATTCGTAATTGATGATACCCTGAACGCAGATCAATCTTAAAGAACACAACGGCCCCCTGTAACTGATCAAACAAATCATCAATTCTTGGAAGCGGATATTTATTCTTTATGGTTACTTTATTCAATTCTCGATAGTCGATGCACAGGCGCAACGACCCATCTTTTTTCTTCACAAAAAGTACAGGTGCTCCCCAAGGTGAGACACTAGGGCGAATAAAACCCTTGTCTAGAAGTTCTTGCAACTGTATTTTGAGTTCCTTCAACTCTGCTGGAGCCATTCTATAAGGGGCTTTGGATTTGGGCGTTGTTCCAGGCTCGAGCTCAATACTGAAATCTACTTCCCTGACTGGAGGCAAACTAGTCAATTCTTCTGGGAACACATCAGCAAAGTTTTTAACCACTGGTACTGATGTTATATCTATCACTGCACTACTCGTATCAGTAACACAAGCCAAAACAGCCCACGCCCCTCGGCTAATCAATCTGCTTGCTTTCAAAGCCGAAATCATTCTAGGAACTGAATCAACTTCAGATCCCTTAAATTTAAAACTGGGTCTCAATGGAGGCCTGAACACCACCTCCTTCCTATGACAATCGATGTGGGCATGATTCTCAGATAACCAATCCATACCCAGGATAACATCGAAGTCACTCATCTCTAAAACCACCAGTGATACACTTAACAAACGGCCCGACACTAGCACCTGACTAGTCTTGACCTTTTTATGAGCTATCAACTCTGCCCCAACTGGGGTTGAAACTAAAAGATTAATTCTTAAAGGTTCTACTTCTAGCTGAGCTTGACCCACAAATGCAGAAGAAATAAAAGAATGGGTGCATCCAGAATCAAACAGTACAAATGCTATGTGGCCAAGAATAGGTAAAGTACCTGTCACCACAGAACTCGATCCACCTGCCGCTTTTGTCGTCGTTGCAAAAACTTTACCCTGCTGGTGGCCTTTCTGTGCCTCAGTTTTTCCTTTTTCAGTACAATTTATCGCAAAATGTCTTGGCTTCCCACAATTATAACATACTGCCTTCTTTTTCCGCCAACACACAGACGACAAATGGCCCACCTTCCCACAACCAAAGCACGTCTTGGTGGTAGCATGACAAACTCCACCATGTCGTTCCCCACATCTAGGGCACTGATGCCTTTCCTGACACAAAACTAGTTGCTGACCACCATGCTGATTCTGCATTGGATATTTAACTGGCTTAGTAAACGCTTGCTCGTGTTTCCTTTTTTGTCCAGCTCCTGAACTTTGTCCACCACTAACACCTTTCGTCCTGGGAGTACGTGCATCAATCAAAGAAGCTGCTCGAAGTGCTGCAGCATAAGTCTTAGGTTCGTGCGCAGCCACAGCACCATACAATTCATCACACAAGCCCATAACGAAACGATCAGCCTTCTTTTGCTTAGTATCCACTAAATCAGGGGCAAAACGTGAAAGCATAGAGAACTCATGTTCATAGTCCTCCACCGATTGGTTTGATCCTTGTTTCAATTGGATAAATTCTGCTGCTTCTCGGCTCTTGTAGGGGCTGGATAATACTTCTCATAAAACTCTTCTCTAAAGCGTGCCCATGTAATGGGTCCTTTGCTAACATCAATCGACCTTTCTAACGATTCCCACCAAAGAAGGGCCCGACCTTTCAGTGCATAAGCTGCACATTGCACCATCTGATCCTCTGGACAATGCATGAGTCGAAAGATGGTTTCCATGGACGCTAACCATGCTTCAGCCGCTGTAGAGTCCACACTTTGTCCATCAAAGTGGTCCGGGTCATACTTCCTGAAATCTTTCAAGTATCTAGCCTCCTCAGTGGAAGCCCCCTGATTGGCTAAAGTTGTTTGAACCATATGCTGAAGAGCCTCAGCTATTAAAGTCAACGTAGCTGTCGGCTCCACTCCAACATTACTTTGACTTCCACTATCCTGACTTGCCAATACTTCGGACGCTGATGGACCAACTTCAGGTTCCTCAGTATGTCCCTGGCGCTCGTCTAACGGGGTGTCATGGACCGAGTTCTGTCTACGCCCTCCTCGGCCTCTACCTCTACGTCCACCCCTACCTCTACCTGAGGTGGCCCTGGTGCCGCCTCTACCTCGACCAACAGCGCCTCTTATACAAGCCATAAACTGCAATACAACTAAAACATGTCATAGTACCATTAAAACTTCCAAATCACAGGATACCAAAGGGAAAACTTCATACAAACATTAATCAAAACATCTCATCTAAGAATATGTTAAACTTAAACCTATGTTACTTTTCACATTCACCACAACAAACCTGGTGATGACGAGGCGATTTCCCGGTGAGGAACTATGGAGAGACCAATACTTACCACTTAAACAAGTCTACAGAACCTATAACCTAGGGCTCTGATACCAACTGTAACGACCCTAAACTCTAGAGCATGCTAAGAGTGGAATTAAAACTGAGACAGCTCGCCTATGCCTGAAATTTCGGCAGCATGGCGGCGTAACTACAGGAAAACCAAATTTTAAGAACCTGATAAAGAAGAGATAGCACACTTCTAAGATTTCAAATAAACCCTCAGCAACCAACAACTACACAAGAGTGCTGAGTTTTCAACCAGAGTCAAGCACAACAAAAACACTTCATAGTTTACGAAGTAGACATACAATAGACAAAACTCAATTTACACACAGTAAGGATCTATATGACTAAATACACAACCAAAAAGGCCTAAGGGTAAGCTAAAGGTAACTCCATAGCCTTGCCAGGTCGTCGTTCATCAACCACCACGTTGTTGCGCATTACCTGAAAAGAGAAAGGTAGCATGAGTGAGTATTGGTATACTCAGTAAGCAGCCATCTTAGATAAAAATAACTCATAGCCAAACAAACCATTTTGAGAAGGAGAGATTATGCCTTACTCATACTCGTGCCTAAGCAACAAACAATAACTTCACCACATGACCATGGTCTTATTTCTCTACCTCATCTCGGATTCCACCAAATCCTAACTTCGAATCATACCAATGAGTCCTGCAACCTAGAATTCAACCTCGTGAAGGTAATAAACCTCACGCTCATCATAAAGGATAGATACCTCAAAGCTAGCACACAGGCAATAGGAGAACGCATCCCCTATGCTCAACACAAGTGGGGAATCACCCCTAAACTAGCTCACCAGCCATAGGGAAACACATCCCCTACGCTCAACATATATAGGTAATCATCCTAAGCTAGCACACAGGCAATAGGAGAACGCATCCCCTATGCTCAACACAAGTGGGGAATCACCCCTAAGCTAGCTCACAGGCAATAAGGAAACGCATTCCTTATGCTCAACACATCGTATAACATTCTAGGTCTACAAGCTCACTCAATACAACCGAACTAGCATAGGTAATACTAGATCAATGGTTTACAACCAACTTTTCTATTTCGAGAACCCCTACATGCAACATTGCTCTCAAGCCTCTGTCACAACCTGAACCGGGGTTCACATTATCAACCAACATCTCAAATTTCACTTCCAACACATGAATAACTAGGCTTAAGCCTTAATCAAATTCTATCCATATTTATTTACCAATGATCTAGTAATTTTTCCTTCTCAATCAAATATACATAAATGCACATTTTACCAAAATAGCATATCAAATATTTCCAATTGCTACTTACCTCTCAATCGACCCAAGGTCGAAATACTTCACTTCAATGGTCGAGGATAGCTTGAATCCTTACAATTGATAGAGCGCCCAACCTTTTAAAACCTCCAAATTTCAATTTCTAGCACACACAAACGTTCCAATTAATCAATAATAACTTAATTAAATCACAGCTTACTTCCTTAACTTACTCGGCCCCGAATGGCCATTCTCAAGAATTTTGAACTTTAAAACTTACCAATTAATGTGAATATAAGTCGTTGGAGCAATGCTCGATACCACCCAATTGAATAACTATAGCCTTCAATCCTAATGGTAAATCATAAAATGAGATCCATAATCCAAAAGTCAACCAAAACTACTCAAATAATACTTAATTAAGTAGTTATTTACTAAATCTCTAAATTCCAAAGCCAAAACGCTTACCCACTGTTAAACGAGTCAAACCATAACGGAATAAGTCCTTAAATGCCCAAATAACTTCAATAAACCCGCTGTCCACACAAGAAAATGCCGAAAAATGCCTTGGTTATTCCTACATAGCGAAAGGTAGGTATAGAGATAAAGAGGGAAAAAGGAGAGAGGAAAACGGAAAAGGGAGAGAGAGAGAGACAGAAAGTGAGAGATGAGAGGGAGGGCGTGAGAGAGGGGACGGCAGAAGGAGGGCGGGAAAGAGAGCCGGAGGGGAGCGGGAGGGGAAAGACGGCGAGAGGAAGGGGAAGAGGGAGAGCGGGAAGGGAAGCGGGGGAGGGAAAACGAGAGAAGGGGGAGGGGGCTGCGGGAAAAGGGAAACAGAGAGAAGGGGGAGGGAAACCGAGAGAGAGAGAGAGAGATTTGTGGGGGAGGGGAAACCGAGAATGAGGGGATAAGGATAATTTTTTTTTTTTTTTTTTAATAATAATAATTTTTTTTATTATTATGATTATTATTATCATTTTTTTTAAACAGAATGTTACACATATCTTGGAAACACTATTAACAAACGACTCCTATACTACAATTTACAAACCAAAACAATAAACTCAAACAATACTATGATGTCAAACTCATGATAAACTACTCTTGCTACGAAAGATACAACTATAAGCAATACACATACATCATATGTCAACTTCAGTAGGCTCATTAGAAACTCTCAAACGCTACATGGTGAAAAATTTTAGGAAGAAAAGATAAGCTAACAGAGCCTAGTGGTTGGTGGAAAAATATATATTTTTTAATTTTTTAAATAAAAATATTTTTTTTTACTTTTTAAAATAAAAAATATTTTTAATGTTATAAAATAAAAAATATTTTTATTTTTTATTTTTCTCTCTTCTTTCTCATCTTCCTTCTTCTTTCTCCCTCTTACTCCCATCCTTCTCCTTCCTCTCATCCATGGCTACCGTCGACGTTCGACGCCACTGCCTCTTTTTTCCTTCTCTCTCTCTTTTAAATTTTCCTCTTCTTCTTTCTTCTCCTTTCATTCTTCTTCTTATCTTTTCCCTTCATCCTCCTTTTTTCCACATTTTAAAAAAAGATTTTACTTTCAAATCTAGAGTTACGAATCTAGAACGAAAGAAAATTTTCAACTATCAATTCAACTCTCCAATTAAGATCACAACGATGGCAAAAAAATTAAAAAGAAGAAGAAAGACGATAAGGACCTAACTATCAATTCACCATAAAAATATCCAATGATTCAGTGGATATTTTCGAAATCTAATTCCCAAAATCAATGGCTTAAAATTCCCTCCTTATCTCCATGGCGATTAATTAAGTCCCACATAAACCCTTGGCCTAACTCTTCCTCTTCCAATTAACCCTATTTCTCTTTATCTTTGTTCGTCTTCTATGGATACTTTAGCAACCTTTGTTTCAACCCTAAAATTTTCATCAGCTCTGTAACTTTATCTCGCGTGCTTTTTCACCGTAAGAATCACACTGCTGATCTTCCTAATCGCTCCCCTTCTCGCAGACCTAACTCAATCTCAAAACCCTCAAATTCTTTAAAATAATTTTAAAAACAAAAAATTCTAGAAACATCAATGAGACAACCACATACTATTTTCATTTGAAAAATTGTAAAAACAGAAACATCATAAACATTTTTTTTGTTTTTTTCTTTCTTTAAAAACGTGGGGAAGAAGGGGAGGAAGGGGGAGGAAGGGGGAAGAGAAGAAGAAGAAGGAAAATAGAAGAAGAAGGGAAAGAAAAGAAAGAAGAAGAGGAAAAGAAGAAAAAAAAAAAAAAAAAGAATTTAGGTCTAGGGTTCATGGGCTTCAAGAACCCAGCCTGTAACCTAACCATCTCCCTTAAAACTCCAATCAATCTCCTCTAAATATCCGCCCCATCATCCGCTTCCATTATTCTCAAGCACCTCGCAAAGGCCTCCATCTTGCGAACGCATCCGCCATGCGACTCCTTCCTCAGAATCAACTCCAAATCGAAAATGCGTCTGCCATCCAAATCTCTCTCTCTTTTCTACATCTTCTTTAATCGGAAGAGGAAAATCGATCTGTGACTGTTGCTTTCCAAATTGTTGTCATTGTCGTCTTCCGGATTGACGTTCGACTCAGTCGCCGACGTGAAGTTTGCCAGATGCCGTTTTAAGGAGGAAGAGGATGCGGCGGCAATCGCGCATTTTCAAGATCGATATGCATTGTGATAGAAAGGTAATAATCTCTTAAGATCGGTTGTTCTTAATATATTCTAATCAATGGAAAGGTAATAATCTCTTTATATATTAGCTTCATCTTATCTAAAGTTTATACATCCCGAGCCCTCAGCAGATGATTGGATAGCAGTGTTTTCTCCTGCGAAGTTCAAGTATGTGACATCTCCTTATTCCATGATTTAGTATACAAATATCTTATTATGTGCATTGTTCTAAGAAGTCAAAATTTACTCTGTCATTACTATTTAATATTGAGATGTCTCTTCCCCTAATCTTATCAATCAAGCAAAATGTGTCATGTCATGCTACCCATCCTTCATTTTTAAGGGCATTTTTCAAATAATTGATTGAGTTTCAATGCATTATCAGTAGTATTTTTTAGTTGCTGACTCGTCCTACGAGAAACAGTTTCTAAACACAATTGGCAGAAAGAAAGCATTCATGAGCTATGGCTTTCACATGTTTTGGTTTTATATGCCACACAATGTGTTGTGAATGAAGAAGCACATGATTTATTGAACAATTAAGTGCAAAATAATCTTGATAACTAAAGCATATCCTTTTGGTCTTTCCTACTGTCTATTTTTTGTCCAAAAAAATAATGAAAATAACAAACTTAATATATTACTCTTTTTTCTAGGCTCTCTTTTGGCAGCAACAAAACTATTATGGTGTTGATTTGACCGCCTTGCACAGATCGACATTTCAAGGCTATTTTTCTCAGGTGTGCAGCACTTTCATTTATCTGAAAATGAATTTGAGGACCATTTGTAATTTAGATTGAATTTTTTTGATAAATTTAGAAGTGAAATCTGGATCTGGTTCGTTACTCAAGGATTTCATAATGATGACAAAGGAAACTTCATGTGTAAATGAATTTGAGGACCAATTGGTGCTAGATAAAGGAGCCATGACAATCAAATTTACGATTTGATGAAAGGGGCTGTTTTGAAAATGAACAAAAAGTACTTTGAGTAGGTTTGATCACATCCCTTCAAGTGAAAGTTGGTTTCAATTTATGTAGGCTTTTGTTCAGTTTCAAAACATTGTAAGTACGTGTCATAGTGGTGATCAATAAAGTCTCATGCAAGCTAAGATTATGAGATTTATAGAACTTCAAATTTCTGCTTATGTGATGCTTGCTCAGTTGCAATAGTTCATCCCAATTAAGAAGAAAAACCTAATTAAGAAGAAAAAGGTTAGACTTGTGACATAGGAATCTAAGGTTCTAATAGTCTAAGTATCGTGAGACTAGATGTCTAGCAAACAAACAAGTTTTGACTTATTCAAGCATCTAGTACAAACCTAGAGGTCGTATCTCTATTTGTTATGATAAATTGAGTGGCTAATGGCATAGTGTACCACCATGTTTCAAGCGCAAAGGATTCTTCAAAGTAAACACATGCCTTGATGATGTCTAATTCAACGGACATCACATGAGTCGTGGTACTCCCTCATTTAAGTTACTTATTCAACTATGAACTATGTTAAGTAGATAGATAATAATGAAAAATCTTAAAAAAAAGAAAAAAGGCAATAGGCAATAAAATGTTTCTTTAAAGACTCGGTAACTTTATATAAAATTGTTCATTTACATATTATTGATTGATTTAGATAATAGTAGAGATAACCATTATTGATTAACATTGTGAATTTATAATTTTTTGTTCCTATTTTTGCAAATATATCATACCTGATATTATTGGTGGCCCTTCAATGTCTCATGTTCTATAATTTTTGTAGTTATTTTGTCTAAGTTGTTGCTATATATCAACATCTTTAAAGATGTTGATATATTTTCTGCTTCTGAATTGAAAAATGTAGTAGCAGTGAGTTGTTTTTGTCTTCCTTGGAATAAAATGATTTGAGATTGGTTGTGCTTCATGGTAACTTTGCTTGGATCCTTCTGTTTATGATAGTCATTCATTAGGATTGGTTTATATTGGTTAAGTTCATGGGGCAAATAGTCAAAGTCAAGTAATAATTGAACTAGTGCTATTGTTGTCATCTATATTGTATTAATTTTATTTAAGTAATTGCAGGTTGGTGATAATAGATGGTTATCGTTCTTCTCTGTTAGTATTTATGCTGTTAAAATCACTATTTTGAGAGTAGGATGTTTACTTATTTTATGTGATGGCTGAGTTGTGGGGAAGTGTGGTGGTTTATGTTTTGTTCTGGGATTTTTCAATCAGGTAAATTTCAAAAGGTTTGTTCATTTGATTCTAACTCTTGAATCTAAATTGTGATTTATGATGTGGTTTTGTTGGTGTTGTGGCTGTTAACAATTTTCGATCTCGTTCGAGTGCGGATTGGATGTTATTTATGTAATTGCATGTTTTGTATTCAAGTGCTAAAGATGTTTGTAAAAGGTCTTTTTGAAGGATTTACAACTGTCAATAAAGAAGTATTTCTGAAGGCTTTAAAATATTTGAAAGTAATATTATAAGCCTTTAAAAATAATAAAAACCTTCGAAAAAGATAATTGACAATAAATAATTATCGATAAATAATTTGACAATTTTTGAAGACATGTGACCTTTAAAAAATAATAATTTTCGAAGGTTAACGTAACCTTTGAAAAATAATAATTTTCGAAGGTTAATGTGACCTTCGAAAAATATTAATTTTCGAAGGTTAACAAATCTTTGAAAAAAACTTTTTCGACGGGTCTATTTCGACATTTTTCAAAGGTGAATTAACCTTTGAAAAAAGATTTATCGAAGGTCTATTAAGTGTTTTTTCGAAGGTTGTGACCTTGGAAAATAGTGACTTTCTTGTAGTGAATAAACATAACTATAGATAAAATTCAACCTATAACAAAAAGGAACTTTTTCATTATTTTTTAAAAGAGAGAGTTTTACTAAATTAACGTAATAGTCTTAAGAAAAAAAAAATACTACATTTTAGATTTTTTTAATTATTTTCCAATCTACTATTTTTTGTTTAGATCTAGATATATGAACTCATCTTTGCAGAAAAATAATATAAAACTTTTGCTACTTATCATCAACTAATAATGTAAACATATGTAGCTTAGTTTAAGAAAATATTTAAAAAATAATTTAGAAAGCAATTCATCACACCAATTGTCTAGATTCAACTATTTTACGTACGTTGTTATTTTCTTTTAAAAAAAAAAGTCTAGGTTAAGCTATTTTACCTTATTGATTTTTTTTAAAGTCTAGATTCAGCTATTTCCAAGATTTAAATGTCGATATCTATGAAATTTCAAGGTCTCAATTTTATGAAAATTTCAATAAATGTCGATGTTGATGGATATTTTTGAAAATTTTGTAAAAATAAAAAATTCAAAAAAAATATTTAAATTAATAAATAAACATTTTACACTTTTTACATGAGGTAAAATACTTAGTTACAATATTATATTTACATTAGGTTACATTTTTTTTAATATTTCATCAATTTTGTATGGTATAATGGAATTGTCGATTCACTCCTTATGTCGATGTTGAACCCATTGACACATGTGAAAATATAGATGAAAATGTCGACATGTCGAATAAAATTTAATACAAAGGCTATTTCACATTATTTTTCTTTTTTTTTAAAAAAAATTATAATGATGTTTATGTTTATTTTGATAGAAAAATGGAAAGAAAACATTCTCAATGTTGAACAAATGGGTAACGTGGGCCAATATGAGCATAGCTCAATTGGCATAAAGTATGTGTCATCGATTAAAATGTTAGAGGTTCGAATCCCCGACCTAAAAAAAAGTGTAATGCGGAAAAAAAAGTCCAAGATTTGTAAACCTTTTTATAGAAAATCTAGAAATATTACACGTTCTAGTTTACAAAAAAAAAAAAAATCATTCATGAATTTATATAAGAACACAAAAATATTTTTTTCACAAAAAAAAACCCATATTTAGATTATTTATTTCGATAGAAATATAGAAAAAGAAAACAATCTTAATATACTTTTTTTTTTTTTAGTACAATAGGGGTTGGGGGGATTCGAACCACAGACCTCGTGGTCTACACATTCAATATGCTAGTTAAGCTATGCTTTCTTTGGCATATGTGGTCGTTAACACATTCTTAATATACTAGATGTATAGCAAAAGAGGCTAGACGCATCCACTCTCTTAAATTACAAGAAATCTATAAATATTTTCTACAAGTTCATAATCTTTGACTATAATTAATGCAATACCATAACTTACCAGTTGATAAAAATGCTTTTATATATAAAGCAAAATTAAGTAAGTGATTAACTTTTCATAAAAGACCCAACTTCTTTCCTTTTCTTGCATGTAAAAATATTGTATATATTCATAATTCATTCATCTTCAACATCAATTACAACAAACACAATGGAAAAAGTTTGGTTAAGAGAAAAAATGAATGCAAGTTTGGTTCTTTTGCTTGTCTCAATGATTCTGTTGGTGGTTCAGCCATTTGTGGTAGCTGTGCCACCTCCAGTATATGTTGATAAGTGGTACATTCATGTGGTTAATGGGCTGAGCAATGGCGATTTATTTGTGCACTGCAAGTCCAAAGATACCGATGTGGGAGAACACTATCTTCACCATGGAGCTGAGATCCAATGGAGCTTTAGGGAAAATGTTTGGGGAACAACGTTATTTTGGTGCTTTTTTAAAAAACCAGGCGGTGCCTCGGTCTCTTCTGATGTGTTTTGGCATGAAACTGAAAATTATTGGCTCCATTATAGGTGCACCATTAAGGGAACTTGTATTTGGACTGCCAAAGATGATGGAATTTACTTGAAAAACATTCCTGATAATCTTGAAGAGTTGATTCATAAGTGGGGCAGTTAGGGGTAGTGAAACTTTGTTCATTCCAATATTGGCTTACCAATATGCAATAATGAAATATACATGTCTTTCTTGAATTTGTAAGTGGCGTGTTTGATCATGCTTTCTCTTCTTATTTTTCTCATTTATTATTTTTCATATTTTTAAGAGAAAGTGAAAATGGGTTTGATAATTGTGTTTACGTTTTTGAAGAAATGAGAAACTAAGGTCCTATTTGATAACCATTTGGTTTTTGGTTTTTGAAAATTGTGCTTGTTTTCTTATCATTCCTCTATAATGTGTTTCTTCTTTCTTAATTAAGAAAATATTTGAATTTTTATCGAAATAATTTAAAAAACAAAAACAAGTTTTTGAAAACTAATTTTTTTTAATTTTCAAAACTTAGGTTGATTTTTGAAAACATAGATAAAAAGTAGATAACAAAACAAGGAAATCAAGTATTATTTATAGACTTAATTTTTAAAAACCAAAAACCAAATGTCAAACCACTGGGGCCTAAGTTTTTTTTTTTCTTCCAAAATTTGGTGGTATTGTAATAATGTTTTACAAAATTACAATGAACAAGAAAGAAATAACAAAAACAATAATCAACTATGCGAGTATGTTTCTCAAAAATTGAAAACGAAAAACGAAAGATGGGATGTTATAAAACAACTCTTGAAAATTCTATTTTACATATGTTGCATAAATAGTATGTAATTTATAAAATTATTTATCCCTTTAAGCTGAGATGCTCCTTTTCGCCATGAGAACCCACTCCAAACAAGCCGGGAATCCCCAATTAAGTAGGAGATGGAAACATGAGTAGGGAGAGGGGAGGGCTGGAGGAAAAATCCATGACCTAAATTGGGTAGGGTAATGGTCTCTATCGTCTCAATCTCGTTCTCCGTCTCTACCCCGTTTATTTTATATATATATAATTTTTCTTTAAAGGGAGATTTTTTTTATAGGAATTGAAACATTTAAATAAGAATTCCTCTTGAGAAATTAACCATTTAACTGAAAAACCTCTTTTTAAGGTCACTTAATTGAGTTATTTTAAAAAAAAAAGTGAATAAAAGGAAAATACTTCTTGGTGGAAAAATCAATTCGAGCAAAATTTTATGTAGAATTTTGTAGGGATGGAGAATCACCATCCCCGTGAATATAAAACACCCCTACCTTTATAGTTACTACGGGCCCGTTTGATAACGTTCCTGTTTCCTGTTTCTTGTTCCCGTTTCTCATTTTTCAGAAACAGACATGTTTGATAAACGATCCTGTTTCTTGTTTCTTAGTTTTTTAGAAACGTTTCTAAAAAAATGGCAGATTTTGAGAAACTTCAAAAAGTAGTTTCTCAAATTCTGTTTCTGTTTTTTTTCCAGTTTTCATGCATGTATTCCTATTTCTATTTTTACTCATCTCTCCCCTCTCTCTTCTTTCTCTCTCTTCCATTCTATTTTTTTTCTTTTAATACTTTTTAATCTTTTTTTTTCTTCTTTGATTTATTTCTTTCTATTCGTTCTCTCTCTTTCATCATAATCTTTTTTCTTTTAATAGTTCATTATCTTTTTTTTTTCTTTTTTTTTTTTTTACTTTTTTCTTTTCGTTTATGTTTTTCTCTTCTCTCTTATTTTCTTTTTTTCTTTTACTTTACATTAACGAGCTTATAGTTATTATTTTCTATTTAATTCTCTATTATTTTTTCTTTTGGTACAATTTTATTTTTTTATTAAATAAATAAACTAATAATGTATTTCATGTTTACCATTAAATTTAAAAATATATATATACATTCTCTCTCTTTTTCTGATTTTACTTGCGTGTATTATTGGCTAATGCATTTTTAAAGAAAAATAAAAATAAAGTTTATTATTAAATTAAAGAAATGTGGGTATGTTCGATTTTCTGACCTTAGACAATTTACAAATTCGTCTAATTGAACTAACTCTTGTAAGTCAAAATCGTTCAAGGTGAATTGATTGAAATAAGAAATAACATTGCAAATCAAATTTGAACAAAATTTGAAGGATAACTTTTATTATTATTATTATTAATTAGGTGTTGGGCCTTAATAAAATATTATAACCTCTTTATAATTGTTTTATTTTTATTTTAATGCATGTTATATGTTTTATTATAGTATATGTACTAAATTTTATTTTTACCAAAAAACAAGAAACAAGAAACAGAAATAGTTATCAAACATGTTTCTGTTTTTAGTTTATAAGAAACAGAAACAAGAAACGAGAAACAAAAACAGGAAACAAGAAACGAGAAACAAGAACGTTATCAAACGGGGCCTACATTTCTACAAATTTGAGTTTCCATGACACCAAGAGCAAAGTAAATAAAGGGTTCATTTTTTTGAATAAAAAAAAAGTAAATAAAGGGGAAGGAAGAAAAAAAATATCATAAATAGTTGGAGGAACATTTTTTGAGGGAAAAATGAAGATTTTTGTATTTTTGAAAATTTATGCTTTGATTAACCGTCATTAATTACAACTAATTTTATTTTATTTATAATTATTTTTTTATTTGAAAATAAATGAAAAAATTAAAAGCTAAAGGAAAAAACCCTAATTTTCCTTTTCACTCTTTCTCCCTCCCTCTCACTATAACAAATATGAGTTTCCATAGCTTTTAGTTATAGCATTTTGTAAAAACAACTATAAAAATGGTATAAAAAAGGCGTGGGTCCTTTATTACCCAAAGAAACCTTCAATCTCCCTCTTCTCCAATTTTTCTTTGTGACTCTTCTCTTCTCTGTTCACCTCTTCTCTCTTCATCTCTTCTATTCTCTCTTCGTCTCTTTTTTTTTTTCGATGGACTACTTCTTGGCTCTTTTTAGTTTGATGAGAAATCAACCCACTCTCCATTTCTTGCACTTCGATGGTTTCATTTCAAGCTTTCATCCAGCACATAGTACAGTTTGATTTTGATTTAGAATGTTCATGGTTTTTTCCTTTTTGCATAAAACCACTATATCTACTAAAAAATTTCTTTGTAATTCTTTAAATCTTCACCGTTCTTGTTTGTCATCCACAAATTCCTTTATTTAGGGCATGAAGCTTCTTTTAACATTTGCATTTTGGTGTATTATTTGGGTCTCAAAGAACAGAGATTTCTGGATGTTCGAACTTGAAGGAGAGATACTTCTAGTTGATTGGGCTTTTTGGAGTTGTCGATTAAGGTAAGGCTTGCTTGATTCTAGAAGTATTTCTCACATTCCAAAATTTTTAGTGTTGTTCCTCAAAATTACGTACTCCAAGGTTTTATGATTATTAGTACACTCCATGAGGGATCTAGAATTTTATACTAGGAGTAGGGGCACAAGTTCATATTAAGTTAAATTACAAGTTTAATTGTCGAACTTTTCGATCTGTGTTTATAAACTTTAAAAATTATCTAATAGGTCTTTGAATTTTCAATTTTGTGTCTAATAAATCTCTGGAGTTTCAAATTTGTATCAAATAGGTCTTTGACATATTAAAAATTGTAAAAAGTTAAATGTTCTATTATATAGAGCTTTAATTTTAGTTTGCCTTTTTTCTTAAATAAGCTAAACAATTAATCAAATCAGCTCAACCAACAACAAAATCCACCTCCAACCTAAAACTTACATTGTCCTCAATGTATTTAAAATAGAAGCAAGGACAAATGAGAGGAAACAAGAATACTCCCCCGGCATTCAAAGCTCATAGGTGAGTAGCGGAGTGGCAAAAGCCTCCTTCAAGGACAAATGAAAAAAAAAAAGAGTAAGCTTTAAATAAAAAAGAGCTTCATAGCTTGAAGAAAAGAATAACTTTGCAACAGTAAATATAAACAAAACTCAAATAAGAAAGGTTCAATACTAAACTGAGATTAGACTTCATTGAACTAACCTTGCAAAGTTGAAATGTCACAAAATTAGAATTACAGAACTTAACAAACGAATTGAAATGAAAGCAAAGTAATACAACAACTCTAACATAGAAAAAAGAAAAAACTAAATTGATCCAAAATTCAGAAAATAAGCTAGAACAAAATCTGGAAATACAAAGAAAGCATAAACTTGTACGACATTTTTCCATTCACTTCAATCTAACTCGAATCGACCTTTTTCAAGGGGAATCAGGTCTCGACAATCTAAGACTTCCGTTTGGATTTGACTGAATTACAGCAACTCAAGAGTTTTGAAAAATAGAAAAAGAAACAACAAGCGAAAGATATGAAGGTGGTGTAGGAAATGTGAAATCTGCGTGGAGGAATTTATCTTCTGCTTGAGTATATTGTCATCTCATAGACCTCCAAAAGCTAGGGTTTTCTTCTTACCTCATTGTATAGAATGACTCGTGCCATTAATGTTGAGAATCAGGAAAATATCGCACGAATATCTTCAAAATCGCACAAAATATGGAATTCCCATTTTTTTGTCTGTTGTCCAAAATTGCAATTTTTTCGCAATTCTCAATTTTCTACATAAAATCACTAAAAATCAGCAAGTTTCAATTCTTTTCTTATCATTTAAGAATTCTCATCACAAAACACTAGTTTTATTTATTTGGGCTACTCTAATATCAATTTGCTAACAATGATGGACATATAAGCATGAATTCTTATAAATAACCTAAGTTAAAAGGGCGATAAAATGTATACAATATGAGAATTATCATCCAGTTAGTAGTAACTTCAAGCTTCTTTAGAAAATAAAATTAGAGGTCCTACCCACTTTTCTCTCTCATTGAGAACAATGGGCAAAATAATTTTAGGGGTTAGCTACCACCAAAAGAGAGAAAAAAAAAAAAACACTCGCACCTTTAAGAACACTCATCTTCTCCTAAGGATGCACTCATCTCCCTTGTTTCTAAAGAAAAAGAGATTGAAGAAATGATGAGTGTGTCTGGTTGTACAAACTCCCTAGAGCTGAGGTAAGCTTCATACAAATATGTTGACATTATTAGAGGCAGGAAAAATTGATGCAATGTGAAAAGATTGTGTGTGCACTACGATAGTGCAATGTGGAGCTAGCACAGTATGCTTGTGTTGATGCGATGGATGCAATGGTGAATGTGTGGATAATGTGGTAGAAAAATGGGAATAATGCGATGGGAATGAGAAAAACACACTGAATTTCATCACCGACGCACTAGTGCAAGTATACACAATATGTCAGCCAGTAGTACCTGGAGTGTAATCCAGGGCCGAATGAACAGAGAATATTTAAATGCGTTAATAAAAAATTACAAAATTGTCACAACAATGCGCTATAGAAAAGGTAACCGATTGAAAAATGGGCTATAAAAATTGCAAAATTGTCACACAGTACACAGGGCCAAATCAACAGGGATCCTATCTCAAATCGGTTACATATCTCCTGTCATTTTACTTTTTGGGAGCACACCATGTTTTCCAGTCTCTCATCTTTCCATACTTCTTTCTCCAGTCCTCAACCTTTTTACTGACCTCTCCCATGATTTGTTTCCACCATTAGATTCATCACCTACTCTCGAGCTCACTCAATCTACTCCTGTCTCTGTTCTCCCATATCTGACTTCTGTCGTGGTTGTTGAATTTGAACATGCTACTGTCTCCGTCTGTTGCTCCACTCAGGTAAGAGAACCTCCTCATCATCTTCAGGACTATCATTGTTTTTCTACTATTATGTCTTTATTTGTACCGTTATCTTATCATGAGGCCAACACTAACCCTTTCTAGCAACAAGGAATGAATGGGGAACTCCAAGCTCTAGAAAAGACGCACACTTGGGATTATGTTGATCTACCTCCTAGCAAAAGACCCATTGGCTGTAAGTGGATCTATAAAATCAAGACTCATTATGATGGATCTATCGAAAGATATAAAGCTCGTCTAGTTGCAAAAGACTACTCTTACGAATATGACATTGATTATGAAGAAACCTTTGCTCTCGTCGCTTAAATGACATCTATTTGCAGTCTTTTAGCAGTTGCCGCTACCAAACAGTGGCCTCTTCTTGAAATGGATGTCAAAAATGCATTTCTCAATGGCACTTTATTTGAGAAGGTATACATGAAACCTCCACGTGGCACCTCTCCTCCACCTCAAAAAGTATGTCTTCTTTAGCGTGCTTTATATGGTTTGAAAAAAGCCCCACGAGTTGCCACATTCAGCCCCACTATAAACCAACTGGGATTTACTTCAAGTTTGCACGATACAATGCTATTTACTCATAAAACTACACATGACATAGTTCCACTCTTTCTTTATGCTGATGACATGATTATTACAGGTGATAATCCTCAGGCCATCTCCGATTTGCAATGCTATCTTGGAGAACATTTTGAGATGAAAGATCTGGGTCCACTTAGTTATTTCCTTGGCCTTGAAGTCTCATCTCGCTTTGACGGGTATTACGTATCTCAAGCTAAATATGCTTCTAATCTCCTAGCTAGTTCTGGTATTACTGATTCTGCCACTTCACCACCCAATTGGATCTGAATGTCCGCTTAACTCCATTTGATGGAGTTCCCTCTATTAGACCCCACTCTCTACAAGAAACTTATTGACGATTCTTTTTTACCTGACTATGACACACTCAAACATTGCTTATGCAGTTCATATTGTTAGCTAGTTCATGGCTGCCCCTCAGACTATACATTTCACTGTTGTTCTCCATATCCTTCGCTATGTCAAAGGCACTCTTGACCATGGTCTTCAGTTTCGTCACAGTCATCTATGTTGTTATCTGGCTACTCTGATGCGATTGGGCTTGTGATCCCACTAATCGACATTCCACCACAGGTTACTACTTCTATCTAGGTGATTCTCTCATTTCTTGGTGAAGCAAAAAACAATCTGTTGTTTCACGCTCTAGCACTCAATCTGAATATCGTGTCTTTACTGATGCTACTTTTAAGTTACTATGGCTTCGATGGCTTCTTGCTAATATGGGTGTTCCTCAACAATTTGCTACAATACTTCATTGTGACAATCGCAGTGCCATCCAGATTGCTCACGATGATGTATTCCATAAATGCACAAAACACATTGAGAATGACTATCACTTTGTTCATTATCATCGCTAGAGCAAAACTGTTCTTTTACGATCCATCTCCACTATGGATCAACCAGCTGACATCTTTACCAAACATTATATGAATTTTTGGATCTCTCGACGAGACTTTTCCCGACGCAATCTAATTCATCGACATATCCTGCTTCTACCGATGCAACATGCATTGGAATAAGTTTTGAGTTCTTTCGCCGTAGTGTAAGGTTATCCCCATGCAAGGGTGCATCAGGATATGTTCAATAACAAAACTTGCACGTTTTTCTATCCCAAAATGTGCATAAGCATTAGTATGAGTGGTAAAAACCTAGCTATCTTCCTTTTCTACTCATAACGCGAGGGCGCCGTTTGATTCTCCCCTTTTTTATGACCTCTCTTCTTCTTTTCCACTCCCAAAGGGAACTTCTTCTTCTCCATCCGCTTTTTCTTCTGGCAATGGTGACCCTCTTCTTCTTCTCATGGAGGTCATTAAATGAATGAACGTTTCACTCTACAGAGGAAGCATTGGATCGTCTTTGATTTTATTTAAAATTAAACTAAAAATGTAACAACCCGAATTCCTATGACTCTCTAAAGCGGAAGCACGACCTAGTTACCTCGCTCATTCCCGAAATTTCGGCAGCATGACGGCGTAACTAGGAGAAACCAAAATTTACAACGACCTGGAAAGAGGCATAAACACTTCTATGTTTCAGATAACAGACTCAACATCCACCAAACTACGATAAACGATGCTGAGCTCAATTAACAGACAAAAGAACCTAAGAACTTCTAACTAAATACACGGAAACGAAAGAAGTTTAAACTTTACAGACCAACAAAACAACAGGGAACAAAGGAACAAACTAAAGGCTAAACATGAAAAAGAAATTTGGTGGAGTCTCCATAGTCTCGTCAAGTCGTCGCTTGCGTCACCCACCCCGAGAATGTGCACAATCTGCAAAACAAACAAAGTAGCAAGGATGAGTATAAACATACTCAGTAAGTAGCCCACTTAAGGGTCCAACATTTAAAGAAGCCATACCAAGAAGAAAACTGTTATTATTCACACTCGTGCTTAGATTTCAAATACTTTCTTCTGTTATTCTAAAGGTCCATTTAACCTTCCACAACATTCACTACTACCCGAACTTAACTTCGTGTCATACCTGCGAGTCCTGTAGCCTAGAACCCAAACCTGTGAAGGTCTATAACCCTCACATTCATCACATAGCCACACAGGCAACCAGAGAACAAATCCCCTCAGCTAGCATACAGGCTATAGGGAAACGCATCCCCTATGCTCAATACTGTGGGGAATCACCCCTAAGCTAACTCCCATGCAATAGGGAAACGCATCCCCTATGCTCAACACATCACAATAGCCACACAGGCAACCAGGGAACCAATCCCCTCAGCTAGCATACAGGCAATAGGGAAACGCATCCCCTATGCTCAACACAGTGGGAAATCACCCCTAAGCTAGCTCCCAGGCAATAAGGAACGCATTCCTTATGCTCATCACACCACATACGTTCTAGGCTTACAAACGCGCACGAAACAACAGAATTAGAGTAGGTAGTACCAATCTAACGGCCTTTGTACTTTCACAACAGTTTTGGAATCTTTCGGGTCAATCCACCTTACCACATTCATCCATTATGCTTGAATCACAAACACAAGCTGGCCCGAAGGTTTCAAACACTTTTAATGGGGAACCACCCCCTAATTCACATAAACAAAGAGGAAAAGCAACCCTCAAGCCTTTCCAACTTCTATAACGTCTTACTCCTCATACACATTTATAGGCGAGACAAAAATCCTAACGGACCAATTTGAAAGGCTACCTTCTTCTTAGGCCAGCACCATGGAAATCCATTTCTCTTCCTTTTAGGAAATCATTAGTGATGTATGACCCAGGCCCACCCTCAACAAACAACCTCAATCTCATCATAATGACTTTTCGCCATAGATCACAAGCACGAGTCTCAAGTAAGATCTTATATCTTAGTTCAACGGCACTTCTAAACAAACCTTTACTTAATCAAAACCCATATATGTGCTAGTAGCATAAAGCCATCAACCATTTGCCTTAGAAATCGGCCCCTAGCCCGTCTCAAAACAAGTTAAACACCACTCGTCATTCCGAATACTTCAAACACAAGGATTACTAGACCATTTAGTCCTTTAGCTCAACGTTCGAGGTTTTTATAGCCACTCTGAATTCCATTTCAAGCCACAGATCACAACAATCCAAATATGCATGCTTATACAATCTAAACTAACTTCCCATACGTCCTTACTTTATAAGGAACCACGATCATAGACAACTATGCATTCCAAAGGGTTAATATATAACCAAACTCCTTACTAGTTCACAAGGCCAAGTCCTTAGGAGCACCCCGCTCAGAATCATGATTTATACCAAGCCACTCAACTAAATTGACAACTTTCTTTAAATTCTTGGGTTTAGGTACAATAAGGCAAAACTCTTTTTGAAATATTTACTAAACGAAACATCCTCGATCAACATGGTCACCCTTATACTTCATACTTGAAATAGTTACATCCACGACCACTTAACATACATCAATTCAAACAACTACTCTCTTAAAGTGCTACTCATGCTAAATCATAAGCCATTCGAAAAACGTTAAGCCCCTAATTTCCATTATAACCATATAAAAGACCATTTACAACTCAAGCAACACCTACACCAATCCACAAATCACTACATACTTCATAAATATGATTTTCAAGCATGCTTTCACAATTTCCAAATTATCAAACATATATCAATTTAAATGGAACTTAAAGGGGCTAATATCCAAATAACTACTTACCTAAGCCGAATAAGTAATTTATGAGCTTGATTCTTGCCCAAATTTAGACTCCAAAGCTTGCTGAAAATTATAGCAAGTTAATCAAAAATTTAACAATTAGTTCTCCAATCACAATGGGCTTTCTAAAATTACATCCAACAAATCCAATTTACTTCCAAAGACTATAACAGTACCAAAACATACTTATAATCCAAAATAACGCCTTGAATCAACACCAAAACACTTACCCACTATAAAACGAACCGAAAGCTTGCTGAAATGACTCCGAATTAACTTGATTTTGCAAATCCAAGACCCAAATGCTATGGGTAATCTAAAATTAAAACCAAAACTTTATGGGTAATCTTCAAATCACATACATAGCCAACCATTAGCTTGAAATCAACATCGAAATGCTTACCCATTCCAAATCGAGGTCGTATTCGGCTGTACGAACACCGAGCTTGCTGGAAATAACTCCAAAACGCTCCTCTTCCTTGCTGTCTATGCATAAACCGAGAGGAGAGAGAGAGAAAACCGGCGGCGGAGCTGGGCGTCGGCGTGCGGCGGTGCAACCTGCTGCGAGAGGTGAGGGTGGCTTCACTGGCGATCGAGAACAGGCGTGCGGCGGGCTGGCTGGACGTGCGACGGTGAGGCTGAAGGCGTTCCGGCGACTGACGGGTATGGCTGTCGACGGGAGGGGAGAGAGAGAGAGAGAGAGAGAGGAATTTTCGGGTGAGGGGGAGGAGACCCACGAGAGAGAGAGGGAGAGAAAGAAAAAAATAATAAAAAGAGAAGGAAGGAGAAAAAGATAATGATGAAGGAGGAAGAGATGCTTATCTCATTTTTTTTTAATTACAAAAATGCCCTTTGACCCACTTTCTTTCCAAATTTGCTCCTTTTAACTATTGAGTTTTAAAATAACCTCAAAATCAATATACTTGTATAAGAAATTAATCCAACTTGATTTCCAAAATTTCGACATTAACGCTCCTATCAAAGTCGGGCGTTACAAAAAATTAAGGTTAAGCAAACTTACTTGGAGTAAATATGGAGATAATTCTGGCCGATCTTTATCTCCTCCATAAAATCTTCCTGGTTATGACTCGAACACATGACCAATGCTTGTCAGAGCCTCTTGATAGAAAATCCACAAGGGATTAGAAAAGAAGAGGTCTAGAGAGAATTGTCTAATTCTCTATTGAGGAAATATGTGTTATGTCTAATGGCTCAACCTAAGGTCTTATTTATAGAGACTAAGGGAAAATCTTTGTCATAATTAAAATATTATATTTTAATATCTAATATATTAAAATATATCTTATATTTATTTGAATCTCATTCAAATCTCCTACGATATTTATTTATTTGAATCTTATTCAAATTATATAAATATCTTTTATTTAATGTATCTAATATACATTAATTATTTTAATATTTAATATATCAAATACAATAAATATATTTTCCTCTTTTATATTTAATATATCTAATATATTAAATATTAATTTGAACATTTCAAATTTTAATATTTAATGTATCAAATACAATAAATATATTTTCCTCCTTTATATTTAACCTATCTAATATATTAAATATTAATTTGAACATTTCAAATTTTTCTTTCAACTAAATTGATCTTTTAGTGTTACTATGAGCTAGTAAGGGGACCTTATGGACATATAGATTATAAGCTCCAATGATACAAAATCTATTAATTAAACTCTTTAATTAATTTATTTTCATTCATTAACTATATGTCACTCCACTATAGACCTAGAGTTGCACTCTTATGCACTGTAGGACAAGTTGTATCCATGGATATAATCACTACATGCAAGTCGATCATTCACAAGTTGTTCGTAATTATAGTTGGGTCAAAAGTCCATTTTACCCCTGTAATTACATCTTGTACCTTAAGTACCATTGATCCTCTAATGAATAATTTATTTATAATCTAATTATAAACTAAATCCATTTCGAGCCAATGAGAGGGTGGGGCCCCATTGTTCAAGTCCTAAAACCAGACTACTCATCTACTTACCCTATATGGGAAGAAGTGAATTCTATCGTGTGAGATTATGTTCCTAGCTCCCTATTTGGTCAAGTTCCCAAAATGGTAAACATATTGAATCGGCTATAAAAGCCACTCTCACCCATGCAAATCAAATGACAAGCTATCATAGGCAGGAGTTCATAACTCACTCAGGATTAAGATCGAGTCGCATATGATCATCTTGATGAAATATTAATCTTCTCAATTAACGAATTTATAAAGAGAGATTAAATATTTCGTGGTCTAGTCTTATACAAACTCATTGTATAAGATACCCCCACTCACATATCTCCACATGAATGATTTGGATCAAATAATTTGTAACTATTACAAAGTGAGTCGTATCAATAGTGTTACCAAGATAAGTCACCCAACCTTATCCATATACTATGACCCTTTAAGTTATTTCTTGAACATGATCCTCTCATATGTCAACCACATACTGTTCAAGATTACACTAATAATCTTGGATTTTTCATATAATAAATAATATTATATTGCAAATAAATAATCAAAATTATTATTAATTATTAAATAAATCATTAATTACGAGGCTTTAGGCCATAAATCGCGACAGTCCTTTGGCATTAATGAAATCAAATATGCAAAGTGATTTCATTATCTCTTTGGTGTTCTCCAAGTTTTACCTCCATTTTTGAAATCAAATTCTTTCGAATGTTGTAGTGCTTTGTTTTAGAGTGCAATTAGAACAAAAATTGCAAAGTGGTGAAGAGATTTTGGTTGATTTACGAGCCAAATCAGAGAGATTGATGTCGAAGGAGCTACTGCGAGGCATGAAGGAGCCACCGTAGGGGCATGTCGAAGTGTAGATTGGTGATGACACCAAAAGGAGCTAATGTGAGTCATCCGAGAGCAGAGAAAATTCCCCTTGGTGGTGGAGGCATTAGGCGCCATCGATTGTGACTATGGAGAGACGAGCAAGTGAGGGCTTCGCTTAAGATCCTCTAATTTTTTTTTTTGTTTTTGTTTTTTGGCACAGCCCCCACTACCACAAATTATGATGTAGGCTATGTCATGTTGGACAGACCTTAGGCGAGCACCCCTCCGAAGTGCAATGGAGGTCACAAAACCTAGGCCTGAGCCTTCTTGATCGCTCATAGATCCCATCAGGTAAGTATTTAACTTTGAGAATGTATTTTAATTTTGTGGTGGTGATTCAGGTTGTTTCTGTCCTTGGAGCTTGGGCCCTTGTGATTTGGTTTGTAATACATGGATTTCTGATGAAACTAAGAAGAAGATGAGAAGTGGAATCGGAATCATTGTTTTGTGTGTTTTGGGGATTGAAATATTGTGTGTGAGAGCTTTTTTAATGGAGAAATATAAGCAGATTTGGTAGTGAATGTTTGAAGTTTTGGTGTTTGGTGAATTCACAATAATTGGTTATTTTTAGCCTTCAATGCCACTTTTTTCTTCCTTTTTTGTCACCTCTTTCCATGTATATGTTAAATTAGAAAATTCACATGACAACACCACCTCATCAATACCACCTCTACGACATAGCCAACAAAGAACTCTATAATGCCACCTCAATTCCCAGACCACCCGTAATGACACTTTCCAAAATTGGTCAAAAATTATCAATGGCATATTCCAAAATCAATCACAAATTTTCCAATTAGCAGAGAATTTCAACGTCAATTAATTTCCACGAGGCTTCTTCAATTAGAAAAAACATCTTGCTATAGTACAGCAGTTGGACATTCCGTATGTACATGCATTAGATTCTTTACTTTCTTTAACTGACCCTCAATTAATTTCTACCTACCTTATCAAATTCAAGCACATCAGTACAGTAGCCGTTGGACCTTTGGATGCCATAGTTTTTGTGTACCGACAGCTCCAACTTCATCACTTTTCTTGCTTTCTTCTGTTATATAAGTTAGTGTTTGTTTGTACATGATTCTCACTAAAATAACAGTGCAAAACAATGTTCTTTTGTATAGTCTCAAGCATAACTTCTTTAGTATATACATTCGAATTTCAGTCTGCACAAATTTTGAAGACGCTTCTAGGTCACAACGCCTCCGTGAATTGCACGCATTGGCTTCCAAGTAACAAATTTTCTTTTAGAGGTGAGCTAATATTTTTCCATTATCATCATGTTGGATAAAATGTGTGTAAATATTGAAATTTCTCCTTGGTTTATCTTAGAAATTATCTCTCAAAGATTGCATTCACCTTGTAGCTGACTAGGGAAACAAAAACTTGCGTGTGGGCCTATGAAGCACAGACACTTCATATTTGGCTGAGTGTCAGTGTCGGACACGGACACGTCCGGACATGCTCCGGACACATGTCCGACATGCAATTTGACATGTCCTATTTTTTTTTTTTTAATTTCGGACACTCTGGGACACGTTGGGACATGCTGGGATGCTTTTTAAACAGAAAAAAAAAAAGAGGCAACCCTCTTATGATTATGGGCCCAAGTAATATTGGGCCCAAATTAGTCTCTTTCTTTTATAAAAACAAATAATAAAAAGAAATGAGAAATGCCCTAGAAAGTTTGATTGCTCTCTCCAGTGCGGCAGTGCCATCCTCATCAACTCATCATCTCATCCATTCAGTTTCACGAAGAAAGCCAGCCCCTAGCATTTTCGCGTTGCCCACTCGCCGCCATCCACATTTCGTTTGTTGCCAACACCCACTCTTGCCGGCATCCTCTATTTGCTGCCAACCACCCACTGTCCATTTGTTCGTCTACGCCGCCGGTGAGGCTTCCCACTGTGCTATTCTGTTTTGTCAAAAGAGTTTTTTTTTTCTTTCTTACTTCCTATAAAACTTAAACTAAATTTATAAGTTTAAGTAGTTGTATATTAACTAAATTAGTATCAAATTCCTTGAATTCTTATTCCTAACATTGTCATTCAATAAAATTATAAGTTTATAACTTTATTAGGAAGGAAAAAGAATGGCATCTTCAACCTCTAGCCACAGTCATTCATCAAATCCTTCTATAGAATCCTCCTCCTCTAATGTTGAAGATGATTCAAAACCTCTATGGCAATATGTGACTAAGATTCAAAAATTGAGTGATGGAGGTGGAAATTTTTCATGGCAATGTAATTTCTGTCACGCCATAAAAAAAAGCTCTTATACAAGAGTTAGGGCTCATTTGTTGAAGATAAGTGGTCAAGGAATTGGAATGTGCCTAAGAGTCACTCCTAAAGATATGGCCGATATGCAAAAGTTGGAAGATGAGGCACATACTCGAATGGAAAGAAAAGCTCCAAAAAATGTTCCTTTACCACCTACACCTTCAATCGTATTAATTGGTGGTGTTAATGTCAGTAATTCTCTCACTCCCATTACAAACGAGCTAAAGAAAAGAAAGGTTGGTACAAGTGCAATTGAAAGATCATTCAACAAGTCATCAAGAGACCAATTACATGCACTCATTGCTCGAATGTTTTATTCTGCTGGCTTGCCTTTTCATTTAGCAAGGAATCCTCATTTTATTGGTGGCTTTTGTAAAGACCCGACCCTACTACGACACGCTAGATCGGAAGCACGACCTAGTTACCTCGCTCATGCCCGAAAATTTCGGCAGCATGACGGCGTAACTAGGAGAAAACCAAAATTTACAACAACCTGATAAGAATGAAAACACTTCAATAACTCAGATAAAACGCTCAGCATCCAACAAACTACGAAAAATATGCTGAGCTTCACATCAAACACAGGATTTTAAGAAACCCTAACCAAATACACGATAACTAAAGAATATTTAGAATTTACAGACCAAACATACATCAAGGAACAAGGAAACAAAACTAAGAATGAAAAACAAGGAAAGGGAATTGGATGGAGTCTCCATAGTCTCGTCAAGTCGTCACCTGCATCATCCGCCCCGAGATTGTACACAATCTGCAAAACAAAGAAAGTAGCAAGGATGAGTATAAACATACTCAGTAAGTAGCCCACTTAAGGGTCCAAAATTTAAAGAAAACCTACCACGAAGGCAAACTTTCTTTACTTACACTCGTGTTCATACTTCAAATATTTACTTCAAATATTTACTTCAGTTATCTAAATGCTCATTCAACCAACTTCGACTTTTACCACTTCCTGACTCTAATTCCGTGTCACGTCTGCGAGTCCTATTACCTAGAACCCAAACCTGTGAAGGTATATAACCCTCACACTCATCTCAATAGATAAATCACCCCTAGGCTAGCACACAGGCGCTAGGGAACGCATCCCTACGCTCAACATACTGGGGAATCATCTCTTAGCTAGCACACGGCAATAGGAAACGCATCCCTATGCTCAACACAGTGGGGAATCACCCCTAAGCTAGCTCACATTACGCTCAACATAAATCTCTGGGGTCCTTGCCCCAATGCTAGCACCCACGGCAATAAGGATCGCAACCCTTACGCTCGTCACAAATCTCTGGGGATAACGCCCATATGCTAGCCTCATCAACACAAAAGTTGTCATGGCACGTACATCTACTTCTTAATCTCAACTCATCAACCATCCAACTACCACTCGCACACCCTACCTGAGTCCATCCCGGTATGGCATTGTCTCGAGCACTACCAACGAGCCATGTAACTTAGGTTGTCTAAGGCCGTGAAAGCAAATAACTCTCATGCCTACATACAATAGAACATCACCCCTCTATGCTAGCATACAGGCAATAAGGGACGCATCCCTTATGCTCAACATAATTGGGGAATCACCCCTAAGCTAGCACCACAGGCCATAAGGATCGCAATCCTTATGCTCAACACAGTGGGGAATCACACATAAGCTAGCACCCAGGCCATAAGGATCACAATCCTTCCGCTCAACATAATTGGGGAATCACCTCTAAGCTAGCACCACAGTGAAGGAACACAATCCCTCACTCTCATCACATCTAGTCAACCTAGAGTTACAGACTCGCCCAGGAGAGACATAAGATCAGGTGGCTCTTATTTTATCAAGCTCCTTGCATTTTCGCACTACTTTTGGAATCTCGAGAGTAATCTACCATACCAAAATCATTTATTATATCCGGACCACATTCACAACCTGGCCCGTAGTTCACAAGCACATACCTGTGCTAGCGGCACATAGCCCTCCATCCCTTTTAATCCAGAATTCAGCTCCATAACCACTCTAGAAATCAAGACGACCAGTAACTCTCTACTCACATTCGGACCCATCCAAAACTCGTTATATCAGCCCAAACATAAGACCATTCTGAACACATAAAATACGGTCCTCGACCCTGAGTATTGCATAACTTTAGGGTGCTCTACTTCAGCCTCTAACCCATCCTGAACCCAAAAGCATTGAATCCAATCAACCAATCAATCTAAAATTCAAGTTTTCTGCACTCCACAGCTAACCAAACATCTCAGAAGTCCAAACGATTACAATTGTTTAGTTTAACACAACTATCCACACATTTATACTTACAAGGGTAAGCTATTATCAAATTCATTTATAACCCCCAGCACATTTTCATCCATTCACTTGTAACTTTGAATCCCTTAACTAGAGTAGCAACAAGTTTCAGACAATCTTAAGCCCAGCACGATAATTCTTATATTTATTTACCCAACTACGACATCGCACACATACTCATAATTTAGGCAAGATTGACTATTCATAAATCACCACATTCATGTCCAAACTTGTCCAATTACAACATCGAACAAATTCTTAAAGAGGTTCATATGCTAACATACTAAACTTGAAACTTTAAGCCACTAATTCCTTTATGACCACAACTTAGGCCGTTTTAGCTCAAGATTACTTCTAAACATAACCACTAATCTTTTCATATCTCATAACCACCGCTTTCAAGCATGCTTTCAAAATTAACAAGCTATCAAACATACATTTCAATCAAAAAGGAATTTAAATGGCTTAAATCCAAATGACTACTTACCTCGAATAGAATAATTAATATTATTCTAGCAGTGAGAATCTCCTCCAAACTCTGGTCTCCTGCTTAACCTTCAATAATCCATTAAAAATAAGGATTATAAAACTTGGTCCAAGATTCTTGAAATTTCATAATTGAGCTCCATTTAGTCCTTTTTATTTCCTTAGACCGATTTTTAATTTAGCACAGTATCTCACCCAATAAAATTGACTGTGCGGAACCTACAACCTTGCTGGAAATTTATATAGTTGTCTCCAATTCCGTAGTTTGATTCTCAAATCAATATCCTGAAAATTAAATCCATTACTTAACGATCGATCCCATTTAAAGTCCTTAATTAAAAACAATTGAGTAACGAAATTACCCAAGTCAAAACACGATCGTAACCGGGACCGTTCGAGCTCGAAAATTGGGATCGGAGACTGCGGCGGATGGCAGCGCGTGGCCGGCGCGTGCGGCGGCGCATGAGGGCCAGATTTCGTGCGAGGCTCGCGGATTTGGGTTTTCCGACAGCTGGGGTTGGTTCACGAGCTGCAGAACCGTCGAGGAGGCGCTCGTTCGGTGGCGCGTGCTGCGGGGGTTGCGAATTGAAGCTTCCGGCGAGCTGATCGATGGTTAGATATACAGATCCGGCGACTGCAACCATAATCCGACCGATGAGCTGTTGTAGGAGCTTCGACTGAGTTGGGATCGAGGGGCTGGCCGACGGTTTCCGAAGGACTTGTGTCACTCGTGAGGTTCAGCAGCCGGCGAGGAAGAAGAAGAAGAAGACCGGCGGCTGCAGTCCAACGAAGTGGAGAACGAAGGATGGGTTTTCGGTTGGAGTTCCGGCGAAAGGAGAAGAATAAAATAAAAAACCGATGATCGTGGGTTGTTTGGTTTGAAGAAGAAAGTAAGTAGATGGATGGCGTTCGGCTGAGAGAGAGAGTGTGTGTGTGTGTGTGTGAGGGATGGGGGTTTCGGGTAGCACCAAAAAAAGAAAGGGAGAAAGAGAAGATGGAGATGGAGGGATAAGGATGCTACTTTCTTTATTTTAAAAAAAAATTCCAATATTGCCCTTTTTCTCATTCCAAATCTCAATTTAACCTTCAAATTTAAATTACCCAATGCAAATCATTCCAACTTAATTTCCATAATTTAAAATTAATGCCTATAATTAAGCCGGGCGTTACAGCTTTACTTATGCTGCAAACCATATGTTGTCGGGATATGTGCCTCCTGGATATAATTTGTTGAGGACAAGTCTTCTCCAGCAAGAAAAGGCAAATATTGAGAGTTTAATGACACCTATTAAAAGTGAATGGCGTACAAAGGGAGTGAGTATTGTGAGTGATGGATGGAGTGACTCACAAAGGAGACATTTGATTAACTTTATGGCAATTTCTGATGGCACACCAATGTTTCTAAAAGCAGTGGATTGCTCTGGTGAGATCAAAGATAAGTATTTCATTGCAAATTTGATGAAAGAAGTGATTAATGAAGTTGGTCTTGAAAATGTGGTTCAAGTGATAATAGATAATGCTCCTAATTGCAAAGGTGCAGGAAAAATTATTGAAGTACAATTTCCAACGATTATTTGGACACCATGTGTAGTGCATACCCTGAATCTTGCCTTGAAGAGCATATGTGCTGCCAAGAATGTTGAAAACAATCAAGTTTTGTATATGGGGAGTGCAGTTGGATCTCTGATATTGTGGGTGATATCATGGTAGTGAAATTTTTTATTATGAATCATTCCATGAGGCCCGCCATGTTTAATGAATTTGTATCTCTTAAATTGCTTTCTATAGCTGAAACTCGTTTTGCATCAATAATCATCATGCTTAAGAGGTTTAAACTTATTAAAAGTGGTTTACAAACTATGGTTATTAGTGATCAATGGGCAAGTTATAGAGAAGATGATGTGGGAAAGACGAGGCATGTAAAGGAGTTGGTGCTTGATGATGTATGGTGGGGCAAGATTGATTATATTATTTCCTTCACTTCACCTATATATGATATGATCAGAGCTTGTGATACTGACAAACCTTGTCTACATTTGGTGTATGATATGTGGGATACAATGATTGAAAAGGTGAAGACAACAATATATAGACATGAAGGATTGCAACCAAGTGAACACTCCTCTTTCTATGATGTGGTGCATAACATTCTCATCGATCGTTGGAACAAGAATAATACTCCATTTCATTGTTTAGCACATTCTTTGCATCCAAGGTACTTAATTACTATTTTTGTATCCTTCTGGCCTATTCTAATCTTATAGTTTATATTTTATAAAAGTTTTAACATTTTTTTAAAAAACTGATATTTAGGTACTATAGTGAAGAATGGCTTAGACAAGACCCTAATCGAGTGGCTCCACATCAAGATATGGAACTAACTCGAGAGAGAATGAAGTGCTTTAAGAGATATTTTACTAATCCCGAGGACCGTGCAAAAGTGAATGTAGAATTTGCTAGATTTTCTACAAAAACGGGAGATTTTGCTGAATATGATTCCATATCTGAGAGGTATACTATAGATCCTGTAAGTTGATGGGCAACTCATGGTGTCTATGCACCAACGATTCAGTCAATTGCTTTTAAAGTACTTGGCCAACCTTCCTCCTCTTCATGTTGTGAGAGAAATTGGAGCACATATTCCTTTATTAACTCCATCAAGAGGAACAAAATGATGCCTCAACGTGCAGAAGATTTGGTATTTATCCATAGTGATCTTCGTCTTTTGTCAAGAAGAACTCCAGAGTATTTAAAAGGAGAGACTCAGTTATGGGATATTGCTGGAAATGCTTTTGATTCTTTTGAAGATGTCGGCATGCTTGAAATAGCTAATTTGTCTTTGGATGAACCATATTTGGAGGTTGCAGTTCTTGATGATGATGTTGTTGCGGGTGATAAAGATGAAGATGCCATGGAGATTTGAGACTCTCGTTTGTATTAGGCTTTGGCCATTAGGAACCTTGTTTTGTAACTTTGTGAATGTTGGATATGGATAACGTATTTTGTTTTGTTGGCCATTGGGAACCTTGATTTAACATTTTATGCTTTTTATTGGAGTACATTTAGTAGTTTTATGTTAAATTTACAAGTATATCTATATATATAAAATAACGTATCCCCAACGTGTCCGTGTCCTACTTTTTTAGAAATTGACGTATCGCCGTGTCCTATCGTGTCCGTGTCCGTGCTTCTTACACTACACTAATTAGGTGTGGACCCTTGTTTTTTCTTTTCATTTTTGAATTGTAATGGTATAACTTCTCTTGTCATACGTTCTAAGATGTGTTATTGAGTTTGCAACTTGACTTTCCGTGTGATCTCTTAATTAGTTGCATTTGGAGGGAGTATTAGGAAGTGAAACGTTTATACAATATGGAAGTGTTAGTTTATAGGTGGATTGCTTTGATGTGATTGCATATATTTGATTGGGTTACTGTTCGCCATGTGAGCTAAAGATTTGTTCACTTATGCAATAGATACATGAAATTTGTGTTTGGGAATGTGTTTTGTCATTCTTTCATTTTCAGGCAGCTTCTATTTTCTTGCCATTTAAAAATGCATTGTCTTTACTTCAAGAATTTACTCATTCTTTTTTATTTAATTAAATAAATATATTAATTAATTAATTAAATATTTTCTTACTTCTCATCAGTTACAGAGCTATGAAGGAGTTGATAACTCATGTATTGAAGTAGTTAGAGGTTTCATAATATTGTAAATTTTGTAGTACTCAAATTACACGCCTAATTGTTGTAAGCGAAATAAATTGAAGGTTGATTTATTGCAAGCAAGGGTTGTGATGGGCGTACAAATACGTTTCCGCAAGCGCACGGGTCAAGTAATATAAAACGGTATTCTTACCGAGTATCGAATCCACAGAGATCGGCTTTTAATTCAATTAATTACCATGAGTACTTTCACTTAACTTTATTTAGAGAACCGAAATCAAGAGAAGATAAACTAACTAACAAAAAAAAAGAAAATAAAAACAGAAAAATAAATGGGAGGCACAAACTAGAGGGATAACTTGGGAGAGGATCAATTACTAAGTTAACAAACAATTATAACCCCATGGACAATGAACTCATAAGTCTAGAAGCTCTAAAGATGTGGAATCTCCTCTCGGTCTCCTCCACTCTCAATGTACCAATTAACTAACCTAGGTCTCCCTAGCGCTAGCTAACTCATACAAGGCGTTAAGACTCTTCATTACGAACTTCTAATGTTTATTTATTAATTCCGACTGTCACTCCGGTAAATAAACACTAATTATGCAATTGGGTTATTGTCTAAGTTTCTCTCCTTCGAGTTTCCACTTAGAAACTAATCGATTAACCAATGCCCAACTAATTAACCTTCATCACCAACTACAATTAATTAGCTATTAATCTCGCTGTCACTCGAGTAGTTAATTAATTGCGCATTAAGCTAAACTAAGTATTCTCTCTCGAGCTCAACTTAGAAATACCTCAATTAATTAGAGAAACAATGGTTAAAAGCATTAAGAAACAATTGCATAAATGATTCAAAGCCCTAAAAGCAATAAACATATATTACTTAAGAAATTAATCCAAATTTTCCATCAATCAAGCATAAAAGCAGTGTTTAACAATAAACCCAAGTAAGTAGAGATTAAACCATACAAAATCATTCAACAAAATCCAGAAATCTCTACTTTACAGCCACAAAATTATCTATAAATGAAATGAAAAGGGAAGAAATTGCAAACAAATGGAGATCTCGAGTTTCTGAGGTGTTATCCCAAGAATCCAAGCTCCAAATCTTCAATATTGCTTCAATCCGCTCACAAATGCTCCCAAATCCTCTCAAAATAGCTTGGAGTTGAGTTTAGGGCATAAACCCTCGATTTGGCCTCCCAAAATCGAAGAGAATAAGTGGTATTTATAGCAGAGGTTGAAACAGATCTAAAAAATCACGTTCTGCTGTATTCGCACCGCCTAGGCGCCCAAAACAGCGCCTAGGCGCTGTGCCTCTGTTTTCTGCTTCTGTCTCGGGCGCCTGGGCGCCGGTTTGGGCGCCTAGACGCCGAGAATTTTTTTTTTTTTTTTTTTTTTTTTTTTTTTAAGCTTTCAACTTGAAAGTCTTAAACTTGGAGTTTCAAAATAAAAACTTTCTTGCCTAACATTTTATTAATTTTCTCTTCTCTTCTTGAATCTTCAATAAAGCTCTAAACGACTCCAATATCCATCAAAGTAATCTCGAACTCTTGATTTTGCTTCATTAGCTCAGTTTCTACAAAATCAAGAGAAATATACTTCAAAGTCCACTAATTCAATACCAAAACTAGCCAATAATTGGGCATAAATATAGCACTAAATTAATGCTATCAGGTTGCTTAATATTAGGCTCTTCAATTGGATTTCTACGCCAACCATTAAATTATAGTAGAGAAAATGAGTATTGCTTGGTGTTTGCTTGTGCAGCAAAGGTTAATCTTTTGGGGGAATGTAGCTCTAACTTTGTGATTTATTTGTCATTTTGAAAACTTTTTGTAATGTAGCTCAATTAGAAATTGTTATGAATGCTAGCAAATATTACTTGGCACTTTGGTTAAGCATCAAGTGTGTTGGTGCCAACAAAAGTATCATGTTTGGTCTTTGACTTATTTATTTAACAGATCTTTCATGCTAATTTGTAATGTTTTATGAAGCTTTGTAACTTATTCTAATTGGGGTTTTTTTTTTCAATCAATTTTCAGATTCAATCAAGTGTATGCAACTTGGTTTGTTGGAAAACTACAATGAATGGAAGGCTAAGTCAATTTTCACTTTGATATACAATTTTTAAGCCTTTGACAGTGTTCAAAGAAATTTTTCTGTTGTTTTCTCATTTGTTTTCTCTAATATAGAATGCAGGATTTCAATTTTTTTGGGTATGCTTTCGTTGTCTTTTGTTCCTTCAATGTTCTTGAATTTTTGGTCGTTGATTCAATAATTTGCAATTCTTTTTCTTTTGTGAGTTTTATACAAATTTTTTAGCGTTTAAATAGTTTGAGTGAGTTTGTGAGATTTGAAGTGTGTTTAGGTGTGTTTGTGGGACTGAGAGTGTGTTTGAGTGAGTTTGTTGCATTTGGAGTGAGGTTGAGTGAGTTAAATACATTTTGTTAGCTTTTAAGTATGTTTGGGTGAGTTTGTGATATTTGGAATACACTTGTGCATTTTTTGTCTACTTTTGGGATACTTTGTAGGTTTGGGAGCAGGGTAGACTCTTGAAGCTCGTTCCGAGTTAGTTTTTGGTTTCCTAAGGGGACTTTTGCACCTTTAAGGACACTTCCATTTAAGTACATTTTGGCCTCCATTGGACATTTAGACACTTTTTGGGCACTTTTAGGCCATTTAGAAACTTTTTGTATACTTTTAGACAACCTTAGAAATTTCTAGAGTTGGGTTTTGGCTTCTTTAATGCTTTAAGGTCAAATGACACTTAGGATTTCTTTTGGAAAACTTTTGTGCATTTTTCTTTCTCTTATTTCATGTTTTTGGTTCATGTTTAAAATTTTTCATATTATTTATTTATTTTTACTTTCAGGTTCGTAGCTATGTTAAAGGCAACCGTTGAAAACATGAGATAAAGACAACAAGTGCAGAAACCTTAATTAGACTTTTCTTTTGGATGATATTAACATGAATATATATAATATTACTTTTTCTGTAATTAAATAGAACTTTGGATGACACTTTTGTACGAACAATATTATGTTTTAATATATACTTTTATTATGTTGTATTCATATTAAAAGTAAAATGGTACCATATTGAACTCTTAGGTAATTACAAAAACTAAAATAATACAAAAAATACAAAAAAAACATAATAATTTAAGGTTATGTCGATGTAAATTTGTGTCGGGATAGTTAAAAAGCTTTGGGAAAAAGGCTACAAAAACTAAAATAATTATAAATAAATAAATAAACCTAAAATATGAAGCTATCTCAACGCTTATTGCGTCGGGAGAAAGAAGGATAACCCGACGCTTGAGGGAGCGTCGGGATATTTGTCTTTCTACCGAAGCATTATTGCATCAGCCTATCTGATATTTTTCTCGATGCCACCCTTGGCGTCAAGAAAACTTATCCCGACGTGGCTATGCCAATGCTTTTTCTCGATGCATCTATATGTCGGAAAAGAATTTTTCCGACATAGTGCTGTAGTTTTACCAATGCTTTTTTGCGTCGGGAAAAACTAAAAACCTTTGTAGTGAAAGCATTGTCACTCAGTCACTTCACTGAGTTACTTCACAAACTCAAGTTGGTTACCATTCTACCACTTTGAGTTTGAGGAAGGGTGTTAATATAATTCGTAATTATGTTGTAATTTAGATTTGATTAGGATATTTTTCCTTATTTACTTTTTATCTTTTGTGTATAAGTAGCCATTCTCTGTATAATACAAAATAATCAATACAGTAAAATTACAATGAATTTGTTTAAATAAATTTGATATTTGGCTAAGGTATACAGGATCAACGTACGTATAAATCAGTTTGGGTTGTTACCTACAAATCAAAAAGAGTTTCTCAATATTGAAACTATAGTTTATATATAAATGTGCAATGGGATTGGTAGATTGCATTGCAGCAACACTTTATTGAGATTTATTATACTAACGATCAATGATTTTTTGAAGCTTGCTCAGGTCTTTTGCATGCTGTATTGCAGCAATATTTGCACCAGTATTAGGAGATTCAGCCAATTCATTACTTGTGTAGAGGCATACGCCTCATTGAGCAAGAATAAAATCATTATCTCAACCAAGAAAATTGACTTATAGGATTCTTTAATTTAACTCCCATGAATTTATTTGATAATTCTTCTTGATTGTGTATGAAATATGTACCTCGGCATTATTGTAATTCCAATTCCTTCCGACTGAATTCCTTTTGTCTTGTACAATTTCGAGAGGGTATTATTCAAGCTAAAAGGCAATGTTTATATTTTAAAAGAAAAAAAAAACTTTGAGTGTGTTGGAGGAAAAAAAAGAAAGTAAGAAAACACATGAAGAAAGATAAAACAACATACCCTTACTGGTTGAAAATGTTGTTCAAATCATCCCACTTTGCCATGTACAAACACCCTACAAAGGAGACAACAGTAAATTTTTATTTGCTTCAAATAGGTGACATTGGCCCTTGAAGCTTTCAACATTATAAATCGCAAAGTACTTCCTACTCTAATCCTTGGAGACTTGAAAGTTAATTGTTAAAATAGAAGTAGACGACAAACAAGAAACATAGAAAGTATAAAGCGACACATAGATTTACGTGGTTCACTAACGGTGTGTTAACTACGTCCACGGGTAGAGGGAGAGAGTATTTTATTATATTGAGGAGAAACTAAGTACAAAAAAATACAGAGAGATCTCAAATAAGAGTTTAGAGGGTTTATATATAGCACCCATCTAACCCTAATACAGAATAGGCCCAAAAAGTCTAAAATTAAGGAAAAATAAACTAATCTCCATATCACTTAGTCCATATATCTTATAAATTGTGAGGTCTCTCTACATTTTTCCAATGTGGGATCCTCAACATGCCCCCTCAAGATGGTGCCTAGTTCACCATTCTTGGGTCGGATCCCAATTTTTGGACCGAATACCCGTTTGGGCTTCATGGGCTCTGATACCATATTATATTACATGGGGTTCCATCTCAAAACCAATTGGCAATGAGAGGAGTAGTTCATGTATCTTATAAATTGTGAGGTCTCTCTACATTTTTTCAATGTGGGATCCTCAACAAATGTAATAGAAATTATTAATGAGCTGCAAAGAGCCGAACTTTGCACTACCTTGGTAATGATAGGAATAGAAAAATCTAGATTAAAAAAAAAAATGAAGAGAGCCACAATTATGAACTTTTTTTTTTTTATCTCAAGAATTTTTACCAACATTGAGCATAGATGCATGTCCATTCCAAGCACAGAGTTTTGGACAACTACATTCATCATAAGGTGAAATTTCTATAGTACTCAAGCAAATGAACTTGTCATCAGTTTCTTCCATTGTTGCAGTCCATCAACCACAATTTTACCTATTGTACATTATGAGTGAAATGGTTGGGATGAAAAATAAATAAGGGAAAATCAAAAGGAATTGACATTTTATTATTGAATTAGAGTCCTACCAACAACGAACTACTCTAAATAAGTAAAGGCTAAAGTATCATATTTGGTCCCTATACTTTAAGTTTCATTCTATGTTAGCCTTTAGGTTGTGTACTATAAAATGTCCAAATTTATATTCCATGTACTTTCAATAAAGGTTAAAATTAGTCCTCGTTGTTAGTTTATTTGTTAATTTTTCTAAAACAATTTTCTTTCTATTAGCTTTCCCTCTATAAATTTTAGAAATATGTTCACATTTGATGCATTTTCTTGCATTAAAATTATTATTACTATTTAACCAATTTCGATAAAAATTAACTTTAAACTAGTAGTAGAGACCAATTCCGTGCTTTATGGAAAGTATACAAAGACTAAATTTGGACATTTGAAAGTACAATGACTAAAATAAAATGAAGGCTAAAGTACAGGAACCAAAATGGTATTTTCACCATAAATAAATCAAAACTATTTCATCCAAATTGTAATGCCCAAAAATTTCAGGTACTGTTAAATTTCTTGAAAAAATAATTTGGAAATTAAATTGTTAAGCTTGGTTTAAATTATCTCAAAACAATTTGTTGACATTAGGTGTAGGTGCCTTGTTGTAGATTTGAGTTGAAAGAAGGGAAAGGAAGATTTGATTTAGGATTTGACTTGAGGCATTAAATGCCTTTGTCTTCTAGTGGTCACACCTATCGAGGCTTTTCCCCTACTCTTCTCTCTCTCCTTCACGACACCACCTCCTCCTCTTCCTTTTTCTCTTCAACAGCAAGCTCACTGCCAGCCATCGTTATTGCTTCATTGCCTGCCACCTCGCCGTCCACCTCACACCCGTTGCCGATTGCTCAGATTGTCGCAGTCGCTATGTGCCCACGCTTGTTTTGGTAAGGTTTAAAGGTATGGCTCTTTCTAAAATCTAATTGGACCTAGGAATAAATTATTAGAATTTTAATTGTGATTATTGATGACCCGTAGGCTTTTATGTTCCATCCTAGATTATATTTTAGAATTCGTCCTCCAATCTAAGTAATTTTTGAACAGGTTGTAAATTAGATCAATCGAAGTTGAGGGCGTCTGTAAATTGAGAATTTCTCTTGGATAAATTCTCTGTAAACTCTCTTAAGTGTCCAACTTGCTGGAATTATTATTTAAGTGGATTTTGTGTAGGTCTTGAAGGAAAAAAAAAATGTCAATCATTGCTTACCTTTGATTTTTGTTAGGTGGTGCCAAAGATTTTTCTAGGAGAAGGTAAATTTGAAGTAGTCTTGTTTTGGCTCAAAAAGGTGCGTAGCCAATTGGAATAAACCCCTTTAAGATTTAAATAAATTGGGTTTATATTTGGAGATTTGTGATTTGTGCAAGCACGCCTGAGTTTGTGTATATGGACCATGTAGTGGTTGGTAGATTTGCTATGAAATAGGTCTTGAGCTTAAATTTGCCTAAGCATGTGGCTATAATGGTTAAAGGGTTTAAAGTTACGAGCTAATTGTTGTTAGCATGTGTAGAACATTTGGTTAAAGGGTTTAAAGGGTTTAAAGGTTCATGAGTTGTGTTCGTGATTGCAAGTCCTAATCTTTCTATGGTTGTTGAGCTTAATCGTAAGATCCTGATTATCCCGATCTTGTGTTGTTATTAAATATTGTGGTATGGTACTACGAACTCTGTTAGAGTTAGGGAAGGACTTAAGACCCGTTAGGCTAGTGACATCTACCTACCCCACCCTGAGCATGTTGTCTTTGAATGTTTGTGAGTAGTGCTAGCTAGAGGGTTTGTGTACCTTTGACATGTTGGCATGAGGGTTGTGTCCTTCATTGCATGTGTTAGCTCGAGGGTTTGTATACCTTCGTTGTGGTGGCATGAGGGTTGTGTCCCTCATTGCATGTGCTAGCTAGACGGTTTGTGTATCTTCATGGTGTAGGTATGAGGATTGTGTTCCTACTTGCTTTATGCTAGCTGGAGGGGTGATTCCCCATGGATAGGTTGCATGGCTCAGAGGTATGACAATGAGACAATACCGTAGGTGGGGGGTGGGTTGTGTGGTCACTTAACTAAGGGAGGGTAGTACTTAAAGTAAGATCATGAGCCGAAGTAGTGAGCTGGTTGTGGTTGTGTTGGAAACCTTTGGCCTTTAAGTTGGCTGCTTAATGAGTATTTTTATACTCACTCATGCTGCATTTCTGTTTTTTTTACAGGTGGCACTTAGATACATGAGGCGGGTGGCGAGGGCATGAGCTTGGCGAGGTTATGGAGATGTAATTAACCCCTATTTTCCTAGGATTGTAGAGTTTATCTAGCTTCCTGTTTTTCTTCGTGTTTTAGTTGCGGATTGGTTTACTTTCTCTTTTAGCGAAAATGTCTCTGGTTTGAATTGTATTGCAAGCTTTGTTTTATTTTAATCAAGATTCCGAAATAAATGGATTTTGTGAAATTTTACCTGAACCGTTATGAAAGGTTTTTCTTTGAATTTTTTCCTTTCCTGGTTAAGGTCGAGTGTTGTGTTGAGTGTGTAGTAGTGATCCACAGATTTTCTTGTGTAAGTGGTTTAGGTTGTTAAAAAATTTTGATGTTTTTTTCCTATTTGCTGAAGTTATAATGTAATAGGGTTTTAGTGTGTCATAAAAGAGTTGAATGGTTATTTTAAGGGATGAAGATTTGAAACTGGCAAACATATTATCTTTATATTGTTGTGGTGGTCATTGACCTAAAGCAGTCCCATGGCAATGGAATAAACATTTGAACACCTTCATTATCTCATCAAAGGGATTCATAAGAAGTCAATTTGACACGTGTTTATAAGAAAAAACTTTGTGAAAGGTACTTTCATTCTACTTCAACTATATGTAGACGACATTATGATTGCTTCGGCCTTCGAGTGACATTAAGACAATTATGAAGCTCAAAGACAATAGAGATTGATCAAGGAGTCTTTGACCATATCACAAACAGGTCAATTACTTAGGCCCTGTCGATAACTCTTTGAATTTTGGTTTTTGATTTTTGAAAATTAAGCTTATAAACGGCACTCCCATGTATGAGTTTTTGTTATCTACTTTTTATTTGTGTTTTAAAAGACCAAGTCAAATTTTGAAAACTAAAAAAAGTAGGCGCCCGTTTGATAACTATTTGGTTTTTGAAAATTAAGCCTATAAATACTACTTTTACTTATGGGTTTTCATGTCTTGTGTTATCTACTATCTAAGTATATTTTCAAAAACTAACCCAAGTTTTAAAAACTAAAAAAAGTAGTTTTCAAAAAGTAGTTTTTGTTTTTGAAATTTTGCTAAGAATTCAAATTTTTTCTTAAGAAATATGAGAACTATTGTAGAGAATTGTAAAGACATGATGAGAAAACAAGTACGATTTTCAAAAACCAAATGGTTATCAAGATTTTTTGTCTTTGAAAATTAAGCCTATGAATACTACTTTCACTTACGGGTTTCATTGTTTTGTTATCTCGTTTATAAATATTTTTCAAAAACGAAGCCAAGTTTTGAAAACTAAAAAAGTAGGTCTCGTTTGATTATAACTCTTTGGTTTTTGAAACTTGTGCTTGCTTCTCATTAATTCTCTACAAATGGTTATCATTTTTCTTAACAAAACATTAGGGCCCATTTAATAACCATTTGATTTTTGATTTTTAATTTTTGGTTTTTGAAAATTAAGCCTATAAATACTACTTCTATCTATGAATTCCATGTTTCTTATCTACTTTTTACATATATTTTCAAAAACCAAGCCAAAATTTGAAAACTAAAAAAAGTATTTTTCAAAAACTTATTTTTGTCTTTGGAATTTGACTAAAAACTCAAATGTTTACTTAAGAAAGATGGAAACTATTGTAGAGAGGATGAAAACTATTATAGAGAAATTGTGAAAAAATAAGCACAATTTTGAAAAACCAAATGGTTATCAAACTGGGCCTAGAATTCTTAGCCAAATTCTAAAAATAAAAACTTTTTTTTTAAAAACTTTTTTCTTTTTTAGTTTTCAAATTTTGGCTTATTTTTTGAAAACATAGGTAAAAAGTAGATAACAAAACAAGGAAACCCATAGGTAAAAATAGTATTTATAGGCTTAATTTTAAAAAAACCAAAAACTAAAAATCAAATAGTTTTCAAAATTTTCAAAAACTTGCTTTTATTTTTGAAATTTGACGAAGAATTCAAAGGTTTTCTTAAGGATTATGTAACGACCCGAATTCCTACGACTCTCTAGATGCGGAAGCACGACCTAGTTACCTCGCTCATGCCCGAAATTTCGACAGCATGACGGCGTAACTAGGAGAAACCAAAATTTTACAAAGACCTGGAAAGAGGCATAAACACTTCTATGCTTCAGATAACAGACTCAACATCGACCAAACTACGATAAATGATGATGAGCTCAATCAACAGACAAAAGAACCTAAGAACTTCTAACTAAATACACGGAAGCGAAAGAAATTTAAACTTTACAGACCAACAAACAACAGGGAACAAAGAAACAAAACTAAAAGCTAAACAGGGAAAAGAAATTTTGGTGGAGTCTCCATAGTCTCGTCAAGTCGTCGCCTGCGTCATCCACCACGAGAATGTGCACAATCTGCAAAACAAACAAAATAGTAAGGATGAGTATAAACATACTCAGTAAGTAGCCCACTTAAGGGTCCAACCTTTAAAGAAACCATACCAAGAAGAAAACTGCTCTTACTCACACTCGTGCTTAGATTTCAAGTACTTCCTTTTGTTATTCTAAAAGTCCATTTATCCTTCCGCAACATTCACTACTACCCGAACCTAACTTCGTGTCATACCTGCGAGTCCTGTAACCTAGAACCCAATCCTGTGAAGGTCTATAACCCTCACACTCATCTCAATAGAGAAATCACCCCTATGCTAGCATACAGGCCCTAGGAAACACATTCCCTATGCTCAACATAATGGGGAAAACACCCCTAAGCTAGCACACAGGCGCTAGGGAACGCATTCCCTACGCTCAACATAATGGGGAATCATCTCTAAGCTAGCACACGACAATAGAGAACGCATCCCCTATGCTCATCATAATAGAGAAATCACCCCTAAGCTAGCCCATGGCAATAAGGAACGCATTCCTTATGCTCATCACATCACAAATGCCACATAAGCAGCCAGGGAACGCATTCCCTGTGCTCATCACATCACAAATGCCACACAGGCAGCCAGGGAACGCATCCCCTGTGCTCATCACATCACAAATGCCACACAGGCAGCCAGGGAACGCATCCCCTGTGCTCATCACATCACATGTGTTCTAGGCTTACAAACTCGTACGAAACGACAGAATTAGGGTAGGTAGCACCAATCTAACAGGCTTTTGCACTTTCACAATACTTTTGGAACCTTCCAAATCCACCTTACCACATTCATCCATCATGCCTGAATCACAAACACAAGCTGGCCCGATGTTTGCAAACACATACCATGGGGAATCATCCCCCTAATTCGCATAAACAAGGAGAGGAAACAACCCTTAAGCCTTTTCAACATTTACAACATCTTACGCCTCATATATATATATATATATATATATATATATATATATAGGCGAACACCAGTCCTAACGGACCAATCCGAAAGGCTGCCTACATCCTAGGCCAGCACTAAAACGACCCACTTTTCATTCTTTTTAAGAAGTTATTCGTAGCATATGACCTAGGACCACCTTCCATAAACAACCACTATCTCATCATAGTGACTTTTCGCCATAGATCACAAGCACGAATCTCGAGTAAGAACTTATGTTCTAGTTCAATGGCACTTATAAACAAAACTTTACTTAATCAAAACCCATATGTGTGCTAGTAGCATAAAGTCATCAACCATTTAACTCAGAAATCGGCCCCTAGCCCGTCTCAACCAAGTTAAACACAACTCGTCATTCCAAATACTTCAAACACAAGGATTACGAGACCATTTAGTCCTGTATCTCAGCGTTCGAGGTTCTACAACCACTCTGGATTCCATCTCAAGCCGCAGATCACAAACAATTCAAATATGCGCAATCTAAATTGACTTCCCATACGTCCTTACTTAATAAAGAACCACGATCATAGTCAACTATGCATTCCAAAGGGTTAATATATATAACCAAACTCCTTCCTAGTTCACAAGGCCAAGTCCTTGTGAACACACCACTAAGAATCATGACCTATGCAAAGCCGCTCAACTAAGTTGACAACTTTTTTCAGATTCTCGGAGTTAGGTACAATAAGGCAAAAATCTCTTTTCGAAATATTTACTAAGCGAAACATCCTCGACCAACATGGTCACCCTTATACTTCATACTTGAAATAATTACATCCACGACCACTTAACATACACTAAGTCAAACAACCAGTCTTTTAAAGTGCTACTTATGCTAAATCATAAACCATACGAAACTTAAAGTCCCTAATTTCCATTATAGCCACATAAAAGACCATTTATAGCTCAAGCAACACCCACACAAATCCATAAATCTTTACATATTTCATAAACAAGGTTTTTAGGCATATTTTCCCAATTTCCAAATTTTCAAACATATATCAAATTGAAATGGAAACATAAAGGGCTTAATTCCAAATGACTACTTACAATTTTACTCCAAGGTTCAAAGTAGCCCATAATTGATTACGTGATCCTGAAACGCCAAACAAAATCTTGAAGAATAATTAACAAACCATTTTAAACTCCAACCATGAACCCAATTTAGTTGAAACAAAGTTACCCATTAAAACTCACCTAACAACACCCTTACTTGCTGAAATTTGAGGTCAAATTGGTCCAAACTCGACAACCCGGCCTCCAAACATAATGGGTAATCTTGTACAAAGTCCAATGTATTATGGGTAAATTATAGAACACTAAAACAGTACCTAAAATCCACGAAAAGGCCCCTAACACTAGTACAAATTTGGCTTTTAATGACGGGCATTGCCCGTCATTAAAGGGAAATGATGACGGACTTGTGTCCGTCATCTTTTCGAGTGTCATTGTAGGCTACAATGACGGACGGTTTTTAATGACGGGCAATGCCCGTCATTAAAAGGTGTCCGTCATCGTAGCCTACAATGACGGTTAACTTTTAATGTCGGTCAATGTATGACATTAAAAGTCAATGTCTGTCATTAAATGTCTGTTTTAATGACAGACAATGCCCGTCATCTTTTCGTGAATAATTTAATAAAAAAAAATTATTGGTTGCACACAAAACTAACCAAAATATTTATCTTTCTCAACCTATGCACAAAATAAAATATCAATAATATTATTATTTTTACAAAATAATTAACTCAATAAAAAACCTTAATTAATAAAACATACAATATGTAATACAATAAAAAAAATTAACAAATCGTTTAACTAATAACATATCAATTAATTAAAAATATCAACTATCCTACGAAATGAAAATTTAAACAAAAGTACTTGCATAATGTATACAAAGATCACAAATTCATAAGTCTACACATCTTCCAACAAATTCTGCCCATCCTATTTGAACCTCGTCAATTTCTTCTTGTTGATATATGCATTTCTCGTATATACTTTTGTACATAGTACTTGCACCCTACAAAATCCAAAAATCATTGCTTTAAAAGCACCCATAGACAAAAAAGACCTCTCAATAGTTGAAATGCTGTAAACAAAATTTATTTCTTTGTGGTTAACTTAAAGCTTCAAGATCGACACAAAACAAATGAAATCAAAATAAATGAAGAAGCTAAAACCATAAGCTCAAACACTTTAAAAGCACTATAAGAAAGTTAAATTGAAAGTTCAAGATAACAAATTCAAAGGAATGGGTCAAGCATGCAGTTCAACAATGAAAAGCAAGCTATCTATTGACAAGAATTCACAAGCCTGTATAACAACATAAAAGCGCCATCTATAGACTTAAATAATCTAGAAAAATAGGAGAGAGAGAGCACAATAATGAAAAAGTTAAAAATCAAACAATAATGAAAAAGTTAAAAGTCAAACACACGGCAAAAATGCTTCCAACAAAATGTCACAATAACTATTTTCTTGAAATCAATATAACAATGGATGCACATCAATAAAGTAACAATATTTCAATTTTCGAACTGAAAAGTTTACCAACAATTATTTTCAACACAAAATGTCATGAAAGAGAAGCTTACAAAGTAAGATAACTATAACACAATAAGTAATTAGAGGCAAATTTATGTTTTAAAGTTGTCAAGATGACTAAGCACAATAATGAAAAAATTAAAAGTCAAGCAAATTTTCCCTAAACCACCATCTGGGCAGAACCTATAGGAGCTAAGCATTGTTATGTGTAGGGCAGCACCATACCATCCAATCTTACAGCAAAGGAAAAGACCCTTTTATTGACAATTATTGAATGTTGCGGTGCAATACCCTGTGAATAATTTTTCTTCATTCGAAACTCGTTGTGAACAATGAAACCCCCTTTTAGTCATCTACAGAAAATCAAACAATAAACAAACTCAATAACCACACCCAATCAACAAGATACCAATCCTTAAATGAATATAACAAAAACCCCAATTGTTCACAGTTTTCAAACAATCAGAAAATGCATGCTCAAGCTGTAGAACAATTCAAACACAAAGAAACAACAAACCCAAACTCAAATTACAACCATTGAACAATTCAATGCAGATCCACATTCATATTTCCCACATTCCAAAGTTTCTAGAACTGGAGAATAGATAAAAGATGGTTGAAAATAAGCAAAATCTAAGCTTCAAAATGCTTGATAGAAACAGAACAAACCTAATAAAATGCCATAACTTGGACAGAATGTTAGAGGATGTACTTGGACAAATGTTAGAGGATGTACTTGGACATAATCACGAGGTGAGCCTTCTGTAGTATGAAAAAGCAACAAATTATTCACTTTGCAATACAAAAGTTTAATAATAAATAAATAAATACGGTGGCTAGGACATGTCATTACCTCCTCATAGTTATACTCTACAAATATTTTCACCCGCTCAATAGGAAGTGAAGGCTGGTACCTAAGGCAACAGTAAGTTGTGAGAAAATTGTCCATTTGTTGAAGAACATTTCCTACTAACTATGCTCTTCACCGAAGAAGCCGTTCATCCTTCTATTTCCTACTAGTAATCACAAATTGAGTGGGTGCCCAGGAAACAAAAATCCTAAAACTACAAACCAAAAGATAATAACAATAATCATAGCGAAAAAACAAATTAAACAACCATAGAAACAGAGGTAGAGCGTAGAAATTGGATAAGAAGATGGCGGAGAAGGCCACAACTCAAAGAAAATTTACTGATTTAACTTCATAATTAACAAAATATTTTACTCTTATACCATACAACTTGTAATCAGACTTCAAAGTACCAAAAAACAATGATTCAATAGACATGAAGGTACCAATCTGAAGATCATACCAAGGATGTACTGTAGCAACCGATCTTCTACAAACTAAAAAAAACAACAAAAACCAACAAGAATAAAGATTACCTCAGAAGTAACCAAATTAACCATAAATTATTCCATTGCTATCAATGGTTATTAATCATTATTTCATATATGCAATGAAAGTTCCAACCTGTGAACAATAACAAAGGATTAAAAAATTGAAGTTCAGAATCTAAAGTCTTAAACACCAAAAAGACTAAAATAAACTCAATAGATAATGAACAAGTATAAAAGAAGATTTAAACACTTAAAGTCAAGTTTTTGAGAAAAGCTTAATACAATCCATAAGTTGGAAATTTTCCTTTCGTAGGACACATCCTTTGCAAGTTTTTGGTTTGGCTTAGAAATATTTTCAAGACCTGAAAAGAAAAAGATAAAATTCAAATGATCAAAACACTACATTGATGAAGTAAACAAATCTCTTTATTCTAGTAGAAAACCTAAGTACGTAAAAGATGGATTTTTGTGAAACAAGAACATACCAAAAAACAACATAGTTTTGGCCCCTTCGCATGAAATTTTTATCTCAACACATCAGCAAAGAGGTTTCCAACTTAGTTTTTATGGAATTTTTATCTCAACACATCAGCAAAGAGGTTTCACATTAAATTGTTTTACACAATCTCACTCTTTGAAATATCTCTAATGATTAAAAAGTAACCAAGATAACTTAAGAAAAACGGATACTAAATCAACAAAGCTATTTGTAATACTTTATAACAGAAAATGATAAGCATAAAAGAGTGATCATCAAAGCTCTTAAGCTATTTGCTGCCTAATTACATATTTTCCAAAGAATGAAATATATGCGTTCATATAGAACAAGATTGTTACTACTAGGTTGCTCTTCATCGATTTAATTCTAACAAATGCATAGCAAATATAAAGTGTATTAGGAGATAGAGATTTGGTTAAAAATAAATAGTTTAAATAAGAATATTGAAAGATAATATGTGCAATCAATTTCGAAGAAGAAGAAAAAAAAAACCCAAAGCTTGGAAATTAATGTAACAATGGAAAAAAAAACAGAGAGAGAGGATGGCCGAAAGGGAAACAATTGCCTGAAACAATTGCCTGATTCGTTGAGATCAAATAATGAGAGACTTTGTGCTGAAATTGTTGTAGGAAAGCACAAATTCTACATAACTCTAACAATTAATTATTTTGCAAATGAACATTAAGATTAAACATAAACTACATTATAGAGAACATTCACAAGCAAATAAAATTCTAGAGGAAGCTTAAGGGTAATTCCAAAATATTCATTCACGACATTCTGACTTGATTCCAAGAACTTATTCTTTAAAAACATTCGCCAACAAAATACCTCACACAAATATGAAATGATGACACTTCCCTCTTTGAAGAAAATGGAGCAACTATAAAAAAGAGGAGATTTGAGAAGCTTTGAAGCAGATCTAGAATGAGAATCATTAAGTGTTTTGGAGTAAATTTTAGATTCATATCTTCATCCACTGCTTGTTTGCTTACATATTTTGCTATGGGGCAGGTTTTGTGACATTAAGTGTTTTGGAGTAGATTTTGCAGATTTTTCCACAAAAGAGACACGCTTTAAATATAAAAGAAAGAAAATTAGGGCTATGGGAGAGAGCAACAGAGAGCGATAATAGAGGCCACCATCATCAATACTTACTAAAACCAAAAAATGCAAACGAAACGCAACAAAAATCGAAGCAAATCACTTCACCATTCCACGAACAACCGACAAATGCAAAAATAAAAAAGCAGAATCTAAACTACAAAAGCACAGATCGAGAAAGAAACGCACCAGAGACAGAATGAAGAATCTTGGTGTGTGAAATGTTCGTCTGTAAACATCAGATAGAATGCGAGAGAGAGATCATGAGAATCTAACAAAGGCAGATAAAGAGAAGAGGATATCAAAGCTGAAGGATTGAGCTAAAGATGCTTCGAGAATTCTTTCTGCCTTTCTCTCTCTAAGCATGAGGGATAGATAAATTTTTCAAAAGTTCTAATGGAAAACCTGGTTTTTTTCGATCCAACTTTATGGATATTGCTGAATTCTCGTTATCTGCAATGACATGAGAACTTGTCATCTAGAGAAGATAAATTTAATTAAAAAAAAAGGAAGAGAGAGAGTTATACCAAAACGATGATGAAGGTCACAAGGCAGCCACATGCTCAGCAGTTTGCTCCAAACATTTTCATAAGGCATGCTCTTTCTCTTTTGCCATCTCCACCAATAATTGGCGAAAGGAAGCCATATAATATATGGGGAGTACTGTCAAGTATCTACAAAGAAAGAAGCACGCATGTCAGGATCCCAAGAGCATTCACACCCTCCAAAGCTTCTGCAAATTAACTAATAATTTAGTCTCTCAAAGCTGTATATGTAAACTTCGAGACGTAGAATATGTATCTATTTAAACATATTTGTGTTTTGACCCGTCATTAATAACTCAACTTACAAAATTAAAGGATGTTTGACTCACAAGTTGGATTTATATAAACTCTGAAGTCGAGGCTACATTTGATATGTAAGTTTATTAATCTCAAACTATATAATTTTATGAATCATACACTCAAATCAAACATACACCGTGGAAACTCAAACTTTCCAACACCAAACTACACATATTCAAGCTTATTCAAATCATGATCTAAACATTCCCTAAGAATTTAAATCTCTACCCCAACTTTGTATCTTTGATTAAAAAAGGTGCTTTTGTGGTATATAACAATTAACAAGGTAACTTCATTCAACGACAAGTATTCTTGTACAAAAAGACTCTTAGAATATTTACCATGTAATGACCCACATGACATTATTTCATACATGGAACATATCAAGTTATTTCCAGATTCTGTATTTAAAATTTTTTATACTTTTTGTGTTCTGTTTTCTCATTTAATGATGATATTACAACTGCCATGCCTCATTGGATATGGGACACATGATAAAAACAATTGGAAATCACTCTTCTGGAGTATTTACAAACCAATCTTGTTTTACACCTCAATCAAATGCCACGAAAACAAGCCTATGTCTTGTTGACGAAAAATGCAAATGCAAAAGAAAATTACAAGGCAGAAAACAAGATCCAATTCACCAAAGAATTAAAAACTGGGATATACTATACTACTAGAAGAAAGTTAAGTCAATTCCCTTGAAGTTTGAAGTTTGAATAACCTTTGTCATTATCTGTGAGCCATCTACAAGTTCCAACTTCACTTCATCTCAATCAATTCTTTGAATGACTTCAGAAACAATTCACAAGTTCCATCCATATATATACAAATTGAATATTGTGTTGTGTTAAATATTGTATTTAAATAATGTGTGGTTTTGGTTACCTGATTGTTTCTAAAGGTAGCTAAGAGGCCAGAATTTTCAACAGTGTTCTCCTTTCCACGATGTGTACCTCTTGGTTGTTGAAAGACGATTTACAATGGTTAGAGAATAACAAACAAAAATCTCTTCAAGATTAGAGAATAAAAAAAATGGTATTAAAATGATTCTCCAACTTTCTCCTTTTGACATATTAAAAGATTAAAGGTATTGTACAAGCCATTAACCTCTCTGATAAGTTTATAAACATGCAATGGAGATCAATGCTCAATATTCAAATTTTCATTGTTAGCAAAATCAACACCTTCTGATAAGTTTATGTGCAACATAAACACTTGGAAGCAAGCTAAAGGAAAAGATAATTTCTCATAACAAGTAGATAAATGCCCGACCAAGAAATCAGTCAATCCGAGTGTAAAATTTTGGCAAATCTAAAGGAAAAGAGAATTTCACCTTGGAAACAAGCCGATGGACTAGAGTTTATGCACACAAACGACTGAGATTTGAAAATCGAAGTAGATCTAAAGAGATCCGACTTGGATCTAAGATGATTCGGAGTAGATCTGAAAAAACCCACAAAGAAGAAACCCACGAACAACTGCAGATTTGAACTGCCACGAACAACCTGCTACCTAAAGCAAAATGAAATTCATGAACATTAGTGACTTATGTTGTGTTGAAAAGAAACTCACAGCGAACTGTGATGGTGAAGGGCAAAAACCCATGGGGAGAAGAGAAGAAATTGGTGTGTTTTTTTTTTTTTGCAAAATTACACGATTTACTGAATTAAATGTGCAGATATATGACTACTCTGCTTCCTCTAAGTAAGAATCTTCCTCGCATAAGCTTCCCGTCGCATTTAAACGTTTACAGAGACGACAACTCAAATCAAAGAACAAGAATAATCTCAATGAAAGGCTATAAACAGAGAAAAGAAATCAGAAAGGAGCATCTAAAAGAAACTTCGCCGGTATCAAATCTACATTCGGCAATACCGTGAGACTGAAATAAAATACTAAATCCAAAGAGGAAAGAGATGAAAAGATGAAAATCAGAGCGGGAGGGAGAATTTTGAGGTCACCCATTGGTCTTCTGAACAGAAAAAACCCTAAAACCAAAATCGGAGCTCGAGAGAGAAAAAGGCGGTGCGATGAATGTTAGAGAGAAAGGAAGTGTAGGTTAATGAAAGGAAAGGCGCAAAAGTAAAAATAAAAAAAGAAAAGGACATATAACGTCGGTCAATGACCAATATTAAAGGTAAAGATACAATGTCGGTCATTGACCGACATTGTAACTTAAACTTTTTTCCTTTTCTATTTCTGCGCGATTTTTTCTTTGACCGTCATTGTTTCTGCGCGTGAATTTTTTAGACTGTCATTAAAAGTCAAGTTTGTTGTAGTGTAAACTCCTCAAAACGGTCCTAAATCATAGCTATATAAAATCCAACTCATGCTTAGTCTTAAATGTGTTGGAAAAATTGATACCCATGAAAAACTTACCTCAAAACAGTGACTAATCTTGCTGGACAAACCCGGACAGCAGCTTAAATGATCCAAATTCACTTAAATTGACCTTCAATCGCAATGGGTGTTCTGAAAATTAATCCAACAATCAATGGGTCACTCTAAAACTTCAATTTATCCACCAAAACAGCCTTAACCAATCGATTTAAAAACACAATTCACCTCAAATTCATGTCGGACACTTACCCACACCAAAACACACTCCAAAATGACGCTAGAAAGAATCCGAACCAGCTAGAAGCTTCTCCACCTACTGCAATCCGCGAACTATAGCCCCTTTCACGCTGAACCGCCCCTCCTTCGCCGGAAATAGAGTTGCAGTGGCATGATTCGATGAACGACGACGCGTTGCAGCAAGGCTTACGGCGGCAGGCGTTTGAGGATCACGCCGGCAGTGGGTTTGCGTGCTGTGCGACGAGCTGGGTGCTGTGCAATCGGAGGAGGCGACTTGCTGATGGCGTCCGGCGAGCTGTGTCTGCAACGGGAGAGAGAGAGACAGAGAGATAGAGAGAGAGAGAGAGAAATCAGGAGGAAGAGGAAGGGAATCGGGAAGAAAGGGGAAATAATGAGGGAGAAGAAGAAGAAGGGATAAGGATGGGCTTTCTGCTCTTTTATTTATTTATTTTTTAAACAACTTTCCAATTTCCAAAAATGCCCCTTGACCAATCATTGCTTTCCAAATTTTCCCTTTTTAAACCATTAAATTTCAAATTAACCCCAAAATCAATATACTTATTTAAGAAATTAATCCAACTTGATTTCCAAAATTCGAAATTAACGCTCGTAAATAAGTCCACTACAAAAAAGTTGGCCTATTTCGACCACTTTTTATCGAAGGTTATAAAAAACCTTTGAAAAATATATACATTTATCGAAGGTATTTAAAAAACCTTTGAAAAATACCTACTTTTTATCAAAGGTTATTAAAAACCTTCGAAAAAGGTATATATTTATCAGAGGATTTTTAAATACCTTTGAAAAATATATTATCCTTTATCGAAGGTATGTAAAAAACCTTCGAAAATTTTATACTTTTTATCGAAGGTTTTTACCAACCTTTGAAAAATATATTATATTTATCAAAGGCCATTAAAAACCTTTGAAAATTATATCGTCCTTTATTGAAGGTATATAAAAAACCTTTGAAAAATATCCACATTTTATCGAAGGTTCTTAAAAACCTTTGAAAAAAATGTTTTATTTATCAAAGGACATTAAAAACCTTTGAAAATTATATTATCCTTTATCGAAGGTATTTTAAAACCCTTTTAAAAATATCCACTTTTTATCGAAGGTTTTTAAAAACCTTTGAAAAAAACATTATATTTATCAAAGGCCATTAAAAACCTTTGAAAAGTTACCTTATCCTTTATCGAGGTATTTAAAAAACCTTTGAAAAATATCTACTTTTTATCGAAGGTTCGTTAAAACATTTGAAAAAAACATTATATTTATCAAGGCCATTAAAAGCCTTTGAAAAATTACCTTATCCTTTATCGAAGGTATTTAAAAAACCTTTGAAAAATATTCACTTTTTATCGAAGGTTCTTTTAAACCTTTGAAAAATATGTTACATTTATCAAAGGACATTAAAAACCTTTGAAAATTGTATTATCCTTTATTGAAGGTATTTAAAAAACCTTTGATAAATATCTACTCTTTATCAAAGGTTCTTAAAAACCTTTGAAAAAGATATTATATTTATCAAAGGACATTAAAATTCTTTAAAAATTATATTATCCTTTATCGAAGATATTTCAAAAACATTTGATAAATATCTACTTTTTATCGAAGGTTCTTAAAAACCTTTGAAAAAAATATTATATTTATCAAAGGACATTAAAACCTTTGAAAATTATCTTATCTTTTATCAAAGGTATTTAAAAAGCCTTGGAAAAATATCTATTTTTTATTGAAATTTATTAAAAAAACATTTGAAAAAAAATATATATTTATCAAAGAAAATGAAAAGCCTTAAAAAGTATATTATCTCTAATATTTAAAAAACCTTTAAAAAATATAAACTTTTTAAACGAAAGGGGTTCAAAACCTTCAACCTTTTATCAAAGGTTATAAAAAAACCTTCGAAAAATGTTTTTCACAATATTAAAAATGTTTAAAAATAATATTGTATTTTAAAATCATTAAAAAAAATAGTTTATGTTTGAAAATATTGTAGCCTAGCCCTACTTTTCGATTCTTTTCCTTTTCCTTTTCCTCTCTCTCTGTAGATTCTTGTTCGTCGGACTTTCTGGATTCGACGCCACCATCGATTTTTGGAGTTCGGCAACTTCCAAACTAACGGTGCCTCCATTTTAATCCATTACCTCATCTTCTCCGCCCTAATTCGCTTCTTTGCCTTCGTCCTTCAACTTCACATCTATATCTAATTATCCCTAATCACAATCGGATTGTAATTGCAATCGCAATCGGATCGCGATTTTTCGCCTATTTCGAAATTCAAGGTATATAGACTCTGTTTCTTCGTTAGATTTTGCTTTCGAATTTTAGATTATGCTTGTTTCTGGCTAATTTGTCTGTAATTGATCTTCTTAATCTCGTGATTGATTTTCGTTTCTATGGCTTCTCTCTCTCGGAGAGAAGTGAAGTTACTTTCGATATGTTCTCTAATTATAGAGGAGTTAGTAAGAAACGTCTTTTTCTAATCCCATTCTTAATGTCTTCGAGTAATTTTGATGTAGTGTAATTAGTAGTAGCTTTTTTGAGTTCTTTGCGCTGTTGATGAATTCTGGTTTTAAGAGAGAGAAATTACTATGCAAAGTGCACAAAAAAGGAAACAGATAAGGATAGTGCTGCCTTGGTAATTACTTGGATTGATTGGAATCAAGGTAATCAATTCAGACAATGGGCTTCATACTCTCTTCATATTGGAATGAAGAGAGTATGAAGGGCATGAAAAGAAGAGGCAACATAAACAGGACAAGTATCTCCACTTTTAATATCATGTAAACATGTTTGCTATGTCATAGACCTATTTTCTAATTACAAATGTAGGAGAATCATTTTTCTGCAATACTTTTGAGTAAATTGGGAGAAGGTGATTTCCTCTGGAACCAATTGTGTTCATGAAGATTTTTGTCGCCACAAAAAACGAGTTAACATTAGACATAGTATGTTGGGCTTCTGCAAAACTTGTTAGTAAATGTCATTTCTTGTGATTTGTTTTTGAATATTGCATCAATTGTCATTTCTTGTGATTTGTTTTCCAATATTGCATCAATTGTTTTGTCATTATTTCTGTTAGGAGTTAAATGAGCTAGATCCAAATTATCAGCTTATACTTTCTCTTCACTTATTTGAAGAAACATAAGGAAGTTGCAAGGTTGAATTTTGTATCAATTGCTAGGTTGTTGAAAGAGAGCTATTTCTATTAGGAGTTGAATGAGAACTAGATATGATCATTTAATGTTGCTTGCTCTTCATTTTCTGTAGGAACAAAAACCAGCATGTGAGAGTAATAATATTTTGTTTAGATTAATGCTCAGTTTTATTCTTTGCAACTTTCTCTTTGTTATTTGTCAAGAATCAAGATTTCACCATTTGAATGTAACTCATGGAGCTAGCACATACTGATTTAGCACCAAAATAGCCAAACGAAAAAAAACCCCCCCACAAATGTTGTAAATAAGGAAATGCACAAAAGCCAAAAAAAAAAAAAAAAAAACTATGCAATGACTGCACTAGAAACTCGAAGCCACCAAAATTTAGAATATGCTCTTTCATTGGTGTCTTATCAAGCCTATCCATCATAAAATGTTGGATCATTTTTAAAATTTGCAGGTTATATGACTTTTATCTTGTCTAAGTACCATAACCTCATGTTTCAAGTTGTTACTTTTCTGTCTCAGTTTTATGTTGATCTGCATCCTCTAACACCCAACCCGACCCCCCATTAGGTCATCCTTACAAATTAATGTGGAAAAATGAGGAAGTAAAGGATGGTTTGTTTACTGTTGACAAAAATAAATACAAGGATGGTAGCCTTTTGAGATGACTCTCTCTCTCTTACTTCACCTAATATTTTCCTACCTCTCTCCAACCCCCAAACTCACTTCTATTCATAACCACCACTCCTCTAATAAACTCCCAATAATACAAATAAACCCTTAGTAGCCAACCTCATCCTATTTTAATTTTACCATACCCTACATTTTATTATTTTACTGTCTCTCACTCTCTGCACATATCTAATCACTTTGGTGTTAAATCACACCCTTTCAATTTCTATTAGCCTTAAATTAATAGGTGTAACATGTGCTTTTCTTCTTCTTTACTGCGCTAGATAGGGGAAGATATCTTGGGGTTTGAGAACTCAGAGTTCTACATTCTAAGATGGCCTCAGTTAGATGGACAACAATTTAGAGATGTATTGATTTCATTTCTTGATGCTATTTCTTGTGGAATTAAGATTGCCACACATATGGTGGAAAGATTATCGACCCTCCAAAATATCCTGAAAAGATATTGTTTTATGGTTGAGCACCGTGATATATTGCTTATGTACTTCATCTCTGATTTGGTATCCTGAAGGATAGGTGTATTCAACTGTGAGTTTATGATAGAGGAAGTACTTACAGAAATCTCACACTATGAAATATGTTCTTTTGTTTCTTCAGGTTCTAGAGGCAATCCTCGCTTCTGGTTAAGAGTTGTGGATATTCAAGGAAGTTCCTAAAACAAAGAGAAAAAAAGCTTATGGATGGTGGACTTGATATTTCTAGTCTGGTAAATATTAAACTTGTCCATCGCGAGCGAAAATGCTGTAATTAGAAGACATTTAGAGTCACTTCTATTAGAAACTTTTGATTCTGTAAGTTCATACAAAGTTTATCTTTAAATCTAATATTATGTTTAGGAAATTTTGTGAAGGTTCAATTGAAAATACAATTTTATTTTAGATTTCTACATCTTTTTTCGAAGGATTTAAAATTGCTTATAAAGAACCATTTTTGAAGGTTTAAAACATTATTGAAATAACATTATAACCTTTGAAAATAATGAGAACCTTTGAAAAAGGTAACATCTATTTTTTCTTTTATCAACAAATAATTTGACAATTATCAATGACATGTAGCCTTTGAAAAATGTTAATTTTCAAAGGCTAATAAACCTTTGAAAAATATGAATTTTCGAAGGTTAACGAACCTTTAAAAAAGCTTTTTCGACGGGATCTATTTCGACAGTCTTCAAAGGTTGAATTAACCTTTGAAAAAAGATTTATCGAAGGTCTATTAAGTGTTTTTTCAAAGGTTGTGACCTTTGAAAATGGTCAACTTTCTTGTAGTGGTCGGGCGTTACAGATTATGAAACTCATGGTAGAGAAATTATGAGAAAACAAGTACAATTTTCAGAAACAAAAATCAAATGGTTATCAAACGGGTTTAGATTATAAAATATTTCCACATGAAAACTCCATACCTTCTAAAACATTTTTAGCCGAACACTTCAAAGTCTCATCAGCCCAGCCTCCTTCAACACCCGAAGAACCTAAAAGTATGAAAATGATTCCTTGTTGGTTGTTTAATGTATAGAATGATCTGTTGCAGATCAAACCCAACTCATTCTATGAGTATGATTAGTAGATACGTGAGCAATCCTGGATAAGTTCATCAGGAAGCTTCCAAGTGGGTCTTTAGATATGCGTAGGCAATTGCTAATAAAGGGCTTTTTTAAAAGATGCAACACAAGATGGAAAATTGAGCTTGGTGAAGGTGAATACAACTCACAATCTAGTTGATTTGATGACCAAAATATTTCTCGGAGATAGGTTCATATACTTCTGTGAAATTCTCAAACTGGGCCCTGGGGACTGTCCGATTTCAGGAAGATGTTGAAAAGTGAAACAGAGATTGAAAATTTTCTGCTCGTGTCTGAAAATATGTTTCTAAAGAGGGTAAGTCGTTGACTCACATGTTGACTGTGGTTAAAGCTAATTACCACTTATGTTATTACAACTCTGGTGGTTGAGTTTATGTTAGTGGCTATTTGTTATGTTATAGAAGCAAAAAACAGACACGTGTTAGGGAGTCTTCATGATAGTAATTGGGAAATTCCTGAAGAATAAGAATTATCTCTCTGATTTACAAAGTGGATGAAGAACATTGATAGATAGAACCACTATATCCTTGTGTATTCCATTCTTCTCTCTCTGCTCTTTGAGCTTTGATTTGTTGTTTGTTCTTTATATTCTTAAGCAAGCTTATTTTGAGTGAATCACTACATGTACGAATCTTAGGTAAGGTACCAGTTTTCTTATCTTTGATTTTTTATCATCAAGGTTATCCATATTTATTGTTCCCCTTACGATTGAAACCGGAATGGGGTTTTGGGGTTTTTGGTGGTAAAAGATTAAAGGTTCTAATAATTTGTAGTGTTCTTGCTTCACTTTGTCAAGGGTTTTTAATTCTCATATGAGTTTCAACTTAAATTGGATAATATTATACTATTGTAGAAATATAGAAAGACCTATTACTCTAACAAGGTATCATAGCCCTAACGTAGACTTAATTGTATATATAAAATCCTTGGAAGTCGATTAAAGGTGTAACAAATAATAATTGTAGATGCAAATTATTTCACGATTTGCTCCATAATTAAGGTTCTATTAGATAGGTGGTGTGCTTTGTAAAAGATGAGTTGGCCTAGATGGATGACTATTTGCGGGGAAACTTAATAGTAGTACTTTAACTTATACAATGAGAGGATTGTTGAAAATACAAACATAATTTCACACATGGGCCAGAATTGGAGAAAATTCCCTAGTATATAATTAAAGGACAATATTCTCTATTGGAATGACGTCATTTTGGTAAAACAAAAAATAAATTCACGACGAGGCTTGAACTCAAACTGACAATTATTATGTCATTATGAAAGTATGGAGAGGCTTGCGTCGACGTCGTCCTGGCATGGACAATAAAATACAGTCGATTAATTACAGTTGTCTCAATACAGTTTTGTAACCTTAAATATTGGTTAATTCATGAACAATGAATGGAAAACATTCATGATTCATGCTTGTTGATTTAATAAGTGTACAACGTAGAAAGTTAATTTATAATTTCCCATGTTATATATGAATGGAAACTTGTGAGTTCCAATGAGTTGTTTTTGTGTCATTCTAGGAGTCTCATTGGAATATGTAAGGGTTTATTAAGTTCATGTATTTTCCTAGATAGATATTTCCTAGGACGTTTATGTCGATATTTCCTAGGACAATTATGTTAGCTATCTAGAATGCTCACTAAACACCTATAAATAGAGGTGTTCTCAATCCTTGTATGCAAATCAAGCAGTCAAGCTCTAATTGAGGAAAATGTCATAGCACTCAATCAAAAGAAGTTTCTCTCCATGTCTTCTCTTCATTTTAAAATCTTGCCTACTTTCTTTCATTGTCTTTAACAAATTTGGTATCAGAGAAAGGTTGAAATTGAGTATGGCAACCAGTTGTGCTCCAAACTTGTTCTCCCTCCCAACAAATCAAATTCCAGTATTTGATGGAGAACATTATGAATATTGGCAAAGCCAAATGGAGACAATTTTTATTTTTCAAGAGCTTTGAAAAATTATTGAAGGAGGCTATGAAGACCCTCTTGAAAGAAATGATGAAGGCCCTTTGGAGAGGACACAAGAAGAAGAGAGGGAGTTTAAAGAAAAATAAAAAGAAAAATTCTTTAGCTCTTCGTCTCACTCAACAAGGTGTTAGTAAGTCCATTTTTCATCAAATTTTCTTATTAAGAAAGCTAAAGATGCTTGGAAAGTTTTGCATAAAGAATTTCAGGGATATGAAAAAATTATCTACATCAAGTTGCAATTTTTGTGGAGAGATTTTGATAACTTGGCAATGAAGGAAAGTGAAAACATTTGGGAATTCTTATCTTGAGTTCTTGAAATTATCAACCAAATGAAAGAGTACTTATGGAAAGATTATTTCAGAAAAAGAGAGTAAATGAAAAAGTTCTTCAGAGTGTTCCTCCAAAATTTAATCACGCTGTTGCAGCTGTTGAAGAGTTCAAAGATGTGTCTAAATTGACAATCTTTGAACTTATGAGTTTGCTTCAAGCTCATGAAGAAAGATTGAACAAGTCTCCAAGCCAATTTGTGGAGCAAGCTTTTCATACCAAGCTCAATTTTGAAGAAAAAAAAACCAACAAGTCTAATTATAAAAAACAGTGGAATCCAAAGTAAAAAAAGAGAAGGAGAATCATGATCAAAGAAGCGAAGGAAAATGGCAAAGCAAAAAAATAGTAATTCTGACTCTTTGTGTATTATTTGCAAAAAGTCAAACCATCAGTCTAAAAATTGTTACTTTAGATGCACTAAATGTCGTATTCCAAATCATTCTCAAAAAAATATTGGTTTCAAAATAAAAAGGAAAAAGAAGTAAATTTTACCAAATAAGATGAAGGGGATCAATTATTTTCGTGTACAATTTACCAAAGTGAATCTCAAAGTATTTGTATGGGGATAGTGGTTCCAATAATCACATGACATGAAATAAAGACTATTTTGTCAAGCTTGATCATAGTTTCAGCTTTCAAGTAAAGCTTGGTGATGGCAAGATTCAAAAAGCTGAAGGAAAAGATGTCATTGTTGTTCACACCAAGAAAGAAGATTCAAGGTATATCTCAGATGTTCTTTATTTTCATAGTGATAAGGACAACAGACCTTTACATATCTCCACAATAGTATGATATTGTCCACTTTGGGCATAAGCCCTCATGGCTTTGCTTGTGGTTCCCTAAAAGGCCTCATACCAATGGAGATAATGTCCCCTTATCTAGCCGATGTGGGACTTTGATTCGCACTCCTAACAATCCTCCCCTCGAACAAAGTACCAACCGAGCCTCTCCTCAAATAGTCATCTATCCGTCTAGCTCTTATCCTGGCCAACTCTTTTACCGGAGCACACCGCCTATATCCGATAGAGCTCTCTACTATGGATCTCCACCACGACTACGCCTTTGGGGCTCGCCTCCTTTGTTCGGCACCCGAGAATTCTACCGATCACGGCTCAAGAACCTGGCTCTAATACCAATTGATAATTAAGGACAACGGACCTCCACATATCTCCACAATGGTATGATATTGTCCACTTTGGGCATAACCCCTCATGGCTTTGCTTTTGGTTTCCCAAAATGCCTCATACCAATGGAGATAGTGTCCCCTTATCTAGCCGATGTGGGACTTTGATTCACACTCCCAACACCTAGCATAACCCAAAATTTGTTGAGTGTTGGTCAATTGCTTCAAAAAGGATATGCAGTTAATTTTGATGATGGAAAATATATTATTCTGGACAAAAATAATAATCAGATAATAGCAAAAGTTGATATGTCAGTTTCAAAAGTTTTTTCTCTTATGATGCCATTGGCCACATGAAATTGTAAGAATAATAATGATTCTCAACAACTAAGGAGTTCTCCATCAACTCATGCAAGATCTCCAATTGAAGCTTCATTGGATCAAGAAAGCTTAGAATCTTTTCTGAGAAGAATGCGGTCTTTTCAAGATATTTATGCTTCAAGTGAACACTTGTCGTTGTTTGCTTATGAGCCACAAAGTTTTGCTGATGCAGCAAAAGAAGTTTGGATTAAAGTTATGGATGAAAAAATGGCTAGCATTGAAAGAAATAATAAATGAGAGCTTTAAGACCTGCTTTTAGGAAAAGATGTCATTGGCTTGAAATGGGTCTTCAAGACTAAATTTAAAGAAGATGGTTCCATCCAGAAGCATAAAGCTCGCCTAGTAGCATAAGGCTAATCCCAATAGTCAGATGTTGACTTTAATGAGACTGTTGCACCAGTAGCTCACATAAAGATTATAAGGCAGGTTGTTCTTGTTTTAGCAGCTCAATTAGAGTTGCTCATGTTTCAACGTGACCAAAGTTGTTATGGTAGAGAAGTTCGTGAAGTTCAAGAAGCTTTTGAAAATTACAAATTAACCAGGGGTGTTGAAAGTTAATTTGTAATTTCCCATGTTATATGAATGGGAACATGTGAGTTCCAATGAGATGTTTTTGTGTCATTCTAGGAGTCTCATTGGAATATATAAGGGTTCATTAAGTTTATTTATTTTTCTAGATAGATATTTCTTTGGACATTTATGTTGGCTATCTATAATTAATGTTCGTTAAATACCTTTATATAGAGGCGTTCTCAACCTTTGTATGCAAATTCAAGCAGTCAAGCTCCAATAGAACAAAGTGTCATAACTCTCAATCAAAAAAAGTTTCTCTTCATATCTTCTCTTCATTCTAAAATCTTGCTGACTTTTTTTCATTGACATCTCCAACATACAAATCATTGCCAAGCCATGAAGAGCAAGAGGCGGCGCAACGCCCCCCCCCAACCCCCCCCCCCCCCCCCCCCCCCCCCCGCCCTCATCCTCTTAATCCATTTGATTTATCAATAAATTATCAAAATGTATAAAGAAAAAAAAATAACAAACTATATAAAATCACTTGAAGAACTTGTACCACTTCAATTTTAATGAAAAGTGCTACATGGAGGGACATTTTAAGGCAACGTTCTGGTTTCTAGTTTACAATTTCTTGTTTCTAGTTTACCATTTCTTGTTTCTGGATTTTAAGAAATATAAACATTTTGTAAGGAATGGTAAAATCAAATTTAGTTTTTTTTTTTTTTTTTCAATTCAAAAATATGTGGAGTAGTAGATCTAAACCTGTGACATCTTGTTGAGGTCACTTTATGTCCGTTGATCTATGCTCATGTTAGAAGTTTTTAGTTTATTGTTCCCCTTTCTTGTTTCTTCCAAAAAAATACAAAATTATTTTAGCATTTTTTACATATAAAATACATAATAAATATTTAAAATAAATATCACACAAAAAGTTAATTTAAATATCTTATTTTTAATATTAATTTTCATATAAAACTTTTTCCTTTTTTTAACTTAACATTTTAGAGAACATGGAATGAGAAATGATCACCAAACATGTTTATGTTTTTATTTTTTAATAAAAAAGAAAAAAACAAAAAATAAGAAACAATTAATTATAAAATACAATTATGTTTTTCCTTACTAAAAATTAGGAAACAAGAAACATTCGTCAAGAAATGAAAAACAAGAAACAATGAATAAAAGTGTTACCAAACAGACCTTAAAAGTCTTGAAGTAAAAATGTAATGTTTAAAATGTTAAATGCCAAATTGAAACCAATTGACACTAGGGCATTTTTATATAACTTAATGTAAAAACAAAGCAAACTTCACATATTTATGTTGAGTTTAACAATATGTGAGGTGAGGATGCTAACTTCTGGGTCCAAATTCTAATGTCTTAACCAGTTGAGAAGTAGTTGAATATTCAGCGGTTTCAAAAATAAATATAATATATATTGGCAAGTAAAGAAAGTATATGATTTACTTTCCTTCTATAATATTCAAACTCCTTCGTAGTTACATACCATTTATTATTAGTTTTTCCTTTTAAAGAAGGTAAATCAATGCACATACATTTTTGACTAGTTGCAAACGAAACGGATTCACAAGAATAATTCCATCCATCACTTCAACCACTTATATATATATATAACGATATTAGGAGTACATTACATTGTAGATCAAACAAAGACGGTCTAAAAAACAAGTTTAGATTAAAACAAAATGGGAGGAATGTATGAAAAAAAGAAGCATTTGGCACTGGTTCTCTTACTTGTCGTGGCGGCTCTGGCGGTGGTTCAGCCGTCCACGGCGGTTCCACTGCCACTCCCAACGTGGCGCATTCATGTGGTCAATGGGCTGAGCAACGAAACCCTATTGGCGCATTGCAAGTCCAAAGATGATGATTTGGGCAACCAAACTTTGGCTGGCAAAGGGGATGAATTTCATTGGACTTTTAAGGTCAATTTTTTGGGAACAACGTTGTTTTGGTGCTATTTGCAGAAGCCAAATTTCGATGTGTCGTTTGAGTCATTTTGGGTTGAAAAAACTCACCCTTGGCTCAATTCTAGATGCTATGACAAAGATTGCTTTTGGATTGCTAAAGATGATGGGATTTACTTGAGAAACAATCCTGCTAATGTTGATGAATTTGTACATCAGTGGAACAAACGTACATGAGGGTTTTGTACCTTGCAATCATAATATGCTAATCCATCGATAAGAAATAATAGACACATTAACATGTCCTTGGTGTGTTTTTTTTTTTCCTTGAGTTAATTGCGTTTTGTATTTTGGACCTCTTCATCGTTAAGAAATCCTACTTTTGGTGTGTTACAAGTGTGATCTCAAAGTTTGACACAAATGATTCTATCGTTTTAAGGTTATTTATTTTTCGAACTTTTCTACTTTTACTTACGTGTTTGGTCTAACAAAATAAGTGATGATATATATGTTTGGACATAGTTCTTATTTTAATGGATGGTTTGAGTCTCGTGATCAATTTCACTAACAATTTATAAATAATTAGACATGGGAAATAAGGAAAGAAAAGAAATTATTTGTATGTAATTGTTACGGACAACCGACCATACTTTGGGAGTAAGCCCTTATGACTTTGTTTTTAGATTCACCCAAAATGCCTCATATCAATGGAGGTAGTGTCCCTCACTTATAACTCACGATCTTCTCCTTATCTAGCCAATGTGGGACTTTGGTTGCACTCCCAAGAATTTCAACAATAATTTTAGGGAATTGAAAAATAAAAATTAAGCAATGGTAACTTGTTTAGTATCAATCCAAACATAACTCAGTGAATAAGACTTCAATTATCATCCAAAAGGTTGATGGTTCAACCCATATTCCTTCGACTCTCTAATGCGGAAGCACGACTTAGTTATCCCGCTCATGCTCGAAATTTCGGCATCATGACGGCGTAACTATAAGAATTCAAAAATTTACAACCTGATAAGAAGGAAAAACACTTCTAAGATTTCAAACAAAGGCTCAGCGCCCATCAACACTACACAAAAGAGGCTGAGATCACAATCAGAGATGTAGACACGAAAGATATCCTATAGTTGGAATTTACAAGATAACATAAGTACAATTTACAACTGATCCTACAAGCCAATATACAAGTAGTTTAACTAAGAATACATAACAAAGGAAAACTAGAAGACGTCTACTAGTATCTCTATAGCTCCATCAGGTCGTCGACACATCATCCACCTCGTTGATGTACGTTACCAAGAAAGAAATTGCCTTACTCACACTCGTGCTCAATATCGAGTACTTACACCAATTGACCATGAACTCATTTTCCCTACCTCGACTTTAGCCATTCTCAGACCCTAACTTCATGTCAAACCCGCGAGTCCTGTAATCTAGAACCCAAACCTGTGAAAGGCATATAACTCTCACACTCATCACAATAGAGCAATCACCCCTGAGCTAGCACACAGGCGATATGGAACACATTCCCTACGCTCAGCATAATGGGAAAAACACCCCTAAGCTAGCACACAGGCGCTAGGGAACGCATTCCCTACGCTCAACATAATGGGTAATTACCTCTAAGCTAGCACACATGCAATAGGGAACGCATCCCCTATGCTCATCATAATAGGGAAATCTCCCCTAAGCTAGCACATCGACAATAAGGAACGCGTCCCTTATGCTCACTACATCACATACGTTCTAGGGTTACAAACTCGCACGAAACGACAGAGACAGGGTGGATAACGCTAATCCAATGGCTTTTTAACCAGATTTAATACCTTGAAAAATCCCCAGGTAAAAATACCTTCCTCAGGGCCACACCCTCCTCCTTATCCGAAATTAACAATCACAACCAACATCTCATTCAATATCAAGTATTACTCAATCTCTCATTGATTCAATAATTTCGCCATATCGATAAAATAAGCTTGTCACATTCATTTATTAACACAAGGGCTTTATAAATAAATCCAATAGCTACATACCTCTCAATTGACCCAAAATCGAAATGTTTCTCTTCTTAAGACGATGTTAGCTTAAATCCTATCAATTTAGAGTGAGCGCCCAACTTGCTACAACTTCCAAAAATCGATTTCTAGCAAGCACACAAATTCCAATTACTCAATAATAACTTAATTGAATCAAAATCAACTTCCTAAGACTTACTTGACCCAAAAGACCTCTTATAAAAATTCCTAACTTAAAACTTACCAACCACCTTAACCAGAAGTTGCTGGAACAATGCTCGGTACCACCCAAATTGAATAAATTATCCTCCAATCATATGAGTAAATCCTAAAGTGAGTTCCATAACCAAAAGTCAATCCAACCATTCAAAAAGTGCTTAAATAAGCAAGCAATTCCTTAAATTTCTAATTTTTATAGCCAAAACGCTTACCCACTGCTCAACGAGCCAAGATCTCACTGGAACGAATTCTAAAATGCCCAGAAATGACTTCAAGGCTGCTGTTCATGCATGAAATTGTCGAAAAAGCTTTCATCACTCATTATTGGTGAAAGAGAGAGAAAGAGAGAGAGAGAGAAATCGAGAAGAGGGAGAAGACAGGGAGAGGGAGGGAGTCAGGAACAGGGAGAAGACAGGTAGAGGGAGGGAGTCGGGAAGAGGGAGGGAAAACGGGGAGAGGGAAGGGGTCGGGAAGAGGGAGAAGACAATGAGGGGGAGGGGGTCGGGAAGAGGGAGAAGACAGGGAGAGGGAGGGAGTCGGGAAGATGGATAAGGGAAAGGGAGGGGGAGTTAGAGGGATAAGGTTGGATTTTTTTTATTATTTAATTTTTTTTATAATAAAACCAAGTATTACATTCTACCCACCTTAAGAACTTTCGTCCTCAAAAGTTGCTAATCTTCGAAAAGTTCTGGGTAGCTAGTTCGCATCTCATCCTCACGTTCCCAAGTTGCTTCCTTGAGTTGGTGATTTTGCCACAACACTTTAACAAGTCTAATTTCTTTGTTCCAAAGAATCTTTCTATCTCGTGCCAAAATTAACACTGGCTTTTCTTCATAACTCAAGGTCTCATTGACTTGCAGCGGCTCGTAGTCTATTACATGAGATGGATCAGGCACATACATTCGCATATAGACACATGGAAAACATTATGAACTGCGGAGAGAGAATGCGGTAATGCTAAACGATATGCCACAGGACCAATTCGTTCCAAGATCTCAAATGGCCCTATAAACCTAGGACTCAACTTTCCCTTTTTACCAAACCTCAAAACACCTTTCATTGGTGCCACTTTAAGAAACACATGGTCACCAATGGCAAACTCCAAATCTCTTCGCCTCACATCAGCGTAGCTCTTCTACCTACTCTGCGCAGTTAACATCCCCTCCCTGATCTTTTACATTGCATCATTAGTCACTTGGACTAACTCGGGCCCCAATAACTTACGTTCACCAACCTCGCCCCAATAGACTGGGGACCTTCATCTCCTTCCATAAAGGGCCTCAAATGGTGCCATACCGATCGTTGCTTGATAACTATTGTTATAAGCAAATTCCATCAGGTGTACATGCATATCCCAGCTACCAGCAAAATCCAAGGTGCAGGCTCGCAACATGTCCTCTAGGATCTGATTCAACCTCTCAGTCTAACCATCAGTTTGAGGATTGAAAGCAGTACTGAAGAGGGAGAAGACAGGGAGAGGGAGGGAGTCGGGAAGAGGGATAAGGGAAAGGGAGGGAGAGCTGGAGGGATAAGGTTGGATTTTTTTTTTAATTTAATTTTTTTTGTTATTTATTTTTTTATAATAAAACCAAGTATTACACAACCGACCATACTTTGGGAGTAAGCCCTCATGGCTTTGTTTTTGGTTTCACCCAAAATGCCTCATATCAATGGAGGTAGTGTCCCTCACTTATAAACCCATGATCTTCTCCTTATCTAGCCAATGTGGAACTTTGGTTGCACTCCCAAGAATCTAAACAGTAATTTTAGGGAATTGAGAAATATAAATTAAGCAATGGTAACTTGTTTAGTATCAATCCAAACATAACTCAGTGAATAAGACTTCAATTATCATCCAAAAGGTTGATGGTTCAATCTCTCATCCCACAATTGCTCAACTAAAAGAAAAAACTTGTTTGGTAATGCTTTCTCAACTAATCTGAGCATAGCTTAGTGAATATTGGCACCAATTACAATCCTAAAGTTTGATGGTTCAATCCCCCACCCCATAATTATTGTTGAACTCAAAAACAAAACGTAATGCTCCCTCTCCCTTTTTAATTAGTATATATGTTTCAATAATGTTTCCATATATCATTTCTAATTATTATGTAAATGAGAAATTAGAATAACAACTTTGCAGCTCATTATTTATTTATCCTTTTGTTTTCTTGTCGATTTTCGATTGAAAAAACAAAATCTTTCCCGGTGGTTGTATTAGAGAACTAGAAACCATTAATAAATCGTTATTAAATTAAAGAAAAGAGAGAACCATCAATAAATGATTTTCAAACACATTATTGATGTTTCTCCCTTAAGAAAAATAATTATGAATGATTTGAATTCTCATCTCGAAATATTACTAAAAAGAAAACATGTTTTAGATATAATATTAAAAAAAAAAAGTAACAACTTTCATCACAATGTAACTTCTTCATTGTAAATAAAAGAGTTCCGAAGTGGTTACCAATCATGTCAAAACACGACTGGACAAGGGAGAAAGAAGAGATATTGAGATGGTGCAGTAGGGCTTTTTTTTTTTTTTTAATTTTTTCATTATTTAATATAGCGTAAATGGGGCATGCGAGCACAAATTTTTTGAACGAAGAAGAAAGAAGGTTTCGGAAAAGATGAAGAAGAGGCATGCACAAATTTTTCGTTTAGTTTTTTAATTTTTGCCTTTATTTTTTAAATAAAAATACTTAGAAATAAAAATAATTTACTTTTAATAAATGACAGTTAATCAAAGTCATAGATTTATGACATTGGAAAAATGTCATAAATTTTTGAAAATACGAAATTCTTCATTTTTTTCCTCCAAAAAACATGCCCCTAGCCATTTATGACTTTTTTTTTCCTCCATTCGCTTTATTTGTGAAAGGACCCTACTTTTCCTATTGAACTTTCTAGGGGCGTTACTAAATACATGCTACTGAAACAAAAATCAAACTTAAATAATCTTTAATAAAGAAATAAACCTTTATAAAAACAATCAAAAACCTTTACCTCAGGATCCCTTTATTTTAAAACATAAGAATAAACTAAAAACTTTTAACAATTGAGTTAATTTTCATAACACATCTACTAAAAGAACGTTCTAAAAATGATAAAAATGAAGAAATTGAGGAAGAAAAACTTCTATAGGTCACCCAAATGCTCACCAAGATTCCACTGCCTTGAACCTCAGTCAAACGATTTGGAGCCTAATTCAAACCATCCCTAAGGTTAGAAACAATTCTTAAAATCTATAATTAAACCCAAAGTTCCTTCCACCAACTAAATTCCAAAATTAGAAATAATTCCTTAGCATTTAACTTAATCTCAAATTGGTGGTTAAAACTAAATTCAAATCACAAGGTTCATGATTTAATCGTACCCTCAAGTTTAATCTACCAAAAATCCAAAACTCCAAGGATCTTTGAGACTATAGAAAAATCTTACCCAAAAGTCCTAATTACCAATTGAACAGCAACTCAAGGCGTAACGCTGGTGACTTCAACGCTGGATTGGAGTGGGTATCCTTGAAACAAAGTCAAGATTCATGAGTTAATCTTACCCAACCAAGATCATCAAAGAAACTATGCAGAAACTTATGCTTATCCACAGCTGAATACTCGCCGGACTGGAAGAGGACTGATTGGATCGAGTACACGAACCAGCAGGAAACAGTGCCAGCGTGTGAAACAGGGACTGCGGCGAGCGATCGGAACGACAACGATCCGGGCATCTGTTCGAGGATTGAGCGGCGGTGGTCTAGTGCTGGCGGTTCTGCTCCAGGGGCCTGGCGAGCGGTTCTGCACCAGCGGCGGGGGCTTGTGGCTCGCTGATCTGCAGAAACCCGGCCTGGTTTGTGCGGTGGTGGTGCGACGGTGGACGGTGGTTCGGGGTGGTGGTTGCGACAGCGTGCGGTGGTCCTCGTGTAGTAGTGCATATCTGAAAAAAAAATTCTGCTCCAAGGAGATGGTTGTCGAAAAACACAAGGGAAGAAGAAGAAGTTTGGAGAAGATGATGGCTTGGCTTGGCTTGGCTTAAAACTCACCTAGGGCTGCATGCATTTAAAATAATAGAGAGGGAAATTAGGGCTTGGCTTATACATGGGCTTGAGCTTGGCTCAAAGTCTCTTAAATAACAAAAATGCCCCCAAACCAATTAATTCTATTTTCTTCCTTCTTTCTTCCCAATTTACCCTCCAATTTCTCCAATTTCAATTATGCAAAACTCTAAAATTAAATTCCAACACAACTTTAAACATGAAATTGGCCTTACAATTAATTTAAATTTCAAAATTAAACTTTAATTAATACCTGAAAATGTCGGTCTTTACAATTTGATTGGGCTATGACGTCATGAAATGTCAAAATTGTAGTAGTACCATTTTTTGCTGTTATTGCCTGAAGCTTTTGTCGTTGTCGTCAAATTTAGGAATGATATGGTAAACATTGGAACGAGGAGGAATACAAGGAGGAGCAATGTTCTTCCCTCATTCCAAACCTACTAATGGGTGTTGAATCCAACAAATAATAATTTCCTACTTGAAAACAATTTTAGATTGTAGTAATAACAAGTAGGGTCGAATTTCTTAGAGATTGGTTTGATTTATTTATCAAAAACTAAAGATATAAAATTGAGGAGTTTTGGATTTAGTGAAGTAAAAATAAAGAGATAAAAGGAGATCAATTAATGTGATGAAGATCCAATTAAAGATATAGTTTCGGTAGAGATTCTAGGGATTGATCATTGATTCAAAGATTAGTTTTCTTTATTCTTCCTAAATTGGTTATGGTCGTGGGAAGCCTTAACAACCTATATCCCTCCTTATTTATTCGATAATCAAGGAACATCGAGAAGCTCTTAGAATTTAATTTTTCAACAACTTTAAGATTGAGAGAGACAACTAATTCTGGCCAACAAATACGAAACGTTTGATTCATTTAAACTAGATTACATATTTCCATAACATAATAAAAAATCTAGTAGTAATTATTTATGCTACTTTGTCACTAAGTATATTAGAATATTTGAACACAATTATGGATCAAAACTTCTAATTGATCACAATATGCAATATTAACAATTAAACGTCAATGCAATAATTAATTAATCACAAAAATATGGAAATAGGAGAAATAAAGAACAAATAATATGCATTTAGATCTCACAATCTTGAAAGAATCAAAACATCTACTGATCTCTTAGTTGAAAAATAAAATCTAGCAAGCCATAGAGAGAAAAAGAAAATTCTAGAGAGAAGGAAGACTAAAGAATGGAATGTAGAAAATAGAATGACTCTTCCTTTCTAGAGAGAAAGAAGACTAAAGAACGTGTTAGGAACAACGACCATCGACAGAGGTATGATATTGTTCACTTTGGACATAAGTTCTCATGACTTTGTTTTTAGTATACCAATGGAGATAATATCCCTTACTTAACTCATGATCTTCCCCATATCTAACCAATGTGGGACTTTGGTTGCACTTCCAACAATCCCAACAGGACGTAATGTAGAATGGAATGCAGAAAATAGAATCATTCTTCCTCTGGAGGGCTTCTCAATTTATGGAGATATTTTTTTAACTTTTTTTAAGAAGTAGTTATCTCTTAAAAGAAGGAATATTCCTTAACTACTTGAGAGATTCTATTTTGAAAAGGATTATCTATAAGCTAGACTAAATCAAATAGGAAACATACACATTTTTCCTATTTAATTATTTATTTACAAATAATAGTCTAGAAATTCATAATTCATGATTTGGAATGTCTTCAAATTGTATCTCCACTTTCTCGATATAATGCTTCTATAATGGAATATGTTGTGAAGCTTGAATTTCCTTCTAAAATTATGAGTTTGAATCCATCTTTATCCATTTCTTCAATTTAATCTCGAAATATTAAATTAAAACTAAATTCAAATATTCAGACAGAATTATTAAAAAAATGTAAAGAAAAATATTTAAATTATTAGTATATTTTGCATCTTACCACCTACAACCTCGCAGGTCTGGAACTTTCGTTCCTGAATAAGAAAAAAATGGAGTTGGCCTTTTTGTTTTTGTTCCTTTTTAATCTGTAATGCATGAACTTTAGCTGGGGATAGAAAGATGTTATCAATTTATTTCAAATTTTAATTTTTATTTGGAAATGCGATTTTGGGTTTTGAATTACGGTGGAAAAAAAAAAAGCAAGCATGTGGGGGAGAACATATTGGGGGAGCCAACCACAGTGAGGCTACTTCTCTCATATGTAGACACGTGGCTGGTTAATCATGCGGTTGACCAATCCAGTTAACTAATTTTTTTATTTTTTTATTTTCTTTTTATCCGATTGTGTCACACTTATTCCTCCTCATTTCATTTTTTTTCTTGTATATTTCTGTTGAGATTTTCACTTGACTAGGCACATGAGTTTTTTTTTTTTCGTTTTGTTAAGATTTTCTTGTTGACTAAGCATATTTTTTAATTTTTTTCCCCAAAATTTCGTCACTTCTCTCTTGTTCTTTTTGTTTTTTCTTTTTTTCTTTCCACTTAAAATTTTCACGTTGACTAAGAGTTAAAATGTGGTTTCTCTCCATTTTTTTTTTTTTTAAATATAGTCATTATTAAACTAATTCGAACGTTATTTTTTAAATAATTTTTTATAAGTTCGTTAGATCAATTCAAAATTAATAAATAAAATGTTAATCAACATTTACTTACATGGGGTGTTTTTCTTCACTGTTCAATTTCGTCTTTGTAAGACTCAATTATCGTCTTCTAGCAATTAGATATATGAGTTATTTGATTTTGAAATTTTGAAGGAGAAGAAAGTTTGGAATAAAATAAAATAGCAAAAAAAAAGGAAAGAGAAGAAAAGGATGCATGCCAAGTTTAAGAGCCCAAGTCGAACTGCTTTCTTAAGGAAAAAATAGAGAGAATTCTGGAGGCCATGATAGAAAAGAAAAGAAAATTATTATACATACATACATACATACATATGGTGTCATGAAAGCCACACAAAAGAAAATTCAAATAGTAATAATAAAAAAAAAGTGTGTAGAAGCCTCACACACACAAGGTGTGGTTACCAAAGGAAGCCTTACACACACAAATAAAAATAAATAAATAAAAATCGTCTGGCGGAAATCATAACAGAAAGGAAAAGAGAGATGGAGGGAGAAAGAACGAGAGAGATGGTGGAAGTTGAAAGGTTTTAGATCCTGCCCAAGATTGATTGAAGGGTCTAAAGCTTGTTGGAAAAGTTGTGGCTAACGTGGGAAGTAGATCAAAGAAGTTTTTGAGCAATGATTCAACTTAGTAAGCTATTTTCCCCTTTAAAATAACTTGGAAAAATAGAAAACTTAGGGTTTTTGATTTTTGAAAATTAAGCCTATAAATACTACTTCAATCCATGGATTTACTTGTTTTGTTATGTACCTTTTACCTATGTTTTCAAAAACCAAGCCAGGTTTTGAAAACTAAAAAAAGTAGTTTTCAAAAACTTGTTTTTTGTTTTTAGAATTTGGCTAAGAATTCAAATGCTTCCTTAAGGGAGATGAAAACCATGGTAGATAAATTGGGAGAAAACAAGCTTAATTTTCAAAAACCAAAAACCAAAAACCAAATGGTTATCAAACGGGGCCTTAGATGATAAGTTCACGGATTTCTTTCTTTAAGTACAAATATCTTATGGGTTTCTTTCTATGGTTTAAGAACTTTTATAGTGGTATTCTTTGTTTGGAATTGGCTCAAGTAAAAGAAATAAAAGGGAATAAAAAACTCAATTGTTAGTGGGAATGAACAATAAGAAAAGGGGGAGAAAAAGGAAATAAAATGATGAAACAAGGTCTGTGTTCCATGAACTACAAAGGAATAGGCCCTGCAGGCTTTTATATTTCGTTTCAATTACTTGTATGAAGTTGTTTATATGTTATTTCTTAAGATTAATGTAAAAACTATATAATGAATGAAAGGGTTGGAATGGAAGAAAGAAATGAGGGAAAAAGAAGAAAAAGAGCAAAACTTTGTAGATAAAAAAAAAAAAAAAAAAAAAGAAGATGAAGAAGAAGGAAAAAATGGTTAAAATAAAGACAAGAAATAAGGTTATTTGAAACGACCCGAATTCCTACGACTCTCTAATGCGGAAGCACGACTTAGTTACCCCTGCTCATGCTCGAAATTTCGACAGCATGATGGCGTAACTATAAGAAACTCAAAAATTTACAACAACCTGATAAGAAGGAAAACACTTCTAAGATTTCAAACAAAGACTCAGCACCCATCAACACTACACAAAAGAGGCTGAGTTCACCATCAAAGATGTAGACACGAAAGATATCCTATAGTCAGAATTTACAAGATAACATAAGTACAATTTACAACTGATCCTACAAGCCAATATACAAGTAGTTTAACTAAGAATACACAACAAAGGAAAACTAGAAGAGGTCTACTAGTTTATAAAAATACAAAACCCCCCTTATTAATTGCTTTCTCCTTTGCAAATTTAACTTGAGAAATTAATATTCGGTTCCCTGAGATCGACCCGGTCCACTCAATGCTACAAGTAGCTTAGGATCGGTTTATAAATTGTAATTTGACGAGCCCTCGACAAGCTCGCATCAAATTTGGCGCCGTTGCAGGGGAACCACTATTAGTTTCTCGTTGTTTAATTTTATCTTTAAAAAAAAAAATTCTATTTTTATTTTTGTCTATTCCTGTTCTTACATGGCATCAAACCCTCAACATTATTGGACATTTGATAGAGCTGCGTCGTACGCTGATGAGGTTAGTGAGCTTAAATCTCAAATTTCTGATTTAACCTCCTTAGTTCTTCAAGTGGTAGTAGGGAGACTACAAGCAGTGGAGACATGTAAAATTTGTTCGTTCCAAGGACACACCACTGAAGCATGTCCTCAGTTGCAGCGGGATTTCATGCATAACGCCTACACTATAGGAGGATTTCCTGGTCATCAAATGAACTACGAGCATTACAATCCCTATCTTGAATGGGCTCAATCTAGCTTCGGATATGGATACCAGCAGGAGCAGCCGAACCAATACTATCAAACTTCAGACTCAGGTATGTCTTTAGAGACTTTAGTGCATGAACTTGCTAATGCCACTCTTCAGTTTCAGCAGGGAAATCTCCAGTTTCAGCAGGGAAATCTCCAATTTCAGTTGGAAAATATTCAGTTTCAAGAGGAAATACGAGCTGGGATGCAAAGCCTTGGTGATCAAATTACTCAGCTAGCTGATTCAGTGAGGAGACTGGAGATTGTACAGAAGCAACACTCTTTTGACACCATTGAGGAAAAATTTTATGCGGAAATCGACATAGACAGTGACGAGGAAGTTTTGAATTTCGAGTCATGCCAAGAACAGGTAATTTGTGAGGTTAAGGAGGAGTCCAAGCTTACACGCAAAGAGGAGATTCAGGTGATAGAGTTGGAGGCTAAAAAGCCTTCGCCTGTTCTATTCCCTAACTCTCCTATTAATTTTGATTTGTCTTTTCTTTATTCTCATGAGTACTTAAATTCTTTTGTTTCTTTTGAGTCAGTTAAGTTAGTTGAGTCTTACTTTTTGCCTTTCATTCCTTATATAAAAAATAACAAAAATAATGATCTGTCTGGTACCCTAGAGAAGCAGGAAAACCTTCTAAACTTGGAAGGTTACATTGATTCAAGCAAGAAGGGACCGAAGAAAGTAGAAGAATTTTATGTGCCCTGACACTTACGAACCATGTCGAGCATAACGACGTTAAAAATTTGCGCTTCTTGGGAGGCAACTCATGTGCTTTAATTGTTTTATTTGTTTACCTTTCAATGATTTATTTCCTTTTCGTAGTTTGTTTTGTTTTTCTTTTGTAGGTGTTGCACTTGAGAGGAGAAATTGAGGATAAAGATGCACCACCACCTACAAGCCATCCAAAAACTAGGGGAGTTTTTCTGTTCCTCTTGCTTTTTGTTTCTGTAACTCTGTTTATTGATACATTGGGGACAATGTATCAATTAAGGTTGGGGGTGGAGAACGTTAGATTTGCATGTTTAGGGTTATTCATCAGCATGTTGAGCAGTGAGCGTTAATTTAAAAAAAAAAAATTGAGCTTAAATTGCATGATGAGTTAGTTGCATATTAGGTGGTTATGACAATCTAGGATGTGTTTTAGGTAATCCCATTTGAAATGGCTGAAACTCGAAGATGCATGCTTGATTTAAGCCTATTTTAAAATTTTTCTTCTGATTCCCTTATACTTTTTGAGCACTTAGCCCTCTTGTCCATGGTTTTGAAGGCTTAAGATTGGGTTATTTGATCTAGATTCTTGTTGTCATCTCGAAAGATTTTAGGAACTAGTTTAAGAGTCTACTTGCATGATGTTGAATAACGTGGAACTTAGGAGTAATTGCATGTTTTATTTGCCTTTATTACTGTGATAAAATGAAAACTCGAGTAAAGAAAAAATAATTATTGCATGTTTTTAAAAGTCTAAGGGCAAAAAGAGCTACCTCTACTGTGATCAGTCAGGCCATCCATCGAGCAAGTGCTCTGGATAAGGGTCCCTACAGTGGATGTGTGATAGCTATCGCTCATCAAAATAAGCAAAAATCTAAGTTTGGGGGAGGCCTACCCCAGGGCACCTTAGTTTCGTGTTATCCTTTTGAGTGTAGGGAAGCTTGAGAATTGGTCTTAAAGTCAGAAGTAGGGGGAAAACGAGTTGAGGATCGAATAAAACCTTCTCTGGCTTATAAAAACTTAGATAAGGGAGAGCTATACACACACACACATAAGGGATGAAGGGATTAGTTTTAAAATTCTCATTGATTGAATGTGTTTGATTGTTTTCTTCCATTGCAAATGTTTTGTTGCCTAAAGCATTGAGATTAGAGCCATTGATATGCAACTGATTAGTCATAGGATTGTTTAGTTCTACCTTGCTCGAGGACTAGCAAGATTTAGGTTGGGGGTTGTGATAGGACCTATAAAGTCCTATTTAATTACACTTATTTCTTGTTAATTAGAAGGATTTTATGTGTTTTATTATTATTTTTTAGGGATTCAAGCAATTCACGTGTTTTGAAGAGTTTGCACCATTTCGAAATTAATTCGAACCAAATTGGAGGTGATTCGAGCAACTGAATTTCTATACCAAATTTGACCGATCATATCATGATATATTTCAAGATCAAAATATATTCAAATTTGGTATCAAATCGAAGCTTATTGAATTATATTTTTAACGGTATAATTCTCATTGAATTCCAATAAGTATTATGAAAGTTATGGCATTTTGAGTGATTACTGCTCCTGCTGGAAAACTGCTGTACCCGAGAATATTTTGTGCCAACTTCCGTTCCCATTATCTTGCTTCTAACGTTTGGGAATATATCCAAATAAGATATCATTTTAAAGATCTAGGAATTATCTTTCCAACCATATAAAGATCACGTTGATCCAAGGTTTGGAGAAGAAGTTGTGGGCAAAATAATGAAGACTGCCCAATCCAGAAACTTTCCTTATTTGCAACATTCTATGTTTGTTTTGAGAATTTAGGGAAGGATTTTTGAGTTTTAGATGTATTTTCCAGCATTTTACAAGAGAGAACATTATTTACTTTATTTTATTTTATTTTAAATATTATTCCCTAATTGTTTTGGGAAAATATCTTTCTAGAATTTAGGGTTTCTTACTTGTGTAAGTTGTCTACTTGAAGGCTATTTAAGCCTTCTTATGGACAGCAAGGGGGATCTTTTTTTGGCCCTTTGGCCTAGACTTTTTTAGAGAGTTTTTAGACTCCTTTTCTCTTTTCTCCTTAGACAATAATGGTATCAAATTTTATCACGATGCTCGGCTAAACTTCGCGTTCCCAATTCAGAGGTCGGTTGTAATCAATTGCAATATTGTGAGGTTTGAACCTTAACGTAGTTTTCTTTCAATTGCAAGTATTCTTTAATTCCCGTGTTAATTTTATAAGTATGTATTTTGATTAAATTGACGCCTTAATCACTCTACATATTTTATTGCTAATCATGATCATGATCCGTAATTGTCATGTTGAATGAACACGTAGCATTAGGATTATCACATGTGTATGTTTTGTGGGTTTCCATATTGCATGGCTTGCATGTTTAATTCTAGGAATTAAAGAAGCTTCTTAATTAGGTGAAAGTTGTTTTACCTGATCGATTGTCTTGGTCGTTCCAAAGTTCGTAATGCCTTTACCTAAATAAATCGAAGCGGTTTCGTAAAAATTTGTTTAGGTAATTAGCGTTAACTTGGCGTTCATTAGAGTTAATGATTTTAGGGAACATGCACTTTTTAGGGTTTCCTAATAAGTTGACCGAGTACTTGCATGGTTAAGATTAAATATTTTGAATGCCCTATGATCAATGTTTGCAATTGAGTAGAACCGTACCTTTGGATTGAATTTTGGTAAGATTTGATCTATCTCTATCTTTATTGTTTATGTTTTATTTTATTTATAAAAATACAAAACCCCCCTTTTTAATTGTTTTCTCCTTTGCAAATTTAACTTGAGAAATTAATATTCGGTTCTCTGAGATCGACCAGGTCCACTCAATGCTACAAGTAGCTTAGGATCGGTTTATAAATTGTAATTTGACGAGCCCTCGACAAGCTCGCATCACGTAACTATAAGAAACTCAAAAATTTACAACAACCTGATAAGAAGGAAAACACTTCTAAGATTTCAAACAAAGACTCAGCACCCATCAACACTACACAAAAGAGGCTGAGTTCACCATCAAAGATGTAGACACGAAAAATATCCTATAGTCAGAATTTACAAGATAACATAAGTACAATTTACAACTGATCCTACAAGCCAATATACAAGTAGTTTAACTAAGAATACACAACAAAGGAAAACTAGAAGAGGTCTACTAGTATCTCTATAACTCCGTCAGGTCGTCGACACGTCATCCACCTATTTGATGTACGTTACCTATAGAAAGATAAACAAAATAGCATGGTTGAGTATAATTATACTCAGTAAGCAGCCCTCTTAGTAAACCAAAGCTTAAAGGAATCATACCAAGAAAGAAATTGCCCTTACTCACACTCGTGCTCAATATCGAGTACTTACACCAATTGACCATGAACTCATTTACCCTACCTCGACTTTAGCCATTCTCAGACCCTAACTTCATGTCATACTCGCGAGTCTTGTAATCTAGAACCCAAACCTATGAAGGCATATAACCCTCAGACTCATCACAATAGAGAAATCACCCCTGAGCTAGCACACAGGCGATAGGGAACGCATTCCCTACGCTCAACATAATGGGAAATTACCTATAAGCTAGCACACAGGCAATAGGGAACACATTCCCTATGCTTATCATAATAGGGAAATCTCCCCTAAGCTAGCATATCGGCAATAAGGAATGCATCCCTTATGCTCACCACATCACATACGTTCTAGGGTTACAAATTCGCACGAAACGACAGAGACATGGTGGATAGCGCTAATCCAATGGCTTTTTAACCAGATTTAATACTTTGAAAAATCCCCAGGTAAAAATACCTTCCTCAGGGCCACACCCTCCTCCTTATCCGAAATTAACAATCACAACCAACATCTCATTCAATATCAAGCATTACTCAATCTCTCAATAATTTCGCCATATGGATAAAATAAGCTTGTCACATTCATTTATTAACACAAGGGCTTTATAAATAAATCCAATAGCTACTTACCTCTCAATTGACCCAAGATCGAAATGTTTCTCTTCTTAGGACGATGTTAGCTTAAATCCTATCAATTTAGAGAGAGCGCCCAACTTGCTACAGCTTCCAAAATTGATTTCTAGCAAACACAAAAATTTCAATTACTCAATAATAACTTAATTGAATCAAAATCAACTTCCTAAGACTTACTTGACCCGAAAGAACTCTTACAAAAATTCCTATCTTTAAAACTTACCAACCTCCGTAACCAAAAGTTGCCGAAATAATGCTTAGTATGACCCGAATTGGATACTTTAGCCTTCAACCATGAGGATTAATCCTAAAGTGAGTTTCATAGACCAAAGTCAATCCAAACTACTCAAATAATGCCTAAATAAGCAATTAACTCACTAAATTTCTAAATTCCAAAACCAAAACACTTACCCACTGTCAAACGGGTCAAGATTACACCAAAACGAACTCCAAAATGCCCAAAGACAATCCTCAAAGCCGCTGTCCAAGCAAATATTTGCTAAAAAAATTCCAAACACCATCCAATGAGTGAGAGGAAGGGAGAGACGGAGAGAGAAGGAGAGATTGAGAGGAAGGGAGAGACGGAGAGAGACTGAGAGATTGAGAGAAAGAGAGAGACGGAGAGACGGAAAGGTTGAGAGAAAGAGAGAGACAGAGAGATGATGGGGTGGGGTTTCGGGATAGAGAAAAAAAAATCGCAGGGACGGGAGAGAGAGTGACGGGAAAAAGGGGAAGGGATAAGGATGGGTTTTGTTTTCTTTTTTTTTTTAATAAAAATTAAAATTAAAATAATTTAATTTAATAAACTTCTTCTCTGTTTTTTTTTTTTTTTAAAACAAAGTGTTACATTATTAATCATAATAAATTTTTAGAAAAGTAGATGTAACGACTCGAACCTACTACGACTCTCTAATGCAGAAGCACGACCTAGTTACCTCGCTCATGCCCGAAATTTCGGCAGCATGATGGTGTAACTAGAAGAAAACCAAAATTTTTACAAAGACCTGGAATGAGACATAGCTCTTCTATAGTTGTTAGAAAAAAAAATTAAAATTAAGACAAACGATAATAGAAAATAATCCAATTTGATATATAGTCAAAATATATAATGTTATGGATAATATTTATTATGCACAAATGATCAAAACATATCATATTATGATCATTTTAGTGGGTTTGTTTTGTTTCGAAAACCTAAATAGAATGATAGATGGACAACAGTAATTAAGACAAACGATCATAAGATAACAATCCAATTCAATACATAGTAACAATATAATGTTGTGGATAACATTTTTATCATGAACAAATTTTCAAAACAAATCATATTACAATAATTTTTGTGGGTTTGTTTTGTTTTGCTTTGAAAACCTAAATGGAAAAGACATATGGACAAATCTTTCCATTATGGACAAATAAGGAAAGTAGTTGATTTATTTACCTTTCATTAGAAAATACTTAGTTGTTATATATAAAAAAAAAAAAAGCAAAAAAGAAAGAAAATACTCGCTTGTCAATTGATTCTTTGTACTCTTTATAATGAAGAAATAAGAGCAAGGATAACATGCGTGAGAAACCAAAAACAAACTCACACTCACTAGAAGTCTAGAAGCCATGGGCATCCACAAGAGCTACATTCTCTTGCTTGTAATATCCATTTGCTTGAGCACTGAACTGACACAAATGAGCGATGCAATTTTCGAAAAGTATCATGTCCACATTATCAATGGCTTCAACAACGCGACGATCGGAGCTCATTGCCAGTCGAAAGATGATGATCTAGGCAACCAATTCATCCCAGTTGGGGGCGAGTTCCAGTGGCATTTTCGAACGAACTTCTTTGGGACAACGTTATTCTTTTGTCATGTTTGGTGGATTGAAGGACACATTACGTATCGGGCATATTGGCACAACGAAGAGTTTGAGAGAGAACTATGTGGAGATCGACATTGCAGATGGAAAGCAGATGCTCGAGGAATTTATAATTTCAATGTTAGGGAAAATGTGTATCAATTGCTATTCTTATGGCAACATTGAAGAAAAGCCCCACAAGTAATAATTAATAAGGAGAGACATTGTAATGGAACATTATTCAAGAAATAAAAAGGGTTTAATCTTTTCTCCAAATGCTTCATATAATCACAATGACAAAATCTTTTCTCCCTAGAATCTCAGCTTTCTTTCTTTGACTCTATTTGAGAAAAAGTGTGTAGGTAGAATATGAAAAAATTAACAAGAGTGTGGAAGAATTTAAAGAAAAATAGGAAATAATTATATGTATAATTAAACAAGAGAAATAAAAAATCTAGGGGTTGTTTGGGGAAGAGGTGAGCTTAACATAAGTTTGGATTGTTAAGCACACCCTTTATTCAGGGCATGGTTTAGGTAAGCCCATGCTTCTTAAACTCAAAAAAGATTATTCAAAATTGAAATCTAAACTAATTCAAATGTCCTAACCTATACTATATCTAATTCAAATAATCAAATCTAACAATATAATTCAAATATAATCCAGCATCCAAATTCCAACTGTCGATCCAAATTCCAAACAACTTCCAATTGCCAGTGCCAAAAGCCAATGGTAATGAAATTCTAATTCCAATGCTGATGCAAATTCAATATAAATAATTTCCATAGTTTTGCAAACGATCTTCATCGTCTCCCTCATCCATATTCACGCCGGAAGCAATTTTCATCACCAAAAAATTCAAACTTCACAAACCACCAAAAACACCACAAGATTTACTCCCTCCTCTAGTTCATCAACAACTTGCTAATAATCAAGATTTTATTCAATATATTGTATAATAAAATAAAAATTTAAAAGCCTATTTATATTGAAAGTTGAACTATCTAATCTCAAAACATAATTCAAGTTTGAAATCTTCACTACTAAAATTTTGGCATGAATTGATGTGTAGCTTTTTTGTTTAGTTGACGCTTGTGAGAAAAAATCTCGTCAATAAAGATTTTATTTCAATTTAAAATAAACTACTAATTGAAAATACATATATTAACACCTATAAAACGTCAATAAATGTTTACATTTAAGTTGACACGATAAACTATCAACTTTAATTTAATAGTTTTGTTGACAACATTTCCACAATTTTCCGTCTATTTTGGTGCATCTCCGCCTTTTTTCACATAGTTGATGGTTTTTAGCAGTCAACTATGCATAATTTTTATTGACGGCTAATAATCGTCAATAAAGATGTTTTTATTGACGGATAAAACCCGTCAATAAATATAGTTTTATTGACAGATTTTAGGCGTCAATGTGAAAACCATGTATAGTTGATGGCTAAAAACCATCAAGATATACTTTTATCTAACCGTAATATTATAAATCATTCATATACTATTTTTTATAGTACAATACCTAAGTAAGCTAAATAGTATATTTATTATTTGTAAATAGTAAATAGTATAAATAGTAAATATACTTTTTAGCTTATTTGGGTTGTATATTTCATTGATTTGTTTCTATGTTATAAAAAAAATATTAATTTTTTAAGTTTCATTTTTTAAATTATAAAAATATGTAATAGACTTCTCAATTTTCAATTTTTATATCTAAAGAAAAAAAATGAAAATAAAGGAAAAAGAAATAAAAATTAAACTACCCTAAAAAAATGGAACGCCCCATGAATTTCAGGTAGGTCTATTTTCTCGCTTTTGAAGTATATTTTAGATTTTAATTCTCATTTAATTGATTTTGGGTTAATTTGATTTATATTAAGTTTTGATTTATTGTTTGTAACTTAATGAGGGATTTGGACCTAAGTTGGTTAATTTGAGTTTTTACTCGAATACCTTAAAATTTAATTGGTTTTTTATTTGGGGAAAAAGAAAAGAAAATGAAATAGAAAGGGAATAAAAGAAAATGGGAAAATAAATTATTTTTAACAAACCCTAAAATTCTCTTCATCTCTCCCAATCTTCCCTTTCGTGTAAACCAGCCACAACCCACCCTTGTGACAGCTTCTCTTGCCAGCCTTCTTTTCTTCATCTATAGCTTCTTCGATCAGCCACCCAGACTGCCGATGACGAGGCAACGCATCCCCACGCGACGTGCAATGCAAAGCAGCCCACGACCGATTGTCGTTCTTCTTCTCCCATTCGGCTGCAAGTTCCAGTGTTGTGCGTCTCCTAGTGGGCGTGCTCGACGATAGAGATTCTCTACAGTGGTCAGCTTCAGCCACTGATGCTTAACGGTGGTGGCGTTTCTGTTGGGATAAACACTGTATTATAGAAATCAATTATCCCCTCTTGTGTGAACCTAATAGGAAATTAGTCAAGTAGAAACAATAATAATAATAATAAAATCAAGCACAGAACACCAGCAATTTTTAACGTGGAAAAACCTCCCCAAGGCGAGGAGTAAAAAACCACGGACCGAAGTCAAAATCTCCACTATAATCAATAATGGGTTACAACCAGTTCTCCCTAGTACCAACTAGAGGCATACAATCATAGATATCTCAAGATAATAAATCTCGGCAACAAACGACACTATTCCAAGAGAATAAATAAGAAAGATCTCACCAAAAGTGGAATCCAACTACCCACTGCAAACTGACTGTAGGCAGCTCCAAAAGAAATCTCCACCGTTCAGATTGAAGACCCTCGTGCCAAGAACACGCTGTCATAATTTCAGCTCGATCGGACCATAAATCGACCTCCAAAAGTGCTGAAGACGAATCTGTACGGAAGACCTTTCTTTTCTGTTTTTCTTTCTCTCTCTCTGCCGTTTTTCAATTCCCAAATTCGTTTTTTATGACTGGCAGCATTTACTTAATAGTAAAACAAAAAAAAAACCTAAGGCCCACACATGGGCCCATACTATGGGCTTCTCCACAATGTGAAAAATAACCCAACAAATCTCCCCCTTTTCACTGTGTGGAGGAACTTGTCATTCCAGCAGCGGAACGACAAAACTCAAGCTTTTCTCTTGGTAGATTCTTAGTCAACATATCAGATCCATTATGATCAGTATGTATCTTCTCAAGCTCAAACAGACCATCGTTCAATGCATCTCTCATCCAGTGATACCTTACATCTATATGTTTAGTTCTGGAATGAAACATAGAGTTCTTACCAAGATGAATAGCACTCTGGTTATCACAGAATATTACATACCATTGTTGCTTGAAGCCAAGCTCCTGTATAAATCGCTTCATCCACAACATCTCTTTACACGCCTCTGCTGCTGCAATATATTCTGCTTCAGTTGTAGAAAGTGCAACGCACTTCTGTAGTCTTGACTGCCAAGATACTGCACCACCTGCAAACGTCATCAAGTAGCCTGAAGTGGACTTTCGATTATCTAAATCTCCTGCCATATCTGAATCTGTGTAACCGACAAGCACTGGCTTTCCACCTCCAAAACTGAGCTTCAAACTGGAAGTACCTCGCAAATATCTCATGATGTACTTGACTGCCTCCCAATGTTGTTTTCCTGGATTGGACATAAAACGACTAACAACACCAACAGCATGGGCAATATCTGGTCTAGTACATACCATGGCATACATCAAGCTCCCAACTGCTGAAGCATATGGGACTCTTCCCATCTCTTCCTTCTCTTTATCTGTAGAAGGGCTCTGTTTGCTACTTAGTTTGAAGTGACTGGATAGAGGAGAACTAACTGTTTTAGCTTTACTCATGTTGAATCTTTCAAGCACCTTCTCCAAGTATTGCTCTTGTGACATATACAGTTTCTTGGATGTTCTATCTCGTATGATTCGAATCCCAAGAATCTTATTTGCTGGCCCCAAATCCTTCATGGCAAAGGATTTGCTCAACTGTTTCTTCAACATCTCAATTCTCGAAACATTCCTGCCAACAATCAAAATGTCATCAACATAAAGCAATAATATAATAAAATCATCGTTAGAGAACTTTTGCACAAAAACGCAATGATCAGAAGTTGTCTTCTTGTAGCCTTGCTCCCCCATAACTGATTCAAACTTCTTGTACCACTGCCTTGGTGCCTGTTTTAACCCATAAAGACTTTTCTTCAGCTTACACACAAGATCCTCTTTGCCTTTCTCCTCAAAACCCTCCGGTTGTATCATATAAATTTCTTTGTCTAAGTCTCCATGAAGAAATGCAGTTTTAACATCCATCTGCTCAACTTCTAAGTCAAGGCTAGCTGCCAAACACAAAACTACACGTATAGAAGACATCTTAACAACAGGAGCAAAGATTTCATCAAAGTCAACACCTTTCTTCTGACTGAACCCTTTGACAACTAATCTCGCTTTATAACGCGGCCTTGAGGTGTGTTCTTCTTGTTTCACTCGATAAACCCACTTATTTTTCAGTGCGGTTTTTCCTTTCGGTAATTTAACAAGCTCAAAAGTATGGTTTTCATGTAAAGACTTCATTTCATCTTTCATCGCATCAATCCACTCACTTTTTTGCTCATTTTCTATGGCCTCTTCATAACTCTCAGGTTCTCCCCCGTCAGTCAATAACACATATTCATTAGTAGAATATCTTGTTGACGAATGTCGATCTCTAATAGATCTCCTGCGTGAAACATCTGTAGGAACTTCTATCTCTGACAACTGTTCATGAACATTATCATCTACCTCAACCTGTTCTGGACCCTCTACCTCATTTGTACCATCAAACTGATCATTCTGAATTTCATTCTCAGTTTGTGTAGAAGGTTGTGCCAAAGGAACTGAGTCTAAGTCAATCAGATCATCACTATATTCAGACTCTGTTTTATCTGTCTTCTCGATGTCTTGTATGGTTTGGTCTTCTACAAACACAACATCTCGACTTCTAATGAGCTTCTTATGCACTGGATCAAACAACCTGTAACCAAACTCATCTTGACCATAGCCAAGGAACACACATGGTCTTGTCTTTGCATCAAGCTTTGATCTCTCATCTTTAGGAACATGAACAAAAGCTTTACAGCCAAAGACACGCAGATGATTATAAGATATATCATTCTTTGACCAAATCCTGTTTGGAACTTCAAATCCCAACGGAACACATGGTGTGAGATTTAAAACATGTACAACTGTACTTAATGCTTCACCCCAGAACGATCTAGGCAACTGTGACTGTGAAAGCAAACATCTCACTCTCTCAACTAGTGTTCTGTTCATTCTCTCAGCTAACCCATTTAACTGAGGAGTCTTAGGAGGTGTCTTTTGATGTCGAATACCATGATTCCTACAATACTCATCAAAAGGTCCACAATACTCACCCCCATTATCAGTCCTAATACACTTCAACTTTTCACCAGTTTCTCTTTCAACAAGGGCATGAAACTGTTTAAACACTTGCAACACTTGATATTTAGTCTTCAAGGTATAAACCCATGTTTTCCTTGAATGGTCATCTATAAACGTCACAAAAGATGATGCACCTCCAAGTGTTTTTGTTTTCATAGGACCACACACATCAGAATATACTAAGTCAAGTATATTTGGCTTCCTAGAATGCTGAGATGCCTTAAAAGAAACTCTTGTTTGCTTTCCTGCCAAACAATGATCACACATTTTCAAAGGTGCATTCTTTATACCAGGAAGATGATTTTTCTTGGCTAGAATCATCAAACCCTTCTCACTAATGTGACTGAGTCTCTTATGCCAAAGCTCAACACTCTCTTCATTGTCTACTGTATTTATATTGCAATCAGTTATCTTGGCCTGCATCAAATACAGTGATGAACACTTCTCTCTCTTAGCTACCACCATAGAGCCTTTAGTAAGCTTCCATTTACCATCATAGAAGGTATTGCAAAAACCTTCATCATCAAGCTTACCTGTGGAGATTAAATTCATGCGAATATCAGGGATATGTTTCACATTCTTCAAAATCAGCATAGAACCATTCTTGGTCTCCAAGTGCACATCTCCAATGCCAACTGCTTTTGCTGATCCATCATTACCCATCCTAAGACTACCGAAATCACCAGATGTGTAGGATGCAAAGAAATCCCTCCTTGATGTAGCATGAATTGAGGCGCCACTGTCAATCACCCAACTGCTCTGTTGTGTAGCAAGATTTATAACATCACCCTCAAATAAAATAAGGAACTCTTCAGTGGCTGCAGCAACTCTGTCTGCGTCATTACCATCATCATTCTTCTTTTCCTTACCTTTATCATTTTTATTTTCCCTCTTCAGTTGTCGACAATATTTCTTTATATGCCCTTTCATACCACAATGAAAACACTCAACATTTGCAAACCGACCACTTTTGCTTTTGCTTCTGTCTCTACCCTTCGGACCTTTGCTCTTACCCCTCCCCCTTCTTTCAGTAAGAAGAACCTCTGATTGTGAAGAAGAACCCTGAGACTTTCTTCTCATCTCTTCGTTCAAAACACTGCTTTTTACTAAGTCCATACTTAGTACTTCATTTGGGGCTGAGTTCGATAAGGAAGTTCTAAATGTCTCCCACGAGTTCGGCAATGTACCAAGAAGCCATAATCCATGTATCTCTTCATCAAACTTGATATTCATTCTAGCTAGCTGATTAATGATGCCTTGGAATGTATTCAAGTGATCTGACATAGATGTTCCTTCTTGGTATTTTAAAGCCATCATTTGCTTGATTAGAAACAATTTACTATTACCAGTTTTCGGGGCATATAATGACTCAAGTTTATTCCACAAAGTCCGTGCATGATTTTCTTCACCAATATGATTCAGAATATTTTCTTCAACCCAAAGTCTAATGATGCCACATACTTTCCTATGACATATTTCCCATTCTGCATCAGTTTTATCTTCAGGCTTCTCAAGTGAAAAAACAGGAAGATACAAATCCTTCACATATAAAATATCTTCCATCTTTCTTTTCCAGACTTGATAATTTGAGCCATTCAGAGTAACCATCTTACCTGTACTAGTTTCCATGTTCAACACAAGGTACTTAACTAATCACAACCTCGCTCTGATACCACTTTGTTGGGATAAACACTGTATTATAGAAATCAATTATCCCCTCTTGTGTGAACCTAATAGGAAATTAGTCAAGTAGAAACAATAATAATAATAATAAAATCAAGCACAGAACACCAGCAATTTTTAACGTGGAAAAACCTCCCCAAGGCGAGGAGTAAAAAACCACGGACCGAAGTCAAAATCTCCACTATAATCAATAATGGGTTACAACCAGTTCTCCCTAGTACCAACTAGAGGCATACAATCATAGATATCTCAAGATAATAAATCTCGGCAACAAACGACACTATTCCAAGAGAATAAATAAGAAAGATCTCACCAAAAGTGGAATCCAACTACCCACTGCAAACTGACTGTAGGCAGCTCCAAAAGAAATCTCCACCGTTCAGATTGAAGACCCTCGTGCCAAGAACACGCTGTCATAATTTCAGCTCGATCGGACCACAAATCGACCTCCAAAAGTGCTGAAGACGAATCTGTACGGAAGACTTTTCTTTTCTGTTTTTCTCTCTCTCTCTGCCGTTTTTCAATTCCCAAATTCGTTTTTTATGACTGGCAGCATTTACTTAATAGTAAAACAAAAAAAAACCTAAGGCCCACACATGGGCCCATACTATGGGCTTCTCCACAATGTGAAAAATAACCCAACAGTTTCACGAATAGCAACCCCCTTGTTCCAATGTCCTTTGGTTTGGTGACTCACTCTCCAAATGATATTAGATCCGAACACCCACAGCCAAACAACTTCATATCTATGAGGCTCGAACGCTTTCGATCAACAAGGGTTCGAGCCATTTTAGAAAGTTTCAGTTTGTATTGATCTTTTTCTTTTTCGAACTTTGTTAAGTGCTGTATTTTAGGTTTTAATTTTTGAAAATCTTGATGTGTGTGGTTCTAACTTATTACTTCAAGTTTAAGGTTGGCATAGAGCGGAGAACGTGTTGAGTAACCCTCATGTTTACGACAAATTATTCAACGAGGCCGCCACAATGTGGCTGCCTCATAATGATCGTTGGATGTGAATTCAATAATTTTCATGTTCCTTAATAACCATTGGATATAAAATCGAAATACTTCTCTCTCCACATCCAACGGTGAAAAACTACCAGCCACATTGTGGCGGCCTCACCGAATAATTTCTTCATGTTTACTGTTCACATAAGTTGTTAACCTTCAAGAATGCATGGTGTCGTCACGTGCTTGCGACGCGGAGCGGGCGACATCCTAAAAAAAATGGGGATTTTGAAAGGAGTCACCACCAATCTTTTTCATGGTTTGATTGGACACCAAAATAGAGTAAAACAACTTTAATAATAATAATAATAATAATAATAATAATAAAAAGTATGCGAAAACCAGATTTGGGCTCGGGAGTTGTTTGTGTATGGGGAAGGTGTTAGCACCCCACAACACCCGTTTAAAAACGGTGGCCAAATTTAATCTTGAATTGTAAAAGAATTTAGAAGAAAAGCTTAATTAGGAAATTTTTTTTTTTAAAACAATGTCTTATTTTACCTCTCATTCCTCCAATATTTGAAGTCATGATTCCATAAAATAAGTGGATAAATATCCATCAATTTGACTATATTAGAAATATTCCCAAAAAAACTTAGGAAAAATCTTCACCTCAAGAATATGAGAAAAGTTACAATTTTCTCAATTCCGTCATAGAATAGCCTTTTATAAAAGAAAGTTTTTTTTTTAAAAAAAAATGTTTTAATTAAATTCATTTTTTCTTGGGATCAAAATCTCGGACTCCCAAAGATAATGATCCCTCACCTCAAGAATTCTAGAAAATCGGACTCCCAAATATTTCTAGATTCCGTCGTATGAATTTTTAGGAAAAAGGCTTTGAAAACAAAAAAAAACCACTTTTTTTTTAAAGATATTACCAAAGGGGCTTAGAAATAACATTTTAGTTATAAATCTTTTACAAACTTTAAAAAAAAAAGGCACTTTAAAAGATAAAGAAAAAAAAGAAATTTTTTTTTTTGAAAACATTAAGGACGATCAAGGCAATCAAGAAATGAAGCATAATATACAAATACAATTTGAAGAAAAAATAAGCTCACAAAATAAATTAAATAATTCATAGCAAGTAAACAAGCAAACACAATGTACAAGCATGTTAAAAATTTAAGAAAAAAAACATATTGGAATCGACCTTGGACTTCCAAAGAATCGAATCCTCACCTCGGAAAAACTAGAAAATCGGACTCCCAAATATTTCTAGATTCCGTCGTCGGATTGTTTTTTATAAACAGTATGGATTAAAAGATTAAAATTATGTACTAATTAACATGCATATGTCAATTCCACAACAATAACAAATAAGAAACATACTTACATTTGAATTACACAAGAAATAGCATTTTAAAAAAAAGTGTTAATAAAAAAAAACAACATTTGCAGTGTATGCAACATTTTTTTTAAAAAAAAGAAAATAATAATGATAATAAGTACACCTATACACAACTAAAACAAATATTACTAATAATAAAAAAAATAATATAAAAAGAACGAAAATAAGTAACTAAAAAAAAAAAAAAAGGTTTCAAACACATGGGCGGCAAAACAGCCACCCATGAAAGTAAAACAAATATATATATATATTATATAATAATAATAATAATAATATAATATATTTTTTTAAGAAGAAACTTCAGTACATATATATAATATATAATAATAATTTTATTATTTTTTTTTATAATATATATATATATATATATATATATATATATATATATATATATATATATATACATATTTGTTTTTTTTTAAAAATGCGTAAGTGCACACTGCTCAATGCACTGACACGACTAAAAAAAAATTAAAAAGTTGTCCTCTCCTCGTAAACGTGTGTATATATATATATATAATAATAATAATAACAATCAAATCAAGTGTAATAATAATAATAATAATAATAATAATAATAAAATAAAGGTTCTGTCACACGTACATAAATATGCATATAAATAAATAAACTAATAATAATAATAGTAATAATAATAATAAGATAAAACTAACACTCTCTCTCCCTTTTCTTTTTTGAAACTAAACCACTTTTCCTACTCCCTTCACCCACTTCATCTTCTTTTCCTCTCTGTTTTCAACTTCCCTTTTTTTCTTCTCCTTTCTCCTAAGCTCTTCATCTTCTTCTCCTCTCTGTTTTCAACTTCTCCTTTTTTTTTTTCTCCAACCTATCTCATTCTTTTTCTTCAAAGGCAAAACAAGAACATAAAGTTTTTTTTTACAACAGAAACGAAGATTCGTTCATCTATAAGGTATGCACAACTCTCTTTTTTTTTTTTTTTTGTAACATTTTATTTTTTGTAGTAAATAAACTCATAGGAGAAAGAAAAGTCATAGATAGATAAGCAAGATTTAGAGCAAGAACGAAGATCAAAAGTATATGCATAAAGATAAAAAAAAGAAAAAAGAAAAAAGGAAAAATCACATGGTAAAAAAACGCAAAAAGAGATGTAAGCAAAAATAAAGGGAACTCATAAAAACTCTTACTCAACTACTGTTTTTCAGGGGCATTTAGAGATAGAGATGAAGATTTAGGGGGTGGGAGTCGAGAACACATAACCAGCTCGTTGTTTGAGGTGCGGATCCTTGGGTCGGTGCCCTACCAAGTGCAACCCCCCAACTAAGCCATGTTTATTTCGTTGTGTTCTAAAATTTTTTCATTCTTTCCTAAAGGACTTTTGGCTAGCTTCTAGAACAAGGACTTACTTTGGAACTTGCTTCTTTCTCTGTAATGGGGTTGTAGTTGAGAAATGAAAATGGATGTTTGTAGGTGTTCTACTTTTTTTTTAGATTTGATGAGAATGCCTTTCCTAGGGTTGAGAAGCAAGGGTTTATAAAACCCTATCCCCTTCTTCTTTTGAGCAAGAAAATAGGCCACATTTGTTCAAAATGAGCCCTTATACCAAAAGGGAAAGAATTTGAATTAAACCTACATTTGACCAAATAAACATAATTTACACAACTAAAACCAATACACACTAATTAATTGATAATTAACACATGTGAGCCGGAAAAAATACGTGGCTACAGCATGCCCCCCTTTGTACATCCTTATATGATTATAAGTTGGACAAAGGTGTGGACATTATTTTGTTCGGCTGAAGCATAAACTCAAAGCTACCTGGCCAGGGATAAACAAACGCCACATGACAAAGTAAAACACACTGAGGGCCAGGGATAAACAAGCGCCACTGCAGCAAAAGAGTGTCAGGGGCCAGGGATAAACAAGCGTCGCATGACAAAGTAAAACACGCTGAGGGCCAGGGATAAACAAGCGCCACTGCAGCAAAAGAGTGTCAGGGGCCAGGGATAAACAAGTGTCGCATGACAAAGTAAAACACGCTGAGAGCCAGGGATAAACAAGCGCCACTACAGCAAAATAGTGTCAAGGGCCAGGGATAAACAAGCGCCGCATGACAAAGTAAAACACGCTGAGGGCCAGGAATAAACAAGCGCCATTGCAGCAAAAGAGTGTGAAGGGCCAGGGATAAACAAGCGCCGCATGACAAAGTAAAACACGCTGAGGGCCAGGGATAAACAAGCGCCAATGTAGCAAAAGAGTGTCAAGGGCCAGGGATAAACAAGCGCCGCATGACAAATACAACAAAAATGAGAACAATGACACACCTTGCTTATGCAGGTATGTATGCATGCACATTTTTAACATATTCAACTCCATTATTTTACCCTTCTTTTATTTTGCTTGAAATGTTAAAGATTATAAAATAGCTCACAAGGTAAGTATTATAATACTTTGTTCAACAAAACCCACAAGTTCATTAGATAGGCCCACATGTTCATTGGACGGGAAAAACTCATGGATACAACTTTGAGGCCAACAAAAGCCTTCCACCGGCTTTACAAAACCAACCCAAAGAAAAAGTAGCCAACTAAAAGTTACTCCTCTTATGCGTAATACTTCTTAACAAAGTCTGCATTTAGTGGATTAGGTAGATCACTGCCATCCATGTTAGTCAACACCACAGCTCCACCAGAGAATGCCTTTTTCACCACATACGGCCCTTCGTAGTTGGGTGTCCACTTTCCCCTGTAGTCTTTTTGAAACGGCAAGATTCTCTTTAAAACCAAATCCCCCTTCTGAAAGCAGCGTTGCTTTACTTTCTTGTTGTAAGCTCGAGTCAACTTTCTCTGATACAACTGTCCCCTACACAATGCAGTCATTCTTCTTTCTTCAATGAGGTTTAATTGCTCGTACCTTGCTTGAGTCCATTCTGCTTTTCTAATCACTCTGAGAGATGGGACTTCGACTTCAAAAGGCAAAACTGCCTCCGTGCCGTACACTAAGGAAAATGGAGTTGCCTCAGTTGATGTGCGAACGGAGGTTCGATAACCGTGTAGAGCAAAAGGTAACATTTCATGCCAATCTTTATACGTGACTGTCATTTTCTCAACAATTCTCTTGATATTCTTGTTTGCCGCTTCCGCCGCACCATTCATTTTAGGTCGGTAAGGGGTAGAATTTGAGTGCCTAATTTTGAAATGAGTACACAACTCATCCATCAATTTGTTATTCAAGTTTTTTGCATTATCAGTAATGATCCGTTCAGGCAAGCCATAACGACATATGATGTCCCTCTTTATAAACTTGAGCACGACTTGCTTAGTGACACTCCTATATGAGGTAGCTTCTACCCATTTTGTAAAATAGTCTATGGCTACCAAAATGAAACGGTGACCATTTGATGCTTTTGGTTCAATTGGTCCTATCACATCCATACCCCACATAGAGAAAGGCCATGGGGCTGTCAGTACATGAAGAGATGAGGCTGGAGTATGAACTTTGTCTGCATATATCTGGCATTTATGACATTTTCTTGCATACTTGATGCAATCTAATTCCATGGTCAGCCAATAATAACCAGCACGTAAGACTTACCTTGCCATCATGTGCCTATTTGCATGGGTCCCACAAACTCCTTCGTGTACTTCTTCCACTATCTTTTTAGCCTCCACTTCATCAACACACCTTAGGAGAGTCATGTCATGATTTCTCTTATATAACACTTCACTATTCAAGAAGAAACTCATGGCTAACTTTCTGATGGTGCGTTTATTATTTTCGGATGCCCCTAGTGGGTACTCTCGACATGTAATGTAGCGTTTAATATCATGGTACCAAGGTTTTCCATATGGTTCTTCTTCAACGTTTAAACAATAGGCCAGTGTCTCTCACTTTTCAAACCTTAAAGGTTGAATCTCTTCCGTGCAGGTTGCTAACGCATCTGCAACTTGATTACTTTCTCGTGGGACATGTTCAAATGTAATTGACTCAAAGGACTTAGCTAACTCTCGAATGTACTTATTATAGGGGATCAACTTAGGGTCTCTCGTTTCCCATTCTCTATTCAATTAGTGTATTACCAAAAGAGAATCCCCAAAAACTTGTAATTTCTTTATCTTCATGTCATAGGCCATCTGAACCCCCATACTGCATGCCTCGTACTCAGCTACGTTATTCGTACAACCAAAGCATAACTTGGCAGTTAATGGATACGACTTCCCCTTGGGAGATATTAGCACGGCTCCAATACCATGTCCCACATCGTTTGTGGCTCCATCAAACCACATTTTCCACGTTTCTAAATCATGCGACACATCTGTCTTTAATACGGTCATGATGTCCTCGTCTGGCAACTCGAATTTCATAGGCTCATAATCTTCTAAAGGAAACTCAGCTAAACAATCAGCAATTGCACTTCCTTTTATGGCCTTTCCGGTAACATAAACAATATCATACTCAGATAACAGAACTTGCCACTTAGCTACTCTCCCGGACAAAGATGGTTTCTCAAAAATGTACTTTATGGGATCAATCTTTGAGATAAGCCACGTTGTGTAGTACAACATATACTGCCTCAATCTTTGAGCAGTCCAAGCTAAGGCACAGCAAGTTTTTTCTAATAACGAGTAATTCGACTCGCAACTCGTGAACTTCTTGCTCAAATAATAAACGACTTGTTCTTTTCTTCCTGAAAAATCATGATGCCCGAGCACACATCCCATTGATCCCTCGTTTACTGTTAAATAGAGGATTAAAGGGCGCCCTGGTGTTGGTGGCACCAATACCGGGGGGCTTTGCAAATATTTTTTGATTTTATCAAAAGCTCTTTGACAATTTTCATTCCAACGACATATCTCGCTTTTGCGTAACAGCTTTAGTATTGGCTCGCAAGTTTGAGTTAGGTGCGAAATGAATCGTGCAATATAATTCAACCTCCCTAAGAAACTTCTCACCTCCTTTTGAGTTTTTGGTGGTTTTAAATCCACTATCACCTTTATCTTGTCGGGATCTACCTTGATTCCTTCTTGACTGACAACAAACCCCAATAGTTTTCAAGAGGATACCCCAAATATGCACTTTGTTGGATTCAGCTTTAACTGGAATTTCCTTAACCGCTCGAAAAGCTTACGAAGAGTGACGACATGCTTTTCTTCCGGTTTAGACTTGGCGATCATGTCATCAACATATACCTCAATTTCCTTGTGCATAAGATCATGGAATAATGTAACCATGGCCCTCTGATAGGTTGCCCCGGCGTTTTTTAAGCCGAATGGCATGACTTTATAGCAAAACGTCCCCCATAAAGTGATGAAAGTCGTCTTTTCTTGATCTTCAGGGGCCATTTTAATTTGGTTGTATCCTGAAAATCCATCCATAAACGAGAAAGTAGAATATCCCATTGTATTATCCACTAGAACATCGATGTGAGGAAGTGAAAAATTATCTTTGGGACTTGCGCGATTGAGATCCCTATAATCCACACACATTCTCACCTTCCCGTCCTTCTTTGGAACTGGGACAATATTAGCAACCCACTCAGGGTACTTAGCTACAGCTAAGAAACCCGCGTCAAATTGCTTTTTGACCTCTTCCTTAACTTTGATCAACATTTCAGGCTTCATTTTTCGAAGTTTTTGCCTTATGGGCTTACATTCAGCTTTCAGCGATAACCGATGCGTTACAATTTCTATATTCAATCCAGGAATATCTTGGTAGGATCATGCAAATATGTCTTTATATTCACGCAACAGAGCTACAAGATTCGAACGATCTTGCTCTGTGGCCAAGGTGCCGATTCGTATTTCTTTTACTTCTTCTAATGACCCCAAATTTATTACTTCTAACGGCTCCTAGTACGACACAATTTCTTTCTCTTCTTACTTCATCAATCTTAATAATTCTTGTGGCACAACGCCTTCATCCTCCATGCTCAAGTCAACGTTATAAACTGGAACTTCAAAACTGACTTTTTCATCTTCATCGCCCCCATCAACGATCCTGATTTGTATTGGTGATAGATGGAGGATGACAAAGAGAAATGAAAGATAATCAAGAATAATAACACACTTGGAAGAAAAGAATAGATCAAACGAATGGATTAGACAAAAGTCGACAATCCCCTTTTCATTTCTCAACAAATAAAAGTACAAAATCTTGAGACAACGAGATTGCATAAATAAAAAAGGCCACTATTACAAAGATAAATCCATGGCCTTAGGCACAGCCATGGGTGGGTTATTACTTTGGAGTCTCCCTAGTGATATTTGGCATTTATTTGACTTCCCAATTGTTCAACTCAAAACCTGGAGGACAAAAGTAAACTAGTTGTCGTGGCACGGCTGTGCTTTCAGAGATGACAGAGATCGAGGCGTCGGAGGCTCTATTGCATAGCTGGTTGTCTTTGTGTAGCACCTCTCCCACCTTGAAAGTTTTAGATATATGTGGTATACACATCCTTCCTTGTTCGACTTCTCGACCCTCGAGACGTGCGCTTCTCACTTCTTTCTTTTCGGCTCTGACTCTCTTCCACCCAGAAGCTGTTGGCTTGTATCCCAATTCGAATCTCTCCTTGCTTTCAGGAAGGCAAATCACCTTTGGGTTTCCTTGATTATTTCGTCCCAATCCTCCATGCATTTGAAAGCCACTTTTTAGCATTACCTTTGCAACCATCAAAGCTGTCTTAGCTGGATAGCGATCTATATCCCAACCTTCAGTAGGGAAGGTAGTGGCGTTGGCAACCTCAAAGGATCTATACGAGCACTCAAAAGCTTCTTCAGCTGCTTCTACGTATGGAAACGATGCTGTTTTCGTTACAAACATATCCTCTTCTCCGAAAACAATGGTTTGGCTGCTTTCCACAACAAACTTCACTCTTTGATGAAGTGAGGATGGAACAGCCCCCGTCGAATGAATCCAAGGACGCCCAAGCAAACAACTGTATGAAAAGTTCACATCCGTCACCTGAAATGTTACATTGAAGGAAGAGGGCCCAATCCGAAGAGGAATTTCTATGTCTCCAATTACTTCCCTTCGGGCACCATCAAAGGCCCTAACAACCATAGTACTTGGCTTTAAATAAGAGGAGTCCACAGGGAGCTTCATTAAGGTAGACTTCGACATTATGTTTAAAGAGGACCCATTGTCAACCAGAACTCTGGCCACAAGGTGATCCTTGCACCTCACTGAAATGTGTAACGCCTTAGTGTGCTCAGTACCCTCAGAAGGGATCTCATCATCTGTGAAAGAGATACAATTCGTAGCTGTTATATTTCCCACAATTTCACTAAGTGCATTCACCGAAATGTCAGGGCCTACGTGAGCTTGATTCAAGATATCAAGCAAAACTTTGCGATGTGGCTCAGAATGCAGAAAAAGTGATAAAATTGATATACGAGCCAGGGTGCGATGCAGCTGCTCTATCACTTTATACTCACTTTGCTTGATTAACTTCAAAAATTCTCGCGCTTCGTCTTCTGATACTGGTTCCTGACTCGTCTTTTTTCCTACTATGGTCATTTTCTCAACAAAAACTTTGTCCAGATCATTTAAATCATCTTCATTTATTACTTCTACAGCTTTGCCTTTACGCTGTCTAATCTCTTCTTCTTTCAAAACTCCTTTCAAATTGTCAGGCGTGTAACATCTGCCACTACGAGTCATCCCTCCAATTGTTGAGATGTCAGATGTAGAGGTACCACTATCTGTGATGAACTGACATTCGTACTTCCAAGGCACAGGTCGATTATCCTTATAAGCAAAGGGACCGGGTACTTCTACAATCATTGGTTTGGGTACCTGAATACGAGGAGTGGTAGTCGATTTATCCTCTAGTGAATGATTAATGGCTTTGGTAGAGATGACGTCTCTCTTGGAGTCTTTTCAGAAGAAGACACATGAGTAATCATGTCAATATCCGTCTCTTGCATAGTCTGACTCACAATCAATAGCTTTGAATCCATTAGCTTTTGCACTTGTTGCTTAAAATCATCACATTCTTCTATGGAATGTCCGACCATTCCTTTATGGAAAAGGCATCTCTCTTCGTTACCACAGCCTGATTCATCCATGCTACTACTCTCAAGTCCTACTGAAAGATACCAAACATTGTGGAGAACCTGAAGAGTGTCCTCATAGGCGTACTCAAATCTTGAACTTTATCTTTGTAGCCTTTTTCAGGTACTTCAATGGCATTCACTGTAGGATTTCCATGGTTTGGGAGAGGATTTTGGTTACATCAGGCTCTTCCCCTACTTTCTTAAACTTCAACCATCCTGCTTTAACCAAGCTTTGCACCTTAGCCTTCAATGGATAACAATTCTCCGTGGAGTGTCCAATTGCCCCGGCGTGATATTCACATCGTGCGTTTGGATCATACCACTTAGGATACGAGGGTTGCAATGGTTCTTGAGGCACAATGGCAACTTGATGATTTTTTAGCAATTGAGGCAAAAGTTCAATGTATGTCATGGGAATGGGGTCAAAACGTGTTTGCTTCCAACTACTACTAGCACCTCGCTGATTTGACTGATTTTGACCTCCATGCTGAGGACTATGGTTATAACTTGCTGGTCTTAGAGTTGGTGACAACATATGGGTCGCAACTCTTTGTCCTGAGCTCACCTCATGGACTTCTCCCTATTTTTTCTTTGGAGTAAATACCTTTCTTGCACTTGCCTCAGATGCTGCATCTGTAATTCTCCCGTTCTTAACTCCATACTCTATCCTTTCACCAATTGTTATGATATCAGAAAAATTTGTTGAAGCACTCTCGATCATCCTGTCATAATATGGCGCTCGCAAAGTATTGATAAACATGGCTGACAATTCTCTGTCAGTTAAAGGGGGTTGTACCTGAGCAGCCATTTCTCTCCACCTTTGTGCGTATTCCTTAAAGGTCTCAGCACCCTTCTTCTCCATACGCTGAAGATCTAGACGATCAGGTGCCATGTCGATATTGTTCTTGTACTGCTTTAAGAATGCATCTGCCAAATCCTTCCACTTGTGCACTTGGGAGCTATCCAAATTCATATACCAACGAGATGCTGGGCCAGTCAGGATGTCTTGAAAACAGTGAATCAACAACTTTTCATCATGGGCATAGGCTGACATTTTTCTACAGTACATGACAAGATGACTCATCGGGCATGCAGTCCCATTATACTTCTCGAACTCTGGAGTCTTAAATTTGGGGGGAATAACAACATCTGAAATCAAACACAGTTGTGTTGCATCAATATCCCCATAGACGTCAGCACCTTCAATCGCACGTAATCTTTCCTCGAGGAACTCTAACATTCCCTTTCCCACCAAATCTTCAGAAGCTTTCTTACTATTCTCCACACTTGGAACATATACTAGGTCGCTCACATGGTTCACTTGTTGTGGAACTCGTCCAGGATCTTGCATAGGGAATGAGGTAGGGTATGTCATCCCTGCCATGTGTGGGTTTGACACCCTTGGTGGCGTAAACCCTGGAGGATAAGATGGAGTGTCATCCAACCCTTGGTTTTGACCCATTTCGGCTTGTAATGACGTTCCTGCCATCGACTTCTCCTTTCTTGCCATAAGGATCTCTAAAATCTTCGCCATTTGCTCTTTTAGCTCTTCTACTTCTAGTCGAACTGCCTGTACTTGGTCGTTCACTTGGTCTTCCATGAACTTGGCTCTCATTCTCGTCCAATAAGAATGATGAGGAGGTGAACTTCGAGCTATTTTGTAAACTTTGAACCTTTGTTATTATAAAGGAAGGAAATAATGGTTTGATCAGTCAAAAAGAAGCCATAGTAGCAAAGTAAATCTTTGTTAATACTAATGTGAAGTGCATGAATGCATGGTAAAGTCAAAGATTCATTCCACAATCAAAGTCAACTATTACAAAAGCTTAAAGCGAGTTCACACTTTAGTACAGAATGAAACAACAAAACAAGACATTTTATGACCTAATGGTAACACCCAAAATGCCCGAGGTCTCGTCCTATCACCCCTAAGAATCTAATCAAGTCTTCACCGCCAGGTTGTGTGGGTACGATGCCTTGTCGGAGAGTACTGGCTCTTTCATCAAATCGATCCGCCCTTCTAGCCATCATCCTCAACTTTCCAGCCGTTTGTTCAACTTGTCCCTTTACGTCGTCGTAATGGCGTCTTAGATTCTTGTACTCATCTCTCCATATTGCAAAATCTGCCTTCATCACTTGATGCACTTCTTTTAGTCGCGTGTGGTCTTCCATTACCACTTCATTGGCATTTCGATATATTCCCAATTGGTGCTCAAAGTTTACAGTGGCATCCTGAAGAAGCACATTCCTACGCTCTGCCTCATTGAGTTGGCTCTTGCATTCATCTGTCAATTTCTGCAATGCTTCTTTTTCTTTTTGCAAAGACACAATAGTCTCTTGCAACGCGGTGGCTTGTTCATTTAGTGTACCTTGGAAGTCCCTTATGACCTTATTAAGCCTTCGTACTTCTTGATTTAGATCTTTGATGTGGGCTTTTTGAGCCTCTGCTTCACCCTGCAGGACTTCAATTTCTCTCCACAAGCTTCTATTTCTTTTTCTTAATTGGACAACCTCTGTGTTTAAAGAGCTATTTTCCCTTTCTAATTCTGCTTGCTGGTGTAGACGTTGTTGAACTTCTTCTAATTGTCTCTTAGCACTGGTAGTTTGTCCAATCCATAGCATAACCTCCTTCCTCAATTCTTCATTCTCTTTTATCAGCATAAGATTTCTCTCCTTTAACTGCTTCAATTCTCCTTCCCAATTGATTTGGTCCACCTTCAGGGCATCTTCTAAGTTGATTGATTTTGGTGAAATGAGAATTTTAATCCCAATTCTAGTTGCTCTCCAATTTTCGTATTGTACTATGGTGCCTTCACAATGTTGCGTATTTTTCAATCTCCTCATTGCTTTCCAACTGTCAACTGCTTGAGTGCACCTAACGCCTGCAATGTCTGAGTCATGTGAGAATTCCCAATCTTCTAACCCAAGGATTATTGGTGCAAATTGCTTCAACCACACTTGTCGCAATACCAATAGAGGCGAATAAGCAATACCTCCCCAAGGTCCCAGTAGTGGAACAAAAGACAACTGCCCACAGCGATACGTCATAGGGCTTGAAGGTAACCAAGATGCCCTCCAGACTACTTCTTCCAATGTTAGGTGGCTTAGAAAGATGTTCCATGCTTCGATAGGAGGAAAAGTCGGGTTCCAACGTGCAGCAATGAAGTCTCTAACTGTGTTCCTTGCAGTGTTCCATGGATTGCTAAATCTAATCGGTGGATATTTAAACTCGCTTGGATATTTCAAGTGACTTGAAATCCATATAAAAAGCATGGGTGCACAGCTAAAAAACTTCCCACTGCCTCGTAGTCTGCAGTAATTCAAGGATCTAAAAGTTTCTGCAAGAATTGGAATTATAGGATTTATTCCACATTCAATTCCAACGAAAATCTTAATAACTTGTTCTTCCACGTACCCTTTAATTCTTGGAAAAATAACCATGTCGTAGATACACGTGGCTAAAAGAGATAAACCTTTATTATCCGGCAAACAAGTGCGTGTGAGGCCGACCAGATAGTCGATGGGGATACAATTTCTCCCCTCCTTAATCTTCATTTGCTTCTTTACATCTGATGCATGAATATTGCCCAAAAACTTGGATAATGACCTCTGTAAAGACGACCTTCGATCATAAGTAAAGACTTTACTTCCTCCATTAGTCGGTATACAGATTAGAGCCCTATACTCCTCAATCGTGGGAGTCAAGTCACACGCGCTAAAAGTGAAGCATTTAAGCACGGGATCCCAAAAATGGACTAAGGCTTGTAAAGCATTCAAGTTAACATATGCATACATGAGATCTGCGATGTTCCCATATATTCCTGTAAAGCTAACTCTGTTTTCTATGCTCAAACTCTCCCATAAACCTTTCAAATCTTCCAGGTTGTTATGAACAAAGTCTAGCTAACATTTTTGAGGAAGTGAGACTTCTACAACTCTTGGCCAAACTGTTCCCGATACTTGCTGTAATTGCTCCGACCCTCGGGATACGACTTCCCATAGGTCTTCCTCAGGGGTAGATTTGGAAAATACCTTGGGCAAGTTGGTGTCTACCATCCTATGACTTTACATGAGAAGAAAAAGAAGTGAGTCTAAAGGCTGACTTAGATGGAAAAAAAAATGCTTAATGCAACAAATAAAGCAATGACGTAAAAACTCTAAACTAGTGAGGCTAAATCTAGGGTCCTAAACGACACAAGTCCTCAAATTGATCATTGCTTTGACGGCTTCATGATCAAAATTGAGTGAGAATTTTTCGTGTGCCTGCACGGAAGTATAAACTCCTCGAAGGTCGGCACTACTCCATTCTCGATTCTAGTCCTATTGGAAATAGCCCGGGTAGGGGGCTCGTGATAGTGTGTGAGATAACGTAATAAAGCTAATTGATCAAAATAAAAGATGAACAGTAAAAGGCTTCAAGCAGTTAAGTTAGTTCTAAGATCCTATACGATAAAGGTTCCCAAAATGGTCTCAAAATCGTACACGATCAAGTGACCAAATTGAGTGAGGATTTTTCGTGTGCCTACACTGAAGCATAAGCTTCTCGAAGGTCGACACTACTCCGTCCTCGAATCTCATCCTATTAGGAAAAAGCCCGGATAGGAGGCTTGTGAAGATGTGTGAAGCAAACAATATAATAACTCAAGCAAATCATACAACAAGAACAATAAACAGAACAAATAAAATAAAATAAAATAAAATAACAAACAAATCAAGAAACACAAATGGCCAAACACTCGAGATGGAACCTCAACTTCCCCAGTGGAGTCGCCAAGCTGTCGCCACGTGCTTGCGACGCGAAGCGGCCGACATCCTAAAAAAAATGGGGATTTTAAAAGGAGTCGCCACCAATCTTTTTCATGGTGTGATTGGACACCAAAATAGAGTAAAACAACTTTAATAATAATAATAATAATAAAGTATGCGAAAACCAGATTTGGGCTCGGGGGTTGTTTGTGTATGGGGAAGGTGTTAGCACCCCACAACACCCGTTTAAAAACGGTGGCCAAATTTAATCTTGAATTGTAAAAGAATTTAGAATAAAAGCTTAATTAGGAAAAAAAAAAGATTTTTAAAACCATGTCTTATTTTACCTCTCATTCCTCCAATATTTGAAGTCATGATTCCATAAAATAAGTGGATAAATATCCATCAATTTGACTATATTAGAAATATTCTCAAAAAAACTTAGGAAAAATCTTCACCTCAAGAATATGAGAAAATTTACAATTTTCTCAATTCCGTCATAGAATAGTCTTTTATAAAAGAAAGTTTTTTTTTTTAAAAAAAATGTTTTAATTAAATTCATTTTTTCTTGGGATCAAAATCTCAGACTCCCAAAGATAATGATCTCTCACCTCAAGAATTCTAGAAAATCGGACTCCCAAATACTTCTAGATTCCATCGTAGGAATTTTTAGGAAAAAGGCTTTGAAAACAAAAAAAAAAAACCACTTTTTTTTTAAAGATATTACCAAAGGGGCTTAGAAACAACATTTTAGTTATAAATCTTTTACAAACTTTTTAAAAAAAAACACTTTAAAAGATAAAGAAAAAAAAGAAAAAAAAATTGAAAACATTAAGGACAATCAAGGCAATCAAGAAATGAAGCATAATATACAAATACAATTTGAAGAAAAAATAAGCTCACAAAATAAATTAAATAATTCATAGCAAGTAAACAAGCAAACACAATGTACAAGCATGTTAAAAATTTAAGAAAAAAAACATATTGGAATCGACCTTGGACTTCCAAAGAATCGAATCCTCATCTCGGAAAAACTAGAAAATCGGACTCCCAAATATTTCTAGATTCCGTCGTCGGATTGTTTTTTATAAACAGTATGGATTAAAAGATTAAAATTATGTACTAATTAACATGCATATGTCAATTCCACAACAATAACAAATAAGAAACATACTTACATTTGAATTACACAAGAAATAACATTTTAAAAAAAAGTGTTAATAAAAAAAAAAAAAACAACATTTGCAGTGTATGCAACATTTTTTTTAAAAAAAGAAAATAATAATGATAATAAGTACACCTATACACAACTAAAAAAAATATTACTAATAATAAAAAAATAATATAAAAAGAACGAAAATAAGTAACTAAAAAAAAAGGTTTCAAACACATGGGGGGCAAAACAGCCGCCCATGAAAGTAAAACAAATATATATATATTATATAATAATAATAATAATAATATAATATAATTTTTTTAAGAAGAAACTTCAGTACATATATATAATATATAATAATATTATTATTATTATTTTTATAATAATAGTAATATTATAATATATATATATATATATATATATATATATATACATATTTGTTTTTTTAAAAAAATGCGTCAGTGCACACTGCTCAATGCACTGACGCGACTAAAAAAAACAATTAAAAAGTTGTCCTCTCCTGGTAAACGTGTGTATATAATAATAATAATAATAATAATAATAATAATAATAATAATAAAATAAAGATTCTATCATACGTACATAAATATGCATATAAATAAATAAACTAATAATAATAATAGTAATAATAATAATAAGATAAAACTAACACTCTTTCTCCCTTTTCTTTTTTGAAACTAAACCACTTTTCCTACTCCCTCCACCCACTTCATCTTCTTCTCCTCTCTGTTTTCAACTTCTCCTTTTTTTTTTTCTTCAACCTATCTCATTCTTTTTCTTCAAAGGAAAAACAAGAACATAAAGTTTTTTTTTACAACAGAAACGAAGATCCGTTCATCTATAAGGTACGCACAACTCTTTTTTTTTTTTTGTAACCTTTTATTTTTTGTAGTAAATAAACTCATAGGAGAAAGAAAAGTCATAGATAGATAAGCAAGATTTAGAGCAAGAACGAAGATCCAAAGTATATGCATAAAGATAAAAAAAGAAAAAGGGAAAAAGGAAAAATCACATGGTAAAAAAACGCAAAAAGAGATGTAAGCAAAAATAAAGGGAACTCATAAAAACCCTTACTCAACTACTGTTTTTCAGGGGCATTTCGAGATGGAAATGAAGATCTAGAACTCAAATAGCACTCTTACTCAACTACTGTTTTTCAGGGGCATTTAGAGATAGAGATGAAGATTTACGGGGTGGGAGTCGAGAACACATAACCAGCTCGTTGTTTGAGGTGCGGATCCTTGGGTCGGTGCCCTACCAAGTGCAACCCCCCAACTAAGCCATGTTTATTTCGCTGTGTTCTAAAATTTTTTCATTCTTTCCTAAAGGACTTTTGGCTAGCTTCTAGAACAAGGACTTACTTTGGAACTTGCTTCTTTCTCTGTAATGGGGTTGTAGTTGAGAAATGAAAATGGATGTTTGTAGGTGTTCTACTTTTTTTTGAGATTTGATGAGAATGCCTTTCCTAGGGTTGAGAAGCAAGCGTTTATAAAACCCTATCCCCTTCTTCTTTTGAGCAAGAAAATAGGCCACATTTGTTCAAAATGAGCCCTTATACCAAAAGGGAAAGAATTTGAATTAAACCTACATTTGACCAAATAAACATAATCTACACAACTAAAACCAATACACACTAATTAATTGATAATTAACACAAGTGAGCCGGACAAAATACCTGGCTACACATGGAGTTTTTATTTTTCAGTATATTTTATTTTCCTTCTATTTCAAATGTCATACCTTTTTTACCATTTCAATATTCTATTTTCTTTTGTTGCATTGCAGTTGATAACAAAATTTATAGGGTTTCTTTTTGTTTTTAAACTATGGGCCAACTTTGATTAGTATATGTATTGTTTGTTAAGTATTTAAACTTAGCTATTGCTAACAAATAGAGGACATGAATATCACTTGTATGTATACTCTTAGTCTATAGAACATGTACTTGTAAACTTGTAATGATTGGAAGCATTTTGACAATCAATTGTGAGACTCTCTCTTCTTATAAGTAAAGCATGAAGATAAATGTATATGTACTTGTCTTTTAATTTTAATTTTGTAAATAGATTGTACACTTGAGGTCTCATGGACACAAGATACCAATGTATCAGGTTAATAGATAGAATTGTTTATCTGTGCTTTAGGAACATCTATTGACAGTTGCTATCTATTTTAGTTTTTCTCGACTTAATTTTTCTATTTATATATGCTCCATCCTATTAGCTCCTTCCTAATTATATTTATTTTTTATCTTGATCTCATTCAGATGCAAATCTTACGTGAAGGTCAAAAAAAAAGCTACAAATATTGGAGGCTCCCAACATCCTGACTATAGTACTAAAACGATTCCAGGTTTTCCTTCAACTCATTGAGATTTATTATTTGCATAATTAGAAAAAAATTTCTAGGCTTTTCTCTCTTATCTCTTTATTTTTTGTTTATTGTAATGACCTTAAAAATTGGACAAGCTACAGCGGAAGCACAACTGAGTTACCCCGTTCATGTCCAAAATTTTTGGCAGCATGACGAGGTAACTACGAGAAAACCAGAATTTTACACGAACCTAGAAGGGAACATAAAACACTTCAATTATTTCAAGAAGACTCTTAGCACCCACCAAAACTACACAAAAGGGCTGAGTTCCACCAACAACAATTATGAATGCAAAGGACTTCTCAGAACCAGAGAAACAAAGAAGACATATCTACAACTTACAAAACAAAGTTTGCAATCATGCATACAAAAGAATATACAAGAATAAGGAACCTAGGGAGAAAGCTAGCAATGTCTCCATAGTTTTGTCAGGTCGTCGTCTCCATCACCCGCTTCGCTGTTGAGCAACAGCTGAAAAGATACAAACAAAGTAACATGGGTGAGTATAAATATACTCAGTAAGCAACCCACTTAAGGATCCAAAGTTTAAAAACATACTAAGAAGGGCACTACCCTAACTCACAGGCTCCTACTCAGTTTCAAACAATCACCTCAATTAGCTATGTGCCTACTCACCTTATCCTAGGTTCACTCCCCTATGGTATTTCCACGTGTTATACATGCAAGTCATGTAACTTAGGCTGGTCTAAAGCAGGGAAAGAAGGCAACACTCACGCTAATCACTCTAGGGGAATCGCCCCCTAAGCTAGCATCACTCAGTCAAGGCAAACAACCCTCATGCTAATCACAATGGGGGAACGACCCCCTAAGCTAGCATCACTCAGTGAAGGAAAACAACTCTCACGCTAATCACTCTTGGGGAATCACCCCCTAAGCTAGCATCACTCAGTGAAGGAAAATAACCCTCACGCTAATCACTCTGGGGGAATCGCCACCTAAGCTAGCATCACTCAGTGAAGGAAAACAACCCTCACACCAATCACTCTGGGGAAAAAGAAAAGGGTAGGTGGCACAAGTCTTGCGGGCTTATGTTCATTCACAATTCTTTTGAAAACCCTCAGGGTAACTTACTATGCCAAAACCACTCACCGTGTCCGAATCACACCCACTACCTTAACCGAAGTTCACAAGCACAAACAAAGATACAAATTCAACATCAAACACATTTATGTAGTCACGACTCAAGTATAGGTTCAAATGAATCTCACCAAAATCTCATTCATATTCAAACAAGGACACAAATCACCGACATTGACGTAGACTCGCTTCTCAACAACTCACGCAAAACATGCATCATATAAATTCTTTGCACACAAGACCTTAGCAGGCAATTCCAAATGGTTACTTACCTTCTCAGCGAACTCAAAATCGATTAGCTCCTCTTCTTAGAAAGATGTCAACTCCACCTACAAAAATAAGTCAACATGGCCAACAAGGCTTGGTTAAAAGCCTTTAATCCCCTAAAGCCCATGCCCCTAGTCGCTTTGCTAGTACCCATCTTTCTCCAACTTAACCAGTGAGCCTTCTTTTTTTCCCCCGAAAAGCCCCACCAGAACCTTGCACAAAGGCGATTAATTTCCTCACAAATAGAGTTAGGCAATTGAAAATAACTCATCGTATAAATTGGGATTGCTTGGACAATAGCTTTAATCAATATCTCTTTCCCCCGGCAGAGAAAAACCTTCCTTTCCAATTTTGTACAGCTTTCCACCAGACTCTATCCCAAATTTAGCGAAAGGATTTGTTCTTGTCTTTCCCAACCGTGCAAGGCATCCCTAGATAAATCCCCAGGGACTCAGTTAAGCTCACTCCCAAAACTCTACTAATCTTTCTATCATGTGAACCCTTTAATTATATGTAATCTAATAATAATCTTCTTTATTTTATATTTTGTATTTCAAAATTGTGATATTTTAATTTGTTAGCACTAACTTAGGTAAGTCAATTTAAAAATTAATGAAATATTTTCTATTTCTAGGGCAATAACGGAAATGTGAATCAAACATTCTATATATTCAATGAATTTCATTCTTAAAAAGTCAATAAATCTCTAGAAATTAATGCAATGTCATCATTTACTAATTGAAAAGGAAAACTATATTGCATAACACAAATTTAGATAGATGATTAATTTTCATAAAACCATACCATTTCTATATAATTTCTTACCCTGCACTAAGTGTATATATTTATTCACGTCCAACATCAATAGTAGTAACAAAGATAGATAAACAAGCTTTGGCTAAGAAAATGAGGCATGTTTTTATTTTGTTGGTGGCCACGGTGGCTTTGGTCGGGGCTTAGGTACCAATTACAAGGCGGTACATTCATGTGGTTAACGGCTAAGCAACGACGTCACTTTGTTTGTGCACTGCCACGGCAGAAAGGCTGATTTGGGGTCTCAACATTTGGCTCATGGAGCTGATTTCCAATGGAACTTTACGATGAATTTTTTTGAAACAAATTTCTTTTGGTGCAGCTTGGCAAAGCCACGGGCTGCTATCAGTTTTGAAACCTTTTGGCTTGAGTTGAAGAAATCATGGCTCCATCATAGGTGCACCAATGGATGGGAAGGAACTTGTTTCTGGACGGCAAAAGATGATGGAATTTACTTGAGAAACATTGCTGATAATGTTGATGAATTGATTCACGTGTGGAAGCCCACTAGTGGATGAATAAGCTTTGTTAATTCATTTTGTTGTTGGGTTATCGATAAACAACAGATGAAAAATTAATTTTAACATGCATGTCCTAGTTGTTTCTTTCAAAAACTGTTAAAAGGTTTTATTTGGTCTTGTTTTCATTTTTTATAATTCATTTTGGTTTTTGTGTTTCTTTGTATTCAAGTCTAAGAAAGAAAGTGAAATGATGTGTTGTGGTAATATTTATTGGTTCTTGCTTGTTTTTTTTTTAATGGAAATGTATTTGATAGCTAGTTTTAGTTTTTTTGGTTCTCAAAAAGTTTAAATTAAGAAAAAAAAGTGAAAGGTCTACATCAATAATAAATTTTCAAAATTGTAACATAATTTTTAAATTAAAACTAGGAAACATTAAAAAAAAAAAAAAAAACAAAGATTTTTCAAACAAAGTTTAAAGAACGTTTCTTAAAGCGAACCAGAACATAGTTAAACTAGTTAAGATATATACGTTCAACTAAAGGTCAAAGGTTTAAATCTCAACTCCCATATATTGTGGAACTAAAAGAAACGTCTCTTAGAGATGAAACAAGAAAATAGAAAATAGGTATTAAATGCACGTTTCTAAAAAATTAGAAATAGTAAACCTGAATTATTGAAATATTACAAATTGATCCATAGGAAATTACACATATGACCTCTAATTTGTCAAACTGTTTAATCCCTAAAAGGATCGAGAAGTAAAATCCATATTCCTGCTTATATTTTTTCATGCAAAAAAGTACTATATTTATGTTTCACTTTAATGAAAATGTTAAATATTCATACAAAGCTATAATATATTAACTACCAAATTTTAACCGATCACAATTACAAGAAGACTTTTAGAATAGGTTAAAAGTCTTCATGTAATTGGTTTAAAAAGATTTAAAAAAAAACAATTAAATGAAGACTTTTAGTCTATACAAATTGAGTTATTTTGACCATGAATCCATACGATAGAAGAAATTTGCTTGAACATCGGGAATAATTCAAACCTCTGTAGTCATTTCCAATATATATATATATATATATATATATATATATATATATATATAATTATATATATGTATAATTATATATATATATATGTATGTATATATATATCAAGGTAGCGTGTAGTTTAAAAATAGTAAACAAGGGCATCAAAATTTTTATTTCTATAATTTATATTTGTGATAGTATAAATAATTTTAGATTTTTATTTTAGATACATGGTATCTTAACCCAATGAATTATGTTGAAGTTGACATGTTTTTAGATTCTAAGAAATGGGACAATGTAACCTCCATGTATAGTATGATATTGTTCACTTTGGACCTACACTCTTTCATTACTTTGCTTTTGGTTCCACCCAATAGGCGTCGTACCAATGAAGATAATTGTTCTTACTTCTATACTCATGATCAACGAATATGATAGTTTAGGTACTTTTGGCTAAAAAATGACAAGAAATTTTTTGAATAGTTGATACCTTAAATTGATTTTCAATTAAACCTTTCTTTTCACAAAATTTAACCCAAAAAAAATAATAGATAAGGTTTTTCTAGAAAGAAAAAAAAAAGTCTCTAAATATATTTAAAGGACCTCGTATTTTTTAAAATTCAATATTTAAAGCTAAATTTATAAATCATAAACCATTCAAAAAAATTCAAATTAGTTATATGAAAATGAAAAATTATAATGGGTGATAAATTTGATTTTCATATTTGTAAATTTGTCACAAAAAAATGTAAATAGGACAATTCTTTTAAATTTTTATGCCTATTTAGACAGTTTGATAAAAATATTTTTTAAGTATATCATTAATATACACCTATCATTGGTATATCATTTTTATGTCTATCACTGATATTCCAAGCATGTTAATGTCTATATCCATAATACTTGTCAAGTGATAAACGTCTATTACTGATCGACATTTGAGGTTTAGATCTATGTTGATAGGTCTTCTAAACTTTTCAAACAATCTATTTGGGTTTGGCTTAAAATTGTATCATTTTTGTTTTGTGTTTTCATTTCTTAATTTGGTGCAGGATTTGATGTTATTTTATTGTTATAAGAAAATCATTATTTGTTAAATTTAAACAGCAATTTCAAAATATTTTAACTAAATTTAGTTTGTTTCAAAGAAAATAACTTAAATTATCTTTCAAGTGAGATTCTTTTTAATGGTTCTCGTTTGATCTCTATACTTTCAAAGCGATCATTTTAGTCTCTGTCTTTTCAACACTTCTATTTTAGTATCTCCCTCTCTAATTTTTATCTCTTTAAATCTCTCTCTATCTCTTTAATTTACTCTTTATGACTCTTCTTTTTTTTTTTTTTTTTTTAAAAAAAACTCTCTCTAACATGTCTCCATATCTCTTCTAACTTTTAAATAATAGAAAACCAAAAATAATTATCAAGCATATCTTGTTTTCTTTTTTAAAAAGTGGAAAATAAAAAATAAAAAAACCAATTACAAATATGTATGATTTTTTGGTTTTCTAAAAAAAAAAACAAATATAGAAAACAGAAGGTTTTAGTCAAACTTTTTTTTGTTAAGACCTCGATACGATTTTGTTTTTAGTTTTCTATTTTTAAAAATTTGTGTTTGTTTTCTTACCATTTTTTTACTATAGTTTCATCTTTTCTTAAGGAAGCATTTAATTCTTAGCCAAATTCCAAAAACAAAAACAAATTTTCAATAACTACTTTTTTTAGTTTTCAAATTTTGGCTTGAGTTTTGAAAACATGCTTAAAAAGTAATAACAAAATAAAGAAACTCATAATTGGAACTAGTGTTTGTAGGCTTAATTTTCAAAAATCAAAAGGTTATCAAACAAGGTCTAAGTTAACGAAATTCAAAATTGTAGACCAACTCCAACTAAGCTATGCTCATGTTAGCTTTTTTAGAGAAAAAAATCAATGAAGGGGTTGGAAGATTGAATCGTTGACCTTTAGGATATAGTAATAAAGTTACTTATCTACTAAGCTATGCTCGAATTGATTATTGATCTTGTTGGCTTGTTGATCAAAAGTTATTGGAGGAAAGAGAGACTTTTTTTTTTCTGAAGAACTAAAGTATGTTGAATGGAAGTGTTTTTTTTTTTTTTTTTTTTATATATATCAGATGGAAAGAAGGAGAAGAACTACATGTTTCGCTTTCCAAAAAAAACAAGAACTACATTTTTTTTTGTTAGTAAGAAATTAATGATTATTAGAAAAAAAGATTTAAAAAATCAAGATAAAACCATATAAAAAAATAACCCAATTCGATATATAGTCAAAATATAATGTTATGGATAATATTTATCATGCACAAAGTATCAAAAGAAATCATATTAGGATCATTTTAGTGGATTTGTTCTGTTTCTAAAAGCTAAATAGAAAAACAGATGTACTACCGTAATTTAGACAAATCATAATAAGATAACAATTCAATTCAATACATAGTCGAAATATATTAATTTAGCCCATTTAAAAATATTGTAAAAAATTGCTGACATTTTAGATGGAAATTTAATACCGTAACCTGTAACCCTCCAATCTACAAAATCTATTCTTAATTTGCGTGGGAAGGGACATTCATGTACTTGATGGAATTTTTTCAATTTGATAAGAAATCTCACAAAAGTGCGTAAATTTTGTATCACGTGAACTATTTTTTTTTTTTTATCATATGTAATCTATTAATAATTTTCTTTATTTTATATTTTCTATTTCAAAATTTTGATATTTTGTTGGCATGAACTAAATAAGGTAAGTCACCAAAATGAGCATAGCTCAGTAATAATTGATATGTATTTCTTCTCTTTAGGTCTGAGGTTTAAATTCTCATATCTCACATTTGTTGTACTAAAAAAAAAAAGAAAAAAAAAACGTAGGTATGTCGATTTAAAAATTAATGAAATATTTTATATTCCCAGGCGGATGTGAATCAAACATTTTATTCAATGGATTTTGTTATTGAAAAGTTAATAAATCTCTACAAAATTAATGCAATGTCATCCATGTACTAATTGGAAAAGGAAAACTATATTGCATAAAACAAATTTAGGTAAATGATTAATTTTCATAAAACAATACCATTTCTATAAGTTCTTATCCTATGCTAAGTATGTATATTTATTCACATGTCCAACATCAATGGTACGCAACAAAGATAGATAGGCAAGTTTTGGTTAAGAAAATGAGGCATGTGGTTGTTTTGTTGCTTGTTACGGTGGCCTTGGTCGAGGCTCAAGTACCGAGGGTTGCGTTACCACCACCACCAATTTCGAGGTGGTACATTCATGTGGTTACGGGCTAAGCAACAACGTTGTTTTGTTAGTGCACTGCAAGTCTAAGAACGATGATTTGGGGAATCAACATTTGGTTCATGGAGCTGATTTCCAATGGAACTTTAAGATGAATTTTTGGGGAACAACTCTCTTTTGGTGCTTCTTGGCAAAGCCAGGGGCCAGTGTCTCTTTTGAAAGCTTTTGGCCTGAGTCGAAGCACACATGGCTCAAACATAGGTGCACCAATAGATGGGAAGGAACTTGTATCTGGACAGCAAAAGACGATGGAATTTACTTGAGAAACATTCCTGATAATGTTCATGAGCTGATTCACGAGTGGAACAATAAAAGTGGATAAACAAGCTTTATTAATTCATTTTGTTGTTGGGTTATCGATAAGGCAACAGATGAAAAATAAGCACATGCATGTCCTAGTTGTTTCTTTAAAAAAGCTGTTAAAGGTTTTATTTGGTCTTGTTTTCATTTGTTCTCATTTAGTTTGTTTTTGTGGTGTTATTTGGTCTTGTTTTCATTTGTTCTTATTTAGTTTGTTTTTGTGTTTCTCGGTGTTGAAGTTTAATAAAGAAAGTGAAATTATGTGTTGGGTAATACTTATTGATTCTTGGTTTTTTTTTTCGTATGGTTGTTCTCAAAAAAATTAAATTAAAAGAAAAAAAATATGAAAGGTCTATATCAATTATAAATTTTCAAAATTGTAATATCATTTTTAAATGAAAACTTCAAACAAAAAAACATGATCTTTCTTCCAAAGTTTAAAGAACGACTCTTAAAGACAGTAGCGGATCTATAATTTTATGTTAGGAGGGGCATAGTTTCGTATAAGACTAATCCCTGAATTCTTAGATTTTTGTCTATATGATTTCAAAACTTTAAAAGTGTTTAATAGATTTTTGAAGTTTCAATTTTGTATTTTTAATATACCTCTGACATATTCAAATTAAAAAAAAATGTTCTATTTGACTTAAAATTTAATTTTGTGACTAATTGTTCTTTCTATTCGACAATTTTTAAAATTAATGTATCTATTAGTTACAAAATTGAAGGTTTACTGCTAATTATATACAAAATTAAATTTTATATCTAATAGGATAGTCAATTTTTTAAAATTTTGATTACGTCCAAGACCTATTGGATAAAAATTTGAAATTTCATAAACCTATTAGACATTTTTAAAATACAAACACTTTTTTTTAGTACAAGTACATAGACTTATTAAACACAAAATTGAAAGTTTAAGGACTTATTAGATACAAATTTAAAAAGTTAGGGATTAAACTTGTAATTTAACTCTCATATAAATATAATTTTAAATTTATTGATATATAAATATATAGATTGAGTATATATTAATTACAAATATATACTAAACTATTGTAGAATTGTCCAATAAATATATAAGCAAAGAAAGACACTTTAAGTATTTAATATTTTTTTAAATAGAATTAAGTTTTTTAATACATTTAAAAATTATAATAAATTATTGTAGAATTATCCAATAAATATATAAGCAAAAAAAAAAAAGACACTTTAAGTATTTAATATTTTTTAAAATAGAATTAAGTTTTTTAATACAATTAATTCTTCTAAAATAGTTTATTAAAGATTAAAAAATATTTGCATATTCTAACGGGTTTCAAGTGTACTAAAATTAAACTAATATAAAAATACATATATTGTAAAATTAGAAAACGGAAAATTAAAATATTAAAATAATATATAAATAAATATAGATATATATATTGCAAAATATAAAAAAGAAATAAAATTGAAAACACATGCGATTCAGAATTTTTTTTTTTTTTAATGACTGGGATTCAGAACTCAAATTGAAAATTAAAATATTTAAATAGTATATAAATAAATATAGATATATATATTGCAAAATATAAAAAAAATAAAAATAAAACTGAAAAAACATGCAAAACGAGATTAGAATTCTGGCGGGCAGATAGCCATAAGGCACTTCATGCTCCCCCAACCACTAATCCAAGGGGAGCCTATGAAATTTATGCCCAACAACAATATACATATATTAAAACACAATAATTTGAGGAGGGCACATGCCCCTTCTGACCCCAACGTGAATCCGCCCCTTCTTAAAGATGAGAACAAGAAATTTAAAAAAAAAAAAAAAAGTATTTGCACTTTTCTCAAAAATCAGAAATAGTAAATGAGAAGTAGAAATATTACAAAATGACTTCTAAGAAATCTATTTTTCATATGTTGTATACTTGACCTCTTATTAGTTAAACTATTTGTTCCTTTTAAGGATCAAGAAGTTAAACCTATATTATTCCTACTTACCAATTTTTCAGGCAAAAAAAGCCCTACTTCCTCTCACAAACAATATCTATCACAATATATACGTAATAACATATATCATTAATCAATATTTATTAATTAGTCTATCAATATATATCATTATTATTTATTATCATTAATAAATATACGTAATATGTGTCTATCAGTGATAAACATATATCATTAATAAATATTTATTAATTAGTCTATCAACATCTATCAATAAAGACGATTATTAGTGATATATGAGGGTAGAAAGAAAATTAACGTAAAAATGTCTAAATAGCCATGCAAAAACTTTTTAAAAAAATTTAGGGAAAAATACACTTATAGGCCCTGAGGTTTTAGTTTAATATCTATTTGATCCATGAAGTTTCAAAATGGACACTTTAGCTCCTAAGGTTTGGAAAATTCTAAATGGTTCGTAAACTACTTTGACCATTGATGGGCGTACAAATACGTTTCCGCAAGCGCACGGATCAAGTAATATAAAACGGTATTCCTACCGAGTATCGAATCCACAGAGATTGACTTTTAATTCAATTAATTACCATGAATACTCTCACTTAACTTTATTTAGAGAACTGAAATCAAGAGAAGATAAACTAACTAACAAAAGAAAATAAATGTAGAAAATAAATGGGAGACACAAACACGAGGGATAACTTGGGAAAGGATCAATTACTAAGTTAACAAACAATTTTAACCCAATGGACAATGAACTCATAAGTCTAGAAGCTCTAAAGACGTGGAATCTCCTCTCGGCCTCCTCCACTCTCAATGTACCAATTAACTAACCTAGGTCTCCCTAGCGCTAGCTAACTCATACAAGGCGTTAAGACTCTTTATTACGAACTTCTAATGTTTATTTATTAACCTCGATTGTCACACAGGTAAATAAACACTAGTTATGCAATTGGGTTATTGTCTAAGTTTCTCTCCTTCGAGTTTCCACTTAGAAAACTAATAGATTAACCAATGCCCAACTAATTAACCCTCATCACCAACTACAATTAATTAGCTATTAATCTCGTTGTCACTCGAGTAGTTAATTAATTGCGCATTAAGATAAACTAAGTATTCTCTCTCGAGCTCAACTTAGAAATACCTCAATTAATTAGAGAAACAATGGTTAAAAGCATTAAGAAACAATTGCATAAATGATTCAAAGTCCTAAAAGCAATAAACATCTATTACTTAAGAAATTAATCCAAATTTTCCATCAATCAAGCATAAAACAGTGTTTAACAACTAAACCCAAGTAAGTAGAGATTAAACCATACAAAATCATTCAACAAAATCCAGAAATCTCTACTTTACAGCCACAAAATTATCTATAAATGAAAGGAAAAGGGAAGAAATTGCAAACAAATGGAGATCTCGAGTTTCTAAGGTGTTATCCCAAGAATCCAAGCTCCAAATCTTCAATATTGCTTCAATCCGCTCACAAATGCTCCCAAATCCTCTCAAAATAGCTTGGAGTTGAGTTTAGGGCATAAACCCTCGGTTTGGCCTCCCAAAATCGAAGAGAATATGATGTATTTATAGCAGAGAGCGAGCAGATCGGAAAAATCGGGTTCTGTCATAATCGCAGCAACTAGGCGCCCAAAACAGCGCCTAGGCGCTGCCCTCTCTGTTTTCCAATCTGCTTCGGGCGCCTAGGCGCCGGTTTCGGTTTGTTTTTGTTTTTTTAGACTTCAACCTGAAAGTCCTCCAAAAAGTCCTCAAGTATGACCTTCAAAATACAACTTTTGATCACCTATAAAAATAAAAGAAATAAAAGAGTTATAACATTTTAATAATTTTATCTTCTCTTCTTGAATCTTCAATAAATCTCTAAAAAAACTCCATTATCCATCAAAGTAATCTCGAACACTTGATTTTGCTCCATTAGCTCGGTTTCTACAAAATCAAGAGAAATACACATCAAAGTTCACTAATTCAATACAAAACTAGCCAATAATTGGGCATAAATATAGCACTAAATTAATGTTATCAACCATTAGTTGACCATTAGAAAAAAAATAATTTGACAATTGGACTCAGTTGATGTGGCATATTTTAATGGATTAAATCTTGAGTTAAAGTATAAGTTTAAGCTAATCAATTCTGAGTTTGTGTCTAGTAGGTTTTGGAATTTCAATTTTGTCCTCTTAATTCTCAATTTAACTTAAAAGAGCATAAATTTCCTCTCATACTTAATCTTAACTTTAGATTGAGAGAATTTTCAATTTTAACTTTAAAGTTCTAATTTTATCAATAACTCTTAAATTCGAAGTTTAATTCTAAAATTAAACTAGTTTCAAGGTTATGTTTAATAGTTTCAACTTTTTGTCTAATAACTATTATATAAGTTTTTGGACTTTAAGAATTTTAAGAGTTTCTAATAGGCCTCTCTTAAACCATAAGAGATTTGTACCTCTCAATAGATTAAAAGGTTGGTCATTAATTAATATTCTACGAAAGGTTCCAAACTTTCGTGAGTTAATTTACAAGGGTTCATGGATTTTAAAATCATGATATATTTCATAACACATGAATGATTGAAAAAAAATGAAATTACAATATTTATAACTCAAAATTAGACCACAAAAATCATATCACTATATATGGTTCCATTCACAATCACATTCACAAGAATAACTTCCTTTCATCACATTCATAATTTCCAATCAAACCTAAACGAATTAGAGACATTTTTATACACTTAATTTTCTAATCTATCCTCTAAAAAAACCCAAAGCTTCAAATATCTAATCAAACCAAAGCAAAGCTTCAAATATCTAATCTAATTTAAAGTTGGAATGGCTTCAATATCAAACCAAAGCTTCAAATATCTAATCTAACAACTAACATATAATAATCTTTTTAAAAAATAAAATTTAAAGATGGAATAGCTCAAAAAACAAATTAATCTCATCGGCGGCAACAACAGTGGCAAGAACTAGAAGACGAAGCGGCGACGGAGATGGCTAGAAGACGAGGCAGTGGCAATTGGAAGATGAGGTGGCGAGGGCTGGATCTAGGGGTGGCACGGCGAATCTCCTTGTAAGGACCCTACTTTTCCTATTGGACTTTCTAGGGGCATTACTAAATGCATGCAAATGAAATAAAAATCAAACTTAAATAATCTTTCAAAAAATAAATAAACCTTTATAAAAACAATAAAAAACCTTTACATTGGGATCCCTTTATTTTAAAACATAAGAATAAACTAAAAACATTTAACAATTGAGTTAATTTCCATAACACGTCTACTAATAAAATATTCTAAAAAATGCTAAAAAAATGAAGAAATTGCGGAAGGAAAACTTCTATAGGTCACCCATGGCCTCTTGCAGCAACTATCCTGTCATTCGCCTAGAATGCCCTTGCCTTTACCTGAAAAGAAAAAAAACATTTTGAAAAATGGTGAGTATTTAAGATACTCAGTAAGTGACCTCACTACCGGGGTCAGGATATGCAAACACATACAACGTGATTTTTAAAACTTTTTTCCTCTAGTGGGACCTAAAATACTTCCATAGTGGAAATATTTCTCTTTTACTTTTCTCTTCGGCTTAATGTGGACAATTAACCCAGCCTAATATTTCCTTTCCATTTAACCCTTTCAGGTTCCTTTTCAATTAACATTTTCAGGTTCCTTTTCAATTAACCTTCTCAGGTTCCTTTTCAATTAACCCTTTCAGGTTCCTTTTCCATTAGATGTACATCTATAATTTAGGGGGTAATTGCCACAGCCTTCGAAATCATTTTATCATGAAAAACATACATGTATGCATGAGGTCCCAAAGCATTTTAAACTTTTCATTCCATGATGCAACACAAGCAACATTCTCATATCATTTGTCATAAATCAAAATCATAAATCATGCATAACATTCATGAGAATATTTGGCAATCAACAAGTGAAAATCCATTTTTATATATAACAAGCATTTTAAAATTCATCAAAAATTCATAATAAAATATTTATAAAAGCTTTTCATTTTAAATCAAATTTTCTTTTTTTTTTTTTTTTCAATTCAGTTCCTAACTTGCATTTAAGCATACCGGCATAAAGTCCATTTCCTTGACTAGGCTCAAGAATCCAATTCACCCAAATACTCACCAAAACTCTACTGCCTTGAACCTCGGTCAAACGATTTGGGGCCTAATCAAAGTCATCCCTAAGGTTAGTAAAGATCCCTAAAATCCACAATTGAGCCCAAAGTTTCTTCCACCAACTAAATTCCCAAAATTAGAATTAATTCTATAGCATTTAACTTAATCGCAAATTAGTGGGTAAAACTAAATTTAAGTCATAAGATCCATGGATTAATCTTATTTTCAATTTGATCTACCATACAGCCCAAAAGTCAAAGATCTTCGTGACATACCGAAAATTTCGCTCCAACAGTCCCAAATTCTACTGGACAGCGACACGCTCGTGATTTTGATGCCGAAACGAAATGGGTATCCTTGAAACAAAGTCAAGATTCATGACTTAAATCTTACCCAACAAAGATCATCAAAGAACTATGTAGAAACCAATTGCTTACCCACAATTGAAGGCTCGCCGGACTGGAAGGGGACTGATCGGATCGAGTACACGAACCTGCAGGAAACGGTGGCAGCGGTGCATGATCGGGACGGTGGCAGTCTGGGCGTCAGTTTGTGGATTGGAGTGTGAGGGCGAGCAGCGGTTCGTTGAAAGAGCCGCGGTCGGGTTCTAGGCGTGTGGGTGAGCGGTTCGTGGCGTAGTTCACGGCGAGCGGGTCTGAGGTGCGACGAGCGACCGTCAGATTGGCGCGAGTTGCAGCGGCGGTCTGGGCGATTTGCCAATCTGCAAGGCAATCAAGCAGCGAACGGCGGCGCGGCGGTCGGAGCTGCTGGGAAGACAGAAAAAAACAAAACCATCTTGCTTCAACGGGGGTGGTTGTCGAAAAACACAAGGGAAGAAGAAGAAGTTTGGAGAAGAAGATGGCTTGAAGGCTTGGCTTGACCTAGGGCTGCGTGCAGTATAAAATAATAGAGAAGAATAATTGGGTTTGGCTTCTCTTGGACTTGGGCTTGGCTCAAAGTCACTTAATTAACAAAAATGCCCCCAAACCAATTAAATCCCCTTTTTCCCTCATTTCTTCCCAATTTACCCTCCAATTCTTCAATTTCAATTATACAAATCTCTAAAATTCAATTTCCACACGACTTTAAACATGAAATTGGCCATACAATTAATTCTAATCTTAAAATTAAAACTTTAATTAGTACCTGAAAGTGCCGGTCGTTACACTCCTACGACCACAAAACCCATATCAACGGCGAGGTGGTGACGACGAATCCAGAGCAATGGCAAACACCGACGGCGACGAAGGAGAGTAAAAATTGTTGAAATGAGGGAAGAGGGGAAGATTTCGCGAAATGAGGGTTTTTTAGCTTTCCTGACACCATGATCATGCATGTTGGGAAAGGCCACCTATGCCAATGTTTGAGAAACACATGTCATCAAATACCGCATCTCCCGATGCGCGTTTGCCCGCATTGGGAGAGTTTTTAAATTTCAAAAACTCTCCCAAAGCGCATTTTTCCCACGTTGGGAGATGGTCTCTTTGCCGAAGTCGTGTTCGATCAAACATTGGCATTGTTTGTGTTTGTAGGCTCTTCTGACGCCGTTGTGTGTGCGTCGGGAGATGCTACTTTTCCCAACGCGTCTAGTTGCGTGATAGGACCAATAAATTCCCATTTATCCACACTTATTTCTTATTAGTTAGAAGGATTTTATGTGTTTTATTATTATTTTGTAAGGACTTGAGTAATTAGCGTGTTTTAGAGAGTTTGTAGTATTTTGGGGCTAATTAGTACCAAATCGGAGGTCATTCAAGCAACCGGGCAAGAAAAATGATGAAAGGGACCAAAACGCCTCAATTGGAGGCCATACTTTCTTTAACATCTCAATTGTTGAAATCTTTTATTGTTGTGGTTCTAGATTTCTATACCAAATTTGACTGATTATATCATACCTTTTTTAGATGTAAATATATTCAAATTAAGTATCAAATCGAAGCTTATTGAATTATCTTTCCAACGGTATAAGATTCATTGCATTCCACAAAGTATTGTGAAAGTTATGACATTTTGAGTGATTATTGTTCTTGCTAAAAAACTGTTGTACTCGAAAATGCTTTATGCCAATTTCCGTTCTCATTATCTTACTGATCACATTTGGGAATATAACCAAATTCAATACCATTTTAAAGCTCTCTGAAAGAACTTATCAGCATGTAAGGATCACATCGATCTAAGTCTTGGAGAAGAAGTTATTGGCAAAATACTGAAGACTGCATAATCAAAAAAATTTCCTTATTTGCAACCTTCTATGTTTTTTTTTTTTTTTTTGAGAATTTAGGAAGAGATTTTTTTATTTTTGGATGTATTTTCTAGCATTTTGGAAGATAGGAAATTATTTACTTTACTTTATTTTATTTTGCATATTATTCCCTAGTTGTTTTGGAAAAATATCTTTCTAGAATTTAGAGTTTCTTACTTGGGCAAGTTGTCTACTTCAAGGCTATTTAAGCCTTATTTTGAATAGTTGCAAAAGGGGTCTCCTAGTGTAATATTTCTAGACAATAGTTTTTAGAGTTTTTCCCCCTTTTTCTTTACTTTTCTTTTGGCACTATATCGAACCAATGACGAACCTTGGCTATATCATCACGATGAGCGGCTAAGGTAAGTGTTCTAATTTATAGGACGGTGTAGTTCAGTTGCCATGTTGTGAGACTTTGAGTTGTATTAAATTTTATTCTCTTAATCTAAGTATTCTTGTTTCCTATTTTAATCCTTGTACGTATGCATTTATCGAATTGACTACTCGATTGCATGTGTTTATTTACAAGTTTGCTATGCATGAAAATTACAATTCGTAACTGTTGTGATTGACTGCTTAATTAAAGTAGCAATAGGATTGGCTCATATGTGTGTATCTAAGGCTTTTCCTACAGTACATAGCTTGCATGATAGATCCTAGGAAACAAGAAAGATTGATTAAATTGGTTTATACTATCTCAATTGGTTAATCAATTTTAGTCCTCCCGTCATTCTTAATACTATTGCTTGATTTGTATATAACGCTTTCGTACCCAGTAAATTAAGTAATAAGTTTAATTGCAATGCTTTGTTGGAATTAATAGACTTAGGGGAATAAAATCTAATTTGACTTTTCCAATTACGTTAACTAAGTATACTTATATTAAAATGATTAATTTATTTGTGTAAGTCTATGATCGATATTGCAATTGAATGAACCGCATCTATGGATTGAATATTTGTAAGATTTGATCTATCTTTGTTTTTATCTGCGTATGTTTTATTTTATTATCAAAAAATACAAAACCTCCTTTTTATTTTATTTTGCAAATTTAATTTAAGAAATTGATATTTGGTTCCCTGAGATCGACCCGGTCCACTCAATGCTACAAGTAGCTTAGGATCGGTTTATAAATTGTAATTTGGCGAGCCCTCGATAAGCTTGCATCATTGCGTCGGAAACTAAACGCATCGGGAAAGACCTCTTTTCTTGGAGTTATTATATATATCTATTTATTGATTTTGATCTCAAATTTTGTAAAAATTGAACCATGCACACCCCTAGTCTACTCTTGTACTTTCATTGAAGTAACAATTTAGTACATACTTTAGTATATAATGATTTAATCTTTGTACTATTCAAATTTGTAACAATTTAATCCTTGAACTTAAGTATGTAACAATTTAATCAATGGAATTTTTCATGATAGGGACTAAATTGTTATGTATTTGAAATTTTTATTATGTAACGATTTAGTTTAATTTTATAGTTTATCAACACATTTAATTTGGTCTTTAATAAATTCATCAATTTACATATGTATTAAATCTTAATTAACAACATCTTTCACACTAGGGACTAAATCGTTAAAAAAATTGAAACTATAGTAACTAGATTGCATACTAAATTTAGAGACTTAATTGTCACAAATTTGAAAGCATGTGGATTAAATTGTTACGAAACTAAAGTTCAAGGATTAAACTGTTACTTTGATGAAAGTAGAAGGAACAAAAGTGTTTTTTTAATTTCTTATTATTTCAAAATTGCTTTCATTTTTAGTTTCTTAAATAAATATATGTTTCTTTAAGTTCAACAATTGCGAGGGTGAAAGATCGAACCACCGACATTTGGGATGGTAATTTGTGTCTTATCCATTGAGCTATGCTCAAATTGGCTCTTAAATAAAAATACATAGTTTTGTGAGGAAATCATCAAACAATTAGGTGAAAAAGAAAAGCACACCTTATATGCATGCTTATGATTAATGCAATAAAAGATTTATTTTCCTTCAAATTACACGTGAAAAATTATCTAATATGACTGAAACAACATTGATTCACTTTTGATACAATTATTAGTTTATAATTTTAATTTACTCAACCTGCAAAGTGTAAGGGATATAAATTAATTTTTCCTTTATTTTTATGATGTGGAATCTTATTTTAGTTGAAAATGTGCCTACTAGTAGAAATTTTCGTTGGTGGAACAATGTTACTATTATTGTTCTCGATAATTTTATAGTTATGAAGGTGTTGGCCAAAGACTGGCTGAAAGAACAATGTTACTCTTATTTCGTCCTGGTTAAGAAAACCAGATAAAAACATTAAAATTTTAAAGTTCTCTCTACTTTGTCACTTAAATTTTCAAAATTGTATATATAAAAGTTAGATTGTCCCTACAAAAATTTCCAGCTTCATTCTTGATGTGTCATACACGTTGAATTTTTTATTTTTTATTTATTTTTGTAAATTTCACAATGATCTTTCATTTTTTTTAGAACATATTGGTTATGATCTTAATTAGGGTTTTTCAATGAGAATGTTAGCCAAAGGATAATTAAGATATGTTGTAAACACACCAGCATGAGCATTATCCAGCAGTTAAAGTATTCTCAATTTTTCTAAAAATTATAGATTCAAATCACAACAAACGACTAATTTTCATCTATTGTAATATTTTCTTTTAAAAAAACTCTGAAAAAACGAAGAATCAACTTTATACTTGTTCATGAAATAAAAGCATTATTACTTTCCTCTTAATTATACCATGCACGTGCTTAACATTCAATGATACAATAAAGAGGTAGATTTCTCAAAATGATCTCCAATTCATCACTATAAAAACACAACAAAAGAGGAGAGAGAACATGAATAATCAATTGCACCAAAATCCAAAACGAAAAATGGCCAATTATCACTCTTCCAAATTCAGAGTTGTTCATTCACTTGTTCTTCTTCTTCTCTCACAAACCTTAACTCCATCTCTGTGTTTGGAGACCAAAGGAAATGTCTTCCCTGCCTTCATCCGATGGCATGTGACCGTCGTCAATGGCTTAAACGACCTCATAGCGATGTCGGTTCATTGTCGGTCACAGGATGACGATCTCGGCCTCCATAGCCTCCCGCCAACAGCCGATTTTTCATGGAGTTTTGAGGCCAATTTCTTTCACTCCACACTTTTCTGGTGCCGCCTTCGGAAGGGCAGTGGCGGCGGAGGCAATGGCGTTGAGGCAGCGTTTAAGGTGTTTTGGCATGATGTGCGGCTGTTTGAGAGGTGTGGATGGAAGAACTGCGTTTGGATTGCCAAAGATGATGGCATTTACATTAGGGACTTTGCCAAAGGGATTGATCAGTTTTGTTATTTATGGGAAGGTTGAATATATGTTTTGGTCCCTAACGTTGTTTAGGTGTTTTTTTTTTTTCGTCTTTTGAATTTAGTCATTTGTGTTTTAAAAGTTTTTAATTGTGTACTTGTTTATATCAATAAATGCTAAGATTGTCTAATGATAAACTTACCTAGCATGATATTTAATAAGCTCTTGAAAAAATTTTAAGGGAGAAATTAGACTAATGAAGAAAAGTGGAAATATCTGCCAACTTCTTAGAAATTTGGAGATGAAATTAGAAACTTTCCTCTCAAGGTGGCCTAATTTCTCATCTAAAATTTTTTTAGCTAAGTATCATAACATGTAAGTTTATTATTTATCATTTTTAACATTTAACAATATAAATACTATAATTTTGATCATCTTTAAAACGTAAGAAACTAAATTGAAACTTTTTAAATAATAAAGACTAAAGTGCCATTTGATATCTGTACCATTTGAGCCTCGTTTGATAACCATTTGGTTTTTAGTTTTTGATTTTTAAAAATTAAGTCTATAAATACTATTCCCACTTATGGTTTTACTTGTTTTGTCATATACTTTTTGCCTATGTTTTCAAAAACCAAGCCATGTTTTGAAAACTAAAAAAAAAGTAGTTTTCAAAAATTTGTTTTTGTTTTTAGAATTTGGCTAAGAATTCAAATACTTCCTTAAGGGAGATGAAAATCATTGTAGAGAAATTTGGGGAAAACAAGATTAATTTTCAAAAACCAAAAACCAAAAACCAAATAGTTATCAAATAGGGCCTTGGCTTTTGGTTTTTCGTTTTTGAAAATTAAGCCTATATAAACACCACTTCTGCTTATAGGATTCTTTGTTTTGTTATCTACTTTTTACAAATGTTTTCAAAATCCAAGCCAAAATTTGAAAATTAAAAACATATTAAAACTTGTTTTTGTTTTTGGAATTTAGCTCAGAATTCAAATGTTTTCTTAAGAAAAATGAAAATTATTGTTAAGAAATTGTAAGAAAACAAGCACAATTCTCAAAAATTAAAAACTTAAAACTTAAAATCAAATAGTTATCAAATAGGGCCTAAATTAAAAAAATACTCAAATTTTGAGAACGACTAAAACATATATTTAGCTTTGGTGGGATTTTTATTCCAAGAAAATCATCTGTCATAACATTGTTTTACTGATGAAGCCATGGCAGGACGAGCCCATATTGAAACTAGGGCTGCACAGAGCCCCCCTATTATAGATTTTTTTTTTCTATCTTTTCTGAAAAAAATATATGTATATAAGCTTAGGTCTGGATTCCTCACTCGCCTATCTGAAATGAAAAATTATTAGATACGTGGAATGTTACTTCCATAATTGTTGGACGTGATGTTGGTCCTTTGAATTTCTTTTCTTTTTCATGTATTTAAATATTATAAAATTGATTAAGTCATATACTCTTGATCGAAGAGATTGGAGGTTCGAATCCTCTACCCGCATATTGTTGTAAAAAAACCTATGATGTATAGGTCACTTCAGCACTCAAGTTGAGTTCCAAAGGATTTAAAAGGCACTAAAGCTTACCGAACTACACCAATTCAGCTCGAATACATGCTGGGAGTGTTCGAATGAGACCGAATTGGGTTGAAACTACAAACAAAATACGCTCACACATTAGAACCTAAGCTATAACACCTAAAGTGGTTTGCAAAAGGCTTGAAATGCATTAAAACGTACCGAAAGAGCCTTTATGTTTCTTGTTTGTTGTTGGAAGGTGTTCGAATCAATCCCAACTACAAACTAAAGGTTCCTACATGTTAGAACTAATGCTACGATACTTAAATGGATTTGCGAAATGTCCAAAACAAGGGGAAACTTACCGAACAGCCTCAAAGACACTAGAACACTTGTTGGAAAACTGGTTTTCAGCACCAAAAGGTCTCGAACTCGATCTAGACGATGTGCAATGGGGTCTAAACTGAAAATCAATGTCATTTAGGGGATGCGTAATCCAAATCTAAAGTCGATTAGGCATGGGTATGTGTCAACCCTCGTCAAACAAGAAGGAATTCACATGGGTCTACTGGAAATTCCATTTTTGGCCGTAAATAACTTCGAATGCGGGCTATTCGGAGTCCAAACAAGCTAAAATTACAAATCAAAGGTGTTTAAGGTATGGGTAATCCAAAACTAAAGTCGATTAGGCATGGGTAAGGGACAAATTAAACCTTGTTGAATGGAGAGAAATCGCGTGGGTCTCGTTGTTGGCTAATCGTTGGCATTAGCGAGAGAGAGGGAGAAGAGACGGCGTGCGACTACTGGGTGTCGGGTGGGGTTGTCACTGGCGGGTGCTGGTGTGAAGAAGAAGAAAACGAAAGAGATGAGGGGAGGAGGCCGACGGCTTCCTTGCGTGAGAGAGGAGGAGGAGGAGAAGAAGAAGATATGAGGCTAGGGCTTTTCTTTGTCTCTCACTTTTGTTTTTCTTTTCTTTAACTCCTCCCAAATGAAAAAGTCACCAAGTAAAAGGGAACATTCTAGAGCTCTATAAATTTCTAATTTTAAACTTTACAATATTTTAAAAATCCTAAAGGATCGAGAATTTGGGTTTCTTTTGAATTTTGGAGATAGAATCTAAAACTAAACTTCCAAACTTTAGGAACTAAAGATTTAACTAAAAATCTATTTTCTCTAAAATTATTAGAAATTTAATTTACCAACTTAAAGGCTAAACTCCAAAATCTAATCTTTTTCCAAATTAGAAATGTAACGAATAATTGAGCCTAATTACTCCAAAATAGGCTAATTTTATAACGCGGGGCATTACAAAAAATCATATTATAATCATTTTAGTTGGGTTTGTTGTGTTTTTGAAAACCTAAATAGAAAGACAGGTAGACAAATAGTAATTAGGATAAACAATAATAAAGAAAACAATCCCTCTTGATAAAATATAATAATGTTATGGAAAACATTTATCATGAACAAATTTTCAAAACAAATCATGCATGTTTATGATCATTTGAGTGTTTTGAAAACCTAAAATAGAAAGACATAATGGACAAATAAGGAAAGTAGTTTATTTATTTACCTTTTATTAGAAAAATCTTACTTGTTTTATCCAAAAACAAGAAAATACTCCCATAATTTTCAATTAATCCATTGTCCTTTTCAAGAAGAAGCATATATATATGCATGTGTCGTGTGTGGAACCAATGAAACAAACTCAAGCCATGGGCATCCACAAGAGCTGCATTCTGATCTTCCTTGTAATATCCATTTGTTTGAGCACTGATCTAACACAAGTGAGCGGTAATGGAATATCGTTTCTCGATAAGTATTACGTTGACATCATTAATGGCTTCAACAATGCGATGATCGGAGCTCATTGTAGGTCAAAAGACGACGATCTAGGCAACCAATTCATCCCGGTCGGGGGCAAGTTCCAGTGGCATTTTCGAACAAACTTCTTAGGGAATACGTTGTTCTACTGTCATATTTGGTGGAATGAAGGCCACATTACGTACCGAGCGTATTGGGACGATATTGACTTTGAGAGAAATATATGTAGAGATGGAATTTGCAGATGGAAAGCAGACCCTCAAGGAATTTCTTATTTCAATTTTGAACAAAATGCCTATCAATTACAATTCAAATGGCAACATTGAAGAAAACCTCGCAGTTAATAGTTAATATGGAGGACACATTGTAATCGAAAATTATTCCAGAAGTAAAAGTTTTAATATTTTCTCTAAATGCTTTATACAACAATAATGATCATAATGAGAAAATCTTTCTCACTCTAGAATCTCTCTTCTAATTTTTCTCTTTCTTTTTCTCTCTTTTTCTTTGACCCTAATTGAGAAAAAATGGTGTGTAGAAAATATATGAACTTGATTGAGTATGAACATTTCAAGAGTGTGTGGAAGAATAACAATGGGAAATAATTATATATTTAATTTCAAAAGGGTATAAGTTATCACACATCAATCTTTATGCGTTGGTACAAAGAATCTATACAAATCAAAATAATAAATTTTAAATAAGAGTCATTCTACTTATGCATCCGTAAAAGCTTGAACATATATAGTTAAAAGTTTGAACAAAGTTAAAGGTCCCCACCCCTTCATTTGTAGAACTCAATAAAGTATATAGTTTTCTGATCTCTAAAATTCTCTCCATTTTTCTCTTTGGCGGTATTTGAGAAAAAAATCATTGGTAAAACATGAGAAAATTCAACAAGAGCTTGGAAAAATTAAAGAAAAATAGGAAATACTTATATATATAATTCCGAAATAGTTTCTTTTTTACTTCAATGATTCCAAATTAATGTTATATGGTATCATGTATACTAGACCATACTATAGGGTGAACTATAGTTTGTCCCTTACTAGGGATGGAGAAATTATAATGTGATCTAGCCACAGACCTCTCCCATTATGATAACACGTGCGGTTGATTAACCACTAGTTAACCAAGTCTAGTTAACTTTTTTTTTTAAATTTTGCTTTATTTTTAAATTGTGGCAGCACTTTTTCTCTCATTCTGTTATTATTAATTTTTTTTCCATTTTGTTAAGCCGGTTGACCAACGAGAAATTAGAGAAATTATTGGGTTGAATTTTTTTTTTGACCAACATACTTTTTATTTCTTTTTTCCATATTATTTTTTTCATTATGCAAGATTTAAATTCTATTGGTTAACATAATCTTGAAAATGATGTTGAATATCGAAGATATGAATCCTTAGTTCTATTTTTTCTATTCACATCGAATTTTCATTTTTTTACCCTAAATATTGTCATGCTTAATTTAATTAACTTTAAATTTAATACATTATTAAAACTTTTTTTAATTGATTGTAATATTGGTTAATTTTCAAAGGATAATTTTTCTTTCTTAAATTGAAACCTGCTAACCATTTTTTTTATTCCGTATATTTTCTCCATGTTGGAATACAATAAACAATGATAAGTTATTGTCATAGATAATATTCTTGCTTTAACTAAAATTTTAAATGTCATTCTAGACAATTGTAATGCTTAATTTTTGTCAAGTAAATAATTTATTAAATATTATTTTTGGTAGCAATAACATTTTATTTGTTAATTTTGAATTGATCTAACAAATTTATAAAAAATGATTTGAAAAATAACGTTTAAATTAGTTTAACAACAACCATATTTTATGTTTTTTTTTTTTTTTTTTTTTTTTTTTTTTTTTTTTTTTTTTTTGTAAAGGCTTACCAAACTGAAAAAAACATAAAGGAGAAGAGTAACGTTTAGATTTTAAATGGAAAGGGAAAAAAAGGATCAAACAGAAAAAGAAATATGGGAAAAAAATTAAAAAAATATATATGTTGGTCAAAAGAAAAATCCAACCCAATAATTTCTCTAATTTCTCGATCAACTAGGAAATCTTAACAAAATTGGAAAAAAAAATAACAGAATGAGAGAAAAAAGGATACCGCAATTTGAAAATATATCCAAAAAAAAAAATTAAGGGTTAACTAGGTTGGTTAACCAGTGCTTAACCAGTCACACGTGGCATCATTAGGCCACATTGTCGCCAGATCATCCAATAATTTCTCTTAGTGGGTGTTCAAAAATAATTGGTCCAAATCAACGAATCAAGCCAAACAGACTAGTTTACCGTTGCCACTCTCCAATTTGTAATTTTAGTTTTCCTTTTCCCTTCTAATCAGGGTAAGTTGTTTTTCATTTTTAAATTTTATGTTTCATAAATCCTTTTTTTATTTATTTAACTGTTTACTAAGGAGTGTTCAAAATATTAATTAAAAAAAAAGTTGGTTATAGCCTAACTAAACTGACATAAACCGAATTAAGTTTGGCTTATTTTGAAACTGAAACTAACGGTTCGTTCGGTTTTATCAGTTTAGATCATAATAGAACTCACAGGGGTTAGGTTTGGTTATCAGTTCAACCCAAAATTGGATCGAACTATACCATGCACAACCCTACCCTATATTATATATATCTATTTATTGATTTTGATCTCAAATTTTGTAAAAATTGAACCGTGCACACCCCTAGTCGACTCTTGTACTTTCATTGAAGTACAATTTAGTACATACTTTAGTATATATATAACGATTTAATCTATATACCATTTATATTTGTAACAATTTAGTTTTTGAATTTTAGTATGTAACAATTTAATCAATGAGATTTTTCACAATAGGGACTAAATTATTACATATTTGAAATTTTTATTACGTAACAATTTAGTTTAATTTTGTAGTTTATAAACACATTTAATTTGTTCCTTAATATCATTGATTTACATATGTATTAAATATTAATTAACAACATCTTTCACAATCGGGACTAAATCGCTAAAAAAATGAAAGTATAGTGACTAGATTGTTCATACTAAATTTAGAGACTTAATTGTCACAAATTTGAAAGTATATGGATTAAATTGTTACGAAACTAAAGTTCAAAGATTAAATTGTTGCTTTGATGAAAGTAAATCGACCAAAAAGTGTTTTTAAAATTTTTTATTATTTCAAAATTGCTTTCATTTTTAGTTTCTTAAATAAAAATATATTTTTCTTTAAGTTCAACCATTGTGAGGGTGAAAGATCGAGCCATTAACATTTGGAATGGTAATTGATGTCTTATCCATTGAGCTATGCTCAAATTAGCTCTTAAATAAAAATACATAGATTTATGAGGAAACCATCCAACAATTAGGCGAAAAAGAAAAGCAAACCTTATATGCATGCTTATGATCAATGCAATAAAAGACTTATTTTCCTCTAAATTACACACATGATTGATTCACTTAAGAAAGTTTAAAATTTTAATTGATACAATTATTAATTTATAATTTTAATTTATTCAACGCACAAAGCTTATGGAGTATAAATTAATTTTTTCCGCTCCCTTATTTTTATGATGTGGAATCCACCATTTCATTTATTTTAGTTGAAAGGGTGCCTACTAATAGAAATTTTCGTTGGTGGAATAATGTTACTATTATTGTTCTCGATACTTTTAGATATGAAGGTGTTGGCCAAAGGCAGCAAAAAGGAGGAATGAGAGATGCAATTGCCCCCTCTCAATTCGTCCTAGGGTTAAGAAAACTGTATAAAAACATTAAAATTTTAAAGTCTTCTCTCTACTTTACCCCTTAAATTTTCAAAATTGAAAGATGGTATATATAAAAGTTAAATTGTCCTTACAAAATTTCTAGCTCCATCCTTGATGTGTCATACACTTTGAATTTTTTTTTTTTTTTTTGTAAATTTCACAATGATCTTTCATTTTTTTAAAGAATATATTGGTTATGATCTTAATTATGGTTTTTCAATGAAAATGTTAGTGAAAGGATAACCAAGATATGTTTTAAACACACCAACATGAGTATCGCTCAACAGTTAAAAGCATTTTCAATTTCTCTAAAAATTATAGGTTCAAATCACAGCAAAGAACTAATTTCCATATATTGTAATATTTTCTTAAAAGAAAACTCTAAAAAAAGAGAGATTCAACTTTATACATGTTCATGAAATAAAAGTATTATTGGTCGGGTTGTCGAAGCCCTCCAAAATATTTACTGATTCTCTAGATCTAACTTGTAGAAATAGTGGACCAGGTCAAATCCCAAGGGAACCAATGGAATTAATTTCTCAATGTTAAAAAAAATATATAATAAATAATAATAATAATAATAATAATAAAAGGGGTGATTTGAATTATTGGACAAAAATTGTAACTAGAAAAATGATTAAAAAAATGATTAAAAATCAATTTTATAAAACTTCCAATTCAAGGGTGTAAATTTCATCCAATTGTAATCTTGATCATAGGCTTTAAAAAAAACATTAATTTCAATTTCTCAAATTCAAGAACTTAATCTACTTATTTGGAAAAGCTATAACAAGTGTAAATTCTCCTATTTTAACTGACTCTGACCAAGCATCAAAATCAAAACTTACAAATTAATCAATTGGGCACGATAGCGTTCCATATCGATTAAATAATAGCATTAAAAACAATGAGAATGACTAAACCAAAACTAACTAATCGAGATAGCTACAAATTAATTAATTTTGTTTCTTTGTTTCCCTAGAGTCTATTATGCAAGCTATGTAAAATGGAAAAGCCATAACTACACAAACATAAGCCAACCCCTTGCTACATAATTTAATCAATTGTGACAATTACGGATCACAAAATCATAGATAGAAATAAATCGATTGAAACTAAATTAAGGCTTCAATTTAATTTAATAACAATCAATCATAAAAATAAGAACAAGAAACAAAGAATTCATGAATTCATGAATTAAAGATAAAATTTCAATGTGTCAAAGCCTTACAAAATTACAATTGGAAATTAAATCACCGTTGAATCAGAAATTAAAACTTAGCCACACATTGTGGAAAAGCAATAAAAACTGTAGAGGGGAAGCAACATAAAAATAAAAAAAAACCTCAAAGAACTAAAGAAATGGAAAACACTTTTTCACTCTCTAAACCTTTTTTTACAAAGAAAGCTAGAACTCCCTTTTTTCGCCTTCAATGCTCGTTTTATAGGTAGAAACCCCCACTAAAAATAGTTTTTCTCACTCCCTAAATTTTGCCAAAAAGAATGCATGAAGGAGTCTTCTCCACAAATGGTGGCCAATTTTGTTTCTCCTTAAGACTTTGAAGAAGCCCACTCAAGAAGTCTTCCATGCCACCTATACAAAGAAAAAACAACAAAGTTTGTTATGTATATTTATTATTTATTTTAAGTTTTTATATTGCTTTCTGTTTTTTTTAAATTTTATTTTCATTTTTCCTATTTCATTTCTATTTATGAATTTAAACTAATGTCTGCGTTTTAGACTAATTCTACCAAATATTGGGCAATTTACCACCTAAACTAAATTAAACACAATTTTAACAATTAAGATGCAATTAAAATGTAAGGAAATTAGACATAATAAATGTGATTAATTAATACTTATCAATTATTGTTCTTTCCTCTTAATTATACCATGCACATGCGTCAAGTGAGTTTTTGACTCAACAGTAATTGGCATATACCCTCGACCCATAGGTCAGAGGTTCAAATCCTCCACCCAAATGTTTTTGAGTTCTTAACATTCAATGAAGAATCACATATATTTTTTACACAATAAAGAAGTAGATTTCTCAAAATGAACTTTTTTTTTTTTAGTTAAACAATATTTGGGGTCGATAGAGGAATTCGAACTTTTGACCTCTTAGTTGATAGTACATGTCAATTATGCTGACCTGTGCTCACTTTGGCAAAATGATCTCTAATTCATCACTATAAAAACAAAACGAAAGAGGAGAGAGAACATGAATAATCAATTGCACCAAAATCCAAAACGAAATATGGCCAATTATCACTCTTCCAAATTCAGAATTGTTCATTCACTTGTTCTTCTTCTTCTCTCACAAACCTTAACTCCATCTCTGTGTTTGGAGACCAAAGGAAATGTCTTCCCTGCCTTCATCCGATGGCATGTGACCGTCGACAATGGCTTAAACGACCCGTAGCGATGTCGGTTCATTGTCGGTCGCAGGATGACGATCTCGGCCTCCATAGCCTCCCACCGACGGCCGATTTCTCATGGAATTTTGAGGCCAATTTCTTCCTGTCAACACTTTTCTGGTGCCGCCTTCAGAAAGGCGTGGCGGCGGAGGCAACGGCGTTGAGGCAGCATTTAAGGTGTTTTGGCATGATGTGTATGGCATTTTGTTTCTTGTTTCTTTCTTTCTTTTTATTATTATATTTTTCTTTTTAGTTAGAAAAAAGTATAGATGTGAATGATAACTATGTTTAGTTTCTTGAACTAAAAAAATTACTTATAAAATATATTTTTAATTATTATGTCATATTTTCTTAATATTTATTATTTTTTTTATAAGTAAAAATGATATAATAATATTTTTATGGGAAAAAATCAATTTTGACCCTAAACTTAGCAAGTTGTATCAATTTTAACCATGAACTTTTAATTTCATCAATTTAAACCTCAAACTTGGTAGATTGTATCAATTTTAACTCTAAACTTTCAATTTCATCAATTTAAACCTCAAACTTGAATGTATGTGTCAATTTACACCATCGATTAAGTTTTCGGTTCAATCACCGTTAGAAAGGTTTCTCACACATGCCCAAAATCATGTGTTGCTCTATGATATGTACTTGTTTGTTATTTTTTTAAAAAAATAACTAAATAATTCTAGATCGTGTCGCCACCATCATGAAAACCACAAACTCGACTCTCAAAAGTAAGACCCACACTAAAACAAATGGACTCTTTGTTCCCCCTCGCCTTTGGTGTCAATACCAGTGACGACGAGTATGTGAAAAAGATCCAAGCGGTGACGTCATTGAAGGTGGCGACGACCATGGAGGTTTCGTCGACTTCGGTGGTGAGGAGTTTGAGCTCAACTAAAATGCGAGAGAGAATAGGGAAGACGATGGTGGACAAAGTGATGCCCATGAACACAATGAACTGGTTGTAGCCTCCTCGTCGACAGTCTTACGAAGGATTAAAGTGACATCAATGTTGGAGAGGAAGGGAACAAAGATTCCGACAAGGGCGATTCCAAAAGTCTTGTGTCCGTTGCAGCGGATGGAGGACGAATCAAGCTCGAGGCCGATGAGAAATTTAAAAAAAAAATACAATAATATTGGCGATCGATTCAAGAATGGAAGTACTCTATTGAGAAAAAATATGGTACAAATAAGTTTTATTTCTACTAAAAGTCGATGGATCGAGTAGAATCCTATCTTAAAATTAAAAAACTTTCAATTAATGAAATAAAAAAAATCATGCAATAGAATCATAGAAGATAAGAAATGAAAAAAAGTCATGCTCTGAAATTAAAAAAACATTATGGCGAGCCTATTCCAATTTTTTTCAGCAATTTTATTTTTTTAAAAAATAACAATTATGTATTTGTTATAGAGCAACACGTGGCTTTTAGACATGTGTGGAAAACCCTATCTAACGGAGATTGAAATGGAAACTTAACTAAATGTGTAAATTGATACACACTTATTCAAGTTTGAGGTTTAAATTAATGAAATTGAAAGTTTAGGGTTAAAATTGATACAATCTGCTAAGTTTGAAGTTTATATTGATGAAATTGAAAATTCAGGGTTAAAATTGATACAATCTATCCAGTTTATGGTCAATAATGATTTTTTTCCCCTATTTTATTTACGTTTCTATAAAATTGGAAGCCAGAAATCAATTATTTTCTATATTTTGTATAATTTATTTTTAAAAATAGAAACAAAAAATATGAAATAAATACCAAACATATATTCTTCTCAAAAATGATAAACAAAAAATAGAAAATGGGAAATAAAAACATCACCAAATGTTAATGGCCATTAATTTCACTTTCTTCTCTATTTAGCCTTCTTTTGTGTTAGAAATGGTCTCTCTTGGAGTTCCGTTTATCTTTTCTCTCTTCATTTAAATATTTTTTTTTTTACAATTTAAAATTAACTTTGTATTTTTCTAATGACAGAGATCGAACCATTTAAGATGGTAATTGATGTCTTATCTACTTAACTATACTCAAATTGGTTTAAAATTAACTTTATTAGTTTCTTTATTTTGTTTAAAAATTGTTTTAGTTTCTAAATCCTTTTGTATCGGTTCTCTATTTCTTATTTTCACAGTTCTTGCGAAACATAAATTTTGATAACTATTTTATGTTTATGATTTTTCACTCTAAACAAATGTTTTCAAAAGTACATACAAATTTAAAAAACAACAAAATCCGTTTTCTTGTTTCTTGGTTTTTTTTTCCTATCTTAATTTTTCAAAGACTTCAATAAAAATATTATCCTATCATTTTTACTTATAAAAACTACCGCATAAGCTTCAAAAAAAAAAAAAAAAAAACTACCGAATAAATTTTAAAAAATAAACATAACTTAACAAGTTTGAATATTCAATTTTCATGTACAATTTTGATTTTCTTTAATTTAAAATTTTGGAAAATAAAATTATAAAAAAAAAATGTTATCAAACGCACTTCTTTTTTTTTTCATTTAAAAAAATACATTCTTGTTTCCTAAGCTTCCAAAAAGATACATGACTCTCTAAGGTTTGCAAAATGGTTCTAAATATTGCTCAATTGTTGTTGACCATTAGCTAACCTAACAAAAAAATGATATGACAATGACGTGGCAAAATATACCAATTCTATATGTTTTTTTTAGGTGATTGTACATTTAGCTGACATATTTTGCCTCTCCCCTTCCTCCTCCGGCAAACCTTGCCACCGCCGCTGCTCCTCATTAACCGTCTACTTCATTTCTCTTTCTCTCTGTAGACATGAATAACTTGTTAAGCTAAATTTTTGTTAATTCTCACTAATAATAAGGACATCTTATAAATTATAATGAAATAATTGAGATGATAATGAAAGTATTAATAGCATAGAATTTAAATATAAACTAAGGTTAAAGCATGAAGATTAAAAAAGTAATTCAACGTTAAAAATTTGGAGTTGCCCATTTACCTTATGGTAATATATAGGGTTGCACATCAGTTCAGACTACGCAGTTAAGTAGACAGAAAAACCAAATAAACCAATGTGCATAATTTTTTCAAATCAGGAACTAAACTAATGTGTCCATTAAGCGCAGAATCAAACAATTAGGTTATTCTGAGTTCAAATTGCTCATTTGGGCCTTATTGGACATGTTTTTTTAATATGTTTTTGGCCCCTTTTTTCTAGATTGGGAGAGGATAGGACGGAGCAAAAGACGAACATTAATGTCAATCCGATCGAGTATAGTTCAATGGGGGACCAACAAGCAAATTATTCTTCCATATACGTATTACTAATAAACCAAATATATATATATAGTATGTACACTTTATTTGATAACGATTTTATCTTTACTTTTTTATTTTTAAAAATTAAGTATATAATATCTAATTATTCAAACATTTTCCACGTTTAGCTTTTCCCTTCTCAAAACACTTTCATTAAAAATAATTATTAAAAAAAAAATACATGTGTTTTTTATAACATTTTCTTTAACTTTTAAGATTTTACTATAATATCAATCACAATAATGAGAGCAAATTAGAGAACAAAAAAGTAATAAGAAAGCATAATTTGTATTAACAAAAACCCAAAAACAAAATGTTACGGCTAATTTGACCATACCTCGATCTAGTTAAAGCATTTGGTAATCTTTTGTTCAAATCATTTGAAGCATAATGACAAAGAAAAATGATATCTTCACAATTGAGAAATTATTGAAAAAATTGACACAATATGTGTGCAGTTGTAATTTATAAAAGAATAAAAATAATCATTGAAATAATAGAAAAGTTAAGCATTTTTTTATTGCATCTGAGAAATGTCACCTTCAATGATTCCATACCAAAAACTATTCCCCAAAAACAAGACGAAAAAAAGTAGAAAACAAAACAAACAAACAAAAAAGTTCACTGTTCCAAAAATGCCCCTAGTTCACACTTTCATCTCCCAAGGAAAATTTAAGCTTCTATCTTTACAGTGGATTTGCTCTTCTTCTTCCACTTTCAAACAAATTTGAAAAAAATAAAATAAATCTATGGAGATCTCTCCATGGCTGATTGAGAATTTATATTCCAAATGCAAGTGGAATGGCTATGAAACAAGTTTTTATTATGATGAAGACAAAGAATCTTGAGCAACAACTTTGTGAAGAATATATATCATGCAGTGGAACCATGGTCCAGGAAAAAACAAGGAAATGGCTCTGGAGTTGGAGAGTTTGGAATACTTCGATGCCACCCGACGACAACGATAATTGACCACACCAAGTTGGATCTATCAGCATCATCATCCTGGACCCGACCCCGACAAAATGCAACACAATAGTTTTGTGTAAAAGCAACGGATTCCCCATGACCATCTGTAACTCTAGTTTCTTTCTATCACAATCTAACAGAATAACAAGTCAGGAAAAAAGGACGACGATGGCATGAAAGATATAATAAGATTGAAAACGTAAAAGAGGTATAGATTTATATTTACAGGGACGTGGTCGTTACATGTTATTTGTGATATATATCGTATTAGCAAGCAGCAGACGCGCATGTTCAAAGCTTTCGATGCTCTAATATGCGCCAAAACTTGCCTGGCAAGTGTGTTTCTTGAGTCCATGCATTCAAAATATTAACCTACAATACATGAAAGTCGTGTAACTAACAATGCAAACGGAACTTATTTCGAAGCTTAAGTTACGGTAATATAACAGCAATGTTGCAACTAATCTATGAACAAAGTATCATACAACCAATGAATATCTTGAACTTCCCAAAAGATATAGGAAAAAGTTTACCTGATTGATGATTTTCAAGGTTTTCAGGACCCCTACCAGTACATGGCCTGCTCGTATTCGGCTGAACTGGTTGCTGATTCTGTAAAAGGTTAATAATGAACTCATCGGTTCCAATTTGCAAGGTTGACGATGGCATTTGGTTGAAATTTTGATGCCAACCAACTTTAGAAACATGCTGAATTTGAATACAAAATGAGCGCTACTGGCAAAAAAGATACCTGTAGAGGCTGTGTCATATGAAACTGCAAGTGGTTGGAGCTAAGAAACTGCTGATAAGAATCAGGAAAACCCGAGACTGAAGGTGGGGGTGCATTTTGTGTTCCAGCTGAGTTACCCATCGGATCCGGTTGATTATTTGTTGCTTGAGCTCGGGATGGATCGCCACCGGGAACAGGAGGCATTGCAAAGGCAGGGAGAGGAAATCTCGGGCCCAAATGAGCTGCTGCTGCTGCTGCTGCTCCAGCTTGCATTGGCAAGTTTGAGCCAGCCAGGAGATTAGGAAATTGCATCATTGGTCTATTCATGCCCATTTCCATTCCCATGCCCATGCCCATCCCGATTCCCATCCCCATCGGCGGTGGCAAGAATTGCTGAACACCCGGGAACATCATCGGCATCATTCCGCATCCCATCGACATCATCTGGGTTATAAATAGTCATTGCCAAAGTCATCAAGATGCATAAGCCGATCATGTTCAAGTGCTATTATTATTATGCCTTGTTATGTATGTTTAGTGCCACATCAAGATGTTTTTCGTCACAGGGATGAAACGCAGCAGGCGGAATCACAGAGAATATGTTTTATTCCCTATTCGTTCTACGATTTCTTCAACTGTTTTTGTATGTAAAAGTAATTGCTCTAAATAGAATGTGTTTCTAATTCATACATTTCCTTCTACCATGGTTCAGTTTAGACTTGCACTTCTATGGGAACTATTTAGACTCTCATGAACTTGATTGGAATTTAAAGCATGTACCTGCACTTGCAACTGAAGCGTCTTCAAGTACTCGATTGCTTCATCCAACATTGAAGCCTTATCGGTCTGCAAATCAGTAAGGAACTCAACTCAAGTTTGGACGTGAGAGACAAAGAAACATTCTACCAGAATCACATCGAAGTTGAAAAAATGACCTTGTTGCATCGAGGGATGAGTTCCTGTAAAGCCTTCATCTTCTCGTTTATCCGATCCCGACGTCTCTGCAAGTAGATTTGCAATATTTCACCTCACCTCCAAGAGGAAAACAACACTACCAAAGAAGAAACATTTGCTTGTTTACAAGCATACAATTACTAATAAATTCAATTGCGCACCCTCTCCGAGAGGTTGTGAACCTCAGCAGCACGAGATCGTTTCGTCGATGTCGATCCCCGCAATTGTTTCTTTGGATCAGCAGATTCATACTCAACATCCTAATGGAAAAGAACATTAGCAAATCGCCCAAGAATTGCAAAAAAAAAAAAACAAAAAAAAAAAAACAAATCTCTCTAGCTGTTTGCCCAAAAAAACAATACATTCAGCTATCGTCTGCGGAGAGCTTTCAATGGCCACTGTTCAACCCGTTTCAAACAGTTTCATTTTATACAATTTTTTCTTTCTTTTAACTTTCACATGCCCACAGTCTTTTGTAGTTTAAAAATGGTACAATTTGTGGTTTAAACTCAGAAAAAGATTCGCGCTGTGTAACAGTGTTTCGAAGTATAAACTACCTATAAACTACCGGAACTAAATTGTTACGTACTAAAGTTAAATGAAGAGAAGATTCTTACCTCGCTTTGGCATTCGGTATCATCGAGAGCTCTTCCTTTGCGCTTCCGGTCATCGGCAGCCAGTTTGGGGGCGGTGGGCTCGGCACTGGCGCTAGAGCCACCGGGGGATGAAGTGACAGTCATTTCACAAGTCATCATCTCTTTCTCCCCAACGCCATCGCCGCGAACGGATGCACCTCCGCCTCCACCGCCACCACGAGTGATCTCACACCGTACATCGGTGCCATTCACCGCCTCCACAAGCTTTCTCCTCACCATCTCTGAAGCCCTAGATTCCGGCCCCACAGACGGCGTGTCGCAAGAATCCACCACTGTGGATTCCCGCACCATGACCTTGGAATTCGATGGTTCCGATTCGACCGTCACCCTGTTCCTCGAGAACTGCACGGAGCTCTGCGCTTCCGACCTCCGGCCGGGCGGAAACAGCGGCCGCTGCGTGAGAGTGACCGTCGCCGTGGTGGACGGCCGGAGCTCGTGTTGAGGATTGGAGCAAAGAGGAGCGGTCATGGAGGGGAAGAGGAGGTCGGAGCAGAAATTATGATCCTCAACGAGAGGATAGTTGAGCCAAGAGGCCATTTCATCTTCTTGCATAAAAAGATCATGAGGTTCCTCCAACTGAGACGACGGCCGGATCTCTCTCGCCGCCGCCGCCGTCTGATCTTGCGGAATCGAAACGTCGAATTTGGACGGGGGAGATTTCCGGACCGACCTCTGGTTCTGGCTGTGAGTCACCACTTGGCCGTTCTGCCATAGCAGCTCCACTACATCATCATCCGGCCTGCAATTTTAAAGCTCTCAGTCCACAAAACAAAATCAAAATCCAACCCAGAAAAAGTTTCAACAACAAAAATCTTCAAACAAAGCTTACAGAGACGATTTTCTCTGTCTAGTTAAATTAGAGAATGTTGGGAGCGAGAAATCGTCGGCCATTTCGAAATCAGGAACGCAGTGGTTCATCCTCAATCTTCCGATCATCAATTACCTGGTGGAAACTAAAATCAAAGGAGTTACAACTTTCAAGCTTCAATCGACAGAGAAGGAGCCGAATCGAGAACAACCAGAGGAAGAAAAGAGAGAACAACTCACAGAGAAAATATCAATCCGCCATGGACGAACACCATGAAACTAAGAGATTAGTGAGCACAACAATGGCGTCTGCGAAAAACAAGAAGAAAAATTGGGGATAGAAATGGAATCTTGATTGGTTTTTGGGGAGATGGGTTTGTTTGGGATAATCTGAAAAATTGTTGGGGAAGGGGAAAGGCGGCTGGTCCTCCTCCAGCAGCAGCAGCAGCAATGGCGGAAGGCCAGAGATAAGGAAAGGAGTTGGTTGTGTGTGTGTTTGTGAAAATGGGAATAAAAGAGAGGAAGAAGACGAAAGGGGATTTTGACGGCATGTATCTCAATCCAATGTCGTACCTCTTTCCCGATGTTCATGTTTTTTTTCCTTTCTTTTCTTTTTTATTATCTCACATTTTATATATTTTTTTAGGTTTAAATACTATTTTAGTTTGTGTACTTTTTGTTTTTCTTCATTTTAGTTTCTAAGGTCAAAATGATAAATTTGTCAAATTAAGCATGGTCTTCGAGGTCAAAAGTTAATGATAATTGTCATGTATTCTTTCGTTCGAAGTCAGAGGTTCACATTTGTCGTACTAAAAAAAATGTCGGATTCGATTACTGTATCTTGGAAAAGTGACTTTTTTTATCTTCAAGTACGAAATTTTAAATACTTAGTTGCAACAATGTTTTTTTAAAAAATGTATTAAGTATTGTACTAAAATTGTGATTAAAAAAATTATAATAAAAATAAGATAAATGGACCAGAAAGGTCACATTTTAAAAGTATAGAAACTAGAATGAACATTTTGAAAGTATAAGGACTAAAATAGATAAAAACTAATAAAAAAAAGACAAAAATGATCCTTTTGAAAGTATAAGGATCAAAATGAATGTTTTCAAAGTACAAAGACCAAAATGAATAAAAGTTGAAGGTAATGAAACAAAAGTAGAATTTAATCCCACTTTATATTTATTTTTCTACCCATACGTAATCATAGTATTTTAACACTTTTGAGTAGCATGGATCAACTTGATAAAATATATATTGTTCAACTGGTCCCCACATGTTGTTGAACTAAAATTTAAAATAATAATAATAACACTTTTGTTCTTAAACTTTTGAGATTGAGGATATTTATCACACATATTTTAAAAAGTGCTTAATAATCTTTGATTTTCAATTTTACATCTATGCTTCCATTTTAACTCTTACACACCCAAATGCAAAGCTAAGAATAAAAACCTTTTAGATACAATCTTAAAATTTTTAATTTTTATTATAAACATTTTCAGTTTATTTTAGTATTCAAAACGATAACTTTTTTTTTACCTCACCCGTTGCAAATGTGGGAGATTGAACTATCGACTTTTGAAATCGTAATTGGTGCTTTATCCAACTAAATTATGCTCCATTTGACTTAAAAAATTGTAATCATTTTCGTATTGTTGTCAAATTTTTAACTTATGGATCTTGACACTACAAGAAACATGATTTATAGCAACAGTTTTATTAAGCATGTGTAGTAGTTATTAACTGCTACAACACTTTTTGCAGTGGTTTATGAACCTCTTGCATAAGCAAAGTTAATTGGGATCTAGCAACACTTTTCAAAACTGTTGGAAGTGAAATTTTCACAATCATTGCAATAGTACCCCCTATAGCAGCGATTTTATTGAGCTATCGCAGTGGTTATTGACTGATGCAACACTTTTTACAACAGTTTATGAACCTCTGGCAAAAGCAGTGTCAAGAGGGATCTAGCAACACTTTTCAAAACTGTTGGAAGTGAACTTTTCACAATTGTTGCAATAATACCTCCCTATTGTAGCGGTTTTATTGAGCTATCGCACTGGTTATTAACCACTGCAACACTTTTTGTAGCGATTTATGTTAAGATATATATAACATTGTCTACTATTAATTGCACCTTTAATCCTTAATCTCCTCCTTTATCCACGGACGCAACTGAGGGATTTAACATTGCGACTTGGTGTCGCAAACTATTAATTATGCACCTTTAATCTCCTCCTTCATCTACAATTTCGTATGACTATATAAGACTTCACTATTTGTCTATTTGTACTTTAGGTTGAGATCATGGCTCTAATACCCACCTGTTAAGGACAATAGATTCGCCACATATCTTCACAATGGTATGATATATTATTATATTGTCCACTTTATGATATTTTTTGCACTTCTAACATATTTAAGTCTATAATTCAATTTGATCAAATTAAAAATTTTAGGTCAAAATCGAACCACCTTGCCATGAAGACAAAACTTTTAATTTTACAATTATTAATAAGTCAACATATCACTTTCATTGAGTAATATTTATTTCATTAAATAAATTATATTCAATTGTCATTACAAATATACTATAAAAAAATAAATTATATAAATAAAGATAAACTTAATTTTCATTATTTTGTACTTTTTACATAATTCTCTTAAAAAGTAATAAAAATATTTTTAATATTATATTATCAATATTATATATTAATATTTATTTTTTAAATAAAATTAATTATAACTAAAATTCTAAATATGGTGATTAATATAGTTAATAAACTTTTTTAATTAAAAAACATATTTTTTTTATAAATTAACAATTTATATATATACAATACCTTAAAGTTACATTGATCACAAAATGTTGTAATTATTTTGAATTTTCAATTTTTTCAAAAATGTTGCTAAATAAGTGTTGCAATTGTATAAAAACTTCATCGATTTTTTCATAAGCATTACAAACTAACGATTGCAAATACACACTCCTACAACAGTTAATAAGAATGTTACAATGTAACTGTTGTAATTGCATTAATCTTTTGCAACAGTTGTGCAACTGTTGCAAGTTTACTATTGCAATACTCTCTTACAACAATTAATAAAATTGTTGCAATATATTTGCTCCAATTGCATTAACCTATGGCAAATACTTGGTTGTTCCCTAGTGTGTAGGCATCTCTCTACTCCTCACCATTTTATTGTTGACAACAAGGAGAGAGAAAATATTTTTTCACATTTCTCTTTCTTTGTTGTGCTTTCTCTCTCTTGCCAAAATTAAATGGTGGGGAGCAAGAGATTCATACACATCGAGAAGCAGCCAAGTATTGTTCATAACCTATAGTAACACTTTTAGAACTATTGTCAGTATAACTGCTACTATGTACTTCCCTACATCAAATTGTTACAATTGTTGTATATTAACTATTGCAATATACACTTTTGCAGTAGTTAATCAAAGTGTTACAAATTAACGGTTGCAATATACATAATTGCAAAAATTTATAAAAATGTTTTTAATAAAATTGTTGAAATTATATAAACTCTTGCAACAATTGTGCAACTGTTGCAAATTTTATGTTGCAGTAGTCACATTTTCTTGTAGTAATAAGACTTCAAATAATGTGTATTGAAATATTTAGATGAGGCAAATATTGACCGAAGAATAACCACGGTAATCAAAATAGTTGGTTTAAAAACATTTTGAAAGTTTAAAAAAGAAAATATGTCAAATTGAGACCAAAAGAGTTAAACGTATTTAAAAAAAAAATTCTGTGCACATATTACATATAGTTGTTGTTTCGTCACATCATGGATGTTTCTGTTTGGCAGTGATTTTTTCAACTTATTATCATATTTAATTATAAGAAGTTGTAGGTACATTTTAAATGCTTATTTTATTTTTAATTCAATTTTCTTAAATACCTTTGAGAGGATATTTTACTAATTTATCAAGTATAGGAGTGAGGAATTGAACCACCAACTTTCAAAAAAGTAATAAGTGTCTATACATATGCTAAATTATGTTTGAATTGACCACCTTTATTTAATCTAGTATAAAATATAAATGACCAGTAAGTCTAAGCTTATGTTATTATGAATTTATAGTCTATAAGATTGATAACCCAAACACACTCAAACATAAGTTTAGTTTATTAACCATTTAAGCTAATATTTCATATAAGAAGAGCAAAAAACTTCTCTACCCTCTCCAAAATTTTTGAATTTTTTTATATGGGGGGATAAGTAATACCATAGAATCTACTATTAGTATTATGTAATTGTGTATTGTTAATGAAAAATACTTTTGTCACAATGGTATTTATGTCTGTTAGTTTCCTTGCATGCCCGTGTTCAAATCCTTCAATTGCTACCTTTTGCTTTTCTTTATAAATATTTTTAGATATATATATATATATATATTTCTTTAAGGTTGGTATTTTTATTGATTTAAAAATATGTAGAAAACTATTCTTAGAAATAATTTAGACCTATATTTTTTTATACATATAAATGATAAACCACATTTTATTTAAAAGAATTCTATCTCCAAAATATTTATAATATAAAAATATTTTTAAATGGTAGTAAATTAGTTTTAGTATTTAATTCTATAATAAACTACAATATTATATCCTTGACCTCTTTGACATTTTTTAAAATTCAAGGATCTATTACACATAAAATTGAAAGTTTAGAGACCTATTGGACACATTTAGGGGGCGTTTGGAGCACCGTGTTGGGTTTGGATGGTTTTGGAATCCAAACTCAAAACGTTGTTTGGGTCACTGTGTTCAAAACCCAATGGATTTGAAACACAACTCCATGGTTTAAAACAGTGCACTCCAAATATTGTTTTCTGATTTTCAGACTTTAGAATATTGCACCCAAAACACTATTTTCTGATTCCCAGGGTTTCAAACCCTCCAGAACAAACTCTCTAGGGTTCCAATTCCAATGGTTCTGATTTTGAAACGGTGCTCCAAACACCCTCTTAAAGTTTAGAAACTTATTAGATACTAGATTGAAAGTTTAGGAACTCATTAGACACTTTTTAAAGTTTAGGGATCTAATAGACTTGAACTTAAAAGTTCATGGACTAAACTCGTAATTTATCTTTTTTTTTTATTATTATTTTATAAGACATCCAGATGAGCTAAATTATATGATGGTACTTAAGGTTATTCGAACTTAGTTAGAAAGTTTTTGGTACACCTACCTATTCTTATCAACAATAGTTTTTTTTAGGTCAACCTAATGTGGGGGTGTGGATTCAAACCTCTGGCCTTTTGATGATAACTTTTTTTAATTGTATCTATATAACATAATTTGTCGACCCGCTCAAACATTACTATCTGAATCCGCCCCCGATTCAAAACACAAAGAAGGCCATAATGTACATGCAATACCATTTTGAAAGGTAATTTTATTGTTTGCATTTAAAAAAAAAATTAAGATTTGTGATTAAGTTGCAAAGTAGAAAGATGAATTAAATATATCCTTGCAAAGTAAATTTTTTTAAGATTTGTGATTGAATGGATTAGTGTTATTATAGGTGAGTTTGAGCATGTCTATGGCTTGATTATGAGCCTTTTGTTGGTTAAAATCATATGCAATTTTGTCCATTAGCTTGTGGATAATTTTCTAATTTAGTCTTGAGGAATATTAATTTCGCCATTCATTTATTTCATGTTTTCAATTTTATAAAATATAAAGCAGTGAGAATTGTTAATTGCAAGTGTATAGGTTAAATTTTAATATAGTTATAAGTTAAAGAGTGGGCATGCATCCTCTAGACTGAATTTGTAGCTCACATAAATAATGCAAATACAATCACTAAAATATTTTATTTAGACACCACAACATTATAAGATAAAGAGAGTATATCAATGCAAATAATCAAATATTGGTCAAACTCTCAATTTACTAACATGCATTATGAATAAACAAAGAGTTTAATCAATATTGGTCAAACTGAGCATAGTTCAACTGGTTAAAACATATACTCGAATCAAAAAGTTAGAGATTCAAACCCCCCCAATTCCGCTTGTTTGTTGAACTAAAATAAATAATCAATATTGGACAATAAAATTAATTTTATAAGTCAAGAACTCTATACTCTCAATTTACCTCTCTCAAGTGCTAGTTAACTCTCTTTGCCAATTAAGAAATTAAAATTTCTATCTAGTTTCAATAACAAACTAAGATTTTAACTGGCAAGTCTTCCAACAATCTCTAGAGAAATCGTAATCTCTTTATCTTAAAACCCCTTCAATTATGCATTCTAGTTCTGACTTTAAATTACACCTCTCTCAAGCATGAGATTTTAAGTCTAAAAACAATGAACCTATGACCAGAAGATTAAAAGCTCATGAAGAATAGAAAACTATAAATACACCAATCATATTAATCCAATCTAAGATAAAATCAATTGATCAATCCATAAAAATTTTGTGGCTACATCAATGCTTAAGAATAAAAAATTTAGATGTCATTTAGTAACGTTCTTGTTTTTCATTTTCTGTTTTTTATTTCTTCATTTTGAGAAACACAAGTGTTTGGTAGCTGTTTATGCACAACGCTGCATTATGCTAGGGGCAGACATTGCAAGTTCAGAGCACCTTTGCTCTATGCTGCAACATCCCGGCTCTGTGTTTAGCAACATGGCTCTATCCTTTCAACTTGTGGTTGTATAACTTTTTTGCAAGTGCTAAAAGTACTTCACATGGGCGCCAAAGCACTTTCTCCTCAAGGGTACGTTTAAGCTTATTTTACTCCTCTTGACTTCTTAACATTATATTGAAGATACAAACCAAAGCACTAAACTAGCTTCCTCAAAATCAAATGCTTTGTTCAACCAAAATATCCAATCATATGTGCATAATTCTAGTCTAGATAATACAAAGAATAATAATAAAGCTATAATATTGTGTAAGAATAGCTGTCACAAAGAATGCTATCAAAAGTTTGAAGTTAAAATTAACTTATTGAGTTTCAAGTGTATGAAAAAAACAATTTTTTTTGCTAAAAGATAATGTCATTGTGCAAACTAAAAATACTATTTAATTTCACAAAGGAGCATGATCGACCGAATAGAATGAAGGGTGGGAGGGCCAATTTTTCAGGTTGAAATATATTATGCTCATCCACCCAACAATTCTTTTTTCCTTGTCCATCCTTAATTTATCCAAATCACTAGTTAATTTGATCAACTTATTACATCAACAACATAAGCAACAATGTTGTGGTAGGGACCTATTAGAATAAAAAGTTAGGAGGGGGAATAGACAAAATGATCGAAATTTATAATTTAACAAAAAAAATCATAATTATCCAAATATATTTTAAGTAATTTTTATACTAAAATTTAGAAAAGTATTTGACGCAATACTTCTCAAACAAGTCATTTTCTTTTTCAAGAATCTTTTATCTCTCTTCCTGACTTAAAGTTGTTATAATCTTTTATTAAAAAAAAAAAAAAGTAACGTTTTTCAACTTCTATGGACAAATTTATAAGAGAAATCCTTACCTGCTGCCTGGGTAGCAGGTAGCAGTGATACAACCCACTTGGGCACCACAAGATTTAAACAAATTGTTTTGTTTTTTTTTTTTTAAAAAAAGAAAAAAAATCAATGGTTCTCAAGTGGACTGCACCTGCTGCAGGCAGCAGGTAAGTTTTTCTCAATTTATAATTAGTATATTTCAAAATTGTACTTGCGTTGTTCTCTCTAAAGTTTGAAGTCATTTTCTATATCTACATTTAATTTGTTTGGTGAGAATACTCAACTAATCTATCACATCACTCAAGCATTCACTATATTAAGAAAAAAAAAAATTCTTATCTTTAAACTTGACAAGTTGTAATAATTTTTACCTTAAACTTTCAATTTTATAAAAAAACACTTTAAATTTAGATAAGTGTTACAATCTTTATTATCTTAAACTTGAAAAGTATGATGTTGTAATCTTTACCTTAAAGATGAATAAGTGTTACAATTTGTACTTTTTCTAATAGGCTTTCATTTGAAAAATTATTAAAGAAATTATTTTCATGAGCTTCAACGACTTATAAAATATATATCTACTAAAATTGATAGAATTCTAGAATAAATGACATTAGTGCTAATTTTTTTTTTAAAAAAATGAATTTTAGGAGAATTATTCAATTATTGATATTGTGATTATATAATTAAGCTTAATTTTGCTAAAACTTAACTATGGTTGAAACTATTGAATTTTTTTTAGATTTTTACCTTGCTTTTTGTTAAAATTAATGGAGATTTGAAAAAATTAAACAAAAAGTAAAAATTGCTAACAGTCTTTTAAAGTAAGGGACTGATTTCATAAAATTGAAAGTTTACAATGAAAATTGTTCTACTCTGCCAAGTTCAGTGTAGAATTTGATTTTTCCACTTTTTTTTCACAAATGGCTAACCGATTCATCTTGAGAATCTTGACACCCAATTTGATACCCAATTTGATAAGTATTTTGTTTACAAATAATTTTATTTTTTAAAATTTTAAAAAATATATATTTTAAAATTTGAATTTTTTTAGTTAGATAAAATTTTAAAATAAAAAATAGTAAATAACAAAATTAATAGTTTTCTGTTTTCATGTATTTTTGGCATTTAGGTTTTATTAAATAAATTAATTTGTTAAAAAATTCCACAAACACAGACATATTGACGTTTCCTACTAATTTTGGTTTATTAAATTGCTAATTAACTTGACATGATGTGGGGGTTGATTAGACTAATCTTTAATCTATTAAAAAAATAACTTACTTTTCAAAATCAAATCCGTTATGTACTAGGTTCATATTTAAATGCAACCATTAAAAAAAAGTGCATATAGGAATGACCTAATCCTCATACTTTATATTATACAATATCAACTAACATCAAAATCTCAAAGAATCTAACCTTTATTTTTTAAACTTAACTTCAAACGAAAGATTTGCATTATGAGTTGACCTGCAACAGGCCCATGGGTCTGGGTGCACTTGGGCCTATTAGGTGCAAAGACCCGAACGATCTGGACACACTCGACAAAATAAGAAAAACGCCTCGATCGTCGATTGGTCAAATTAATGACCGACGATCGCGGGACACCCAAAGTGGGCACTAGTCCCATCCTATAGTTCTAACTATCCCATCACATAAATACGACAACTATATCAAGGGGAAGCAGTATAAATACAAGGGATTCAACCTCTAAGAAAAGGTACGCAACCTTAACTGTGCTTAGCTCTCATATTACTCCCACCACTTCACTGATTTAGGCATTGGAGGATGGAGGCATAGCACCACACCGATGTTTAGGTTCTTTCCTTGTAAGTCACTTCGGTTATTAGCTCAATGCCTACTCAAGACCAACCAGACTTGCAGGCCAGAATTTGACACCAACAATTTAAATCTTAGATGAAAATATTTATTCGGTTGAATGTCATCAATACAACCATAGCTTATATTAATTGTAAATTCAAGCTTGTCATTATTATGTATAAATATATAGTGCACATAAATTCAATAAAAGTGTAAAAAGTAGTTATTAGTTGGATCCCTTTAAGGAACAAGAATTTAAAAATTCATTTGCAAGTTGAAACCACTCAATATTCTAGCTTTAAAATTTAAGTCGTGCATCCCCTCTATTGTTGTGAATAATTTCATGTATAGTGTAGAGCTCTTCCATATGTAAATTTCTTATTTTAAAAGAAAATTTTAATTTTTACTCATAAACTTGTGACGTTGTATTAATTTTCATCATAAACTTTCAATTTCATCATTCAGACTTAGTTAAATGTTGCAATTTCTTCCATCTATTCAATTTCTGCTAATACCCACTGATTTTATCAAAAAGAAATCTAAAAATCTCAGTAAACTTACTAATTTCAATAATATCAAGTTTTACACAAATTTAATTTGATTTAGTACACAAAGTAACCATTGAATAACTTGCCAAAATTCACAAATTTTAACAAAAATATAACTCTAATGTCGTTTTTCTTTGAAATCTTGTCAATTTTGTACTATACATATGTTCTATAATTCATTGAAAACATATGAGAATATTTTTTTAACGAATTTTCAATCGAAAACTTATCAAAGAGTGAAAATTGCAACACTTTTTCGTGTTTAAAGTTGAAATTGCAACACTTTTATCTAAATTTGAGGTGTGATTTGATGAAATTGAAAGTTGAGAGTAAAAATTGATACAATTTGACAAGTCTAGGGGTAAGTATTGATTTTTTTTCTTAGTATTTTTAACATTTATCATACCAAAGCATAAATAAAGGACAAAATGTCATTTTTTCCCTCTCTAATGGAGATATGAAAATAAAAGAGTTTTTACTCTATTAGCATTTGGATAGATTTTATCGATATATCTATTAGTGACAATTCAACTTACAAAGTCTAATTAATTCAGAGTTCTCTTCTTAAGTTCAAATTTGTACATCCTAATTATACCATTATAAACAAAAGATTATTGATATTAATTGTGGTGTCATTACTTTCTAATAGGTAAATACGATTTAAATTAAAAAGGAAAAAGAGTTAACATTTTTAATTGAAAATGATATGTTGTGATAGAAACATCAATAGAATAATGGACGAGTCATCATACCATCAATTGTGATAATGGTATAAATTAAATATAAACACAGTTCAAAGTTCAAGAGAATAGTTTTTTTGTTAAAAAAATAAATGAACTAAAATAGATATAATATTCAAACTTCATTAACTTAAATTTGTAATTTAACCATTTTTATTTTTATTTTTATTGTGAAAGTAAGAAAATGGAGGAGATCCTTTCACCCAAAATTCTAAAACTATATAAGAAAAAGGAAGGTGCAAACCTAGCTAAAAGTAAGAGATTTGAATGTTAGATTATGTCAATTTCCACAACAAAAGAGTATGGGAGAATGTGATTATTCCTCGTTTCTTTCCAAGTCTTCTCCTCAAATATTTTGAAGAAATTGCTTGGATTCTCACCATCGTGCTAATTAGTTCATAATTTCTTAAAGAATTTCAATTTTTTTTTATCTTTTTTCTTTAAATTATTTTTTACCCTTCGAACTTAATTTAGTGAATCATTTTTAACCTTAAAATTTTTAATTTCATCAAATTAGACCAAAAAATTAAATAAATGGTAGAAATTTAGTTAATTAATTTTTTATATAGAATAATTATAGCTAAATACCAGGATTCTTAAGTGTGCATGGTATTGATTCTTCTTATCATGTTCTTTCTTACTTGTTTGATTTTGTGGTTAAGTTAAAGTTTTTTTTGGTAGAGGGAGCGGAGTTTGAGCATTTTTGTTACCTGATATTTTGAATATTTTATTAGTTGATTTTTTTTTTTTTTGTGTTGTTATTTAAGTAAGGTTCTAATTTAGTTTAAGGAGATATTCATTTCACAACTTATTTTAGTTAGTTCAAAGTTAAAATTAACCCATGAATTAAAAATTATATATTAATTTATTTCCTATTTATACACAATTTTCTTAGATTAGTTTTTAAACACAGAGAGAATTTAAAGTTAAAATTAACCCATGAATTTAAAAAAAGGAAAAAAAATTAATTTTTTTTTTCAATTTTCTTATAAAAAAAAAACCACAGAGCGAAAGAGAAAGATTTTACAAAAGGAAAAGAAGAGAAACAAGTCTTAAAAAAAGTGATAGGGGATTGATTTTAAAGTCATTGTTTTTAGTGTTTTAGCCACTTATCCTTTAAGGCATCTTGAGTTTTAAAGAGAGAAGAAACATTTTTCTGATTTGAGTTGGAAGGTCGAACTAAATGGTTTTATATAAAGTAGTGATAATAATTATTAAAAAGAATCAGATCCCATTTTTCTTTCGTTGAAAACCAAAAAAAAGGAGAAATCCTAGGCATAGAACAAGAGAAAAAGTTAGTGTGAAGTACAAAAAATAGAAGTGGACATTTTTTTTTAATATAGAAAAAACGATGATTCAAAAGGACAACAAAAAAATGTGGTGATTATTTTTTGCATCTTTGTCTAGAGTTGATGGACATGACAATCATCATTTTAACTTTTGACTATGATTTTATTGCTCAAATTTTTCTTTCAAATCATATCATATTATGTTTCTTAGAGTAAAGTAACTAAGGGGCAATTTTGGTATATTTGATAAAAAAAATATATATCTACATATGTATATTATTTTCTTAAAATAGTTTCGGCTAAATATATCAAATGATCTTTAATTCTTTGGATAATTTTAAAACAAGACCATTATGAAAAAAAAAATATTAATAAAAACTAATATTTCATTAAAATTATTATTTTATAAAAAAATTTGGACACACGAACCGGCCACTTTGAAAAAATAAATTTTGTTGACAGGTGGGTCCAAGCTTAAAGATAAATAAATTAGATCACATAAGTCAAATAGCATATGAGTGGCATGTTATGTGTTCAAATATGTTTTTTAATGACTTGTCAATTGTTTTCTTAACCATTTTTTTAACAAAGGACCTAATTGAGTATTTAAAAAAATTAAAGTATATTTGAGAATTTTAAAAGATTAATGAATTGAGAATTTTAAAAGATTAATGAATTGAGAATTACCCCAAAAAAATTAAGTATTTTTATTTCTTTTAGAGCCACTAAGGAGCTTTTTTGGTGCTTTTTAGGGGGTGTTTGGGGGTGAGAGTTGTGTGGAGTGGAGTTACTACTCAACTCATTGTTTCGTCCAAGGACTTTTTAAACCTATCGTGGGCACCACAAACTTATTAACTCATGTCCCAACTCTCTATGTGGGCCCCACAACTTATAGATTATCCTATTAAAAATTGTGCTTTTTTAAACTGTAGATTTTGTTGTCTTAAAATTTCATCTCAAATTATATTTAATTTCTTAGGCATGGCTGATGGACAATTTAGGTATACTTTTAAAGATTGTTTTGATATTTTTTGGGTATTATTTTTAGTTTAAATTAGACCAAATTAGTGATCAAAGTGAGCATAACTCAGCGATCATTGACATATACCTCATTTCCTTGAGGTTGAACGTTTAAATCTTATGCTCCACATTTGTTATAGTATAAAAAAAAAAGACTAAATTAATCTTTAAAATTTAATAGTTGGTCTTCAATTACATATTTCAAATTTCAGTTCTTATTTCAATAAATTACCCCTGCCAAACATTTAGGTGAAGAAACTAATTGAACTGACTAGGGATAATTTGACTGCACATGCAAAAGAATAGACTACTAGGTAAAATAGCCAAGTGGGTATTTTTTTGTATATTTTTAAAAAATTGTTTTGTAAATTAACTATTTAAAATAATTTGTTATAAAAAAACTATTTAAAATAATTTTAGTTTAAAATTGTTAGTTTAATTACAAATTTAGTACTTAAACTTTAATAATTGTGTCTATTTAGTCTTTAAATTAAAAAATAAAAAAGTTTACTTCTTTCCACCTTTGATTTTGATTTTAATAATTCTCTATTCACTTAAATATTTATGTGTTACCAATTATTAGACTAATGTAAATGTTAATTTGATAAGATATGACACGACTCACGAGAATAAACTAATTGAATAAATAAAAACATATGGACCAGAAAATTATATGAGACGGAAAGTAAAATACATTTTAAATTGACATTTTTTTCTTCATATTCTTATGATCTTTACCTAACTAACTCACTCTCTCTTATGTCATGTTGTGCTAAATTATTATTTATTAATCCAATCAAAATGGTATTTCAATACTTAGTAATAGGATGACAAGAGCTTATTAAAATAAAATTAAAAAAAATTAAGAATGTTTAATTAAAATTTTGAGAATGCACTTTAGTTTGGAAACAATATCTAGTACTTTTAATTTATTTTCTTTCCAATGGGCTGTTTGAAAAGATATCAAACGTACATATTTTTCAAAAGCAAAGTACGAAATATTTAATAAAACTAACAATCAAACGTGTTTAATATTTAAATCCGCTAATTATAAAGATTAGCACCTTTTATTTAAAAATTATAGATTGAGAATACCACGTGGCGTTTTAGATGGAAAAGGACAATTAACGGTAAACCGTCGCTAAAAGGGTAAGTAAAAACCAATAAACACACCACCACGTCAGCAAAATTAAAATAAATGCGAAAAGACAGCGCCAAAAAGCAATTTCCCTTATCCCACGTCATCTGCAGGCGCGTATCCAACACGCGCCAATTATGGGGGGAAGAACCTAATGTCTCCCACTAATTTGAGTGGACCAAAAAAATATAGAATTTAAATTTTGATTATATAGATAAGTTTTTTTTTTTTAAATAAATATTTTTTTATAGGTAATTGGTGGCCACAAAATTAGGAGTATAAGTAGACATAATAGATAAGCTTATACCCTATCACTTTCCAATAGGACATTGCACTTATTACGATAATCAATGAGCACACTACTATTGATTGTGGTGTGTTTGGTTACTTATTATTTGTTTTTATATTTGCCTATGGCTTTGAATAATTAGGTCAATCTAAACATAACGCTACTAATTGAGACATGTACTCCTAACTAAGAGGTTAGATATTCGAGTCTCTCCACTCCCAGACATTATTGAATTAAAAAAAAAAAAGACGACATTAGATGATTAGGGTAAAATAAGGATTAGTGATCTAGCTAGATTTGGGAGTATTAAGTTGACATGGTTGTTAATTTTTTTAAAAAAATAATTTTTAATGTATAGTTGTATAAAATTTGAGAGGGTTATGTTTTAAATTTAGTGGTGAACTTTGGATATTTTGTTTATTTAATCTTTAAATTTTGAAGGGTTTTAATGGTGTGACTAAAGTTGTCTAAATTATGCTTATGTTTTAGTTCTTGTGATTAACACTAATAAAATATTAATGATGTTTTAGTTCATGTGATTAACACTAATAAAATGTTGATGTGACATGTATATTGAATAAATGTTGTCTATTTTGATATGTTATGATAGACAAATAACAAATACATATGTAATAGCTTGACATATTAAAGTAGAAAGATAAATAGGTCAAGGTGTGTGGTTGGACAAGTTAAATTAGATTGTCTAGGTATCTACTTTTTGTTTTTTGGGAAAAATGTCTAGGTATCCACTTGTGTGTGCCATGTCACATATTTGCATTAATGATGTTAGCCATAAAGACTAGTTAAATGGAAGCATGGTTCAAGAACGGAAGTGAAACTTTTTAAATTAAAACTAATAAACAACATGCTTAAAAATTATGGATTAAATTCATAATCTAATAAAAAGAAAAACCATTTTTAGTTATGTATTTTGAATATAATTGAACTATGCTATGACGTTGAAGTTTTACAAATGGTTTTGATGGATGATCTTTCCATTAAATTTGTGAAGTTTTACAAATGATTTAGAGTGAAGATCTTTCAATTAAACTTGTAATGATTCGGATGAAAATATGTCCATTTGTTTGTTTGTCATGTAATATAGTTATGTTCTCTATCATATAAATAAATTTAGCTGGCCAGTGAATTATCACATCATTTCTAATTTATCTTATAATATTTCTTTCAAACTATAAATTTAACAAATAAAAATTTAAGTAAAGAACTTAACGATTTTCAAAACCTGTTCATAAGTTAATTTCATCTCTTTCATGTTTTAAACTAGAAGTAATCATTTTCTAAGTGCATAAAACAAAAAATTTAGCCCGTTTGTTAATCATTTAGTTTTTTTGTTTTTGAATTTTGAAAATCACATTTGTTTTCTCATTATTTTTGTACAATAGATTTTATATTTCTTAAGAAAACATATGAATTTTCAGTCAAATTTAAAAAAATAAATACAAGTTTTTAAAAACTATTTTTTTAAATTAGTTTTCAAAATTTAACTTGATTTTTGATAACATAGGTAAAAAGTAGATAATAAAACAAGAAATTACCTAGTATTTATAAACTTAATTTTAAAAAATCAAATGGTTTTCAAATGATATCTTCTGTTTTTTTCCAAATGGTTGAAATTTAAATACGATGTGATATGTAAATTATACCATGTACTACTATAATTTTCATTTTAATTTCTATGCCATGTGAAAATTTAATTGTAGCTTAACAAACTACAACTTTTTTTTTTTTGTCTACAAACTATAGTTGGTTTTAGATTTAGTTTCTTTAAGGTATAATTCATTTAAATTAGTGGAGAGACTAGCAAATGAAATAAGCGATAGAATATATAGAGATCAAAAATAATAATTTAGTTTTAAATAAATCATCAAATAGTTGAACAATTGGTTTTTGTAATCAAAAAAATAAAAATATGAAAGTGAGATTATACAAGTGTTGAATCACTAACTAAATTAAAAGACTTATACTAATGGATTATGTATAGTAAATTAATCAATTTAATATATTCTGAATGTTCTTAAACAAAATTCAACAAGTTTTATAAACTTTCAATCTCCACCAATGATGAGGTGTAACCATCACATAAATTTATGAGAAAAAAAAATCAATACGATATGGTCATACGTCTCTCTTGATATGTTTGAATCCATTTAAATTGAAACTTTTTATATACAATGAGTATAAAGCAATAGTAATTAGCTAGAACCATGATTAAAAACAGTAACCACCACTACAAGAATTCATGATTTTCCTGACATTATTTCTCCCGACACTTGAAAATTCGTTGGGCCAAACAGGAATTGCTGATGGTACTTAAAATCGTCGAAAAAAGAGGAAAGAAATGTCAACGGCGTTGCCTAAACCATCGACAAAGGATTGAACTGTCGGCAATATGTTAAACAAAAGCAATCGTTGGCCTTTGGGGAAGCCGACGGTTCTGCTGAACCATCGATATTTCTTGTCAAAACTGGTTCAAAGAACTAGTTTTTACATTAGATAGGCAACTGCCAGTCTAGCCATGAGCCTTGCTTCATGTTTTGCCGATGGTTCAAAAGAATTGTCAGCAAAATTGCTATAAAAGGCCGATGGTTCAGTGAATCCTTGGCTTTTGGGAAAGAAATGCCAATAGTTTGGCTGAACCTATTTTTTTTTTGTAAAAATTTGTTCAAAGAATCAATTTTTACATTAGAAAGAATCGACGGCCAGTCTGGCCGTCGGCCTTTCTTCATGTTTTGCCGACAGTTCAACTAAACCGTCGATCAAACCCCCCTAAAAGGTCGACAGTTCACTACATCGTCAGCCTTTCTTTAGTTTTGCCTACAGTTTAGTTGAACCGTCAACAAATACAGCATATTCGAGCCCCCCATTTTCTCTTTTTCTCCCAATTTCCCCAAATTTTCTCTCCTTTTTTTCCCCCACTTCCCAAGAGCCATCCACCCTCATTGCATGTCGCCACTGTTCGCCCTAGCCACTGTTGATGCTCCGCCGCACCCTACTGACTGCCACTCTCTCTCCTCTTTTTTTCTTTTTTTCCCTTCTCTTCCACGAACCCAAACCCACTGCACCTTGGCTGCCACCGTTGCCACTGCACCTTGCTGTCGCCATCACCCTCCTTGCTGTCGTTGCCGCCACTGTCACTCCTCGCTGCCGCTGTCGCTCTTCATATATTGGTAATTTTGTAACTAATTTCTTGTTTAAGTAGTTAATATTCTAGTAAATGGAAGATTATTTTGCAAATCTAGTTAATTTTGCTGTCTTTTGATTTGTGGAATCTCATATTTACGAGTACGGATATTTTGAAACACAAACCAACACATATTCGAGATTCTTTGGGCAAGATAAGTACGTAGAAATCCACTTTAAACCTTTTCAAACTCGATTAAAGTATGTTAGATCATTCTCTAACATTTGAAAAATCTTTTTCTGTAGTTTCGAACTCCATCGAACACTTTTTAGCAAGGATTAAGTCTATTTTAGTGAATTTTAGGCGATATATCTTTGTTTAAGCATTTTTGAACTAAGTTAAAATAGTTTAGATTGGTCTCTGAGCTTAGAATTCTTTTGTTGTAGGATTTGGTTTCGTTTCGGAGTGTTGAAACAAATTTAAGGTAAGTTTTGGGTTGATTTCAGTGGTGAATTCTTGTTTGAGGTGAGAATGACTCTTTCTTTCTGTATTTTGAGTTTATACTTTATAGTTTATTGTAAAGAAGTAGGTATATATCACTACTACAATTTTGGGATTCCATGACATCAAGGATAAAGCAAATAAAGTTAAGGGAGGGAAAAAAACGTCATAAATGTGTTGGTTTTTGTGCGTACTTAATTTTTTTTTAATTATTTTGTAATGTTGATTATTCTTGGTACATATAAATTGTGATCTAGTTGGTAATTGTTTAATTTCGTGGGAAATCAATGAAGTTTGTTATTATTTTGTTAGTTAATATTGGTAGAAGGAATTGATTCGCATTAATATTAATGTTTGTCTTTCATTGTGGCTTTTTTATGTGTGTCAATATTTACAAACACTTTTATTTTGGTTCTCTAATTTGTGGGCATTGTACGATGGGTGCCAGACGGTCGAGCATGCAAAAGGGAGTATAACCTTGGAGTTCTTTTGTTTTAGGGATATGGTTCCGTTTGAGAGTGCTGAAACTAAGTTTAAGGTAGGTTTTAGGGTGATTTCACTAGCGAATTCTTATTTGAGGTGAGTTTATATTTTTTTCTCTATTTCTCTTTGTACTTTATAGCTTATTGAAAAGAATTAGCAATGTAGTGTATATATATATATATATATATATATAGTAAATTTGTTGGATTTTGGGTTTAGGTTGCTTTGTTTGTAAGATTTGTGTATGTGTATAGGTTCAAATCTTTATGGATGGTTGCTTCTTTATCACAAAGCTTCGTGGGTACTTCTTTAGAAGAAAATCATACAATAAAATTTGAGAAAGTTTTATTTTATTCTTCTCTTCAACTAACTTTAATTGATTTATCATTTAGAGTCCTATATTAATAGCCCTTTGGAGCTTTCTTTTTCTTGTGATGTTGATTATTCTTATTGATGAGTATGGTTGGTTAAATCTATGGGTGAGACTTCAGGTTAATCTTCACATAAACTTTTGTAGATCATTTTGTATTTACTTATTAGCTTAATTACTTGTGTTTTAGATAAATTTGCATGTAGAGTAAGGGGATATTTGAGGGACATAGAGTTGGACAAATATGTTAACTTGCATGGGAGAATTTCAATACATATAATTGATGAGTTGAAGAAGCCTGTGTGTAATTTTGCTACGAAGTTTAGCAGCCAGATTCGCACGATTGTGAGAGAATCATTTCCAGTACGACTATCAAAGTGGAAAGATGTGCCAACAGAACTAAAGGACCATGTTAAAAATAAATTCTTGGTAAGTTTATCGTTTAGTTGTTTATGTTTATGATGTCTAATTTTATCTAAAATTAATACTATATTTTTTTTCTATGCAGAACCATTTCGAGTTAGATTTGTCTAAGTATGCCGTCCATGAGTTTATTGATTGTGAGATCATAACTACTTTCAAAGAGTATAGGGTGGAGTTAGTCAAACATTACATAAAATATTCTCCTGAGGAGGGACGTGCATGCCACATTCTCGAGTGATTGATATAGCTGATTGGCATCTTCCATGTGATAGGTGAGAGACTCCCAACTGGAAGGTTCGTTACTTACATTTCTTAATAAATATGTCGTCTCACACGCACAATTCTAGATTCATTACTAATATTTTATTTTGTTAGAAAACTACAGAGACAATTAAAAGAATCGATCGAAGCTATCTTTCAACCATTGCACTGGGTCTAAAACGTTCATGCATATACGAGAAGCACAGGTAGGGTTAAAAAAATATTATTTCTATCATTTTCTGGTTTTCCAATATTAATATATATTAAAAACTTTGAATTATAGAAAACAAAAAGAAAGTGTTGAACTAGGACCAATTGAGTTATTTGAAAAACTTAGATACAAGGAAGGAAAGGGTGGGTGAATTCAACAGCTGGTGTTTCTCATGTTAGTTTATAAACTTATTACTCAAAGAATACTTATTTTAATTTTTCTCCTAGAGTCAAATGATAGAGTAGCAAGAGGCACTCACTTTAGAAGGGTCTCAATCACTTGCTGAAGATGAGATTTTCGAAACTATTTTGGGTCGTCGATCGGGCCACATTAAAAGACATGGGTTGGGGACTGAAGCCGAAACATAGAAAGTGTAGTGGTTCATCATCTAGTGGGAAAACACAATGAAGGCATGAGTTGAGTGTGGCAACTACGGCCGAAAAATGCACATTGAGTAGAAGAGCTGAATCAGACAAAAGAAAAGTTAAATCATGCCAAAACTGAAATTGAGCATATGAGAGAAGAGTTGGAATGAGTTACGACAAATGAAACTCATACTAAAAATAGACTGGAAGAAGTTGAGACTCAAACCAATGCGGAGTTGACTAGCCTACAAGCAATGCTTACGCAAATCATGCATTCACAAGGAGGACCATCTAAATAGGTATGATCTCTCTACTACTGTTTTGTGTGTGACTATCCTGCAGTAAAGGTAGCCAATGATTTAAGTATGAAAGGGGGGGAGGGGAGGGAGAGACTAGTATACTTCGAGATTGAATTGAGTTTAGGAGGGCAAGACCAAAACATGCTTATACATAGTGAGACAAGTTGTGTATGGTTATCCTGCAGTTATGGTAGCCAATGATATGAGATAGTTTATTTGATTGTTTTAGTTCGTTATACAATGATGGGTTGATTATTTGGTTTCTTTGAGTTTATGTTCATGGTCGTTGAGTTTTAGATGCTATGCATGTCCATTGAGAAGTTTTAATTAGGTAATACTCGTACATGTTTTTGTAACTTTTTTGACAAGTCTAAGTCAAGTTTTAGGTAAACGTATTTGTAATTTTTGTTTTGGAAAAGTTACTTGTGTAATTTTGTAACTTTGGTTTGCTTGGAAAAGTTAGATTTCGCTATGTCTTGTTAAATTTGGTGTTATGCTTATAAAGTATTAATTCTTTTAGTTTGTTATAAATTTGATGGGTAAATTATTTATTTTTTTGGAGTTTTTGTTCATGATCGTTGAGTTTTTAGATGCTGTCTATGTCCATTGAGAAGTTTTAGGATACTCGTATATGTTAATGCTGGGTTTTGTGTCCTAAAACTCGTGGTTTTGTAAACTGAATGTATATTCTATTTTGCAATAAAGTTGTTATTGAATTAAGTGGATTGTGTATTCCATAACCCAAATCCAATGAACTAAGAACCCTGGACTATAAGATGTATACTTGAACTTTATGTATGACATCAAAGTGGATCAAGTTCGAGTAATAGCCAGAATGGTCTATAGGCTGGGTACCTTATCCTGAGGACACTATGGACGCGGCCCACTTTGTATAGTACTAACGATGTGATCCTGAATCGTTCATATGGAGACATGAAAGTGGGGGCGTCCTATGCAATGAGTTTGCATAAGACTGGACCGCAAAATAGTCACTTAGACTTTTTAACTCCGTTTATTGTTTTAATTGACTATTTTCGTACGATGACCTAGGTAACTCGATCTTAATCCCGAGTGTGCTATGAACTCCTGTTTATTCGGGATTATCCTTAGATTTGCATGGGTGAGAGTGGCCCGAGATCGCCGACTCAATAAGCCTCCCATTTTGGGGATAAGACCGAGTAGATAGTTGGGAACATAGTCATGCGAGATGAAATTCACTCCTATCCGCTTTAGGGTTTAGTAGAGAGGTTGTTCCCTTAAGTGCTGACTCCGGGTCTTGAACAATGGGCCCACCCTCTCATTGGCCCGAGAGGGATTCGGTTTGTTGGTCGGACCACAAACCAATTGTTCATTAGAGGATCGGTGGGACTTAATGAACAAGAAGTAATTATAGGGGTAAAACGGTTTATTTGACCCAGCTGTAATTACGAACGACCTGTGAAGGATCGACTTACTAATCATGGTTATATCGAGTGGACAGAAATATATCTACAGTGAGGAGAGTGCAGCCATTGGGCTTTAGTGGAGTGTCCCGGTGGTTAACAAATGTTGATTAGCTAGGCTAAAGAGTTTGGCCTATTAATCTCGTATCGTTGAAGCTCATGATCTGTAGGTCCATTAGGTTCTCCTTACTAGCTCAGACTAAGCCTTGTAACAATTTGAGAGAAAAGAATTTGAATTGTTCAAATTCGATTTTGGGAGAAAACGTTAATTATATGCGATATACTTAACGTTTCATAGCTTAATTATGAATTAAACTATGATAAAGAAGAGGTGGACATATTTAAATTTGATTTAAATATTGGTTCGGTTTAAAACATGAATAAGGATTCATGATCGAACGTACGATTTGAGAAATCGGGATTGGTCCAATTATTTAATTTGATATTTGATATTAAATTAAATAATTATTTAAAATTAATTAAATTGTTTAATTAATTAAAAAATATTTTAATTTAAAATTAATTTAATATTAATTTTGAATTAAAATTAAAGAGGAAATTCAAATTCATTTAGGAATGAATTTTGGACCAAATTCATTTGTTGATGAATAACCTCCTTGTTTTTCCAAATTCACCAAAAATGGCCACCTCCTTCTTGATTAATCCTTCTCATCTTTGTGTTGTCAAGTTTGGCAAGCTTGATGAAGCTGGTTAATGGCTTTAATTAGCAAAGAAACACAAGTTAGGAGGGAGGTTTTTGAAGAAGAAGAAAAAAAAAACTGCTGTGTTTTTTTTAGACCTTTGCTCTCTCTCTCTAAAAATTCTCTCAATTAAAGATTCCACAATCCGTTCCAAGGCCTGAGGATAGTAGGGAAGACTCTAAGGGTGATCCACAAAGTGTTTGTGATTAGAAATTACCCACAGATTAAGAGAATTTTGAGCTACAAAGGTATGTGTTCTTATTCTCTGTTTTTTTCGTTTTTAAGTATGTTGTTTGTTTGATCAAATTGATGTAATTTGAGTGCTTAAGATCCAAAATTGCTTCCGCTTTTGTGATATTAACTCTTTCAGTTAATTTGTAACTTTTTTGATAAGTCTAAGTTAAGTTTTAGGTAAATGTGTTTGTAATTTTGGTTTTAGAAAAGTTACTTATGTAGTTTTGTAACTTTTGTTTACTTAGTAAAATTAGATTAATTTAGTTGGTTATGTTAAATTTGGTGTTATGCTTATAAAGATTTATTCGTTATAGTTCAATGAGAGCTTATTATTTGTTTACTTAGTAAAGTTAGATTAATTTAGTTGTTTTGATTGTTTTAGTTCGTTATAGTTTGATAAGTTTATTATTTGGTTACTTTAGTAAAGTTAGATTAATTTAATTGTTTTGATTGTTTTAGTTCATTATAGTTTGATGAGTTTATTATTTGTTTACTTAGTAAAGTTAGATTAATTTAGTTGTTTTGATTGTTTTAGTTCGTTATGTTCATGGGTTTTGTAATTTTGGAAGTTAGTTTAAAGTTTTGATTGTTTTTGTTAAATTTCATTTTTTTTTGTTAAGTTTCAATGAGTTTAATTGTGAACATGATAACTTCTAGGTTTAAGGTTGGATTGTTTTAGTTTCTTATAATTTGTTATAAGTTGGATGATTTTGTTAGTATATATACTTCATTAGGATTAGATGTCCATAAGTTAAAATTTAGGTAAAAATACATGTTTGTGTTTTTGGTTTAGGAAAAGTTACTTATATAGTTTTTTAACTTTGGTTTACTCCGTAAAGTTAGATTAACTTGGTTGCTTTCTTAAATTTCGTGTTTTGCTTATATAGTTTTGTAACTTAATTATTTAAGTTTTGATATTATTGGTTATTACTTTTGAAATGTTGGTTTAGTTTTGATGTTATGTTCATGTCTTTGTTTTTTTAGGTGGGTTGAGTCGACATTATTCTAAAAGCAAGCCGAAGATTACATAAAGATGATGAGAACTTCTTATGTTCATTAAACTTTGATTTCTAGATTAGGTTTATTTGTATTAAAGTTTTATTTTTATCTTGTATGAATTTATAAACAAAGTGTAATTAAATTTGGTTTAATATAAAGTATTATTTGATTTATTTTGTGTACAATTTGTTTTAGGTACAACATATTCAAATTATAGTGACAATCTAGGCAAAAATCTATTAAAATTAATAAAATAGCCAAGATAAGCAAAGCCGACCAAATTTGTAGTTTGGTCAGCATTTCCAATAAAGGCTGACCAAACACCATTTGGTCAACATTTTCTTGAATTGTAGACCAAATTGCATTTGGTTGGCAGTTCCCGGAAATGCTTATTAGATAAACATGGAGTTCCATCTCAAGACCAATTGGCTATGAGAGGAGTAACTCATGTATATTATAAAGATTGTGAGGTTTCATCATTTTTTCAATGTGTGATCCTCAACATGCCCCCTCAAGCTGATATCTCTTTAGATTCACCATTCTTGAGTCAAATCATAATTTTCTAATTTTTGGACCGAATACACGTTTGGGTTTCATGGGCTCTGATACCGTATTAGACATGAGGTTTCATCTCAAAGCCAATTTATAATGCCAACGTTTGGTCGACATTTCTTAGAAATACCTACCAAAAGGTGGCGTTGGCATTTCCTGAAATTTTCGATGCCACAAATATTTGGTTGACAAAAGATTTCTCGACGAAGATCTACTGATGTCATTTTTGGAGTCGAAAATTACTTTTCTGACCTTTTCTGGGCTTTTATCGATTTTGATATAAAAAAAAAATCCAAAATTCTTGAACCACACACCAAAGTTCTAAGTTCTACAAATTTTTGCATAAAGAACACTTAATTTTAAATATTAGACCATATACATTCTAAAAAAAAATTGTGATGATTAAACAAAATAGGGTCAAAACTCTCATACGATAGACTTTAGATGTGACCATGATTTAAAACTCCACTATAGACATATGGCTTGAAAAACCAACGATCTAAAACTCCACTATGATTTTAGAAATGAAAGAAGTTATAAAACTTCAGTAAGAAATCAACCGAACAAAAAAGGCTAAATCTCCATTTTCACCCAATTAATTATTCTCATATAATCATTTTAATTGATTATGATTATTAATCTTTTGTTTGTTTTTTAGTATAATAAATATGGGGTATGAGAATTTAAACCTCTTGATTAGAGAAGTATATGTCAATTACCACTAAGCTATATTGATGTGATGAATTCCTTTTTGTTATTCACTAATCTCTTTTCAGCATTAATCACTAGTCTCGTAGATTTATTTAATTCATCTTCTTGACAACTCATAATAAATTAAATTGGACTAGGGTAGTTGAACTCAATCAATAAATAAATAGGACTAAGACAAGGAGTTCAATAACCTTACATAAGTTTTCATAAATAACTGAATTTTATTATACAAATGAATTATTAATCTTACCATTGAAGTTTTTGACTTATAAATTATTTTGAAATAAATAATTTCAATGATATTGGCATCAAGATTTTTAATGAAAAAAAATAAATTCTTACATTTTTTTTTTTTTTTTTTAAGATTTCCATGTAAAGTAGGTAGACTCCCACAAAGTCTTCCTTAATAAATATTATCTACCACATAATCACAAAATGGGTATTGAACTCGTTGAAAATGGTATTAGAAGAAGAAGATGTTCTTTCTTCTTCAAGCCTAATGCTTAGAAGAAGATGAAATTAGAAAAAAGGAACAAAAAATAGAAAAAGTTAATAGGAGAATTTCCAATCAACTTATAGGACATTTAGTGAGTTATTTGATGATCAAAATGCTTACATATGATTATCCATTATATTGATTTCACCTAGTATAACTCTATGAATTATCAATATTAACTATATGGACTATCCATGGACTATGAGTATCACATTTAAAAATAGACCCAACATGAACTATACGTAGATCACATCATGGGTCAAATGCTCAACCTATTTTATTGGGTTAGATCCATTTATGAGGCTTAAAAATTTAAACACTGTAAGATATTTTTCAACTCAATTGATCCACAAGTGATTTTATGAACTAAACTCAAGCTTAGCTTAATAAGTTAATGCATTAGTATCTTTTCTTATGAGTCGAAGATTCAAATTCCCACCTCACATTATAGTGTTATCTATTCTAAAAAAGAAAAAAAAAGATCTATATTACAAGACTTTGGCGCATAAACTCGTATATTTGATATATGGTTGAAAATTCATTAATTTCCAGAAATTAGATTATTTTTAGATCTTAAATGAATATCAAATGTGTTGGAATCGAAGAGTTTGGATTTGGCTCAATAAAAGTGCGACATCAATAGAGATGGATCATCTATGATGTTTTTTAATTAATTTTCTTTAGAAAAAAAAAATGACGTGTGGACTCCATGGAATAATCTTCCAAACCATCTTCTAATTATCTGCCAAGAATTGACGTGTGGGTATCTTTGAAAAAATGAACAAAGGAAGAAAACGCAGTGTGGCCAGTGGCTCAGAGAGACAATAATAGGGAGTGATATAATTTTTAGTAAGACAGACTTGTGACAGTTCACTCAATGATTAGCTCATAAATCTCCTTATATAGACTAATGCGCCAAACCCTAGTTTACTCGTTAACTCTCAGTTGAGGATCCCACATCAAAAATCACAATCATGGATTATTCTTCTCATTGTCAATGGATTTTAAGATGAAATTTCATGTTCATCTAATATAATATTCGAGTTTATAAAGCTCAAACGAGTATTTAGTCAAAAACTTGAAATTTGGCCTAAAGATAGTGAAACCCAAAAGAGGCACTATCTTAAGGGATTCTACATCGAAAATCACAATCATGGTTATTCTTCTTATTGTCAATTGATTTTAAGATGAAATCTCATGTTGGTCTAATACTCTCCAATTCTAAAACTAAAACGTTTTACTTTTTCATCTAAAAAATTAATGGTTGGCTACCGATCTTATAGGGTTCTGGTCCATGGACTAACTCTTTCAGGGATCCTGTTGCCTAACCATGCTCCACATCGAGCTTCCAAAGTTCAATGGGTCTTTTCATGTCATTTCGAGTTCCAGAGCCCAATGGATCAATTCTTACTATTAAACTAATAATAAGCATGATTTATTAATTTAATTATAAATTAGAGATTAAATTACAAGTTTGGATTGTGTCTAGTTTGCACAGTTCAAAAAAATTCTTATTATCAATTTATATATTTCATTAATATATATATAGAAAGGGGGTAAATAAAAAATTAGAGAGGGAAATGGAGGGGTTGGTGAGTGACCTAATATCAGAAAGATATTGTTGTCGAATGATTGTCGAAACAAGTGGAGAGGATGGTGGGTCGAGGCATTTGGTTGCTGTCACATTCTTCTCCTTTCTCTACATATTGCTTTGTCCCTCTTCTTCATAGCATCTCTTATGACCATTCTTTTCATATCCAACAATCTTTTCTTTTTAAACTTACATTCAACCCTCTATAATTCATTCATATCATTTAAACCCATCTCCATTCCCTCCAATTATTTGAATATATTCACGTGTATATTTTCCTTTTTACTTCTTTCTATTGGTATATATTATCTCTTATTGTCACACGAAAATAGCTCAATTGATTAAGACATATATCTTTGCTGACAGGTAAGAAGTTTAAATCTCCACCTCATATGTTGTTAGACTATATTGTATATATCATCTCTTATTTTTTTTCAAGAATATAAAGTTCGTCCACTCTTTTTTATCAAGTCAACTATGATTTTATCAAAATTAGTCTTCAATAGAGTGGATAATAGCACATAATTTAAAGATACCTTCCATACATTTTAATGGTTTAAAGAAAGCTGAATTTCGATTTAAAAAAATTGTAGGGATCAAATGAAGAAATATGTTGAACTTATATAAATAAACATACAAAAATGTAATATGGAAAAATTACATGAATGACATAATTAAAATTGGGATCCGACTCAAGAATGGTGAATCCAAAGAGATATCATCTTAAGGGAGCATGTTGAGGATTCCACATCGAAAAGATGAAGAAATCTCACAATCTTTATAAGGTACATGAGTTACTCCTCTTATTACCAATTGGTTTTAAGATGGAACGCCATGTAGAAACCATATTTGGTCCATCCTTTTTATTTTATTTTATTTTACTTAAGCACTCATTTTTTTTTATTTGCTATGTGGTCAAATGGATTGTATTAAGATTTTTTTTTGTCAGCCATAATCATTATTTTTAAGTGAGAGAAAGTTGAAGTGAAGTTTCATTTTGGAGAAAGATCAAGTCGATTTGGTTGCATGATAGAAGGCGCTTCATTTCTTGAAGCCTGGAGAAGAGAACGTTGCATGCAGGCTTAGAGGACTCTGCAATTTCTTTTTTGATTTACCTTTGCCTCTTAGTATAAATTGCACCCTTCTAGAGAAAAAAATGCAGAAAAAAAAAAAGAGAAAGTAATCAGAAAGCACTTTGAAGAAAAGGGCAGGAAGATTTGGATGGGCTCTTCACCCCTTTAAACCTTTCTCCTCACAAGTCTGTTTTTTTTTATGGAGAGTTCCTTTTTCTATTGATTTTTTTTTAGAAAATATGAGTTTTACTTTTTTTTTTTGTAAAATCCATTAGCTTGAATGTTTTATCAAATGACATAAGTGTTCTATTTGTTTTTCCTTGATTGAGTTTTTTTTTTTTTTTTTTTGGAGAGTATGAGTTTACTTTTAAAAAAAAAAAAAAATCCGTTAGCTTGAGTGTTTTATCAAATGGCATAAAAGTATGAGTTTACTTTTTTTAAATAGCGTGAGTTTTTTTTAGGATTAAATTAGCATGAGTTTCCCATTCATCCAATCAATTAGAAATACTTTTTCTTGAATTTTTATACTTTATACTGTTTAAAAGTGGGATAGATCTCTTGAAAATGGCAAGGCAAAAAAATGATAATTGAAGATTAAAAAAAATCTAAGGAAAAGACATTTTGTCTTGGGAAAGAAGAAAGATCTTTGATTTATAGCAACAAAAATCATTTTGATTCCTGCTTCCCATATTTGAAGTTTTTCTTGGTTATGATTAGAGCATTGTGAAGTATATTTGACTGTACATAAGTTTGATTGTTGGCCGATTAACATGAGAGTAGTGTTGTTATATCTGAGATCGAATGTTCAATTCCCCTTTCATGCATTTTTTACTTTTTCAAATTCTTTTATGTTACTTATTTCATCATTGTTGTATTTTTACCTCCTCATTTTTTGTTGTTTATTTTCTTTAGTGTTTTATTGGAAGAAGACCAATGCATGCAGTTAAGTCTTAGTTAGGCCTAAAGGTTGCATGTTTTCTACTTTTTTTTTTTTAATTTTTTAAAAACCATTTTGGACTTTCTTAGCGTTTTCTTTTTAAGTAAAAACCATTCTCTAAGATGGGAAGTAGTATACCTTGGAGATAATATCTTATTATTCTTGGAGACATGAAAATCTCCAAGAACAGTTTGTTTTTTTCTTTTTAAAATTTTTTTCTTTGGTAAAGATACAATTCTATGGTGAATTTGGGGAATGAAGGATTCTCAAAATTCAAGTTGCAAGAAATTTTTGATTGTTGGGCAAATATTTTTGAATTACAGGTTGACAACCCCACCTTACATAAATAAAACTAATTTCTCAAAATTACATTTTTATTAAAAGAAAGATTAAATTATAAAAAATACTTGGAACTTTGTACTTTGTTTCAAAAACACCCCTGAACTTTCAAAAGGTCATTATTATCTTAAACTTTCAAAAAAAAATTCAAAAATACCCTTACCGTTAGTTTTGGATGGAAACCATTAGTACTTTGTTTAAAAAATACCTTTGAACTTTTAAAAGTTTCATTAATACCCTTACACTTTTTTAAAAAATTCAAAAATACCCTTAAACTTTTAAAAAAGTTCAAAAATATTCTTACTGTTAGTATATGGACAGAAATTGTTAGTATCTCGTTGTAAAATACTCCTGAACTTTCAAAAGTTGTATTAATACCCTTAACCTTTAAAAAAAAGTTAAAAAATGCTTTTACCGTTATTATATGGAAGAAAAATATTTATCTACACCTCATTACCTCCCTCTTCTATTTTTTCTCTCCCTTGATTTGCTTCAATCTATGGCCTAACACTTCTCTATTTTTCCTCTTTTTTTTTCCCTTTCTTTTTCAATACCCTCTTTACTCTCTTTTTCCATTTCCAATCTCTAAAACTACCTCATTCAATCAAGGTATATAGACTATAGCAAGAAGAAAGGAGAATAAAAGAACCACCAAGGGACCTTAGGACTTAAATGCTTTAACAAGGTTATACGTTAGTAATTTCAATTAGTACGCTTGGATTTAATACAAAAAAAGAGAGACATGTTGAGAATTTGGGTCATAATTTTGACGACATCTAGTGGAGGGGAAAAGAAAGAAAACATATGCATTACCAAGTTTGTAGCAGATGAAGATTTTATTAATTCTTTTTGCAGTTCAAATTAGTCTATTTGTTGCAGTCAGTTAAGAAAGTTGCCATGATTGATAATTGGACAAATGGAGAAAAAAATTAGAGTATCTATATGAAAAATGAGGGTATCTATATGAGTTGTTTTCAAATTGGTTATTTTTCAACTCAAAATAACTTCAAAGACATTGATTATTTGGGTGTTGAAATTTCTTACATTTATGTTTGGGCATGCTTAAAAATGAGAGAGGACTCTTCCTGTTTATTTAAAGTTCTAATATTTAAGAAGATAGAAGAAATGAATGAAGTTTTAGAGCTTAAAAAATGGAAGAAAAGAGTAAGAGGGTATTGAAAAAGAAAGGAAAAAATAGAGAAGTGTTAGGCCATAGATTGAAGCAAATCAGGAGAAAGATAAAATAAAAGATGGAGATAATCATGTGTAGATAAACAATTTTCATCCATATATTAATGGTAAGGGCATTTTTAACTCTTTTTTTTTAAAATTAATGGTAATGCCCACACCATGAATTACCTCACTGTATTCAGGTGGAAACATTTTACAATGGATTGAATTTAGCCACACATAACATGATTGATGTCTAGCAAATAATGATGTTTTGCTATCCAGAACTTTTAATGAGGCATATGAGATATTAGAGATGATATTAACCAATAGCTGTCAATGGTCGATTTTTCGTTCAACATTTTAATAGATTTCTACTCCAAATGTAGTTTTGAAACATTTATGAAAGGTCAAAGGTAATATTGCAATTTTTGAAATATCAATAAGGGTATTTTTTTACACAAACGACAAAGTTCAATGATATTTTTTATAATTTAGCTATATATATTATAGGAGATTTATGAGGTTGGAATAGAATTCAAATAAGTTCAATATATATATGTTAGTATATAAAATATATATTAAAATATATTATATGATTTTGGCAAAGATTCTCCCTAGGTCCTTACAAATAGTGCATCTCTCCAGAGAAAGAAGACTTTGCATTTTTTTCTCTCAAATCTCTGTTTGATGGTTCTTACAAACATTGATCTTGTGTTCGAGACATAGAAGATTTTGTAGAGGTCTTTGAATTTCTACAAAGGTACTTTAGTTTATTTTCATTTAATTCTAAATAGTTCAAAACCAATCTCAACTTGATTTCTAAATTGTTTAGAAATCATATAATGATCGACTAAAAGCATGAGGTATAAAAAAGAAATTAAATGTCATAGGGACTTGTCTTATGGGTTAATATGTGGGTCTGGGACCATTGTAATAAGACTATAACGATCTGGGACTTGGGTAATATGGTTAGCTAGGGGCAGAAATGTCACATTGTTAGATATTGAGACCTTGTGTATAAATAGTTGAGGGTCAATATGTCAATATAGGAGAAGGACTCATCCAACCTTGGGTATAAATGTAAGGGCTAATAGTTGAGAAAGTTAATGTTGGAGTTTTGAGTACAAATGGTCAAAGGTCGAAATATCAAGTCCTATAGAAATTATTGTTGAAGCCTTAGGTACAAATAGTTAAAGGTTAATACATTTCAAAAGAGAAAATCTAAAAGAAGTTAGAAAGAGTTGAAAGAGTCCAAAGATGAGTATGTTTATTGTGTATCTTATGCATGCATGTCTTGGAGTTGAAATTTTGTTTTGAAACATTATCATATCTAGCTATTACCTCGTTATATTCGTGATTATGTAAAAGTACCTTGTGATGATTTCTTGTTATTGTTTTATGTGGCTCCTCAAGGGAAGGCTACTTACCCGATAGTTTTTTATTAAATAGTTTGATGTTGAGTTTTTCTTAGTGGACACTTTTTTTTTTTTTTTTCTGCTTTTCGAAAATTAAGTCTATAAATAATATTCCGACATATGAGTTTTCTTGTTTTGTTATGTACTTTTTTACCTATGTTTTAAAAAAAATCAAACCAAGTTTTGAAAACTAAATAAATTAATTTTCAAAAACTTGCTTTTGTTTTTGGAATTTGGCTAAGAATTCAATAGTTTGTTAGAAAAGATGAAACTCATTGTAGAGAAATGATGAGAAAACGAACACAATTTTAAAAAACCAAAAACCAAAAATCAAATAGTTATCAAACGGGCCTCAATATTTTGAAATCCGATATTTTGAAGTTTCAGTGAAGTATAGTTAAGTTTTGATTTTAATATAATTTGCTAATTTTGAACTAGACTACTTACGTTAATTGTGTTAATAAATGAGAGGTTTCAGTAATGTTTCCGATCCAATAGTTGGAAAATTATGAATGTTGCTTCCAATCTTCTCTTCTTTCTACTTTCTCATATTTGAGCTACAAAATATTTTAATTAGATTGTAGTATTCTGCAAGGGATGGGCTAGAGAATATTAGCTATATCGGTGGTTAATAAAGAAATATTGAAAGTGCTTATCGAAAGCACAATCAAATACAATTTATAATTACCGATCTAAAATTAACTACTTGTAGTAATTGATAGTGGACCAGATTGAATCACAGGGAACCGAATAAATTGAATTTATATTATTTGGATTCTAAATGACACGGACTAGGGGAGATTAAACATAAAAGTAGAAAGAAGGATAAAAAACAGTAAAGATAAAGACTATGATCTCACCTCAGACATTGATTTGGGGTTAAACAAGAGGTAACAATGCAATTTTCGATCACAAACAACCAACAAGATATCTAGTCAACAGTTTATCACCTAATCGACTTGTCGGTAAGGTCGGCTAAGCCTCTAAGCAAGCTTAGATCTCCTAAATTCCAATCAACCCAACCTACATCAAGTTAATTAGCCTAATTAGTTGGGCACAATAGCGTTCTATACTAACGTAGCTAATTGATGATAAAGAGCTTGTCGAAGGCTCTATCAAATATATTTATAAACCTAGACCTCTAAAATTTGCAGTGATGGTAGCTAGGGTCGATCTCAGGAATTGGATTTCTTAGATTTAGTTAAGTACCATGATTACTCACACCTAATTTTATCTAGAGAACCAAAAATAGAGAAGAATTAATTGCAAGCTAATATAACTATTTACAAGGTTGGAGACACTTAGATAGGACTCTTTTTAGACATTGGTTTTAGCAAGATAACACTAAATCTAGTTCATCCATGAAATAAATCATACAAGCAACATTTATAAGCTAGGAAGTTACAAAGATATTCAATTGGATCTCCCAAGCCTCAACTAAATCTCATGCTTGTTTTATACATCAACTTTCCAATTAATTTCATAACAAAGCATGACATTATAAAACTTCTCCTAACGACTTCTATTAGCAAGCAATTCATTCTCATGCACATGTTTACTAATAGTTATAATAAGCTAACCTTTGGCAAAAAGATTACACAATAAAGTTGTGTATGTACAAATAAATGTTGAAATATAACAAGTTCAAGGATTAAACCAATCATCCAAAAATACCAAGTCGAAAACTGAGTTCAGTCATTCAAATTCACAATTACAACTCTAAACTCATACAAAAGTCTAAAAATAAAAACTACAAAATAAATAGGAAAGAAGAGAAAAACTCTCTAACGCGTGCCACACTCGTTCCCGTTGTTGTACGCCGCGATCCCAAGCCTTGAATGTCTTCCTCGGCTCTCAAGAGTGCTCCCTTAATCCCAAATATGAGGTAGAAATCGACTATAGACTGGTCTCTCTCCAAATGGTCTTCCTGAATCTGCAGCCAAAAAGATCTCTTTATAATAATCGGGACAGCGTCGAGACATTGTACCCTAGTGCGCATAATAAAGAAGGAAAATTGGGGTAACATTGAGACGCTACACGCAGTGTCTCAACATTACAGACGGAAAGAGCCTGGCGCGCGTGTTTACAGCATCTCAATGCCATAAAGTAACGTCTCGATGCGATGCGTGCGAAAATCCTAACTTGTGAGGCTGCACATATGGCGTCTCAACGCTCTCTATAGTCTCAACGCTCTGGCCTCGGGTTCTCTGCCTCAATTCTCTTCTCTTCTTCACTTGCTAACTCCAATTGAAGTCAAATTACTTTCTTTTTCATCCTAACACCTTCCTTTTTGCTCGGTTTTGCTTTGTTAGCTTAAAATCTACAAAATACAGACAAAAAACATCCATAGCATATTTTAAAACCATAAACTAGCATTCATCTAAGTCCAAGAAATAGCACACTTTCGTGCACTATCAATCGCTTTAAGCTCTAGGGATTGATTAAGACGAGCTAATTAAACTATACATGCATTCCTAATTTAACTAATTCACTCTCTTGATTCTTAAGTCCTAGTGTGCAAACTACACGAAAGACTAGCCTCTACGATGCAAACACGATCTGGTCATATTGCTACCTCAAACTAGTGATTACAAGCACATTCGACATGAATAGGTTGTCAGGCTATCAACTAACATTCTCATACTATAAGCATTAAAGCAAGAATTAAGAGATAATAAACATGCTAAATGATATTCAAGCTACTTGTTACTTTAAACTAGCCTAAAGCACATATTCGATGTGTATATAGCGCCATAACTACGAGCATGCACAATAATAAGCAAGGATAAAGAGAAGCAAGAAGCTACTGAAAAGCATAAGGAAATTAAGCATAATCTCACAAAACTTACACTGTACCATAGTTTACAACCCAAATCAGTGTCGAATGCTTAGCCAAACATCTAACCGAGCCTTCCAAACACTGAGGATCAACCTCCTAAACTAAACTTGAAGGGAATAATCGAATTAAACCCACAGCGGAAGCATAGGAATCGTCTTTGATTTATTTAGAATTAAACTAAAATACAAGGGTTAAGCAATAAATACCTTGAAAATATGGAGATTCTTCTGGCGGGTCTTTATCTCCTCCACAAAGTCTTCCTTGCTATGACTCTAACAAAAGATCAAGGCTTGTGGGAGCCTCTTGAAAGAAAATCCTCAAGGGATTAAAGAGGAAGAGGTTTAGAGAGAATTCTCTAATTCTCTCTTTGAGGAGATGTGTGTTGTTCAGAATGCTTCAACCCAAAGGTTCTATTTATAGAGACCAAGGGAAGATCTTTGCCATTATTAAAATATTATATTTTAATATCTAATATATTAAAATATATCTTTTATTTATTTGAATCTCATTCAAATCTCCTACGATATTTATTTATTTGAATCTTATTCAAATTCTATAAATATCTTTTATTTAATATATCAAATATATATTAATTATTTTAATATTTAATGTATCAAATACAATAAATATATTTTCCTCTTTTATATTTAATATATCTAATATATTAAATATTAATTTGAACACTTCAAATTAAATATTAAATTTGAACATTTCAAATTTTAATATTTAATGTATCAAATACAATAAATATATTTTCCTCTTTTATATTTAATATATCTAATATATTAAATATTAATTTGAACACTTCAAATTAAATATTAATTTGAACATTTCAAATTTTTAATATTTAATGTATCAAATACAATAAATATATTTTCCTCTTTTATATTTAATATATCTAATATATTAAATATTAATTTGAACACTTCAAATTAAATATTAATTTGAACATTTCAAATTTTTCTTTCAACTAAATTGATCTTTTAGTGTTACTATGAGCTAGCAAGGGGACCTTATGGACCTACAGATTATAAGCTCCAATGATACAAAATTAATTAATTAAACTCTTTAATTAATTAATTTTCATTCATTAACTATAGGTCACTTCACTATAGACCTAGAGTTGCACTCTTATGCACTGTAGGACAAGTTGTGTCCATAGATATAATCATTACATGCAAGTCGATCCTTCACGAGTTGTTCGTAATTACAGCTGGGTCAAAAGTCCGTTTTACCCCTATAATTACATCTTGCACCTTAAGTACCACTGATTCTCTAATGAACAATATGTTTATAATCTAAATATAAACTAAGTCCCTCTCGGGCCAATGAGAGGGTGGGGCCCCATTGTTCAAGTCCCGAAATCAGCATTTAAGGGAACTACTCATCTACTTACCCTATATGGGAAGGAGTGAATTCCATCTTGTGAGATTATGTTCCCAGCTCCCTATTTGGTCAAGTCCCCAAAATGGTGAATCGGCTACAAAAGCCACTCTCACCCATGCAAATCAAAGGACAAGCCCTCACAGACAGGAGTTCATAACTCACTCAGGATAAAGATCGAGTCCCATATGATCATCCTGATGAAATATTAATCTTCTCAATTAACGGATTTATAAATAGAGATTAAATATTTCGTGGTCCAGTCTTATACAAACTCATTGTATAAGATACCCCCACTCACATGTCTCCACATGAATGATTTGGATCAAATCATTTGTAACTATTACAAAGTGGGCCGTATCAATAGTGTTACCAGGATAAGGCACCCAACCTTATCCATATACTATGACCCTTTAGGTTATTTCTTGAACATGATCCTCTCGTATGTCAACCACATATTGTTCAAGATTACACTAATAACCTTGGATTTTTCATATAATGGATAATATTATATTGAAAATAAAATAATCAAAATTATTATTAATTACGAGGCTTTAGGGCATAAATCCCAACAAAACTAACCTAAAACTAAGAAAAACAGTAAAGGATGGAGGGAGAAAAACCCATGGCGGCTGTACAAAAACCCATGGCGGCTGTACAAAATGAGGCTTAAAGACCTAGAAATTGCAGTAGCGTTGAGATGCTACAAGTAGTGTTGAGACGCTGCCTTTATTGGACCAGCATCGAGGGGGGCTCTCTGCAGTGTCTTGAGATGCTTACTATTACAGCATCGAGATGTTTGGGACAGCATCGAGATGGTTGGGACAGCATCGAGACGTTGTCCTGCATCCGCACGTTCTGTCTTCTTTTAAGCGTCGAGACGCTCTCGTCTAGGGCATTATATTTCGGTCAATTTGCTTCTAATCTTCATTCAATTGCTAAAATGACCTCCGCATTTAGCTCATTTTATCCCCGATTGGATGCAAATACTCCAAATTACTCTTCTTGCTCAAATACCAACAAAATAAACAAATAAACACATAAATTCTAACAAACTAACAAGAATTAGACATAATAAATTAGGACTATATTGGTCCTATCAAATATACACCGTAAAAAGACTTGAGTCTTGTTATATCAAGATAGAATGTTGTGCTAAGTGTAAATAAGTCTAAGCTTTGTAGCAACTAATAAGTAATTGAGAGTTTCCATAGGAATTGATACCTGTAATATTGCCTAAGTTTGCTTGCTAAATGAATTTGAATGTAACCATATATCTCTCCTAGCCAACTATAAAGGAAATGTTGATCATTAACAAAAAAAAAAAAAAAAAAAGTAGGTTGTAAAAGAGAAATTCACAATGCGACAAGCTTATTTGAATTTGTTAAATTTAGGGAGAGAGATAAAGATACAAATGCAAAGAGGCTAGGGTTTTATTCGATCATAGAATTGCATAATTAAATACAAACTTAAAAAACCTATGTATAGTAATCAAAAGTAAATCTAATAACACAATTCAAATACTAAGAAAATCTAACAAAATAACTTAATCTGAAACAAACCTAATTCAAATTGCAAATCTAAACTAAGTCTAATTTGAATAACATAATCTAACATCTCCTCACAAAATCATGATACTACATCGTGAGTTTTCTTGATGAAGCGATACCAATGTAAATTCCAACTGTTGATGTCATTGCCAAATTCTAGCTGTAAATTCCTGTCAATGCCAATGTAAATTTCAACTGCCAATGCAATTGCCAAATTTCAGCTGCAAATTTCTGTCAATGTCAATGCAAATTCCAATTGCCAATGCAATTGCCAAATTTCTATTGCAAATTCCTACCCATGTCAATGCAAATTCCAATTGCCAAATTCCAGCTTCAAATTCTTGCCCATGCCATTGCAAATTTCAATTGCCAATGCAATTGCCAAATTCCAGCTACAAATTCCTGTCAATGTCAATGCAAATTCCAACTATCAATGCCAATTTAGTAATGCAAATTCTAACTTCCAATATAAATTCTTCCATACAAATTCCTAGATCTTCATCATCTTCATCTTCCTCCTCCTCCATTTCCTCAAATTCAACACCACAAATCCTAAATCGATTTTAGGGCTCTTATACCATGTTAAACTTAGGGAGAGAGATAAAGATACAAATGCAAAGGAAGCTAGAGTTTTATTCGATCATAGAATTGCATAATTCAATACAAACCTAAAAGATCTATTTATAGTAATCAAAAGTAAATCTAATAATACAATTCAAATACTAAACAAATCTAACCAAATAACTTAATTTGAAACAAACTTAATTCAAATTGCAAATATAAACTAAATCTAATTTGAATATCATGATCTAACCGAATTAAAGGGAGAAGTTCCTAATGGATTATTAAAGCTTGGATTATGGATTTTCCGAATATAAGCTGCTTTGTTTATGTTGTAGCATGAAGATGCCTAGCACCCTACCAGCTAGATGATAATTCTCATTCATGAGGATTATTTGGCCTTTAAACTTAGTTATATTTGTGATTTTTATTCATATTATTTGATGAAAAATTAAAAAGTGCTTGAATTCAATCACATGATTGATGGAAGACCTTTAAATTAAGTAAGTTGAGAAAAGAAAACAAAAGAAGAAAAAAATTCACACTTACTTAATGTTTTGATGCAGGATTTTCGTGGAATGCAACTGCAGTGCAATTGCTATGCAATTGCAATCTGGCAGATCTGGAATTTAAGTAAAAAAATGAGAATTTCGGGATTTTGAAGGAAATTTGACCCACGAATTCAGCAAGATGATTAGCCATGATTGTCCATCAACCAAGAGGGAAACCCTAGCATGAGATCCCTATAAATATTGGACAAAGAAGCCGAACAAAGAGAGCTCGATTGGAGAAGATTTTAGTTTATGTTTTTTTGGGTTTTCTTACTTTCTGCAATTTTTCATTTTTAGTTTTTAGTTGCTGTTTTGTTTTATTTTCTTGTAGATCTTATTCCGAATCTCTTCCTCAATCCCATCACAACAAGAGTTGGCATTGGTTATGAACAAATCCTTGTTTGATTGAGCTCGATTTTTGGAAGAAAACAACGTTATATTTTTGGGTTTTTGGAAGCCTACTACAGTTTTTTTATTTTCATTATTAAGTTGCTGTTTTTATTGTATTTTCTTCTACATCTCCATCTCTAAACTCTCTTAAATCCCACAACAACAAAAGTTGGTCGTGGTTAAGAGCAATCTTGCTCGATTGAACCGAAGAGAAATGAGTTTTTAGGATGGATTAGTTCTCTTTCGATTTCTGCACTTTTTGTTCGTAAGTTTCTGTTAATTGTGCTACTTGTTATATTTATCAATTTCAGCAAATTTAATTTCTAATTTCTATTATTCGAAGTTTGGAAAACTACTATACTTGAATTTCACATACATATATACAAGTTTTCTTTTAAGTTAATTTAGTATCTTGGAATTTTGCAAATTGATGTTAAGCTACTGTATGGTTTGTAGTAAAAAATTTGCAATTGTTTCTTTAAGCTACTGAATTGCTTTGTATTTGCAATTTGATTGCATTGTTTACCTTGATTGTACCAATGAATTTTTCTAATTTACATTTACTATTTTCAATTTATTCCATCATGAAGAGCTAAACTTCCTTTGGGATTCAAGTTGTGAATGCCCTAGAGGAAAGATGTAAAGCTCGAGAGTAAAAACAATCTAGCTAATTCTTGAACTCTAGTTTGTTTTTGGTGAGTTAATTGTTGGGTAAACCTAGTTGGCCATCTAGTGTTGCTTGCCAAGCTATAACTTAATACCGAAAGGGTTAAGGGAAGCGGATGTCACAAAAGCAATGGAGGAAAAGGCTTAAACATAAGTCTGAAACATCGACCTTAGACATAGGGCGAGACTCCAAAACCACTAGAATTGTGTGCAAAAATATCTAAGTTAGATTAGCCATAGAAATATAGGTTTAATCACTTACTCTCCTAAAGATACTTCATAGAAGGTCGAATAGGAGTTGAATTCGGTTTACTTAGTTCTTGAGTTAGCTACGATTGCAATTGCTTTTCTTGTTGCATTTTCTTTCCAAAGGGGCATTAGCAACTTGAATCCCTTTTTCATTTCCATTGAATTTTCAAATAATTTTATTTTAGTCAAAGAACCTCTCAAATCATTTTCACCCTCGGTTACCTTAAGTTGCATTTTGTCAACGATTTTGTGCCAACTAAAATTCATTTTATTAAATCCCGTTCCCTTGGGTACGATACTCTGGAATACTTTCAGTTTCTTTATTACTTCGATCACGTGCACTTGCGTGTAGCAAAAAGCATAGCGATCACTAGACTTTAACCTCCAATAATCTTTCCAAGCTACACTAATTCACCGACTTGTATGACATATTAGTCAATTATTGGGAGTGCAAACAAAGTCTCACATTGTCTAGGAAAAGAAAATATCATGGGTATATAAGTGAGAGACAACATTTCCAGGTATGAAGTCTTTTGGGTGAAATCAAAAGTAAAGCCATGAGGACTTATGTCCAAAGTGGATAATGTCATACCATTGTAAAGACGTGGAGGGTCATTGTCCCTAACGTATGTCAATTATTCATTAGTCAAGGTGACTATCCCTAATCATCCTACTCACTTGTTTGATGAGCAATTGTATGTACTAGCATTGGTTCAAAGGGGTTGCATTCTACTTATCTTTCCGATTTAAGAACTACTATTCATTAATGTTGGCCAAACATTAATAAACAATAATTAAACTCATTCAGTCATCTTGAATAAATAAGATGAGGAACTTGCACCATAGAAAATAACAAAATATTTTACTACACATCAGTTTACCATTATCCTTGCCTAAGAAACTAGTACATATTGTTTACAGAGAATATGTTAAAAGGAAGCTCAAAAAGGTCCATGAGTACAAATGAAAATAGAAAGAGAAAAAGAAAAATTAAGAGGTTGAAATACAATGGTGACTACTGCCACGTGCCTGTAACGCGAAGCAGCCGATGTCTTCGAAAAGGGAGATTTTAGAAAGAAGTCGCCACCAATCTTTTTTATGGTGTGATTGGGCACCAAAATTAAATAAAATAATTTTTAAAAAATAAAATAAAAAAGGTAGGCGAAAATCAAATTTGGGTTCAGGAGTTGTTTGTGTATGGAAAAGGTATTACCACCCCCAACACCCGTTAAAAATGGATAGCTAAATTTTATCTTAAATTGAAAAGGGATTTTTGAAAGAAAAGTTTACTAAATAAAATTTTAAATAATGTCTTATTTTACCTCTCATTTCTCTAATGTTTGAAGTCATATTCTCATAAGATAAGTGAAACTATTCATCAATTTGGCTATGTTAGAATTATTTCTAAGACTTTAGGAAATATTCTTCATCTCAAGAATATGAGAAAAAATTTTCATTTCTCAATTCTGTCATAAAATAGTCTTTCATGAAAGAAAGTTTTTTTTTTTAAAAAAAATATTTTAATTAAATTTATTTTTTCTTGGGATTAAAATCTCAGACTTTCAAAGATTATGATCACTCACCTCAAGAATTCTAGAAAATTGGACTCCCAAATATGTCTAGATTCCATTGTAGGAAATTTGAGAAAACGACCTTGAAAAATCACTTTTTAAGAAAAATATTACAAAAACTTGGAAAATAATACTTTGGTTATAAAACTTTTATTTAAACTCAAAAGAGAAAATTAAAGAATTTGAAAATAATTTTGTAAAAATAGAAAATTAAAAAGGATTTGAAAACAAGGATAATCAAGACAATCAAAGTCAAGCATAGTAAATAGGATTTTTCTAATTAATATTGTAGTTTTTAAAAGTTATTATAAAAATATTATATTTTTGAAACTATTTATATCAATATTGTAGTTTTAATTCGCTGGCAAATGGTCGTCTCTTGAAGAGACGACCATGCACATGCGTTTGAGATGGTAGTATGCGGCAGATGGTTGTTTCTAACAGACGACCATGCCTCGCGTTTTAAAAAAAAAGAAAAAGACAGCTAGATGGTCAGACGACCATCGTTTGCATTTTCACCACGTTGCACGCACTCAAACATGGTCGCCTCTTGAAGAGATAACCATCACTGACGATTTAAAGATGGTCGTCTCTTCAAAGACGACCATAACAGAGAACAAAAACCCCCATCTTCTTCAAAATAAACAAAAAGCCCCACATTCGACTTTTGAATCGAAAAACCAGCCCCACTTGCCTCTCTCGTTTTCTACTCATTCTCGACCCCACTTGAAATTTTTGTCACCATCTCAATAAGCAAAGTTGATCTTTGTCGGCATTGGAGTAAAGAGGAGCATTTTGTGGGTATTGGAAGGTCTAAACAGCAAAAACGTCCACCATATCGAAGGAGTACAAAATTTGTCAGATTTGTGAGTTTTATTAAATATTTCTCACTATTTTGTTATGATTTGACTTATTTTTATTGTGTATTTGTTGAATGAATATGAATTTGGTTAGAATAGTTGAATTTGATCATTGTTGAATAATTTTTTTTTATAAGATTTGTTAGTTTTACATATATTTTTAATATATGTTGGATTTAATTTTTTTAAAATGGTAGGATTTTTTTTTTTTTAATAATTCGTTGGATTTAATTTTTTTCAAAGATTTGTTGGACTTATGTTATTTTTAGGGTTTAGGGTTTAGAAATTGGATAGATAAATTTTAGAAATTGAGTTTAATATAAAAGGAAATTAGTTTTTTTTTTTTTTTTTTACAACTAGAAATTAAGGTAGATAATTTTTTGTTTGATTAGAAAATATTCTAGATTTAATAAATTTTAGAAATTGAGTTTAATATAGAAAGAAATTAGTTTTTTGTTTTTAAAACTAGAAATTGAATTTAATATAGAAGAATCATCATCATCACAAGCTCGAGGATGCGGACGTGGACGTGGAGAACATGATAACTATTTGTACCCTACTAGAGCACAACAACAAGAAGAATCGGATTAATTAACGACCTCTACCATGTGGCACGCACTAGCTTTTTTTTTGTATTCTTATATGTAAAGTGAACATTCACTTTGGTTAATATTTTATCTACTATTCCACTACTTAGCAATTAAATTATTTTTGTTTAAATTAAAAATGAAGAAATTCATATTCTGAAAAAGGAATTAAGATAATTAGAAAAGAAAAAAAATTACTATTATCTTAAAAAGAATGAACAAAACACTAAAAAAAAAAAAAAGAACATTCACTTTGGTTTAATATTTTATCTACTATTTCATTACTTAACAATTAAAATTAAAATATTTGTGTTTGAATTAAACAAGAAGAAAAAAACTATCAACAAGAATGGAAAAAAAAAAAAACTGGAGACGATGGTTGTCTAGCCGTTTTTTTTTAAATGCAGACAATGGTCGTCTCGACCATCTAGCTGTCTTTTTTTTTTAAAATGCAAGGCATGGTCGTCTCTTGAAGAGACGACCATCTGCCACATACTCTTGGTCATCTCTTGAAGAGACGACCATCTCAAACTCGTGTACATGGTCGTCTCTTCAAGAGACGACCATCTGCCAGCGAATTAAAACTACAATATTGATATAAATAGTTTAAAAAATAAAATATTTCTATAATAAGTTTTAAAAACTACAATATTAATAAAAAAAAAATCATCCTAGTAAATAGGGACAACTAGAAGAATGGCTAAAATCTAATAGGGTAACTTGAAAAATAGCTAAATCTATTTGGTTTTGAAAAAATGTCTAAACTTAATTTTTTAATATTTTTAATTATTTTTTATAATTATTAGTAGATGGAAATACCCTTACCTATATTTTCTATTTTTGTAACAACTAGATGAAAGCCTAAAAAACAACCACATCATAAGGAGGAGGAGGATTTTTTGGTAGACGCATTTTAACAACCTTGAATTTAATCTAAACACTTCCAATCAACCAGAATTGAACTAATACACTAAAATAAAACAAAAGACAACTAAAATGTGTAAATTACACAGATGAGAGCGTCAGTTTGATGAAAATGATGAACTCTCTAAACCATCTAACTTAATGTATATACTGGAATATACATCTATGTTTTTTTAACATAATAAATAAGTAGAAATATGTGTAAATACCCACCCATAATAAACAAAAAAAAAAAAAAAATTTCCACCCACATACGTCATTAGAAAAGGTAAGTAGGTGTAATTATTCACCTAACGCCATTAATGTTCCACCTAAAACTCCATCACCTTTCTCCAACTTAATGTATATATTGGAGCATACATCTCTATTTTTTTTAACGTAATAAATCAATAGAAATATGCGTAAATACCCACCCAACGTGCAAGAATAAACGGAAAAAAATAATCCTCACTCACATGTGCGATTAGAGAAGATAAATAAGTGTAATTATTCACCTGACGCCATTAATGCTCCACCTAAAATCTCATCACCTTTCTCCAACTTAATGTATATACTAGAGCATACATCTCTGTTTTTTTTTTTTTTACATAATAAATGAGTAGAAGTATGCATAAATACCCACCCAATGTGTAAGAATAAATGGAAAAAATTAATCCCCACTCACATGTGCCATTAGAGAAGGTAAATATGTGTAATTATTCACCTGAGTACGCCATTAATGCTCCACCTAAAACCCCCTCACCTTTCTCCTTGAAGAACGAATCTGAATATCCCCAAAAACTGCATGCACTAAAATCCTTAGCTCTACTCTTAATTTGTTGTAATTCTTCCTCCCTTTGATTCCCCTTCGTTGCATTGACGATCGACGGTGAGGTAAGTACCCAAACTCGTTCTTCTGTATTCTCGTTTCCTCACTGCTTCCTCTCGCATTGAGGTCCCATGGTGTAAAAGGTACCAAGGCCAGGGATCCCTCTCTAAATCTTGTATATTCTTTAACCAAGATTCTTGCCGTTCATCGGAAGGGCATTGAAAGGTGCATTTCTCCGATTACATTTACCCCTTTTTTTTCTATTCTTTTGTCTTTACCCAAACAAAAAGCATATGGTTAGATATATATATATAAATTATTCACCTTTTTTTGTTTTTAAAATTCAATCTCATAACTTTCGGAATTTTTTTTTAAGGCTCGAAATATTCCTCTCGTACTTGGGGGGATTTTTTTTTAAAAAAAAAAAAAGAAAAAAGATCTTTCAATTGAATTGGACTAAATGTAGATAACAATATCTACCGAGGATAGGATGGACACATTTTTTTATTCACACTTTTCTCTAAAAAATCGGTAGCCATAATCCCAAATATGAAACATTTTTATCTTTTTATTATAGATATTTATTTGTAGACATTACTTACAATCTTCCTAGTAAATAAATGCAATTTAAAGATAAATCATGCTAGCATGATAAATTATTCATAGCAAATAAGCAAGCAAAGCATAATATACAAGCATGTTTAAAAATTTACGAAAGCTTATTAGAATCGATCTCGGACTTCCAAAGAAACGACACCACATTTCAAGAAAACTAGAAAATTGAAGTTCTAAATGTTTCTAGATCATTCTGTTGTCGGATACTTAATTCTTAGTTCTTATTATAAAAAGTAAGCATGGATAAAAAAAAGATTAGCACCTTCACAATTAATAAGCATATATCAAATTTGCGAAATGTAAATGAAGAAAATATTTTACTTTAAAAAATCTCACACAAACATGTTGAAGAAAATGTTCCAACTAGAGAAATGACACATATAAAGAGAATACGACATACTTGCATAAATCATAAATGGAACAGATAAAGAAAATATAAAGAAAGTGATCAGATAGAAAAATAAATATAAAGAAAAAAACTAAAGAGAAAAAATAAAGATAACTAAGAAACTAACAACAAACAATACTAACAAAAATATAATAAAAAGACTAACAAAAATAAAAAATAAACCGAAAAATTTCCTATACTAGGATAGTATGGATACTATTCCCATTAATTGATTGTCACATCTGCATCCTTTGAGAATGATGTGAGGTTTACTAGCATTAAATAATTATTTATGAAAGAAAAATCATAAGGTGAACATAGAGAATAGGTACTATGGGAGTACTAGAAATTTTTCTTCCTGCCATGGACTCAGATAGAACATTTTTTTTTTTTTTTACAAAACAGCAGTATATGAAAAGAAGTATATATATATATATTTCAAAACCCTTGTCTACTTCACTTTTTCACCACTTCATTTTTCATCTTCCTCTAAAAAAATCTCTCTGCTTTCTTTTCTCTTCTTCTTCAACTTCTCTCACCAAAGCTAGATTCTTTTTTCTTTTTTTTTCCCACTAGAAGTAAAAACCCCCTCTCATCCACCTAAGGTATGCTACACTCTCTTTTCTTTTGATTCCACTTTTTTTTTTTTCGTTATACATTTTTCCTTTTTTTCCTCTTTCAGTAAATAAAACTACAAGGGTTCAAACAGAAAACTAAAGAGAGGTGAAAGAGATACAAACAATAGGAAAATGAAAAATTAAATTAAAAAAAAGGAGAAAAACACACACCCAAAAGTAAAGATCTAAAGCAATATGTGAAAACTCACATTGTAATATGAAAATAATAATAATAATAATAGAAGCAAGAAACAACAATAACAAAAGTGAGCTTCTAATATTTTTACTATTGTTTTAGGGGATTTGATAAAGAAATGAAGAGGATTAAAAGTTGGAATCAAGAACACCAAACCTACTTGTTGTTTGAGGTGCGGATTATTAGAACAAAATCCCTACCAGCAAATGAAATTTCCAACTAAGAGCTAGGCTTTTCATTGTGTTTTTTAATTTTGGTTCTTGCAAAGGGATTTAATTTCTTTTTTTTTTGGCTATTTTCTGGTGTAAAGCTCACTAACTAGCTCTCTCTATATGGGTTTGTATATGTATCTCTCTGTGTGTGGTTTCTCTCTGTGTGGGACTGTGTGTTTCAAGTTGAGAAAGAGGGGATTTTTAAAACCCACTTCATTTCTGCATTTCTACAACTTCTTACTGGCCAGTTCTTCAATTTGAAAACTATGTCAAAAGGAGCTAACACCAAAACCAATTAAAAAAAATCATTTAATCCTCTTTCTGTTTTTACTCCAAAAACCTTAGCTTCATTAACTAAACTAGGAAGAAACAAAGGGCATAAGACGAAAAAGATAGAAAATTTAGCAAAAGAAAAAGTTTTAAAACATGAATGTAGAGATAACCAATAATAAGCAAACAACAATTATAAACATACATAGACATTATTAATCTAACAATCAATTTGATAAAAATGAGCCGAACAAAAATAGATGGCTAGAGTGAGTACATAATCTGCTAGCAAAAGCTCTTTCCAGTCTTCTATACTTTGCATCTTCAATCTCTTTTCTTGAAATTCAACTTCTCTTTATTCTTCTTTTTCTTCACTAGAAGGATCTTCCTTATTTGGTGTATTTTCTTTCCTTTTATATTATATTTGCAGTTCGCAACTTCATAGGAAGGAGCTAACCCAGCAGCTGTTGTCCCACAACTATTGCTTGGAATCTGGCCGCCTAATTATTTACGTGTTTATTTATCAATATTTACTCCAATTTTTTTGCTATTTGTAATTTCATTCCCAAATATCTACTTTTTAAATAAATGTCCAACCTTATAATAGGATTTAAAATAACAAAGACCCTCCACATTTGGAGGCCAAGAGCCCAACAAAGTATCATGTTGTGTCGTAAATTTCTCTGACATTGCAGCGGCAAGAAACTTTTGTGCTATGGCGTGTATAAATCATCCATTAGTTAATATTTTGTCGACATTTCAGTGATGTTTCCATTTTATATATTAATGTCAATTGTTTTTAGCACTACATTTCAGACAAAAAGGTGAAAGTTCAAATCTATCATCATATTTAGAAAGTTTCTAATGTTTTAATCAATTAAACTATATTTTAGTCAGTACGTCGAATCTTTCAACTTATAAAAAACATCAATAAGAACTTCATTATATAAAACAAATTTACAAAAAAAAATAGTTAGGGTTATGGATTAAAAGGTAGATTCAAACCTATCCAAGCCACAAAATGAGTTAAAAAAGGAAGGAAAAAAATTTAAATTTATAAATTTAAAAGAAAATAAATTAAAAAAAGAAAAAAAAATTAAATTTGACCATAGATTTGTGAGGTTGTAACAATTTGGACCCTAAACTTTCAATTTCATCAATTTAGACCCTAAACTTAAATAAATATTGCAATTTTTACTCTCGGTTCAAATTATGTTAATTCAGCCATTAATTTTAACAAAAAAAATAGTGTAAAAATCTTCATAACCTCATTACTTTCAATAAAATAAAGTTGCAGAAAAATAAGTTTGATCCCGCACAAATTGACCATTAAATAACTTTGCTAAAATTCATAAATTTCAACAAAAAATTTAACTCTAATGGGTCGTTTTTCTCTAAAATTTTATCAATTTCATATCGTACATATGTTTTTATAATTCATTGAACGTATAAGAGAAATTTTTTTAACAATATTTGGAGTGAGAACTTATTAGATGGCTAAAATTCTAACACTTTTTAAAGTTTGTGGTGCAATTTGATGAAATTGAAAGTTTATGGTTAAAATTGATATAATTTAACAAGTTTAGAGGTTAAATTTTTTTTTTTTTTTTTTAAAAAAACAGATGCCGAACAGACAAATTAATTTATTGAAATAGTGTTGTCGTGTCTTAATTTATTAAACAAAAATCCATTAAATGCAAGACACCGAACGTTGCTCCAAAATGTCCTCTCAAAGACACAGCTCAAATACTTTTTAGCTTTTTCTCTTTCTTTCTTTTCTCCTTTTTTTAATCATAAATTTCAAAGAGATAAATTATGAAGGGACTAAAAAATTTAAAGAATTTTTTTAGTCCAATTTAAATAATTCTATATGGATAGTTTAATATTAAAATTCGCACCAAAATCCAAAAAGTATATAAAATTTTAACTTATTTTATTTTAATACTTTCATGTTATTAAAATGAAAATATATATAATACTTTTTTATTAAAAAAATATCTTTGAAGTAAAACTTTCTAGTTTAAAATTTGAAATAACGAAAAAATAATTATTAAATATATTTTTAATTTTTTTTTAAATGAGGAAAAATTATATGACATGGAAAAAGGAGGAATAATAAATGTCAACGTTAGGCATTGTTTGAGAATGTTTTTGTTTTTGTTCGTTGTTTTTCTTTTTCACGGTTCTATGATTTTTATGCCAAATTTCATAGTTCACTTATTCTCTATTTTATTAAATCATTATTCATTATAGTTTAATGAGTATATCACATCAAATTTAGGTAACAATGTAAACAATATGACCTATTAGAATCAAAGTTAAAAATTTAGAAACATTTTAAAGTTTAGGGGCTAAATAATTGACACAACTCTATTAAGTTTAAGGACTAAATATATAATTTAGCCTACTTATATTTATGAAGTATAAGAAAGAGAAAGATTGACATGGTGATTTTTTAGGTATAGTTCAACTCACCATGTCATTTCATACAAAAAAAAAAAACATCACCATGTCATTATAATAACATCCCTTTAAGAGTTAAGGAATTAAATAGATACCACCCATCAAAGTTTAAAGATTAAATGTGTAATTTAACCTACCTATGTATTTAAGTATACTTATAAAATATGTATAAGAAAGAGAGAGGGTCGAGCTTAGTAGTTCAACTTGATCGTCAAGTCATTGTAATAACTTCTTTTAAAAGTCATAGATTTTAATCTTCATGTCTTAATTGAATTATGACATTTTCAAAAAAAAAAATAAAGAGAGAGACAAAAATTATATACAAAGAGTTATGTTAGAGAAAGAGAAGAGAGAGATAAGTATGAGTTAGAGAGAGAAAATATGTTAAAGAGTGAAAGAAAATTACTGAGAGAAAAAAAAGTTAGAGAGAAATACTGTATGTTTAAGACAAACGATAGAGGGGAGAAAAGTTAGAAGACGAGAAAAATAAATGAGTGAGGAAAATTAAATATGAGATATATGTTAGAGAGAGAAATATATTTAAGAAAATAGAGCAAGAATCTTAGGAGAGAGAGAGGAGATGCTACTTGTGAAGTGTACATCCCTAAGAAGAAGAGAGACACATTTAGAGAAATATAGAAACATGGTTTTAGGATTGAAATTGAAATTGATGAATAGCATTTCTTGATGGATACTTTAGAAAAATTGTTGCTTTTCTTTTTTTTAAAAAAAAAAGTAAACCTGTCTTCCTTGAACCTTTATTAAAAGATTGAGGGTTAGAATTCCCACTCTCATATTTCAATTGTAATACTAAAAAATATTGAGAAAAAATCAAGATTTAAATTTCATTTTGGTCCATGAACTTTAAAGTTTTGTTCTATTTTGGTCTCTAAATTTTTAAAATGTCCATTTTGATCACTGAATTTTTAGGTTTGTTCTATTTTGGTCCTTGAAACTTACAAACGTCTATTTTTGCCTTTGAACTTTCAAAAATAACTATTTTAGTCCTTACATTTATTTTGATGTTAACAAATTAATGACATAGCTTCAAGTATTGTACTAGCAAGATTTTCAAGCCACATAGGCTAGAAAAAAGCTTTGGCAAGCAGATATTATATGAAAATAATTTAGCAAAGACTAAAATGGTTATTTTTTAAAAGTTCAGGGACTTAAAATGGGCATTTTGAAATTTTTAGAGGCTAAAATAGAACAAACTTAAACATGAAGGACCAAAATGGACATTCTAGAAGTTCAGGGACCAAAATAAAACAAACATAAAAGTTTAAGAACCAAAATAGGATTTAAACCAAAAATCAATTTATACTCTTAAACATTGTAAGTTAAATCAATTAAAACCCTAAACTTTTAACAATGTAAATCAATTTAGACCCTCCCTTTGGATTCCATTTTTAAATCTTTAATTATTATCACACGTGTATAATACTTCTAATACAGGGATTAATTGCAATATTAGAGAAAAATATTAGAATCAAGTGAGTAGTAGCGGTTTTCATTAATATTAATGTTTTTCAGCTCATTGTTTTCTCTATTCTTTCCTACGTATTTAAGAAGAATTGCATGATAGTTTTTCTTCCTACTATGGTAGGATTCTTAAGAGATGAATATGATTTTTTTTTTTTTTTTGAAGAAAAGAGATGAATATAATGTTATTTAGGTAATTTTGAGTTGATTTTCAATAAGATGAAGTGAAAATAGTTATTGAATCACTAACAGAGAGTCTAAATTGATTCAGTTTTGAAAGTATACAGTTTTAATTGATGTCAATATTAATTTAGAATTTTAATTGATACGACATGCAAAGTTTAAGGGTATAAATTGATTTTTCTCTAAATATTATAATATTTTTATCTTTTTCAATTTAAAACATATTTTAGCTCTTAAACATCCCCTAGTACTTAATTTGGTTTCTAAACTTTAAGGGGCTGTTTGGGGCACTGACTGAGTTATAATAACATGAGTTATAATAGTCTGTGAGTTATAATAGTCTGTTGAATTATATAATATTGTTTAAAATGTAGAGTTGTTTAGTATGAAATTATAATAGTCTGTGTTTGGGGTGCAGAATATTTCATATGTTATTATAACACATGTTATTATAACTCATACCCCAAACAGCCCCTAAAATGTTTATGCTTTTAGTCTCTAAGTTTTTACATTAAAATTTTATTTTCATCTTTATCATTATTCTTCATTAGTCATTAATTCTCTAAATATATTAGAGACATGAAAGTCTAAGCTATTTTGTGGCACTTCAAATAACATTTATTCACATAGATATTTATTCTTTAGGTAAATGAATAAGGTTTTTGTTAAATAATCTATTAGGAAATTAATAATAAAGACTAAAATAACTTTGTATATAAAGTCGCTAATGTCTAAAAAACAAATAAAGACTAAAATAAAATAATTATGAATTAACAAACAATTTAAATTAATAAAAAAGAAAAAGAAAAATAGTAGGAGAAGTAGAAGTATATAGATAAATTATAAATTTAGTCCATAAACTTTTAAATTTGAGTCTAATAGGTTCTTAAACTTTATAAATTGTCTAATGGATCTTTAAACTTTCAATTTTGTATCTAATAAGTCCTTATACTTTAAAAATATCTAATAAGTCTCTAAACTTTCAATTTTCTGGTTAATACTGATATATTCAACATTTTAAAAAAATAATGGATCTATTAGATATAAAATTGAACTTTGTGTTCTAATAGGAATCTAAACGTTCAATTTTGTATTTAATAAGCCTGTAAATTTTAAAAAGCCTAATTTATTATTATTTTTTTTTAAATACCTGAACTTTGCCCTTTGTTTCAAAAATACCCATATTCTTTCAAAAATTGCAATATTACCATTGACCTTTCATAATGTTTCAAAACTACCCTTAGGGTAGAAAAACTATTAGAATGTTAAACGAAAAGTCGATGTGTTTGAATGTCATTCGTTCATGCTTAATCTAAAAAAGCATCATAGTCACCGTCATGTCAATTCAGGTCATCACCACGTCGATTTTCTATCCAATATTCTAACAAATCTATACTCCAAGAGTAGATTTGAAACGTTTATGAAAGGTTAAGAGTAATATTGCAACTTTTAAAAGAGTACGAGTATTTTTAAAATAAGGGACAAAGTTCATGGGTATTTTTTATAAGTTAGCCTTTTAAAAACTATCAAATAGGTCAATGATCTACTAAGCAAAAAATTGAAAAAGTACATAAATCTATTAGGTACAAATTTAAAAGTTTAAAGACTTATTTAACACTTCTAAAGTTCAATCGTCTATTAAATATAAATTTAAAAGTTTAAAAATTAAACTTGTAATTTAACTAAATATATAAATGGAAGGAAGGAAATTAATTAAATATAGAAAAGCATATAAAAAAAATAGTGTGTTGGAGTTGGAGTTCCCAAACAAGGGGAGAGAGATAGAGAGAAATGAGTTTGAATTGTGGCAAGTGAAGAAAATGCCAAGTCAGCAATTTGATGTCCACGTGTATGTGTATGTGACCTGTTTTGGCTTTGTCCCTTAAACTTTTTTTAAGAAACTTTTTCTGCAAAGGAACTGTCTCTCCCTTTTGTACTGTTGCCTCTGTGTTATGTTGTCACCCTCCACTTGACACTTTGTCATCTGCTGTTCAGATAATGATTGGTTGAGTGATGTCTACATCATGTTCCTCGTTCTCCTATGAGGTGTTCGTGGATTGGGTTTGATTAGATTTGAAATATGTTTTTTATTCAATTAATTGTTTGAATTATAATATTATTCAACTTAAATGACTCTAGTTAGATGATGAAATCGATCGAAATCTAATAATGATGCAAGAGGTTGATTGAGTTAGTCTGCGCTCTTGCTCGTTGTCAAAAAAATATTTTTGAGTTCAACACCATTTGAGAATAGAGGGGTTCGAACCTTTGATCTCTTGGTCAAGAGTATATAACTACATACAACCTTATAATTTGAATAAGTGATCATTTAACTAAGACCTTGTTTGATAACAATTAGATTTTTAAAAATTAAGTCTATAAATATTACTTCCACCTATGTGTTTTCCTTGTTTTGTTATCTACTTTTTACATATATTTTAAAAAATCAAACCAAGTTTTGAAATTTAAAAAAAAAAAAAAAAAAAAAAATTCAAAAACTTGTTTTTTTTTTTAGAACTTGGTTAAGAATTGGTTAAAATATCATTTTGGTCCATGTACTTTGAACTTTGTTCCATTTTGGTCCCTATACTTTCAAATGTTCAATTTTAGTCTATGTACTTTTAATAAAGCTTAAAATTGGTCCCTATGATAAGTTTGAAGTTAATTTTTTTATCAAAATTGGTTTAATAATAATAATAATTTCAATACATAAAAGACACAATGTGACCATACTTCCAAAATTTATAGAATAAAAACTAATAGAAACTATTTTTTTAAGAAAAATTAACAATAAATTAATAGTATGGACCAATTTTAAGCTTTATTGAAAGTACAAAAACTAAAATTAAACATTTGAAAGTACAAGAGCCAAAGTGAAACAAAGCCTAAAGTACAAGGACCAAAATGATATTTTAATCTTAAGAATTCAAATGTTTTCTTAAAAAAGATGAAACTTATTATAGAGAAATGATGAGAAACAAACACAATTTTTTAAAACCAAATGGTTATCAAATAAAGCCTAAATTATTCCTTTGAGAAAACTGTTTTTATTCACTTAATTTAAGATGGTAGTTAGCCTTAATCCCTTTTTTTTTTTTCACTTTTTACTAACACAAAATCTTATTATATTTTCAAGTTTAATAGTAGTTTAACATAGTACCATAACTAGAGATCCTACATTCAAATACTTGTAACATCATTTTCTTAGTAATTGTAATAATTAACGAATTAAGCAACATGAATCAAATTAGTTTAAACTCATGCATGGAGGAGAATGTTAAATATATGTATAAAAAGCTAAACATACAATAAGTTCAAGCTTTGGATAATGAAATGCCAAGAAATTAGACCTAAATCTGAAAAGATCTAGCAGACTTGGATATTGCATAACTGGTCAAGGAATTATTGCAGTACAAATCCCTACTTTTTCCTCATTTTGAATTATAATACTCAAAGATTTACCTCATTAAAATTAAATGATCTCATGCCTCAAGAAAACATGTCTCATCTTTCCATGCAATTCCTATCAAAATTTTCTTCAGAATTGGTTTGCAAATAAATGATCAATTGTTAACAAAATCAGGGTCAGTACAAGATCAGCATTCTGGTTCAGTTTCAATAACCCATGCCTCCCATGGATGGGGTGGCTTCCTTCTCATCCTTTGGTTGTTCGACCACCACAGCCTCTGTTGTTGTCAGCAGCGACGATACACTGTACAATAAGAAAGCGTGTAAGGGCAAAAAGCTTAAATATCGAAACTCAAAGAGACAATGCACCTCGTGCGATGCTAGCGAAACTACCTTGCGGCATCTACTAGGGCGGTTCTGATAACTTTCAAGGGATCAATAATTCCAGCCTTGATCATGTCTACATATTCACCTAAACATAGAAATGGAGGAAACTATATAAGCAGGAGCCACAAGAACTTTAGCTGGAAACCAAACAAAACAAAACCTCGCTGTTCATTTTGTATGTCGTGGCATGAAAATACAGACCTTTAGCTGCGTCATATCCGAGGTCGAAATTGTCCTGTTCGAGTAGCTTCCCAATCACTACTGCTCCCTCAACTCCGGCATTAGAAGCAATTGTATGAATAGGCATCTGCAGATAAAAGCAGCCTTAAATTAACCAATTCGTAAAATATGACTAACATATCCGTAAAGCATAATGCATTTCAACATAGGATGTTTATGCACATTATAATCCACTAACAATATGCCGAAATACGACAGTCACTTTGCATCATTCTTTGACCCTAATAGAACTAGCGATTGAAAGGACGAGAAATTTTGAAACCTTCAGAGCATTTTGAATGATTTGAACACCAATCTTCTGATCGAAATTTGCTGTCTGCAACTTCTCTAACTCCTTTGATGCATAGAGCAAAGCAACACCACCACCTGCCATGCCAACTCTTGAGTTATCACAAGTTCACTACTGCAAATTGGAAATACCCATAAAGCTGATAGTTTCAACTCTCACATCAGCAAGATGTGGACAATGAAGTCCAAGGACTTGCATAGCTCAAACAGCTGACAGCTCTAAAACATTATTTATTGCTTCAAACTCTCAGCCATCCCAAACAAAAAGAAAACTAATTGGGTGCTAGCTGATATTACGTAAAGGACATGCACAGAAAGATAGTCTCAGAAGATGGCATTACCAGCAACAATTCCCTCCTCCACGGCCGCTTTGGTAGAATTTAGTGCATCCGTAACTCTATCCTTCCTTTCCCCGACTTCAGCTTCACTAGCCCCACCAATCTACAAAAAATTATTGAGTTGAGAGTTCGAAACCATTTATGTAATCTTTCACAAGTTTAAAACTGCCTATGCTATATTTCACATATTGTGTGCCAAACTACACAAATTAGAAGAGATATGTTTGAGGGAAAATCAGTATTTAAGATAGCACAAATCTTCATAGATTGTTCCAAGCAAAATCCAAGATTTTAAGTGGAGTGCTGGCTTTAGACAAGGAAATCGTGCTGGTTTTTTCTCTTTTTTTCCCCTGTATTGTGGAGTATCCGACTCGAGTAACAGAATAACTTTTAGAGGGGTAGAGCAACCTTGGGAGAGGTTTGGAATTTAGCTATGTTCAATGCTTTCCAGTGGGTATCTGTTACTAAAGATTTTGGTAACTATCATATTATTTTATTTTAGTTCGACGACATGTGAGGTGGGATGATTCAAACCTTTGACCTCTTGGTCAAGACTATATGCCTTAACCAGTTGAGCTACGCTCAGGTTGGCATCATTTAGGCCTTATTTTAGTTGATTGAAGCCCCTTTTTGTGTTTTTATTTTAAGTTTTCGTTTGGATCCTTTTGTGGTGGGCGTGGGTTTTTCTTCTTGTTGGTCATTTGCATTCTTTCATTTTTTTTTTAAATGAAAGCATGGTTTCCATAAAAAAAAAAAAAAAAAATTAAATGAAGATAAAAAGGAAAAGATTTCAAGTTAAATGCGTCCATTATGTAGACAAGTCTCTTTTAGTATAGAACTTTTACATTGATGACTACTTGAGTCAACATTTGAACAAGTTAAATCACATTCTAAAGCGCTGTTCAATGGCCCAAAAATATATAAATAACATATACACTTACCTTTAGAACAGCAACTCCGCCAGAAAGCTTTGCGAGCCGTTCTTGCAGCTTTTCCTTGTCATAGTCTGAAGTGCTCAACTCAATCAAGGATCTCAACTGTCACAAACGTTCAATCATGAAATTATTTATATATTCACGCACCATGGAACCTAAGGAAGTTTAAGAGATAACATGACATTCTACGAAAAGGAAGAAAATGAAACCTGGTCCGACCGTTCTTCAATTGTCTTCTTGTCACCAGCCCCATCAAGAACTACAGTATCATCCTTTGACACCGTAACCTATGTCGACATGCACAACATTGATTACATTAGAAATATAATTTTGATGTGGAAAAAAAAGTAGGGGGAAAATATATCTTTAATTTCACAACTAGAAAAAGAAAATAGTAGAGGTTTCAGCATTTGATGAGCAAACTCTAAAAAACCTCTCCTTGATATGATAGACCAGGGTAAAATCATTTAAAGTACCAATGTTAATGCTATATTTCACCTTTTTGCATGAGCCCAGTGATTCAAAACCAACTTTTTCAAGGTCGAGACCAAGTTCCTCAGTTATAACCTGATATTCAAGGTAAAAAGAAACAAAAAGAAAAGAAAAGAAAAATGAAATATGAGCTCTTCTAGAAAAGCATAGTAAAAGAGATGCAAATAGTCAGAAATTTTACCTGGCCTCCTGTGAGAATTGCCAAATCCTGCATGCTAGCCTTCCTATTATCTCCAAACCCAGGGGCTTTAATTGCACAAACCTTCAGTTTGTTTAAGTGATAAAAACCATTTTAGTTAGTATATCCATTGTTACCACTAAAATTTAACACAAAATATCTGCATGTAACTAAGAACATTATGTTACCTTTATACCAGCACGTAACTTATTTAAAATAAGGGTAGCTAATGCCTCACTTTCCACATCTTCCGAAATAATAAGTAAAGGTCTTTGCCTCTAAAGACCAAAATAGAAAACATACTGTTATGCAGTGATGTTCAGACTAAACTCAGAGTCAACATCCCCTAAATAGAAGGACCAGTTACCTTCAGTGCTAACTCCAGGACTTTTACCACAGCATTTAAATTTGAGATTTTCTTCTCGTGTATTAAAATTAGTGGATCTTCCAATTCCTGGAAAACAAAGCAACCGGGAAGTCTGTCACAATTTATAATGCTGAACAAGATGTGAAAATATGAAAAGGTCATTACTGAAGCCTAAATGTCAAGTCCCCCAACCCATTCCCCAAGTATTAATAAATGAAAAGGAACGCAAATCAGAAGACGAGCCAAAACCACACCATGATGAATCGCCAAAAAAATAATCAACTGCAAGAAAACTGGAAGTTGTAATAAATAACAAACCAAATCCTTACACATTTTTGGTTTTTCTGGTTTGTAATAAAATAAGGAGATATGTAACCCCTATCCAGCTTCATTCCCTCAACAATCTCCAATTCATTATCCAGTGTGTTACCATCCTGCAAAGAAATGGAGGAAGAGATCAAATGGTTCTCATGCTAGACATAGAGGAATTTTAAGACCCAAAAAATGAATCAGGACTATGAACGTTAGATGATGCTATACATGCAAAGCTTCAGACTATATTTCTCGGTAATGAAAGACAATGTCCATGTGACAAAAAGTTGTAAAATAGAAGGAAGAATAAAAAATGTACTGGGTCTCAATTATTCTACCTCTAAGATATGAAATATTATACTTTTTTATAGTAAGAAATAAGCCAATCAACTCAGACATCTAATAAGTCAAATCAGTAAGAAAACAATGTGAAAGCTGGTCAACTAAACAAAAAAAGATGGTGATCCTGGTTTGGCCAAAGAGCCACAACCGATTCAAGACATCCGGGTATTTACAAACAAATAGTGGAAGACAAGAGAGAGTTTGAATTAACTTACTGAAATGGTGATAACTCCTTCCTTGCCTACTTTTTCCATAGCCTTAGCTATTAGCTCACCAATCTCTCGTTCTCCATTTGCTGATATTGTTCCAACCTTAAAACAAAATTAGAAAGTTAGTAACAACCTGATATTTTTGACAAATAAACATTCTATTTTGATCATTCGTGCAAACCTGTGCTATTTCTTCAGATGTACTGATCATCCGAGCTCTGCTCTTCAGAGTTGTAATAACAGAATCAACTGCCATAGTAATTCCACGTCTTAAGTCCATAGCATTCACTCCAGCAGCCACAGATTTACATCCTTCAGTAAATATTGCACGAGTAAGAACCGTTGCACACGTTGTGCCTGAAACAAGAAAACAGGAGCTTCACGTCAGTAACTGCACCTGTTCCAATAATTCAAACCATGTGAAAAACTCTCTTAAATAATTGAGCACTTTCAATCCAAAAATAGAAACATAAGAACAACTGGAAAAAAGAAAGTACTACCAAGAGTATAAAAAAAGGTTGAAGAAATGAAGAGTTTTCTACATAAATGTTTTTAAAGACTCACCATCTCCTGCCACATCATTGGTAGCATTTGCAACCTGCTTCACCAAACTAGCACCAATATTTTTTACTTTATCTTTGAATTCGATGCTCTTTGCAACAGTAACACCATCTTTTGTCACTTTTGGGGCACCATAACTTTGCTCTAATACTACATTACGTCCCTTGTAAAGAAAAATATGAAAGGACACTCAATCAGTAAACTATCTAAATGGAATCCCTGATCGTGTGCATTCCTATTATGCACTCCAATTGAATTATTATAGATAATGATTGACTAATAGTGATCATCAGTTATTAAACACTAAAATATGTAACAAAATACATATATGAGGCCTTGCAGTTAGGTCATATTCAACTCACTTTCGGCCCCATTGTAACTTTGACAGCGTCAGCAAGCTCTTCAATACCCCTAAGCATCAAGGCTCGTGCTTCAACCCCAAATTTAATGTCCTTCGCTGCATAATTCCTACAGCAGTTCAATCTAGAATTGATCTGAAATCCCTCATTCGGGAAAAAGAGTTGCTACTATCAGTTGACAAAACCGTCGAAGTTAATGAAAATGAAGCAAATCACATATTGTCACCAAAGGACATTACTCGAAAATGCACATTAAAGCATGATCACATTATAGAAAATGAATTAGAATACGGGGCTAATACCTGATGGGCACTGTTCTTAGCCAACCTACACAAAGAAAGGAGGGGGAAAATGAGAAAGAAACGAATGAGAAGTAATCAACTGAAACGAGGTGGTGAAAAGTAGTACTGTACCTGGCTTTAGAGGCAAGGCCACAGGCGAAGCGGTGCATAGTGGCGATGAAGTTGCAGAGGTTGAGCTCGAGATGGAACAAGGTGATGGAGAAGAAAAGCAGAGAAGAGAAAGGTGCAGAAGAAACAAGTGGAAATGTTGAGTTTAGTTAGCTGAGCTCTGCAATGGCTGTCTGCAGCTGCAACAGAGCAATAGGGTTTAGGGTGGGAAAATGAAATCTCGAAACGGGGAATATTCTCCAATTCGGATCCGGGTATTGGATTTACTGCAATGGCTGTATTGAATTTTAAGGCCCAATTGGGATTTTAGGTTAGAAAATGGAAAATTGTGGCTAAAAAAAAAAAACTGCATGAAAAATTACTAAAAAGTTGTCACATTCATAATTATAACTAGCATTTTTTTTATAGAGAATAGTGAATAATTTTTTGTTCTATTTATACTCCAGGAATATACCCAGAGTCACAGTTAGCCCCAACTCTATGTAGATTTTCTTTAGGGAAAAATGCACTTTTAGTCTCTAAAGTTTGAGGTTGATGTCCATTTAGTTCCTAAAGTTTCAAACGAGATACTTTAGTCCTTCATATTTGCAAAATGATTCTAAAAGGTACCTAACTTAACTTTAACCTAACAAAATAGTGGCTAGACCGTTATCTATTTTTTTGAAATAAAATACGAAAATTATATTAAGAAGATAAATTGCCTGATGGACTACAATGAGATAAATCCAAAGACAACAAATCATGGAGCCAAACAGGCCCATTATGCTGCCAAATAAAAACTCCTTCATTGGACAAGGCCCACTGAGCTAAATTATGGGCCACCTTGTTTGTTGTTCGTGGGCTAAAACTAATTCCTAGAAACTGATTTTCAATCATGCAAAGTCTGATTTCCTCAAGGATTGCTCCTTGTGGTGCCAAACGAAGATCGTGTTTGTGAATTGTTGAAACCAAAACTTGAGCGTCCGATTCAATCCATAGATTGTGTAAACCAAGAGAAACTGCCATTTTCATTCCTTTAAGCATTGCCAAAGCTTCTGCAGAGAGAGAATCCATCTGCCATTTGATGTGTTCTGACCCTGTCGCCATTAAAAGTCCTATCGAATCCCTGATTATTGCCCCTAAGCCAGTACATTTCTGGGTTGGATGACAAGCAGCATCAATGTTAAGCTTCAAAACTCCATTTTTTTGTCTCTTCCAACTCTCACCCGATTTAGGTACATTTTTCATTTCCCGTATCTCCGTATGATTGGTAACTGTCTCCTTGTATTCTTTTAGATAGTTAACAATCCATTCTGTTTTCAGATCTTCTTTTGGAACTTCCTTATTTAGGATAAGGTTATTCTATCATTCCATAGAGTCCAACAACCGATACTAAACAATTCAATCTCGAGTATTTCCAGATCTTCAAAGACGTGCATCAAAATTTCGGGAGAAGGAAGTCGTATGATAGCCAATTTGATAGTACTTAGGAGTAATCTACTCCAAATGTGCTTGGCCCTTTTACAAAGAAACAAGGTATGAGTCTCTGTTTCCCAATCCTTTCCACACAAACCACACCAAGGTTCAGTCGTAACATGTCGTCTATTTAAATTAGCATTTGTGGGAAGTGTTTCATGGAATAGTCTCCACATGAAGACCTTTATTTTGTTGGGGATCTTGAGGCTCCATAATTTTGTCCACCATTTCTCTATCCTGTGAGCATTTGAGTTTGATGCTTCAATTTTGCTGTTGATGAAAATTTTGTATGCACTCTTTGTAGTAAAATCGCCATTTCTTGTGTAATGCCATATCCAACTATCAGTAAAGGTAGTTTTACATATAGGGATAGTTTGCACCACCTCTATTTCCTCCGCACTAAGAAGGTCCGTCATTTTAGAAATGTTCCACTGTCCTGATTCATCAATAATGTTAGCCAATGTTATCTATTGACATGCATTTTCTTTGTTTTCTTAGCAAATAAACTAAAAAATTAGCTTAAGTAGTACCCAGCGCGCAGCACTGCTTATTTTTGCTCTAACTTTTCGCTCAGGTGTCCGAATGACCTCCGGTTTGATGCATTGGAATCGTGATTCAACGTAGAATCTCTCGGAATGTGCCTTATGCTCAAATCCCTACAAAATGATCAACTAATTACATTAAAACCTCCAAACTAACATGATTTAAGTATGAAAATATTGAACTATGTTGGTCCTATCAAGTAGTAAAAATTAAAAAATAATCTTCTTCTCCATCTTGCCCTATTGACCGTTATGGTTTTGCCCACCCAGTCTAGCCACTAGCCATCATCGTCGTTGACTTGCCTCTATCATAAACCATTGCCCGTTGTCGACTCGCCTCTTATTGAAGACTGTCACCTATCGCTGACTCGCCTTTGTGTGTATTGTAAATCGAGAGGTGCATCGAGTGTGAGAAAAATTGTTCTAATTAACAAAACACTTCTTCTTAACTATCAACTCGTTTTACGACACTTAATTATGCAATTTTTGTGTTGATGCACAAATCCGAGCAAGGAGAACGCACCTGCTTTGCATGTGAAGCCAACAATGAATTCATAGTTGTGAGGGGAAAGGGTGGCCTGCAAAAAAAAAAAGAAAAAGAAACCTACACACTGGTGTGGTACTTGCCAGAGCCACTCCAATGCTTAAGTTAGAGAGGAAAAAATGTAATAAGCTATTAGAGAGTTGAAGATTGAGAATCAATTACCTCTATTGGAGTTATAGCATGGTATTTATATGATAGGCAGGTTCCTAAACCTAATTGGGTTAGGTTTTAGAAGGGAGATGAACTTACGGATGGAGTCTAGCGCGTGGGATGTACGGGGAGTAAGTGGAGAGGGGCCGAACTGAATGAACCAATTCAGCTCAACTTGGTCGGCTCGGCACGATCTGGGCCGAGCCATTCAATTAGGCCTCCTTGCCCTTTTCCTCTTTTTCTTCAGTTCAACTCTACCTTCGGACCTCGAATCTGACCCGTATTCAACTCAATAGTCTTTTGTTTCTCGGGTTTAACCCAATTGTCGAAATTTACCCATAACATTAAGCCCTAACTCCCATGTTGGGATTTGTGGTTCAGCTCATTTTTGGGTTAGACATTCAAAACCCAATTTGGGAGTACTAGTTTGTAGATTTTTTTCTCGAGAAATAATATTTAACCCAAATACAAGGCGTTCCCTGTATTTCCTTGAGTTTTGATTTTTGAATGAACTATCAAGCCATTAGACTGATTTTCTGGCTTTCCAACATTTATAACGAAAAGGCTTTAGGGGTTGGCCCCAAATTTGATTTTGGAATGACTTATCAAGCCTATTGGGCTGATTTTCTAGCTTTCCAATATTAGTAACATAAAGATTTTGGGGTTGGCCCCAAATTTAATTTTGGAATGACCTATCAAGCCCGTTGGACTGATTTTTTGGTTTTCCAATATTTGTAACATAAAAGTTTTGGGGTTGGCTCCAAATTTAATTTTGGAATGACATATCAACCCCATTAGGCTGATTTTTTGGCTTTCCAATATTTATAACATACAAAGTTTGACCCCATATTTAATTATGACCATTCGCAAGATTTATCTTGGATTTTAAGTCATGTTTGAACCAATTAACCAAGCCCCATTAACCACCTTCAAGATTTGCGTCATTCGCATGTAAGCAGAGTTTTGCATAATCGGGACCCATCGTGAAGTGTACCTCACATTTTTAGGTTGCCAAGAGCAGTTAACCAAACCCTTTTAGGGATCAATCAACTCTCAGGGTCGCTTCCTCTACACCTTAGTGCTCAAGAGTTTTGCGTATTTCATGCTTTAATTGCATGACATAATTGGCCATATCTTAAAGTAAGCTCTTAGATTTTGGCTCAGAATTTACCATATCTAGAATTAATTCCAGATTTCGGTATTTAGGCAGTTGATCAACTATTGTAAGTTTAATTAAAATCTAGATAGGAGAGAAGGAATTTCACCCAAATATCTTAAAAAAAATAAAAAAATAAAAACCTTTTCAGGACACGTGGCAGGTCAAGATTGGGTTGCGGCGTGTGCTCGACACAAACTAGCGTATGCCAGCCAACTGGACACATGGCAACCAACCAAGGGTCGACCTCAGTCAACATGGAAGGCCTGCCATTGCAACCTACTATCTGCCACCCTGCCACCGCTGACACTGTCGGCCGAACCTGCCATGTGCAGTTCGACTCAGCTCCGCCGAATTTTTTTATTTTTTTAAGCCAAACTTTGAATTTCAAATTTCAAATTTTTGGCTTTTCCCTCCCATTTTTCCTATAAATAAGTAGCTTGGGTTGGAGTCTTTTTCACACTTCATTCTTCTCCTCTTCCAAATCTCTTATAAGTAAGATTTCACTAGCTTTCTTCTTCTTATGTTTTTCCTTCCTAGCTCATATGAACAAATAGAGATTAATTTTGTTGAGAGAAAATTTTAAAATGTTTAAATTAAAATTTAATATATTTGATATATTAGATGAGAAAAAAATATATTTATTGTATATGATACATTAAATATCAAAGAAATTATTAATGTATTAAGATACATTAAAGAAAATATATTTATTAAATTTGAATTAGATTCAAATAAGGAAATAGATGTTGTAGGGGAATTTGGAAATGTTTGAATAAGATTCAAACTGGTTAGATAAATATATTTTAATATATTAGATATTAAAATATATTATTTAATTATTTTCCCTAGATCATTATAAACAATACCCTAGGGGTGAGCCATTGTGTGCAGTCTTCACAAGAGAAAATAACTCTTGAAATTCTCCTATCATTACCTCTCTTTATTTTCAAAAAGGTTCCCATAAACCTTTTTGGTCATTTATTCGAGTCATAGTAAGGATGACCTTGTGGAAGTCTTGGAGTTCAACCTCATTGGAGTTGGAGTACAATGAGGAAAAAACCCGCCAGAATATTCTTCATATTATTTTCAATGTATGTTTTGCTTAGCCTAAATTATTTTTCATTTAATTCTAAAATAAAATCAAAGTCGATTCCAACGCTTCTACTGTGGGTTTAATTTGATTATTCCCTTCACTGCACTCATGTACTTTTGTGCCTGAGTAATGAGTTAGACATATGACATTGGCTCCTTCTTCCCCAAAGATCATATAAATCCTCGATCTCGGAGTCCGTTAACGACAACCATTAATGTAGCTCCATCAGTCTAGCCTTTAAGTTGCAGTGTTTCACTATTAAAACTAGTTATGTATTCGCGTAAGGTTTCTTTTGACCCTTGTTTAATAGTTAGCAAGTGAGTTGTAGGCTTTTTCTAGTTTCTTCTTCCTAGGAACTGTGTTACAAATGCTCGAGCCAATTCTATGAAAAACCTTCTTGATTTCCTCTTAAGCTGCATGTACCAATCCATTGCTACTCCTATTAGGGTAAAAGAGAAAGCCCTGCATCTGATGGCATCTTGTACTCCATGGAGCTCCATCCATAATTGATATGTATTCAGATGTCCAATGGGATCTCTTTTACCGTTATAAGGCTTGATTAATGGAACCTTGAATTTTGGAGGTAGTTGTACTTCCATTATGTTGTTAGTAAATGGAGCATCTACCTCTTCTAACAAAGCATCAAGATCAAAGTCAGTATCTTTTACCTTTTGCATGTTTCGACCTATCTCGCTTTGTAATTTCAGTAAATCTGCCTTCCATGCTGAATTTTCTATCAGCCTTGGCCAAAGCTTTGTCTTGTCTCTTTTTCTTGATCACGCTTCGCAGATCCAAGCCCCAGTGTACTGGTTTATTCTTAGGATTTTTCATCACCTCGGCCATGTCCGACCTCGGCCTCAACCTCAATTCTGACTCCCCTGGCCATGGCTCTCAGTCATTGTGCGGGTGGTGGATCTTGATCCGATGGTCTGGTTGATCCTGCTTTGCTTATTACGTCGTTTCTTTCATTTATTCCCGCCTAGGTTCAACCTTTCGGTTGCTTTTAGGTTCAAGGTTTGGGTGTTCGTACACTCATCTCCTCATTCATATGAGCTTTCCCTTTGGCTAGGTCAAGAATGAAGCCTAATTGCTCCATCTCTTTCTATTTATGTAGAGCTTCAGGGTCAGGTTGATCCAATATCTGCAGAATTCGCTTCAGGTTCTGATCCATTCCATCAACCTTTTTCTTCAGCGCTTCAAATTCTTCAGGTTGGCTTCCTTTAGCATGAGGTCGAGGTGGGCTCTTATCAAACCGAGGTTGAGGAAGGCTTTTCCTTGGTGGATGCGTTGTCATCAATTGGGAAACTCCCCCTCTCACCTTTCTTGGGTGAGGTTCTTGATCGAAATTTTCTTTGTCCATGGTGTGGTTCGGATCCATGGCTTTATTGTTCATCTTCGATGTCGATATGTAGGTTTCTAGGTAAAATCCTCTCAATCTCCACAGACGGCGCCAACTGTTGATGCAAAAATCTCGACAAAGGGAACGTACCTAATTTGCACGTGAAGCCAATGATGAATTTGTAGTTGTGATGGGAAAGAAATGGCCTGCAAGACAAAGGAAACCTGCACACCGATGTGGTGCTTGCCACAACCACTCTGATGCTTAAGTTAAAGAGGAAAAAGTGTAGCATGCTATTTGAGAGTTGAAGACTGAGAACATTTGGGGGTGGGGGGATTCGAACCTTTGACTTCTTTGTCAATGGTATATGTCAATTATTGTTAAGTTATGCTCACTTTGGCAGAGATAATTAATAATTTTTAAACTTAACTTAAGAAGTAGTGAGATAGATTAGAAAGTGAATTATAAGCTAAAGTTTCTAATTTAAGATAGAACTTTGAGATAATTTAAGAGTAATAGAGAGAATTGACAATTTGAAATGGTGTAAAGAAAGTGAAAATAGGAGGAGTATGTGGTAAAAAAAATTAAAATATAGAATAAGAATAAATTAATAAAAATAATTTTTGTGATTTAGAAGGTGTTTGGAAAATTGAAAATTTTAATGTGAATTTGATGTAAAAATAATTAAATAAAAAGGTAATATATATATATATATATATATATATATATATATATATATATATATATATATATATATATATATATATATATATCCACTGTCTAAAATTAGTAAAATGCATGTGTCAGCTCGCAATTTTATAGCATAAATCATAATTGCAAAGGGTCTTTTCAAAAAAAAAATATAAGATAGAAGAAGAAAAAAAAAATTAAATGGATCGCCAGACTGTCTGGCAGTCGCAGGCAATCACAATCACAGTCACAACCAGACTGTCTACTATGACATTTGATGGTTTTAAGCTTTAAAAAAAGAACTAGACATTAGAACGAAATGTTGTTCGAAATCTCAAAATTTTGACGTTTCAACGACATTTTGTCGAAAGAGGGGGGGGGATGAAATTCCCCTTACAACATGTTGAGCCTAACAACATGCAGAAATGTCACTCTTACAACATTCTGTCGAAAAGACTACTTTTGCATATTTGTTTCTCGTAGATTCTAGTAATTTCTCGTACCAAGAAAACAAGGCAATAAATAGAAAGGAACCCTATAATCAAATTACCAAGCCACAATTTATAGCTAGACATTCTAAAAATAATCATAACAAGAGTATAGAAATTTGACTACTTTTTGAATTAATCTATAATTTCTTGTAGTTTCTTGTGCCTAGAAGAGAAGACAATAAATAAGGAGAAACACCATAATCAAATTAACAAACACCAAGTCATAGCTAGACATTAAAAAATGACCATAACAAGAGTATAATAGTTAGCAAAAGTGACTACTTTTGCATTATGTTTTTTTTTTCTCACAGTTTTTTGCAATTTCTCGTACCTAGAAAACAAGGCAATAAATAGAGAGGAACTCTATAATCGAATTACCAAGCCACAATTTATAGTTGTACATTCTAAAAATAATCATAACAAGAGTATAAATAAATGACTACTTTTTGAATTAATCTATGATTTCTCGTAGTTTTTTATACCTAGAAGAGAAGACAATATATAAGAAGAAACACCATAATCAAATTACCAAGCACCAAGTCATAGCTAGACATTACACAATGACCATAACAAAAGTAGAATAGTTAAAAAAGTGACTACTTTTGCATTATGTTTTCTTTTCCCACAATTTCTCACACCTAGAAAATAAGGCAATAAATAGAGAGCAACCCTATAATCAAATTGCTGAGCCACAATTTATAGCTAGACATTCTAAAATAATCATAACAAGAGTATAGATTAAAAAACAAATTGACTACTTTTTGAATTAATCTATGATTTCTCATAGTTTCTTGTACCTAGAAGAGAAGACAATATATAAGGGGAAATACCATAATCAAATTACCAAGCATCAAGTCATAGCTAGACATTACATAATGACCATAACAAAAGTATAATAGTTAAAAAAGTGACTACTTTTGCATTTTATTTTTTTTTCTCGCAAATTCTCGTACCTAGAAAACAAGGTAATAAATAGAACGCAAACTTATAATCAAATTATCAAGTACCAAATCATAGCTAAACATTACAAAATGATCATAATTGACACTAATAGTTAATATAAATAAAGTAAAAAATTAAAAATAAAAGTGACTACTTTTACATTATGTTTTTTCTCGTAGTTTCTCGCCCTAATTGATACTAATTAGAGACTTTTGCATTCATTTTTTTTCTTCTTGCCATGTCTCATACTTAGAAACCAAATGCAATAAAGAGTACAACCAAGATAATAATCAAATATTCAGTCAAATATCTCCAAAAAAAAAAAAATCAGCAAACCACTCACATTTTGTTCCTCAAGCAACAATGTAAAAAGAAGCAACTTTTTTCATAACAATAATGTAGAAAACTATGAGGAAAATTTCTTAAGCCCACCAAATGAAAGAAATTTGGGCAATCGGCATGAAGAAGTGTTGAAGAAATTTGGGCTCGTGAAAGTGTTGTCGTGTGTGAATGTTGATGCCGAAGCCGTAGCCGTCATCATCTATGGCAACCGGAGCCGTCATTGGTCGCCTAGTCTTGTGCGTGCGTGAGGAGATAACGTGAGAGGTGAAGAAAGGTAAAATTAGGGCAAAGGAAAAATTAGGAATTTGTTAAAATGAGCAATTTGGTAATTTCATATCCTTAAAAGTCCTATTAGTCTTTAAATTTAAAAACCATCCCAAATTTCTTTAATACCCCTTGATTTGTCATATTTTTGGTAATTTTCCCATCTATTTCTCAACTAATTTGGCTAACTTTCTCCAAGATTTTTGTATTTTAAATCGATTGGATTTCAATCTCTTATTTTTTTTTTATCCATCCACATTTCATTTTAATTTAAGATATCAATCACCTTTATTTATTTTATGTTATATATAAATAAATCATTCTCAAAGAAACTTTTACACAACTATCAATATACATTTTTTTCGTACAATATCACTCAATACTTATGTGTATATAACAACACATACATGGAAACACATAAGAAATGTGTACAAATACACAATAAATACAACAGTACATATCTATATGTGTATATACAAACACGCATATCTTATGCACCAATGTATAGAAGACGTCTACTTGAGTATGTACAAACAATAACCCTATCAATCACTTGCATATGGATAAGGGTATATACTTCTTCCTTCTCTATGTACATAAGAATATATACATATAGTTAATAGAGTAACTCAACATTGCCCTTGTTTTCACCATCTTCTTCAACAATGGTTTTTTTTTCCCCTAAATTTCTCATCATTCTTGACTTTCTCTTTTCGTCTATTCTTGGTTGTAAACTCTTTATTAAGTCCCAAATAGAATGTATAAAAAGTAAAGAGGTGAACCAAGATAAATGGGTCCTACAAGCCGTCATTTTCAAAACTATCGACATTAAAAAAAAAATTCTAAAAAAAGGGGATAGAGTTTTAGAATCTAAGATACCTAGTTAAAAATTTGAATAATAATCTAAATCTAATATTATAAGTCCTAGAATGCAAAAAGCATGAAAGGAAACTGTGTTCAGTCTACCGAATCTCAAGTTCGTCTAGAAACATCATAGGTATTAATGAGCATAGCGTAGGAAAATGTACATAACTTTGAAATGTGCTTCAAGCATGGAAGTTCAATGGTCGTTGAAGAAGACAAGAGGCATAGGAGATAGATGCACATCATTCAAGATGAAGGAATTTTGAAGAAAACCTTGTTTTGTTAAATGCAAGGAAAAAAAATGTAGATAGTAAGCAGCAGGGAGAAACAAAACAAACACATTCTATTTTTAGAACCAGAAACGATGATGGGTGTATGTACATACCTCACAAATGTGATAGAAAGACGATAAAGCAGTGGCCATCGACCAAATTTGGAGCTTTCAATAGTAGAAGGTTGACAAGAAACCCAAATCATGTTGAGTCCAAAAACAACACCCAAATCGTGTAGGCGAATATGCATACCTCAAATTAATTTGTTGAGTGTGGAAGACTAGTAGTCGTTGAGGAACCAAAGAGACATAGGCGATAGATGCAAACCCTGTTTAGTCAAATCAAAGGAAAAAAAAAAACCTGTATAAAGGAAGAGACAATGAACATGAAATTGAATGCATTCAATATTAGGAAGCAGACCAGTGGTATGTATGTGTACATACTTCACAAATGTGGTAGAAACGACAGTAGAATGGGCTAGTGTTACCAATTTCAAGTTAAATGAGGAATGCATACCTATATAGTCCCTTTTGAAGTTCGCTAGATGTAATTACAAATGTAGTTTCGAATATAAACTCCTTGCTAAACCTTTTCTAAGTCATTGTTTTTATCAAATGTATTCATCCTTTTCTTTGTTAATTTGCTAGTTTGGAAATTATCTATGCACATTTTAGTCATTGAATATGTCATGTTCATAGTGTAGAAATTAATTCAAAAAATAATGTTAGGTTACATATTACAATTGATTGTTTGTTGTTACGTTTATTTTTAAAACCTTCGTCTATCTCATCCCCTAAAATGTAGCATTATTTTAGCTTTTCTTTTAGTTTCTTTAAAAATGAAAAATTCTAGATCAAGATTATGTTTGTCTGAATCCAATATTATTATTTCTTATTAGTTTAAAAGAAAACACGTTTAGATATTTTTACAAAACCTCATGCGTTTAGCTATTTTTCATCTTGGTCTATTAAAATTTAGTCATTTATCTTGTTTGCCCTTAGAAAATTGGGTAATTGTTGAATATCGATAGGAATGTTCACAGGGCAGGACGTGGATGCGCTGAAAAATTCTCCATTAAATTTTGTGGGGAACAAAGTGGGGATTGTGCTCTTGTTGAGAAATTATTCTCTGTTAAATCTCAATTAAATGAATGCTTTTGGAAAATTTCAATTAATTAATGAATTTCCCTCGAAAATTTTCCATTTAAATAGTTAATTTTCTACCAAGAATATTCATTTAAAGAGAAAAATCTTAAACCTCCGTCTTTTCTTTTCTTTTTTTTTTTTTTTGATAGGATAGAATAATCATTCATTGATATGATGAATAATGGGATACAAAAGAAAGTCATGTTGAAAAGTAGTTACAAAAAACACCTCCATTGGTTATGGAGGGTAGATAAACTATAATTACAAAAGGGAGGAGACAACTTGCTCCATGTAATATAGCTAAGAGAGAAGTGGATTCAATGAAATAGCCGATATCCTGTGTTGTATCCATGAAGATGTGAGCATTTTGTTCCAACCACAGATTCTATAAAAACCACGAACACGACAAAGCTAGAGGATCTCTTTTTCCTTTTTGAAATGGTGCCCCAAAACAAAAGCGAGATAAGAGAAAGAGCATTACCCAATCTAGGGAAAGCCCAGCCAAATACATCTTATAAGAAAGAAGTTAGAAGCAAATGTGCAGCTGCTGAATAAGTGAATCAAAGTTTCTTTGCTGGAATAACACATAGGATAGAAACTTGGGGATCAAAGATAAATCCATGGAGACCTACTCAGTAATTTGTCAAAGGTGTTGATGCAGGAGTGGCTAAGTTTTCCCATATAAAGAATTTCACCTTTTTAGGGAAACGACCAGACCATATTTGTTGGTAAATAGTCGAGTGTGAAACATCTATGAATCATTCTGTGTGCACCAAAATTTTGCAACGTTGGCCTCTTTCTTGAGGGATAGGTGGTAAAGCCGAGGGAACTGATGTTGGAGATTAAAATTCCCTAACCACATGTCCTTCCAAAAAGAGGTATTATTCCATTGCCCACTTTTGATGTTACGAGTTTCTAGTCAAAAATTGATCCAAAACGACTTCGATATCAGGATGGCCGAAACAAAAGACCTTATCCTTGGGAGAGAAGACAACGATCACAACCTCAGCTGCACAAAAAATAGAAAGCTCCCAAGCCTTCTTCAAAAGCCGGACACGGCGTTTTGTTTGCTACTCTTCTTCTCTAACTTTTTTATTTCAATTTTTCGACGGCCTTGAGTTTTCTTCATCCCAACCGATTTCACCACATATTGTTGATCTATATATATAAAGATACGTACGTACGTACGTACATATATATAGATCTCTCATACTTAATTATTATTTGCATATATTTTAAATTTGTGTTGAGCTTGCTTTATAACTAATTTTTGACATTGAACATAATTGGTGAGGTCAAGTTTGAAATTTTGCTTCTTTTGTTTAGCGAATTGTAGATTGTTGAGGCTTTTGTGAAATGTCTATCATAGTAGTTTTTTTGGCTAATGAAGTTTTCCACACTGCTTGCCTTCTTCTTCCTCAGCATATCTCTGTGTTTCTGAAACTAAATAAAAGGATTATCGCAAGAAAATTTCAAGTCCTAAAAATTGAAAATTGAATAGGTTATCAAACAACCATGTACTTCAAAGTAGATAATTTGACAATGCTTAAGATGACTTGCGACGTTTTCTTGTGAAAAACTTGGATCGTTCGTCAATTTGTTATTTGGGACTCACTCTGAAACATAAATGAGGTATAAATACAGTAAATTAATAAGAAGCTAGAAAGATATAAACTTTAAGGTAAATAATTCTCACCCTTTTCTCCCAATTGCTCATAAGCTCCAACAAACTTATCATATAAGTTCTTAGTCCAAGATACTCAAGACTTCTTCCTAGAAGATGAAGATATGAGGCATAAACCATGCCTTTTAATGGGTCAATGGATTCCATGGTCCTCTGGATGAGTGTAAGGTTTTGGTATCCGACTTGAGGTCAAAATGTGTATAACCATATTTGGATATAATAATCCTATGCCGCAAAGCCCCCTATTTAAGGTGAAACCGCCAAATTCATTTTGCCAAAAGAGAAATGTTTCTCTATTGTAAGCCCAAAATCCCAAGACCCCATTTTTCTACAGATGCCTTTACATATTCCCATTGAAGAAGGTGATGACCATTTTTCTCCTTGCTTCCTTTCTAAAGGAAATTCCTGAAGAGTTTTTCCAGTCTAGCAGCCACTTTATTGGGAGCTCTAAATAGCCATAGGTAATAAATAGGGAGATTTGCAAGAGTTGCTTGGATGAGTGTGAGCCTACTGCCTTTTGATAAATGTGTTGAACCCCACGTCATATGCCTTTTTTCCACTTTCTCGATGATCGACTCCCAAAAAGATGAAGATTTCGATTTTTCATTTAAGGATAAACTGAGGTAGGTGTTCGGCCAATTACCCAACTTACAGCCATACCGATCAGGAAGGTAAGATAATTTATGCGGATCAATGCCCAATGCACATAATTTCATATTTATGACAGTTTATATTAAGAACTGATGCTTCCTCAAAGTGACTAATAGTACGAAAAAGATTTGTCAAGGTGTACCTCGTTATGTGTGGAGAAGAGAATATAGTGTCGTCCACAAATTGGAGGTGAGTGATGGAAATAACATGAAAATTATTACCCACTTGGAAGCTTTTAATCAGTCCACTTTTTTCAGATAGAGATAACATCCTACTCAAGCAGTCAACCATCAAAATGAAAAGAAAAGGAGATAAGGGTATCCTTGTCGTAAACCTCTTGTGGCATAGATCTTTCCTCTAGGCATGCCGTTAATGCTGATGGAGAATTGGCCAACGAAATGCATACCTTAATCCATCGTCTCCATTTGATTTCAAAACCTTTGGCTCTAAGAATATCATCTAAGAAGTCTCAATCAACCATGTCAAAAGCCTTTTCAATGTCAAGTTTGATGACTATTCCTTTCTCTTTTTTCCTCTTCCATTCGCCAATTAATTCATTTACAATGAGAGATGCATCAAGAATTTGTCAATCGGCAACGAAAGCATATTGGTGACTGAAATAGTGTATGGAAGGACTTTCTTCAATCTCTTGGAGAGAACTCGAGCTATGATTTTCTTAAACCTCTTAATATAAACAATATAATATTTCATATCTAATTATTTAATTATCTTATTTAATTATCCATACATATAGTTCAAATATTCAACCATATGGTTCAAACATATCAAATAATCCAAGTCATTAAACAATAGAATTTTAAATTTAATATTAAAATTCATAGTCACAATTGGTCCAAACATAACTATGCGTTCTTTAAGAAAGTTAGAGAGACTAGGATTTGTTCATATAATATATATATATTTTTTAAAAAATCAAACAAGGTGGAGACGGGAAACAAGGTGGGGATAGGAACGGAGATGGAAAAGTATTTGTCTTGTCCTCATTTTGCTCACAAGAATTTTTACCCCTTACTCACTTTCTTGTTCTCTAGCTAAACGGAAATTCCTCACCTTATTAGAGGCAGATCCCTACGAGACCTTGTCCGTGCGAGGAAAAAGAACACTTATAATTATATGCGAAATTTGAGTGGGTGAAGAGATTTGGGATTACTTTTTATTTATTGACTAGTGTAGGACATTAGTGATGAAAAGTTCATTTTTCCCTTTAAAATAAAAACTCCCTAATATAATAAAAAAAAAACATCCATCTTTCGATTTCATTCTCTCTCATCTTTCTAGTTTCTCTCAACTTCTCTTAAGCTCAAGTCTCTCTATCTCTCTCCATTCTCCAAAACTTCTAGCCTCTTCAAGTTTCACATCTTGAAATCTCTCTCTTGTTCATAGGTAAGGTTTTGGGTAATTTCCAAATATATAAAAAAATGAAGAAAAAAAAGAGAAAGGGAGTACAAAGATTTGGGATGACTTTTTTATTTATTGAGTATTAGGACTTTTAAGATGTGAATTGACTCTTTTGCCCTTTAAAATAAAAATCCTCATTAGTCTTATTTTTTAGTTCAACAACATGTGGGATGAGGATTCGAACCTCTAACCTCTTAGTCGAGGGCATTATAGTCAAAATCTCATATTTCTATTTCACTCTCTCATCTCTCTAGTTTCTCTCTCAACCTCTCTCAAGTTAAGTCTCTCTATCTCTCTCTATTCTCCAAAATTTCTAGCATCTTCAAATTTCTCTCAACCTCATTCTCTATTGTTCATAAGTAAGGTTTCACATTTTTATTATATTTTTTTTGTTCTCTTACTCTCATCCTATGGTTAGGTTAGATTGGGCTCTTTTACATCTTTTACTTACATTTTTGTTATATATACTAGTTGTATTATGTTGGATTTGAGTTTTGCAGTGTTGTTATAAGTTTGATTTCGCAATATTAATAGATTTTTTTCCTTGCAATGTCTTGCACAGTGGACATTTTTTTTCACAAATTCTTGCAATTTCTTACATAATGGACTATTTTTTTTTTCGCGCAACGTCGTACATAGTGGACATTTTATTTCTCACAACGTCTTCAAATGTCTTGCATAATTGATGGGCTATTTTTTTTTCTCGCAACATTTTGCAAAGTTAGGATTTTTTCTTGACGTATTGCAATGTCTTGCATAATAGACTAATTTTTCTCGCAATGTCTTGTACAATTAACCTCTTGGTTCTTTTGTTTTTTTTTTTTTGTAAGAAATAAATATTTTGGGATAATTAAGATGAATATCACATGTTCATGTTTTGGTTCGTTATGATGGAGTATGGGATGACAAACATAAAGAAAATATGAATGGGGCTTTTTAAAAGGTATTGTTGCAAATAAAGAAATAACACACGAAGATTGAGTGGTTGAACTATATGCTTTTATAGATGTTAACTCCAAAGAGTTTAATATGAAAATCAAATGCATATATGAGATAAAAGTTGCAAATCAAACTCCCTCCATTTGAGATAAGTAATGACCTTGATTTGAATTTTTATTTTCTGGGTGAGGATATGTTTAAAGTCTTCATGTACATCTTATTTGAACCTAGGAATAGAGGTTTGAACGAAGCCACGAAATTTACGTATTCAAGGTAACACAGGTTTTGAACTTTGCGTTATAAATCTAGGAGCGATCAAGTTCAAAAGTTAAATAACAATTTTCTAATTCCAATGCATTCATTAAATGACAATGCAATTCAAGTTGGACTTGGGAGATGATAGAAATGAGACCACTAGGATGGAAATCATATGATTCACAGTATGATAAACCTTGCATGGGAGTCTGAGATTGCAAAGAACTTTAATTGTAGATCGTATAATATCTTACAAGAAAGAAGCATTTCAAAAGAAGATCGTAAAGGAAAATGTAAAGTTGAATCTCGATTAGCTAGACATGAGAAATTAGGACCAAAAAAAAAATTGGCGAGGGATTTGTCCATGAAATTAAATGTCATGGCAATGGTTTTTTTTTTTTTTTTTTTTAATTTAGAGTAAAGAAATCTACAAAAGAGATACTTTATATGTAGTATATATGATGAGAATTGTAAGTGGAGATTACAAGCAATCAATTTGAAAGAATGTGTAAACGTACATATATGCTTACTTTGATATTTTGAATCATGATCATAGGTAAGCAAACCTTGGGTAGTTAGAGAATTAATAATGCTTACCTTGGGTAGTTAGAGAATTAATAAAATCCGAAATCAAATGGAATTGGTCGTCAACACAAACCATGTGAGATCATATAGAACATATGAGACAAGACTATGATATAAATATGAATTATGAAAAAGCATGATGTGCCAGAGAAAATGCATATATGCAAGTTTGGGGATTCCCAAAAAAGTCATATAATCTATTGCATCAATATGGTGAATAACTAAAACTAGCAAATCCATTCCAATTTATCACATTGAACTTGAAGATAGGCTTTTTCTTCAAATATCTTTTTATGTCTCTAGTCCATGTATTCGAAGATTTTTGTATTGCTCAAGACCTGTTATTGTTATGAATGGAACATTTTTAGAGCAAATATCAAATATCAATGTATTTTTAGAGCAAATATCAATGTATTTTGAACATTTTTAGAGAAAATATCAATTATGAAAAAGCATGATGTGCCAGAGAAAATGCATATATGCAAGTTTGGGGCTTCCCAAAAAAGTCATATAATCTATTGCATCAATATGGTGAATTACTAAAACTAGCAAATCCATTACAATTTATCACATTGAGCTTGAAGATAGGCTTTTTCTTCAAATATCTTTTTATGGCTCTAGTCCATGTATTTGAAGAATTTTTATATTGCTTAAGACCTGTTATTGTTATGGATGAAACATTTTTAGAGCAAATATCAATGTATTTTGATCATTGTCACTTGCTTAAACGGTAATAATCAAATTTATTTATATTTACTTTTGCAAAAAAAAAAAATCAAATTTATTATCTCACCTTCAAAATTGTCAATAGAGATTGAAAAATGTTAACTCCAAAGAGTTTGATATTTGAAAACAAATACATATATGAAATACAAACTGAAAACTAAACTCCTCCATTTGAGATAAGTAATGATCATGATTGGAACTTTTATCTCCTAGGTGAAGATATGTCTGAAGTCCTCTTGTACATCTCATCTGAACCTAAGAATATAGAGGTTTGGTTGAAGTCAGAGATTTGTCAAAGTGAGCATAACTCAACGGTAATTGACATATACTCCTTCTCTTGGGGTCAAAAGTTCAAATCTTCATACTTCACATTTGTTATATTTAAGGGGAAAGAAAGTTGAAATCGGAGATTTACATGTTCAAAATTTCATTTATACTCGATTCCACGGTAAGTAGACTTGCAGATCATTTAATTATATCTTAATTACAATTGACTTCACTTCATAACAGAATAAGAAAATATATGAGTTTTTTTTTTTTTTCATTTCATCTTGATGGCTTAAAACTCAATAGTTAGCTATGTATAGTAGAAAATTGAACAGAAAGTAGAGTTAGGATGCAACGCTTTAAATTCAATTAATTATATTCAGTTACAATAATTACATTTAGTAACCTTGTAACGCCTATATTTTTTCAATTATTATTATTTTTTAATACAACAAATATGAAATGTGGAGATTTGAACCTCCAACTAAGAAAAGAAGTACATGTCAATTATCGTTGAGCTATGTTCACTTTTGCAAATTATTATTGTTATTCTTTTATATTCATACATATTATTATTTTCTACACCCACTCTTATTTCTATAAATCACTTTAATTATTTTAATTTGGACAAATATTATCAAATTCTAAATTATAAATATTTTAGGAGTAAGATGAGGTTCGTATGTTTGTTTCACTTGAAAGCGATTAAGAAGTCTTCTCACAAACATTTATTTCTATGATTGATTCCCATTTATGTACTTTCTTTTCATAATCTTAAACTTCTCATTTGATTTCACTAATTAAATAATATGCAAGGTTGGTGATATTTCTAGGTTTGATTTTTTGGTTGAATCTTGAGGTTTTTGATGTTGGAAGGATGGATTTTAGCAACGTTTGGAAGGGTTTCTAGTGTGTTTCCCAACTACATCTCCAATATATTTGTAAAAGAAAGTTAAATTCTTTCACCATTTTCCAACTTTGTCCAGCAAAAATTATCTAAAGTTACATATAACAATATATATATATATATATTTTTTTTTTGGGTCACATTTTATAAAACAAAAGTTTTCTTTCATAAAATTAGGACAAGCACTCACCATATTTAATTAGCAACTTCATCCTCATTGCAACCAAGTTTTACACACGATTATGTATTTAAGGTTAGCAACGAAAAGAGAAATTAATTTCATTGGCAAAGGATTAGAAATGCAAAAAAGGTTGTGACATTTTTCTAGTTCAATAAACATATAAGTGTGGAGATTTGAATCTTTGACCTCTCAATCAAGAATATATATGTCTTAACCAGTTGAGTTATACTCAGATTATAGAAAAAGATGTGACCTTATAGAACGCAAGCATGTGGTCAATACTACTAAATAGTCCATGTATCTTGATTAACCTTAATTATGTCTATTTACTTAAATTAGAATGTATTTTTAATTAAGCTAACAAAATGTATATATTTTAATGTCACATCATAATTTCGTCAATTAATTTTAATGTTTAATGAAAATAATGAAAGCCAACCTAAACTTAACTCAATTGGTTTAGACATATATCCTGGATCATAAGGTCAACTGTTTGAATCCATTCATCCCCATAGGTTGTTGAACTAAAAAAAAAGGACAGTAATGAAGACTTCAATTATATGAAAAACATTCAATACACATAAATAATGTTTTTTTTTAAGTTCAACAACATTTGAGGGGGGGGGGGGGGGGGGGGGGATTCAAACCTCTGACATCTTAATTGAGAGTACAATGCTCACTTTGGTATGGGGGGGGGGGGGGATTCAAACCTCTGACATCTTAATTGAGAGTACAATGCTCACTTTGGTATGGGGGGGGGGGGGGGGGATTCAAACCTCTGACATCTTAATTGAGAGTACAATGCTCACTTTGGTATACACATAAAGCATTCTTTATTGAAACAGGTCATTAATTAAGGATCAGTGACGGCAAAATTATATATTAAAAAAATGAATATAATTTTATTATAAACAAGTCCTTTTTTTTTCTTGCCAACCTGAGCAAGTCTCAACGATTAACACATTAATAACCACTTTCTAATTATAGATCCAAATCCACACATTAATAACCACTTTCTAATTATAGGTCCAAATTAATCCTCTCTCCTACTTTAAAATGTAACCTTCTATAATTTTAAAAATAAAACTATTTTTTCTCTTTCTTTTTCTTTTTCTTTTTTTTAGTTTTTAGTTTTTAGTTTTGTTGTGTATCACAAAAAGAAAATGAATCAAGAAGTGTTTTGGAGGTTAAGATTGTGAAGGATGGAAAGAAGTTTAAGAGTGGTCAAAGGCTTCTCTTGGTAGTCATCAAGGCCAGCCTCCATGAACTCTTGCTTCTCTTTTTCCTTTGTGTGTGTTGAAACTCCTGCTATCCCACATTGCACACCCATCCCTCTAAGTTCCCTTGTTGCCTGCATTCAAAAAGCTTACCAAATTCATTAATTAAAGCCTATTAATTTTACTTGCAATCTTTTATGTACGTGTTTGAAAACGTTTTCATTAATTCTCTAAACTTTGCTGGTTATATATGTCTATCTCGTTTCTAGATTTCAAGAAGCTTTAGTTATGTTTTTGAATTTTGAATTGTAATTCCATGTAAGATTTTTTGTTAATATCGTTAACTAAACATTAATGATGATGTGGCATGTCTATTGGACAAACATTGATGAATTTTTCTATGATGTGTTAGATAAATGGCAGACAACTTTATAAGATAGAGTGTCGTTGTCCATAAACGAAATTTTATATGTTGTTTAAAAAAGAAAAAGTACATCATGCATGCTACTTTATTTGTCCAACTGTTTGTTTTTTCTTCTGTCACTCATCCATTGTGTTGAACCAAATAAGTCAACATTTATTCAATGTCACATCATCATTTGGTTAACAATGTTAAAAAACATGGACTACATAGTCTTACGTATGATTCAAAATTAAAAAGTATAGTTGAAACTTTTTAGAATTTAGGGATGTAATAGATGCAAGTATCAATAAAATTCAAGGACTAAATTTGTTATTTAACCTTTCATATTTTCAAAAAAAACATGTTTTTTTCTAACATTTTTGTTTGTTTTGTATTCTATATTAAAAAATGTTTTGAAAGTACAATTTTGGAAACTTTGTTTTCAAAAAAAAAAGTGGAAACTAAAAAAGGAGGGTCAATAATCATTTTGTTTTCTATTTTTGTGTCTTTGGTATTTCACTTTTTAAAATTAATTTTTAAAAATATCTTTGAAATTATAATTAAATCTTAAATAGTTCATACCGTAAAGAGTGCTTTATCAAACCATAGAGACTATTTAGGAAGTTTTATCAAATCATAATGCTTTTAAAACTATAGAGAATAAATTCTAACTTTTTCTAAATGTTCTCTCTCAAAAACTTCTCTTAGATTCTCTCTCTAATTTTCTTGGGCTCTCTTTTCCTCTAATAACTTTTATCTCTCTCAAATTTCTATCTCCATAAAGAATTTCTTTTCTTCTCTTTAGCTTATCAATCCTCTCTCAAACTTTTCTCTGCTTAATTTTTTTTTTCTTTTTCTTAAATTTTTCTGTGTTTCAAGAAGTGAAAAGCTGAAATATATATATATATATATATATATATATATATATATATATATATATATATATATATATATAGGTAAAATAAGTGTGTTGTTTTCAAAAACTTAGATTTAAAAAAAATTAAAAAAAGAAAAAAGAAAAAAAGAAACTGTTATAACCAGAGGTTGTTAATAATTACCTGGATGCCATTCATAATAGGCATATCCATGTCCATGAGAATGAGATCAAAGGAAGCTTCACCATAACAATGGATGATATCAATGGCTTCTTTGCCATTTCCCACCACCTGGTTTTCAATTCCAAGATTTTCCAAAAGCCTATGGTGTATCATTTGGTTGGTCTTGTCATCATCTACAACAAGTGCTTTTATTTTCTTCATGGCCACCTTTTCCAAAAAAAAATCTTGTGAAACTATTTACAACATATTATTTATTTATGGTTTTTCATGTTCTAGAACCTCCGTGCCTATTCTATTTTAGTTCTTTTAACCTTTTCGGATATTTTGTTCTAGTTCCTAAACTTTGCATAAAAGCTCTATTGTTAGTTTCTTAATAGGCTATATTTAACAAAAAATTTATATAGGCATATTTCTTGTTTATTACCTTGTGAATACATATATTTACATGTATTTGAAGTCATATGGTAGTAAGTTAGAACGACAAAGTTTTTTTTTGACACATTTAGATTCTTATGAAATGATTTTTCATCTTTAAAAAAATATATTTAATAGGAATTTATATAGTTCTCTTATGCAAAGTTTAAATACCAAAATTTATTTTTTGAAAAGTTGAAAATTAAAAAATAATAATAATAAATACGATGTTTGAAGACTAAACTAGGATTGGAATCTTATTTCATACATGAAGAATGATAGATCATAGAGATGGTTTCCTATTTTCTAAGGTGAAAATTCAATAGAGGAAAGAGATATGAATGAATTGAAAGTGATAAAATGATAAACTTTTTAATATGAAAATAGTAAAAATTTTCAAATTTAAATAGAGGATATAAAAGTGCATTGACAACTCTCATATTCCAAAATAATAATAATAACAATAAATGAACTTTTTAACGGCATAAAATTTTCTCTTTACGCGTAAAATATTTTTTTCAGTCTCTCTTTTATCATAATCTAGCACATAAAATGAGCTAATCTAAGCATAATTCAAATGGTTAGTTAGGCACCATCACCTTAAACATAGCTTAACTATTTGGGGCCTTATTAACGTCTCATAAATGTTAGAAATCTAAATTTTCATCTTCCTTTCCTATTTTAAACTATAATAATAACAACAATAACCTTTCCCCTCATTTATAATCTAATTTTTTATCAAAAAAAAAATGTACACAGAAAAATTACAAATGAAAAAGAAAAATAATGGGATTGAGAGTCCAATTTGTATCCAAACAAATAGGATAAAGAACTTTTAATCATAACTGTAAATACAAATTCGATAGATAAGACACTAATTACATCATCTCAAAAAGTCGATGGTTCATCTCGATCAATCCCCCAATTGATGAACTCAAAAAAAAAAAAAAAAAAAAAACATAGTGAGAAGAAATGGGCTTTCTTACCTTGAAAATCTAAGCACTGAAACACTCGAGGAATTGAAAGGCAAAGCTTCAAATCAACAATAACATGAGAAACCTAGGTTTGAATTTATATATTTATAATATTTACACTTCATTTTCTATTTTTTAAAAGAATTAAATAGTTACTGAATAAGGAAAAATTGGAAAGAAACAATGCTGAGGTATGCAGAGTATATCACTTGGGATTTTGTTGGAAAATCGAAAAATCTTTCAAGCTGATTTCCTTACTTTTTAAAGGTATTTTCCTTAATTAAATTAATAAAATCAGAACTTTTTATTCATTTTCTTGTTTTTTTCCATACTCTCTCTTCCTTTCTCCATTCTCCATCATGATCTCATATCACATGTAGAGTTAGTTAATTCCAAAAATGTGTGTTAGTGATGATCTATTTTTTATGCAGATGTTGCTGAAAATCTCACATCATTATTTTTGGATTTCTATTACTTCATCAATTTTCATTATTTCACCTTTTTTAGACTTTAGTAGTAGAAATTAAATTTTGGTCAAAACTACAACGTAATGGTACATTTGAGTCAACTTAAACATAGTTCAATTGGTTAAGGGCATATATCATCGATCACAATGTTAGAAGTTCGAATCCCACCTAATCCACACATTGAACTCAAAAAAAAAAAAATTATGTTTGCTACTACAGTGTGACAAATGTTGGTCTAAGGTATTAGTTACCTTTCATATAGGGGTTGAACTTTGATGGTTTGAATTCCTCTATATTTATAATGTAATATTAAAAAAAATATTAAATTATCATTAATTTAGTCCTTGTACCTATAAATTAATTATATTCCTAATGTGACATACCATATCGATTAAATAAATTTTAGTTCAGTTGATATGATATTATAGATAATTGAATTTATTGGCTTGTCATGTCTACATTCTATTAATAACGGAGGCTTAATAGAAATATAGTCCGAGTTCAACATCATCAAAACTTTTCCATATCGAAGAATTAAATAGATATGATGTCGAAAGTACATAGATTAAATTTATCATTTAATGTATGAACAAATATCTTTTATTAACATAAGGCATGTGTAAGATCTATAATTTAAACATTCTTAAATAATTGTTTTTTTTTAAAAAAAACATTCTTATATAGGATTAGAAAAACAAAGATCAAGCATAGTCATGCCTACGAGTCTACGACTAAGAAATCTTTATTACAAAATATGTCAAAGATACATTATAATTTATAATATAATAAAAAGTAGTGAATTGAGTGTATAGTAAATAAGGCCAATTTTAACATTGAAAACTGAAAATATATATATATATATATATATATATATATATATATATATATATATATATATATATTTTTTTTTTTTTTTTTTTTTTTTTTAATTTTATAAAAATACTAAAAATATTATGTTAGGAGTTTTCAAATAGTTTTTGAATTCGACTCTATTACATATTTGGGAAGAATTGTTGAATAGGGCTCGTTAATATGTTGAAAATGAAATATAGTTAATGATAAAAAAAAAAAAACATACTATTAGCAAGTCAAATTAATCACACACACTAAACTAAGTTGATTATTTTTTGTATTCTTAATTTAAAAAATGTTTATTAAATTAATAATTTGTTAAATTCATTGATGAAACAAAGAATTTAAGGCATGTTTGGTACTGTTTTCATTTATTGTTTCTCATTTTAATATTTTTATTTTCTTAAAAAAAAAAAGTGTTTCATAATTGTTTCTAGTTCTTATTGAAATATGTATAGTAACTATTTCTAGGTTTTGGTTCTCTAAAATTTTAAATTAAAAAAAAATTAAAATATATTCAAATTTATAATCATGTCATTTTTTATTTGTTTATATTTATTATGTATTTTATAAGTCAACAAGTTGTAATATAATATTTTTATTCATGGTTTTTGAAAACCATGAATGAAAAACCATATTTTTTACTTTTAAAATTCATTTTAATTTAGAAAAAATCCTTACAGATGTGAAAAGATAAAACTATGGACAACTACTCAACTAATCATATCATCTAAACAAATTAGAAATATGATATAAAAAAATGAGAAACAAGATTGTTACCAATAGATTTTATTTGTTATAATTTAATACTTATCGATTATTGCATTTGAAAAGAAAACCGTTGCTATTTTTATGATTTTCTTTTTTTTGAGTTCAACAACATTTAAGGGTGGGGGATTCGAACCTCTAACCTCTTTGTCGAAAGTACATATCAATTACCATTAAATTATGCTCACTTTCGCGCTATTTTTATGATTATAGAGCATTCAAATTTGGGGTTTTTATGATAATTTTCCTAATTTTCACTTCAACATTTTTGTATGATCATATCCCTTTCAAACTTATTTAATTTGAGAAAAAAGATGCATGTCAAATGCCACAGAAGATACAAATTAAGGTCATGTAAGGCATGCAAGTGGGCATGTACAAAATGGGCTGAAAATCTCACCTCATTAAATTATTAATAACATGAAAATAAAATCTTATGAATTTTCTAAATATAATTTCATTTTAAAAGCATTCTCTCTAAAACATTGCTTCATGGTGCGTGTGATTTGGATGCTTGGTGGTGTTTCATGCATATATATATATATATATGGAAAAAAAAAATTCTAACACCACATAATTTTTTTTTTAAAAAAACCAATTTTTTTTCGGTGTTGATTCTGTTGAAGTGGGTTGCACCCAAGTTGTGCTCTATGTATATGCTCTTTTTTTTTTACCATTTTTTTAAAATAAGAAATTAAAAAAGAAGGCTTAAATATAGTTTAAATATATAAAAGATGAAATTAAAACTTTTATATATTTTATATATTAACTCTTTTTCTATCAAGTCTTTATTGTTATTAAGGGGTTGTTTGGATGGGGGAGTTGGGTTGGGTTGAGTTTAAACTCAACTCTCCATTTGGCCCACCAACATCCCAACTCCCTACTTCATAACTCAACCCAACAGAGGTGAGTTGTAAACTCACCGCCTTCCACGAATTTCACGCGTCTCTCTCTCAACTTCACACTCCACGAAGCGCTCACGCGTTTGTCTTATCTCTCTCATCCTTAATGCTCTCTCTGGTCTGGTCAGTTCTCCCATCTTCCTCTCTTATCTTCGATGCTCTCTCTGGTTTGGTCAGTTCTCTCATCTTCCTGTCTTATCCTCGATGCTCTCTCGGTCTGGTCAGTTCTCTCATCTTCCTCTCTCATCCTCAATGCTTTCTTTGGTCAGGTCAACTCTCTCATCTTCAATAGTTCGCTCATCTTCAATCTCTCCTCCCTCTTCCCCCAATCGTTCGTCAATGGAGATTTTAGGGTTTGATTTGCAAAATAGGGTTAGGATTTCAATCTCTCCTCCCTCTTTCCTCAGTCTTTCACCTTCTCCCATCTTTCCCTTCTTTTCTTCAATAATCGAACCCTAGCCCTTGTAAGAAGATGATTCGTCTTCTCCTTTTCTAGATCTAACATTTTTTCCCTTTTCTGACTCTTGATTCGAGCTCATGCTCTCTATTTTCTTTTCTGTTATGTATTCCCTTCTAGATCTGTAACCCTAAACCATAGATTTTTCCCTCATAGCACCAAACTAACCCTCTCCGTCAAGTCCCTTGCCGGTTTCATGCTCTCCCTCATGCATCACACTACCTTTGATTCATTGTCTCCGTTTGGGTCTTGTGTGGCTGAATGCATGTTCAACCTGGGGTTTGAGTGAGAAAATCCTTAGTAGGGGACTTTGTTGGACATTTGGCGCTTGGTGGGGGGATCAATTTTCTCTGTTCACAAGTTTGCTTCTTTTCCCTTTTACCAGTCAATGATGTGTACAAAATTTGGACTGACCGTGTATGTGTGTTTTTTGTGACCTCAGTGTGCTTTGTTTGCTGTTTTTACGTTAATCTTCCTCCTTTTTTTTGTCTAGTTCATCTCACAATCTTTTTGCATACTAATTTTATTATGCACTATTATATCTATTTACTTGTGTACTGATTTTCTAATACAATTATATATGGACTGTATTTTGCATAAATCATTTCCATTTACTTTAATACTGATTTTTTTTTGTATGAATGAGTCCACTTAATACATGAGGCCAATTTTCCTGCTTTGAGTTCTCTGATTATGGTTGTTGGAGTATTGAATTTGGACCTATTGTCCTCTCTATTTGGATGATCTTGCTAGGCATGAATTTATCAATACTTGTACTATATTTGAATTAAATCTATCTTATGAATTTAACATTAATGTGTATCTCCATTTGATTTGCATATTACTTTTTTTCATTGCATGATTGAGTCCATTCTAAACCTTATCAAGAATTATTAGCCTTCAATTCTGTTGTCCATTTACTTGCATTTTTATTGCTTGTTTGGATGATTTAGTCTATTCTAAACCTGAGGCCAAACCGATTTTTTCTTTCCTTCTATATTATGTATATGTCAGACATCTACCTCACTTCATTTATTATGGCACTGTTTTTTTTTTTTTTTTAGTTTAATAAATCTCATCTACCTCATTTATTTTGATGTTTAAATACTCAACCACCCTCTTTATTTCATTAATCCATACTTAAATAGAGTAAGTGGGAATAACTCACCTCCTCTTCCTATATATGACTTGCCCCCCATGTTGGTTCTTTGAGAAAACTCCACTACTTAGTATGCACCTCCAGCCGGGTGAGTGACTTTTACCCTCCTTATTTCCTTTTAATTCCCTCCAATGTATTTGGTTCGTAATTCCTAACTCATTGTATTCGTGTTAGGTGTCTCTCTACTACAACAGTCCACATGTACACTTCAAGGACCGAAAGACTCCTCCCGACCCACTCCAATCCACCTAAGGTACTCTATTCTATTTTAAGTGTATTATTTTCTAGTATTGTATTATTCATTCCCTTGTATCTAACTAGGAATGTGGAATTTGTGCAGGCCCAAACTAATTCGATCGTACACATTAGTTTGAGGTTCGGAATGACTTCTTTCTACCTTGTACACCATTATTTTTTTTCTTTTTTTGCTTTTGTATGGCACTGTCTTTAATTTATATATTGTGTTCATACACCCATATTGGGCTGATTTGGCAATTAGTATGTGTATCTCTGTTTGAATTTTTTTTTTAGTAATTGTTCAGTTTTTATTTTCCTTGGTTAAACCTTTTGTATACATTGGACTCAATTGTAGAAATGTTTACATATTATATTCTTATACCATGTTTGTGTACTTCGTTATTGATTTTTCGTATTCGTAATCTATAGTCCATAGGTTCATAAATACTACAATGCATAATCGTGTTTTTTTATTAAAAAAAATTATGTTTTACAAAATAGTTGAATAAAAGAAGTTCAATCTGAATTTTTTTTTTAAAAAAAAAAATCTTTCATGGTAAATAATACAAATTGTAATCGGCAGAATTAAAAGAGAGACCTGTCTTAATAATCTAATTCATACATGAAAGAAGAAAAAGGGGTGGACTTGTTCATTAAAAAAAAAGGTAACAAAATGATCCAAGAAATTGAAGTTGTTCTAAAAATTGGTAAAAAAAAAAAGGTGAAAATGCATGTTTTTAAACAATTGTTTAAAACTTATTACTTTAATTTGTTTAAAAAGTTGGAAATTCATGGGTTTTTTGGAAGAAAATTAATATACTTTTACAAATATTACTTTAATTTAAATGATTTAGAACAATGAACTTTGGGGTGTTGTATGTGTGTTTTTTGAAAATATGAAGAAAATATGTATATTGAATGTGCATAATATTTTTGTTTTTGATGGTCGAAATTCGCAAGCGCACGAATCGTTACAAGTAATACAGTGATTAAATCACAGTTCGTTCTCCACAGGGACTGAAAGTTACCAATTACCAAATTCTTTAGCTTCAATTTTATCTAAGCACCTAATTTTCAAAGATGAATGGAAATTTAATTTGCTTGATGAAAGAAAAAAAAATGATTAAACTCAACAATTTATAAAGCAAAAACAGAGGATAAAACCAAATTTGTAAAAAACTCTAGAGCAATGATTTCACCAAATACTTACTCCTACTCTTTGTTCATTAATAGCTAATGTTTTCTTCTATTTCAAGATTGTTGGCAAGCTCAACCCTATAGACTCGATATTCTTTCTCAAGCAATAACGATGTTCATTGAAGTGTAAATTGCCTATATCTCTATGACAATTCAAACAAATCAATTATTAAGCCCGTAGAACCTAAAATTGCCACAAAACCCACAAGGATATCTCTATCTCAAGTGTAAATTAGGGCAAATGCTTTAGTTCATCAATGATTCTTGTTTCTCAACCTCAAATCATGACATAGGATGAATGTAAAGAATGGCCAAATCTAAACATACTTTAGGTGCAAAAGCATTCTCACAACCATGTATGAAATAGAGACATTAACTATTAACTAAGAAGAAATAGGATTCAATATTCGATTACATCAAAGCCCTAGAAAAGAAAAACTCAGTTCATAATGCAAATCTTAACAAAACCAACAATAATCACCATTTGGGTCTCTACAAACAGCAAAAAGAGAAAGAAGAAGAGAAATAGAAACAAATTAAGCTTAGCTCCACTCCTTTTTGGTTGTTAAAGACCTCCAAGATGCGCAAATTTCTTCTCCTTCGTCGTTCTCCCTCTTTGCCTCTGTTTGTCACCCCTTTCTGCCCTAAAAAAAACCTAAAAATCCCCCCACAAATGATAAAAATCGACCCAATTTAAAGTTAGGGCCGCGACGTAGCGCCTAGGCGCTGGCATTCTGTCCAACTGCTTCAGTCTGCAGTGGGCGCTTGGGCGCCCGAGAAGGTTTTTTTTTTTTTTTTTTTTTAAGACTTCAACTTGAAAAGCTCTCCAAAAAGTCCTTAAACATGACCTTCAAAATATATCTTTTGAATACCTATAAAAATAAAAGAAATACAAGAGTTAGAAATCAAAAACTAAATGAAAACTAACTAAAAACAACCTAAACAAGATATAATAAATATATATAAAATGAACTTATCAGTTTTCTAATAAAATATGAATAATGAAGGTTCCTTTTTTGGTAAACAAAACATGCAATGAAGCATATAGATGATTGTGTATATATTTGATATTTGTTTACTCAAAATTCCAAATTCTAATAACATAATTTGTGTTTAAAAAAGAGATTTTTTTTTTTGATAAATGTGTTTAAAAAAAAAGGTGAATCATAATGACGCATCAATAATACTTGAATAATATTTCTTGAGCAATTGATTTCATGCATAATAGACCAAAAATGAGCAATTTGTTTTGAATCCAATGGTCTAAGTTCATAACCCATACACATGGGAACTAATCCTAAATTTAAGCCCATTTCACTAAACCAAAAACCCTAAAGCCCAAAACCTTAAAGCCCAAAAATCCCAAACCACTAAACCTTAAACCCTAAATCCTATCCTAACCCCAAACCCTTAAAATCCTAAAACCCTACACCCCTAAACCCTAAACTCTAAATCCCCTAAACCCTTAAACCACTAAACCCCTAAATCCTAAAACCCAAAACCCCAAAACCTCAACTCCTAAACCCCTAAACCCTAAACTCTAAAACCCCTAAACCCTAAAACCCCTACACCCCTAAACCCTAAACTCTAAAACCTCTAAAACTCCTAAACCCTAAAACTCATAAACCCTAAACCCTAAAAATCCTAAATTCCAAAACCTAAAACTCCAAAACCCCAAAACCCTAAAATCCCTAAACCCCAAGCCCTAAAATCCTAAAACCCCTACATTCCTAAACCCTAAACTGTAAAACACCTAAAACCCATAAACCCTAAAACCCCTAAATCCCAAAACCTAAAACTCCAAAACCCCAAAATCCCTAAACCCCAAACCCTAAATCCTAAAACCCTTATACCCTTACACCCCTAAACCCTAAACTCTAAAACCCTAAAACCCTAAATTCATGTACCCTAAAACCCCTAAACCCTAAAACCCTAAACTCCGAAAGGACATTTGATTTCTATTAATTGCATATCATATCATTTGGAAGAAGTCAATTTGAAAAAACAAAGAAATATAAGGAATGAAGTTTTTTTTTAAAAAAAATGGTCAAATTGAAACATTACAATGTTGAAATATATTGTCATTTTAAAGTTGACATCTAAATTCAGTGTTTGAAAGTTGGAAAAATATGTTTCTAGATGAATGATTGGGGAAAAGAAAAACAAAGGAAAAAAACAGTTAACTAAAAATCAGTCTACTTCGGGTTACAAAAAACTGCACCAGATACCTCTGACAACTCAACTCAACTCAACTCTACACCCCAAACACAGACTTCATGACTCAACTCAACCTAACTCTGCACCCCAAACACAGACTTCATGAACTCACTAACAAACCAACTCTGCCAACTCAACTCAACTCTACGCGCCAAACGCCCCCTATGTATTAAAAGATGGATGGCGTATGAATTTAAAATAGCTAAATATTTTAAGGAAATTATGCTCCATAACCAATATTGGATTACTATATTGATCTCTGAAGTTTGGGCAATAGGTCAATTTCGTTACTAAGTTTTAAAATCATACAATCAAGCCCTCTAAGTTTAAGAAATAGTTCAATTTAGTGTGGCATCTTTTAAATTAAAATATAATAAAAAAAATAATTTTAGAATAATAATAATTAAAAAAAAAATCTCCCTCCACCCACCCCCTTTCCCCTTCCCCTTCCCTTCTCTCCACCCACTCATGAGTCGTGCCCTCTTCCCCTTCCCCCCCAGCTCCAGCGCCCTTCTTCTTCTTCTCCTCCCTCCTCCTCCTCTCCCGTCTTCTTCGCTCTCTCATAGATTTGAATCTCTCTCTCCACTTCTTTTCTTCCTCCGCCCTCCACCCCCACACTCACTTTCTTCTTCTCCTTCCACCCATCGCCTCCCCACCCTTTCGCCCAACGATTTTCAAATTTGAAAGAAGACGATTTGGAAGAGAGGGTGTGAGATGGTGGTTCAGATTGGTGATCAATGATATTAACCAAAATCATGAGTCCAAAATGCTCAAGAACCTGAGCAGAAACATGAGAGATTTAGACCTTTGAGAGAGAAGAAGACGAGGGAGGAGGAGGAGGAGGAGGAGAATAATAAGAAGAATAAGAAGAAAAAGAAGAAGAAGAAGGAGGGTGTTGGCACCGACGAGAAGGAGGGAAACCAGTGTCAGCGCTAGAGCTGGGGAGAAGGGCAAAGGGCACAAGTGGGTGGAGAGGGGAAGGAGTAGGGGTGGGTGGAGAGAGAGATTTTTTTTAAATAATAATTATTATTATTTTTATTATATTTTAATTTTAAATTATGCCACGTTAGCATCTCCTAGTAATTAGACCGAGGCCAGGACTAAATTGAATCATTACCTAAACCTGAGGGGCTTAATTTGAATGATTTTGAAACCTAAGGATGAAATTGACCTATTGTCCAAATTTCAGAGACCACAATGATAATTTACTCTTTGTTCTTTTTGTAGCTACCTTCACAATGGTTATTTTATTAGGATGGTGAACTCTAATCATCAAGTTCAAAGCTCAATTTAAAGCTAGATCAAAGCCCAAACAAAAGAATTATTTGAAGATGAATGAACACTATAGTTGTATAGAATATTATATCATTGTGGTTGCTACATTGTTGTCACTATCCGTCTAAACCGTTAAGGGTATAGTGAAATCATAAATTTAAATTTCTCTCCTACATCCAAAACTGTCAACCACGACTGTCAGCCACGTTTATTATAGGATTGAATAAAGAGAAGACGCGAATAGAAATAGTTCGAGCAACACAATATAATGTATTACAAAGAATTGGCTTTGTGCAAGGGAGGCCATCCGCCAAGTGGAAGCATAATGTGTTCAAACTACAAAATATAATTTTCCTCACAGACGACGTGATACAAGGGTAGCTTGCATTATGATGCCAAATCATATTTGAATCATTTGGGCCCTGTTTGATAACTATTTAATTTTTGGTTTTTAGTTTTTAAAAATTAAGCCTATAAATACTACTTCTACCTATGGTTTATCATGTTTTCTTATCTACTTTTTAGATGTGTTTTCAAAAACCAAGTCTAGTTTTGAAAACTAAAAAAAGTAGTTTTCAAAAACTTGTTTTTGTTTTTTGAATTTGGCTAAGAATTCAAATGTTTTCTTAAGAAAGATGGAAATCATAGAGAAGATGAAAGCTATTATAGAGAAATGGTGAGAAAACAAGCACAATTTTCAAAAACTAAAAACTAAAAACCAAATGGTTATCAAACGAGGCCTTGATTATTTATTTATCTCTAGTTTAATATTTTGTATGCATCAATTTTATTTTATTTTTTAAAAAATGGAGGTTACTAATACTAGATGTATTTTTTAGGAGAATATAATTGACATAAAAGAAGATTTTATTCAAAAATTAAGATCAAGAGTCTAGTTGTATATAGATAAGATTGTGTCTGTCTCATCTTAGTAAAATTATTGATATATCTCACTTTGTCAAAGTTACAAATAACCAAATGCAGGTTGTTCACATGGAGACATGTGAATGAAGGTATCATATGGATGAGTTTGCATGAGATTGGAATGCTATAAATTTATCCTTCCTATGTAAATTTGTTACAAGAAAGAGATAAACACTATATATTGCAAATTAATGTATGCAACTTGCTCATAATCTTTATCAAATTATGAACAATTATCTTTAGGGTGGTGTCTTTAATTTACATGGGTGTGAGGATGGCTAGAATAATTTCTTTGATAGGCCTACTATTTTGGAGATGTGACTAATGAGGGGTGGAGAACATAATGCCACAAAATAAAATTCTGTCATTTGCTCATATTTGAGAAAGTTGTTTAAATGTTAATTCTAGACCTAAATAATATAGAGGCTCACCCCTTTAGTCGTTCATTAGTTTTATAGTGACTTGGTTTATATTAGATCATAAACATAATATTCATGAAATGATTAATGGTACTTAATAATAAATATGTAATCATGAGTTGGTCAAGCAAAATTTTAATAAGTCAACTCTAATTACGAACAACTCATGAAGGGTTTCTTTGCACATAGTAATTAATCATATATATGGGTTAACTTGTGGTAATCATAGTATTACAAACAACCTCTACCACACTAGAGGCACGATGGTAGGGAAAAAAATCCAACATTTTGAAGAAAAGTCCACAACTGAACTGACTCAAACAAATAAATTCTAGTTTCTTACCTGCTGAAGTCATTTATTAAGCTCAATTTCACAAAAATAATAATAATAATAGAGAAAGTTCTAAAAACAAGTGTGTGAGAAGACAACAACGAGGAATTCATAGATTACTTGTCATTTGGTGTCTAGCAAAATTTTCAATAGACAATAATCAAGCAGAAAAGACTGAAAATTAAAACTTTGCACCCCGGCCCAAAGAAACTTGGCTCAATACAAATGTTATGTACAAATACTTACCTGTCTTAACAGGTGACTCGATCTCAATTATGAGTGAGGTTTGAACTTCTATTCAATAATCTAACTATTTTGAGAATATGACCAAATGGAAAGTTAGAAACATGATCCTACAAGATAAAATTTCACTTTTTTGCATATAAGAAAAGTAGTTAGCTTAAGTGATAACTTTAGGACTTAAACAATGGAGCCTCACCCCTCTCATTGGACTGATGAGATGGACTTAGTTTATGGTTGAATCATAATAGAATTGTTTATTAGAGAATCAATGATACTTAATTAAGGTATAAGATGTAATTACAAACGTAAAATAGACTTTTGATCTAACTATAATTATGAATAACTCGTGAATGGTCAACTTTAAATGTAGTGATTATATCTATGGAGGATATAACTTGTCCTTATAGTGCACAAGAGTGCAACTTCAGATTTATAATAGAGTAATTTTGGGTTAGTAAATGAAAATTAATTAATAAATAGAGTGTAATTAATTAATTTTGTAATGTTGAAGTTTGTAATCTAACATGCTTATAAGGCACCCTAGCTAGCTCCTAAAATCATTGATGAATCAATTATGTTGAAAGAAAAATAAATTTTTGAAATGTTCAAATTTATATGCAATATATTGAATACACTAAATATTGGAGGGGCAATATATTTTATATACATGTATTGGATACATTAAATAAAAGAAGACAAATGTATATTTTATTAATAAATTGGATATATTAATAAAATATTAAAAAATTTATAATGAATGGTAAAATTGGTTGCCATATTTGTAAATTTTTCACACATATAAGTAGTTTGAAAAAGGTAATCATTTTAAATTTTTGCATGTCTATTTAGGCATTTTTATGTAAGTTTCTTTTTGGTTGTATATCATTAATATATACTATTTTTATAGTATATTACTGATAGATGTCGATCACTGTTATACCATTTTTATGTCTATAAGTGAAAAATGTCGCTAATAGTTGCCTTCATTGATAGACATTTTTTTTAACTAACATACGTCTATCCATGGGAGATTGATAGACATAAATCATGGGCCACATTGAAATATGTTGATGAGTATTTTTGTCTTTTTCAAACTTCTTATTGGGGATGAGCTTAAAGTTGTGCCATATTTTCAAATATTTTTATCTTGTTCTAGATTTGTTATTATTTTCGGCCACATTGATATATATCCAACTATATATACCTCTAAATATTCATTTGTCTTTGAGTACAACTCACATAATTAAAATATAAAAGATATACTAAAAGATAAAATTAAGAATATGTCTGCCAAAGTGAGTATGGCTCAACGATAATTGGCATATACTACCTCCCTTAAAGTCGGAGGCCGTTCAAATTCTCATTTCTTCAAATGTATTATACTAAAAAAAATTATTTCTGAAAATTTGCTCTCATGATCTCTAAATATAGGGCTAAGCCAAAAATACAATTATCCTCACTTAAAAAGAAATAAAAAAAATTTCTACAATTTTTTCTTTTTACTTTTTTTTTATATATTGTTAGTTGGATTTTCATGTCAATGAGGCTTATACAAGCCTTGATCATGGTCTATAAATTTATAACAAGGAAGACCTACCGGAGAGATTCATGAAGTGAACTCAAGAAGTAATTCTTCAAGTATGTAGTTTTATTTAATTCCAAATAAATTCAATTTCAATCTAATAATTGATTTTTAGCTGGTTTAGAAATCAGCCTTCCACAATGGAGTGAATTATTTATTCTTATCAGGCCTCTCCCCCAACAAATGATAGTTGGTAGCAGTTACTAATTACAACTTACAAGGCCTCACCTGCAAAAGCTCCACATGGATAGATGTACATGATAATTAAAATATTAGAAACTAATACTAATGGCCTAAGATTTTTTTTTATTTTAAAAAAAAAAATCTAGGACTCTGTTGGATAACTATTTAGCTTTTTATTTTTAATTTTTAAAAATTAAACCTACAAAAACACTACTTCCAAGTTCTACCTATAGCTTTTAGTTTTCTGTTTTTGAAAAAGTATGTTGGTTTTCTCACAATTTTTTTATGAACCTTTCATCTTCTTTAAAAAATATTTGAATTATAAACCAAATTTAAAAAACAAAATCAAGATTTTAAAAACTGCTTTTTATTTTTGTTTTCAAAAATATAGTTTGGTTTTTTAAAACATTTTAAAAAGTATAGGTGATAAAGCAAGAAAACTATATATATGTGTGGAAGTAGTGTGTAACGCCCGGCTTATTTTCAGGCATTAATTTCAATTTTGGAAATTAAGTGGAATGATTTTCATTGGGTAAGTTAAATTTGAAGGTTAATTTGAAATTTGGATTGAGAAAAGGGCAATTTTGGAATTATTGATTGGTCAAGGGGCATAATTGTCTTTTTGTTTTAATTTTTTTTTTAGATAAACTCCTCTCTCTCTCTCCCTTTCTTTTTGTGCTACCCGAAATCCCTCCCTTCCTTAACCATCTCCCTCTCTCTCTCTCTCTCTCTCTCTGACCGAAACCCACCTCCACCGCCCCCTTCTTCTTCTTCTTCTTCTTCTTCTTCCTTCCTTCCTTTCCGACCAACCGCCAGCCCTGTTCCGACCGTCGCAGTGGTGCCGTTCCTTCAAACGCAACCGTCGGAGCTCAAAATCAAAGACCCACGCAATTCCGATCGTCGGATTTGCTTCAGCACCGCCGCACGAGCTCCCAAGTCGCGTTCAACACTTCGCCGGACGACTCCTCTACGGTTCTGCAGCTCGTGAACCTCACTCGAACCGCCGCAGCTTCGCCGGAGTCCCTGAACGCGCCGGTGTTGCAGCTTCTGTCTCGCCGGAGCTCGTTTATTTTAGGAAATCGCTGGTTCGCGAGTAGATCCGACCGGAAAGGGCCGAATCTGTCCAGATCAGGGAGCCACGCGCTAATCGGAGTCCTCACGCGCCGCCGTCTCCGATTCCACTTTTCGAGCCGTCTTGAACCTTGGATTGAAAGTAAGTAGTTACTTGGATTTTAAGCCCCTTTAATTCATAAATAATTTAGATTTATGTTTGATAAATTGTGACTTGTGAAAGCATGTTTGAAAGTGACGTTCGTGAGGTATTTAATGAATGGTGGTTGAGTTTGAACGTATTTATGGTGTTTTGTGATTAACCATTGGTTGTCTTAAGTCCTAGTGTGTATAGAGGACTGTATTCTGGGTTAATTAATTGAAGAGTTATATGCCACTAGCATAGGTACGGCCTATGGCTACGTGTAGTTCTTATTTGAGAGTACCATTGAACTAAGGTATAAGTTCTCACGTGAGGTTTGTGGTTATGATCTATAGTGAAAGTTCACAACGTTGCGATTGTGGTTATTTATGAAAGATGGGCCTGGATCATATGCTACAAATAACTTCCTAAAAGATTGAGAAGTGGGTCGTTTTAGTGCTGGCCTAGGAAGTATGTAGCCTTTCGGATTGGTTCGTGAGGAATTGTGTCTCGCCAATATGTATATGAGGCGTAAGACGTTATAGTTGTTGAAAGGGCTTGAGGGTTGCTTCCTCTCTTTGTTTATTTGAAATAGGGGGTGGTTTCCCTTATCAGTGTTTGAAACCTTCGAGCCAATTTGTGTTTGTGATTTGGGGCATGATGAATGAATGTGGTAGGGTGGTTTGACCCAAAAGGTTCCAAAAGTGCTGTGAAAGTATGAAAGCCCGTTAGATTGATGCTTCCAACCCTAATTCTGTTGTTTCGTGCGAGTTTGTAAGCCTAGAACGCCTGTGATGTGATGAGCATAGGGATGCGTTCTCTATTGCCGTGTGCTAGCTTGGGGGTGATTCCCCATTGTGATGAGCATAGGGATGCGTTCTCTATTGTCGTGTGCTAGCTTAGGGGGTGATTCCCCATTGTGATGAGCATAGGGATGCGTTCTCTATTGTCGTGTGCTAGCTTAGAGGGTGATTCCCCATTGTGATGAGCATAGGGATGCGTTCTCTATTGTCGTGTGCTAGCTTAGGGGATGTGTTCCCTGGTTGCCTGTGTGGCTAATGAGATATGATGAGCATAGGGATGCGTTCTCTATTGTTGTGTGCTAGCTTAGGGGGTGATTCCCCATTGTGATGAGGATAGGGATGCGTTCTCTATTGCCGTGTGCTAGCTTAGGGGATGTGTTCTCTGGTTGCCTGTGTGGCTAATGAAATGAGTATGAGGGTTATAGACCTTCACGAGTTGCGTTCTAGGTTACAGTACTCGCAGTTATGGCTCGAAGATAGGGTCGGAAAGTGTTAAAAGTTGTGGAAGGATGAATTGGACTTCTGAGATGTTTGGTTAGCTGTGGAGTGCAGAAAACTTGAATTTTAGATTGATTGGTTGATTGGGTTCAATGCTTTTGGGTTCAGGTTGAGTTAGAGGCTGTAGTAGAGCACCCTAAAGTTATGCCATACTCAGGGTCGGGGACCGTATTTTATGTGTTCAGAATGGCCTTATGTTTGGGCTGATTTAACAAGTTTTGGATGGGTCCGAATGTGAGTAGAGGGTTACTGGTCGTCCTGATTTCTAGAATGATTATGGAACTGAATTCTGAATTAAAAGGGATGGAGGGCTATGTGCCGCTAGCACAGGTATGTGCTTGTGAATTACGGGCCGGGTTGTGAATGTGGTCCGGATATAACAAATGATTTTGGTATGGTAGTTTACCCTCAAGATTCCAAAAGTAGTGCGAAAATGCAAGGAGCTTGATAAAATAAGAGCCACCTGACCTTATGTCTCTCTTGGGCGAGTCTGTAACTCTAGGTTGACTAGATGTGATGAGAGTGAGGGATTGTGTTCCTTCACTGTGGTGCTAGCTTAGGGGTGATTCCCCAATTATGTTGAGCGTAAGGATTGTGATCCTTAGCGCCTGTGTGCTAGCTTATGTGTGATTCCCCACTATGTTGAGCGTAAGGATTGCGATCCTTATGGCCTGTGGTGCTAGCTTAGGGGTGATTCCCCAATTATATTGAGCATAAGGGATGCGTCCCTTATTGCCTGTATGCTAGCATAGATGGGTGATGTTCTATTGTATGTAGGCGTGAGAGTTATTTTCTTTCACGGCCTTAGTCAACCTAAGTTACATGGCTCGCTGGTAGTGCTCGAGACAATGCCTTACCGGGATGGACTCAGGTAGAGTGTGCGAGTGATAGTTGGATGATTGATGAGTTGAGATTAAGAAGCAGATGTACGTGCCAGGACAACTTTTGTGTTGATGATGCTAGCAAAGGGGCGTTATCCCCAGAGTAATGAGTTAGGGGGCGATTCCCCTAGAGTGTTGATGAGGCTAGCATAGGGGTGTTGTCCCCAGAGATTTGTGACGAGCATAAGGGTTACGATCCTTATTGCCGTGGGTGCTAGCATAGGGGCGAGGACCCCAGAGATTTATGTTGAGCGTAGGGATGCGTTCTCTAGCGCCTGTGAGCTAGCTTAGGGGTGATTCCCCACTATGTTGAGCGTAGGGATGCGTTCTCTAGCGCCTGTGTGCTAGCCTAGGGGTGATTTATCTGTTGAGATGAGTGTGAGGGTTATAGACCTTCACAGGGTTGGGTTCTATGTTACAGGACTCACAGGTATGACACGAAGTTAGGTTTGGCTAGTAGTGAATGTTGTGGAAGGTTAAATGGTTTCTTTAAACATTGGACCCCTAAGTGGGCTACTTACTGAGTACATTTATACTCATCCTTGCTACTTTGTTTGTTTTGCAGATTGTGCACATGTTCGGGGTGGATGACGCAAGCGACGACTTGACGAGACTATGGAGACTCCCCTAGTGTTCCTTTCCTTGATCATTTACTCTTAGTTTGTTCTTTGTTGTAGTGTTGATCTGTAAATTCTAAATATTCTTTAGTTATCGTGTATTTGGTTAGGGTTTCTTAAAATCTTGTGCTTGATGTGAAGCTCAGCATATTTTTCGTAGTTTGTTGGATGCTGAGCGTTCTATCTGAGTTATTGAAGTGTTTTCATTCTTATCAGGTTGTTGTAAAATTTTGGTTTCTCCTAGTTACACCGTCATGCTGCCGAAATTTCGGGCATGAGCGAGGTAACTAGGTCGTGCTTCTGCTTTAGTGTGTCGTAGGAATGCGGGTCGTTACATAGTGTTTGTAAGCTTAAAATTTTTAAAAATAGAAAACTAAAAACAAAATAGTTATCAAACATGGGCTAAGCTTTCGGAGCAAAATATTAACCAAATTTCCAAGCTTCCTGTTATAAGAAAATTCACGAAGAAAGAGAAACTTGATTTAGAAATTGTTGCCAAAAAGGGGATGAAAAGGTTCTAAGTTTGAATCCTCACTCTCAAATGTTGTAAAGCTTTAAAAAAAAAAAGGTTAAATTATAAATTCGGTTCTATAGGAGAAAGCTAGAATTTAGTCTATGGTTTTAAATGTCTCTAGGGATTATTTATGAAGTTTAATTTTATCAAACCACAAGGACTAAGTTCTAACTTTCACAAAACCATAGGAACCAAATTTGTAATTTAACCAAAAGATATGCATTAAAGCACAAGAAATACTAACGTTGATCTTGATTCATACATTATTCAGTCGCATGCCCACATGCTTGCTAATTTCCGTTAGTTCCCTTTGGGTTTCTAATATTTTTCTGCCAATGAAATTAATCTCTCTATTTTTTTTTCTAATACTTTGCATTTATAATTGTGTGTAAACTTTGTTGAATCATGGATGAACTTACTAAGTATGGTGTGCTTGTCCTAATCATATATGAAAGAAACTTTTGTTTTAAAAAATGTGGGAAAGAAAGTTGTTATTTTATTTTTATAACTTTAGATCAATTTTGTTTTACAAATCATAAATGGTCAAAGAATTTAACTTCTTGACAAATATAGAAGATTGTAGTTTTCAAATGCACTAGCTTAAAATCAGGGACAACTTATACTTCCAATATTTTCTCAATTTCTCTCTCTTTTCCACCATATATTTAAACTCTTTCCCACATTGCAAAAGACATTCTTCCAATACAAATAACCTCCAAATTAAACTCAACTACACCATATTGGTTGTGTTTATGCAATTTGTTTCTTCATCAATGGCTATACAACGACGCCCTCTATTTTTCTTCCTCCTCTCCTTGTTCATCCTCTCCTATTTTTCCACAATCTTGGCAACTTCTAGAACGATGGTCGTTGTAGAAGATCCTACTTCTACAATTTCAAAATCGAAAGAAATTCAAACCTTTGACCTTTCTAAGTTTTATGGTGTAATGGATGCAAACCCACCAATATCCATTGGAGGCATCCACAACTGCATGCCCAAAGGCTTTGTTCCTTGGTCTGCTCCTAGCCCATTGAGAAATAATGGTTTGTGCAAGTCAATAATCAAAACCTAGAAACACCACAAACCTTGCATATCATTAATTTAGTGATAAATGGAGAAGTTTGTAAGGGAAAGAAAGGATGAAGGCTTGGGAGAATAGAGTCTGTTTGTAATGATTTTTCAAATGCTTAAAAACACTTTTTTGTACTGAAAGATATTTTTTTAAGCACTTAGAAAATCATTTCAAATAGACCCTACTTCTCAATCACTTTCTACTAAAACAAAACATACATTTGTTGGAATTTATGTCTGGCGGCTAATTCATGTTTTATAAATAAAATAATTATTTGTTATCTTTATTTTTTTGCATTATTTATTATTCTAAGTTACTAATGTAATCTTGAATGGTATTAGTTGGCATACCTAGAGGATCATATTAGAAAAGTAACCTTAAGAGAGTTTACAATATATGAAATATGGTTAGGTACCCTGTCCTGGTAGTATTGTTGATATGTCCCATTGTGTAAAAGTTACAAATGATTTGTTCATGTCTAGATATACGAGTGGAGTTATCATATACAGTGAGTTTGTATATGACTACATCGTCACATATTATATTTAATTATTTTTTGTAAATTCATTACAAGAAATTATTCATATTCTTACGCGACTCGATCTTAATTTTGAGTGAGTTATGAACTCTTATTTTTAAGGGCATGTCTTTTGATCTAATATGGGTGGGAATAGTCTCTACACGGATCATTTAGTAAGCCTACTATTTTGTGGATATGACCAAATGGGAAGTTGAGAACATAATTTTACAAGATAGAATTCACTTTTATTGTACATATCATCATTAGTTTAAAGGAATCTGCAAAGTGTACAAAAGATAAAACAACCCACCTAGAAAAACCTATATAGATCTCATATTATATATTGTTTGTCACATGTTATGAAAAAGGACATTTAGAATTATGCAAAACCTTCAAATTTACCAACAATTGGTATACCTTAGTGAAATTCAGAACTTTGTGTATTGGAGCACTCTTAAGAACAAAATGAATTATTGGCATGATAGGACAAATTTTGAATGCTGGAAGATGAAAATAGAAGATTGAAAGGATATTATATCTTGAGGGTTGTGGGTTTGTCTATGCCAAATAAGAACTTTAATTTGTTTTACATGAGTGGAAAAACCCTTTGTCAACAACCTCGTCACCTTTTTTTCTTTTAAGTTTAAGCCGACTTAAGGTATGTTTGTTAGCTCATACATAAGAAGATTAGTGATTTGATTAGTCAGTTAAGTTTAACTTCAATAATGTGTCTGGTAGTGATGACAAAGAAGCCAAACAAAATAATAAGTAGAATGCCAAATGCTATTATTGCCACAAGAAGGGTTAATACAAATGATCAAAGTGGAAAAAAAAAATAAAAGAATAGATTATGAAAATTAGGATAGGTTTTGCCTATAAAAAGATTTAGTTTAACGTCTATCTATGATATATTTTATATATAAAAGAATGCAGGATTCTTCGAACTCTTAGAATCGGAGTAAAAAGTTAAAATACCATTTTGATCATAGTAATTTACACATGCTTACTAGCAAACAAAATAAGTCACGTCATTTAATGATGAACTAGACTTTTTTGCATCTACCCTCTTTTGCCGGTACACACGTGCCCACAAATATTTGTTTTTCTTTTATAGATCATACAACAAAATAAATGTACATCAACTATTCTTTTCGACAAACTCAAACAATCTTATTATGATATTCTTAAACGTGAGTTCTTCTCATAAAATAACTCATTTCAAACAAACATTTGCAATGTAACAGAAGAATTGTACTCTTTATCAATAGATCTAAAATAAATGCCAAAATAAGCCTTTTAGAAACAAAAACTCTCTATAATTCTTATAATCGCTCAAAGAAAAGTAATTATTTTTAGGTGTTGTGTCAATGGCACCAGAAAAAAGCTCAGCACTTTGACACCCAAAGAAGAAATATTGTGCTTGGGTTGTGTTGATACCAAAATTTGAATCGTCATCGGAGTGTAAGTGACTTAGCACCACACCGTTGTTTCTCTTATTCTGCAGGCACATTTCAGTTCCAGTTATACAAATTCACCATTGGCCCAACGATCCAAATTTCGATATCAACAGATTGAAACCACTTGCACTATAGCATGCTCTAGAATTTCTCTTGTAAATGGGAAAATAATCCTAGTAAGCCCGTGTATTTTATAAATTGTCAACATGCCCCCTCAAGATGGTGCCTCTTTGGGTTCACCATTCTTGGGTCGGATCCCAATTTTTGAATCGATACCCGTTTTGGTTTAATGGGCTCTGATACCATATTAGATTATATGGGTTTACATCTCAAAACCAATTGGCTGAGGTATACTAAAAAAAGAGAGAGAGAAGGAGATTTAAAAAACACTTATTTTTTAAACGGCATTAAATACCCTTATACATTTGTATAAAGAAAGCATGATAATGACTTGTTCTCGTGTCACATCTTTCAAACCTTATACTAAACAAGGACTTGCATATCCCTTTTCATTCTCATCTCTATTTTCTTAATCCAAATGGTCCTAATTTTTTGTCGTACCTGTGATAAGGGAATTTAAGATCTTGCTAAACCTAAATTTTCCAAAAAGAAAAGCATCCATATGGACAATCCACATTGGGTCATAATATCAATAGTCCATGTGGATGATCCATATGTAAATGTTTGGGATGCACTCAACTTCTATTCTCAAAATTCCTATAAATATGAATAGTCATAATTTGGATAATCCACATTGAATTATATTTGTTGAGAATTCCACATTGGAAAGATGAAAAGAGACCTCACAATTTATAAGATACATGTGCTACTCTTCTCATAGCTAATTGGTTTTAAAATGGAACCTCATGTTGTTTAATAATATTATCAGTAGTTCATGAATAATCCATATACAAATTTTGAGATAGAGTTAAATATCGTTGTTCAGGCCTAATAAATCAAACCCATGAGTCAAAATTTTGATCATTTCCATCTTCTACTTAGTGTGAGTTTAAAAGAAAATTATAATAATTATCTTTTGATATTTCTTTCAAAGAGGTACTCACATACATTGGTCCAATGATGGATATATAATGAAAGTTTACTTGCTTTTGATTGACATAAGGTTCTTCAAAGAAAAATGCATCTCTTTTGTATCTCTTTTGTATCTCTTTCTTATTAACTCCAAAAGATCCAAATAAAATTAATGTTGGATTCAATTATTGATTTCTAGAAAGTTTTAAAATAAAAGTCTACTATGCGATGATTCATTCATTCCAATCGAGCTCTACGTTCTAATGCATGCATGAACTTCAACTCATAAACTTCTATTTTCATATCAATTTTGCAATGAGTAAGAAAACATAAGACATTTAAGAAAGAACGACGGGTGCGAGGGCTTCGGGACTTAAATTGAGAAAGAATAGAGAGGAAATCATTCTTTGAATGCTTTCTATAACTTTAAAGGTGAGGTATATCTAGAGAGAAAGAGTGTCGTCTATTTTTCTTCTAACTATAATCTTCATTTTTATAGTGGAACATATGAAATCTATAGAAGATAAGACTTAGCCCAATTAAAGAGTAAACTTATATAAATATTTGTTGTGATTTATTCTCCCTTTATTTTCCTTCTTTCCTTTTGATTATTGTTAATATCACTCTTGAAAAAGATGAATTTTATTTTCCCCAATCATCTAATATTATGTGGTCGAATTGAGGTAGAAAAAGGGAAGAGAGGGAGAGAGATGTAGGGAGGCAAATGGTTAAAAGGATTTTGGAGGTTAGGGAGCAAGAAGTTAGGAACTTGGGGTCAAATTCTCTTTAGAAGCTAGACATTAAGACTTACAGTCCTATACTTGGGGAGATGAAGAACACAATTTTGAAAAGATTTGAATTCAAAACCTTAAAATCCTTTTTAAGGTCATTAGAAGAACCTAGGCTTGCTCATTCCATCTGGTATCAAAGCTTGTCCATTCAAATTTCCTTTGTTGATTTCAATTTTTTGAGGTGGTCAGTAGACATTTTTCACGGAGTTTTAGAAACTATTGCCTCTTATGATCCCAAGTTGAACTAAGTTCGTCCTCTTCAAATACTCTTCGATAAATTTGTTTGAAACTAGCTATTGAGCCAACTTGGTAAGATTGGTGTTCTAGGCAATGAGATCCATATGACAATGGAGCTTTGGTGTCCGAGGGAAGGCATAGGATGGTTGGAAATTTGAGTATACTATATGCAGAGAAGGTAGAAGATGACAAAGCTAAAGAGATACACCAACTATATTAAAGCAACTTTATTGAAGCTACTATGAAAGAAACAAAGATTCCAGGACAGATAAATCTAGTAAATTATTGATCTTCTTACTCTTTCTTTTTTCAAAGTAAATTCCATGTCGAATCAGTCAGGAGTCATGTCGTGTCGATCCATCTTATCTTTTATTTTTCTTTTCAAGTTCAAAGTCTATAAAAAGACTCTCATGTAATCTTAGACGTATATAAGCTCTAATACTCTCTTCTTTAATTTATTCTAAAAAGCCCTTGATCCTCATTTCATTTGGGAAGACTTAATTTATCTAAATACATTTAGAATGTCAACCTTGTAGTTGAAAAGAGAGGAAAATAAGAGTAGTGCTCTGAAATTAAAAGTTCTCAATCAAAGTTAGGTTGATAGCTCTCTTTGTAATTCAGTTAGTGTGGCCAATTCAAAGGTTATTTTGCAAATTGATTTATTTACTAATAAAAGCTCTTTCTTTTAATCATTGGTTAATCTAATTATTTCCTCTCATTTTCTAAATAACTTTTGTAAGGAATATGTGTGTAAAAGTTGGCAATTCCTCGCCATTATTTTTGCTAAAACTTAACATCATATACAACTAACATTCTAATATTTGCATGAATCCAACGCACTCTAGTTTTGGTTTAATTTTCAAATGCATAATCAACATTTTAATCTCGTATTCTTCAAAGATTGAGATTACAGAGTACTGAAAAATGAGATTACAAACAATTATCATTGTGAGATACTTCAGCAACGAAAAGGTCTAGAAGATTCATGTTCTAAATCCCACGCGAAATTGAGTATCGCCAAAGTAATTACCATCTGACAAAGAAACTTCACTAGGAGTAAAATGCCTATCAAAATGACAACAATTTGACCATAGCATAGCAATGTTAGATGCATTTCTTGTATTTAATAATTAATAGTGTTTCATATCATTGATATGGTAACACTCCAACCCTAGGAGGATTTGGACCAAGATTTGAAATAGATTCACACAAAAGATTCACATAACTCCCAACATTCCCCAACATTACAGATTAGGAAATTTGTCAAGGCTGTGTGTGTCGAATTTATCGATATCCTTATCTGAATTCTTAGCCTAGAGGATTACAAATAGAGAGTAAAAAGTCAACAAAACAACAAAATTGACCATAGCATAGCAAAGTGTGTTTTTCAGTAAAGAACCCTTCAAGGTTCAAATCATAATGGAATGAATCAACAATATCACAATAATATCACTTAAATGATTTTAAGAGGAAAAAGAATAAAATAAAATAAAATTCAAACCCCTCCCCCATTCAATTACATATAAATAATATTCTGGAACTGTAAAATACAAAATTGGCCACAATAATTTGAATTTTATAATGGGTCTTAAACACTCTGGACTCCAAACCAAACTGGCATCTAGGAAAAGGAAAAGACATGGAAAAGAATATATAATGGGTGGAAAAAAATATAGACCAATGGACAGAAAAGCCTCCACAATGTATGCACACAATATACAAACTTACACCAAGGAATGGAATATACGAACATTTCTTCACATCAGAAAATTACATTACAAGCAAGGAAACTCCCTTAATCATGATTGGCATCAATGGCGGTTCCCGTCCTAGCTTGCGAAATTCGATTGGCGTAAATTGTAACCAAACGTAGCTGAGTGCTGTTGAGTGCCTCCAAGTGAGGCAAAAATTGTTTCCCAAGCATTATGTAGATGTCAACAAGACAGAAGACAACAGTCTGCAGCAAATTGTCAGCCAATAAGCTATGTGAGATATGGATGCCTTTTTTGATATTGTATATCATTCTATCATCCTTGCCTGTGAAGAAAGAATGAAAAATGAAAAACAGTCCGCCATTACCTTCCTCACATCAGCACTCTGATGTCCAAATGCTTCAAAGAGAGCAGGCAAAAAAGTGGGCAACTGTGTCATCAACTCTTCTTGCGAGAGCCGACCTACGAGCTGGAAGAACCAAGTAGCAGTAGGTAAGAATCTAAATCAATAAATAACAACAGTAACTTCTGAACTAGCTAGCTTCAGACTCCCGTTTGATAACCATTTAGTTTTTTATTTTTGGATTTTTAAAATTAGGCTTGTTTTCTCACAATTTCTCAACAATGGTTTTCATCTTTCTTAAGTTTTTAGCCAAATTCCAAAAATAAAAACTACTTTTTGAAAACTACTTTTTTAGTTTTCAAAACTTGGCTTAGTTTTTGAAAACACATGTAAATAGTAGAAAATAAAACAAGGAAATCCAAAAGTGGAAGTAGTATTTATAGGCTTAATTTTCAAAAACCAAATGGTTATCAAACGAAGCCTTAAGTTTTCAAAACTTGGCTTGGATTTTAAAAACATTTGTAAAAAGTGGATAACAAAACAAAAAAATCCACAAACAAAACAAAAAAAATTCGTAAGTGAATAGTATTTATAAACTTAATATTCAAAAACAAAAACTAAAAACCAAATGATTATCAAATAGGACTTTTTTTTTTTTTTTTTAATGTGCTCCAGTGCCCCAAAAGCACAAGTGATAATAGTTTCTTGGGTGAAATTTTGGAGGGGCCAAGTGAGGCAGGAGTTGAAGTATTTAAACCCTCAGAACTGCTATCTTAAGGGAGGGAGGGAGTGAGTGTGATTTGTAAGATGGGGCCCAGCTATAAGAAATTGCAACTAGGAGGGTACTAAAGGAATAAACCTTTGTCAAGCAATTGATGCAGGTAACAAGAGTTTTCTCATCCTCAGTAACCAACAAAGGAGCAATAACCTGCAAAATATAGTACATGGCGCATGTTATACTAAACCTAAAGAGCTGAGTGAAAGAATTAAAAACAAAAACTATATCTCTGAGGCTGTTTTTTTCCTTTTTGCCTGATACGATATACTATCAACGAAATAGTTATCTGAAAATGAAGAACTATGCACAGGTGATATCCATGAAGAGAAAAATAGAATGCAAAGATACATACACTTAAGCATCTGAATGGATCATACTGAGATAACACAATAGTCAGGCAATGCTCTGCATCATTTGATACCTGAATAAAGAGTGCAGGGAAGAGGGAGCAATTTTAGATGGGTAAAAACAAGCAAAAGAAGTTTCAAAATGCTCAGAACATTTACTTTGGGAATAATGTCCTTGGTAACATGAAGCAGTTTCTCAATCACGATCTCAACAGAATCTTCCATTGAATCCCTCTGGAATCATAAAATGAAGGATAAAAGTGAGAATACACTTAATAAGGAAAAATCATCCAAAAAATCATCCATAAAGTACTACAGGAATGTTGAATAATTATGTTCAATAAATGCAATATCTCATAAAGCATCAGAAAAATCGTATTTAACTTACCTGGTTCTTAATCATTTCAGTTATCAATGAAAGAGCATACTCGCGTACAGAGGAATCAGAATTATCCAACACTTCTAGTATCACTGTCAAAATTTGATTGAAGTACTGCAATGGATAAACAATCTATGAGATGAAAATGGACCTATACCAAAACAATTCACAATAGTAAATAGTGATCAACCAGATAACTAAATGTCAAGCAAGGATAAGTAGATAATCAAACTTATGCATTATTAGGAAAACAGAACAGAGAAGCTAACATAATGGCATCACTTAAAAGGGGGCCTTGGCATCAGTTACATCAGAGCCAAGAACATGGAAATCAGTACTCACGAAAGTCGTGTGCTGTGGCATGAAGTGTAAATAGTCTTCATCAGGAGGATTCTTTTGGCTGCAGTTCAAGAAGCCCTTGGAGATATATTGCCTAATGTTACCAGGGTTTTAATGCTGCTATTTCTTTCAAGGTGGTAGAAACAAGAGAATTCTTGGGGAGATTATAGGCATGGTGCCAGACCTTTCAACAATGCCCCTCAGAGTCTATACATTCAGTTTCAGGAAGCAAAGGACATTGCATTTTAAGGATGGAACCTTTTTCTGGGAAGAAATTTCAGCAATGTAGGAGTGGCAGAATGGGTTTCTAGAAGCGCTCTACTAGCACTGATCCACAATATCCTTGCTTTCTTTTTAAGCCACCAACAGGACAGCAAAACAAAAAGGCCATCTTCAACATTTTTCTCCTCAATTTCTCCGCATGATCAATAATATAGTGGGGACTGGAAGTATGAAGCTTCCAGGCATATTTATTAAGTCTACATTCGAGACCTTTTCTAGCAACCTGTTATGGTTATTCTTCAAGAGTCCAAGTTGGAGAGTGTAGAAAGAAACACAATCAAGTCTATTTCGAGCTCCAAAAGTATAGGTTGGTGCTTGAGGTGCCTTTTTAGTGGCATGTTACCTTAATTGATATTCCTAGAGAACTAGTGCTACACGAGCAGTCAAAAATATCCAGCTTTATGTTATAAAGCCCTTAACACTAGACCATATAACAACTGTACAGCAAGCCCAAGGACCTTCACGAGAATTCTCTGGGGTGATAACAGAAGCGACCACTGTCATCATAAACAGTGGTTTACATCTTTCCAAGGGCAAACTACTGCATTGTCATATGCAGCATTCAATAACCCATTCGCAGACTTCAGGGTGTCCATTTTGCAGAATTTTTATCTTGGTGTGTCCATTGCGTATCGTATCTTCCGATAATTGGCCGACATTCCCATTGTTTTGTAGGGAGGCCTCTAATTGCCCACATGCTGCCTTAATGAGCCCTAAGAAGAGCACAGAAGGTTTCCCTGGTCTGGACTTAAATTCAGGGTGAAACTGAACTCCCACAAAGTATGGATGGCCTCCCAGCTCGATAATCTCCATACATTAAAGTTTGTTCTCCTTGACCCTAGACGCATAGTTCCTCCCATAGGAGTCTTTTCAGTCCAGCAACTTTTTAGCAGAATGTAACTTTTGTGGTTGATTCACAAAGTGTAAAAGGTGGTTTCTCTCACTATCAAAATGATGTTTCCCGATGGCCTTCAATGCTGGATCTTAAGAGATAAAGGCTAGTCTCATATCATGCAGGGAGGGTAGCCAGAGGTACAGGATCCATCCAGTCTGTGTGGGCAGCTGACAGTAGTTGGTGCTTGGGGAGACTTCAATATAACTAGATGGGTTCATGAGAAATCAACGAGTAGAGAATTAAAAGTGCCAAAATTGACCCATTAGTCTCATTTTATGTATGTATAATCATTGTTAAAGTCCTTTTAGGAAGGTTAAAAAGGTCCTTCCCACCTAGCATTCCGGAATTTTATTCTACTTTAGTCTCAAGAAGGAAAATCCTTAACACGTTCCTTATTGTAAATAAGCTTACTGACAAATAGAACAGGGGTATCATTGTTAAGCTTGACCTTGAGAGATCTTTTCATGAAGAGTACAGTCTACAGGGGTTTCTTGACGCAATCCTTTAAGCAAAAGGTTTTGGCCCACAGTGAAGAAAATGGATTCATGCTTGTAATTTTTCTCCTAATTTCTCCATCATCACCATCGACACACCCTGTGGCAAAATCCTCGCTACTAGAGGCATTTGGACTCACTCTCCCCCTTTCTCTTTTTCATCGCCCCTTTTCATTGCTGTGGATTGCCGCACTAGCTCCTTTCACAAGGCTCAGCATGCAACCTGGTCAAAGGCTCTAGCTCCTTTCACAAGGCTCAGCATGCAACCTGGTCAAAGGCTTCCCTGTTGGAGGCAACTCCTTGTCCATTAATCATCCTCAATTACCTGATGACACTTCACTCTTTTCCATCCTTGATGAAGGTTGTATCAAAAGCCTTTTAACATTGCCAAAACCTTTCAAGAAGCATTACGTCTCACTGTCATACCGAGATTGTAGGGATAAATTGCAATAGTTGGCACTTGGACAGAGTCTCTATTTCTTATTGGAAGATAGGTTGCTACTCGGATCTCCATCTTAATGGCAAGCTTCCTTGCTCTCCCTCTTTTTGGATTCCCAGCATTGAGCAAAGAACAAACTTCGTTCGGTGGAGGAACTCTTGCATACTCATTCAAGGGTGATTAGCTCACCATTATAAAAACGATTTCAGCTAATCTTCCCATTTACTACATGTCAACCACTATTTATGCAATTAAGCCAGTGATTAGGTAAAGATCATCAAAAAGCTACTTAGAAAATTTCTTGGGATTGTGCCACATAAAAGGGGGTTGCCACCTTGTTAAATGAAAATCTAGCCAAGTCTGAATTGACATGGACGGTCTTGGCATATGCAAACCTGAAGCACAAAAATTAGTTTTATTGCCAAATGGATTAGGAGATTTCAGGTTAGGAGTGCTGCTTTTTAAAAGAAACTTCAAGAGATCAAGTACAGAGACACAAGCCACAACTTTTGGCTAGGTAATCATTCTTCACACTCATCGCATGGACCTTGGAAATTTATATCCAAGCTCAAAGATTACCATAATTTCTAGAATTCAGCACATTGTAAATAATAGAGAATCCTCTCGATTTAGATTGACTGGTGGACTGGAAATGGCCATTGAAGAGTCTTGGAACTCATCCAAATTCCAACCTAACACAGAACCTTCATTTTAGAAGGAAACTTCAGGACAATAAAATTCAGGAATGGACCCTATTATTGGCCATATCCCCATGACGTTTCTTTCTGAACGCCCAGATAGTAGTTGGTGGACTCTCAATACAACGGCCCTCTTCTCTACCCATTCCTTTTCATGAATACGGTGAGACAAAATGCTCCCTCTATCTCCTTAAATAGTCCAACCTAGCATAAAAGGAGAAAATCTCCAAGAACTCTGAACCAAAATCGCTACTGGTGATAAAAGTGTGTGAACAAGACATTAACTCTCTATTTATAAAAGATTTTAACCTAAAATGTACAAACCAAGTAAGCTAACTAAAATAATTAACAATTCAAATGAAAATTACAAACAATTGCTAACTACATACAATTTACGCTACATATCAACGTCAGTACACTCTTCTTGAAAAATAACTTGTAACAAAATAAACATTCAAAAAATAACTTGTTCCAAATTTATCGTTTGATAATTTGTCACTGTTGATTTCTAACCTTTTCATTGAATTTCTCGCTTCTTTTTCACACACTAAATCAGATTGCAATTAAGCGATTTTTTTTTTCAAATCTGATTCAGATTCTCCACAAGGAAGATTCAAACCCAGATGTCTTGGTCTATTAGTGAACTCTCTCTCAGGGATGGTGAAAGATGTTCCACTAGAAATATTCTTGTTATTACTTCAACCTATATTCCCCAAAAAGTAGATTCCACTCTAATAGCTCCAAATAAATTAAATACATGCATTAAAGTATGAAAGCTTCTTATTCCACAACAATGAAACCACTTTTTCACTCTTTCATATACTAGGGGATTTCACTTGAAAAAGAAAATGTTCCATATTAATGGATTCAGTCCCATAACCATGGGGTCCAATCCAATATACGAGATCTTATAGCACTTACCAATGAGGCTCTACCGATTAGCATTATATAGAAGAAATCAATTATTGACACTAATATAATTAGATCTGTTCTTCATAGACAAACTTGGGATTGGCAATCCTAGGTATGATTGGTACAGGATCATGGGATCCTTTTCTATAAGATAGGAAGGGTTGTTGCACAAAATGTACTTCTAAGTAATTGCTCCATAGATCCTATATCTATCTATATGAAGAAGAAATCATGTAACAAGAGGTTCTTATTTGTACAAATGGTACTTCGAACTTGGAACAAGCATGAAAAAATTAACGATTTTTTGTTTTTTTTCTTAATTTTCCCCTTTCTTTTTAATTCTTCTCAACAAAGAACGTGGACTGATATATCAAGCGTTGCCACAAGATTCCCACAAATGTACATCCTAACTTTGCCTGCTATTGGAACCATGAGTTTCGTAGTTGGACTGTCATAAACTTTTTTGTTTTTCAAAGAAAACAACTTTCATTAAGAAGAAATAAAATAATAGGAAAAAAAAAAAGGAAAGCCCAAAACAAAAGGAGCTAAAAGAACAAAAAGCTACCTACCAAAAATAGAAAAATGTAGAAATTTTTTTTTATATATAATAGGTTAAGAAATGAGAGGTTTTTTAGAATAGTTAATGAAAAAGCTAAAAGCCACATTCGCCCATACAGAAGAGTGCACACCTAGGTGTTGGCACCTCACTTCTTAAGTGAGGCACCCTAATTGGGCCTAAACACTGAATTCTACAACACAGTACCGGGATGACCCTCGGTGATCAAGAACCTAAGCTAAACTACCCATCTAAAAGCTGATAGAACCCCCCCCCCCCCCCCCCCCACCCCTTAAAAAAACAACAAAGGGCACCAATTGTTTGAAGTCATTGAATTGAAAATATGAACTATCAATAGATCTAGAGTTGGACCATACCTTGGTCCAAATGGACGGATCATTACTTATGGAAGTGTCAATTAACTGCTGCAGCGCACCACATTTGCTTGCAGAAGGGCTTTCACTATCACCGGTACTTATCTGCAGAAGAGGAAAACAGTATCATTTATCCATCATCCTGATCATCTCACCCACCATCTAATGCGAGCATATAAAATTTTTAAAACTAAAGTAAAATAAAATAATTAATAAATAAAAACATTAATTTTAAAGAACAAATCCATTCGTAAAGTACTCACCAGATGAAGAATTTGAGGAATGCTAGGGCCTGTGTCCACCATGGAATTAACAGCTTTAGTTTTGTGTTGATGAGATTCGAGCTCTAGTGAAGCCTCATCATCATACACAATATTTTCAGCAATTCCTAAGTGGTCGGTGTCAATCTCACCATTAACCAAATGCAGGGAAGACAAATCATCAAAGTTAACACTATTATCAACATTATCCACCAGACTTGTCCGTAACCCCAGGTTCTGATGTGTGGAATTTTCCAAATAATGCACATCTTTGGTTTTCAAATTAATAACATCATTGCTGGAACCAGAATCAAAATTATGATACAAATTCTCACGAAGATCATCAGAAGTAGCTTGACCAATGCTCCTTGTTACCAGGGTTGATTCCTGGTTCGTATTCCACTTCCTACCACTCTCGTCATCAAGAGAACCAGCTGAATATCTACCAAAGAATTGAGTCTTTTTGGACATGCTAACATACCCTTCCTCAGAAGATGTTCCAACCACATCAGATGGGTCATACAAGGACTTGGTTCGTTGACGTTCTTTCTTGTTCTGTAAAAAGGTCATCAAGTCCACCTCAATGCGAGGTGTATATTGTTTAAGGGCTCGCCTTAAAGAATTCTGTTCTTCAACTGATAGGCTAAGAATATAATTCAAGACAGCTGCAGGTTCAAAGTGTGAATAAACAGATATAATGCAAGTAATGGCTGCTTCCTTCAACTTGGTGTTTTTATCATAAACCAATGGTGTCAATTTAGCAAGCCATAACTTTAGGATGCCATTATTACTAAAGCCCTCAGAATTCACTACATGCTTGTTAAAAGAATTTATAGCAAACTCAATAACAGCCAGCTTTGCCTTTGGCGACCGCTGTTCATCCAGAGAACGGAGTAAAGCAGGTAAGAGAGAATCGGTACTATAAGTTTTACTAACAATTTCCAAAGTTGTCGAGCAGGGTTGCCTAACTAACTCCTTTGGGTCAATCAACCGAGAGAAAACATGGGGTAAGATCCTTTCCATGTAGCTCTCAAATGGCTTTCGGCAGGTTGGAATTATATCAGCCAGTGTTGAAAGTGCTGCCTGTGCAACCTTATGGTGTGGGTCGTCCAAGTGCTGGAAAAACAACTTCATTACCTTCTCAAAATTTTGAAGTACTTCTTGTATTCCTTTTGGACCCTGCTGCAGCAGAGACTGAAGATAATTAAAGGTGCCAACCCTAGTGCACCAGTCAGAAGATGGATTAAGTCCCTCACTCAGAGCATCACTGAGAGAAGCTGGACTGTCAACGTAACTTGACACTTCCCCGAGTGGTAGCTGGCTATCATCAAAACTCCTACGCCTGGTTGCAGACATTCGCCCAGCTGCATTCTTTCTCAGCAGTGGTCTCTGGAAGTTGGGAATATAACTATTATGAGAATCCTTGTAATTCCCATCCCTATACGATGTATCCAAGTAATGCTTCTCAATTTGTGGGGTAATATACCGCTTAGCCTCTCTAATATCATTACTCTCTTCAACAGAGCCCCTTTCCTGGTGTCGGTCAACAACCCGCTTTGCTGAGTACGATGAAAAAGTAGGCAAAGACTCATTAACCACATTGCTGCGATATGATGATTTACCAGAACCTTTAGAAGCTTGAATTTGAGTGATGATGTCAGATAAACCCAATCCACCTTGGCGGCTCCTAACTTTATTCAGATTTGATGCAGTTAATTCAGCTGTAGAAGAGTTACTGAAATGATTAGTTGCGGGTAAAGCTTGAGGAAAGGGTGGATCACGAGATGATGGAGGGTCAACTCCTGCACTAGGGGAAGTAAGAGGAAAATTTAGCCGCTCACACATATCAAATTTAGCTAGTTTCTTCAGAGCAAATAAGAGAAAGAATAAACCCAAGAGCTCATGGGTGATCAAGAAAAGCTAATTAACAGTAAATGTCATTGGGTACCTAGATCCAAACTAGATGATCGAAGATTTGCATTATGTTTCTCAGATAAATCCAAGCCTCTGAGCATGCTTTCAATCGCATTGACCTTCTGTTTGCTTGAATGCAACACACTTTCCAAACTACGTTCAGAACCATCAACAGAAGTCTTTGACTGAGACAGCAGTCCAGAAGAGAGCGATGTCCCAGATGATAAACTTGAACTTCTATCCATTGCAACAATAGCAGAAGTTCCATATCCAGGTAAGCTTGAACCAGTCGATGGTTGAGAGTTGAGTGACATCATTGTACCTCTATCACGAACAGATGGAGAAGCATGTCGCCTATGTATACCCCCATCCTCTTCATTAATTAACTGGAGGAAAGCTTGGAATTTAGAGAATGGTACATTCAATAATGGAATGGATATTGAAACATCTTTCAAATGAAAGTGCTATACCCTTTGAATCACAAGGTCAAATGACGAAAATAAACGTCTGGAACGCTCTGGCCAAGTTTTTGCAAACATCCTGTACAATACTCGTGCAGTGGCTCGAACCTATGAAGTAAATATACTACAAGTGAGGTAGTAATAATAGAGAGATGGAATGGAATGTCATACTACACATAATTTCAGATATTGCAATCATGTAATGGCTGTTAAAATATCTAAAGTTACAATATTTTAAATTAAATATAATTATAAAATTAAAGGAAGGAAAATAAGAACGAAGGGTCTAAGGATAAGGAGTAGCTATACCAATTTACATAATTCATTTGGTTTTTGGTTTTTGGTTTTTGAAAATTAAGCTTGTTTTCTCATGATTTCTCTACAACGGTTTTCATATTTCTAGTCATATTACAAAAACAGAAACAAGTTTCTAAAAATTACTTTTTTTAATTTTCAAAACTTGGCTTGGTTTTTGAAAACATTAGTAGAAAGTAGAGAACAAAACAAATAAACTTATAGGTAGAAGTAATGTCTATAAGCTTAATTCTCAAAAACCAAAAACCAAAAACCAAATAGTTATCAAACGAGGCCTAAGAAATTCAAACAACTAGCAGAGATTATTGTCTAATCTTTTCTTTTTCTTTTCTTTTTTTTTTTTTTTTTTTTTTTGAGGAAAAAGGAAACACTGCCCAAAAATTGACCAGCATTTCAAATGAAAATGATTTATAAGGCAAAAAGAAATTCTCTTTACATGGTAATGAAATTCAAGAATTCTTTTTTCAATAAATACCTCACTCATTGCATCAGCTACACAACACCTGATTAGATCCTCATATAAATCAGCAGACCGCTGTATCTCAGGTGCATCAGCCCAATGCTCAAGAATGAGAAGTGCATATTCACAACACCTACGATACAAAAAAGACATAATAGAAATCAGGAGAATAATGCTACTGTATGAGTTTCTGGAAAGTGAGGAAATTCTCACCGTGCACGTAGCACAGCATTTCGATCATTTTTTGCACTATCAGCTACACGAGGAATCACACGTGCAACTTTACAGTTACGCAGCATCTAGATGAAAAAGAAAATATAATTACATTAACCTTAGTAAATAGGTATCCTTGAAGACAGGAACATACCCATGTAAATAGCTGGTCGGCGATAATTTACTAATTCTTCTTTTAAAGAAAACTCAGGAACACAATTATACAACCTATAGAACTGATCTTATTCAAGTAAAATCGTACTAATTGTTCTTTTCTGATAAGGACAACATACTAGTATCAAAACCATCACATCTCAAACCAGGAATGGAAAGAAAATGCAATACAATTGGTGACAATCAAATGACATACCCTACCCACAATATAGTATGACTGAGAAAGAGCAGCATAGATTTGGAAGTCCTTCAACTTAGAAATAGTTTCATAATGTTCTCTCTTTGATAATGATTGATGATATACAAGAAAATTGTCGGGAATTTATCACCGTGTACAGTCATCATACAGGACGCTACCTTTAGGAACCCAACCTTTTTTTCCTCCCGTCCAATGAACTTACGTTATTTGGAAAAGTACATTATTGTGTACAGCTCATCGATAAATAGTTTTATCTCATGCTTTCCTTTTCTCCCAATATTACGTGCACACAAGTCCACATCAAATAGAAGCACTTCAATAAATTCATTATCTCTAAGTCAATTGTGTAAACGCAAATTGCTAATCCAGTGAAATTTTGTCATTGGGGAGAGAAATAATTCTTTTTTGGGTAAAGAACCAAACTTTCATTGAGAAAATGAAAGAATAAAAAAGGACTTACAAAAACAACAACCCACAGGAAGGAGCCAAAACAACTAAAGTCCTACCAAGACAAAAGAATACAAAAAGGGTAAGAGAAATCATTTATAAAGTAATAACAATACCGTTTTTATGCAATTATCAGCAGACTCCGCAATTACAAGGACAGTAATGACAACCAGCTTGAAAAGGACCTGAATAGAAACAAAACAGAAAACAAAAAAAAATTAGGATTCCCAGCAATGATAACAACATTTTTACAAGATCTTTCACTTACTGGAATAAACATTTCAGCGCAGGCTTCAAAATCTCCCAAAAGTTCCTTGGACAAAAAGCATAACAAATGGCAAGCCTGAAATACAAAGTAGAATTGAGAGAAGGAAAAGCCACTTTTTTTAAGGAAACAATTATTTCATTATATACTAAAAATTACAAAAAGAGGGAAGAGACCCTGGAGCCTAATAATGGAATTACAAAATAGTCGTCAATTTGGCCAAAAGTATGGTAAGACTATACTCAGAAAAAGGCGTGTTTGCATTTACACCAGTAAAGAGCCAAAAAGAGAACAGTGCTTAAGAAGTAGTCACAAGGAAAAGCCACTAAAAAACCCAAGTCATTACTGAATTCATAATCTCTCGCCAAATAATGTTTCCTATTCAACACACTAAACAAGATATATTTATAAAATTTTTTAAAAAAAAATAGCCTTCCCATCCCCTATCAAACCATAAAAGAAAGAGAAAGTAATGTCACTTTGGTACACTAAATGTTAGTGTAAGATTAGACGACAATTGATGATAAACAACACAAATCTTACACTAGAAATATCAAGTGCCATTGGCACAAAAATTGAAATCCGATTCAAAAAAAGAAAAAAAAAAAAAAAAAAAAGATAAAAGTGCAGTAAAGATCAACAGTTCAAAACAAAAAAATAACTGCAATTACACCTGTTTCACTATGCTAGACCTTCTATCAGATAATTGAGTACTGAGAGGTCCAACCAGTTGTTTCAACAACCCCTTAAAACATGGATAGTCAGCAGCACCTATCAAAAAAAAAATAGAAAACATAAAATAAACATCCTTCCTCAACACCAATGCATTGAGAACTCAGTCTCTGTTGCACAATTCCAAGCCATCCCAATGCATTGCCAAAAATACTCAAAGTGTCCATGCTTAGATTGACAAAAATAAAGAAAATATTCATATTCATATTGATAAAAATTCAGAGAGATATTTTGAAATTGAAGACAAAATAGAAATCCTATATTGCATTACCATATTGTCTTAATTTTATTAATATCATCCCCCAAGGTGGTTAACTCATGATACGGAAGGAGTATCGAAATTAAATTTTAATGTATTGTGCAAGGTTGTTAACTCGTGAAACGAAACGAGTATCGAAATTAAATTTTAGTGTATCGTGTATCGTAAATTTCAATTTGGTAAATAATATTGAAATAAAATTTGGTAAATAATATTGAAATATAAATATAAATGGCAAAGACTAAAATAGAGAAATAAATAGCCAAATATTAAATAACTCCAAAATAAGTATCAAAACATAAACTAACTCTAATGTTCAAAACATCCCAGAAAAGAAAACATCAACTAACTGCAAAATTAAGTATGGAAAAACATTAAAACAACTACCCACGTTAATGAAGAGAGAAAAAACCATTTGAAAAAATAATAATAAACTATTTAAAACAAAGGGTGAAAATTCAAAAGAATTGAAAAGTCACTTTAAAAGATATTTTAGTTATATTAATTTATTTATTCTTCCAAAATCACAACTTACAAGACTAATCATTTCATTTTCTTTTCATTCTCTTTCTTCTTACTTCAACAAGACACTTTTCTCCAACCTTCTTCATCTTCCCGAGTCCTAATCTCTTTTATGTTTTATGTTTTTTTTTCATTCTCTTTCTTCTTACTTCTTAAACACACACCCGCCGTTGTCGACAACACAAAGGCTTCTTCTCCGGCACGGTATTTTTCCATTTTCATTTTTTTTAGTTTTGATTTTTGAATCGGATCGTTTCGATTCAAGCTGATTCGTACAATTCAATATTCTGAATCGTACAATACCTCTCATTTCCAAATCAAAACCACGATCTGTATCGATTTCCCTTCGTTTTGAGTTGAATCGTACGACACAACTCATGCATCGTACGAGTTTAATAACACTGGTATCGTGTATCGTAAGTTTCAATTGGGTATATAACATTGAAATATAAATAATTAATAGTACAACCTAAAATATAGAGAAATAAATAGCCAAAAATTAAATAACTCCAACATAAGTATGGAAACTTTTGGAATCCACTCCACCTTAATGAAGAGAGAGAGAGAAAACCACTTAAAAAGAAAATAAAAAACAAATAAAACATCAAACAAATGGTCGAGATTGAAGGAAATGAAGAGTCCCCAACTTTATCATAGGACACGTGTCGAGAATAAGGCATGCATGGTTTAAGTTTAATGATATATTTGTTATATTAAATTTTAATTCTTCCCAGACTTCAATTTTCCCACTTTTCATTTTAGTCTTTTAGGTTTCCTTCTCTATTCTCTCTTTCTTCTTCAACGCTCCCTCTTCGTCTTCTCTCTCGAGTCCCGACTCGCTTTCCCTTTCATTCTTCTTCTAATCACCGGCATTGGCAAGGCAAGTTCTTCTCCGATTATTTCATGATTTTCGTCTTCCATTGTCCCCAACCATCCACACTAAACACAGTATTTTTTCAGTTTTCATTTTTTTTAAAGTTTTTGATGTACTATTTTTTTAATCGAAACATTGCGATTCAAGCCGATTCGTACGATTCAATTTTCTGAATCATACGATACCTCTCATTTCCAATTCAAATCCACGATCTGAATCGTTTTCCCTTCATTTCAATTTGAATCGTACGATACAACTCATGTATCGCACAATTTTAATAACACTGATCATCCCTGAATGTAAGGAATGAATGGTTCAAAAAAAAAAAAGAATCAATTATTTATCTTATTTTATGAAATTTTAGTTTTTAATCTGCTATTAGAGAGAGAGATTTCTTTTTTTTTTTTTTTTGATAGGAAACAGAGAAACGATTTCATTGATGGGTGAAATAGATACAAAAGAAGTCCTATCTGTGATAGTTACAAAAAGGATCTCCAATAAGATAAAAGAGTTGTTATCTCATGGAGAGAGAAATTTCTTGACAATATCAATGTTGAAGTTATCAAAGAATTGCTTAGAGCTCACTAAACCATGAACATTGTATTCCCATTTGAAGATGTTGATTCCTTCATTGATGAAACTGTAGGATATAGCTCCAACATCAAAGATAAACGTGAATCAAGCAATTAATACTGAAAACATCCTTTAAAAGAAAATTTATAAACCTTTCTATCACAATTTTTCCAACCTAACAAATCAAACTCAATTGTGGCTACCATGTTAATCAACATATGACATACTTGAATAATTTCATAAATGAAGAAAAACTACAACGTTATTGGAAAAGAAGATTAGTGACTTGCAAAATCAAAGTTATGTCAGCCTAACAAATTCAATTCATTTAAGCTACTATATCCATCAACATGTGACATATACTATAAGAGAAAAGAGTAGTAGTAAAACCTCCAAAAACAAGGCCCTCTACTCTCTGCATGGCTGCAATGCGAATAGACCAATCTTTATCTGGAACAAGGATAGAAGCTATCTTCTCAAATTCCCTAATTAGCTCCTTCTCCGAATACACTTTTACAGGATCTACCTGCTTTTCAGTTACATCACTTTCTCCTGCACATGACAGCAGTAACCTCCTAAGCAAATATAATTAACCAATACCATAATCCAAGATTCTGGTTAAAAGGGCCTGCTTCATCCATGTTCTAAATACTGCTCAAAATATAACTTTTTTTTTTTAATCCACACTCAAAATAAACGTTTTATGATGAAGTACACAATTAAAAATGTTGAAATCTGAGCATTCAAATGTTCCTTCTACTTATTGTTTTTTAATAAGAAACCAAGGAGAAATTTCAAAATGTTCCTTCTACTTTGGAAAAGAGAGTAGTAATAACCTCTAAATTGAACTAGATGACAGATTACCAAATAAAAATATACCAAATATCATAGCCAGCATGACAGAATAATGCGAAGTATAATGGTGTAGCTAAGATAGATGATCATTATTGCCTCTAACACATATAAAATTGATATTCTTTTTTATTTAATGAAAAACCATACTTCCATAGAAGTAATGAAAGGATATACAAAGGGCAATACTCTAAAATAAAATTAAATTAAATTAAATATTTTTTTGAGAAAAAACTAAAAGAAAGGACTCCAACTATTAAGAATAAGACATAGAGGATAACTACAAAACTCTTTCATCAATGACACCCAGAGGCCTGAGGGAAACATTTAACCTAGTTGTAGATGAAAACCTCCCCCCAAACCTGTCCTCCCCCCTAAAATTTCTCCAATTCCTTATTCCTCTCAAGCCAAATATCCCACAAAAGGGCCAAAAAGGCATTCTTCCGCAATACTTCTCCCTTATCCCTAAATGGCTAAATGGAGGATGAAACAAGACTACCTCCACCATCAAGCGACAGGAACCAGTAAGGGCCAAGGAAATAATGAAGGAAGCGAAAAATGCATCCTCAATCAAGGAAACAAAGTTGCATCTCCAACATCATGTGATCCTAACTCTTTGAGGCACCTTTATACAAAACAAGCCGCTATGGCACCAACAACAAGGGGAATCCCACAGCATCAATCGATTATGAAAAAGTTTGTTACACCTTTATAAGGTAGGATTCTGAAAGAGCTTGTTATTCCTTCATTTGGTGCAAGGTCTGTAAGCTTAGGTATAGAAATAACGCATTCTTTGGCATATCATATTTGTATTTTATACCCTTTTTGTGCCTTTTTTTTAATGAAAAATCAAAGTTTCATAGATCAAATAAATGGATATACAACGGGCAATAAAAAAAATAATAATAATAGCCCAAACCGAAAGGGGACCAAACGAAACTACAAGATAGGTTCCAACTATTAATAAGGGGGATGCTAGTATCTCTCTTGGATTCTCGTTAGAAGGTTAGGGGTTTTAGGCTAGATTAAAAGGTAAATAATGAAAGGTTATCCTAAAGGTGAGCTCACATATTGTATCCAATGAAATTTTGTTTCTGGTCAAAAATTGAACATCATGTTTCTGGTCCACTTTTATACTCAAAATGTCCAAGCCAACTTGCGCGTACCTCAACTAGTCTTACAGAATAACTACTTGAGCCTACTATATTCAATTGCCAAAGAAACTCAAAAAAGGAACAATTGCGTATTCAACAACTCTGCAGTCTCTTTTGACACTATCTGGTACTCTTTTCCTTTTTGAATGAGAAACCAAGATTCCCTAGAGAAAATGAAAGAATACGAATGCCAACGTCCAACACCCAGATACAAAAGTACTCAGTTTTTTTAGCTCCATTTTAGTGAAAATGCAGACCCCCATTTTCATATTATAGTCTCTGTATTCTTTCGTCCTAGTGGAAGTTATTTTTGTAATCAACCTTTTGCCATTGGTGGCCTCTGTCGCCTCTTTATATTTCATTCATCAATTAAATAACTGTTTCTCCTGAAAACAATAATAATGATAATAACAAAGCACACGGGAGTAAATGGGCATGCTAAGGCAACTATATAACAGATCCAAATCATTTAAATCAATAGTCGCCGCCACAGAGATCAAAATCAGACTATGGAGTACTAGCCAGTTGGTATGGACAACAAAAGGAGAAGAGTTATCAAATGCTTCTAATTAGATATAATTAGCCCACCACAGAGCTATATTATATATATATATATATATATATATATATATTTTTTTTTTTTTTTTTTTTTTTTTTTTTTTTTTTTTAATCTCATAAATAATAGGTTCCCATAGACCCATATTAGTTGTTTTTGCTAGACTATTCAAACATAAACTAAAAACTGACCTCCAAAAAGAGAAACCTCTCTGTTGGAACTTTTAGCCTTTGGACTACTCTTCTTAGGGTTAATATTTACAGGCTTCATGTCTCCAACTGCAAAACTACCTGTAAGTCCTTCCGAGGAGCGAACTTGAGGTGTAATTTTTTCTAGACGGGCATTAATATCTTTCACCTGCAGACAGATGATTAAAAAAAATGATTATAGTAACATCCATTTCCATAAATTACATTGCTACTTTAACTGAAGTAGAATAAAACTTTCAGCATTCCAGCATTTTTAATCATAAAAGAAATTAGAAAAAAAGGACTAAAAGCATCCTTATAACAAAAAGAGAAAGGTGGGAAGAACAGATATGCTCAAAAAAAAAAACTTACCATATAGGTAGGAAGGTGATGGCGCTGAAGCTCATCACGCAACTGCGGCCCAGCTTGTGTATACATCTCCTGAATAAAATAAATTTGAAGTCAAATCGCTGAATTCAGCAATAGCATATTGCAACTGACACTACCCAAGACATTGACATAAGCTTGAACCAGAATATTTCAACAATGGGTTCTAGTTATCTTGCATGGAAAATTTTAAATTTCTCAAAACACACGTGTAATATAATAACTAGGGAATGTTGTGAAGTTATTAGCATAAATAACAGAATACCCATCGTTGCAATAAGCTCAATATTGCTAACCTCAATACAGACTATAGCTGCTTCCCTAACTCCAGGATTTGGATCATTCAACATCTGCAAAATCTGTGGAGAAAAACTTTTAGAAGTTCACTTACTCAGATGGAAATATGTTAATCCAGACAAGAAGGTTTTTCTTTTTTTTGGAAATTCAATTTTATACCGAAGGTAGTACAGCCCGCTGGAGTGTAAGCTCAGTTGATGCAAATAAACCAATGGCTGATGTAACAGTTCTTGCAAACTCTTCTCGTATTCTCCAGCTCTTGTGTGACCATGCATAAGAGCCAGCTCTTTCAACAATGATTGTCGGAGAAGAAATCTGCAGGTAGTGACAGTTATTAGGTTTGTCATGTGCATTTTTTCCTTCGAGCAGGACCATATGAAAAAGACAAGAATCCTATATGCCCTTTCTTTACGCACGCAAGTAAACAAGGAAAATTTTAAAAATAAATAATAAATAATATATTGAATACAAGAAGAAAATAATAATTCTCAAATTTTGACTCCATGAATCTTCAAGCTCGCCCTCCTATATGAAAGCACAAAGATTAGACTTGAGCTATCAGTACAAGAGATAGGCGAGTACGTCTATCACTCTTATCATAAACAGAGAGAAACTTCGACAGGCGGCAATAGCTCCATAGAATCCAGAACGTTAAGAGGGGACACTTCCACCCCCCACCCCATTAAAAAGGAAAAAGAAAACGTTCACTAAGATGACGGCCACCTGAAATTTCTGGGTTGCGATCAGGAAGGTACGTCAACCTTAGTATTCTATGGACATATGACCATATTTGCAACCTACTTGTGAACAATAAGAAAAGACAGAGATTGACACAGGTTATTTGAACTTCGAAGACTTGGTCGAAACCATAACCGGCAATCAGAATTAATCGGAAATGATATTGTTTAAGGAATTTGTAGCCAACATAATTTGTAATTTGTTGGTTCTAAAGCATCAACAAATCTGGGTGTACTAAATAAGTTTAAAGCCGAGAAAACATAAAGACAAAGACAACGGATAAAAGAGCCCGATACCCAACAAACAAAAACAATATTGTAACCATTCCTAGCAAATCACTATCACGACCAGATTAAAGATCATTTTAATACACATATACACTAAAATATCTAAGTAGTTGTAAATAGGGGGAAAATCTCGGCCGAACTCGGGAGGAAGAAACTAAATCGAATCCAAGGGAATAGATTTCAATCAAATTCAGGCGTCTCCAAGCAAAGATTCCAGCTACAATTGCAGAAAGCATTTAATCCGCAGTAGTAAGGGCTCATCCAGTACCTCCATAAGCGTGAGCAAGAGCCTCCTGGCGGCTTCTCTCACGGGCTGCTTCGCATCACCCAATCGCTCGACGGCGGCGGGGACAAGGGCATTGAAATGCAGTTTGAGATGCTCGCCAGAGAGCACGGCAGCAGAAGCCAGAGCCTGGAGAGCACCCTGGGAAACCCTAAAGTTGTTATCCTTGAGAAGATCGAGGCAGCAATCAACCAAGGCCGTAGTCTCGGCGGAATTCAAGCTCTTTCTGGAAGCTTCAAGAAGTTCATAGAGGCGTTCGACACCGGCCATGCGCTCCTTGGTGTCCTTGGCACGAGCCAGTTCCAATGCTTCCTCCATATCTGGGGTTGGTGAGCACGGATCCGGCGGGCCAAGGCTCAGATCTGAACAAGATACACCAGAATTGGTAGGCGACTCAGCGCATAGAGGAAGAGTGGCATGAAGAAGAGAGTGGAAAGTCGTAGAGTGAAGCCAAGTAGCGGAGACAAAGGAAACAAGAGTTCCGGCGAGAACAACGGAAGAGGAAATTCAATAGGGAATCGAATCGCCGCAAAATTAAGGAAGCGCAGACAAACTTAACCAACTGGGTCGGTTTAATCAGACGAAAGAAATGGTGAAGAAGAAGAAGAAGAAAAAGAAGAACAGTGGAATTGAATTGAAGTCAAGGAGAGAGAGAGAAAAAGAGAGGTTTTGTAGAGAGAGTGTGAAGATCATTGAGGGAGGAAGAAAGTGACTGTGGGTGAGACTTGAGAGACTGAAATCTGAAATGGAAATGGAAATGAAATTTTTACCACTCCTTTTGCTTCTAATTTACGATTTCAACCACCCCCACCCCCTTTTTCCTTCCCTTTTCTCTTTTTTTCTTTTTTCCTTTTTTCTTTTTTATTTTTAGGTTAAATTATAAATTTGGTCAGAAACTTTTAAATTTGTATTTATTTAGTCCTGGAACATTATAAAGTATCTAATAAGATTCATTTTTAATTTTTGTCTAATAAGTTCCTAAACTTTAAACTATCTAATAAATTTATGAACTTCCCTGAACATTATAAAGTATCTAATAAAACTCATTTTCAATTTTGTGTCTAATAAGTTCCTAAACTTTAAACTATCTAATAAATTTATGAACTTTCAATTTTATGTCTAATAAGTACTTAACATATTCAAAATTTTCAAAAATTAATTGATCTATTAAATATAAATTTGAATTTTATGTCTAATAAGACCCTATGCTTTCAATTTTGTGTCTAGTAAGTTTATAAATTTAAAAAAATGTCAACTAAGTCAATGACCTATTAGATACAAAATTAAAAATTCAGGGAAGTATTAAACACAAAATTGAAAATTTAAATACCTATTAGACACATTTCAAAGTTCATAGACCAAATAAACACAAATCTGAAAGTTTATGGACCAAATAGACACAAACCTCAAAGTTCATGGACTAAATTTATAATTTAACTTTATTTTTATTAGTTAGAGTGATACAACCCAAGTAGCTCAGCTAGTTAATTAAGGTATATGGTCGAGATTAAAGGTTTGAATCCTCTTATCTCACTTTGTTGAACTATGGCATATGCTTAAATTGAGTCTAAATCTTTACTCTCATGTTTATTGTACTAACAAATATTTATAGTAATTTTTTTGTCCATATGTGATGACCTACAAAAAAAAAATTACGTTACTTTAATGCTTATGTAGTACGATACACTAGTTGACTTGACGAGTTCAATTTGAGTGAGTTTAAGGAGGCGTTTGGAGCACTGTTTTGGAATCAGAACCCTTGGAATCGGAACCCTGGGGGGTTTGTTCTGGGAGGTTTGAAAGCCTGGGAATCAGAAAACAGTGTTTGGGGTGCAGTGTTCGGAACCCTAGGGTTGTGCAGTTTTTGTTTTTCCTTTTTTCCTTTGCTACTTTGGTCTTTTTTTTTTTTTAATTCCTTATATTCTAGTGGCAATCTTTGGTTATTTGTAGAATCCTTTGTGTAAGTTGGGTACTTTTTTTTAGTACTTTTGAACGAACCTTTTAATTAGTATAAGAATGAGAAATTTGTTACTGGAAATGCAAATAATTACTTCGTAAAATACAAAATTTGGTTAGGTTTATGGCATGTATAAAAAAAAAAAACAATTGTAATAATTTATTTTTTTTTACAAAAAAAAAATGTGAGTTTCCAATGAAAAAGCAACATACTTTGTCAAATATCAAATTTGGTTAGATTTATGACAAGTATAGAAAAAAACATTTATAATAGTTTATTATTTTTTACAAAAAAAATATGTGAGTTTCCAATGAAAAATCAACGTACTTTGTCAAATATCAAATTTGGTTAGGTTTATGACAAGTATAGAAAAAAAACATTTATAATAGTTTATTATTTTTTACAAAAAAAATATGTGAGTTTCCAATGAAAAATAATTACTTTGTCGAATATCAAATTTGGTTAGGTTTATGACAAGTATAAAAAAATTATTTGTAATAATTTATTGTTTTTACAAAAAAAAAAATGTGAGTTTCCAATGAAAAATAATTACTTTGTCAAATATCAAATTTGGCTAGGTTTATGACAAGTATAAAAAAATAAAACATTTGTAATAATTTATTGTTTTTCAAAAAAAAATGTGAGTTTCCAATGAAAAATAATTACTTTGTCAAATACGAAATTTGGTTATGTTATGACATGTATAAAACAAACATTTGTAATAATTTATTGTTTGTTACAAAAAAGATGTGAGATACCAATTAAAAAAAACAATGGAAGAGACGGGAGAGAGATAAGAAAACGTGATAATGAAAACATGTGCCAAATGAGGAGCAAACCGTGTGTTGGAAATCAAACCCCCCCTATTTCACTATGCAAAATCATGGGGTTGTGTTTCAAAACCATTGGATTTTGAACACAGTGGCCCAAACAAGGGTTTGGGTTTGGATTCCAAAACAACCCAACCCAACTCATTGCTCCAAATACCCCCTAAGTGTTTAGTGATATAAGCACTAAGTTGATGGAGTAAATGAAAAGAAAAATAGATATAAAATCAAATGTTTATATTTCTATTAGAATTTGGTAAGGTTGGCTCCAGATTTTCAAAGAATTAACAATTTAGTGTTTGGACTTTAGTTTGTAATGATTTAGTTCTTATACTATGAATTTTAACATGTGACAATTTAGTTCTTGAACTTAATTTGTAACGATTTAGTCTTTATCACAAAAAAAAATATTATTATAAATTGATTTAATGTGTTTTGTTACATACGTAGATTAATAAATTGGACCAAATGTGCTTATAAATTACGAATACCAAGTTGTTACGTAATAAAAAAAATGACATTTAATAGTGATAAAGTTTTACATGGTAAGAATTAGATTGTTACAAATATAAAAGTATAAGGACTAAATTCTTATATTCTAAAGTTGAATGATTAAATTGTTACAAATTTAAAATTACAGAGACTAAATTATTACAAATAAAAGTTTAGGAACTAAATTATTACATTAATAAAAGTTAATATACAGAACTAAATAAACAAAATCTTAAAACTACATAGACACAATCTTACTCTAAAGCAATTAGAAACTAATGAGAAGTTTTTAAGGCTCGGTACATATTATATTATAACCTTTTAACATATAAATTCAACTTTTTTATTTTTGTTGGGTGGTACAGCTAGGCATTGTGGTGTACGAGACTACTGTCGTATTAAAATAATGTGTTCTTTTGAATAATTTAATCTAAATAATATTTTATTTTATGTTTAAAGTGTCTAGTTATTTTTTGGTATATAATAATATGCAAGGTTTGAACATTTTTTTTTATTGAAATTTGATGATTAAATCACGTCATCTTGTCCACCACGTCATGCAGTACAAAAAGTTTTTTATGAAAGAAAAATGATTGTTCTTTTTCTTTTTTTTTCTTTTATTGGTCCATTTCAATTCACCTCGATGATGGTTGGAAGTTTTATATTTAGTTTTCAAATTAGTTTTTTATTATTTTACGTCAAAATTCTTGTTTTTTTTTTTCAATGATCCATTTCAATATATATATATATATATATATATATATATATATATATATATATATTAAAATAAACTTTAGTTAAACAAATGGGAGACAATCGTCATCAACCAAGATACAGCAAATTAACCCAATTTTAGCACTCAACAGGCTCCAAAAGCGCCACCCGCTAAGTTACTAGTCTTAGGACAATACAAAACACTAAATTCGATTCAAAGTGAAGAAAGGGATCGAATTTCATCCAAAACAGAGTTGGTAATCGAAATATCTGTACTCAGAAAGCGCAAAATAGACACGACCTCCTGAGAGTCAGACTCAACAAAATGATGAATTAGGGAGAGCTGAGCTCCAGATCGATAAGCAAACGAAGGGCCGAGGATGGTTGCAGCTTCAAGGGATTTAATCGACCACGTCCTCTTCCAATGCTGAAACCCAGCACAAATGGGAGACCCACGAGAGTCACGAACAAGCCAACCGATCCCACCTCTACAAGTCGCGGTGTCGGCATTAAGCTTCAACACACTAGGCGGAGGAGAAATTCAGACATTCTGACTCACAAAGCTCTCTGATCTAGGCAACAGGTCCACACTCCTCCTAACATCAGGAAGCTCCCCCAAGCTCTTTTCAATGGCGCCGCAAAACTTTATGCTATCTGGCAAAGAACAAGCAAGAGAAGACTCTGAAGAGAGGTTGACAGAGTTCCTAAAGTTCCATATACACCACACGATGATTATGACTTTTGAGATCTCCTCTTCATTTAACACTTTTGTCAACCATCCCCAAACTTCTTTTGCTTTCCAAGAAACTCTACACACAGAAAATAACTCCTATAAGCTAGGCATAAGCGAAAGCTAGACTTTTGAAACCCATTTACAAGTTTTAAAGTTTTCAATCATGTCTTCTTTTTTTAATTCAAATTTTCAATTAGGTTTATGAAGTTTAAATTATAATTCTAGAAGGTCTTGATTAATTAAAGGATCACACGTGTCTATCAAACAAATATTGACTGGTTTGACCAAAGCGATGAACAAATAACATAATAATCAAACAGATTGAAAGTAACACGTATAACATACCATCTTTTGAAGTAATATGTCAATTTTTTTTAATAAACCGTGTTACTTTATTTTGTATATTTTTATTTTACAATTTTTTTTTGCTTAATTGTCTATTTTCTTCTACCACAATATTAAAATATGATACATATTTTTTTTTTATTGAAATAACACATTAAAAAGTATTCTATTAGAAACATTCAGCATAATGTTTAAGAAAAAAAAATTTGTTCCTAATTTTACTGTTTTGATTTAATTCATTTTAGCTGAATTCTCTATTGAACACTTGTTTGTGACTATACGTTAAGTGTTCCTATAATTTGGTGGGATTATTTTGGCTGATTGTTAATTAACTTTATAAGTTTGTGTTTTGGATGTTATTTTGATATCAAGTAAGTATGTATGTATGTATATATTTAAACTAGGTGTTGAGCATTTTTTAGCTAAATTTTGCGTTTTGTATTTTTATTCTAAAACCATCCCCTAAACACACCCTGATTGATTTATTAATTCTCTAATTTGGTTTTTGAAAATGTGTATTTTTGCTAGTTATTTAAGTTTAAAGTGTTTTTACTTTAGACATCTCTCCCTCCTCTAAGAGTTTGTAGATTCAAATCCATACATTCATATTTGTGATATTATATTATAGGACAAAAAAAAAAAAAAAACTCAACTTCTAAAACTCTAAACCATACAACCTTAACTCATGTCAACTTAAGCATGACTCAATTGGCATAAAGTGTATACTCTCAATCAAGAGTTCAGAAGTTCGATGCTCCCACCCCACATATTGTCAAAAAAAGAAATCTCAACTCATGAGTCAAATATTCTCTCAGTTAAAATTGACTCACCCAATTAAGTACGGACACGATAATGATTTTTTCTTAATATTTAAATTATGCTCATGGGAGAAAAATATATTTCATCATAAGAAAATACTACTCCAAAATCGATAATAATTATTTAATTCCTTTACACTCTACATAGTTCATAATAAATTAGAAAAATCAACTATGGTAATTACTAGTTTTTTCTCATGTGCAAATGGTTTTTTTTTTCTTCTTCTGTAGGACGATAGGTTTTTTTTTATCAGGCCTTTGCCTTTATCGCTTTTAACGAAATTAGACATAGAAGGCTCATAAATTTTGATGGTCTTATCACATACCATAGTATGATATACAATAGAATAGGTTGATGGACATGTTAATGTCAATGTTTCATTAATAAAGCTAGTGACGATCACTAAAGCGTTAATTCAAAGTTCAAGGAATTAAAATAATCAAAATACATAGATTAATTTTATCATTATGTGCTTTTTTTCTCAAAAAAATGTATATATATACATGCTTTTTTAAATATTCATTTTCAAAGTTAAATTAAAATGGTGTAGTTTTTTTTCCAAATAATATGTCATTAAAATTATGCAAGACTTATGAGATTATTGAGATTTCACAACTAATTCAAATATAGTTCGATAGATAAGACAATATTATTGTTTTGAGGTCAAAAACTCAATTATGCATCTTCATACCTTTGTTGAACTTAAAAAAAAAAACAGTTTAGACTTCATATAGTTTAACTTCAAAAAATATTAAAACAAAAAACATGGATATGGTTGGAGATAAGATAGAGACACCAAACTATTAATGGTGCCTTTTGTTTTTATTTAGCTAATCTTTTTACATTTAAATTTATTGTCAAATTACAAAATTGACCCACTCACATGTTCTTGTCAAAATATAAAATATTAGTTAAATTATAAATTTGGTTCCTATAGTTTTAAGAAAGTTAGAACTTAGTCCCTATGGTTTTAAATGTTAGAGTTAGTCCCTTATGGTTTGATAAAATCCTCATAAATAGTAGGGACTATTTATGAAGGTTTTATCAAACTATAGGGACTATTTATGAAGTTTTATCAAACCATAAAGACTATTTTTGAGGTTTTATCAAACTATAAGAATGAAATTCTAACTTTTAAAACTATAGAGATTAAATTCTAACTTTCTCCAAATCATAGGGACTAAATTTATAATTTAACTAATTATATCTGTATATTATATTTTCCTCTCTCTCTTGTATAAATTATCCTTTCATTTTCATATGAGAAAAATAGTTTCACCTATTAACAGTCAAATGTCACAAAGAGAGGTGAAGAATAGGTACATACAATCAAATTTCAACTAATGATTATTAACTTTAATATGTGACTCTACTTTTAAATTTGTATGTTTTTTTTTCATGTGGAATTACAAGTAACTCTAAGCTCCAAAAAACATATTCATAACACATATGTAGGTGAGAAATTTAGAAGCTTTAAGGCCATAGTACTCCATAATGCTGCATTGTCCACACTTTAATTGACCTATTTAGAATACTAGACACAATAGTACAAGTTGGATACGAGATCCTAAGGGGGAGTTTGGCCCATGGTTTTGGGTTTCAAACCCAAAATCATGTTTGGTACAAGGTGTTCAAAGCCTTTGGTTTTGAAACACAACCCCATGGGTTACAACAGTACAACCGCATGGGGTTTGTGCCATGTTTTCCTTTTCCATTTGTCGTTTTCCATTTCTAGCGACCACTTCAACAACAACTCCAATGATAACTCTGGCGACCACTGACAACAAAAACTCCGACGACCACACCGACAACCCGACCATTGCTGACGATTACCTCCAGCGACCACTGCGATGAGAACTCTATAGACCAGTTTGACGACCACCCCTGCGACTCGACTACCCCAACAACTCGCCGATGATTCAACCACCCCGACGAATCGACTTGTCCAATCTACCGCCAACGACCATCTGACAACCACTCCGACGACCCGACAACCATAGTTGACAACTACCCAAAAATCCAACCACCTAGCAACCACCGTCGACGACCACCTAGTGACCACTTTGATGACCCGACCACCCTAATGACCACTCAAGCAACGACTCAGCAGCCCGACAACCACTGCCACAACCACCCAGCGACCATTCCGGCAACCTGACCACTCTAGTGACCTGACCACCTGACAACTACTGACGACAACCACCTAATGACCACTCCGGTGATCTGACCATCGTGCAACCACCATCGGCGACTAGCTTGGCAACCCAACCACCCCATCAACCCGACCACTCCAACGATCACCCCAGCAACCCAACCGCCTAGTCAATTTTTTAAAAAGTTAAAATAAAACTAAAAATGGCTACTAAACAAATTTTTTAACCCATTATATTTGAAATAGGTTTCAAAATACTGTGCAAAATAGAGTTTCAAATATTTTAATTTTTAAAATAGAATTCAAATTTTATAACTTATTTATCCTTGGAATAGATTTCAAAATACGGTGCGAAATTTTGTTTAAATTCCATAATTTCTTAAATAGACCTCCAATATTTTAATTTTTAAAATAGAGTTCCAAAAATAGGTTTATGAATACATTGTAAAATAGAGTTTTAAAGTCCACAATTTCTTAGATAGACTTCTAATTTTTTAATTTCTAAAATAGAGTTCCAAAAATAGGTTTCAGAATACTTTGTGAAATAGTGTTTTAGATTCCTTAATTTATTAAATAGACTTCTAATTTTTTAATTTCTAAAATAGAGTTCCTAAAATAGTTTTATGAATATTTTGTTAAGTAGAGTACTAATTATTTAAAATATATGTCTTATGTAATTTTACATCATAATGAATGGAGTGAATGAGATATCATTCTACTTGTACAAACTACACATTCATATTTAACTATTCTTGAAATAATTGATCCACATAATTGGTTAAAATATTTATATGTAATTCAACAAACAATTATCAGTAAAAAAATGGATATGAAAAAAAAACACAGGCTAAAAAATTGTTAAAAAAATAGCCTAAACAAACTCAGCTCAACTCAACCATGCACTCCAAACACATGTTCCAACAAACTAGCAAAACTCAACCCTGCACTCCAAACACAGTAATTAGGAACTCTAGGGTTTCTGATTCCAGCCAAGGAATCTCAGGATTCCTGATTTTCAGAGTTCCTGATTCCAAACCTGCATGCCAAACAGCCCCTATGAGGCATCCAAAAGAAAACAAAAAGACCTAGATATCAAGATATATGAAGAAAATTTCGAAAAGAACACTTAGAGAGAAGCAATGGTGTATGAAGAAAATAATTAGGTAATCTATGTATTACCTAAATATATAGGTTGTATTTTTAAAAAATTCCCTTCCATATGAATATGAGATTTTTTTTTTTTTTTTTTAATAATGAAACTTTTCGTCCTCGGATAGATGTTCTAATTTTATGAATTTATTTTCATGGTTTAAAAATTCACTAACTTAAGAACTAAAGTTGATTTTTTTTATAATGTTATTATTTTTAAAGCTAATTTTATTTGTTATAGGTAAAATTCAGCTCAAGTTGCAGATCGACCATGCTTAAAATGATAGAGTTCAAGACCAAAAGGAAGTTAGATAGGGGCCAACTCATTAGACTTGGATTGGTCACCCCTAGGCCGAGTCCTTCGCTAGGGTTGAAGCCTTATACTAAGCTTTTTCGATTGTCTTGTCCTAAAGTCAATTAGATTATCGGGCCAACCTGAGGAGGAAAAATCCAATTAAGAAACACCCTAAGTCATCTCCTATAAAAGGAACAGGGAATCTCTAGATTGAGGTATGTGATACTACCCTACTTTCGGCTACATTTCTCACAAATCCTGGCTAACTTAAGCATCATAGTGTATTTGGTATGTTATGAGTGCTAACAAAGTCCCACATTGGCTAGAGAATGAAGAGATCCATGATATATAAGTGAGGACAATTATCTTCATTGGTATAAGACTTTTTGGGGGAAACCAAAAGCAAAACCATGAGGGTTTATGCTCAAAGTGGACAATATCATACTATTGTGGAGATATGTCAAGGATCGTTATCCTTATCATGGTGAGCCGCCATGCCAGTGTGTGCATTTTGGATTGTTTCGCATCCTTCATCCCTTCTTTGAACTATATTGCGTGGATCAAACATTCAACCTTGGCCATCACACGTCAACAATTTTTAAACCTATCTTGAAGTAATTCTTCATCTTAGATTGATGAGGAAAATCCATCTAATTTTCTTTAACTTGATAATTGACCTCAAACACCATGACAACTTCAAAGAAATTAACTACATGCAATTACTTATTCTTAAATTGACTAGAAATGGACTTGTTTCACTCTTTTGATGTGGCTAGTCCCTCATAGTGGCCCAAGATGTTGACTTATCCACTTAAACTTTAACTTGTTACTACTTGTAAGCACACACTACTTTTTTCTTTTTCCTTTGTTCTTTCCTTGTACTCTACATTTTGGATCAAATTTAGGATTAATCTTGAAAAAAGTTGGTGGTGTGAACTTTTTAAAGGAAATCCAGATTTAACATGTTTGAGTGAATGAAATAAAATATTATTGTAAAATTTATGTATGTATTATTTGTATTTGGTTTACAAGTTTATGAATTATTGTAAGAGTTTGGTTCTATAGTATAACATATGAGTTAAATGGGGTTATTATGAATTGTGAAACGTTATTTTGCATAAACTTACTTGTATATATGTAACTTAAGTTTACATTACCCACAAAATTAGCAAGCTCGTAATTTAGGATAATCAAACCCACATCCAAACATATACTTTGAGTTCTTAACTCTAGGTTCCACATAAATCTAACTTAGTCAAATCTTGACATTTCTAGCCAACATTGACAATTACTATACATTTGTCACTTTGTGCTTTACTAGTGGCAATTAATTACAAGTACTCCATTTTTCTTGAAGATGAAAAAACAGCGTATGTAACGTAATTCAAAAGAAATCGAAATAATGTAACAAGATACAAAAATGAATCGAAACAACCAAATAAATCAAAGAAGCAACAACCATGTCAAAATTGAAGAAATTAAACCATAAAACGAGGTCTCAATTAACACACATAATTGAGGCCATAAAATCAACAAAAAATAGAAAGAGATAAAAAAGAAACTGAGGGCAAAGAGAGAAATAGAAACAAAAAAGAAACCAAACTAACCATTCCTAATTTCTTGTGGGGTTTTCATTGGTAATAAACAAAAATCTTCATGCACATAAGATAAAGGAAAAGATAGGACACAAAAGCTTCTTCTAGGAGGAGTTTCCATTCAGCTAAGTTTTAGGGCTAAAGATCATTAGAAAAAAAAAACAAAAAAAACAAAACAATGTCGTTTTGTTACTTCAACTTAGTTTGAGGTTACTGTAGCTTTTAAAATAATTGTTGAAAACTTTGCTTTTAGACCAATGAGCTATCACATGAAGCAAATTAGTGTTTGGTAAATTTTAACTTTAAACTTAGAAAAGCATATTATAGTGTTTGGTAAAATAATACAAAATTGTTGTGATTTAGTTACAATGACCAAAGTAGACATATAATTTCAATTATTTTTAGGTTGATGTTTTATATCTATTTTACCATAAGTTAGTTGTTTAAAAATTTATATGATTTAAATGACAAGTTATTTTATTTAAACTAAATCATATGAAAAATGTTTAGAAAAAAAAGTCATAAAAATGGAATTAATCAAAATTTTATTGAAATAAGATGAAATAGGTGTGAAAAACAAAAGAATATAAGTGGAAGGATGAGATTAGAATTTTAAAAAATTAGTTAGAGAATACAACAGGTTTTTAGGAAAGGTACTTTCAAAAGCTATTAATTCGGTGATTTTGCACCTAAGAAGGAATTGAGAATTGATTTTAGATAAATTATTGAATAATCAACTTTATCAAACAAGTAAAACGGTTAAAATTTTTCCATAATTGCTTTTATCATTCCAAAAGCAATCCCAAACGTACACTTAGTCACTTTGTAAAGGAAAATTTTCTCCCTTGTGATTAGGGGTGTACAAATAACCCGACAACCCGAACAACTCGAACTACCCAACTCAAAATATAAAGGTTGGGTTGGGTTAGAATTTTGGAGAACTAAAATTACGGGTCGGTTCTCGGGTTGGCCTTTTTTAGGCTCGGGTTGACCCAACCCAACCCGAAATTTATGTATTTTTTATTTCAAAAAATATATATGTATTTATAAATGAAAGTGAAACGAAACCCTACATTATTTGTGAGCTTCTATTGTTTTTTTATCTAGGATTATAACGAAGATTAAGATGCAATGAAATTTGAAGTTGAATATTTGAATTTTATGTGATTTTAATTATTAATTCGAGCAGAAATTATTTTAAATAATTAAGAAAATTAAAAAAAATCAACCCGGTGACCCAACCCAACCCAACCCGAAAATATAGGGTTGGGTTGGGTTGCAACCCTTAATCGGGTCATTCGAGTAGCCAACTCGACCAACTAGAATTTTCAAGTTAGTCCCAAAAAACCCCACCCAATCCAACTCAACCCATGTACACCACTACTTGTGACATTCCTCAGCATTTCTTTGAAGTTGAAATAATTTTATGCATCAATGTTGGGAAATTATGCTATAATTTAATGAAAATTTGAACTATGTCGAGGACAACATACAAACAACAATTTAATGTTTTTTTTTTAAGTTCAATAGCTTAGGATGGGAATTCGAACCTTCTTTTTGGTTGCCGATATATGTCTTAACCAGTTGAGCTATACTCAAGCTATTTTAATAATATAAATTGTAGTTACTTTGAACTTTAATTTAAAGAAACATTATGAGTTCATTCCAAAAAGAGATTATTCAACTCTTAAATTTGTAAGCACATAGAAGCATGTTAAATCTCATGCATACTTTTCCACATCATTTTCTTCAAAAGTTATAGCTATGTTTTTAGCTTAAATATAAGAGAATCAACATCATTTGGTAACCATTTTCTACTAGTCAGATAACTATTATTTTTAAATATTGAATATAGTTGATAAACTTTTGCTGCTTAAATTAAATATCCTATATGTTAGGCTTTTCATTAGGATTTTGTTTTCAATTTTATATTTTTCATAATTAAATTGCTTGATAAGAATTTATTAATTTGAATATTTAGCAAAATTTCAAGAAAAAAGAAACATCTTTTTAAAAACTACTTTTTTTGAACCTATAAAATTTGCCCAAACAATATTCTAAAGAAAATACAAAATTCAATTGTTATCAAATGATTTTTTTTTTTTTTGAAAACAATTGTTATCAAATGATTTATAAAGAAGTTGTTTGGTTTCATGATTACATTGCCAGCTTTTGTTTGGTTATAAAGGGAAATAATAAGCAAGAATATAGGATGCTACATCAGGCACTGTTCTTTCCCAAATGCTTTGGCATCCTGCCATTTCTTTTTAAATAATTATTTTAGTCTCTAGCTAAACTTTTATGACATTAATAATAATATAATAGTTAAATTACATTTTTCTCCTTATACTTTAACTTTTATACCACTTTAGTTCCTATATACTTTTAAAAATTTTGTTATATTGTTAGATGAAAGTTTATCAAACATCATTATAACTATTAGTGAGAGATAACATAGAGATGACGTAATAAGTTTTCTATTTATATGACAGATAACTCAATAGCTAGAATTTTTATTTTTTATAAATTGGGAACTTAGCAAGTTATATTGGTTTGAAAAAACAAGAATTAAAATAGGAAGAAAAAAATTACAGCTAATCCTATTTTAGAGAGTAACTGATAATGCCCACTGAATTTTTGTTACTCTTTTTTTAGTACAATTGGTTAAAAAAGGAGTACAATAAAAAATAACTTTAACACCGTTAAATCTTGTCATTTTTCACTAATGATAGAAAGATATTTAGGTAAAATTTAAAACTGAAATGGATGCATATGGACAAAGAAAAAAAGTAATATAACCTAGTTCAAAAGGAAATTAGCATCCTACCAAACTCATAATAACAGTGATGAGAGATATTTTAAATGTATATTTAAATATATATATAAAGCCAACCAACTTTTGTTTTAAAAAATTAAAGAAATAAAAGGAAGAGCTTTCATATTGATAATCTCAAACCAAAACATGAAATAGGATTAGTTGAAGTTGAAGATAAGCTGCACCAAATGAAAAGGTTGGTTGAATTGTCATTCAAAGAAGTGGGAGTTTATGAAGTGATGATTGTTTTCTTACAAAGGAAAAGGATGATTTTTGAACAAAAACACACAACAAATTATAAAAAGCCTCACTCAACACAATGATACACCCAACTCAACAACTTCTTTTGGACATTTTTCAATTATTATTCTATGAAATATAACATTCAAAAAGGTCCCCTCCACCTTTCACCTTTTTTTTTCTTTGCCTTTTTCCTTTATCTCACTTTTGAAGAGTGTTTGCAAATGTCTCACATTTACAATTCGAGTTACTTTCGTACCTTTCATTTATATTGTAAATCAAAATTGAAAAAAATGAACTAACGAAGTTAGTTTGTTTAACTTTGACTAAGAATTGTTAGACAATTTGATTTCATAAAATTTAAACTATGAAAGTATTTTGGTTGACTCAATTGTATCTTAATTAATCTATTAGTCAACATTTTGGTTCAAATATAGGATTTGCTAAGGGAAAAACTCGAGTAAAAAAACCCATTACATTAAAAATGTTTTGAGGAAGTAATGCCAAGGTATCCATCCCCTATTGCTAAATAATAGTGCCTATTTTGCATAGATTAAACATCTAGATCTGACTTATTCTAGTGGGATGTTGTACTATTTGAAATTGATGTGAATCAAATGTCTTTTGTTCATATACCATTATCTTTGGATGCTCAAACAAAGACGTACTCGCTTTTGTTTTCTTGATCCAACAATTGGTTTTAGAGGATTGATAAAATTTTACCTTTGGTAAAAACCAATGTCACAATTTTCAAAATAATCCACAATTGTGAAGGTCCTTCACAACACAATTAGGTGGAGAGGAGTTATTAGAGAATTTCCAACAACTCCAACAGAAAAAAAAAAACAATATTAGAATGGGACAATAGGAATAGCATCTTGTTGTTGGAATTATGAAGGTTCAAATTGGACCAATTAGCCCAGTCGACATCTTCAATCTGATAAGACAATTATGATTTATGACCAAATAACTTATTACATATATATTTAATTTTATAAATATTAGAAAATGATTTTTAATTTGGGATATTCTAATTCATTGAATGGCTTATCCTTTCTAACAAGGGGTCTACACATGTTTTGGTGTTGGTAGATATCTAAAATTTCATGCACTCTAAAAACCCAAAAGATTTATTTATTTACTTTAATGCCACCAAAGCATTTTTTTTGTTGGAAGACAAACTTACATAATAACGTATTATTTTTTCAATCCAGCCCAATCTCAAAAAACTTGTCATTGGCGGAAAAGTGAGCATAGCTCAACAATAATTGACATGTACTCTTGCCAAGAGGTTAGAAGTTTGAATTCCCTCACTTCAAAATGTTGTTGACTAAAAAAAAAAAAAGACCAGTAATTTTCTCAACAAAAAAAAAAAACTTTTAATTTAGTTAAGTTTAAATGAGTATAAAAACGATGTCGTACTTAAACATCCATGAAGTAGTCTTTAGTTCTTAAAAAAAAAAATTACCTTTTTGATCCGAAGTTTTCAAGAATAGATGCATTTGGTCCCTAAGGTTTCAAAATATATCCTTTTAGTCAATGAGTTTTGAGAAATAGATTTAGAAGGACCCTGACGTTACTTTTTCCACTTACTAATAACTTTTTATTATTTTTTATGCTAAGATAACATTTTAAATTTTTTTAAAAAAATTCTCTCCCCTCTCTCATCACTTCAGGGATATTTTAAATCCTCAAGGACCAAATGCACCTATTCCTGAAAACTCAGGAACCAAAAAGGTACTTTTTTTTCAAAAAAAAAAAAAAGAAAAAAAAATCATATGATAACAATTTTTCCTTTTAGTTTTATGTTTTTAAAAGTTATGCTTATTTATTAATCTTTTCTTTGTTCTCTAATTTATATTTGAAATCACAGCTAAAATTTAAAAGCTAAAGAAAATAGTTTTAAAAAATCTATGTTTTACTTTTTAAATTTGGTTAAAATTTCAAGAATGATAAGAATTAAATAAAGAACATAAACATTAATATCACAAGACTTGATTTTCATAAACAAAAGATCGAAAACAAGAGATCTATCACTTATGGCAACCGCAATCAAGAAACTATTTGAAAATTTTAAATTAAATAAACTCGTTTTCATAAAGAAAATGAGATAAACCTTTACTATTATGAGGAAAAACTAGTACTTATATTTGCAGATCACCCTCAGTTAACATAGTGACATTAATGTATGTGAAAAAAGTGAGAAATTTTAAAGAAATAGGTTCAAATTTCATAGTAGCTACCTACTCATAATTCTAAAATCCTCGAGTTTCTACACAATTAAATGTTATAAAATTAACTGATTGTCTCATGAGATTAGTTGAGGTAGGCATAAGCTGACTCGAGCATCTAGAATATATATACTATATAAAAAAAAAAAAAAATTCTTTCCATGGCAGAAGCACCCCATGTTTGCTTACTAGTTGCAGGTTTGGGAGCCATCTATCACCTTTTTCTTTTCACCAGAAGATGAAAGAAAAACTTTAGTATAGACTTTGATATTGATTGGTGGCTATCTATCGAACACATTGAGGTAGCAGCAGCCTTTCTTCCTTGTCCTACCAAAAAGCTGAAATCAGCAGATCATATGCAACATAGAAAAGCTTTTCTTGTTCCAATCCCAGGCTTTAGCCCATTGAGGAAAATTTTCCCTTGCTGTCTCTCGAAAAAGTTTGGGTGGTATCTTAATTGTGTAATTGATCCTACTCGAAACCAACTGTTAATAGCACGATAATCCTTTTGTTTTTGATTTTCTGTTTTTGAAAATTATGCTTGTTTCTTCACAATTTTTTTGGGTAAGTTTCTCACCTTCCTTAAAATCAAATTTAATCAAGTTTTTTTTAGTACAATAGAGGTTGAAGGGATTCGAACCACAGACATCTTGGTCGTTAACACATTTAATATGTCAGTTAAGCTATACTCACTTTAGCAAATTTAATCAAGTTTTTAAAAACTATTTTTTTTAGTTTTCAAAATTTAGCTTGGTTTTTTAAATTGTTTTTAAAAAGTAATAAAGCAAGAAAACTATAAGTGGAAGTAGTGTTTATAAACTTAGTTTTTAAAAATAGAAAACCAAAAACAAAATGGTTATCTAAGGAGGCCGCTTTAAACTATTTCTAATTTTACCTCATAGGACAACAAATCTAAAACAAAAAAGTTTTAGAACTATTTCATTCTAGATTTGAAACAAAACTATTTCCTTCTAAATCTAGAATGACTAGATTTAAAACAAAACTTTCCACATTGAAACATTTCATTTCAAATATGAAGGAACAGAGAGAGAATTAGTGAGCGGAGGAGGGAAGATGGTAGCGAGCGTTTGATCGAATGTCAGCGTGGTGGAAAGCACTGTCAAAGTAGAAGAAGGAAAAGGGAAGAAAGAAGAAGGGTGAAAAGGAACAGAAAGAAAGAAAGAAAAGAAAGCTACCAACATGGTATGTTGCCAATTGCATGGTCATGTAATAAGCTTGCAATTTATGTTTAGATCATAATATTTTGATGCAAATTTAAGCCTAAAATCGTCCACCTGAGCATAACTTGATTTATGCATATACCATCGACCAAGAGATCAGAAGTGAATTCCCCCACTCCCATATGTTGTTGAACTCAAAAAAAAAAAAGGAAAAAAAAACCCTAAATGATAATACTTGAATTCGATTTGTACCTACAATTTGTCAACTCTATTTATGTCGTTAGTTTTAGAACTACCCTAGTTTTGTTATTTTCTAAAACATATATTATTTAAAACAAAATCTAGAGAAAATAGCCTCAATATAAACATGTACACTAATAGCTCCCAAAGTCTTGGTACCTGCACCTTGTGGAAAAATGCCAATGAAACCGCGATCAATCAGAGCAGATACCAGTACAGGAGCTCCTACAAAAAAGATAGTTAGGGAGTGATCCATATACAGACTTCATCAGATAATTCAATGGCACAAAGACTCTATCTATTACCATAAAAGTACTTGACGGTTTACTGGATGTTAATTAGCACATGAACTTATTTCAACAGTATGTTAATAGACAATGGTCACTGATTGTCCAATGCAGAATTTCTACACTACAATAACATAATAACATACAGTTAACAGAGTTAAGTTATGGAATACTTTTGAAGTTCATTGCCCAGGTTTCAGTAAACTTAGAGAGTCTAACACAGATAAGTCTAAAAAGGTTTTGGAGCTCCCTGGTTACAACTTAAACCTGCACTTCTCAAAGCAGAAATTTCATCTTTGCATTCGTCTACTGCCTCTTGTTCCTATTCTCGATGTAGAAAACCTAAATCAGTGGCATTGATAGAAAAAAGAGCTACCCCAGAAAAAGAAAATATAATCATAAGCAAAAATATAAAATAAAGGTTAAATTACAAGTTTAGTCCGTAAACTTTTTAGTTTGTCTATTTGGTCTCTGAACTTAAAAAAGTGTCAAATAGGTCCTTGAATTTTCAGATTTGTGTTTATTTGGTCTCTAAACTTTAACAAGTGTCTAATAGGTTCATGACCTATGGAGGTTTTTTAAAATTCACAAACCAACTAGACACAAAATTGACAGTTTGGGGTCCTATCAGAAATAAAATTAGACAAGTTAATTTATAAATTTTTTGAATATGTCAGAGGCTTATTAGACACAAAATTGAAAGTTCAAGAACCTATTAAACATTTTTAAATTTCAAGGACCTGTATACTTGTAGTTTAACCTAAAATAAAATATAGTAAATGAAAAGGGCATTTTTTAGCCACGGAATACATCTTCAAAAACACATTCAGCCACAATAGTCGGTAGCGAGGTTCTGACATCTAAACAATAAAATGTTCAGAGCGTCCTATTTCAATAAGTCAATGATATATATAATTTCTACATGTATTATTTCTTTACAGCTAGATGCATTGACCAATAACTGAGCACAATTACACTATCTACTTTTACTGCTAGAAAGTGAAGGCAAAAATACTTATAAATAAAGCAAAAAAGAACAAAAGTAAAAAACAACTTGATAATACATGTTGATGGTCGTATTATGCAGTCCCAATAAATTCCACGAGCTTGAATGGTGATGATGCTACAGCCAAGTCGACTATGGATCACCGTCATAAAGTCCATCCAATGTTGGTGATGATGAATATATTAAAATTTTCCTGGCACTGTTCTGAAACTCCGCAAACAATGAATCTTCAGCCTTCTGATCATCCCAATTATTTCCCCTCAAGTCCAATAGCTCTAGTTTACCTAAATATTAAGAAGACATAAATCCTCGAGTATCTTATCACTCCACTAACGACATAAAGTAATAGAATATGATGAATTCTAAGCATCTATTATACGCTTTAGCCTAAATCATATAAATAAAATCATGTATCTCACGCATTCTGTGACAATAAACATTTAAGCTCGTATTGAAAAATCCCTTCCCTTAACATAATATGTTTGTGTTTGGATATTCCCCAGAGTTTAACAGTCGAAGCAGAATTCATGGAAACAAAAAGAGCTCAATATGTTTGTAGAAATTCTAAGCTGGAAATTTACGGATATTATTTATTTATTTTTGTATATTTGTGTAGTTGTAATTTCTCTTTCCTTTTTTCGGCTTAGGCTAATTGCATACACTTTAGGACCTATGATTAGAATCCTTCAGCATAAATCTTACTATTCACCACTCAACAAAAGATAAGTAAAATTGCTTTCATACACAGCTTCGTGGTATCAAAGCCTAAAAGCCTTAAAGTTCTTCAAAACCTAGCCAACAGCACTCTCACATTCTTTGTGCTTGTCAACGGCCGCTCCCCATCGCTCATCTTCCCAGGTGGTTGCTCATCATTGTGTTCGTAGGTTCTTGTGTTCGTGATCATTTGTAGTCACTCCTAGGGACTGCTCTCACCACTATGCCACTCTCGCCATTGCACAACTCTCCTTGTGTCGCTGTGTCTGTCGTTGCCTCTACTCACGCTCAATCTCATTGTCGCCTCCATAAGGCCTACACAGCCTCCAATTGTGTAAGTTGCCAAGTTTGCCTCCACGAGGGTGCTTCTGCTTCTACTCGAGCTTTCACTTCATTTTCACTTTTGCTGAACCTTTCCTTCTTTGCCAGTTGTCTCAGACTTTTGCTTCCTATCCTTCTTCACTGTTTGGGGTTGTCTCTTTCAATTCAAACATGTTTCTATTTGTGTCTAGATTTCTTTCTACTTGTTTTTGTTTCAATTTCTGCTCGTTCAAGTTTGTCTTCAGTTTGTATCTAGTTCATAACCGTTTTCTATTTTCTGTTTTTAAAAAACAGAAAACCAAATTTGTTTGATGACTGTTTTTTATTTTCTGTTTTTAAAAAGTTAGAGAGATAGAGAGAGGTGTTAGAGAGTGAAAAATCTGTGGAGACATGGAAATAAAATTTTAGATATAGTGATAAAAAAAAATAGAGAAAAGTTAAAGAGTACATTTAGCGAGATAAAAGAAAAATATTTAGAGAGAGATACTTAGAGAGAATATTAATTAGAGTCCTAGAGGAAGAGAAAGAAAAAGAGATAGATGTTAGAGAGAAAAAAGTTATAGAAAAGGAGAAATTCTAGAGAGAAGTTGAGAGTAAAAGATATGTTAGAGAAATAAAGATAAATTAGAAAAATTATGAAAAGTTGTAGTGAGAGAAAATTTAAAGAGAAAAATTTTAGATAGAAAAGATAAAGATAGATTTATTAGAGAGAAATAAATAAGGGCAAAAGAAAAGTGAGAAATTTTAAAGATATGTTAGAAAAAAAAATATAAGCTTAGAGAGACACAAGTTTGGAGAAAATATTAAATTTTTAGAAAGTGAAAAGTGAGAGGTATGTTAAAAGAGATAGAAATGAAAGTTATACAGAAATGAAGGTTGTAGAAAGAGAGGAGAAATAAAAGTTATATAGAGATTAGAGATGCAAATTTTAGAGGGAGAAATAGAAATAAAACAACTGAAAATTTTAGAGAAAATTTGGTTGGAGAGAGATAGGTAAAAGATTAGAAAAAAAAAGAGCTTTGTAAAAAACAGAAAATAGAAAACATAATGAAAAACAAAAACAGAAAACAAAATAGTTATCAAACATACCCTATTGTTTGGTAGGCAATCTGAATTCTGTTTTATGTTTTTAAATTCACTAAATTCAGTGAATATGCGTTTGACAAATGCAATTTTGAAAACTGTTTCCAGATTTTGTGATCCAAATAGTAAAAATTCTGAAAACAATTTTTTTATGTTTTCATTTTGAATTTAAAATTTTTAAATGCAAAATTATATTAAAAAAAGATAAAAGTTTAATAAATATAGTATTTCATGTTATAAACTCAATTTATTTTTGTTAAATTAAAATATGTATAATATAATATATTATAAATTATATGATATTGTAAAGTAATAATTATACAAAATTTATAACCAAAAAAAATGTTTATAAATTAATTAATAATAGTTTATATTCAACCTAATATTTAGTTTTGCAACTGCAACTAGTTTCATGATTTACAAATATATTGTTGAACACATTTTGAACAATTGTTTAAATTGGAATCTAATTTCTAAATTTGCTACCAAACACATATCTGAAAACATGAAATACAACTATGTTTTCATTGAATCTCTTGTTTTCAAAATTCTGTTTTCAGATTGCCTATCAAACAAGTCCTAATTACTCAACAAGCTCATGTGTATGTTCTGCTGATTCAGCAATCTGTAATTAACTTCCTATCTGATACAATGGAAAAATGTTCTTCGCAAAGGGAAAACCAAAAAAAAATTCCAATTATTTTCTGTGTTTGTATGACATACATTTGGTTTTAGTATTTCTCTTGCTTGATTTATATGTCTAATTATGAATATTAGCAATTACAAATCCTCCTTAAGCCCCGGGGAAGATGATTAAAAATAAAAATAAAAAGAAGAAAAGAGCTCAGAGATAGCTGGAAACAAAAACTGTGGCATACTTGAAATGAGTTTAGCCCAAGCAAAAAGATTTTTGTTTTCTTTAATAAGACTTTATTTTATTAAAGAAAAAAGCCTACACAAAGGAGAGGGATTATATGGAGAGAGGGGGAAAAAATCCTTCAACTTGTGCTATCTATGGAAGCGGAGTGTTTACAGAAAGATTAGAGCACCCTGAGGAGTCTTTAAAGAAATGGGCTCCCAAATATCCACGAATCCCTATATATGGCTAGAAGATTCTCCTACTTTATTCCCATAATTTAGCCAATCAAGCATTAGCTCACATGATCTTGGCCCTGTCTTTAAAAGACAATTGGTAAGCTTAAGTTCACATGGGTGGCTTTGTAATTGCTTCTCTCTGGTATGTGTCTTATTGTGATGACTAACAATTGTGGTTCTTTTACGTTAAATGTCTGTTTTCCCGTATTTTTTTTTTAAATTTCATTCTTGTACTTTCATTCTTTACAATGAAAGTTGGTTTTCTATCCAAAAGAAAAGAAAGCAATCAATGAGTAAACTCTTGAGCCTTTTTAGGAAGCACCTAGAAGTTGAGGTAATCTAGAAGCTTACCTATAACGCCCTAGGCCCAAGATTCGAACTAGGATTTGGAATTTGAATTCGGTACCTGATGGTCCCAACATTCCCCTACGACCTAGCCACGTCACCATACTAGTCTTGAATGGCTTGCAAGAATGAAGATTGTCCCCACAGACCAACACGAGTCCTTTCAGCATGCTTTGTTCTCACTCACATGCTTCTTAGAAAAATTTCCAGGAAATCACCCAACATAAAATTGCTCCAAGCCAAACACGCTTAACTTTGGAGTTCCTACGATTGAGCCACCGCAAAGGAAGATGCACCTTGTTGGTATAGATAGTACCTATCAATTCGTTTAAGCCTTTCTCAATCACGCCTTACATAGCCTCAGGATCCCTCTCATTCTGATGTGGTGTCAGTTCATTCATGTACTCCTAACTCGGGTGTCACATTATCCCAATTTTGATAGGAAACGGGTGAGAAAAGAAAGTGGGAAGCAGCCTCTTTATTTGATGATATAATAAGGAACACCAGTCTAGAGAAAGAAAAGAACAGGGACAAGGACGATATTCCAAGGGGTAGATCTCCCAGTCTAGAATCTATATTTGAAATGAAGACGACTTTTTTTTTAGTATGGAAATAAAAATTGCATTTCCAAGCCAAAACCCCCCAACCCTAGCCTTGAATATTTTTAAATCTCAAAGTAGAAACATGATGATAAATATAATAAATTAAAAGGAAAAATTCAATGGGAAGGGAATTAAAATTTCATACTTGTACCATAAGTACCTTTAACAATTTTCAGGGCAGAACGTATGATGTCTAAGGATTCAACGGGCATTAGATTGTATGATGCATTGACAGAAACAAGATCTGATGCCCCAGGCAAGAGCTTCAACAAAAAATTTGCTATCTCTATGCCACCGCGATTTTTGCTACAATAAGAAATGTGAGCATTTATATCTCGAGGCCATCTAGAGAAAAAATAATGAAGAAGTTCATGAATGATAATTTTGAACCTTATATTGATGTTCACAATATTTGACCCTTCAGTTATCCTTTCAATTAAATCCTGAAATCCGCATGGACCCAAGCCAATGCCTTCAACATTCAGTATTTGAATTGATTTCCCCAAGAAAACTCCCAAAGCTGCTGCTACCGAGCTTCAAAGCAAAGTACACAGCAATCGGATATTTGAGGGGAAAATATTAAATAGTGGTAAGTTCTGGCTATTGTCAAATATGCAAACCTTCCAAGGCTATTATCTGCAAGAGAAAGTGACCTCAGTGGTTTCCTTAAAGTTGACAGCACATTTAAGAGTTGTGTGACTCCATCACAGGAAAGCTCACAGTTCTCTAAATTCAGATCAGCAAAGGGAAAGCTTCTTTCAGAAGCTTCAATAAAATAGGGAATTAAATTCCTGCAAATCCTTAAAAAGGTTAATAAGAACTTGCTTATACTAGAGCTAAATAATATACAAAAAAAAAAAAAAAAAAAGAAAAAAAAAAAAAGAGGGGACCTGATTCCATCATCCTCAATAGGATTATCACTTATATCCAGGAACTCCAAGTTTGGCATATGAGCCAAAGCATATCTTAGATTATCTGCATCATCTTTGCGCAACTCGTTTCCCCTAAAATAAGAAAAGTAATTCATCTCTGCATAAGTATTACCAGAAGTAAACTATTCTTCTAGATTGCAAATTTTAAACCACGTATGCAAAGCCAAGATTATTTTAACTGCTTCTAGGTCATTGACTGTATAATGTCTCTTTTTTTTATATGGAAAATCAACATTCATTCATTCAATGAAAGAACAAAATAAAGATCCACACATAAAAAAAGCCCAAATTAAAAGTTCGGCGTAAAAAAAAAAAACTAGAAAGGACTTCAACTTATGGTAATATAATATAAAGGATATAATTATAAAACAAATTTGAAACATGATTTATGAACTCATAAAGAAAAGTACTAAAATGTAACAGTTTCTATACTGACATTCTCCTATTTCTTTCCAACCAATAAACCATGAGACAGAAGAAAAGCTAGCTTGCCAGAGAACACAGCCCTCCCCTAAAAAAAAGGATCCTGAACAACTTAATCTACCATCTCATGAATGCCTGGCATTTAGACTAAGCCAAAACTTTACCACAAACCCCTCAAACTCTAAGTAAAAGGGCATGAGGCTCACAACTACAAAATATGATTCATATATCCTCTACTTCCACACAAAACACATATGCTCTCTCATTCTCTCTGCAGAATGTTTGTAGTATAAATCCATTCCAAGGCTACAAGCCAAGTAAAGAACACCTTTCAGATTATGAGCTTCCACTAATAAAAAAGAAAGAGCAATAGGGAAGGTATTGGAGGAAAAACCAACCAAATGTACAAAGATGTATAAGAAAAGGCTCCGATCAAAGAGAGTCAGACAATGGTCCCTGCAACCAAGAGAAAGAAGACGTTCTTTAAAAGGTAATTACAAAAGTCCTAGGAAGCTGAGACCCAAAGGCAGATATTGAACCTACCCATGGCCTGAACCTCCTCCCTCGACCTCTCCACATCTCTAAAGACCCTCCTATTTCTCTCAAGCCAGCATAGTCATTCACAAACTGTTACAAGCCATTTAGACCTTTTTTTTAAAATGAGGAACTGAGCTTTCAAAAGCCATTTAGATTCCAAAAGCTTCCAAAAGAGTATCCCAAATTGCCACAATAAAATGACAATCTCACAAAACATGATCCAAGCTTTCCAAGTCCTTATGTTGCATGCTACACCACCAAGGCCCCAAAGAGACAGGAGACAATCTCTAGATAAGATCATTGGTATTAATTCTTCAGTGAAAAATATGTCAAGCAAAGAATCTAACCTTCTTGGAAATATGCACCTTTTAGAGCTGAGAGAATGATGAGGAAGCTTGAAAACAGTCCAATATATTTTGAAAGCCGGTTTAATGCATTGCACCTTGGCCTTAGCTTTCAACTTGTCTTTTCCCTCCTAATAAGAACTTCCAAGTCCCATTTGAGTTTAATTCTTTCCTTGCCTCATCCTTGCTCAGAATTCCCCAACACTGTTAAGTCATCTAAGGAATTAAGAGCTTATCTCCCATTTCCAGATTCCCTAAACACCCTCCTATTTTACTCTTTCTACTTGGAACTAAGAGACTTAAGTCTCACTATTAACGAAAACTATTGAATTATTAGAGTGGATATCGGGTATGAAGAGTAATTGGGAGAAATCAGCTTTATGTGGAGTTAATATTAATGAGAATGAGGTATCTTTAATGGCCGGAAAGTTGAATTGTAAGGTGGAGCCTCTTCCCTTTTTTACCTTGGTCCTCCTTTGGGAGGTCATCCAAAATCTGTCTTTTTGGCAGCCGGTTCTTGACAAAATCCTTAAAAAATTGGATAGGTGGAAGCGTTATAATTTGTAACTCGGTATTATCAAGCATACCTCTTTACTATTTATCTCTTTTTCTTATGCCGGCCGAAGTAGAGATCTCTATTTTCCCCATGGGGACCTGCCTCTAACGGGACGGGGAATGGGGGTGGGAGTGGGGAAGAATTTTTCCCCGTCCCCGTCCCCGCCCCAATTTCTTTTCTTTTTTTTTTAATATATATATTTGTAGATATATAAAAAACAATAAATCCACACTTTTATTAAATATTATTTTGTTTTTCTAAGAAAATTAAAAAAAATTATCTTAAATAGAAATCTCTTATTATGAATTAACTATTTAAATAGAAATTTTCAATTTTTTTTTAATCAAATTTAAAAAAATAAAAATCATAAATGGAGAATTATTCCCCGCAGGGAACCCGATCCCCACAAATTCCCTGTGGAGAATCCATGCCCCGTTTCCCACGAAATTAAATGGGGAATTTCGCGGGGACGGGGAATGAAATGGGAGGCGGGGCTGGGGACGGGGAAGCCATTGCCCGACCCCTCCCCGCCCCGTAAACATCTCTAGGCCAAAGCTAGCTTACAGTTTGAAAGGATGATGCGGAATTTCTTTTGGAAAGGTAATGAAGGTGGCAAATCTTCTCATTTGGTTAGATGGAGTGTAACCTCTAGGTTGCAGTCAGATGGTGGTCTCAGTTTTGGGGCTGTTAAATATAGAAATATGGCTTTGTTAGCAAAATGGGGATGGCGGTTTATTAATGAACCCCATGCCTTTTGGAGGAAAGTGATAAAAAGTATTCATGGCGCCTCGAACAATGATTGGAATACTTTGGGAAAGGTTGGTTTCAGCCTTAGGAGTCCTTGGATGAGCATTTCCAAGATTTGGAAGAGTGTGGAGGCCTTTGCTGGTTTTCGGTTGAGGGCTGGAAACAGGATTCTGTTTTGGAAAGATAATTGGGCAGGAGATTTGAATTTCTTTGAGAAATTTCCGCAGCTTTATTCTTTAACTTTGAAGCCTAACGCCTTGGTTGCAGATTTTTGGGAAATGGAGACTTCATCTTGGAACTTGGAATTTAGAAGATTATTCAAGGATGAGGAGATCTCGGCTTTTGAAGCTTTATTGGCAGTTTTATCTTCCTTTAAAGTTGGTGAAGGAGATGATTCTAGAGTTTGGTCATTGGAAGCCTCGAGGAATTTTTCAGTGAAATCGTTGACAAGAAAATAGGCCTCTTCTTCTCCTTTATCAAAGGAGTTGTATCGGGTGTTGTGGAAGATTAAGAGTCTTAGGAAAATCAACATTCTGCTTTGAATAATCCTTAATGGGAATCTCAATATGGCTGAGGTTCTTCAAAGAAAGTTGCCAAAATCCTATCTTATGCCATCAGTATGTTGTTTGTGTTTTGCGGAAGGGGAAACTCAAAATCATATTTTCTTTGGCTGCCCCTATTCTTTGATTGTTGGTTTAAGCTATTCTCCACTTTTCGTTTGAATTGGGTCTTTTCGGCAAGGTTGAAAGAAAAATGTGCTACAACTTTTATAGGGGCAAGTATTTACAGAAAAATGTGCTATTAAAGCTCTTTTATCAGAACTTTCGTTGGAAAGGAAGTCCATAATTTTTGAAGGCAAAAGTCTTTCGTGGGTTGAAAGATTTGATTCAGCAAGCTTAAAGGTGTCATCCTGGTGCACTCTTTCCAAATCCTTTGAGGCTTATTCTTTTAATGACATTTATCTTCATTGGGAGGCTTTTTTGTAGTCGTTCTATTTGCTTACATGTTGTTTTGAGTTTTGCTTTATTTTCTCTCAATCCATTGTGGAGTTTGTATCTTTTTGAGCATTAGTCTCTTTTCATTAACTTAATGAAAAGTTGTTTCTTGTTCAAAAAAAAAAGTCTCACCATGTTTCCTTTAAAAAAAAAGGAAAAAAAACATAGCATTCACTAGAAGGGATAAACGATAATAATATGCTACCATTCAATAAATGTGTTAAAAGGTCCCATGGATCTAGTAATAGAAACCCTGGAGGATTTCTTAGAGACGAACCTAAGAGCATTAGAGGCTCTAGCTTATAGACTAACATGACCAACAAATATGGAAGAGGCCACCAAGCTCTTCCCAGATGAATCTCTCCCCCTACACCTATGGGACCATGCACCCCTGTTAAATCATCAATCAACCCAAAAGTTTAAGTTGATAGGTTATGGTAAATTTAATTGTATCAACACTAGTCCAACACTCCCCCTCACCTGTGGGCTTGGAAATTTGTGAAAGGCTCAACAAGTAGAAATCAATATTAATTGGGGAGGAAATGACATCATAGGGGTTCGAACACAAGACCTCCTGCTATGATACCATGTTAAATTACTAATCAACCCAAAAGCTTGTTAGGGACAACGACCCTTGACATATCTCCACGTTGGTATGATATTGTCCACTTTGGACATAAGCCCTCATGACTTTGTTTTTTGTTTCACCCAAAAGGCCTCATACCAATGAAGATAGTGTCCCTCACTTAGAAACTCAAGATCTTCCCCTTGTCTAACCAATGTAGGGCTTTGATCGCACTCCTAACAATCCTCCCCTCGAACAAAGTACCAACCGAGCCTCCTCTCAAATAGTCATCTATCCATCTAGCTTTTATCCTGGTCAACTCCTTTACCAGAGCACACGGGCAATTTGATAGAGCGCAACCAACATATCTCCACCATGACTATGCCTTCAAGACTCGCCTCCTTTGTTTGACACTCAAGGATTCTACCACATTGTTAAGTCAAGGGGGCATGGCTCTGATACCACTTTGTCACGATCGTAGCTCTCCAACCGTGCGGCACCATGATTTTTCACCTCATCATAGCCAGCCTTAAGGGGAACTCAAGCCCCAATACAATTTTTGCCCATCCTTTGTGGCTTCATCGGACCTTAGGCGAGGTTCTTTCCCTCAACCAAGCTTCTTTTATCATGCAGCGGGAGTATACTTGGTCATACACGTCACCCGCACGTGTATTTTCTCTTAAATGCGACTCTAGCCAATTTGCCTCTACTCTAGGCCAAGTCTCATGGCTCAACCTTGCCTCTACGCTAGGCCAAGGTCATTTAAACGCAACGTCGCTTCTCAGAACATCATCTTCAAACTCATAGACATGTCCATAATGCTTCAACATCAGTTTGGAACTTCATCGGGATGAGTTTGGACCCTTCGTTGGGGCAAAATGGCCTTAAAACGCTCAATCGGAGCTTACCAGGTGATTCCAGCACTTACTGGGACTTACCGGGTGCAAACAATGCAAACTGGAGCTTTTCGGGGCATTATAATACAAACTGAGCCATAACGGGCAAATACCATCCAAACCGAAAACTATTGGGTCCCACTGATGAACATACCATCCCAAGCCTCGGGAGGTCATCTGACTTAGTTGCTCACTCGGACATGCTATTGAAATCCTTCCTACGGGTCCTCTTCATTATCGAGGCCTCTCGGACATCCATCCATCCAAGTCATATCGAAGCATGAACCCTTCCATGTCCATGCCGAGTCATTCTCGTATAGCCGGCCGCTACTGGGTCCTATGTCAAAACCTCCCGCCCATGGGAAGGGGTGCAATGCCAGCACACCTGTGCCGCTTGACACTGTCCTAGGAAAACCCATTCCATAGGAAAACGCCCAAGACACTCGTCTTGCAAACGCTCGCCCACACCATGACACACGCATGTGCCATGGGGTGGTCACATAGGCAATGAGGCCCAGGGGTGGTGGAGAGCCAACACCATGCCTCCCCCTCGAACAAAGTTCCAAATCCGTCCACTCCCAACTGTGAGAGCTTCTTCTTCATCTCGAGGCACAACCAGTCCATCTCAAGGCAACATCCAAATAGAGCACACAAGCACGGATCACAATTGCTCTTATCAAGGCGAGAAGGAGAACACCTTGATAGAGCATTGCACTTGCTCTTACCCAAGCGAGTGGTATAACACCCAGATAGAGCATGACCGAGGCTCATTAATCTTCATTCCACTTTGAGGATTTCTCTGACACACAACTAGGTTTTTGCCATGGCTCTAATACAAATTGATAAGGACAACGACCCTCGACAGATCTCCACACTGGTATGATATTGTCCACTTTGGGCTTTAGCCCTCATGACTTTGCTTTTGGTTTCACCCAAAAGGCCTCATACCAATGGACATAGTGTCCCTCACTTATAAACTCATGATCTTCCCTTTATCTAACCAATGCGGGACTTTGATCGCATTCCCAACAACCCCAAATGAGCCACCATTCAAATTTATCCAAATTATGAAACTCTTTTTTTCTTTAACAAGATACAAGCTGATCATTGATAAAATGAAAAGAAACAACCAATGTTCAAAGGAAACAAGCTACAAAAAGGAGCGAAAAATAAAGCTTTGAAAAGATTTGTAAGTCTTTCAAAACTATGACCTCGAAGAAACAATAAAGCAGGTCCTCTAAAAGATAATCCACGAACAGTCAAAGACAAAAAAAAAAAGCTCTCCAAGCCTTGCTCTGAAAAATGACAGCGAAAGAAACCTCCCATAAAGCCCGCCTCCTATGAAGATGAAATAGAAAATAATCCATACGAACAGACCTCCTAAGGTAACCTAGTTTACTGTAAAGTATATCATAAGTTGCTATATAATTTCACTATGTATCTAACTTTTTTGTTGGACATACAATATGTTGATTCGACGGGCATATATATCATTCTAGTGCAACAAAGTATTTTGATACCTTAAATTGAGTACACACAGTGATTGCAAGGACTTGCCAACCATAGAAAATGCTGGAATGCCAGTCAAAGATCTCCTATTAAAATTGGAGAGCCATCCAGCCATCTGCAAAGTTCTTGAAAAGGCATTCCATTGATAGGCTCATAACAACCAAATTTTGAAAAGAAAAAATTTGCATACTTACATTATTTTCAGAAAGATCAAGGACAGATAAATAAGATGAAGCATCAAGAAGAGTGTGAAAGACAAGTTTCCCAAAATTTTTACCCAGGCCGTTCTCACAGAGTTTGAAAGAATATAAATACCTGAAAATAAAGACACACAATGGTAGCAACCAAGGATTTTTTTAGAAAAAATAAAAGAAATATAAGCAATTAAAAAATACAATAGAAGCTTATGCAAGCAACTCCTTTTACTTTCCCAACTGATTGGGTCAAAGATATATGACAAAAGGGGATAAATAACAGTACCATACTGCATTCCTGTTCAGTTTCTTGAAAAAAAAAAAGAAAAGAAAAGAAAAGAAGAAGATGATGATGAAGAAGAAGAGTACCATACTGTTGAAGTCTTACCAGTACACTACTTGCTTTTATATTTGACACTCAACACAATATATTTCCCATAGGTATTAAAAAAAATGACAATGGGTGAAATCCAAATTGGTAGACGTACCTTCCTGATGACAAAAACGATACCAGTCCCAAAGGAAGAGCAACAGGGTCGGTCTCATCAAAGTATGATGCATTAATTGAGAAGTGTAGCATACCATTCGTTTTTCTATTATGGAGTAGAGCATCACAAATTGCATTAATAGAAGTTGAAGATAGCTTGCAATGAATGAGTTCGAGGGATGTTAAAGTTTCTCTGTTCTGGCTTAGGAGTTTGCATAATCCATTGACCTGTGCCAATATAAAAGCCAAGTCACAATAACACATTTTCATTGATATTTGAAAAGTTACAACTTTTTTTTTTTAATATCCATGAATGTCCAGGCCAACTTGCACGCACTTCGACTAATTTCACGGGACAACTGTCTAATCCTACTACATTTAGTTGCCAAGGAAACTCGTAGGATATTAAATTTTAGGTAGGTAGCCACCATGGCTTGAACCATCCTAAGTAGATGGCCCTAAACTTGTAGGATATTGTACAACAATATAACCTCCCACAATCAACATTATTAAAAAGCATTCCAACCAGAATATATTTTATGGATTGCATAATTTCAAAAAGCTTTGGTGAGACCACATCATGAACTATGAAGCTACATGAAGCTTGATAAGTTCAAAACTTTCTTCCCAAGGAGTACTTTTGCTATCAAAGATCCTCTTATTGCTTTCGTACCATATTCTCCAAATAATAGGTTTAACAATGTTGACTCAAAAAATTCTTGCTTTCCCTCTAAAGCTATGACTGCAAAGATCCAAGCACATCCAAAAATCTGAAAATAAGCCTCCCATAAATGCTTGCGGTACAAGCAATAGAAGAATAAATGCTGAACGTCTTCTCTACCCTTAAAACATAAAGGACAGAAACTAGCACTCAACACCCAATCTAGGCATTTTCTTATACTCATTTTATATGCAAAAATGAATTATATATTAATTCAAATATAAATAAGAACGGAGCTCACTTGCTCCTGGAATCTGATCCACCTTAATACCAAAGTTTGCAACTTGCAGCTCCTTAATATATGCTGCAACATGGTAGAAATAAGCGCTATGACGAGCAAGAAAATGGAAAAACAAACACCTTTTTACTGAAGTAAAACACAAAAGAAAAAATAATTGTTACACAAAATAAATTTTAAACAGGCAAGGGCTAGCCCTGCTTGTCTTATGGAACATGGCAAAATTTTTAGTATTGAAAAATCAATGGACTTAAAGAAGCCTCATCTTTGCTCCCCTTGTTATTCTTCATATTGCTGTTAAGGGTAACAGCACCAACACATCAAGGAATTTCATGCATAACTGGGCCCTTTGGCTCTCATAAGGAGCATTGCCAATTACGCGGAACAATATGTACATATTTTTCAACTTTTTAAACTTTCTTCTAAATGCCATCTTTTTTACTTTTCATAATTCCTTTCTTTTATTATTATTATTTTTATTTAATATAAAACCAATGTTAAGAAAATGAAAAAGCAACAAGAAGAGACCATACCAAAATTTACTAATCTTTTTTTACATTTAAAACATGAATTGAAAACACATTTTACTGATAAGATTTATCCAGAACACGAATAATGATACCACTGAAATCTGAAGGACAACGATTTCATTAAAAGTAAAAAAATACATTAACTTACACAAACTTCTGAAACACAGAGAACACTCTGAAGCCTCAAACATCTGTACGAATAAAAGTATAAATTATATTGTAAAAACCTACAAAGATGTGGTAAGAAAAATTGAAATTGTTCAATCACCTGAGATTAACTCTAATTTCTTTTCAGTAAGTTTGTACTGATTTAGTATTGAGGGAGCTATATTTTATGCTTTTATCTGGTAAAGAGCCTTATTTTGTAATTTCAAGGCCGTTTCTATGATAGATTGTAGTTGGGAGGGCACTTTTCTGTTATTATGTTTATTGTAGAAAGTTGAAGGTTTTGTAACTTTCCAAATCTCAATGAAAAGTATATATTTCTTGTCAAAAAAATATATGCGTGCGCTAAGAAGTTTATAGGCATAAATAAGATTAAATCACAAGGGATAGTCTTAAAATGTGTGGACTAAAATGACATTAGCAGTAGAACCTCTATAAAGTATTGAGCACGCTGAGAAAACCCAGTAGTAAAAATCCAATCTGAATAAGCAGGACTAGTAAATGCTCTATTAGTCAAAGTCTAAGAAGCACGAGACACGGACACGACACGACACGGACACGGGGACACGCCAATTTTTTAAAATGTAGGACACGGACACGTCGGGGACACGTTATTTTTTTTATATTTTATTAGATAATATTAAGAGATCAAAACCAAAATACTTTAGTTTTTTTTTACTAACTATTAATAATAATTACAATTAAAAAAAAAATTGAAAATTTAATTGCCCATTGAATTTAGTTTAAAATTTAAATATACATATAATAAGTTATGTGAACCCACTTAAATCTAATAAGACAAAAGCCCAACATGGCAAAAGTGCCTATTAAAAGCCCACAAAATAAAATTTATAAAAAAAATTGAATTTAAAAAAAAATATTAAAAAAACCCCTATGTTCCCTTTTAATTTTACTTTCCCTCCTCCCCCCTTTTTACTTTCCCTCCTCCCCAGATTCCTCCTCCCCAGACTTTCCCTCCTCCCCACATTCTTCTTTCCCTCCCCCGATTCTTCTTCTCCATTCTTCTTTCCCTCCCCCGATTCTTCTTCTCCATTCTTTCCTTCGTTTGATCTCCCTCCCTACCTTTGATGGACTTCAACACCGACCGTTTCTGCCAAAATCGCCATTCTGCCGCCGACCACCTCTCTATCAACGCCATCGTTATGTCGTCGACACTTGAAAGGTTTGGATTTTTGAATGGCGTGTCCATGACGTGTCTGTGGCGTGTCCATGACGTGTCCGAAATTAAAAAATAATAGTAAAAAAAGGGACACGGAATTTCGCGTGTCGGACACGTGTCCGGAGCGTGTCCGGACGTGTCCGTGTCCGACACGTGTCTGACACGGACACTTTGTCAAAAACAAAGTGTCCGTGCTTCCTAGGTCAAAGTCAACAAGTATAGTGCCCATGTGTTGTCTATGTCTAAGTTAATGAAATGGATCCAACTGCCAACTTATAAATGAAACCAAGTTAAATACCATAATGAACAACTTACTGAGCAAAGCACCCAAATTGTTGGCAATGATAGCTTAGTTTTCTATACTTTCGGCTCAAGAAATGAACAGACCCTTCGCTGGCAATATATGTCAATATAGAATCTGCAAAAGAAAGGGTGAGAACCAATTTAATGGTTAGAAGATTGCCATCCAAAAAATACTTCTAAAGCTAAGAAAAAATATACTGATCCCCCCCCCCCCCCCCCCCCCCCCCAACCAAAAAAAAACCTACACATAACTTCAAAAAAAAAAACTCCAACAGACACAAAAAGAAAAAAGAAAGGATAGTAAAAAATCTCTAGAGTCTAGATATAAAAAGCTAGAATATTGTTAAGCAACAAAACCTGATACAAGCTAAATATGCCTTGTGGAGAAAGCTAATACACGCTAAATATGGATCCCCCACCCACTCGATTTGTGCGGCTCTTGCAAAATCAAAAGGCCCTTGAAAAAATATTGTTAAGCAACAAAACCTCATCTCTAGCCGCATTTGTCATCAAATTGGGAATGAAGGTAATACACTTTTCTGGAATGATCATTGGATCATTAGCACCCCATTGGCCACACGTTTCCCACATTTGTATCGTCTCACACATTGCAAAAAGGCTACAGTTAAAGAAGTATGGAACGACGACCATAGTTTCTGGGATCTTCGTCTGGGGAGGAATTTGAAAGATATAGAGGCCATTGAATGGGTGGATCTTAGTATTGTCCTCGATCCCATTACTCTTTCACAAAACGAGGATACTTGGAGTTGGCCCCTCAATCCCAATGGTGTATTTACAACAAAATCCCTTTTATCTAACATGGGAGGCAACACTTGTCTCATTGAACCATCTTTGGCTAAAGCTATATGGAAGGACAATTACCCAAAGAAGATTAAAATTTTCCTTTGGGAGCTCGCTCACAGAGCCATCAACACCAAAGATGTATTGCAAAGGTGCATGCCATACATGGCCCTATTCCCTGGGTGGTGCTCTCTATGCAAAACAGATGACGAATCACAAAATCATATTGTTATGCACTGTTCTTTTGCTTGGAGATTCTGGAACAAGATCTTTAAATCCTTCCGTTGGTATTTTATTCGCCCTGGTAATGTGAAGGATCTTCTCCCGATTGTCTTGTTGGGACATCCCTTCAAGAATGTTAAAGCCTTGCTATGGAAGAATATAATTAGAGCTTTCTTTTGGGTGCTTTGGAAAGAAAGAAACCACTGAGTTTTCCAAGAAAAAGAGCTATCCTTTGAAGCTTTCTTTGATCTTGTTATATATTATGCTATATCTTGGTGCAAACTCTCATCTCTCTTTGCTACTTACTCTTATGCTTCCCTTTTAGTCGGTTGGGAAAGCCATGTGTAACCATCATGGATCTTGGATCCTTTTTGTAATTTCATAAATCAATGAAATTGTTTCTTCTAAAAAAAAAAAAAAAAAAGATATAAAAAGCTACTTGATGCATTTCACCTTTCCCCTCACTAAATGTCAAGTGGCGACTTTCAACAAAACTTACCAATAAGCTAGATGCATAAGGGCTTCGAATTTATTGCCCAATATATGCCATTTCATTTGCTATGTAAAAGTATGGTTTTTCATTTATTATTTAAAAAAAAAAAGTTGATGCTAGAAGAATGTTCCACGGAATTACCATACAATAATTAAAACAAAGAAAAAAACCATCATTATCACCTGACATCTCTATTTCTCCAATACATTTAGAAAAAGATGGTAGTGAGGCTATTTCTGCTGCTTCATCTAGGCAACTGTTCTTTATGATTGACATGCAAAAAAGTACAAATCATAAATATAAGATGAATCAGGAGTCAATGAGAACGAACACACCACCTTATCAGGTAGGTTTACCTTTGCAAGTGCCTCTCCCAATATATCTGCTGCCAATCAACTGGCTGGATAGTATCAGTTAACTTTGACCATCGTAAATTGAAATTCTTCTTCCATGCTAAATTAAAATTACAGTACCTATAAAGTTAAACTTGCATGATTAAGACAGTGGTTATCTTTTAATACATTTCCTTCCCCAATATTTAATCCCTCATTACACCTCAACCAAGAAAAACAAAATGCTAAATTAGAATATGGTGAAATTGAAAAACCTTCTGCGCTTCCGCCCACCCTCAAGGCAATCATTAGCATATTCATCTTCATTCTGGAGCTCAAATGGCCTGCTCGAGGAATATTTTTAAAATTCAGTGCACAGTTAACACTTGAAAATGGTTGTTACTGAAGTGATGTATCATTGGTATTTTTCAAATTCTCATTGAATTTGTTCCAAATGTTCAGAACCACAAATTCTCATCAGACTAGAAGATAGTTGGCATGTTTGAAATTGGGTGAATTTTAATGGCGTATTGTGTAACTCAACTTCCTAACATCAAATCAGTGGGATAGGAAACATCCATTGAAAGTTCAATCAGAAAATCCACTCGCAACCATTCAAAGAATATGTCAGTATGAAAGTAATAAATAAAGTGGTTATTTATTATTATAATTATTTTTCTTTAATAAAAAAAAACCAAGTTTTCATTGAAAAAAAAAAAGAATACAAGAAGACTAACAAGGACCAAAAAGCAAGAACCAACAAAAAGAAAGGCCTACAAAAGAAGCCACACAGGACCTTGCTGCCTAGAAAGGGTTCCAGTCCAAGAGAATAAAACCTAATGAATAATTACAAAAGTCTTTAAACATGAACGCCCAAAGTGAGGCATTAAATCTAACTACAAACCAAACCTCCTCCCCTATCTCTCTACACCTCCTAAAGATTCTATCGTTTCTCTCCATCCATATGCCCCAAATAACTGGAAAAACAAACAAACAAACCCTCCAAACCCTACCCTTTTTCCTAAAGAAAGTGAAGCAAAATCTCCCCCATCATTAGACAACAATTATGAGCCAAACAAACACCAAAAGCCTCGAACAACTGAAAATAGAGTAAGCAAACTGACAACTTCAAAGCAAATGGCTCAAGAACTCAAACGCCTTCCTACCAAGCATGCATCATTGTGGCCCCAAGAAGAAGGAAGAATGTCTCTAAATCCGATCCATAGTATTAACACCCCAGTAAAACTTGTCACGCAAAGAATTTGACCTCCTTGGGAATATTAACCTTCCATAACAAGGAGAATAAAGGGGAGGTGGAGGGAAAAGGGTTACATAAGAGGTAAAAGAATGAACCAAGAAGAACCCTTTTGAAGGATTAGGGGACCAATAATGCATATCCTGACTCCATGGCCAAATTAGGACATTCTCCAACAACGATATTAAAGTAGCAGCATCTATAGCCTCTCTATCGTAATAAAGAGAGTGGTTGCCATTTAAGAATGATACATTTTCGGGCAAATTACACTTTCGGTCCTTATGGTTTGGAATTGGTTTCTATTTGGTTCCTAAAGTTTCAAAAGTGAAACTTTAGTTCTTGAAGTTCAAAAAATAGTTCTAAACTTCAAGGACCAAAAATGTAATTTGCCCTACATTTTCTTTTTCTTTGATGAGGCACTAACTTTCATTAAAGTAAATGAAAAGATATAAAGGAGGTTCATAAAAGCTAAGCCAAAAGAGGGAATTAGAAAAAGAGAACCTTAATTTTTGGTAATCAAAAGTAAAGGGCAATTACAAAAAAAAGAGAAAAAAAATAATTAAGACCCAAAGAGTAGTGCTAATATATGTGGAATCCCAAACATCACCTTATGGCCTATCTAACTTTAACAACATGTTTTCTATTCCGTTTGAGTCAAACAAACCACAATATGACAAAGAAGGTGACCCGCTAGAGAACGTGGCCTTTCCCTTGAAAGGAGAATCCTAGACAACTCCATCATTTCACAAATACTTAATCTCTGAACCATAAATAAAACCAAATTTTGCCATAAAAATTCCTAATTCTCGGCAACTAAGGACATAACTACAAAAACATGTTTCTTCTTTTTTTTATATAAGAAATGGGAAAGTTGCTTGGTTCTTTGGGTTTGTAGTTTTAGAGTTTTGCATTAAGCTTGGATTAGAAAGGTTATGGCAACAAAATAGTTTTGTTAGAGGTTTAAAGTTTTTTAGCTAAAGCAAAGGGACAACATGAGGGGTTTAACGTTAGCTTCGGTTCATTCACGTTGGTTCTCGCAGTTTCTTATCAAAAAAAAATTCACGTTGGTTCTCACAAGCAGCCTTGTTGTTGATTGTTCTCTTTCATCCTTCTTCGGTTCATGGATTTATATATGAGAAGTGGAATTAAAGAGAAGATGAAGACAAGCTTTCAGTTGACTTTACATTTGATGGCACAGTTTGCTCATTTTTAGAGCTCGTGGTGCTTCAGTAGGTTTTTTTGTTTGATTATCTTTGTAAGCACAAGGGATCTAGACCACAAGATGAGACTCTGCAAAACGTCAATGACTCAAATGTTGTCAATCCATCCCAAAGCCACTAGAGAAGCAAAGCACTGGATCTCCTTCAAGATAACAGACAAATTAAGGAAGATAGGTATTTTTTATCTAACTAGGGATTATGAAGTACACGCATAAGGTGTAGAATCTTCAATTGATTCGCATAGATAATAAAAACTGAAACCTCATGGAGATCATTCAACTCACAAGTTGGGTTGTACAATCTAGGCTATACACCTGAGCCTGCTCCTTAATATATAGGTTTGTTTAACTCATGCTATCAACTTACTAATCTCAAGGACCACATGAACTTAGGATTCAGAAATCCACCTTTCACAGTTTCACTCAAGCTATACACTTATTTTTACCCATCAAAACCCCCACTAACCCCAACCAAACACATGTTATATAGGCTCACTTTTTCTTAACTCATTCTTCCATACAATCCAAATATAGGCTAAACAAGTTCCCAACCCAAGCTACTTAAACATCCTCTCAGTGTCAAAACAAATAAGTGTTTGACACACCCAATGGTATGAAACATCGTGATCGAGGCAGAAATTAGCCCAATGACAACAATACTTTACTGATGTAGTGTTATGCCTATTTGTTCTCTTCCAATCCTTGTTACTATGGACTGGATTTCTTTTACTGTTGTCATTTGTTTTAAAACCGTGGCTGTTACTTTTCAGTTTAGTTTTACTGCTGTTTTTAGATTAATTACTGCTGTTAATTGACTAAGGCTGGTCTGTAGCCTTATATATAGGGGTCCCTAGGGCTGTATTTGGGGTATTATTCAATAAATTTCAATCCAAGAATCCTTCAAGATTTGTTTTACATCAATTTTGGTATCAGAGCAGCCTCGACGAAGGACCTGATGGCGGGCAAGAAGGTTCCCGTGACTTCCGGTGCTGACACAGCTCAAGCCATTGATGAAGTTGAAATCCTCTCACCAAAATCAGTTTCTCTACGCTTTCTCAGAATGGAAGAATCCATGGAAAGATTGAGAAATGGCCAACTTGAACTTCAAGAAATGTTCAAGACTATGATTGAAAGAATGGACACAATCACCATGTGGCCCAATGACAACCAGCAGCAACATGAAGGCAGAAACAGAATCGCATCACAGCATGAAAGACATCCACCCAATGAAGGAGGCAGAATACAAGGACTTGCAAGAAACAACCCTCCTGCAGTTCAATACCATTCCCACGACCATTATAGGGAAGAAGAACAATTATTTCATCAAAGAGCACCTCAAAACCTCGCAAGATTGCCTCAAGAATTGCCAAGAAATACAAACCCACCATTCCAAATTCCAGAACCACGGTTTGAGGACCCAAGATTTCAAATATTTGATAGCTCGAGTGAGGATGAAGATCCACGCTGGAGAAGAAACTATGATTATCTTGAACAAGTGGGAACAGATCAAAATTTTCAAACCCAGCAGAATTATGATTACAAGATGAGGATGGACCTCCCAACATTCAACGGAAAATTTGATGTGGAAACATTTTTAGATTGGGCCAAAGAAGTGGAATCTTTTTTCGATTTTACCAATACTCCTGAAGACAAGAAGGTGAAGTTAGTGACTTATAAGTTGAAAGGGGGAGCTTCCGCATGGTGGGACCAAGTACAAATTAACAGAAGAAGATATGGTAAAAGACCTATTAAGTCTTGGCCTAAGATGTTGAAACTTATGAGAAAACAGTTTCTTCCAGTGAACTATGAGCAATTATTGTACAATCAATATCAACATTGTACCCAAGGAAACCGTACAGTTGCTGATTATTCTGAAGAGTTTCATAGACTAAGTGCACGAAATAACTTAGTCGAATCCGAACAACATCAGATCGCCCGTTTTATTGATGGATTAAGGGAAGATATCAAAAGAAAGGTGAATATACAGCCAATTTACTATCTCTCAGAGGCTGTATCTATGGCCAGAAGAGTTGAAGAAAATCGAAACTCAAAGCAAAAAGGGGTCAGCACCAGAAAATTACCATGGGAAAAAAGCAATCAAAACTTTAAAAGAAACACACTGGAAGTGCAAAAGAATTGGCAACTTGGTGGACCATCCACAAGTGGCATCGAGAAAAAGAGGGAAGACAACTCCCAACGACCCACTGCAAACAAAAACCACGAAGAAACTAGCGCAAAGAAGACCAACATCTACAACCGACCAACATTGGGGAAGTGTTTTAGGTGTGGACAACAAGGACACTTGTCAAATGAATGCCCACAAAGGAAAACCCTAGCTGTCATGGATGACCCTAATGAAGAAGATCAAGATTTTGAAGAAGTCGAAGGAGATGTTTCCTATGTGGAGGCTGACGATGGAGAACACTTGTCTTGTGTTGTGCAAAGAGTACTACTTACACCAACAAGTGAATCTCACCCACAACGACATGCTCTATTTAGAACACGTTGCACTATCAATGGTAAGATTTGTAATGTGATCATTGACAGTGGGAGTAGTGAAAATATCATTGCGCGGAAAGCCATCCAACTTCTCCATTTGAAAACCGATCAACACCCAAATCCCTATAAGGTAAGTTGGATCCGGAAAGGTGGAGAAGCTCAAGTTAACGAAATTTGCACTATTCCTTTATCCATAGGGAATAACTACAAAGATCAAATCATTTGTGATGTCCTAGACATGGACGCATGTCATGTCCTTTTGGGACGCCCATGGCAATATGATGTTCAAGCTCTTCATAAAGGGAGAGAAAACACTTATGAGTTCCTTTGGATGGGAAAAAAAATAGTTCTTATGCCATTAACATCGACCTTTACAAAGAAAACCAAGGCTGAAAGTCCATCTAATTTGTTTACTGTAATCGGGCCTAAAGAATTTGGCCACAATTTTGGCAAAGAACTATGGGCCATTATGCAAACAGAAGAGAAAAAGGTTGACAGTGAAGAGCCAATTAATTCCCAAGTTGCTGGAATTTTACGGTCTTTTCCAGAATTAGCAAAAAATCCGGATTCTTTACCTCCTTTGAGGGATATTCAACACCAAATCGATTTAATACCAAGTTCCACTTTACCCAACCTACCTCATTATAGAATGAGCCCAAGGGAGTATAAAATCCTTCAAGAACAAATTCAAGAACTCCTAGACAAAGGGCACATACAGCCAAGTGTTAGTCCTTGTGCTGTCCCAGTTCTACTAACTCCAAAGAAGGATGGAACATGGAGAATGTGTGTGGACAGCAGGGCCATCAATAAAATTACGGTAAAGTATAGGTTTCCTATCCCTCGCTTATCTGATTTAATTGATCAATTGGGTGGTGCTAGGATATTCTCGAAGGTGGATCTCCATAGTGGATACCATCAAATCCGAATAAAGCCTGGAGATGAATGGAAGACCGCTTTTAAGACAAACACTGGACTTTATGAATGGTTGGTGATGCCATTCGGGCTTTCAAATGCTCCAAGTACGTTCATGCGTTTGATGAATCCCTTTTCTCAATAAGTTTGTTGTGGTCTACTTTGATGACATTTTGATTTATAGTCGAACTAATGATGAGCATCTAGAACACCTTAGGACACTTTTTGAGACTCTAGATAAGAATCAACTTTACATAAACTTAAAAAAGTGTTCTTTCCTACAATCAAAGATCCATTTTTTAGGTTTTATCATTGGCAGTAACACAATTGCAGTGGATCCTATTAAGATTAAAGCTATTAGAGAATGGCCCCAATTAAAAAATGAAAAAGACATTCAATGTTTTTTGGGATTAGCCACTTTCTATAGAAAATTTATTAAGGATTTCAGCACTTTCGCAGCCCCTTTGACCGAATGTTTAAAGCAAGGAAAATTTTGTTGGACCACTAAACAAGATAATAGTTTTGCCACATTAAAAAATAAGCTTTGTGCAGCCCCTATCCTCGCCTTACCCGACTTTGATAAAGTCTTTGAGGTATCAGTCGACGCCTCAGGTGTAGGGATAGGTGCTGTCTTGTCCCAAGAAGGTCACCCCATTGAATACTTTAGTGAAAAACTTAGTGACCCTAGACAAAAATGGAGCACATATGAACAAGAACTTTATTCCTTGGTTAGGGCACTTAAACAATGGGAGCACTACTTGATAGGCAAAGAATTTATCTTGTTCACAGATCACTATTCTCTTAAATTTTTGCAAACACAAAAGAATATCAATAGAATGCATGCTAGGTGGATCTCTTTTATACAAAAATTTGACTTTCTCATCAAACATAAAGCTGGAAATACTAATAAAGTTGCTGATGCTCTTAGTAGGAAATATTCTCTACTTACTCTACTCAGGGGTGAGATTATTGCCTTTGAAGAATTGCCATCTTTATATGAGTTTGATATTGACTTTCGAGACATATGGCGAAAATGTTGCCAACATGTTAGTCCAGGAGACTTTCACATTGTGGATGGGTATTTGTTTAAGGGTAATGTCCTTTGTATTCCACATACATCTCTACGTGAACAACTTATAAAGGAAATGCATTCTGGGGGACTAGCTGGACATTTAGGGCGAGATAAAACTCTTGAACTTATGTCAAGTAGGTATTTTTGGCCACAATTAAGAAAAGATGTTATTAATTTTGTCCAGCGATGCTTTGTTTGCCAAACATGTAAAGGTCAAGCACAAAATACTGGACTTTATTCCCCTTTGCCTATTCCACAATCTATTTGGGAAGACCTTTCAATGGATTTTGTTTTAGGTTTGCCTCGAACACAACGGGGTTATGATTCAGTTTTAGTGGTTGTGGATCGATATAGTAAAATGACACATTTTTTGGCTTGTAAAAAAACTTCTGATGCTATTGCAATTGCCAATTTGTTCTTTAAAGAAATTGTACGATTACATGGTATTCCTAAATCTATAGTTTCAGATCGTGATGTTAAATTCCTAAGTCATTTTTGGAGAACTCTTTGGAAGAAATTTGACACAGGATTAAAGTTTAGCTCCACAAGTCACCCCCAAACCGATGGGCAAACCGAAGTGACCAATCATACACTTGGTAACTTGATCCGTTGTCTTTGTGGAGATAAACCACGCCAATGGGACATAGCGCTACCTCAAGCGGAGTTTGCCTATAATCACATGCGCAATAGGTCTACAGGGAAGTCACCATTTGAAATCGTTTATACTAAAATTCCTTGTTTAACTGTGGATCTTGCTACATTACCTTCTTCTTTGGATGTCCATCAGGAAGCTGAAGCAATGGCTGACCGAATTACTCAACTACACAAGGAAGTACATGATCATTTGGAAGCTACAAATGCAACTTACAAGCTGCAAGCTGATAAGCACCGCCGCTCACATTCCTTTGAGATCGGGGACCTTGTGATGGTTCATTTACGGAAATCCAGACTACCATCGGGTCTTCATGGCAAGCTCCATCCCAAAAAAATTGGTCCTTTTCCTATTCTTGCGCGCTACGGTCCTAATGCCTACAAAGTTGATCTTCCACCCCATTTCAAGATCACTCCTACATTCAATATTTCTGATCTTACAGCATACCATGCCCCAGATGGTTTTCAATTGGCTTCTTAACTTGTGGACAAGTTATCTTTAGGGGAAGGGAATTGATGTAGTGTTATGCCTATTTGTTCTCTTCCAATCCTTGTTACTATGGACTGGATTTCTTTTACTGTTGTCATTTGTTTTAAAACCGTGGCTGTTACTTTTCAGTTTAGTTTTACTGCTGTTTTTAGATTAATTACTGCTGTTAATTGACTAAGGCTGGTCTGTAGCCTTATATATAGGGGTCCCTAGGGCTGTATTTGGGGTATTATTCAATAAATTTCAATCCAAGAATCCTTCAAGATTTGTTTTACATCATTTACCCTATACAATGCTTCACTAAAACATCTACCTGTACCTGAAAGTTCAACATACGTTCTCAGAAGTTCAACATGAATATAGCTCAGAGGGTTAAGGCACACCTTTTCAATTGAAGGTTCAATCCCACACCCAAATTTGTTAAACTCAAAGAGAAAATTGAAGAAAAAAATAAAGGTTTTCAGTTCAATTTTTAAGGCAATACTCGTGCACACTACCAACCACATGGATTTGAAAGCCTTCAATCATGCTAAATGGTAATAAAAGATAACAAGTTAATTGGGGTGGGACGACGTACATTCCTGACTGTAAATTCTGTAAAGCCAACGGTGGCAGCTGCGAAGCCAGAGCATCCAACAGGTGAGGAGGAAGGTCATAGACAGCCGGTGGAACGTCATCCCCTAACAGTCAAAGAGAGCGACGCATTAAGAAAACAAGGCAGAGAAACGAATACGGAGGAACAGAATATAAGTAACACAAGAACTATGGAGATGATTACTTTGAGCAATTTCGTCTCTGACTAGGGCTGTGCATAGAAAGAGCAGCGAAGGAGCTTCCGCCATGAAAACTGAGAAGGATAAGAACAGAGTTGGAAATAGAATTGGATAACGGTCAGCGAAGAGTAACAAGATTTGGTATCGTTACCGGAGGGAGACGAACACCAGAATTGTACGGCGGGAGAGAATAAATGGCGGCGGAGACGGCGTTTTCACGGCATTCAGCCACCACACAGGATGGTGAAGAGCAATTGAATTTATATTATTATCCTTTTTATTTTGAAAATATCTTTATATTACATTTTAATTTAAAATATTAGTGGAAAAAAATTAAATTTTTAAATAGAAATTGATTTGGCACTCGGAAAATTTTCCACTCACAGACATTTTTGCATTTCTGACAATCTTGAGTTGAACTCAACAAAAAAAAAAATTGTGTTCCACTATTTCGTGACTTGAATGATTGAATAGGTGAATGATTTTGTTTAATAGAATAGAAAGTATCAAATTTAATTGGTATGTTTATATTTGGTTTATGAGTTAATTTTGAGTTTAAATTTAAATATGGTTAAAATATCATTTTCGTTCATGTACTTTAAGTTTCATTCCATTTTAGTACTTGTACAGTTGTACTATCAAATGTCTAAATTAGTCCATGTACTTTGAATAAAACTTAAAATTAATCTATATTATTAGTTTGAAGTTAATTTCGATTAAGATAAATAAAATAAGTTCACTCATTTTTTTCAATTTTTTTATTAAATAAACACTTGTTTTTGTCAATTTTTAATTTTTAATTTAAGACTTACTTTCCAAGCTTAATAAAAGTTATAACATTTTTTTTTTATAACTTAAGATTTTAATTTCTAACAAACAATGAAATGAATTATCTAAAGTTTGATTAATTTTAAAATAAAATATATTCTTTGAAGTTTCAAAATAAGTAAGTTAAAAATAAAATATTAAATATTTATGCTATTTTAATATAATTAAGTTCAAAATGAATATCATACATATACTTTTATTCAAAATACTATATATTTATATTATTTATTGTAATAATTTTATTTTATTAAGTTTGGAAGAAAGGACCATTTATTATTTTTTTACTTTGAATATGATTAATTTGAAAATCAAATATTTTTAAATTTTAATATGTTAACCTTTTTAAATATCAATTTCTTAAATTATAATACGAGTTAGTGTAAAATATACTTTTCTTATCTTAAAATCATAAAATTATATATATTTTCGAGCTCTTAATAAAAAAAGTAAGCTTAAAAAAAGATACCACATAAAAAAAAAAAAAAAAAAAAGAAGATAAGATTGTTACTTGATATAAGTAATTTTAGTTTAAACTTTAAAAAAAAATTGTAGGTAACATGTAGAGAAAGTGAAATATAGATATTTTTATCAATTAAAAAAATTGTTACGTAGCATTAGAATTTTAATTTAAATAATAGTATTATATCTAAAACATTTTTATATAATTTGTATTTAAAAAAATAAAATTATAAGACAAAAAGAAAAAAAATTTTGTTAAAACATTTATTAAAATTATAAGATAAAAATAAAAATATTTTTGTTAATAATTATTTATATTCTAATTAATAATTATTAATAATAATGAGAAAATTTATATTAAAAAAAAAATTGTAAATTAATAAATTTAAAAAATTATGCAAAAAAAAAAAAAAGAGAGGAGAGAAGAGTGAGGTGAGGTGAAAAAATAGGAGAGAGGGAAGTTGTGGGGGCTACAAACAAGAATTGGAATTGGAGTTAATAAGTTGTAGGACTGACAATGGATTTAAAAAGTCTTTAAGCCAAACAAGGAGTTGAGTGGAGTTAATCCACTCCACCCATCTCCTCACCCAAACACCTTCATAGAATCTCGTAACTTTTGTCTTAGATATGATCAGCTTGAAAAATGCAAAAAAAATATTTATATTTCATAAAGTTATTCTTCAAATATTGTAAGACGAATGCATAATCCTAACAACATTATTCTTTGGGGAATTGTTATGGATAGCAAAAAATATTATGATATTTGAAAATCTAGCCACGATTTTTGAGATTTGCAAATATAGCAAAAAAAATTAAAATCTAATTTTTATTTTTTTTACTATTCCAATTTTACTCTCATTGGTGTATCAAGTATATGAATAGTATATCTAATATACTTTATATTTGGTATATCAGTAATATATCAGTAGTATATCTTATATACTTTATATTTGATATATCAGTCAACTAATGTATACCTAAAACGAAGTATATTAGTATTATATTACTGATAAACTACTGAAACACTTCTTTTTAGGTATATCAGTTAAATAATATACTTTATATATATTTGTAGCATATCATGAATATTTTGCATATTTGGTATATCACTGATATACTCATTTCAATGATATACCTAACATTGAGTATATTAGTAGTATATTAGTGATATACTTCATTTTAGGTATATTTGATATATTAAATATGAATTTCTTATATACTACTAGTCAAGTGTATCGATTAAACAAGTCTATTGACTAAAAGCCAGTGTATCAACAAAAAAACTAGTGAATATAGACCCTTAATAAAAGTAAGGAACTAAAATAAAATATATCAATAGTATATCAGTGATATACTCTATATTATGTATATATCATATGTAAATTACTGATATTCTCTTGAAAAACTTAATATAAGTATATTAGCAATATATCAGTGATATACTTTATATTAGGTATATCATTAGTATATTAGCAATATATAATTGATAGACTATTTACAAACTTCATGTTGAAAAACGCTTGTTGTAAAAATGAAGTATATGAGTGGTGTATCAATAATATACTCTATATTATGTAAATATCATATGTGAATTGCTTATATACTCTATTGATAAACTTCATATAAGTATATCAGTAGTATATCAGTGATACTTTATATTAGGTATATCATTATTATATCAAAGATATACAACTGATAGACTACTAACAAACTTCATATTAGAAAAACGCGTAGAAAATAAAATATATTAGTAGTGTATCAGTGATATACTCTATATTATATGTATATCATATGTGTGAAGGGAATAATCTAATTAAACCCTAGCGGAAGCGTCGGAATAGGTTTTGATTTTATTTTGGAATTAAATAATAATAATTTAGGTTAAGCATAAAACATGCCTTAACTTAAATATAGAGATAAAATTTTGGCAGGTCGTTTTCTCCTTGTGGTCCAACTCCAACGAGGTTGAACTCCAAGACTTCTACAAACTCTTCCTTACTATGACTCGAACAAATGATCAAAGAGGTTTGTGAGAACCTTTTTGAAAATAGAGAGAATGAGTGAGAGGAGAATTCCAAGAGTTCTTTTCTCTTATGTAGAATGCACTCAATGGCTCACCCCTAGGGTTCTATTTATAGTGGCCTAGGAAAAATAATTAAATAACATATATTAATATCTAATATATTAAAATTGAATGAATGAACGTTTCACTCCGCAGTGGAAGCATTGGATCATCTTTGATTTTATTTAAAATTAAACTAAAAATTAAGGTTAAGCAAGACATACCTTGAAAATAATATTATGAAGAATATTCTGGCAGATCTTTATCTCTTCCACAAAGTCTTCCTAGCTATGACTCGAATACATGACCAAGGCTTGTGGGAGCCTCTTGAAAGAAAATCCACAAGGGATTGGAGAGAAAATTCTATAATTCTCTCTATTAAGGAGATGTGTGTTGTGTCTAATGGCTCAACTCAAGATTCTTATTTATAGAGACCAAGGATAAATCTTTGTAAGAATTAAAATATTATATTTTAATATATAATATATTAAAATATATCTCATACTTATTTGAATCTCATTCAAATCTCTTACGATATTTATTTATATGAATCTTATTCAAATTTTATAAATATCTTTTATTTAATGTATCAAATATACATTAATTATTTTAATATTTAATGTATCAAATACAATAAATATATTTTCCTCTTTTATATTTAATATATCTAATATATTAAATATTAATTTGAACACTTCAAATTAATATTAATTTGAACATTTCAAAATTTTCTTTCAACTAAATTGATATTTTAGTATTACTATAAGCTAGCAATGAGGCCTTATGGACCTACAGATTATAAGCTCCAATGATACAAAATTAATTAATTAAATTCTAATTTTCATTCATTAACTATAGGTCACTCCACTATAGACCTAGAGTTGCACTCTTATGCACTGTAGGACAAGTTGTGTCCATAGATATAATCATTACATGCAAGTCGATCGTTCACGAGTTGTTCGTAATTACAGCTTGGTCAAAAATCCATTTTACCCCTATAATTACATCTTGCACCTTAAGTCCTACTTATCCTCTAATGAATAATCTGTTTATGATCTAATTATAAACTAAGTCCCTCTCGAGCCAGTGAGAGGGCGGGGCCCTATTGTTCAAGTCCCGAAATCAGCACTTAAGGGAACTACTCATCTACTTACCTTATATGGGAATGAGTGAATTCTATCTTGTGAAATTATGTTCCCAGCTCCCTATTTGGTCAAGTCTCCAAAATGGTAGACATATTGAATCGGCTACAAAAGTCACTCTCACCCATGCAAATCAAAGGACAAACCTTCACAGGTAGGAGTTCATAACTCACTCAAGATTAAGATCGAGTCGCATATGATCATCTTGATGAAATATTAATCTTCTCAATTAACAGATTTATAAAGAAAGATTAAATATCTCATGGTCTAGTCTTACACAAACTCATTGTATAAGATACCCCCACTCACAAGTCTCCACATGAATGATTTGGATCAAATCATTTGTAACTATTACAAAGTGGGTCGTATCAATAGTGTTACCAGGATAAGGCACCCAACCTTATCCATATACTATGACCCTTTTGTTGGCTTTTTGGCCATTCATCTCAAATTAATTAATTTTAATTAATTAATTAATTAATATTTTGATGATAACAAACCTGATTTTATTTATTAATAATTTTAGTATTTTGAAGTGTCCATAGCATAGATCTTGAAAAGACGATTCCAACGCATTTTGAATTGTTCGAATCGGAGCTCAAACGAAGAAGTTATGAGAAAAACAAAATTGAAGAGAAAATCCTACATGGCGTGACACGTGGCATATATAGATGACGTTGAAGGTCAACGATCAACATTGATGACGTGGCATTTCAACCGGTCATAAATGTTGACGTGGAGGATGACATGGACAATGATGTGGCAATATGTGGACCACTAAAAACACGACACGTGGCATTTTTGTTTTAAAAAAAAAGAAAAAGAAAAAGAAAAATATATATTATTATATTCATATATATATTACCGTTGGTTAAAAAAAATCAAAATATAATTATTTTATTATTATAATATTATATTTTATTATAATGAGATAAAAAAAGGAATTTAATATATATAAAACAACAACGGTAACTTTTTCAATATTTTAATATTTTATTAATATAATATTATTTTTATTATTTACTTATTATTATATTATTAATTTTGAATTATTTATTTCAGCCAATCAGAAGCTGCCACGTGGCCAACGGCTATTTTCCTTTTCCTTCTAAGGCTCGAAAAAATTTGAAAAAAATGGGAAAAAAATTCTGAAAAATTCTATTTTTCTTTGAGAGCATTTCTATTATTTTTGAGCAATTTTTGAGCTTCAATTTCTTTAATTTTCATAGCTACTTGAGGGCTTTTACTTGTAAGAAATCATTTCTTACATAGTTGTGAGCTTTGATTTTTATACCTACTCTTTGAGAGAGTTTTTCCATCTTGTTCTTCAACTTCTAAATTCATTGTAAGGGTTTCTCTTGATCCCAAAAAAGAGAGGTTGTAACGGTTTGATCCTGAACCGTGGAAAGGATCGGGTTTGTTCTTGCTCCCGCAAAAGGAACGTGTAACGGTTGGACTCTGAGCCGTGGAAATGGTAATTTATTGTTCTAGTGAAATACCCAAGAGGAGCTTGAGGAGTGGAGTAGGCCGGGTTGTGCCGAACCACTATAAAATTTTCGGTGTCAATTTCTCTATCCCTATCTTATTTCATTTTTGCAATTAATTTGTTGTTATATTATATTGCATAAAATCAATTGTTCTTGTATGTCTATTTTGGTTGGTATAATTTTATCTTTACATATTCTTTACCAATCTTGTTTTTAGAATTAAATAGGGCGTTCAAAATTGTTGATTTTAATTTCTTGTTTATTTTGGAGTGAACTTATTTGCATGATTTATTGTTTAAATTAATTATTGCAAAAAGTGTGTTAATTTGTTTAATTGGGCCCACATTAGGAAAAGGTTTTATAAAGTTTAGAAAAACCCTATTCACCCCCCCTCTAGGGTTGTCATACCGATCCTACACCTTTAGGTTATTTCTTGAATATGATCCTCTCGTATGTCAACCACATACTGTTCAAGATTACACTAATAACCTTAGATTTTTTATATAATGGATAATATTATATTGCAAATAAAATAATCAAAATAATTATTAATTATTAAATAAATCATTAATTACGAGGCTTTAGGGCATAAATCCCAATAATGTATCATACTTATATACTCTTGATAAACTTCATATAAGTATATCAGTAGTTTATCAGTGATATACTTTATATTAGGTATATCAGTGATATATCACTGATAGACTACTGATATACTTCACATTGAAAAATGCGCGTGGAACATATAAGGGTATTTTTTCACTTTCGTGTGGTCCGTTTGGGCTGGGCCTTTTGTTTTTTTTTTTTTTTGCTATTTTTGCAAATTGAATAAATAGTAGACACGACCACAATTTAAGTAAATTTTTTTGCTATTCATGCAAGTGGCCTTCATTATTTATACAAAGAAATTGAAATTTAGACTAGTTTTTATTTACCTTTATGATAAAATTTGGCTAAATTAGAATATATATATGAACTATATGTCTCGTTTCAAAAATACCCCTGAACTTTGAAAAGTTTCAAAAATACTCTTGACCTTTCAAAAATGTTCAAAAATAGCCCCACAATTAGCAGACCAAACGAGAAGTTGACGTGGCCATTGAATGTTAACACCAACCTGTATGACATAGAAAAAATAAAAATGTGGTTGTTGAGGTGTAAAAAAATCTAGAAACCCTTTGTTTATCGATTTGAAAGAGGGAATAGAGGAAAAATATGGCAAAATTAGTCGGTGCAAAAATGGAGCAAAATCGACAGTGGAGAAGAATATTAGGGCTTCCATACGGAACATCTTCACCTTTCAATATGTCTTCTTCAATGGAACGTCTTCACCCTTCAACGATCTTTTCTTAAATGGAAATTGTGCGTCAACCGTCACAAAGGAGTCAGTGTGAGTCAATCTATTAAAGACATTAAACATGTCTTCTTTTTCTTCGATTTACCGTAAAGCATCTAAAGCATATTCTTCTTCTTCTTTGATTTTACCAAACGATTTTATCCCTAAGCTGTTGAACAATGTTAAACTTGTGGAGAGTGAAAGACTTTGTTAATAATGCATGGTGAGTGAAGTGAAGACGTCGTGTTGCTGAAGTAGTGAACAATTTTACCCAAAGATTTCTTGCTAATATGAAACGATGCGTTTTGATATACCAAATCCTAACTTGTTAAATGATTCAAACAATTCGTTTTGATATACCAAATGATTCAAACATTGCATTTTGTTAGCATGGGTATTTTTTTAAACAACTTTTTAAGAGGGGTATTTTTTAAACAAGTCCAAAACCCTAAGCCACACAACCATGTCTACATGTTGGAGAATTTTTTAAACAAATTTTTAATGGTCCATGTCAGCTTTCTGTTTGGCATGCTAATGGTGGGGTATGTTTGAACATTTTTGAAACGTCAAGGGTATTTTTGAAACTTTTAAGTTTAGAGGTATTTTTGAAACGAGACTTATAGTTTAGGGGTGTTTTTTATAATTTAGCCATAAAATTTTGGAAAGCATACATGTTGTGTTTAAGCTTTTAAGAAGTTGACTATTGTTGTTGGTGCTATGGACCATGAGATTCGTTCTAGGCCCAATATCCTCATCAGGCCCACGTTTAACCAGTCGAGCCGAGTAGTCTAGGCTGAGCAAGCCCAACATAAAACAAAGCCTAATCTAGGGTTGAAGGACCTCGACCCGACCAAGCCGAGTTGATCAACGTCGAACCGGCTTAAATTCAGTCCATCCCAAAAATACTGTCCCCCCAAAATCCTAATTCATTTATATAAATAGGAAGGGAGGGTGTGCATGTAGGCTCAAAGAAACCTAGCTATTACTACACTTCTTAAAGACCCTAGTTGACTTAAATATCGAAGTGTGTGTGGCCGAGCACCGCATTAGTGTTTTATTCTCTGTTTGCAGGTAGCCTCATCTTGTTTCTAAGTTGAGATCGTGCAGATCTAGTTGAGCTGAGCCAAATTCGTGCATCGACAACTATTATTTAAAAAAAAAAAGAAAATTTTAGAATTGTTTGGTTTTGGTATAAGTTATGTTTTTTTTTAACGATAAAACTTCGGTATAAGTTTTGTTTTTTTGGGTATAAGTTATGTTATTAAAAGGTTAAAATATCATTTTGGTCCATGTAGTTTCAAACATCCAAATTTAGTTCCTATACTTTCAATAAATCTTAAAATTAATCCTTATTGTTAGTTTGAAGTTATTTTTTTTATTGAAATTAGTTAAATAATAATAGTAATGTCCATGCAAGAAAAGACAAAATGTGAATAGGTTTCCAAAATTTATAGATGGAAGTTGATAGAGTTTTTTTTTTTTTTTTTTTTTTTTTTTTTTTAAAGATTAACAATATGAATAAACTAACGATATGGACTAATTTTAAGATTTATTGAAAGCACAAAAACTGAAATTGGACATTTGAAAGTATAAAGGCTAAATGGAATAAGACTCAAAGTAGAGAGCAAAATGGTATTTTAACCTTGTTAAAATTATTGCAAGTATGTAGGTAAAATTTGATAAATTTTTGTTGAAATTGTATACATGTTTAAAGGCCTGTTTGGGATTGTGTTTGTAAGCGTAAAAGCCAATTATGGGAGAATCTTAAAATCTGCTACATTCTGTATTTACGAATCGCAAATTTATACTTCCATATATATATATATATATATATATATATATATATATATATATATATAATATATTCACACCTATGATCTCAAGTCAATAAAAATTTGATTGATTCAAATTTTTATAACAATTATTTTTTCTTAAAACTTTTATCAAATAATTTAGATCAAACAAAATTAGATGCAATTTAAATCATATAAATTTTTAAATAATTATCTTATAATAAATTATAAGTTAAATATCAATATGAAAATAATTGAAATAATAAGCCTACTAATTTGGTCATTATAACTAAATCACAACAATTTAGTATTAATTTACCAAACATTGTAACTAGTTTTTTCTAATTTAAAATTGAAATTTACTAAATACTATTTTACTTCATTTCACAGTTGATTTTTCTAAAAGCATAGTTGCCAACAACTATTTTAAAAGTTACAACAATTCCAAACTAAGCCTAAGCTAGTTTGCTATTAAAATTATGTGTTTTGTTTTGAATATTTTGAAAAGGATTTTCACTAATTGATAGAGTTATCTGGATATGCTAATGTTTGTTTTAGGAATATTTTGCTTATTTGTGGTAGCATACGAACTTGGAATGGATGGAATTGTTCTAACTGAGTTGTGGGAAGACACATTTGTGGTTTGACATTGCTTTAGAATGAAAATTCTTGTGTATGTTTGATAATTCTCATTTATGAGGATTATTTGGCTTTTATACTTAGTTATTCTTGTTATTTTATGTGTGTTATTAGATAAAAAGGCTAGCAAAAAGTTGATTTGAATTGAATTATTGTTGGAGACATTTAAAATTAAGTAAGTGGAGAAAAGAAAGCAAAAGAAAATGAAAACCATACTATATGTTTTTGTGTAGGAATTTGAAGAATGTTACAAAATTGCAATTGCATGGCAAAAAAACGATTGCAGCAGAATTGCAATTGTATTTCTACACAGATTTGGAAAATGCAAAAATTACGGGACCAACGTGATTTTTGGAGATTTTTTATGATTCTTCTCCAGGAATTTAGCAAGACAAATTGTCCATATTTGTTCATCATTCAAGAAGGAAACCCTAGCCCAAATCCTCTATAAATATGAGAGAAGAAGCCACAAGAAGAGATATCATTTTCCAGTTGTTTTCATCCTCAATGTGTTGCTGTTTTTTTTTTTTTATTATTTTTTGCTACTGTTTTTCTTTTATTTTTCCAGCCGATTGAATTTCAAAATTCGATCATTCCTCAATGAAAGTTGAAAGAAGTAAAGCCTCAATTCCCTTTGAGAAAAGTGGGATTGTGTCGATTGAATGAGAAGTAAGAGAGACCATTGTTTGTCGTTTTTTTAGAATTTATTTTTTGCACTATCTAAGTTTATTTGCTTTAGTTTTAAAGATTTAGTTGTTGTTGTAATTCTGATCTTTTAGCTACTGTTTTATTCTTCCCATTTGTAATTCTTTTTTGAAATTAAATAGTTGCTAAATTTGTTATGATTAATGAAATTTCGGTTGTTCTTTCATTATTATTAAGTTGTTATTCAATTATTTATCAATTCTAGAATTTTTATCACATACTGCTTTTATTTTAGTTATACACTTTAATTCTTTTAACTCATTATTTTTCATTCGTTCAATTATGAGTTAAGTCTTTCTTTGAGATTCAAGCATGTGAATGCCCTAGAGATAGGAATAAAGGCCTAATTGTGAGAGCAACCTTGCTTACTCTATAACTTGTTTGCTTTTATTGATTTTTAATACTCATTATTAGTCTAGATTTATCACCTAGATTAGTATACAAAAATTGAGTCTAACTCTGAAAAGGTTAGTTAAAATTGGATTTTCATAAAAGCAATAAAAGAAAAGAGTTTAAATATAGGACTTTGTTCTTTACCCTAGACATAGGGCAAAGCCTTTAAAACTAAAAGGATTGTGTTTCAAAATTAACTAAGTTCGTATTAGCCATAGAATATCGATTTAAGCACTTAGCCTCCTACAGATATTTCATAGAAGGTCGAATAGGTGTTGAATTCAGTTTACAAAGCTTAAGTGTTGAGTCAAATTATTGCAATTACAATTAGGTCGCAATTTCTTTCAATATGGCAAAAGCATATTTTGAATCCCTTTTTATCATTTTTATTTTTTTTCTTTTCAAAAAAAAAAAATCATCTCAACTATTGTTTTATATTGGTTACCCACCATTACAATTTGAAAACATATTTGCTTATTCTCTTGAATTTTGTTGTATATGTTTCCTGTGGAATCGATACTTTAGAGTACTTCCAATTTTATATTACTTGCATCGACAGTGTGCACTTGCGTTGGATTGAAGCTTCTTTAAAACTAAAAAATCTTTTCTTAAAGCCCCCACTTTAGTCGATCAATGTTATTCACTCACAGAGTTGCACACTTAAATAATTGTATTGATTGTTCTGGTCGATTTTTAATAAGAAACTCTAGTTGAATGTTCTAATTAATTGATTGGTGTTATGAACGGATAACTATAGATGTTTTAAAGGCTACCCAAATAATGCATATTTTCCTCTGTTTTAAGAAACTATTGAATGGTTGAAAATTTGACTCTATCAATTGTTGTAAAGGATTTCTGACTTAGATTTCTATATATTTTGCTTATAATTGTTTTGAAGAAAATGAACTTAAAACTTGATGTGAAAATTTCTTATTGATTATTTGTGTAGTCATTTTTGACTTCTTAAATGTTTTCATAAGAGAAATTAAGTGATAATTCTGATAGTGATCGAAGATCATATTGGTGTTATGACATGAGAAGTTTGGATTGGTGTGAGTTTTTTAAGTTTTCATGAGGACTTAGTTTTAGTTTTTAATTCATTTAGTTGATTCTTTTTTTTTTTTTTTTGAGTTCAATATTTTGGGGTGGAGAATTCAAATATCTGACTATTTGGTCGAAGATACATACCAATTACCACTAAACTATTCTCAATTGGTCATTAATTGATTCTTTAGAATTAATGTTTAGTCTGTCTTTCTTAGAACATGAACTTAGCTTTTAGTGAGGTCTTTGCTTTAGTTCTACAAAGAAATATTCTTTTGTTTTAGTATTTGTTGTTACACTCCCACATTATTGATAAAATGATCGTATTAAAAAATGAGCAATGCTTAGGTGCTACCTGGGCAGCACCCAACACCTGCAGCACACCTACGTGGCCCATTTTAATGGTGCCACGTGGCAATTCAATTTTTTTTTTTCATTTGCACATCTCTCTTTTTTTAAGTTGTTTTTTTTTCTTTCTTTTCATTCTTTTCTTTTTCATTTTTTTAGAAATTTTCTTTTCATTTAATAACAATTTTTTTTTACAAACTCTTTCACAATATCAATTTTATTTTTTAAATTATATATATTTTTTATTTTTATTCTCTTTTTTCATCTATAGAATATCATTTATTTTCAATTAATCAATTAAAAATTGAGAGTTTACAATAATAATGTGAGAAATATGCATCATAACCTAAAGCTAACAACAGTTTCATAATCAATTTTAATTTTTTAATTTTAAAATTTTTATTTATCTTCTTATATTTTGTCCATTCTTCTTAATCAAATGAATTAGTAAATGTGGATGATGATAACAATCAATGAAAATCACAATTGAGATTCAATTTCAGAGAAATTATCACCTACACCACAAAAGTTATTTTAGGTTATGAAACATATTCTCTCATTGCTATTTTAACTCTAAATTTTCAATTGATTAGTAGGAAATAAATGATATCGTGGAGATGAGAAAAGAAAATAAGAAGATAAATAAAAAATTATAAAACAAAGAAATTAAATTGATTATGAAACTGCCGTTAGCTTTAGGTTATGAAGCGTATTTATCATATTATTATTATAAACTCTCAATTTTTTATTGATTAATTGAAAATAAATGGTATTGTATAGATGAAAAAAGATAATAAAAATATATATATATATAATTTTAAAAATAAAATTAATATTGTGAAAGAGTATGTAAAAAAAAAAAGACATGTTATTAAATGAAAAGAAAATTTCTAAAAAAATGACAAAAAAAAATGAAAAGAAAGAAAAAAAAAACTAAAAAAAAGAGGTGTGCAAATGAAAAAAAAAATACTGAATTGCCACGTGGCACCATTAAAATGGGCCACGTAGGTGGGCTGCAGGTGCTGGGTGCTGCCCAGGCTGCACCTAAGCATTGCTCTTAAAAAATACTAGCTGTTACAACTTGATTTTCTAAACCACCCCAAATTCAAGAAAAAATATATATTAAAGTGATCAAATCTGAGAATATGTAGTTCATTCTTTGGGTAAATGAATCAGTTCTAAGGTTAATTGGCCATATCATAAACTAAAATTTATAGCACTTGTTGTATTGTATAAATATGTAAAAATATTCCCTTTCTAAAATGTGAAAATACCATGGAAGTACATGTCTTGAAACATGACTTGATGATGGGTTTTTGTCAAAAGTAGGACATATTTTAAGGGAATTAAGACGTTTGAGACAACTTTTTATTCTATCGACTTTTAGAACTTTTTAAAAATGAATTTACATGTTTATCCCCAAATGCAAGAACTTCGAGTTTTCCTAAAAAAATATGACATATTTTAAGGAGATGAAGACTTTTGTGACAACCTTTTATTTGATAGACTTTTAGGACTAATTTACATGTGTTATTCCCAAATGTAAAAGCTTCATAATATAATTCTTTCAATCTCGTTCTCTCTCTAGTTTCTCAATCTCAAGTCCCTTTATCTGTTTCTATTCTCTCAAATTTCTAGCCTCTTGTATTCTCAAATCTTGAACGAGATGAGATAATTACATAGACAATAAGGTTTCAAGCCATGAGAAAAGAATACGGGAGGCTAGAAGTTTGAAAGAATAAAGAGAGATGGAAGGGCCTCAAATTCAGAACCTTGGGAGAATGAGATTGAAAGAGATATTTTAATTATATTAAACGAACTTTTTGCATTTAGGGATAAACATGTAAATTCACCTTTAAAATGTTCTAAAAGTCTATTAAATAAATAAAAAGTTGTCTCAAAAGTCTTCATCCCCTTAAAAATACCCTACCTTTGACAAAAACTCATCTTTCATATATAAAATAGCGTTTTAAACATCTCACAAGATGGATCCTCCTATTTGTTTTTACATCTTCCATAGTCGATCACAAAAAAATACATGCTAAATGAAGTCTTTGGAATTCCTTGCTTAAAACTTTTTCACCAAAGAGAATAACATTTATTCCACAGTATTATTGAGTAGCATAAATTCAACAATAGAATGAAATTTCCTATATTTTCTTTTTAAAATTCAAGCAACATGTCAAAGTGAAGTTCTTGATTGAAAGTATATGTCTTAACCAATTTAACTATGCTTAAGTTGGTTACACAAAGATTTATAAAAAAAAAATTTGCATCACAAAAACTCTGAAGTACGGCAATTTACTATTTTAGGGTGATTAATCCAAGTTTCTCACTTATATAATATTTAGGAAAAGTATCAATTTTCTTCAAATTTAGTCCTTGAACTTTCAGAGTTGAGTTTAATAAGTTCCTAAATTTTAAAAGGTGTCTAATCAGTCTTTAAACTTCAAATTTTGTGTCTAATAAATCCCTATAAAAATATAAGTTCTCGAACTTTCGTTTTTGTATATATTAGGTTCATGGTATATTCAACATTTTTTTAGCTCAACAAATCTATTAGACATAAAATTGAATATTGTACCTAAAAGTACCCAAAACTTTTGATTTTGTGTCAAGTAGGTCTATGAATTTTAAAAAATGTTGAATAGATCAATGATTTATTAGACACAAAATTAAAAGTTCAGGAACATATTGAAAATTTAGAGACCTATTAGATACTTTTTAATGTTCAAAGACCTATCAGATACAAACCTAAAAGTTCAGGGTCTGAATTTGTAATTTAACCTATCAACTTGTATCCCTACTACATTCATCCATTAATTTTAACAAAAAAAACCACCAAAATCTTTGGAAAACTCACTAATTTCAATAAGAGTCAAAATTGCACAAACTCAAACTTGGTGATGCACAAAATGAACCATTGAATAAATCTCCAAAGCTCACCAATTTCAATAAAAATTCAACTCTAGTGAGAAGTAATATACTTTATAATTTATTGAACACACCTCTTTTTACAATTCTTCAAATGAAAGCATATTAGTGGATAAAAATTACTAGATCTATTAAAGTTTGAGATAAAAATTGCAACACTTACCAAAGTCTAAGTTGTAATTTGATAGTCAATTCGAGCATAGTTCAATAGATAAGACATCAATTATCATCCTAAAGGTCGATGGTTCAAACCCCCACCCCCACAATAGTTGAATAAAAAAATGTGCAATTTGATAAACTTGAACCCCTCGGGCAACGTTTATTTTATTACAGCAATTGTTTAACTTATTTTTTCTAAAAAAAAAAAATCAAATTGTACCAAAAAAGGCTCAAATCACTAGTTTATTGACTTTCATTTATAATTTAGTTCAACTAGAAATCTTTTTCACAAGATCTTAAGGAAACTCGAGTTAACTTGTAAGCATATATTTTTTTAAAAAATAACTGCAATACATCACCTTTTATAATAAGTAATTCCATCAATCACTCATTGGGTTGAAAATTATAATCAAATCGTGATTGATGATCAACTTAGACAATGATTAAAATAGTCATAATAGCCATCAATTAATAAACTTTTTTCTATTATTTATCACATTTGTAGTAATTCTTTATACTTCTTTAAAGTATAAGTATTATGTCACAATCCCAGGTGTTTTATATTACAATCCCAACAAGGGATATAGAATTTGAATTTTAAACCTATTTTAAACCTAACACATAAAAGGGCTACAAATACCTATACTAGTTGAGCCGTTGGCCATTTATATTATTTTACTCTCCACAAACTTTATACTATCATTTCTGTAATATCATTACAACCCTGATTTATCCACTGCGAGTTAGTCAAGTTGGTTCTTTGCGCCTAGAATTTGTGTAGCAGCAATATTTCAATTCATCCTCCTTTTCTAAAGAATTCATAACTGGACATCGAATAGGATCATAAGATGGAAATTACCGACATATTAAGCACAACACTAGACTTGTACAGTTCAGTCAAGCTTGTTATAGTTATAACATTACTAGTATCACCCATAAACTTCACAATGTCATTTCTATAATATCAAACCTCAATCACACCAAAATGTGTACTCAGGTCGACACTTTTAACATCATTTTACTGCCTATAAACTTTAAACGGCCATTTCTATAATCATATAGGCTAGATTTGTACAATTATAAAGTTAGTTTTTGGCATGGTACTATTGAGTTGTTAAAAGAGTACATATATAGATTAAAGTATTGAGTATAGTTGGATGAGACAGGAGAGCCAGTAGGCATTAAAGAGGAATGGAGACAGCACATGTGTGAAGGAACAGATATTGTTACCAAATGAATTAATGAAATGGGGTCACCTTGCCCTTCACGTTGCTTTGCTACCATTTTCATTCCAACTTACGAGCTTCTCTTCTTATTTTTATCTGTGCTTTTGTATGGCCCCTTGTTTTGCTTATGAATTTGCCTGCCATTTCACAACATCCCAACTCATCAAAATTTCCAACTACTAGCATGTGCTCCGATCTAATTTAGTACCTGTAGTTTGGTAAGATCCTCCAAAATGTCACCACCATACATAAACAAGCTTCTTAAATGACACGTTTTCACTGTAGCTCTACTATGATAGTGTCCCATTTAAGCCTAAAATTAGCATGAATTTTTCACTCAAAATGTATTATATCAACGAAGATGTTGTATTTTACTTATATAACATGAATCAACCCTATAAATCTTTACTTAGAATGTGAAACTTATGTTTGCATCCCTAGCATACCCCTCTCTACCAAGTCTAATATATATAATTTTTTATATCTGTGAATGTCCCGGCCAACTTGAGTGCACCTCGATTATTCTCACAAGACAACCACTTGATCCTACTACATTCGATTGCCAAAGTAACTCGTAATATATTAAATCCTAAGTAGGTGACCTAATATAAAAAAAATACATACATAACAAACTATAGAGACCAACATAAAAACCAAACACAAGTCATAAAGACTAAAATGTTAATTTAAGAATGAGAATAAAAGAACTAATAATTAATGCTAACTATTTAATGTTGAGCTTAAAAAGTATAGAGAGAAAAAGTAGACAGAGAAACGAGGAATGAAAAGAATGAACAGTAGGGGGAGTGAGTGAAAATGATTCTATTGCTGGTAGATATTTAATAGTCTTATTAGATAGAATGAAAGCAAAGGAAATGTGCAGTTTCGATAGAAAAATGTACAGCAGAAAGGGAGTAGGTAGAGAGGGATGGTAAAATGCACACAAATAAAAATGGCACAAATTATTTGGGGCTGTATATGAAGAACTATAATGTATTATAGTAAGAACAAAAGAGAGAGGTTGGTCATGGGCAGGAACCTGTCAAATCAAGCAGCGTCTCGTCCACAAGTTCTTCCAGCAATTTCCCTTCTATTTCCTTCCCTAAATCATCCATTTCCTCTTGTAACTGCTGAATCCAGCCCTTCCCCACAACCTCCTTCCCGACTACCCTCTCCACCACCAGGCTGTTACTGTCCCCAATCACATAACCAACACACCGTGTTTCGCCTGACAGCCAATCCTTCAATCTGTCCCACACACTGTCCACCAAAGTTTGTGAGCGAGCATCAGCATTTACCCAGTTGCATGACATTGCCATCGTGCTCCTGTCTGATCGAAAGCCTGTGATATCGACCAGGACTGTATTGACGCTGTCGAAGATGAGCTTCCAGTTCAATCTTGACTGCCTTCGTTTAGCCTCCTGTTCTGGTTCTTTATCACTTAGATTGGCAAAGTTGTTTCTTAGTGATGGATCCAATGGATTGTCGAGAGAATGCCATCTTGAGAAAAATGAGTTGCACTGCACGCTGTCATCGATGCCAGCGACCGAAAGCAGAGTTCGGACAAGGCCAAGCCACTTTTGTTCCTCTTCTTCTGTATCTTCACAGGCTAATGAGGGTTTAAACAAATACGGATCTGTGTTTTCTGAATACGTATCTTCCCATGTCAAAGTCCGAGAAATGGATTCTATGGGAGGTGATTTATCAATTAAGTTGGACTTCGTAGACACTTGAATTCCTGGAAAAATAGGCAAGTCAAGAAATAGCATATTGACTACTCTACACGGTGTACTAAAGAAATAGGTCAAACACCAAACTATAGGGTATATTATAATAATGTCCTTGAACTACCGTTTTCTTTTTTCCGCGAGAGTTCCACCATCAATCAAATTACACAAAATTTGTACTACTGCTCAACCGAATCAAAGTAGAAGTAACCCATATTTCAAGGACAGTTTTGACACTAATTAATCATTTTGAGATCAAACTTTGAAACTAAATTCAGTATAGCTCAGTCCGATCCATGCATGGATAGCTAGGGAGAGTACGAGTACCTCTGGAGTTTGGCTTCATATGGCCAGAAGATGTGCGCATCATGATGTCATCCTCGTCCAATAGTGGTTCTAAAACAGAGCATGGACTTGGATGGTCCGGGTTCTCACTGGCATTTCCAGGCATCAAATGTCTTGCAAAAGGCAACCCAGCCTGCAAAATTTAAATTTAGTTCTGTAAGTTAATAGAATAAAGAGAGATTATTTTGCAAACTACAGAAAGCAACAGCCAGCAATAATGCATCAAGCTTCTGTTCACCACGCATGAAGAATTAAGCTACTTAGTGCTTCAACATTACAGAGAGTAACAAAGACCAACTACTACTAGAGGCTGGAACAATTAGAGTCCAACACTTATTGGACTTCCAATTTGAGAACTTTGAATTTCTTAATTCCATATAGAACAGTAACAATCAGAAATCCAGACACCGTGTTTTTTTTTTTCTCAACAAAGCATAACAGAACACCACTTCCATATCTGTTCTTGTTACATATATTTATTCAACATTCATCGAGTTCCAGTTCATAAGATAATAAATATTCAGGGATTCCTAAGTGTCTCTGAACTCATAACCACTTAATTGTACCAGGAGCCCATAACATACTTTAACCAACCATTATGAACTGTTAGAATAATGCCCTGGCACATGGTAACTAAGTAGGAAGACAACCTCAGGAAGAAAGATCAGAAAACACAATAGAGTGGGAAAAATTTTAATGTTTATGAAATTAAACACAGTTACAATTGCTAATAACAATCAGATGAATATAACAACCTTGTCGAATATGATACTTATGTGGAAGTAATTACTGAATGGAGGCAAATCGTCTATAAGAAGATAAATTACCTCAAGAGAGACCACACCCAATTTGCCGGTCAAATCCGGAGATGTCCCTGATGATCCGCACAAAGCAGAAGATGAGCATTCTTCAAGTCGACTATTGTTGACACAACATGCATCATCACCAACCCTGCCAGGAGGTAGAGAAGGCCCAAGTGTTTCCACAACTGAAGTATCCAATTCCTCTTTACCTTGAGATGCATTACGTTTTTCTTTGCTCAGTTTCTTATTCCTAGAGAAAAATAAGCTAGAAATTTTTCCTTTAAATGATGATTTAACTTTTGTCGGACTAGTTTTCTCCATGGTAACATCTGCCATAGCAGAATTTGTGGCACTTGAAATCAAAGGAGATACTGGGGCAGACTTTGACCTCTGGAGACTTCTAGGAGAGTTTCCAATGTCTTCCTTACTGAAGTCAGTACTTAAGCAAGATGCAAACTCCCTCCGCTCTTCTTCCTCATTGGTTATCTGATCAATAGATTCGATGGACTTTTTTGGATCTGATAAAGAGAGCATCTCACCCAAGGTACTAGAGCTTCTCCTTACGTGCCTTGGTTCGTGAGAATTCGCATTTGATGCCATCATTGACCATCTTTCTGAGAGGCGCTTCTTGGCTTCTCGGCAAACTGATGACTCTGGAGAACATGAAATACGGCTAAAGGAAGAAATAGAATAAGGGCTATCAAATTTTTCAACATAATCCCAAGAATGCCTGGAAGACGGTGACATTAATTCTAAATCACTGAGATCCCCCCCTGCATACTCATTCTCTGACTTGTAAAATGAACTCTCATCGCAAGTATAACCATTAGAAAAGACAGAAGATATCAAAGTTTCATCCCTTCGATGTCCCATTGGACCTTCACTCAACTGTTTAGAAATCTCAGTTGCTGCTTCCCTTAATTCTGGCACCTCAACGTCCTCAGCTTCCTCATCAAAATTTCCAGAGGTTTTATTAGGTGATGAACAAGGTTGTTGAGTTACCACAGTTTTAACACCATGATTCTTACCAATGTTAGGCTTCAATACCACTATTCGTGTGGGTTGAACATATTCATCAACTCTCTGGTTTGACAAAGTAGGCACATTACTGGACTTGTCACGAGCAGTCGAATGGCAGGCCTGAGCTGGTTTATGCATCTGGTTTTCACATCTTTTCCCCGTCTCAGAAAAGTTTTCAGCACCAACTAACTTTGAGGGCCTAAGGATTGTGATGCACTTCTTCTCAGGAGATGTAGGAAGTGAACAAAGTTGAAAACTATGCTGAGAAAATAAGGAATTAGGTTCTTGCAAAAATTTGACAAACAATTCTTTATTGGAGCTGAGAACTTCTAAGGCATCTTGGAATTCTTTTGATTGCCTAAGTTTCTCATCTGTAGCTAGACGTTTTGCTTCAGTGAATTTCTGACGAACAAGAGCCATCTTTTTTTCATCAATATTTTTGTCAAAACTTCCACAATGCAATTTTTCTCTATCATAATTTGTTTTCAAACATTGCTGCCATATTCCATAAACGTCTACGGAGCTTTGATGAATTTGACACAGAGCTTCCTTCTCCAAAACATCAACAACTTGTTCCGTACATTGTAGTGGCGACCTAGATTCTTTAACTGTACACTGGGAACCTCTTGAAGGTGTTTTATTAGCAGCTGAACCAAGCTGCTCTGGCAGAGTATCTAGCCCCATCAACTTTGCAACAACATTTGGGGGAGCAATCTTAGACTCGGCATCTTTTAACATTTCCTGGTCTATAAGCATCTTCATAGGTGTTCGATTTGCCCTCCCAATTGAATGTCCCTGCAATGCAGTAATAAACCGAACTTTTTACACAACTGAAAAAGGAAAACAAAAATCTAAACAACATAGTGTACAATATGGACAAGCACTGGATTTTCATGCTTTATACAATATGCATCATTGTTGACAAAGCCTGCTAACAATTACCAGTCTGTCCTCTATGTGACTGTCAAGGGAGGGACTCGACATAATTGCTGCATCTGAGAGACTTCTCGGGAGTAAAGAACCTGCCAAAAAGCATGTCAATGTCAACAATTATTGGCTCATTAACAAACACAACTGACAAAAAAGAACACGGGTTAATCCAATGGCATCATAAGGAGGAGCTTTAAACATTACAAAATGCACGAGAAAAAAAGAAGAAGAAGAATTCTACTGCCTCAAACTTCCCAACCGCTCATCAGAAGATTTCTTTTTTTTTTAACTGTATCTTATGCTTAATTTTTTGTTTTGTTTTTCTTTTTTACTTCTTTTGTGCAGGCAGGATACTTCTGCAATTTGTGATGTATGAATAAAAGTGACCAAGAGTAAACTAATTTTATTTAATCGGCCAATTAAGTTATGGATTAACGAGGGGGAAAAGCACAATAAACAGTGCATATTCCATATGCACCAATTAAGCTTTAGAGTTCGAAATTTGGCAAAACCATATGGGGCAACCAAATTCACGAGCAATCATCATTTGAAAAGGCAATCAAGTTTAACATTCAGACGTGTGCACAGAAAACCAAGATTTAAGGGGAAAAAATCAATAAAATTAAGAACAAAATTCATCCGTTGACTAATAATGATTCGCATTAGCACCTCGCACTAGTCGCAAGCAGTCAAACCTTCAAAGAAGAAATTATATAAATTTGGAAAACGATAACGGGGAAAATTATCAGAGACAAGCGTCGGTAAAGAAAAATAAGAAAAAGGGAAGTCACCATCACGATGCGGCTTATCCGTCAGAAGCTTGTTCCTACTAACTCCTGCACTCAAGTCAAACAGGTTTACCATTCTTCCCAAGCATCCAGGGAAAGGTTTCTCCATATTATTACGGACTTTTCTTCTTTGAACCTCCTTCATTTGAACACTGTGAAAATAGGATCTAAACTAAATTAACAAGATAAAGATCACCTACTTTCTTTAAGAAGAACAGAGCGTATGTTCTTAAATTTTACAATACAGAAAAAAGAAGTGGGAAAAAAATTGCAGGGAGTAGTTTCGTACCTTAAAGTTTCTGGTTTCAAGCTTCAAACTCAAGAGAAAGAGAGAGGGGAGGCAAATTTGGAAGGTCAGAAAGTTTCAAGAAGGAAGAAGCCAATTACCATAGATATGAACACAGAGAGAGAAGAAGAGAGAAAGGGCGGGAGAGAGTCGAAGAATATTCAAAGAGAGGAAGAAGCCATTCATTCAATCGATACAGAACAAAAGACTGAGCAATGCAGACGGAAAATTCTGCATGTTCACGCGAAGCATCACATCAATTCTTACGTCACAGCACGATAAACCCAAGAAAATTTCAAATTACACACTTAATTTAACCCTGCTGAGTTCTCTGGGGGGGAGCTCACTGATCGAGGTCTCAAAGAGCCAAAAATTCAACTCGACGTTTAAAATCAGAGTATAAGAAGCACCGGAATCGATAATTTCTCCTAAAAAACAGCAAAGCAGCAGAATGAATAACATGAGCAGAAAGAAAGAACCAAAACCCTGCAATCACTATCCGTCTAATCCCAAGATTAAACACCAAAGCTGACTCGCAATAAGCAGTAAGTAGATTCGACACCAAAATTTACTCCGGAAACTCAAAAGGAACAAGTATAAAGATAGAAAAGGAGAATCTAGTTTAAAAAATTAGCAAGGAAAGAAAAAGGAAAAGCTGCAATAACATCAGACAGAAAGAGAATGAGATTCGAAAACAGCAGAAAAGAAGAAGAGCTTCGGAAAACGAGAGATCGAAAGGGGAACAGAAAAATGCAGAAGAATTACACAGTAGCGGCGGGGTAAAGAACCAACCAACATTCTGACACTGAGAGGAGCATTCCACAGAGAGTGTGATTGAGAGGTTGAAGCGGAGTGATGTCGGAGCCGGAGGAGTGGCCGGAAATGTCGCCGGAAAAATGGCCGGCGATTCGGCCGGGATCTGTGAGCGAGTGAGAGAAGAAGAAGAAGAGAATTGCGTGCGTACTCGTGCGGGAGGGTATAACTATAAGTTGTATTTTTTCTCTCTTTCTGCACCGACTTGCCGTCGGACTTTAAATATTTTTATTAAATATGGTTTATTTAAGCCTCTCGATTACGAACCAAAGCGTGTATTGGTATTTGGTAATTTGGCGTTGAGAATGGTTTTGTTTATAAAATTTTGTGAATTTTGTCCTTATATTGTAATATTCTGTCCATATAAATCTTTTTTTTCTAAGGAAAGTTTCTAAATCTTTTGTAAAAACAAATGATGGTTGATTTATAAATTTATTTCTACACGTTTAGAATTGTTTCCAATATTCTTTTTAAAAAAATTGTTTCTATTATTTAATCTAGGTACTTTGAGATGTTTTTAATAACTTTACTAAAATTTTAAAGTTGTATCTGTATGTTCTTTTCTATTTCTTTAGTATATAAGCAATTTTGAAACTTTTAATTGTATGTCTATTAGATTATGTGTTGTGCAATGTTACTAGTATTATTTAGAGTATGTTTGTGAGTGATTTTAAAATTATTAAAATCACTTTTGTCATGTTCAAAATTACTCATTAAAATCATTTTTGTCATATTCAAAAGTACTCCGAAACATGTATTTAATCATTTAAAATCAACTCAATTTTTGATTTTACATTGTTAAATGCGATTTTCATCCCATAAAAATTGATTTTGAATAATTAAAAAAACATATTTTGAAGTGATTTTGAATATGACAAAAGTGATTTTAACTATTTCAAAATCACTCCCAAACATGCTCTTAAGGATTAAAATATGAGTTGATTGCAAGTAAGTTCAAGCATTTGGTGATATAAAATAAAAAGTTAACCTATTATGAGTTATAAGTTTTTCAAAATATTTGGACTAAATAGACACAACTTTAAAAGTTTAAAAATCTATTATAGAGAGACCTAATAGATAGTAGATACAATGTCGAACGTTTAGAAATTAAATTTGTAGTTTAATAACAAAGTCAATTTTACGTATTTTTTAATTTTCAGTGCTTTTTCTTTGAGAATATAGTATTATAAATGTGATAATGAAGATTTGAATTTTCAGACTATTAAAAAAGTCACTTATTTTTAGATATATATATATATGAAAGGTTACTCATTTTGACCATTAAGTTGTATTGTATTGTAAAAAAAACTATGCTTATATTAACTCATAATTATACTTATTTTTTCAGCATTTACTGTTATAACTTAATTGAGGCAATAGTTACCTAATATTATGTTAAATAATATTTAATTGGATTAATCACAAATAAAGTAGTTAGATGGGGCTACATCAAATTTTAGAATTCATTTAATTGATTTTTCTTTAAATTTAGAGGCTAAATATAGGCAAAATTTTGTACATTGCTTAAATTTATAATTATTTAATTTAGCTTTTTTTAATAATTTTAATTTTGAAGAAAATTAGATGATGATTGATGAATAGTGTTAAGAACTTTTTACCCCTTCATATTAAATCGTGATTTTTATTTGTTCAATAAAAAAAATTAAGATGAAAATCTATTTATCATTATTGTACTTATTGATTTTAGGCAACTAAGATCCTAAAATTCAAATAGATGATGAAATTATAACTTTTTATTATACCCATTTGAATAATTATTGTCTTCTCCCACATGTAATTAATCATTTTATTACCTCAAAAGGCACTTTTTTGGAGACAAAGTTCAAGGTTGATTTGATTTGAGTGATTGTATTTATTTTTAACTCAATTTGGGTCTTTTTTTCCAGTTACATATGAAAATATTTTTGCGCTAGTAGAAAGCCATTGTTTTTTAAGGGTTTTTTTTCCCACTAAATTTGAACATTTTAATTTAGATTTTTAGATTATTTGCACGTTTCCAGAGCAACTTTATGGGTTATTTTTTCCTTTGAAAAAAAGAAAAAAACTTTATGATCTTTTTTGGAAATTTTTGCCACTTGGTTTGGACTTCTATGTGGATGTTGAATTGTGGTGATTTTCTTATTTGCTCGATTTTTTTTTTTTTTTTGGCTGGATTTTGAGTGTCATTGGTTGGGTTTTGTTGGGTTTTTGTGGCATTTAAAGTTTTTTTTTAGGACAAGCGCAAATGTAAATAAATATAAATTTAAATATATTGTGCTTGTGCATATATATATATATATATATTATTTACCAATTATAATAAACTAGTATATTTGATGTCAAAAATATGACTTTTAGACTATCAAAGATACATTTATATAGGGCAACATTATATTATATCTTCGACCAAAAAGTAAAAGGTTTGAATCTTCACTCTATGTGTTGTTGAAAAAAAAAAACACTCATGTCGAAAAAGAAGTATTCTGTTTCAAAACCAAAATATTTTTAAAATAAAATTTGTATGGATCTTTTCCTTATTGGAAATTATAGAGAATTAAATAGTTTCATACCAACAAAATTTATTGAATATATTTCCTATCTATATATAAATTTCACAAAAATTATTGTTTAAAACTTTTGTTTTAAAGGAAAAAAATAGATATGTTTGCTATTTTTGGTAAGTGATCCAAAAATAAATCTCATGAAAATGACTGTAAAATGATGGATATATTTGAAAATGATTTTATTTTTAGTGTCATATTTTTTTTGTTATTAAGGTCAAATCAACCTAAACCCTAAGTAGTTTCATAGTTTCAATTTTTCTTTTCCTTTTACAAGATCCAAATATAATTGTTTTTTTTATAAAAAAAAAAATCAAATATGAACTTGATTTTCTTTCATGCACTATTTTTGTAAGGTTATTTAATTGTGAACAAATTAACTTTTCATAGTTATAATTTTTCTTTTTTTTTTCCCTTAAAATGTACCAAACTATTTTATTATTTTATTTAAAAAATTATATCAAGACGCCAAACCGCTTACTATAATGGATGATGTCAAAAAATTAAGTAAAATCTTGAGTCCTTAGTAAAGTGGGCTCTCTCTGTTTTTTTTTTTTTTAATTAGAAAACATTTTCAATTTTTAATTGCACTCATTTAAGTCATTTAAATAAATAAAGTTAATCACCTAAGCAATATTTGAACTTGATGTAGGAGTTTTCATAAAACTTTAAAAAAAACTCAGCAAATCGAATTAAATTAGTTTAAAACGACCGTTTAAGTATAATTTTAACACAAAAACTTCAATAGAAAAACATTCAATCTAACATTTTAGGGGCCGTTTGGCCCATGGGTTTGGGTTGGGATGGATTTGGGTTCCAAACCCAAAACCATGTTTGGCACAAGGTGTTTCAAAACCCACAACCCCATGGGTTACAACAGTGCAACCCCATGGGGTTTGTGCCATGTTTTCCTCTTCCATTTGCCGTTTTCCATTTCCGGCGACCACTCTGACAACAACTCAGGCGACCACTCCGATGACAACTCCGGCTACCACATCAGCGACCTGACCACCGCTAACGATTACCTCCGACGACCACTGCGATGAGAACTCTAGAGACCAGTTCCATTTACCATTCTCCATTTCTAGCGACTACTTCGACAACAACTCTGATGACAACTCCGGCGACCACCCAACAACCACCGATAACAACAACTCTGACGATTACAACGGTAACTCGACCACCGATGACAATTACCTTAGACAACCACTGCGATAAGAACTCGAGAGACCAGTCTGACGATTACCCTGCGACTCGACCACCCCAACAACTAGACACCCCGATAACCCAACCACTAAAACTACCCGACTTGCCCGAACCACTTACAACAACCACTTCAATGACCCGATCACCCGACAACTATAGTTGACGATCACCTCGAAAACCTGACCACCTAGTGACCACTCCGATGACCTGACTACCTTGATGAATACTTCGGCGATTACCCCAACGACCTGGTAACCCAACCACCTAAAACCACTGTTGACGACCACCTGATGACCACCCTAGCGACTCCAACAACCCAACCACTGCCACAACCATCCAGCGACCACTCCGGCGACATGACCACCCTGATGACCACTCCGGCGACCCGACAACTACTGCTGAAAACCACCTAATGACCATTCCGACGACCTGACCACCGTGCAATCACCACCGGCGACCACCTCGGCATACCCAAACACCCCATCAATCCAACCACCCCAACGACCACTCCAACAATCACCCTAGCGACCCAACCACCTAGTCAATATTTTAAAAGGGCCAGCGTGGACGAGCTATATGCAAAACTAAAGGCGATCCCAAGGATGACAAGGCAAGACTGAATGGCTGTTGCAAAGACTATTCTCTCGGATAGTATGATGTTGAACTCCTTCTTTACATTCACCTCAGATTGGAAGTATGATTACTACGTGAAAATTTTGGGGAAAGCACCTAGAACCTGACTCTCTTTTCATCACTTTCATCTACCACTCTTATGACTTACATTTGTGTTTGGACAACTACTTCTACTTTCTTGCCATTTCATCTGCAATGTGTGTTATGATATTTTTAGAACTAGATCTTAGTTCTAATTTTTGGTTTTACTTTACCATTGACAACACCATTCTTACATTGCACCTATTAATTATCTGTTGCTACGCATAATCTTCAATTTTATGTCATCATGAGTGGAGTGAATGAGATAGCATATAGTTATACAAACTACACATAGTATGCTATAATTATTTGTTGAAATATTTAGGTACTTTAGAAAATTAAAGAAAATAAATTATATTCTTTAACTCTTGTACTTAGTTTTATACACACACGTATGTCTGTCATATATATATATATATATACTCTCTTATATTTAGTTGACTAAAGTTTTATCTTAAAATTTTAATTTCTTCACATTAAACTTTGGAGTTGAGATGTCCACGAGGCGGGGCAGGGATGGGGATGACTTCTTTGTCAACATCTCTAATTTCATTCCCTATCCCTACAAAATTCTCCATTTAATTTTATGGGGATCGTGGCGGGGATCGGTTTCCCACGGATAATTATTCTCCGTTTATTTTTTAAAATAAATAAATTAAATAATTAATTAAGAAAAAATTCAATTAAATAGTTAATTCTCCACTATGAATCTTCATTTAAATGATTAATTCCCCATGAAAAATTTTCAAACCTCTTAAATGAAACAAAATAATATTTCATATTAAGTTATTTAATTATCCATACTTAAGAACATAAAATGGTTCAAACATATCAAATTATTCATACAATATCTCAAAGGTCATTAAACAATTAATAAAGCCTTAAATTTAAAGATTACAATTCATAATAAAAAATGATTCAAACATATACACATCTTTGCATATATATATATATAAAATTTAAAAAAAATAATAAAAATAAACAGGGCAGGGAATGACCGTTTAGCTCGCGGAGAATTTTTTTTCCCACTCTCTACTTCATTCACCGTCTAAATGGGGATTCTCCACAGTCCCACAAAGAAAATGGATACCTCTACCTTGGGGTTGAAATAATTAGTGAAACAAACTTCTTTATATTGGTTGAATTTTCGTTTTTCCCTCTTTAGATTTGTTATACCATCCTATCTATACTTCTTTTGTGGCTAGATGCGGTTGTTTTTCTAGTACTAATTTTTCGGTTGTGCTAGATGATTTTTAATAAACATTTTTATGTTAAGTTTGAGTACTTTTCTTTGTGGTCGATTTTGTGTTTAAGTTCAATTAATTTTCATGTCGTCTTTTCTAGTCCACTTTTTATGTGGCTGAGTTTGGACATTTTTGTGAGTTGATCTCGAGCATTTTGTTGTTTGACTTTGTAAAATTTATTCAAATTTACGGTTATTTGGATGAAATTGGCTTACTAAAAATGATTTTTAAAAAAATAAAAATAAAAACATACATTGGAGGCAAAGTGTAGAGGTAAACACGAATTCTCTCCCCCTTAAAAAAAGATAATGATATACAATTTAATATAATGTTTTTTTTTTGTACATTCATACCTATCTTACTTTATAAAAACATGCACTAAAGTAACTATTTAAATACACGTATAAGATTACAGCGATAATGACGTGAAAATATCCACTTAATCGAAGATACATGCGTATTGCTGTTTAGTTATGTTCACTTTGGCAAAAAAAAGAGTTTTAAACATTATTTGGTAAAGCTACTTCCAAATAATAATTTACAATAAGGTTCCTTCTACCAATCACATCTAACCAATCACTATTAAATTAATGGTTTTTTAAAAAAAAAAATCACTATTAAATTAATCAATATTTTTTGAAATTCTCTCTCTTCAGTAAAGAAGAATGTTAGTTGGAGAATATCCTATCTCATAACATTTAATTTTTCCTGTCAAATTAATGTATGAATTAAGAATAGAAAAAAATGTGTTCGAAATGGCATCTTTTAATTTGACCATTACTTGTAATTGAATAAACACATATATATAAATTCCCCTCTCTTTGCCAATTGACACCTGAGAGGGAAATGGGGTCCTATTTGATTTATTTGGGTATAAAAACTACTATTTTTTCCAACAATTTGGAGATTTGTTTATATAAAAAATGAAAAAGGTTAGGTTTGTAGAGTTGTCTTATCCCATTAAAAGCATTTCGTGAGATTTTCACGGTGTTCTGATTAGATAGTTAAAATGGTTTTAGAAATAAAATATAGAAAAGTATTTCATTTAAAAGCAAGGTATTAAGTTTCTATCGACATGCCAATATTTTTACATGTCAGTAGAGATGAACTGACATTTTCATTTTTTTAAGTTCAACATAGGGTGAGATTTGAATATCTAACATTTTAGTTGTTGATATATGCCTTAACTAGTGAGTTATATTTAAGTTGAGATTAGAAAAATCTACAAAATATAATAAAAATATCAACAAAATGTCACAAATTTGGATATAACATAATATTAGTAATAAGAAATTTTTACTTATTTAAAAATGATGAAATACTTATTTGTTAATTTAAATTATTTTTAAAACTTTTTATTTTTATAATTTTTTTAGAAATATTCATCAACACGTTAACATTTTATCGATATTTTCATAGAAATTTCCTTAAAATTAAGACCTTAAACTTTCTGTCGACATCGACATTTAAAACTTTGCTTAAAATAATGATTTTTTTTTTAAATTTTGTATAAACTTCTCATTAATTAAAAGACAAAAATGCTATTATATTGGCTTACTCTAGAAGTACCCTCTATGTAATTTCCATACTTAAAAAGTTTTTAATAGATTCTTAAACTTATAAGGTTGTGTATTATGTAATATGTCATTATACCTCAAAAGATTTCTAACACGTCATTGAATTTTTAGTTTTATGTCTAATAAGTTCCTGTCATTAACTGTGTCACATTTAACACTCATGTGACATACTGAAATGATTATATATTATTTAAGGATCATGTGACAAACTAATTTATTCGGACAAATGTAGACATTTAATAGCTTATGCCCTTAACTTACAGAGTTAGCGACAAAGATATATTAGACACAAGATTGGAAATTTATAGACCTATTAAAAACTTTTTAAAATATATAGAGACTAAATAGACATAACTCTAAAAGTTTTGGAACCTATTGAAAACTTTTAAAAGAACATGGTATAAATAAATACAATAATGAAAACTCAAGACCCAATTTATTAGTTAATCAAAACATAGCTATGTGCATAAGACATCTTAACCTTATTTGAAGTTGAAGGTTCAATCTCCCCACTCCAATATGGTGAAGCCACTAAGGACCCGAGCCCCTCCGATTCTCTTTTTTTTTTTTAATATATATCTTTTCATTATTTTTATAAAATATATATATTTTTATCTATGGTAAATTTGACTTGTGAACTATATATATTTTCTTTTATAAATTTGAATTTATCATAATATTAGCCTCTCTCTCTCTGTATATATATTAGCCTCTCTCTCTCTTCATTATTTTTATAAAATATATATCTTTTTATCTATGGTAAACTTGACTTGTGAACTCTATATTTTCAGAAAATAAATTTGAATTTATCAGGATATTAGTCTCTCTCTCTCTCTCTCTCTCTCTCTCTCTCTCTCTCTCTCTCTCTCTCTCTCTCTCTCTATATATATATATATATATATATATATATATATATATATATATATATATATAAATATATATATATGTTGAGTTCAACAACATTTAGGAGCAGAGGGATTTAAACCTCTGAAGAAGGTTCATGTCAATTACCGCTGAGCTAAGCTCACTTTGGCATAATTGTTTGCACATAATTTCAATGAAGAAATAAGAACACGTGCAAATGAAACTTTTGAATTTGTATAACTTTGAATGTAGTGGAATACAATCTCTAGTACTTGATCTTCTGATTCTCTCTCTTGCTTGTATGTTTCACTCGAGGGCTGTAGAGCTTATTCTTGAGATTGAAACTTTGATGGATTCTTGGAGTCTCGAAGAAGTGTTCTTGATCTTTGAGGAAGTGTTCTTCGTTCAGGAGGTGTTTGATCTTCAAGAGCTCAAGGAGTCTTCTGGCCTTTGTTTCTGAATTCTCTCTGAGATCTCAAATTTCTTAACCCCAAAATGGAGAAGAGAGCTCTCTATTTATAGAGTTCCACAGGCCCCCAAGTGGGCTTGGGCCTTACTGTTGGACTGGGCCTGGTGGACTTTGGGGCCAGATCCTTTAAACTAGGCCTAGTTGACTTTGTGTCTAGCCTTTGGACTGAGCCTGGCTGATCTTGGGCATAGACCTGGATTAAGGCCTTCCATTTGGGCTTTGTATAAAATTGGCCCAGATTTCACATAACCCAATTAATATTTGGATCTGCTTAATTTAATTTAATTTAGGGATATTTGCAAATTTAAATAATCCTTAATTAAATAAATAATTTTGTCACTAATTTTAATTAATGACATGACAATTTTTGATTGGCCAAAATTTCTATTTCAACAATAATATTAGCAAATATATAGTATTTAATTATTATTTCCTTTATAATATTTTTTTTCAATTTATTCTTTAAATTTAACAACTATTCTTTATGCAATATAGGTAGAAATAGATAAGCTTTTTTTGTTAAAAGAAAATATTAAAATGTCATTTTTGTCCTTATACTTTGGAGTTCACTCCCTTATAGTCTATGTATTTTCAAATGTCCAAATTTAGTCTCTATACTTTCGATAAATCTAAAAATTAGTCATTATTGTTAGTTTGAAGTTAAATTTTATAGAAATTGATAAAATGATTGTAATAATCTTCATTCAAGACAAGATACAATGTGAATATATTTCCAAAATTTATAGATGAAAGGTTTAGTAGAGACTAAATTTGTTTTGGAAAAAATTAACCATAAACTAAAAATAGAAACTAATTTTAAGATTTATTAAAAGTTTAAGAACTAAATTTAGACATTTGAAAGTACCAAGAATAAAATAGAATAAATTTCAAAGTATAAGACCACACTAATATTTTAACCTAAACCTAAAAAAACTGAAGGAAACTATTCAATTTTTTTGTGATTGCAAAAATATAAGTTTGAATGGAATTTAAGCTCCATTTGATATAGATTTCTAGATCTGCCCCAATATTTCTTGAACTAACAAAAACAAAAACAAAATTTATAATTTAACCATTGAAAAATTGATTTGGGCCCTTGATTCATTTTGGTCAATCTACTTTCAAAATGTTCATTTTAGACCTTGTACATTTTAGTTCCTGTATTTTTAAAATTTTCATTTTGGCACCATATACTTTTAAAAAGTGACCATTTTGATCTCTGTTTGAAAAATTTTAATGCTATGGCTACATAAGAAAATTATTGACTATAATATGCCATGCTGAATGGACCAAAATGGATGTTTCAAGAGTACAATGACTAAAATGAAGAAAAACTGAAAATACAATGACTTAAATGGACAAAAACTAAAAGTATAGAGACTAAAATAGCCATTTTGAAAGTACAAAAACTAAAATGAATCAAAGTTGAAAGTATAAAAACCAAAATAAAATTTTAAAACAAATATAAGTAATAAAATGCAAGAAAAAAGGGAGAGAAAAAGTTGATTTTGCAATTGTAACTTAAAAGAAAAGATGTGCTTATGATCAAGAACATAATTCAACTGACATGAAATATGTGCTTATGATCAAGAGATCATAAGTTCGAATCTTCCACCCTCAAATGTTGTTGAATTCAAATAAAAAAAGGACTTAAAGAAAATATGTGTAGTAAAGATTATCACAAGAAAAGATGAAGCCACTGTTTGCTTAGTCTCTTTCTTCCTTGTTTAAAGAGTCTAAACGACATGGTTTTGACCTATGAGTTAAACAACCATCCTTTTTTTCTTTTTTTCTTTTTTTTCTTTTTTGGAATCAAAAGAACATGCAATTGCATGGAGTTGATTAATATATATATTTCAAAATTATTCTCATCTTATTTAAAAGATTTAAATTCTATTTTGGTATTTCAACTCTTAGATTTATTCTATTTTAGTCCCTCACCATGTCAATTTATTTTTTAGTTTATTAACTTAGCAAATTACCATGTTGGTCTCCCTCCTTTCAAAATTACTATTTTACTCTCTAATTTTTTAAGCAACTCTCTGAATTTAGTCTTTGACACATTAATACATGCTTGAAGTTGAAGCCAAAAGATCCATTTGCTAAAAGCAAGATAACAATAAGAGTCAACGTGATTTTTGTTAATAATTCAAAAATTAAAATGGGTATTTTGAAAGTTAGAAGAAAAAAATATTTTAAAAGTTAAGGCACCAAAATTGAATAATCTCGAAAGTTGAGAGATCATAGTACGATTTAAATTTATTTTTAAAATTCTATTATCTTTTTTCCCCAACTTTATCAGAAATTATTACAGAAAGCATACTGGAGTTTTTTTTAACGATGTTTTCCCATATTTTTTGGTTCAGTTGTTTTACTGGCCAATCTATCCCCACATCTTTTCAAAGTAAAAGTTAAATTTATTATATAATAATGTTTTTTGCTATTTGTTTTATATGATTCAAAAAGCATTTATAAAGTTTTATTAAAAAACAACTATTATTATTTACATATTCCCTTCCCTCTCAAATCCTGACAATCTGTTCACTCTGATTATTCACTCTCTTTTTTGCACATTTATCACATCATTCTTTTTACATTCTTTCTCTCCTGAAAAGATATTCAAAAGTTTTTATATTGATTTTATTTGTTTGAATATGTTGCAACAAATTCATTTAAATATATTTTCCTTTTCTTTGTTGAATATTAATTGATCACCATGTATGTTAAACCCCATTTAAGCGTAAAACACAGATATATAAAAATAATTTAAGTGATTGGCAAGGGAAGAGCCACTTGGGGCTTGTTCGGAAATTGAGTTTTCATTTTTCCAAAACGTTTTTTTAAATATAGAAAACCTGTTTGGCAAAGGACTTTTTAAAAAAATAAAATTCTCAATTAATTATATTTTGTTGTTTTTACATATCCCTTTTGATGTTTTCTCAATAAATCGTTCATTCTAAGTAAAACTTGATTGAAATTTACACAAAAATGATGGTAATTAACATATATTCCTTCTCTTGAAGTTGGAGATTCAAATTCTCATATCTCACATTTGTTATACTAAAAAAAATTTGAAATTTACCATGCATTTAAATTAAAATGTAGAAAAGATATTTAAAAATATATAATAAATAATAAAAACTTTCCAAACAATTCTTAAAATTTAAATTAAAAGATCGACTGTTTTTAAAAAAGATAAGTCTAAAATCAACTATTTAAACAATCCCCAATATTCTTTTTAGGTTATCAATTATATGGACAAATTCCGAATTTCACAATAAATTTAACTGTATATTAATAATTTAACAAAATAATAAAAAGCATGGTTAAAAATCAGACACCAAAATGAATAATAATTGAATTATGGAATTTGGGGAAAAGGGTAGGGACCATATAGAGTTTTAGTCATATCATAACCACCACCTAACCAATGTGGCTTTGGTGGAACAAATAAAAAACTTCAAAATTTCATAATACAAAAAGTCAATTTTTAGGTACATTTTTTTTTTCTAATTTATTTAATGCCAAGCCATGTTACTCACCACCAAATTTCTATTTCTCAATAATAAAAAAAGAAAAAAGCAAAAACAATTCTGGACTATTTGGAAATTGTTCCTAAAAAAATTTCTATAATGTTTCTTTTTTTAAAGTTAATTGTATTTGAAGTTGTATAGATTTGTGCAATAGTTACACAATATCTTTAGAAAAATTCAGCTTGAATATGGATTCTTATAGTTTAGAATTAAGAGTATGAATTTGTGTACCTATACTCAACCTATATAAAGAAATGAGATTAAAAAAAAACAAAAAAACTTAAGTTTACACAGTATGAGTTTAATTTGTAGTTTTATGTTTAAAAGTATGTGACTTGTAGTTTGAGACATAATAAATCTATAACCTAAAACAAACAAACAAATTGATTTAATTTTATAACTCTTAGCTGCCTAAACTCAACTCATGAACCAGGACACCATTTTGTTTACAAGTCATTTGGTCACAATTCTTGAAAATAACTTTTTTTAAGAATTGTCCTATATCATAGTGGCCAAAACAACCCCTATATTTACAACAATAAAATATTTTTCATCTCCTCCCATATAACATATAACACAATTTTTTTTTTTTTTGAGTTCAACAACATACATATAGCACAAGATAGATGTCTGACTCTTTGATATAATTATAATTTCATATACTTGGCATAGGAAAGTTATAAGGTATTTAATGCTACAAATAGACAGTTATTGAAGTTTGTTCTAATGATGTCTATGATATAATTACAATTTCAAATACTTGGCATATGAAAGTCATAAGGTATTTAATACTATAATTAAATAGATATTGAAGTTCTAGCTAATGATCTCTAATGAATATGAAGACAGAGTTTGGTTTTTTTTATTACTAGACCAATTCATGGCTCGTAATTAAATATCCTATTATTATTCGTTACTATCTTTTTTTCTAAAAAAATTTACATTTGAAAAACTTTAGGTGAGTAAAAAAAATTGCTTAAAAAGAAGTAAGCAAAAATGTATGCCAACACCTACGCATAGATTAACTGGTTAAGGAATTATATTCTCAACCAAAAGGTCAGAGGTTCAAATTTCCAATCCCACATGTTGTTGTAATGAAGAAAAAGGGAAGTGAAATTGTGAAAAGTTTGGATAAAGATCATATATGTTGGTACAAAAATGATTAATTAGTTCTCAATATTGTAACAGTGCTTGAAAAGGGTAGATAGTAATTAGAAACAATGGCAAATCTAGTATAATATACAAAAAAAGAAATATTGCAAAAATAGGATTTAAAAAAAATATTTGCAAATATATCAATAATCACAATCAATCAATGCATAGGAATATCAATTATTAATACATTTTTTTTTCAAAAAATATTATATTTATAATTATTTTCTGAAAATGTGCTATACCTGCAAGTGGATTTTAAAGAGTACATATTTATGAATATTTTAGGAAAACAATGTTGCCCATTAAAATTTTCCAAAAGAAATATGTAATTACCCAATAGAGAGAGAGAGAGGACAGAAGAATAAACTATGGGGGTGGTGATCTAAAATCAAATATTGAACTCTCTTTTCACCGTATCAAAACATAAAAACCTGGTGACTCTTAAATCCTGTAAAAGCTTCAGCAAAACTATCAGAAATGGGAGACAAAGATATTGCAAAACAGAATAAGATATAATTGAGGATACCAAAGAAGCCTCAAATCCCCTATTCAAAGTCATCTATGTATGATGTTTTTTTCAAGGCACTTGAAGGAATCTGGACGTACAAAAGTTAGTTTTAGTGCTAACAACAAACTTGGACTTGCATAGAGAGAATGAGTTCAAGCTATGATGGCCACCTATCTAGAATTTCATATCCTATAAGTTACATTTGCAACCAAATGTAGAAAGGTTAGGGGGTTGTCCTATGAGAATAGTCGAGATGCGTGCAAGCTGATCCAAACACTCACGGATATCAAAAGTGTGTGTGTGTATATATATATAACTTGGACTTGTTGCATGTTCAATCAACCTACCCTCTTCTTCTACAACACAAATGATAGTTTACAGATATGACAACACTAGTGAATTGACTTGAGATCGTTTACCCTTCACAAATATGCATGATGTTCCCATGACCTCTAAATTCCATTCATCCAAATGCAGCAAAGCAATTCAGGTAGACATTACTAGAGAAATATGTGGACTAGATGTACAAGAGTGGTTTTCTCAAGGAAATGATTCAAGTAACAATCTGTTTGTTTACAACACAGAACTTGAAGCTCTTTTGAAATGAATTTTCATCTTAGCAATGAAAGACTACCTGACACTTATTGAGTTTATTTCACTTTTTCTCCCACCATGAAAATCAAGTTGAATTCTCTCTCAACCAAGAAACTTTTTTTTGTTTCCAATTATGTTAGTGGAATTTATCATTTTGCCAGAAATCTCTCTCTCACCCACAATGTATCATAAAAAGATAGGCCAAAAGAGGACACAGGGTCAAGCGTGAAGGATCAATTATAAATTGAACCTATTGTTGAAAGTGACATCTATATCTTCTTCCTTTTCTACATTATGCCAACTTAACCCATGAATTTGATAGCTAGCTAAACTGGAGTATGGCAATGAGTATAAGTTTCTACAATTATTGGAAGGGAAAGGGGATGAACACAGTGCAACAACACCAAAACTCTTGTGCAAGTCTGGCTGATGATCATCAGCGAACGAAATTGGTGGCTCGACAAATGTGCTCAACTCTGTAAGTTGAGAAGAAGAGCTTTCATCTTTTATGTTGTCAATATCGTCCCAAACCAGCAGAAGAGGTTCTAGCTCTTGCTTTCTTAGGTGCAAAGGTTCACCTTGATCTATAAATCATATTGCGGTTTGAAAAGGCTGGAAATAAGTGATCTATAGTTTTCAACTGCAGCAGTAAGAGGTGAACCATTGACATCCAGCAAAGTCATTTTTCCTTCTAGTTCACAGTCAGACTCCTTGGTTCTGTACTTAACGTGGAGGCTATCATTATCGCTATTGGTTGAGCAATCAAAATGGGAAAAAAACTCTTCCTCTTGATTTATTCAAACGACAAGGTGATGAACTATTATTCAAATGATGCTCATAATCAAGTCTTGGGAAGCACCTTCCAGGCAACCATTTTAGTTTTTCCAAGTTGTTATTAAACTATGGAGAATCAGGTCCATTGTAAAGTCAGTAAAGTAACTATTCATATAAAGCTATATAATCAATAAAATTCTCAAGAACGGTTTTAATTGATAAAAGAATTGAAAAAAAATTGAAATTATTGGAAGATTGTAACAGAGCATACCTTATACTGATTGCTCCCAGTCTCAGGTATAAGCCGGCTAAGCAGCGTGGAAATAACGCCATACCTGGAAAAGTTTCAAAAAACTCCAGAGTTAGATCTAGAAAGATAATGAAACAACAAATAATACAAAGGCAAGTCTCACCCCTTCTCATATAATTCACCAGTTCCATGGAACGACATATTCTGAATGAACTGACACAATTTCTGCCTCTTCCTACTAAAAATATTTGCATGAATATAAAGAGTAGCTGATTAAAAATGCTATCATGACTATCTCATCTCCCTTTTTAATGTAAACGACTAAATAAATACAATAAACATCACTCAAAATTTTTAAAAAGTATAAGATCAAGGCTCCCCAACTCTGTTGAGAACGCAAAAATGGATAAAAAAGAAACCATGGAAAGTGGTAAGAAATATATGCATAAACAAAAGACGAAACACTTGCCCATAAAAATTCAAAATTGTGATTCTCGATTTAAAAAAGAAAGGAAGAAAGAAAAAGAGAGAGAGGATGAAAGATAGAAACTGAGACGACAAAGAATTACCATAATTTTCAACGTTTCTCTGTTTGATCTGTATATCCTCCAATGTTTTATGAGCGTGTTTCACATCTACCTCTGCAATAAAACGAAGGGCACAAATTACTATTTGTATTTGGAAACTTTTTTTTTTCTCTCTCTTTCTTCTTCTTCCTGTAGGCTTTCATTTCATCATGTAACTCTAACCCAAAATATCAATAAGCAAGTTGAAAAACATTACATTGATACATGCAATATGTGAGAAATTTTCCGACTCATTTTCTATTGGCACAACATAATATCTTATTTAGTACATGGAATGAAAATGTATTTTTCCAATACATAGTATAGATAGCATAGAATTCTTTTCCTTCCCTTTATTTTAGAGAAAAGGAGGATCTAGAATAGATTGATGAAATGGAAGAGATCCAAATGAATGGAAAGAAAAGAAAAAAAAAAAACAGTTGATAAATTCCACTTTAAGGGGACAAGCTATCAAAATATAAAAAGATGATAGGCCCCAAATTACTAAAGTGTATGAACGTAAGCGTGTGAGGAAAGCGGGAACCATGTGAGAAGTTGTTATGTATAGATTTGGGGCCCATAAGGTTGTTAGTGCGTAGGAAAGAGTTGGCTTTGTGGAGGAGTATCTTTTTGCTCTAATTTTCTAGTATTTCTCATTGAGAGAGATAGAGAGAGTCAGGAAGCTTTCGAAACTTCCCTTGATTTCACTGTTAATAAATGAAATTGACGCTCAGGCCTATCAAAAGACTAATCAGTATATGGTATAAAAATTATGTTTTACAAATTTAATGAATATCTTTTCAATGACATATAAAATACTCATAACTTAGTTGATGCTAGTCAAACTTCATTCATCAAACCTAAATTCATAATTTATGTTGATCTTCTAAATTGCATAAATCTATTCAACTAGGTTAACCTACATAAGATTAATAGGAGGAATACATGAAGGTAATGCATGATTAAAGAAAAAGGTGATGTTACAACATATTGGGGACAACTTTAATCATACATCTTCCTTCAGTCTACACGTCAGGACGAATTAACAGAAAAGAGAATACAAAATATTAACGAATATCTTCTTAAAGTGCAGATCTAAAATTTTGGATGAAGTACCCAAAGGTAAATGCACCGAGTTAAAGTTAACAGGAGTGACATTCTCAACAAGACGATGTGATGTGAAGTCTTTACAGCGGTTTTCAACAAGGCTGGCTCTCTCTGCTTGGAAAGAAAATAATTGCTACAAGTTACAAGTTACTTGCAAGTTGCAACTTTTATTGGGAGTTATTGATACTATCTTTTATGGTTAATTCTAAGAATGGTTTAAACTTGAAGAAAATGTACACGTCAACATTGAGTGGACTGAAAGGTTTTAGAAAGTATAGCTCTTAAAAAGATCCACATTTTCACATCCCAAAAGTGTTTTTCTTTTTCTTTTATCTCCTAAAACTGAAATTGCAGTTAAAGTTTATGTCTAACCTCTGAAACGATCGCTCGAGTTGAACTTTTTTTATTGGAGTTCCTTTTGACATGGAAGAGAGGAATTGAATCTAAGGTTTGCATCTTCCTTGAACTTCTTAAAAAATGCAAACTCAGAAGTTTTTGCAATATTTGTTGCTCATTGCTCCAATAGAAGAAAATATATCAACATTTCAACTATTTAACAAGGGATCATGCATTTAGACAATAAAAAACCTAACTAGCATAAAACTCAAAAAAGAGAAAAAAGGACAAAGGGAAGTGATAACACTGAGAGCCTCCAATAGCTTGCTGCTCTAGGAAAGTACAGTTGAGAGTTGGGTAATGTAGAAAACTCACAGTATGTAACATGTCTTTCTTTCAAGGATATGGGAGAAGTATCTCTTCTCCATGTCAAAGGTCTATCACAATCAAGATCTCCAACTTTTATTCTCTTCTGACAGCTACTATCTATAAGGAATGTTCATGAAGGATTTATCAGCATTATTATTTTGAGAGAAGAAGCTGTTGGATTCATTTAATTTTACTAGGTAGAAATTCAATTGCTGTAACAAATTAGAGAAAACAATGGATAACTGAAAAACTTACTCAGGTGATTTAACACTATAGCAAATGTAGCTTCTATGGTTCAAACATTACTTTTTTTTTTTTGCACCCAAGTGACTTCATATACAGCTTCGCGGGACTTTGGTCTGACTCCCAACAAATTTGATGAAGAAAGCAAATGATAGTGGAGAACTGGTGAGACGATATTGATTTTAAATATTCTAATTTCTATATGTAATCAATTAAGTCAATTTTTACATGCAGTTTAACCACCACAGAATAATGTATAACAGGAGAATATACAAGATCACTTTAGACATCTCATGACAGAATAGACCAAATTACGTTAATAACAACATAGAATTCGGTGAGAGCAAGAACTGATAAAACGTCAAACATTCATTAAATAAACGAAGTTGAGCTACAATTGGCGAGTGAAATGAAATCAATCGAGGCCATGAATTTGATCTTAGCCACAATAGTGACTTGAATACATTAGAGTCGGAATGAAACTATAAAGAATTGTGGTAAATTAAACAAAATTGATCCTATGAGGAACCAAATTCTTGGAAAATACTTGAATATCAAAGAGGGAAAACACGGAGTGGAATCGAGAGTGAAACCAACAATATATCAAAATGTAAAAAATGGAATAAAAGCTGGTAGGGAAGAATCGAAGAAGAACCATTAGAAATGGAAGGTTTGAGATTGCGCTTCATAGTGATGTGTGCCCTATAAACGAAGGATTCTGGTCTCTGTTGAAGAAGAAGCCATGGAGTCTTCCACAAGGAAAAGTAGGCGCCAAAATGGTGGTACGTGACAGGGAGACGAGACCACACTTCTTTTCAACAACTCTGAATTTTATGTGTGTATATATATTTATAGAGTTTCCTAAGGCTCTATGTGGACTGCTTGACTACTTTTGGGTCCAACTATTGAATTGAGCTTGGTTAATTTTGGGCATAGCCTTGTTAGATTAGGGTCGTTTAGTTTTGACCCAAATTTCATATGACCCAATTTGACCAAATTAAGTTTAATTATCTAATAAATTGGTCATATTGAAAACACGTGGCTTTATAATTTAGGATTTGTCAACTTTTGTCATCAAATTAAATTTAGAACACATGTCAATTTATAATTGGTCTCAAATTTAATTATTTGCGACTTTGTCATTAATTTACAAATAATGACGTGACAATTTGTGATTGACCAAAATTTTTCATACAACCATTGCAAATTAAGATTAGACATAATTGAGAATACCAAAGAAGCCTCTAATCCCCTATTCAAAGTCATCTAAGTATGACGTTTGTTTCAAGGCAACTTGAAGGAATTTGTTCACACAAAAGTTAGTTTTAGTGCTAAAAACAAACTTAGACTTGCATAGAGAGAATGAGTTCAAGCTAGGTGACCACCCATCTAGAATTTTATATCCTACAAGTTACATTAGCAATCAAATGTAGTAAGGTCAGATGGTTGTCCTATAAGAATAGTCGAGGTGCGTGCACACTAACCCAAACACTCACAAATATCAAAAGAATATATATATATATATACATATAACTTGGACTTGTTGCTTGTTCAATCAACCTACCATCTTTTTCAAATTTGCTAGATTTTGTTTCAAATTATATCCAAATCGTCTAAATTTACCATATTCTAAGATATATATATATATATATATATATATATATATATATATCACCTCATATATACCTTAGTAACACGGTAACATAGAATTTGGATTTGACTTATAATTTTTTTAGGTACAACAAGCTTCAAATTATAATAGCATTTGGAAGAAAAATATTGAGATTTAAAAAAAAACAACAAATAATTTTGACACAGAAGAATTGCATGTTGAGGTTTTTCAAAAAATCATTGGCAGTTCCAAAATTTTGCCAATGCTAAATATGTAGCGTTGGCGAAGTACCTATGTCGATGCTAACCAACCTAGCATCAAAAAAAGTTCTCCTAACAAGAATTTGTCGACGGTCGTTTTTCCATCTAGAAAATTTTTTCCAACAATTTTTGGGTTTCTCTCAATTATTCTAATCCTTGTAGTGTACTTATCCACTCGAAATTCTCTATAAAATAAAATAAGAAAATTTTGATATTAGACAAATGACAAAACCGCATCAAGGTAGGGATCAGCATGTCAAGAAAAGTCACATCAATAATTTTTTAATTTATTGTGAGAGATCATAGATAACTACTAGGGAAATGAAGGATCTTTGACATGTTTGCACTTATTCAACACCCAAATTTAAACTTAAACAAAGTCATGAATTTTTGTTATCTATTTCAAATATGGTTTAGTAGAGAAGAAGTGGCTTCTTACAGGGATTAAATTAAAAGATAGACACTTTTACTTAGCTCTTGCAAATTTACAAGGAAGTTATCTCTTTCTTCCTACATGAAAATTTTATTCTTGCAAAAGTATATTATTCTTTAACTCAATTTTTTTTCCAAAGAACAAACATAAACTTTATATAGAGCCCAACAACACTTTGGTTTAGGGAAGGAGGAGTGGAAGCAAGCAATTGTTGAAACTTAAATTGCATCAAGTTGTGCAAAATCTATGGAATATATCCCTATTTGAGAAACTCAACATTCCTTCTTTAATAGTAAACCACAACAAAGAATTAACTAATAGCACAACAGTAGTTACATTCATTAAAATGTTGAAGAAAAATCAAAGATTTGGAGAGACATTTTCATTTGGTTTTTTAACCATTTAATAGATATAAAAAAAATGTAAAAGAGAAGAAAGATTTAACATATTGATTGAAGCTAAGACAGCAGTTTAATATAGTTGAAATTAAAGATATTTATGTAAATTGAAATTAAAGATACTTATATAAATTGAGATTTAATAGATGATGAAGATTCAAAATACAAATTAATTATAATGGGAGAGCTACAATGGCAACCATGGAGATGGAGGGATGCCTTGTTATTCAAAAAAAAAAAAAAAAAAAAGGATTGGATGATATTGGATTATGGAAGGAAATGAAATGAAATGAATATATTGAAAGCATATTATATAATATAGGTGTGTTGGATCAAGAATGAGTTGGGCGGTGGTAACCATGTACTCCATAGACACAGTTTGGATAATTTGGAGTAGAAAATCAAAAGAAGCAGCAGCGAGGGAGATGATAACCCACGGTTTTTGAGTCTCGGGGCCTTTGAGAGTTGCCCACCACACATTCCATGGTTTGCTACAATGCCCATTCACCAATTTGGCCATCATCACATCGTATGAGCTCAGTGAGGGACAACCATGCATTTGGTCAACCGACTGAACATTTCTGCCACAGCTTTGCGGGTTCCTATGCAGTTGGAAAACCAAAAGGGATAGCTTCTTATTAGACCTGTCGGTAGTAATCAAATAATTGGTAGACGACTTGGAGAATAAGGAGGACGAAACCCAGAATAGCAGCAATGACGGAGATGAATGTCCATGGGTGTTGAAAGTACTCCTGTCTGACATTTGCGCAAAATTTATTGTAGGGCGTGTTGTAATGCTTATTCACTGTCTTGAGCACGGTAGCTATGCGTTTGTCCACCAACCCCCAGTACTCATTACATTCCTCAGCTGATCGAACCACTCAACTGCGTCTTCGTCATTCCGAAGAAAATTGACCAATATCCTATTGGAGGCCAGAAGCGCCACATCGTTGTCCTCGTCTATCAGATTATCCATCAAGAAGAAGAAAGACGTGATGTTGATTCCTGCATCGACGTGGACTCTCTCAAATGCCATCACGTTTAAGAAAATCGATTCAGTGTCCTCGTCCACCACCAATCGCGGCAGCCTCAACACGCCTTGTTTTTGGTCGAACGACACGTCCGTAAAGCTGCTGCTCTTCTCGAATTCGATCCCCGCTTCACGAAGCTGTGTTGCGGGCGGAATGATTTGACACTCCCGGTCGGATGGTTTATACTTACCACCACTGCTCGTCTTCTCTATGGGAGGATGCAATAATGACGCCTTATACATGTCCAAAATGTGCAAGTATTCTGCCGTTAGCCCATCCCGGGAGATGCCCAACGAATCGCAAACAAGCGATTTTAGATCCTGTGTGCATTACAACCTTTTTAAACCAAATCAATTTTTCTATAAGCACGCATGGAAAAATTATTACTTTGAAATGTGTTTAGTTTTAGCTTCTTTATTGATTTTAGATTATTAAAGGTCTTTTTTTTTAAAAAATCTTTATAAATAAAAATCTCTTTAAAAAAATTGAATTATTTTAAAAATCTGTTTTTTTTGAATAAACAGATAGATTATCTAAAAATGGCTTTAAAATGATTCATAGAAAATCTTCAAAATATGTGTAAAAAAAACATGTGTAATTAATATTTAATAGAATAACGTTTTGAATATAGTGCGACATATCAAAATGAGCTTAATTCAGCGATAATTGACATCGACAAAAAAAAGTCATTTAAAGCACTTGGTAAGAAAAGGAAAGGTATAAAAAGTTTTCTTGATAATATTGTTTAGAAAAGTGCCTCAGCTAACTCAAGCATACCGGAGAGAGGGAATAAGGTAATAGAAGTGGAATAATTCAAAAGATCAAAAGAGACAGAGAAAGAGAGATGAAGTAAGTGGCCTCGCCTTTGATAGTGGTTTATTTTGGTTTGCCATTAAGTACAACTCGTCAAGAAGCTTCATGGGAAGCTGATTCTCAAGCAGAAGCATGTCCCGGTTTATATTCGCACCAATATTTCTTAGCGATGTGGGATAGTCGTCTATGAAGAATTCTAGCATGAAACAACCATCCATAATCATGAGCTGCAAGAACTTGTCTGGATATTTCATCCATTTTTCCTCAATCTTATCGTACGATCCCATAAGATGTTCCAAAATACTTGATACACGCATCACAATGGATTCAACGTCCAATCCATATTTGGTTTTAAAATCATGAAACGCTTTTACTTTTTCCAGTTCCATGGACCACAAATGTTGTTTTCCATAGTGGTATGACCCAAATGACACCAATTGGGGCTCGAAAGCTTTGGCATGCATTTCTCTCATGAAGTCTGGTATTTTGTAGATTGAAAGTAGTTTACTGCTTTGCCCTGGTTCCTCGTTGATGACACCAGGAAAATCCAACAGTGCATCGAGGCTGTCCTTGACCTGAATAACAGGGGCAGCCTTATCCTCATTGTCATACCTATCACGTATGATGGGCAACAGTGGCTGATTTTCCATTGCTTGTAATAAAATGCTATCCAAATTTGTACCTTCATTCTGCAAGCCGTATGGATATATATACATATAGTTACAGGTGAATCAATCTTTGGTTTTGGTTTGATGAATTAAAACTTGCCTTGACATCCAAGAATGTGTCTCATTTCATTTTCACTTTCCTCTCTTTTGCTTTGCTTTATGCTTTCTTTGTTTTTATTATTCTGATTTGCCAGCTCACTCCCTTCCAGCTGAAACACGAGGTTGCGAATTGTTGGCTTCTAGTGTTTTCTTAATTAAATTAATTAAGATTATATCATGATTTTGATCACTTTAATACTCAATCAAACTAGCTGCATTCTTATCCATTTAATTGAATGATGTTAAAACATAAAAAACCAAATTGTAACTTTTCAAACAATAAAGACTACTACACAATACTTGTTTACTTCTACAAAACAACCTTTAGGATTTCCTCACCTTCCGGCTTTAGTTAGTGAAGGCACGACATGTGTCCTTAGGTAATAGTTTCTATAAAGAAAAAGGGTTTGTTTACTTCTACAAAATACTTCCTCTTTGGTCATCTCTATTCTAACTTAGGCATAGGATTCGATATATATATATAAGCTGAAACTGAATTTATGTTGAAGAAAGAAATATCCCCACAAAACCAAAGGGTTTCAAAAAGGATCCTCAATTGGTTGCTATATGCACAAGATCACAGTTACAAAGACCTTGAAGATCAGGGAGCACCAAGTTGAAGCAAAAAGTTTTACAAGGTTCCAGAAATAATCCGATCCTCAGGATTAGACTCCACCCCTTTAAAAAAACTCTTTGGTTTCTCTCAAACCAAATGCCTCCAAGGATTGCCTATCACAAGACAAGTGCTTGCAGCCTTTAAAGTGACAAACTTCTAGGGAGCTGGTTAAGTGACAAACTTTTTGGCCTTTAAATTAATCAATTTCTTAAGTTAAAAACAAATAATAATCAATTTGTTTCTCGAAATTCTCTCTCTCTCTCTCTCTCTCTCTCTCTTCAACAAAGAAGAATGTTAGTTGGAGAATATCCCATCTCATAACATCTAATTTTTCCTGTCAAATTAAGGTATGAAATAAGAATAGAAAAAAATTTGTACAAAATGACATCTTTTAATTGAACCATTACTTGTAATTCAATAAACACACACATATATATCCCCCTCTCTCCTTGCGAACTGAGACATGAGAGGGAAATGGGGTCCTATTTGATTTATTTGGTCATAAAAACTACTATTTTTTCCAACAATTTGGAGATTTTTTTTTTATATAAAAAATGAAAAGGTAAAGTCTGTAGAGTCGTTTTATCCCATTAAAAGCATTTCGTAAGATTTTCATGGTGTTTTGATTAGATAGTCAAAAGTGGGTTTTAGAAATAAAATATGTAGAACTATTTTATTTAGAAGCAGGGTATTAAATTTCTATCAACATGTAAGTTCGATATGAGGGATGAACCGACATTTCCATTTTTTTAAAATCCGACAACACGTGAACTTAGAATTTGAACTTCTAACATTTTGGTCGTTGATGTATGCCTTAACTAGTGAGTTATGTTAAAGTTGACATCAACATTTCTATTGCTGCATAGAAAAATCTACAAAATATAATAAAAATATCAACAAAATATCACAAATGCTTATTTGTTAATTTAAATTATTTTAAGACTTTTTATTGTGTTATAATTTTTCTAGAAATATTCATCAACACGTCAACATTTTATCAATATTTACATCAAAATTTTCATAAAATTGAGACCTCAAACTTTTTGTCAACATCAACATTTAAAACCTTGCCTAAAATAATGTTTTTTTTTATAAACCTCTCATTAATTAAAGGACAAAAATTTTATTATTGGCTTACATTATAAGTACCCTCTATTTAATTTCCATATACTCAAAAAGTTTTTAATAGATTCTTAAACTTATAAGGTTATGTATTGTCTAATACGTCATTATACCTCAAAAGTTTTCTAACACACGTCATTGAATTTTCAATTTTATGTCTAATAGGTTCCTGTCCTTAGCAGTGTCACATTTAAGGCTTATGTGACATACTGATATGATTATATATTATTTAAGGATTATGTGACGAACTAATTTATTCGGACAAATTTAGGCATTTAATGGCTTATGATTTTAACTTACAGAGTTAGCGACAAAGATCTATTAGACACAAGATTAAAAATTTATAAACCTATTAGAAACTTTTTAAAATATAGAAACTAAATAGATATAACTTAAAAAGTTTTGGGACCTATTGAAAACTTTTAAAAGTACAGGATATAAATAAATATAATAATGAAAACTCAAGACCGAATTTATTAGTTAATCCAAATATAGCTATGTGCATCAAATAAATACAATAATGAAAACTCAAGAGCAAATTTATTAGTTAATCCAAATATAACTACGAGCATCAGCATGTTAACCCTATATGAAGACATGTTAACCTTATTTGAAGTTGAGGGTTATTAATCTCCCACTCCCATATGGTGAAGCCACTAAGGACCCGAGGTCAAGCCCCTCCCGTCCTTTTTTTTTTTTTAAATATATATCTTTTTATCTCTGGTAAATTTGACTTGTGAACTAAATATTTTCTTTTATAAATTTGAATTTATTAGAGAATATATATATGAGTTCGACAACATTTGGGGTGAGGGATTCAAACCTCTGATCTCTTGATCGAGGGTACATGCCAATTACCGCTGAGCTAAGCTCACTTTGACAAAATATTAGCAAATATATAGTATTTAATTATTATTACCTTTACAATATTTTTTTTTCGATTTATTCTTTAAATTTAACAACTATTCTTTCTGCAATATAGGTAGAAATGGATAAGCTGTTTTGTTAAAAGAAAAGATTAAAATTTCATTTGTGTCCCGATATTTTGGAGCACATTCCATTTTAGTCCATGTATTTAGTCCCTATACTTTCAATAAATCTTAAAATTAGTCATTATTGTTAGTTTGAAGTTAAATTTTATAGAAGTTGATAAATAATTGTAATAATCTTCATTCAAGATAAGACACAATGTGAATATATTTTCAAAATTTATAGATGGAATACTTAATAGAGACTAAATATGTTTTGGATAAAATTAACCATAAACTATAAATAGGGACTAATTTTAAGATTTATTGAAAGTTTAAGAATTAAATATAGACATTTGAAAGTACTAAGACTAAAATAGAATAAGTCTCAAAGTATGGGACCACACTGATATTTTAACCTAAAAAAACTGAAGGAAACTATTCAAATTTTTTTGTGATTGCAAAAAAATAAGTTTGAATGGAATTTAAGCTCCATTTGATATAGATTTCTAGATCTTCCTCAATATTTGTTGAACTAACAAAAACAAAAACAAAATGTATAATTTAACCATTGAAAAATTGATTTTGGCCCTTGGTTCATTTTGGTCCCTATATTTTCAAAATGTTCATTTTAGCCCTAGTACATTCATTTTTTGTCCATTTTAGTTCCTGTATTTTGAAAATTTTCATTTTGGCACCATATACTTTTAAAAAGTGACTATTTTGGTCTATGTTTGAAAATTTTTAATGCAAATTCCATACACAACGAAAAACCATTGATACAAAGTTATGGCTACATAAGAAAATTATTTACTATAGTATGTCATGCTTAATGGACCAAAATAGATGTTTTAAGAGTACAATGACTAAAATGGAGAAAAGCTGAAAATGTAATGCCTTAAATGGACAAAAGCTAGAAGTATAGGGACTAAAATAGACATTTTGAAAGTACAAGAATCAAAATGAATCAAAGTCGAAAGTATAAAAACTATATGTAATAAAATGCAAGAAAAAGGGAGAGAAAACATTGATTTTGCAGTTGTAACTTGAAAGAAAAGATATGCTTATGACCTAGAGCATAGCTCAACTGACATGAAGTATGTTCTTATGACCAAGAGGTCATGAGTTCGAATTCTCCTACCCCCAAATGTTATTGAATTAAAAAAAAATTGAAAGAAAAGATGTGTAGTAAAGATTATCACAAGATTCGAATCTCCTGACCTCTTTGTCGAGTACATGCTAATTACTGCTGAACTAAACTCAGTTTTGCTCATAGTTTAGAATTAAGAGTATGAATTTTGTGTACCCTATACTCCAACTATATAAAGAAATGAGATTAAAAAAAAAAATCTTGAGTTTACACAGTATGAGTTTAATTTGTAGTTTTATGTTTAAAAGTGTGTGACCTGTAGTTTGAGATATAGTAAATCTATAACCTAAAACAAACAAACAAATTGATTTAATTTCATAACTCTTAGCTGCAGAAACTCAACTCATGAACCAGGATACCATTTTATTTACAAGTCATTCAGTCACAATTCTTGAAAATAACTTTTTTAAGCATTGTTCTATAATCATAGTGGCCAAAACAACCCCCTATATTTACAACAATAAAATTTAGGTATATTGTTCACTTTTCATCTCCTCCAATATACGTATAACGCAAGATAAATGTCTTAAACTTTGATATAATTATAATTTCATATACTTGGCATATTGAACTCATAAGGTATTTAATACTACAAATAGATAGTTATTGAAGTTTGAGCTAATGATCTCTATGATATAATTTCAATTTCAAATACTTGGCATATGAAAGTCATAAGGTATTTAATACTATAAATAGATAGTTATTGAAGTTCGAGCTAATGATCTCTAATGCATATGAAGATAGATTTTGGTTTTTTTATTACTAGACCAATTCATAGGTTGTAATTAAATATCCTATTATTATTAGTTATTATCTCTTTTCTAAAAGAATTTACATTTGATCAACTTTAGGTAAGTAAAAAAAATTGCTTAAAAAAGTAAGTAAAAATGTATGCCAATCTGAGCATAACTTAATTGATTAAGATATTATATCTTCAACCAAAAGATCACAGGTTCAAATCCCTACTTCCACATGTTGTTGTACTGAAAAAAAAAGAGAAGTGAAATTGTGAAAGGTTTGGATCAAGATCAAATATGTTGGTACAAAACTATTAATTAGTTCTCAATATTGTAAAAGTGCTTGAAAAGGGTAACATGGAGATAGTCATTGGAAGTAATGGAAAATCTAGTATAATATGTAAAAATAAAAATAAAAAAAGAATAATTGCAAAAATAGAACTTAAAAAAATATTTCCAAATATATCAATAATCACAATCAATCATTGCATAGGAACATCAGTTATTAATATGTTTTTTTTCAGAAAAGATATTATATTTACAATTATTTTCTAAAAATGCGGTATACTTTCAAGTGCATTTTAAAGAGTACATATTTATGAATATTTTTCGAAAACAATGTTGCCCTTAAAATTTCCCAAACGAAATATGTAATTGCCCAATAGAGAGAGAGGACAGAAGATGATAATTCTTAGTTATGAAAATTATTGAACTCTAAAACTAAGTTGTTCTTGCCAGTTTTGCGGATTTTGTTGAATAACGAGCAAGCTAAAAATAACATTTTAAAATAAATTCATGCAAGCTTGTTGGAATATGATAAAAAAGGAATTAAGTTGAAGAGATGCAAGAAAGTTGGCTTAAGTTGAGTTTTTGTGCAGATTTGAAGAAGTGAAGAAAATGCAAATGAAATGCAATTGCATTTATTTGGGAAAGCAAGGTGATGAACAAAGAGTAAAAATGCAATTGCAATGCAATTGCATTTTCTGGACTTATAAATCAATTACGCAATTCTTGGAGATTCACCAAAATTCACGTGATTCGCTCGATTTATGGAAGAAATTTCAGCCTGAATCTCACGCCCAAAGTCTACCCAAGAATTAAGGAGCCCAAGATGGAAAGAATAGGCCTCGGAATATCTTTAAAAGGAGAGGAAGGTCGAAGAAAAAATGAAGCGTTTTTGGGAGAGAACTCTGTTTTCTGGGTTTAATTTTCTGTTTTATTACTTCGGACAGCATCCAGCAAGTTGACGATTTCATTTCTATTATTTTTCAGCATTTCATTCTTGTAATTTTGCTCGATTAAATTCTGAATTGGATCTATCTTCAACAATTTTCCAATTTCTATATTTTGTTTTGCGATTTTCTCTGTTTTGTCTTCAAACAGCAGCGGTTTCAATTTCATTATCTGTTTTTCTTTTTATTAGTTTATGATTCGGTTTGCTCCTAAAATCATGAATTATATCTCTCCTCAACGAAGGTTTGAAGAGGTTAAGATTCAAGTGTTTGAAAAAGAATTCTGAATCGATCACAATAAGGGGTTTCGGTAGCTTTGTTCTGTTGTTGGGTTAAATGCCATTCTGTTTTGATGTTACAAGTTTTGATTAATTTCTGGGTTTTGATTTGGTCTAGGTTAAATTCTATTTCCTGTAGGTGGCGAGATGGAAATGAAAAGTTGAATTCCATATTCAAAATTCTTCATCTCCATATATAAAGCTTATTCATTCATGGGTTTCTTTTTGTTTACAAAAATTGAAAATTCCAGTATCATGCTTTATGACATTCTGATTTAAATTTAGTAACTTCAGCATTGTTATTTCTTAGTGGGCATTCTTAATTGGTAATTCAAATAAGGTTTGCCTTAAGATTAATTACCTTTTTCTTTTGTTAATTATGAAAATTTTAAAAAGTAAATTTTGGTTTTCCAATTCTTCCATAATGAGCTAAATTTTCTTCAAGAGTTCAAGTTGGTGAAAGCCCTCAGGAAAAATGTGAAAGCTCTAAAGCATAATCAATTTAGCTAGCATGTGAACTTTGTTTGCTTTTGTTGAATTTAGATTTGGGTAAACCTAGTCGGCCAACTAGTGTTTGCTTGTCATGCTTGAACTTAATATCGAAAGAGTTAAGAGATAGCCGATGTCACAAAAGCAATGGAGGAAAAGGCTTAGAAATAAGTTATGAACATCAATCCTAGACATAGCCTAGGATGCTGTGTTTGCTTGTCATGCTTGAACATCAATCCTCTTCAAGGCTGCTTTTCTTTTCAGGTTGCTGAAATCCTGGTGGTGGTAGATTTTGAGTCTGATTCTGCTTCCATGAGAAGTTAGGGTGGTTGCGCCAACCAGGATTATATGTGTTGGAGTATGGATTGCCTTGTTGATGATCAAATTTTCCAACAAATTTAGCTTGTTCAATGTGTCCTGGCATAAATGGATTTCCAACTTGACAATCTTCACTTTTATGGCTCCCATGGCAATATTCACAATACCTAGGAGGTGATTGGATAGCATTTACCGTCATTTGACTTGCTTGGAGTTGCTTAGTAAGTGAAGCCACTTGTGCAGTCAAATTTGCTATGGCATCAACCTCACTAACTCCCATAGCCTTCTTCTGAACTAATCTCTCGCTTGGCCATTCATAGTGATTCATGGTCATTTCTTCCAATAACTCAAATGCCTCATTCTCAGTTTTGCTCATGAATGCTCTTCCTGAAGCTGCATTAATGGTGGTCCTCGTATTGCCATCCAAACCATTATAAAAATTTTGTACTTGCATCCATCGAGGCAATCCATGGTGAGGACATTTTCTCAAAAGCTCTTTATATCGTTCCCAAGCTTCATATAAACTCTCTCCCTCATACTGATAAAAATTGCTTATCTCACTTCGAATCTTGGTCGTCTTTGCTGGTGGAAAGAACTTGGATAGAAACTTTTTAGCTAGATCATTCCAAGTTTCTATAGAAGCGGCTGACAAAGAGTTTAACCACTGTTTAGCTCGAGCCTTTAGAGTAAAGGGAAAAAGTCTGAGTCTAATGGCATCATCTGTCACTCCATTATATTTGAATGTATCACATATTTCCAGGAAGTCAGAGATATGGGAATTTGGATCTTCATGTTGTAATCCACTAAAAGTCATTGAAGTTTGAATCATCTGCAATGTAGCTGGCTTGATCTCAAAACTATTAACTTGAATGGTTGGCCTTCGAATGGCAGAATGAATATCACTTACATAAGGCATCACATAATCTCTCAAGGCCCTATTCTCATTTTGTCCTTCGTTATTTGCCATCCTTTCTTGCTCTTGAGCAGAATGCTTTCTCTTTTCTCTTCTAAGTCTTCTGCAAGTGCGTTCAATCTCAGAATCAAAAGGAAGTAGATCACTACTTCCAAATTTTCGCATACACTTGCTTCACCTTCTAAAAAGAACAAAAGAAAATATAGAAAACAAATAAAATAAAACAGTAAAACACAACTTAGATTAAGACTAAAACTATTGATTTTGATATTGGTAAAATAAACATTCAGTCCCCGACAGCGGGGCCAAAAACTTGATGGTCGAATCGCAAGCGCACGAATCGTTACAAGTAATACAGTGATTGAAATCAAAGTTCGTTCTCCATAGAGACCGAAAGCTATCAATTACCAAATTCTCTAGCTTCAATTTTATCTAAGCACCGAAATATCAAGAGATGAAATGGACAATTTAACTTGCTTGCTGAAAAAGAAAATGTGATTAAACTCAACAATTTATAGAGCAAAAACAGAGGATAAAACCAAATTTGTAAAAACTCTAGAGCAATGATTTCACCAAATACTTCCTCCTACTCTTTGTTCATTAATAGCTAATGTTTTCATCTATTTCAAGATTGTTGGCAAGCTCTACCCTATAGACTCGATATTCTTTCTCAAGCAATAACGATGTTCATTGAAGTGTAAATTGACTATATCTCTATGACAATTCAAACAAATCAATTATTAAGCCCGTAGAACCTAAAATTGCCACAAAACCCACAAGGATATCTCTATCTCAAGTGTAAATTAGGGAAAATGCTTTAGTTCATCAATGGTTCTTATTTCTCAACGTCAAACCATGACATAGGAATAATGTAAAGAGTGGCCAATCTAAACATACTTTAGGTACAAAAGCAATCTCACAACCATATATGAAATAGAGACATCAACCATTAACTAAGAAAGAGTAGGATTCAAGTATTTGATTACATCAAAGCTCTAGAAGGAAAACTTAGTTCATAATAGAAATCTTAACAAAACCAACATAAATCTTCATTTGGATCTCTACAAACAACAAAAAGAGAAGGAAGAAGAGAAATAGAAACAAATTAAGCTTAGCTCTACTCCTTTTTGGTTGCTAAAGACCTCCAAGATGAGCAATCTCTTCTTCCTTGGTCATTCTCCCTCTTTTTCCCTGTGTTTCGCCCCTTTCTGCCCTAAAAATCATCTAAAAATCGACCCCAAAACAGATAAAAAAATGTCCATTTTAAAGATAGGGCAACGACGTAGCGCCTAGGCGCTGGCATTCTGTCCAACTGCTGCTGTCTACAGCGCCTAGGCACCCGAGCAAATTTTTTTTTTTTTTTTAGACTTCAACCTAAAAGGCCCTCGAAAAAGTTCTTAAACATGACCTTCAAAATACAATGTTTGAACACCTATAAAAATAAAAGAAATACAAAAGTTATAATTCAAAAACTAAAAGAAAACTAAATAAAAACAACATAAACAAGATATAATAAATATATATAAAATGAACTTATCACATTCGCAACCAAATATAGTAAGGTTCGGCCGTTGTCCTATGAGAATAGTCGAGGTACAATGATCGGTACTTTTCGCTACACGCAAGTGCACGTGATCGAAGTAATAAAGAAACTGGAAGTATTCCAGAGTATCGTACCCAAGGGAACGTGGTTTAATAAAATGAATTTTAGTTGGCACAAATCGTTGACAAATTGCAATTTTAAAGTAATCGTGAGTGAAAATGATTTGAGAGGTGTTTTGACTAAAATAAAATTATTTGTAAATTCAATGGAAATGAAAAAGGGATTCAAGTTGCTAATGCCCCTTTGGAAAAAAAATGCAATAAGAACGCAATTGCAATCGTAGCTAACTCAAGAACTGAGTAAACCGAATTTAACTCCTATTCGACCTTCTATGAAGTATCTTTAGGAGACTAAGTGATTAAACCTATATTTCTATGGCTAATCTAACTTAGATATTTTTGCGCACAATTCTAGTGGTTTTGGAGTCTCGCCCTATGTCTAGGGTCGATGTTTCAGACTTATGTCTAAGCCTTTTCCTCCATTGCTTTTGCGACATCTGCTTCCCTTAACCCTTTCGGTATTAAGTTATAGCTTGGCAAGCAACACTAGATGGCCAACTAGGGTTACCCAACAATTAACTCACCAAAAGCAAACTAGAATTCAAGAATTAGCCAGATTGTTTTTACTTTCGAGCTTTACATCTTTCCTGTAGGGCATTCACAAACTTGAATCCCAAAGGAAATTTAGCTCTTCATGATGGAATAAAATGAAAACGATAAATTAGAATTGTAGGAATTCATTGGAAAAATCAAAGTAAAAAAAAATGCAATCAAGTTGCAAATGCAATGCAAGTAAGTAGTTTTAAGGAACAATTCTAAGAATTGAAATTACAAATTAACTTATGGAAAATTGAAATAAGAATCCAGTAGCTCAAATATTGAAGAAACTTGCAAATACCAAATTCCAGTAGGCAGAAAGTAAAATTACCAAAATCAAAATTGACACACTGTAATTGTAATTCAAATACAAAAATTAAAGTGCTGAAATTTAAAGACAAAACAGTGGCTCTTCTCCTTCAAATACAGAAATTCAAGGTGCGAGAAACAAAACTTTCAACCTTCCTAAAAACCCATTTCCCTTATCTCAATCGGACTGAGTTATAGTCCATAACCATCCCCAATTATTAGGTGAATGGGATTGAGGAAGGACATCTGGAGATTAGGAGGAAGAACGAAAAAAAACAGAACTTCAAATGAGTAAAAAAGATCTCTGCTGTCGGCGGAAACAAACCCAAAATCGAACAAAATCTCTTCTCCAAAAATCTCCCCCTCTCTTCGGCTTTTCCTTCGTCTTTTATAAGAGTTTTTGAGCTAGGGCTTCATCTCATAATCAATGATCAATCACAGCATTTCAATCCCCTGAAATCACGGTTAATTTGCTCAACATTTCCCGAGAATCTGGTTCTTTCCTTTACTTCCAAGTCTGCCGAAAATGCAATTGCCTTGCAATTGCATTGTTGTTGCATTTTCTTCAAAAATCTGCATAAAGACATTGAATAAGTGAGATTTTGCCTTCTTTTGTTTTCTCTTCTTAACTTACTTAAATTAGAGGTCCTCCATCAATCAAGTGATTAAATTCAATCAAATATTTTTATTTTCATCAACTAATATGAATAAAATCACGGATATAACTAAGTTTAAAGGCCAAATAATCCTCATGAATGAGGATTATCATACGTGCAAGCTGATCCAAACAGTCACGGATATCAAAAGTGTGTGTGTATATATATATATATATAACTTGGACTTGTTGCATGTTCAATCAACCTACCTTTTTCTTCTACAACACAAATGATAGTTTACAGATACGACAACACTAGTGAATTGACTTGGGATCGTTTACCTTTTACAAATATGCATGATGTTCCCATGACTTCTAAATTCCATTCATCCAAATGCAGCAAAGCAAGCAAATCAATTCTTGTAGACATTACTGGAGAAATATGTGGACCGGATGTACAAGAGTGGTTTCCTCAAGGAAATTATTCAAGTATCAATCTGTCTGTTTACAACACAGAACTTGCAGCTCTTTTGAAATGAATTTTCATCTTAGCAATGAAAGACTACCTGACACATATTGAGTTTATTTCACTTTTTCTCCCACCATGAAAATCAAGTTGAATTCTCTCTCAACCAAGAAACTTTTTTTTGTTTCCAATTATGTTAGTGGAAGTTATCATTTGGACAGAAATCTCTCTCTCACCCATGATGTATCATAAAAAGATAGGCCAAAAGAGCACACCGGGTCATGCGTGAAAAATCAATTATAAATTGAACTTGCTGTCATATGTAATCTATTTCAGTTATATCAACATTTATTTCACTTCTGGCTGCATCCCTGCTAAGTTTACCAGTCGGTAAGGAGCATACCTTCCATTCTTGAAAGAATGACTTGGGTTGGATAAAGAAGGGCGGTTGATATTCCACGAGGACATCATCTAAACTGCCATTATTACATTCTTCATTGACAGGGGCTGCAGGTCTCATTTCATCCCGTGCGTATTTAAGCATATGATAAGCTGTTTGGCATTGGTCCTTTGAGCCTGAGAAGTATTTCCATCCAAAATCAAAGATGACGTCAGAAGCACACAGACTTTTTATAGAAGAATCTTGGATTTCGTCATCCAACACATTATTCACAAGCCAATGAGCACTTTGTGCACAGAAGAAGTCATGGCTTTGGCTGCCTCTGTCATTGAAATAGTTTTCGAAAGTGGCATCTATATCTTCCTCATTTTCTACATTATCGGCATAACTCTTTTGTCTACTTTGGGCAGTTAGCATTCTAGCCTTGATCTTTTGGACAGCCTCATTTGTGGCTTGGACCAGCTCGGGTCCCAAAAACTTGCGTTTGCCAACCTCACCCCAGTACACAGGAGATCTACACTTCTTTCCATAAAGTGTTTCGAAAGGTGCCATGTCAATTGTTGCTTGATAACTATTGTTATAAGCAAACTCAATCAAATGCAAGTGCGTATCCCAGCTTCCAGAAAAATCCAATGCACAGGCCTGTAACATATCCTCCAGGGTCTGATTTAATCTCTCTGTTTGACCGTCAGTATGAGGATGAAAAGCTGTGCTAAAGTTGCATTCCGAATCTAAGGCTTTTTGAAAACTCAACCAGAAGTTTGATGTGAACCGAGGATCTCTGTCTGACACAATCTTTACCGGGACTCCGTGAAGTCTAACCACTTCTTCCATATATAACTGAGCCCACTTTTCAATAGAATAAGTAGGCTTTCCAGGCAAGAAGTGAGCTGATTTGGTCAACCTGTCGATAATTACCCAGATCACTGTGAAGCCTCTAACTGTCCTGAGTAACCCGACGATAAAGTCAATAGACACCTCTTCCCATTTCCATTGGGGTACGCTCAATGGCTGTAATAATCCCGCTGGCCTCTACCTCGGGGCCTTTACCTGTTGACAGACCAAACATTTACTAACAAAGTCTGCAACGTCTTTTTCATGCTACGCCACCAATAGAACTGTTTCAAGTCCTAATACATTTTGGTGCTACCTGGATGCATTGAAAAAGGAGAGTTATGGGCCTCAGATAGAATCTCCATCTTGAGCTCTTCATGCTTAGGCACACATAACCGCCCTCTAAATAGAAGACCACCATCTTCAGCCATTGAGAACTCATTCTCTTGTCCTGCTTCTATCTGGCGCAAGACCTTCCCCAGGACGGAATCCTCTTGTTGGGCATCTATGACACGTAGCCTCAAAGTTGGTTGAACAATCAACTGTGCCAACTGTGCAGTGACTTCTCCCAACATCACTGCTATCCCTGCACGTTCCATGTCTGCTTGCAGATGAGTTTGGCTAGTGAGTAATGCCGAGGTATGAGACATTTTTCTGCTAAGGGCATATGCAACAACATTAGCCTTGCCTGGATGGTACATGATCTCCACATCATAATCCTTTACCAATTCCAACCATATGCACTTCCTCATATTCAACTCCTTATGGGTGAAGAAGTATTTAAGGCTCTTGTGGTCTTCTCTCCATACAAGTAATGTCTCCAGATTTTCAGGGCAAAGACCATCGTTGCCAACTCTAGGTCATGAGTTGGATAATTTTGCTCGTAGTCCTTCAGTTGACGGGAAGCATATGCAATCACCTTCTATTGCTGCATCAATACACAACCAAGGCCTTTCTTGGATGCATCACTATACACCACGAAATTGCCTGTTCCATCGGGTAGGGTCAAGATAGGAGCTGAAACCAACCTTCGCTTGAGCTCTTGGAAGCTAGTCTAGCAAGCTCCATTCCACATAAACGTGATTCCCTTTCGAGTCAACTGAGTCAAGGGTGAAGCTATTTTGGAAAAGTCCTGGACGAAACGTCTATAGTATCCAGCTAAGCCTAGGAAGCTTCTTACCTCAGTGACCGAAGTTGGATGAGACCATGTGGTAATCGCCTCGACTTTTGCTGGGTCCACTGAAATTCCATCTTTCGACACTACGTGCCCTAAGAAAGATACTTGCTCGAGCCAAAATTCACACTTGGAGAACTTGGCGTACAACTGGTTTGCCCTTAAAGTTGACAATACCATCCTCAAGTGGACTTCATGTTCCTCCTCTGACTTGGAGTATACCAATATATCGTCTATAAAGACTATCACAAAGGTATCGAGAAACTCCTTGAATATTCTGTTCATCAGATCCATAAACACAGCAGGCGCATTGGTCAAACCAAATGACATCACGGTGAATTCGAAGTGCCCATACGTGGATCTGAAAGCTGTCTTCGGGATATCCTCTTCCTTGATCCTCAACTGATGGTATCTAGACCTTAAATCAATTTTCGAGAACACTGCAGCTCCTTGCAATTGATCGACAAATCATCGATCCGAGGAAGTGGGTATTTGTTCTTCACTGTTACCTTGTTTAGTTCTCGATAGTCTATGCACAGACGCATCGAACCATCTTTCTTTTTCACAAACAGTACTGGTGCGCCCCATGGTGAAACACTCGGACGTATAAAACCTTTGTCCAGAAGCTCTTGTATTTGTAGCTTAAGTTCTCTTAGCTCTACTGGAGCCATTCTATAAGGATCCTTTGACAATGGTGTTGTCCCTGGTTCGAGCTCGATATTAAAGTCTACCTCTCGAAATGGAGGCATTCCTGACAGGTCCTCTGAAAAGACATCTGCAAAATTTCTAACCACTGGCACAGAAGTCACTTCCGCTCCTTCACACATTGTGTCTGACATACTGGCTAGCAGGGCCCCGCCCCTTGGCTAACCAGTCTTTTTGCTTTCATCGCTGAGACTACTCTAGGTACCACATCGGACCTAGATCCCTTAATTTGAAGTTAGGTCTCAGTGGAGGTCTGAAAATAACCTCTCTGGAGTGGTAGTCAATATTGGCATGATTATCAGCCAACCAATCCATGCCTAAGATTACATCATAATCAGTCATCTCCAAGACTATCAAGGTCACATCTAGCAAGTGATCTGATATTAACACCTGGCAGGCCTTAACCTTTTCTCGAGTCAATAACTCTGCCCCAACTGGGGTCGAAACCAACAAGTTATATCCTAATGGCTCTAACTCCAGTTGAGCTTGACTCACAAAGGCAATAGATATAAACGAATGGGTACAACCAGAGTCAAATAACACAAAGGCATAGTGACCAAGAATAGGTAAAGTACCTGTCACCACAGTGCCCGAGCATTCTGCTGCCTTGCTGGTGGAGGCATAAGCCTTCCCTATCTGTTGACCCCGCTGTGGCCCTTGATTTCTGTTCTTATTGCAATTGGTTGTTGTGTGACCCGACTTGCCACAGATGGTACAAGACCTTTGCTCAGATCCTCTCTTTTCTGGACAAATCGATGAGAGGTGCCCCTTTTGCCACAATTGTAACATGTTTTAGTGCTCGCGAAGCAGGTACCCTCGTGGTAACTTCCACAACTCGTACACATAGTACTAGATTGTCGGGGCCCTGTATGATGACGTTGTAACGACCCGAATTCCTACGACCCTTTCAAAGCGGAAGCCCGACTTAGTTACCTCGCTCATGCCCGAAATTTCGGCACCATGACAACGTAACTAGGAGAAAACCAAAATTTACAACGACCTGGAAAGAGGCATGAGCACTTCTATAATTCAAGAAATAGACTCAGCACCCTCCAAACTACGATACATAGTGCTGAGCTCAACCAACAGACAATCAAACCCAAGAACTTCTAACGAAATACACAAAAAAGAAAGAAATTTAAACTTTACAGACCAACAAACAACAGGGAACAAAGAAACAAAACTAAAGGCTAAATATGGAAAAGAAATTTGGTGGAGTCTCCATAGTCTCGTCAAGTCGTCGCCTGCATCATCCACCCTGAGAATGTGCACAATCTGTAAAACAAACAAAGTAGCAAGGATGAGTATAAACATACTCAGTAAGTAGCCCACTTAAGAATCCAATGTTCTAAGCAACCATACCAAGAAGGAAACTGCCCTTACTCACACTCGTGCTTAGATTTCAAATACTTTCTTCAGTCATTCTATAAGTCCACCTTCCACAACATTCACTACTACCTGACCTTAACTTCGTGTCATACCTGCGAGTCCTGTAACCTAGAACCCAAACCTGTGAAGGTCTATAACCCTCACACCCATCTCAAAAGATAAATCACCCCTAGGCTAGCACACAGGTGCTAGGGAACGCATTCCCTATGCTCAACATAATGGGGAATCACCCCTAAGCTACCACACAGGCGCTAGGGAACGCATTCCCTACGCTCAACATACTGGGGAATCATCTTTCAGCTAGCACACGGCAATAGGAAACGCATCCCTATGCTCAACACAGTGGGGAATCACCCCTAAGCTAGCTCATCGGCAATAAGGAACGCATTCCTTATGCTCATCACATCACAAATGCCACACAAGCAGCCAGGGAACGCATCCCATGTGCTCATCACATCACATGTGTTCTAGGCCTACAAACTCGCACGAAACAACAGAATTAGGGTAGGTAGCACCAATCTAACGAGCCTTTGAACTTTCATAACAATTTTGGAACCTCTTGGGTCATTCACCATACCAAAATTCATTCATCATGCTTGAATCACAAACACAGGCTGGCCCGATGTTTGCAAACACATACAATGGGGAATCATCCCCCTAATTCGCATAAACAAAGAGAGGAAGCAACCCTTAAGCCTTTCTAGCATTTACAACGTCTTACGCCTCATGTATATATTTATAGGCGAACACCAGTCCTAACAGACCAATCCGAAAGGCTGCCTACTTCCTAGGGCAGCACTAAAATGACCCACTTCTCATTCTTTTAAGAAGTTATTCGTAGCATACGACTCATACCCACTTTCCATAAACAACCACTATCTCATCATATTGACTTTTCTCCATAGATCACAAGCACGAATCTCGAGTAAAAACTTATGTCCTAGTTCAATGGCACTTCTAAACAAGAAATACATGTAGCCATAGCCCATACATATGTCATTGACATAAAGTCCTTCATTCATTTAGTCCATAATTAAATCCCCTAACCATGCTAGAACTCAAAACAACCAACATTATTCCATTCAAATTCGAACACATCAGATTAAGGTACTCTACTTCAGCCCCTAACCAAGACCAAATCCGAAAGCATAAAACTCGGCCAACCATTCAATCTAAAGTTCAAATATTCCGCATTCCACAACTAACCAACATCTCAGAAAGCCCAAACGCTTACAAATATTTAGTTTAACACAACTGTCCATACAAATGTTTATCGGGAAAAACTATAATCAAATTCATTCATAACCTCAGGCGCATTTTCATCCATTTATTTGTAACTTTGAATCCCTTAATGAGAATCGCAACAAATTCAAGCAACCTTAAGCCCAACACGATAATTCTCATATTAGTTTGACCAACCACGACACCTTTCACATACTTATATTTAGGCAAGCATGATTGTTCACAATTAACCACAAACGTGTTCAAACTCATCCAAATATAACTTTGGGCAATTCTTAAGGTATTTCATATGTTAACAGGATAAAATCGTAACTTTGAGCCCCAATTTTCATTATAACCACAACTTATGCCATTTTAGCTAAAAACTACCTTCGAACGTATCCATTAACCATTACATGCTTTCTAACACGGTTTCCAAACATATTTTCACAATTCACAAATTATCAAACATGAATCCAAAACATTTAGGAATTTAAAGGGGCTTAAAATCCAAATAACTACTTACCATTTACTCCAAGGTTCAAGAAGCCTCAAATTCAAATACTCGGTCTTAAGTCGCCAAACAACGTTCAACAACACTTATACTCGCCGAATTTGATGTCAAAACGGTCCGAACTTGGCAACCCAGCTTCCTAACATAATGGGTAACCTTGAATAAGGTCTCACGCATCATGGGTAATTTATAAAACACTAAAACAGTCCCAAACTTCCACAAAAAGCCCTTAAAACTCAGTTTAACACCCTTAAATCAATTCGAATCATTGTTGGAACACTTACCCATGAACCAAAAGCTTGTTAATTGATTCCAAAGGTCTAAATTTACATATTTAAAATCCAAAGGCTATGGGTAATCTAAAATAAATTCCAAACTTTATGGATAACTCAAATTCACAAACATAACCAACCAATAGATTAAATTCAAAACTCGAAATACTTACCCACAACGAATCGAAACCCAACGACGCTATTCGACACCAAGTTCGCCGAAAATTAGCTCCAAAGCATCCTCCTGTTTGCTGTCTATACAGAACCGAGGAAGAGAGGGAGACAAACGGCGGTCGACGGCTACCAGTGTGTGGCGGCGAGTAGACAACAGCTAGAGGCACGGAGGACGTCTGTTCTGGGGGTGAATCGAATGGCGACGGGCTATTGCACGGCTGTGGGCATGGCTGGGCTTGAGGGTAAGGAGAGAGCAAAGAGAGAGAGAGACCAATGAGAGGGAGAGAGACCAACGAGGAAGAGAGATTTCAAGAGTGATGGAGAGCGCTTCGGGAGAGAGAGATTTTCGGTGAGAGAGAGGTTTTCGGGAGAGAGGGAGAAAGGAAATAGGAAGAAGAAGAAAGAGATGGAGAAGAGATAAGGATGAGGGAAAAAAATAAGAAAATTACTAAAATGCCCTTTGACCCATTCTTTCTTTCCATTTTTGCCCTTCTAACCATCTAATACTTCAAATTTTCCCAACTAAAAAAATTAAATTCTCAAATTAAATTCCAAATTTTGAAAATAACGCCCTTGAACTAACCAGGCGTTACAGATGTGATCCTGGTTTTCGATTTGACCCTCTAAATGCTTGGCCAAACTTCCTCTTATGTCCTGAATTATAGCTCGACACACTTGATACACCCGTCCTGTGCTGACCCGAGTCAACTACGGTGGCAATTCTTAGAGCTTCTGCATATGTGAGGGGCTTGAATGCTGCAACAATGCCATATAGATCGTTCCTTAGGCCCATTATGAATCTTTCAATCTTCTTATCCTCTGAATTTACCAAGTCAGGGGCGAAACGGGAGAGCATAGTAAACTCTCGCTCATACTCATCGACCGACTGATGGTCGTTCTGCTTCAGTTTCAGGAACTCTGTCTGCTTGTGATATCGGAGTATGGATGGGTAATATTTTTCAAAGAAAGCATGTTTGAACTGAAACCAGGTAATTGGTCCCTCTGTAGTGTCGAAGGATCTCTCAGTTGATCCCCACTAGAGAAGAGCCTTCCCTCTTAGTGCAAACTCAGCACATGGCACTTTATATTCTTCAGGACATCTCATACGCTTGAAAATCAACTCTGTGGAAGTCAGCCATGCTTCAGCTGCTGTGGGGTCCACACCCTGCCCATAAAACAAACATGGGTCATACTTTTTAAAGTCTTGCAGGAATTTTGTCTCTTCCGTGGCAAATTCCCTATGTTGCGTAGTCGGTGTCTCCCGACTAGCCAAGGCTGACCGGATAATGGCTTCTAGCGATTCTGAGGTCAGCATAATAGTGGCAGCTGATGTTGCAGGTGGTGCTTGTTCAGGTTCTTGCCTTTCTGGTGATTCTTCATTCAAGGGTTCCTGGGGTTGGTCTTCCGGTTCTGTCGGTTGCTCCTCAAATGGGAGGTCCCGGAGAGGCCTTTCCCTTCTTTGGGTCCTTCCACCCAACCTCTACGACCAGCTCCTCCCCTTAATCATGCCATGTCTAATAACAAATCAGACAATAATTAAATCATCATCAAATAATCCCATCATAGAGTTATTTCCAGTTCAATCAAAGGCATTAACCATAACAATCAGCACATAAGATAAGCTACTACTTTTAATCCTATGTCATTTTTCTCACTTGACAATAGACATACCTGGCGGTGACGAGACATTCTTCTTGTGCTTGGCTATGGAGACACAAATGCTTACGATGTAAGCGAGTCTACAGAACCTATAACTTAGGCTCTGATACCAACTGTAACGACCCGCCCTGGATCGCTACTTACCACACACATTTTACAATAAAAGGATAGTCTTAAAATACCCTTCAAATTTAAAGCTGCAGAAACACATTTAAAATGTTTTTAAAGACTTGCGGAAGCGAAATAACCATTCAGGTTTTACAAAAGTCCAAAAGCTAATTTATTTAAACATTTAAATAAAGGTCTTAAAAGAAAGGACTACTCTAAAAAGTCCTAAGGCAACTTCCATAGCCCAGCCAAGCCATTGCCTCACGTCACCCGTCCAGAGTCTACCTGTCACCTGAAAGAGAAAGATAGAATAGCATAGTATGAGTATAAAAATACTCAGTAAGTAGCCCACTTATCCAAAATATAGAGTTCAACAACCACCAGTCAACTTACCACTAACCTTTCAGTTTTATGATCTTGTCACAACTTTTCACTCTTTAGACTAAGTGTCCCCCTAACTATCATCACCCACGGTGTAGCCTTAATGCTACATCCTAGAGCCATGTTCCCTAAACACGGGGCTGTAACCCGAATCTAGCATATGACAAGGAGGCATCAATCATCCTCGAGTCACACTGGCTAGTAAATCACATGTCATTGGGGCTTCATTACCCATATGACTAAAATACAACATGGAGGCATAATCTTCTCCTATACAATACAGACATGGAGGCATAACCATCTCCTATGCAACAAAGGCTAGCTGATCACATAGGTCACCGAGACTTCATTACCCATAACAAGGAGCCAGGAGGCATAATCATCTCCTACTCTACACAGACTAGCAAATCACATCATAGGAATACATGCCCGGTGAGGTAGTGGGTCCCACAGCCTAAAGGTTAACAACCATTCCCTTAACTTTAACGGGGCTTTCAAGATCAAAATTTTCATAACAACAATTTCGAAGATAAGATTGTCAACCTTACAACGGTCCCCCACTAGCACGTTTTACGCCCGACAATCTCTACACGGAACAACCCCTTCTATCCGAGGACGTGTCGAGTTAGGGACAGTTACTTCGGTTGTGCAATAGCTTTACAATTGTCATAAACGAAGCACCTCCAATCACGTTGCTATCCCCAATCCAGGAAAGATAGCTAACATGCTGTGTTACCAGCTATAACAATGGTCTACAATCTTGGATATTGACATGTCATTATATCATATACCTTAGGCATACATTCATCTAAGGTTTAACTCATGAATTTCAAATCTCAATAATAGATCTCGAGCACAAACTCATTCGAGATACTATTCACTGAACACATGGATTCATCATGATTTTACATAAATATGTTCTTCAACGAGAATAATCACATACTTAGGTAATAAACTTTACCTCAAATAATCATCAGGATAATTTAAACTCATCCATCCATTAACTCAATAAATTCCTTAGGTATCATGCATATTTCTCATAATGAACTCTAGTCTTTAAGCCCCCTATTCCAATACATTCATATACTTGATCCATATTTGTTGCAAATTTACTTCATAGGATTTCTCAATCAATTGCATGCTCCAAATTTCAAATCTCAGGCATATATTCAAATTACATTTTTGCCTTAATCATAGCATGCATTCAAAATCTCAATTTCATGCATAATCTCAACATAATAATTTGCAATAATAACCAAGCCATAAAATAACTTCAAGGGCTTAATCCAAATGACTACTTACCTTGAACAGAATAATTAATATTATTCTGGCAGTGAAAATCTCCTCTAAACTCTGGCCTCCTGCTTATCCTTCAATAATCCAAAATAAGAATAAGAATTATAATGTTAGGCCAAATTCCTTGAAATTCTCATTTGCTCCTTCAATTAATCAAACTTTTGGTTGATCTTTATTGAACCATTTCTTTAATTTAATTTTACTAAATCATAGCTCCACAGTCCAGTTTGATGGTCCAAAAGGTCTCATAAAGTCCATAATTGTCTCCAATTGCAAAGGTGTTCAGTAAAATTAGTCCAATGGTTCAAGGGTGTTCTTAACTTGTAAATCGGTCCCTTTTTAATTCCTTAGACTAATGTTAATTTAGAACAAAGTGCTCACCTAAACTGGGAGGTGGCTATACGATCGGATAGTTGCTGGAATTTTATCGAACTTACTCAAATTCGATAAGTTGATCCTCAAATCGATACCCTGAAATTTAGTCCATTACTTAACGATCGATCCAAATCAAAGTCCTTAAACAGATTCAATTGAGTATCGAAATTACCCAAATCAAAACACGATAGTAAACGGGACTGTTCGGCTCGAAAAGCTGATCAGGAGGAGGCGGCGGCGTGAACAGTACCCGCAGTGTGAATAGTGACGGCGGCGTGAAACAGTCCCCGCAGTGTGAATAGTGACGTCGGCGTGACGGCGACGTTCACGAATATGGCGAAGCTCGAATCTGCGGCGTTCGTTCGGCGGGTGTCGAACAAAATCGAAGAAGATGAAGAATCTCCGGCGGTAAATGAAGAAGAAGAGAAATCAGATGGATGGGTGTTCGGGTTTGAGAAAATGAGAGAGAGAGAGAGAGAGAGAGAGAGAGAGAGAGAGAGAGAGAGTTGGCTTTGTGAGATTGAAAGTGAGATGGAGATTGAGTGAGTGGGAGGAGAAGACAAATAAGGGAAGGAAAAAAAATGAAGACAAAATTTGGGGCTCAAGATGACAATTTTCCCAACTTGGTTAATGGCTCAAGATGAGATTCTTTCTATATAAAAAATAATAATTTTCAAACGTCGGTTATTACAATGCTAGTCAAACTTCATTTATCAAAACCAAAATTCATAATTTATATTGATTTGCTAAATTGCATAAATTTATTCAACTAGGTTAACATGCATAAGATTAATAGGAGGAATACATGGAGGTAATGCATGATTAAAGAAAAAGGTGATGTTACAAAATATTAGGGACAACTTTAATCATACATCTTCCTTCAGTCTACACGTTAGGACGAATTAACAGAAAAGAGAATACAAAATATTAACGAATGTCTGCTTGAAGTGCACTTACCTGGAATTTTGGATGAACTACCCTGAGGTGAATGCACCGCGTTAAAGTTAACAAGCATGACATTCTCAACAAGACGATGTGATGTGAAGTCTTTACAGCAGTTTTCAACAGGACTGGCTCTCTCTGCTGGAAAAGAAAATAATTGTTACAAGTTACAAGTTACTTGCAACTTTTATTGGGAATTATTGATACTATCTTTTATGGTTAATTCTAAGAATGGTTTAAACTTGAAGAAAAAGTTCACATAAACATTGAGCGAACTGGAAGGTCTTAGAAAGTATAGTTCTTAAAAAGATCCATGTATTCACATCCCAAAGTATTTTTCTTTTTCTTTTTTCTCCTAAAACTAATATTGCAGTTAAAGTTTCTGTCTTATCTCTAAAACGATCGCTCGAGTTGAACTTTTTTTATTGAAGTTCCTTTTGACGTGGAAGAGAGGAACTGAATCTAAGGTTTGCATCTTCCTTGAACTTCTTAAAAAGTGTTGTAGGATCGGTATGGCAACCCTAGAGGGGGGTGAATAGAGTTTATTCAAACTTTATAAAACTTTTTCCTAAGTGAGCCCAATCAAACAAATTTACACACTTTTGCAATAATTAATTTAAACAATAAATCATGCAAAATAAATTCACTACAAAATAAACAAGAAATTAAATCTAACAATTTCAGACACCCTATTTAATTCTAAAAGCAAGATTGGTAAAGAATATGTAAAGATAAAATTGTACCAACCAAAATAGACATACAAGAACAATTAATTTTATGTAATATAATATAACAACAAATTAATTGCAAAAATGAAATAAGATATGGATAGAGAAATTAACACCGTAAATTTTATAGTGGTTCAGCACAACCCAGCCTACTGCACTCCCCAAGCTCCTCTTGGGTATTTCACTAGAACAATGACTCTTTCCACGGCTTAGAGTCTAACCGTTACAACGTTCCTTTTCCGGACGCAAGAACAACCCGATCCTTTCCACGGTTTAGGATCAAACCGTTACAACCTCTCTTTTTCGGGATCAAGAGAAACCCTTACAATGGATTTGAAGTTGAAAGAACAAGATGAAGAAAACTCTCTCAAAGAGTAGATATGCAGATCAAAGCTCACACAAACAAAATCCTCACAATACAATAATTCTCTCTCAATAAAAAGATAAAAAAGATTGAGAGCTTGGAGAGAGCAACAATGGAAACTTTTAGAATATGGAGGATGAAAATTATGGAATGCTTGTATATTTGAACATGGGAGAAGAAGATGGTATTTATAGAGAGGAAAATTGAATAAAAAAAACAACATTTAATTTGAACCATTGATTGGTAAAAGAGAATTGAAGGGTGGAGATTAAAAGAGAATGTAAATATTAATATAATAATAATAATAAAGACAAAACAAAGGATAGTGGGTGTGTAAGAGAATAATGTGTGTAAGAGAATAATGGGTGTGTAAGAGAATAAAGGTGAGTGTGTAAGAGGATAGTGGGTGTGCAAAAGGTTGTTTTGAATTATTTTCTTTATTAAAAAAAAAGAAATAATATAATAATAATAAATTTATATATATATATATTCATCGTGGTTGTCACGTGGAGGTTAGGTGAGATTCTCCTCTCCAAAATTTGGCAACAACAATTGGCGCCGTCTGTGGGGAACGACAACGCTTGCTTGGAAAACCTTGCTTGAGCTCAATCCTCCAAAAAGATGAGTAGAATGCTGGGAAACAAACACTGGAATGAAGATGGAGATGATTCTAATGACGATCATCATCCACGACGCACGAGAGAGGTCTCTCCTCCTCGGGTTCATACTGGTGCAGGCCGACCAGAGGAGGAGATGACCGAGCTATGGAAGAAGGTCGACAACATGGACAAGTACCTTCTGAAAATCCTGAAAAAACTTGAAAAACAGGATCATCAAAAGGAAGAAAAGTGCGATGAAGAACCACCTGTCGTATGAGATCCACGAAAGGGAAAAGCAAAGGTGGTTGAGGGGATGAGAGAGTGTAAGCCCTAAACTCTCTTTTGATCATATTGTGCTCATATTTGAAGTTTTGACATATGCAAATTGATATAGGTTGCACTAAAAGATGTCGTGATGAGATTTGGGAATCTTTTGGATTGTGAACTATAATGTGTATAAAGCTTCATAAGGAGATAGGTAAGCCATTGAATAAGCATATTAAGAGTTGAATTGAAGTAAGTTAAGGTCATTAACAAGTTGGGTAAATTTTAGGTGCATTATGTATTGAATGAAAGTTCTTATTTCTCACAAACTTAAGTAAAGTTGACTAAATGTGATAGGTGAAGATATTGTCTTTGTTTTGTTTTGTTTTTTTTTTTTTTAAAAAAAGGGGGATTAAGATGTAAATAAGGAAGTAGGAGGTGGCAAAAATTTGTGGAGCCACGAATTTATCTTTGACAAGTGGGTGCTGTCCAGCTCGAAGCTTCTGGAAGAGGATCAACTTCAAACAGCCATATCTCTTAATTTACTGCACCAAATTATATGATTTTTGAGTCAAACTCTCATAAATTGAGTGTAGAATACGAAAGTGGGTGGCTGTTTTGAAAATAGGAAGAGGAAGGAGGAGAAAATAGCAGAAAACCGAGAGGTGTTCACAGTTCTCGGGTACCAGAACAGTGTGAAGAAATCAGTTTCTTTTGAGCTCTTGAGGAGGAATTAGAAGCTGAAACTTTGAGGTAAGTAAGCTAAGATGTTGTACTTGAGGTTTATCAAAAAATATTAGGTGGTTGTTTTGCTAAATTTTGAGGAACCCAAGCTGAAAGTTGAACCTGGAATTTTAGGGTACATAATTCTCGGGTAGCAGAACAGTGTGAAGAAATCAGTTTCTTTTGAGCTCTTGAGGAGGAATTAGAAGCTGAAACTTTGAGGTAAGTAAGCTAAGATGTTGTACTTGAGGTTTATCAAAAAATATTAGGTGGTTGTTTTGCTAAATTTTGAGGAACCCAAGCTGAAAGTTGAACCTGAAATTTTAGGGTACATAATTCTCGGGTAGCAGAACAGTGTGAAGAAATCAGTTTCTTTTGAGCTCTTGAGGAGGAATTAGAAGCTGAAACTTTGAGGTAAGTAAGCTAAGATGTTTTACTTGAGGTTTATCAAAAAATATTAGGTGGTTGTTTTGCTAAATTTTGAGGAACCCAAGCTGAAAGTTGAACCTGAAATTTTAGGTGCAAGAAAAAAAAAAAAACTGCTAGCAAGAGATTGAAGGAGATGTGCTTCCATTTCTTTATACCTTACACCCAAGTGCATATGGTTATTATGAATTGAGTTATGGGACTGAATTAGATATGTTTTTAAGGTGTATAAGGAAAGGAATTAATGTTATTAATTTCTTTTTTCAGGGCAAACGGAGATAGGAATAGTTTATAATCCTTGGAACCCTTTTGGTGATTGTGAGTGAATCTATTTTAAAACTATGCTTGACCTTTGTTTTTCTTCAAAAGCATAAATGTTGATCATTGAAACATGCTTGACTTACTTTTGTATACTTTTCATGGAGCTTTTAATAGAATGTCATTGATGAAACTTAAGCATGATTTGAATTAGTTTGTAACTATACATTCAAACATGGAAACTAAATTATGGAAGTATGACTTCCTTTAGAAAATTCTGTGTAAATCCACTTGGAAACATGTTTAGAAAGGAAAAGTGCAAATGTTGAGAATTTGTTGTTTGTGTTATCAAAACATGATTTCCAAGGTAATCAAAGTATGCCCCGGTATGTTGTTAACCCCCAGTACTGAAGGACATTGAGAAGGTACTTGGGAGGAAGGAATTATGATTTCCCGATACTGAAGGACAAAGAGAAGGTATTCGGGTAGTAACTGGTCTAACCCAATACTGAAGGACATAGAGAAGGTATTAGGGAAGACCAGTGTGTCAATGGAATTCCGCGTGCACGAGAGAGAGGTATGAACGTTGTTGGTATAGAGATGACTCTACCACAGCTAAGGTTCGAAAGTGGTATCATGATATGAGTTTTATTGTTATGAGCTTCTACGCTTTTGAAATGTCTATTCTTCAGTATGATACTACATTATGAGTTTCTATGCTATACATAATGTGGTGACTTAAACCTGTAAATGGGTAGCATGGTTTGATTATGTTTACAAATAAGTGATAAGTTATCTCTAACTTGTAGCTTGTCCATCATTATGTTTCATCTTTGAGCTTATAATGTTTTTAAGATAGACACTCACTGGGCTTCCCAGCTCACGTTTTTATTATGTTTTCTCTTCCCAGGTAGCAAACGAGTTCCCGGTGCTTAGCCTTGACAAGACCTGTTTGCCACCACGCCGTTTTAGCTCCTTGTATATACACTTCCTTATGTATATAGTTTGTAGTAAAAGCATTTTAGCGGGGTTGTAATAACTATAAAATGTTATGACTTGTTAAAGAACAAAGTACTGAAAGTTAATGGGTCTTGCTCATATGTGTATTTGAGCGTTCCAAACTTACTTGTTCAAACGTGTTGTGTTACCTTCATTTTCAGATATATGTTGGGATGGTCAGAGAGAGCTAGTAAAAGGGTTGATTGTCTATGTCTTTACATCTCTTCCTAGGGTAGGCAAGTAAGCTGGGAAGGGGTGTGACAGAGAGTCAAAATCTCATACCCAAAAAACCAACCGAGAAGCTGATCCTTGGAGGAAACAACAAGCCACGTCAGCCCTCGGTCAAAAGCAAGGCGAGCAAGGTAGGTAGATTAAAATCTGTTGTGCAGGTAGTCTCCCAGGCTGATGGCCGAGGCCGACTAGGTAGGGTTAAAGCGACCATCGTCCAAGATGATGAAGCAACATCGAACCTGCGAAGTCTGATCGACTTGAAGTGGAAGCTGCAGGCACAGGCCGAGGCCGACCAAACGCTGGCCAAGGCCGACCAGGCGCAGGCCGAGGCCGACCAGGCACTGGCCGATTCCGAGGAGGTTAAAACAAGGTACGATGTGCGAAATCAAAGTCCTCCATGGAAAGCAGACATTCTGAAAATCCAAAAGGAGTTTGGAGACCTTCAAGGGAACGTTCTCAAAACTCGTGAGATCGAGAGGTGGGATCTTGAGGCTCTCATCGAGCAAGTCGATCCCCATTTCACTAACGAGATCATGAAAGAGAAAGTTCCTAAGAAGTTCAAGGTGCAGACCATAACTCCATACGATGGCAATACTGATCCTGTTGAGCACCTGGACACATACTGAGCGCAGATGGAACTACATGGAGTTTCAGAGGCGATCAAATGCAGGACATTCTCTTCAACCCTCACAGGACCAGCTAGGGAATGATATAGGAAGCTGAAGAGGAAATTCATTGGTTCCTTCAAAGAACTAGCAAAAGCATTTGTGACGCAGTTCTTGGGAGGCCGAGATCAACGTAAACCTCAGATGCACTTGTTCACCATAAAGCAAGGGACAAAAGAGACCTTACGTGATTATGTCTCGCGCTACAACAAGGAAACGTTGCAAGTTGAAGGGTTCACAGACACAACTGCCCTAATCGCCATTGTTGCAGGCTTACAAGATAAAGGCTTGATTAGATCGATTGGCAAGAAAGAACCGACCTCCTATGTCGAGTTCATAATCAGGGCTCAAAAGTATATAAGTGCTGAAGAACTGATACGATCGAATGAAGCTACGACTGATCGAGAAAGAGGCAGAATACACGAAGGTTACGACATGGTATGTGAAAATCACTTTCCTAGCTCAAAAAGGAGGAAGGTCGAGGAGAGTGGCTGAGGCCGAGGCCGACCAGACCCCAAGGTCATCCTCGACCAACAATTTGAGAGGTACACCTCCACGACCCTCCCTCTTGAGAAAATCTGGATGGAAATTCGCCATTTGAATTTGGTAAAGTTCCCTAATAAGATGAGGACTCCTTCTGGAAAGAGAGACAAAGACAAGTATTGCTTCTTTCACAGATATCAAGGCCATACAACTCACGACTATTATCAGCTACGAGATGAAATCGAAACCCTAATCAGAGAAGGGTATTTGAATGAGTACGTGAGGGATGATTCAAAGTCGAGGCCGACCAGATGAAGAACCCCCACGTGAGATCAAGTAAAGCATAGGCCTACCACACTGCGGCAAAGCCGAGGCCAACCAGAGCAATGCCGAGGCCGAGGCCGACCATACCCCTATGGACTACTAGGGGCTTTCTTCTGTTTACTTCATCTCTAGTTAGGATTGCTTTTGTCAACTGCAAATTCACGTAAGATTCAAATTTTATTAGCAATAGAATTAAATTTTCAAGCTACAAGTTGTATCACTCAAGCATGAGTTCAACCAAGAAACTCCTACTTGAGTAGGGGGCTACTAAGGAGATATGTTTCCCTATTAAACAAAAAGCAAAGAAGCTATATAGGAGATATGCCTCTCTGATGAACAAAAGGTAGAAGCTACTAAAGAAGCTACATAGGAGATATGTCTATCTGATGAACAAAAGGCAGAAGCTACTAAGGAGATATGCCTCTCTAATTGAAAAAAGGCAGAAGCTACATAAAACGAGTCAGAAAAGTCAACAACTTTAGAGAAACTGAAGTGGAGGCCGACCACATAGGCCGAGGTCGACCACCCTGGCCAAGGTCGACCACCCTGGCCGAGGCCAACCACGTTGACCAAGAATAAATGCTTTCTAAAAGAATGATTACAAGAAGAATTTGAGGTTAAATCCAACCTTTCAAAAGATGGGGTGGAATAAAATCGATTCTAATTCAATTATCTTGACTAACAAGAGAAAGACCAGGACAAGTTGAGTCCCAGAAACAAAAAAGAGGATGGTAAGATTGAAGAGAACTTGTACACGGCATAACGCAGTGACCTGCAAACACGCGCGTAGCAGAAGGGCCAGGCCGGCCTCGGCCTCGGCCGACTAGACCGACTGGGGCCGACCAGAACGACCCCCAATTCTCACTCCATTGCTTATGTCATCTTCTTCTCTCATGATATCAGTTTGAAATGAAGCTACAATTGGCATAAGAATTACTTTCGAATAAGCAAGAAGCTACAAAAAGTCATCTCCACAAGGGTGGACAAGCTATCCTACCAATGATTCAAGGCTCATCCTTGGAACCTTTGGACATGAGAAAATCCAAAGTTAGGCCATATTTTGGATCAGTCTGAGAACAGAGGAATGGATCAAGAATTAACCGAGGTTTAATGTGAATTGTAAGATATGAAATTGAGCCAAAATGGCCTAACCTTATCCTCGGCCTCAACGTAGGTCGAGGCCGAGGAGCCCAATGAAGCTCAGAGAGCATGTGGCATGTACACTCCCGGTCGTTGGTATCATTGGTTCAGCTCGATTCAATTTTCCTCCTAACCAAGGTTTACAAGAAAGAAGAAATGAAGAACCACAAGATCGATCATCAGAATGAGAAGAAAAAGTCTGGGTCTGGATCCAGATATAGTAAATTAAAGCCAAAATCTAAGAGCCTACTCTAAGATACGGCCAATCATGTCATGCAATTAAAGCATGAAACACGCAAAACTCTTAAGCACTTAGGTGTAGAGGAAGCGGCCCAGAAGGTTGATTGAACCACAAAAGGGTTTGGTTGACTGATCTTGGCAACCCAAAAATCTGAGAAAAATCTCACGATGGGTCCCTATTAAGCACGACAAAGCAGGCTTCATAAAGCTAAGCAGAGCGTGATGAATGCAAAACTCCACTTAGGTGTGGAGGACACAAGCCCAGAAGATTGATTGAGTCTCTAAAAGGGACTTGATTAGTTAATCTGAGCAGCCTAAAAATCCGAGATGAGTCTCGCGATAGGTTTTTTAAAATAACAAATGAGAAGAATTTGGTTACATAAAACCAAGCGCATAAATTAAAAACAAGACAGGACTAAAAGGCCCAATACAGATCACAACGGGCTGAAACCAAACGGAGAAACCGACACTCTAGAAGACTGAATATCCTTCTAAGGATGGACAACAATAACTAGAGATAATTCGAGGCATGCCTCGAAATGTCAACAACGACTCCAAAAGTTAATAGGCTACTCCCAAGTCAGACTTCATGCAATTACTTCACACGCTCCTAATCTCGAATCCTAACTAGGGAGTGGGGGCTAATGTTATGGGTGAAATTGGACTAACAAGAATCGGCTGGCTAAAGGGCTGCAACGAAGGGCCAAATAAAGAAAGAAGCCTAATACGAAGTCAAAATGGACCGAAACCTACAATGGACTGGCCTAGAAAGAGTGGGAGAAGAAACGTGCTTGGGCTTCGCCCAAGCCCGTGGTCGGCCCTGCCGAGGCTGACCAGGCAGGCCGAGGCCGACCAGGTTGGCGAGGCCCAATTTTGGGCCTTGCCTCGGTCCCTCATGCCACGTGTACCCTCGGTCCAGCCCAATTCGATCTTTCCTTTCCCCATTCGAAGACGGAAACCCACGAAAAACCCGAGGAAGGAAGCTATTTAAGCTCTCCCTCAGGGGGAGAGCAAGGTAAGTTCATTCTAGCTTACAACACTCTCCTACAACTCCTAAATTCTCTCAAAACTCTCTTTGACTTAAGCATCGGAGCCTGTGTGGCCTACACCACACCGGTGTCCAGGTTTTTCTTGTCTTGCAGGCCGCGTTCTTCCCCCAAGAATACAAATTCACCGTCGTTGTCACGTGGAGGTCAGGTGAGATTTCTCCTGTCCAAAATTTGGCAACAACACCAACATCTCTTGAATTTGGACATGATTTTCTGCTCTATATATTTTCTACTTGCTTTGCATCATTTTTTGTTTTAAATAATCTTCCACAATCTGAAAGAAGGAGGTTCAAAAGCCGTGGAAGAAGAAATGTCGTATAAAAGGCATCCGAATATGACGTGTCTGAATTGTTAGAGTATTTAATATTATGTGTTAGATATGTTGTTTACTTTATGTTTATCTTCTTCATGTACAAGCCCATTGGGCTCTTTACCATTGTATTGTTTACTAGTATTTATAGTTTGTTATGCAATGACATTTAATGTGGCTGAAACCCCTAATGGGCAGCCTCCATCTTCTCTCCATTTCCTCTTTTCTTCTCCAAGGGTTTTCATACCCATTTACATGGTATCAGAGCTCAGATCTGAGCATTTTTCTTCTTTAACAACAACAATGACAAAGACCATTTTTGAAAATTCCAAAAGAGACATTCATCGGCGTGAAAGGCCAAGAAGAGCTCCGTCGAGAAAAAGCCGACGGAGGAGAAGGTCGAGAAGAGCCTCGACTCACAAATCTACTTCTTCAAGAATCTTTCAAACTTGCTAGCTACAACGTCATGGTATCTTTCTCCTTCTTCTTTCTTCAAACAAACCCTTCTTTTTCTAAACTCTTATTCTATGTTTTCTTCAAATCATCTTCTCAGTCTTCTTCAAATCCTCTGATCTTAAAAAAAAAAAAAAAGGTGTCAAACTCTAAATCTTCTTCTTCTTTAAACCCAAATCCCTCGAATTTCTCTCCTCTTAACTTCATTTCTCTTCTCAATAATCTATTTTCTCTCTCCCATTTCCAATACCATAAATCCCTCTATTTTGTCTCTTTTCTCGTTTCTCTTCTCCTCTTTTTTTCTCCTACTCCAAACTGAGGACACATTTCCCTTATATTTCTCTCTTCTTTAATCTCTTCTCTATTTTTTTTAAATACTCTTTCTATCTCTTCCTTTATTTCCATCATTTCAAGTTTATCTCTTCAATTCATGTCATCTTTTTATCAATTCCCTCTTCCTTTATTTATGCACGTTACATCTTTTCAATTAAAAAAAAATGTTATTTCCCTTTTGATTAATGCTTTTCAATCTTTCTTGAACTTCTTTACCTTATCATCCATCTCCACCGGTTCAACATACTATCTGATGATCAAGCTCCTAATCGTTCTAACGACACGTTCGCTTGCGGGGGGATGTTAGAGTATTTAATATTATGTGTTAGATATGTTGTTTACTTTATGTTTATCTTCTTCATGTACAAGTCCATTGGGCTCTTTACCATTGTATTGTTTACTAGTATTTATAGTTTGTTATACAATGACATTTAGTGTGGTTGAAACCCTAATGGGCAGCCTCCATCTTCTCTCCCTTTCCTCTCTTCTTCTCCAAGGGTTTTCATACCCATTTACATGAATATGACTTCTTTATGTTTCTATCATTATTTTTGTTCCAGACTTTAATCAGAAAGTTTTTGAGTTGAGTCCGTGGTTTCAACCGAAAAGGAGGACATGCTTGAGTTTTTGAGAAATTAGGTTAAGATTGAATTTGAACATGAAAAGTGTAAGAAATAAAATTGTGATCACATATGTTATGAGTGATTGATTGCTTGCTTTTTCTAATCCCGAGATATTTTGGTCCTATAGTGAACATTTTATTTACTGGGTAATTCTTTGTTTTTTTTTTGTTTGAAACCATTTACTTGGTAATTCTTATACTTTATTTACTGTGTAATTTGAATTTTATTGGATTGCTCTTCTAGTGCAAAATTTTATTCCACCACTTTTTATATGTTGCAATTCTAGGTAATTCTTTGATTTTTATTCATATTCTTCATGTCGGTTGCACGGTGCAACTTCATTCATTTCTATGGGTTGTATGGTGGATGGTTTATTGCAAGATTTATATTATAATACAACTTTTTTATTTCAAGGGCAATTACTTTTTATTACTGCTTTTTATTTACGTGTATACGTGTATGACTATTATTTAAGAATAATTGATAGTTATAACTATTTGAATTCGAACTTCTAACCTCTTAGTTGAGTTATGCTTACTTTGGCTCTACACTAAGACTTTTAAATTAAGTGTTTGAAAGTATGTTTATATTTTCCATGATTCTATTAAATTTTAAAAATGTTTGAAGATATTTTTAAAATCTCCGTGATTCCTATGTAGATTTGATGTTAAATATTTCTACATTTTTTGTTTTCAGATTACCTGTAACGACCCGCCTTGGATCGCTACTTACCACACACATTTAACAATAAAAGGAATCTTAAAATACCCTTTAAATTTGAAACAGCGGAAACAAAATTTAAAAAAACACTCATAAACATTTGCGGAAGCGAAATAACCATTCAGGTTTTACATAAATACCATGAGTCCAAAATCAAGTTGATTTAAAACTTAAAATAAAGGGCTCAAAAGAAAGGACTACTCTAAAGTCCTATGACATCTTCCATAGCCTAGCCAAGCCATTGCCTTGCGTCACCCATCCAGAGTCTACCTGTCACCTGAAAGAGAAAGACATAATAGTGTAGTATGAGTATAAAAATACTCAGTAAGTAGCCCGCTTAACCAAAAATATAGAGTTCAACAGCCACCAGTCAACATACCACGCATCTTTCAGCTTTATGATCTTGTCACAACTTTTCACTCTTTAGACTAAGTGTCCACCTAACTAACCTCACCCACGGTGTAGCCTTAATACTACATCCTAGAGCCATGTTCCCTAAATAAGGGGCTGTAACCCCAATCTAGCATATGACAAGGAGGCATCAATCATCCCCGAGTCACTCTGGCTAGTATATCACATGTCATTGGGGCTTCATTACCCATATGACCAACATACAGCATGGAGGCATAATCATCTCCTATGCATCACAAGCATGGAGGCATAACCATCTCCTATGCAACAAAGGTTAGCTGATCACATAGGTCACCGAGACTTCATTACCTAGGACAAGGAGCCAGGAGGCATAATCATCTCCTGCTCTACACAGACTAAAAAATCACATCATAGGAAAAACACGCCCGGTGAGGTAGTAAGTCCCACTAGCATAAAGGTGTCAAGCCATTCCCTTAACTTTAATGGGGCTTTCAAGATCATGGTTTTCATAACAACAATTTCGAAGATAAGATTGTCAACCTTACAACGGTCCCTCACTAGCACATTTTACACCTGGCATTCTCTACACGGACAACCCCTCCTGACCGAGGTCGTGTCGGGTTAGGAACAGTTACTTCAAGTGTACAATCACCAATTGTCACTACAGAAGAATCCCCGTGTTGGGTTTTGTGTCCTAAAACTCGTGGTTTTGTAAACTGAATGTATATTCTATTTTACTATAAAGATGTTATTGAGGTTTATTCAGTAAATGTATTATTGAATAAAGTGAATTGTGTATTCTATAACCCAAATCCAATGAACTAAGAACCCTTGGCTATAGTATGTATACTTGAACTTTATGTATGACATAAAAGTGGATCAAGTTCGAGTAATAGCCAAAATGGTCTATAGTATAAGGATAAGGTTGGGTGCCTTATTCTGGGGACACTATGGACGCGGCCCACTTTGTATAGTACTAACGATGTGATCCTGAATCGTTCATGTGGAGACATGCGAGTGGGGGCGTCCTATGCAATGAGTTTGCATCAGACCGGACCGTGAAATAGTCACTTAGACTTTATAACTCTGTTTACTGTTTTAACTGACTATATTCATACGATGACCTAGGTAACTCGATCTTAATTCTGAGCGTGCTATGAACTCCTGTTTATTCGAGATTATCCTTAGATTTGCATGGGTGAGAGTGGCCCGAGATTGCCGACTCAATAAGCCTCCCATTTTGGGGATAAGACCGGATAGATAGTTGGGAACATAGTAATGCGAGATGGAATTCACTCCTACATGCGAAAAGGATTAGTAGAGAGGTTGTTCCCTTAAGTGCTGACTCCGGGTCTTGAACAATGGGCCCACCCTCTCATTGGCCCGAGAGGGATTCGGTTTGTTGGTTGGACCACAAACCAATTGTTCATTAGAGGATCAGTGGGACTTAAGGAACAAGTTAGTAATTACAGGGGTAAAACGGTTTATTTGACCCAGCTGTAATTACGAACGACCTGTGAATGATCGACTTACTAATCATGGTTATATCGCGTAGACAGAAATATATCTACAGTGAGGAGAGTGCAGCCACTGGGGTTTAGTGGAGTGTCCCGGTGGTTAACGAATGTTGATTAGCTAGGCTAAAGAGTTTCCGGTTAATCTCATATCGTTGGAGCTCATGATCTGTAGGTCCATTAGATCCCCTTACTAGCTCAGACTAAGCCTTGGAATAATTTGAGAGAAAAGAATTTGAATTGTTCAAATTCGGTTTTGGGAGTAAACGTTAATTATATGCAATATACTTAACGTACTATAATTTAATTATGAATTAAAACCACAAGAAAGAGAGAGGAACATATTTAAATGTGATTTAAATATTTGTTCGGTTTAATACGTGAATAGGGATTCATGTACAAACGATTGGTCATAAAAGAGAGGGATTGGTCTAATTATTTAATTAATATTTGATATTAAATTAAATAATTAAATTAATTAAATGGTTTAATTAATTAATCAAGATTTTAAATTAATTTTGATTTAATTGAAACTTGACTAATCCAATATATCCAACCTAGTGTTGTTTTCCATGGGAAGACAAGTGTTGTCTTCCATAGGAAGCCTAATGAGGTTTCATTAGTGCCTATAAATGGGATGAAACACAAAAGGATTGAAAAAAAAAAAAAAAAAAAAATTCTTTGATAGTTTTTTTTTAAAACTATCTTGAGCTCTCTTCCTTTCTCTCTAAAAATTCTCTTAACAAAGGATCCCACAATCCATTCCAAGGGCTGAGAATAGTAGGGAAGACTCTAGTGGTGGTCCAAGTATTGTTGGTGATCCAAGATTTGCAAAGAATTTGGAGAATTTGAGCTACAAAGGTATGTGTTCATACTTTCTGGTTTTTTCCAGTTTAGAGCATGTTTTTGTTTGGTTAAATTGATGTACTTTGAGTGCTCGAGATCTGTAATTGCTTCCGCTTTCTTAATATTAACTCCATCAATTGGTATCAGAGAAATTTTGAGAACTCAATTTGCATCGGTTTAAGCTCGGTGGGTATCATTTAGAAATTCAATTTTCTGGGCGTCTAAAGTGGTACTTTCGGATTTGGCATTTTTTTTTAGCTTCATTTTGTAGTCCGTTTTGTAATTTCCCGAGCGTGTATGGGCTTTAATGTGTGAAGAAGAGTCTGTAAAAAATTTGGAGTCATTAGAGTCTATATAGGCTTCCAATTGAAGTGAGAAGGTGAAGTGTTCAAGCTGGAAAACAAAGCAGAAGCTGCTGTTTTTTTTCTGCCCATGGCCGGTTCAAGTTTTTTCAAGCTGGTTCGGGGCGGTTCGAAGAGTTCGGAAGCGTCTCAACCTAGTTATTAAATTATTCTTGTAATAATTTAGTTGTTTGCTTGCCTGTGATGCCAAAATCGGTCCACTTTAGTGTGTTTAATTATTTATGCATTATGAATGTATGTTTTAATTAAATCCATATTTGTATGTGCATAAAGTATGCCATATAGATTTAAAATCCCACCATAGGAAGCATGCTCCATGCATTGAAAGTATGTTATAAGTGTTATAATGTATAGTATGCATGTTTAGCATTTCATAAGTATTAATATAAGAGTTGTATTAATTTTATGAAATAGATGTTGTATGTTTTAAGTATAATTAATATAAATGTTATATTAATTAAAAAAAGGAAGCATACAACATATAGTTGCTTTAGTATAATATAATTGTTATATTAAATGCATCAAAGCATTTACATGCATAATTCATGTGATGAATTTTTACTCTATGTTTATTTAATTGTTCATGTGATGAATGATCAAGCACTCAAACACAGAAATGCATACAAACCTAGGGTTTAATTATTTAGTTTTAAAATGGTTTTAGAATTAAAATAATTAGACCATAGGTTATCTAGTTCTAATAAGATTAGAATTAGGCAACCAATAATTTATAAACTATGATTAAAGAGGGACTCTGTCTAAGGAAGGTTCTGGCTAGGCTGGGGTATTTAAGATGACGGAAACGGAACACCCCTACCTGGGAACCGACCTGGGAGTGAATTTAATCCAGAAGTTTATAAATTATTCCTCGTGAGCGACGTTGATCGGTGCTTTTCGCTACACGCAAGTGCACGTGATCGAAGTAATAAAACTGGAGTATTCCAGAGTATCGTACCCAAGGGAACGGGGTTAATAAAATGAATTTCAGTTGGCACAAAATTGTTGGCAATTTGCAATTTAAAATAACCAAGAATGAAAATAAATTGAGAGGTGTTTTAACTAAAAATGTGTTTGAAAATTCAATGGAAATAAGAAGGGATTCAAGAATGCTGCTGCCCCTTTGGAAAGAAAATGCAACAAGAAAGCAATTGCAATCGTAGCTAACTCAAGAACTAAGTAAACCGAATTCAACTCCCATTCGACCTTCTTTGAAGTATCTTTAGGAGACTAAGTGATTAAACCTATATGTCTATGGCTAATCTAACTTAGATAGTTTTGCGCACAATTCTAGTGGTTTTGGAGTCTCGCCCTATGTCTAGGGTCGATGTTTCAGACTTATGTCTAAGCCCTTTCTTCCATTGCTTTTGCGACATCCGCTTCCCTTAACCCTTTCGGTATTAAGTTTTAGCTTGGCAAGCAACACTAGATGGCCAGCTAGTTTTGCCCAATAATTTACTCATCAAAAGCAAACTTGAGTTCAAGAATTAGCTAGATTGTTTTTACTCTCGAGCTTTACATCTTTCCTCTAGGGCATTCACAAACTTGAATCCCAAAGGAAATTTAGCTCTTCATGATGGAATAATTTGAAAATGGTAAATTAGAATTGTAGGAGATCATTAAAAGAAACTCAAAGGAAATAATGCAATTAAATTGCAAATGCAATGCAAGTAAGTATTTTAAAGAAACAACCCAAAGATACAAAATACCAATTAACTCACGGAAACTTGAAACTAAGAACCAGTAGCTTGAAATTTTGAAGAAATTTGCAATTATATATAGGTGAAAACTGAATTCCAGTAGCATCCAAAATGTTCAAATAACAGAAAGTAAAATTACCAAAACTTAAATTTAAGTTATCATCAAAGTTCAATAACAGAAATTAAATTTGCTGAATTGAATGACAAATCAGTGGCTATTTTCACCCAATTGCAAAAATTCAAAAGTGCAGAAATTGAAGAATTTCAACCATCTTAAAGACCCATTCTCCGTATCTCAATCGAACCAATTTGCCCTTAACCATTACCAACTTTCGTTGTTGTGGGATTGAAGAGAATTTAGAGATGGAGATGTAGAAGAAAATACAATAAAAACAGCAACTAAAAACTAAAAATGAAAACTTGCAGAAAGTAAGAAAACCCAAAAAAAAACATAAACTAAAATCTTCTCCAATCGAGCTCCCTTTGTTCGGCTTCTTTGTTCAATATTTATAGGGATCTCATGCTAGGGTTTCCCTCTTGGTCGATGGACAATCATGGCTAATCACCTTGCTGAATTCGTGGGTCAAATTTCCTTCAAAATCCCGAAATTCTCGTTTTTTACTTAAATTCCAGATTCTGCCAGATTGCAATTGCATAGCATTTGCACTGCTGTTGCATTCCACGAAAATTCTGCATCAAAACATTAAGTAAGTGTGAATTTTTTTCTACTTTTGTTTTCTTTTCTCAACTTACTTAATTTAAAGGTCTTCCATCAATCATGTGATTAAATTCAAACATTTTTTTATTTTTCATCAAATAATATGAATAAAAATCACACATATAACTAAGTTTAAAGGCCAAATAATCCTCATGAATGAGAATTATCAGACGTTAATTAAAAAGTTTAATTAAACTCGTAGATCTAAGTTTTTTAAAGGGTTAATAGACTTAGGTAATATCAATATAATCGTTATATTAATAGACTTAGGTATATTAATAGCCGAAATATGCCTAAGTAAAATTATACCCAAACCGTCTAAAATACTTAGTGGGAGTGAAAAGGTATATATGATATATCAATTTCCTCTTACGCTCTCTACAAAGTTCACACCGTGAGATTTATGCTCGGCCTCGTGATGTCAATAGGGCATCCCCATTCGGATGGTGTTTGCATAAATCAAGAGTAAGGTGAATGGAGAAAGTATTTATAGTAAGTGGGAGAAGGAAGTGTGTCAACACATCCTACAGTCTCCTCCATTAGGTTGGACCGTGAGATTCCCATGTTCCGCCTGCAGGTTGCCCGTAGTAGCACCATCCATTTGGAGGGATGTAACATGGGAGTCGGAACAACTCAAACTCCAGAAATGGATAGGGTCTCCTAGGTCCATTCCCAGCTTTGACTTTCCAATTCGGTAGCATTGTTGGGGCTGACCTCTGAGGTCTGAAAATGGCGGGTCACACTTATAAGAATTACTAAGTGTTAGTAAATTCTTGACCAAAGTAGCGATAACTAGAATGCTATAGGAATAAGAGTTATTCCGGTATTAGCATTTAGTCAAGAATGTCTTGGTTCAGTGAAGGAGTGATTGACTGCCCCTCGGTAGCGGTTGCTCTGACTCACTGAAGTATCGTTGCAAAAACAATAATGAGTTTATGGGTACATTATTACTTTTGCTAAATTTTTTAATTGGATGATGTAATGGGTTAGAAGCAATTCACTAATAGAATATGTTCCATTTTTCAGCATGTCGAGCTCTTTAATACAGTTACTAGCCTCCGATAAATTAAACGGCGATAACTACGCAACCTGGAAATCGAACTTGAATACGATTCTAGTTATCGATGATCTAAGGTTTGTCTTAACAGAGGAATGTCCTCTCCCTTCCGGCTTGTCTGCAAACCAAATTGTTCGGGATGCATTTGACAGATGGACTAGGGCTAATGATAAAGCCCGAGTCTATATCTTAGCCAACATATCTGATGTGCTATCTAAGAAACATGAGAGCATGATTACCGCTAAGGAGATCATGGGATCATTACAAGCGATGTTTGGACAACAGTCCTCATCGATCCGTCATGATGCTCTCAAGAACGTTTACAACTCCTGTATGAAGGAGGGAACTTCTGTTAGGGAGCATGTCCTTAACATGATGGTCCACTTCAACGTGGCAGAGGTAAATGGAGCTGTCATTGATGAGAATAGTCATGTTAGCTTTATACTGGAATCTCTTCCGAAGAGCTTCCTACAGTTCCGCACCAATGCGGTGATGAACAAAATAGAGTATAATCTAACTACTCTCCTCAACGAGCTACAGACATTCGATTCCCTGATGAAAACAAAGGGAAAAGAGAATGAGGCAAATGTTGTCACTTCGAAGAAGTTCCCAAGAGGATCGTCCTCTAGGACTAAGTCTGGTTCTTCTTTTTCTAAGAATAAGGGTATTCAAAAGAAGAAGAAAGATAAAGGGAAGGGAAAAGCTCCCGTCATGAGTAAATGCAAGGCTAAAATCGCAGATAAAGGAAAATGTTTCCACTGTGGTGAAGATGGGCACTGGAAAAGGAATTGCCCAAAGTACCTTGCAGAAAAGAAAGCTGAGAAGGCAAGACAAGGTAAATATGATTTACTTGTTGTTGAAACATGTTTAGTGGAACATGATAATCCCGCCTGGATACTAGATTCAGGAGCCACTAACCATGTTTGTTCTTCTTTTCAGGAAACTAGTTCCTGGAGGCAGCTTGCAGATGGTGAGATAACTCTCAAGGTTGGAACATGAGAGGTTGTCTCAGCCAGAGCAGAGGGAGCGGTGAAGTTGTTGTTTAGAGATAGATTCATTTTACTAGAAAATGTACTTTTGGTTCCTGGAATCAAAAGAAATCTTGTATCTATCTCTTGTTTGCTTGAACATATGTATAAAGTATCTTTTGATTATAATGAAGTGTTCATTTGCAAAAGAGGTATACGAATATGTTCTGCTAAACTTGAAAACAACTTATATGTGTTAAGACCAACAGAGGTAAAAGCTATTTTGAACACCGAGATGTTTAAAACAGCTGATACTCAAAATAAAAGGCAGAAATTTTCTCCAAGTACCTATCTTTGGCACTTGAGACTAGGCCACATTAATCTCAATAGGATTGGGAGATTGGTTAAGAGTGGTTTCCTAAGTCAGTTAGAAGACAACTTCTTACCACCATGTGAGTCTTGTCTTGAGGGAAAAATGACCAAACGACCTTTTTCTGAAAAAGGTTATAGGGCCAAAGAACCCTTAGAACTTGTACATTCGGATCTCTGTGGTCCAATGAATGTCAAAGCTCGAGGAGGGTATGAATACTTCATCGGTTTCATCGATGATTACTCAAGGTACGGCTATCTTTACCTAATACATCATAAGTCCGAAGCCCTTGAAAAGTTCAAGGAGTATAAGACAGAGGTTGAGAACATATTATGTAAGACGATTAAAACACTTCGATCAGATCGAGGTGGAGAGTATATGGATTTGAGATTCCAAGACTATATGATAGAACATGGAATCGTATCCCAACTCTCAGCGCCCGGTACACCTCAGCAGAATGGTGTATCTGAGAGGAGAAACAGAACCTTGTTAGACATGGTTCGATCTATGATGAGCTATGCTCAACTGCCTAGTTCGTTTTGGGGATATGCAGTAGAGGCTGCTGCATATATTTTGAACATGGTTCCCTCTAAGAGTGTTTCAGAAACACCTTATGAGTTATGGAGAGGGCGTAAAGGAAGTTTACGTCACTTCAGGATTTGGGGGTGCCCGGCACATGTGCTGGTGCCAAACCCAAAGAAATTGGAACGACGTTCAAAATTATGCCTATTCATAGGATACCCCAAGGAAACGAAAGGTGGTCTGTTTTACGATCCTCAAGAGGACAAGGTGCTTGTGTCGACAAATGCCACGTTCTTAGAGGAAGACCACATAAGAGATCATCGGCCTCGAAGTAGAATTGTATTGAGCGAACTTTCTGGGGAAGCTACAGATAAATCAACAAAAGTTGTTGATCAAGTTGGTTCTTCTCAAGAGTTGAGAATGCCTCGACGTAGTGGGAGGGATGTTAGACAACCCGACCGTTACATGGGTTTGGTTGAAACCCAGGTCGTCATACCTGATGATGGCATTGAGGATCCATTGACCTATAAACAGGCAATGAATGACATAGATAAGGACCAGTGGATTAAAGCCATGGACCTTGAAATGGAGTCAATGTACTTCAATTCAGTTTGGGAACTTGTAGACCAACCAGATGGTGAAAGACCTATCGGTTGTAAGTGGATCTACAAGAGGAAACGAGACCTAGCTGGTAAGGTGCAAACCTTTAAGGCTCGACTTGTGGCAAAGGGTTATACCCAACGGGAAGGGGTGGACTATGAAGAAACCTTCTCCTCTGTTGCCATGCTTAAGTCGATTAGAATACTTTTGTCCATTGCCACGTTTTATGATTATGAAATTTGGCAAATGGATGTCAAGACAGCCTTTCTGAATGGTAATCTTGAAGAGAGTATCTATATGGTTCAACCAGAGGGGTTCATAATTCAGGGTCAAGAGCAAAAGGTTTGCAAGCTTAAACGATCCATCTATGGATTAAAGCAAGCATCTAGATCCTGGAATATAAGATTTAATACTGCGATTAAATCTTATGGCTTTGAACAGAATATTGACGAACCTTGTGTTTACAAGAAAATAGTCAATACTACTGTAGCTTTCTTAGTCTTGTACGTAGATGATATCCTACTCATTGGGAATGATGTAGGATTCCTGACTGACGTAAAGCAATGGCTAGCGACCCAATTCCAAATGAAAGATTTGGGAGAGGCTTAGTTTGTCCTTGGAATCCAAATTGTTCGGAATCGCAAGAACAAAACGCTAGCATTGTCTCAGGCATCTTATATTGACAAAAGTTGGTTAGATATAAGATGCAGAATTCCAAGAAGGGTTCATTACCTTTCAAACATGGAATTCATTTGTCGAAGGAACAGTGTCCTAAGACACCTCAAGAAGTTGAGGATATGAGACGCATTCCCTATGCATCAGCTGTCGGTAGTCTGATGTATGCCATGTTGTGTACTCGACCCGACATATGCTATGCAGTGGGAATAGTCAGCAGGTATCAGTCCAATCCAGGATATGATCATTGGACTGCCGTTAAAAACATCCTCAAGTATCTTAGGAGAACGAGGGACTATATGCTTGTGTATGGTGCGAAGGATCTGATCCTTGCAGGATACACTGACTCTGATTTTCAGACCGATGTAGATTCGAGGAAATCCACATCGGGATCAGTGTTCACTCTTAATGGAGGAGCAATAGTTTGGAGGAGTATAAAGCAAGGTTGTATTGCTGACTCCACCATGGAGGCTGAGTATGTCGCAGCTTGCGAAGCAGCGAAGGAGGCTGTATGGCTTAGGAAATTCTTTACTGATTTGGAAGTTGTTCCAAATATGAATTTGCCTATCACCCTTTATTGTGATAATAGTGGTGCAGTGGCAAATTCTAAAGAACCTAGAAGCCAAAAGCGCGGAAAGCATATAGAGCGCAAATATCATCTCATCAGGGAGATTGTGCAACGAGGAGAAGTGATCGTCACACAGATCCCTTCAGAGCACAACATTGCTGATCCGTTTACAAAGCCCCTCACGGCTAAAGTGTTTGAGGGACACCTAGAAAGTCTAGGACTACGGGTTGTATAGTAGGGCAGTTTTTAACCTCAGCATGTTTGACTCCATTGACGTTTTAGTCCAAGTGGGAGTTTGTTGGGTTTTGTGTCCTAAAACTCGTGGTTTTGTAAACTGAATGTATATTCTATTTTACTATAAAGATGTTATTGAGGTTTATTCAGTAAATGTATTATTGAATAAAGTGAATTGTGTATCCTATAACCCAAATCCAATGAACTAAGAACCCTTGGCTATAGTATGTATACTTGAACTTTATGTATGACATAAAAGTGGATCAAGTTCGAGTAATAGCCAAAATTGTCTATAGTATAAGGATACGGTTGGGTGCCTTATTCTGGGGACACTATGGACGCGGCCCACTTTGTATAGTACTAACGATGTGATCTTGAATCATTCATGTGGAGACATGCGAGTGAGGGCGTCCTATGCAATGAGTTTGCATAAGACCGGACCGCGAAATAGTCACTTAGACTTTATAACTCCGTTTACTGTTTTAACTGACTATATTCATACGATGACCTAGGTAACTCGATCTTAATCCTGAGCGTGCTATGAACTCCTGTTTATTCGAGATTATCCTTAGATTTGCATGGGTGAGAGTGGCCCGAGATTGCCGACTCAATAAGCCTCCCATTTTGGGGATAAGACCGGATAGATAGTTGGGAACATAGTAATGCGAGATGAAATTCACTCCTACCTGCGAAAAGGATTAGTAGAGAGGTTGTTCCCTTAAGTGCTGACTCCGGGTCTTGAACAATGGGCCCACCCTCTCATTGGCCCGAGAGGGATTCGGTTTGTTGGTTGGACCACAAACCAATTGTTCATTAGAGGATCAGTGGGACTTAAGGAACAAGTTAGTAATTACAGGGGTAAAACGGTTTATTTGACCCAGCTGTAATTACGAACGACCTGTGAATGATCGACTTACTAATCATGGTTATATCGAGTGGACAGAAATATATCTACAGTGAGGAGAGTGCAGCCACTGGGCTTTAGTGGAGTGTCCCGGTGGTTAACGAATGTTGATTAGCTAGGCTAAAGAGTTTGGCCGGTTAATCTCGTATCGTTGGAGCTCATGATCTGTAGGTCCATTAGGTCCCCTTACTAGCTCAGACTAAGCCTTGGAATAATTTGAGAGAAAAGAATTTGAATTGTTCAAATTCGGTTTTGGGAGTAAACGTTAATTATATGCGATATACTTAACGTACTATAATTTAATTATGAATTAAAACCACAAGAAAGAGAGAGGAACATATTTAAATGTGATTTAAATATTTGTTCGATTTAATACGTGAATAGGGATTCATGTACAAACGATTGGTCATAAAAGAGAGAGATTGGTCTAATTATTTAATTAATATTTGATATTAAATTAAATAATTAAATTAATTAAATGGTTTAATTAATTAATCAAGTTTTTAAATTAATTTTGATTTAATTGAAACTTGACTAATCCAATATATCCAACCTAGTGTTGTCTTCCAGGGGAAGACAAGTGTTGTCTTCCATAGGAAGCCTAATGAGGTTTCATTAGTGCCTATAAATGGGATGAAACACAAAAGGATTGAAAAAAAAAAAAAAATTCTTTGATAGTTTTTTTTTAAAACTATCTTGAGCTCTCTTCCTTTCTCTCTAAAAATTCTCTTAACAAAGGATCCCACAATCCATTCCAAGGGCTGCGAATAGTAGGGAAGACTCTAGTGGTGGTCCAAGTATTGTTGGTGATCCAAGATTTGCAAAGAATTTGGAGAATTTGAGCTACAAAGGTATGTGTTCATACTTTCTGGTTTTTTCCATTTTAGAGCATGTTTTTGTTTGGTTAAATTGATGTAATTTGAGTGCTCGAGATCCGAAATTGCTTCCGCTTTCTTAATATTAACTCCATCACCCCGATCACACTACTATCCCCAATCTATGAAAGATAGCTAACATGCTGTGTCACCAACTATAATAATGGTCTACAATCTTAAATATTGACATGTCATTTAATCATACACCTTAGGCATACATCCATCTAAGGTTTAATTCATGGTTTTCATAACAACAATTTCGAAGATAAGATTGTCAACCTTACAGCGGTCCCTCACTAGCACATTTTACGCCCGACATTCTCTACACGGACAACCCCTCCTGACCGAGGTCGTGTCGGGTTAGGGACAGTTACTTCGAGTGTACAATCACCAATTGTCACTACAGAAGAACCCCCGATCACACTACTATCCCCAATCCAGGAAATATAGCTAACATGCTGTGTTACCAACTATAATAATGGTCTACAATCTTAAATATTGACATGTCATTATACCATATACCTTAGGCATACATTCATCTAAGGTTTCACTCATGAATTTCAAATCTCAATAATAGATCTCGAGCACAAACTCATTCAAGATACTATTCACTGATCACATGGATCCATAATGAATTTACATCATCAAATGTCATCCAAAATTATATCATGAACCTTAGGCATAAATCCATCCAAGGTTTTACATAAATTCATCTCAGTCAAATCATGAACCTCAGGCATAAACTCATATGAAGTCTTACACATACAACTCAGGTGCCAATCATAGAATTTGAGTACAAACACATTTGAGGTACTGTGTACTAGTCACATGAACCCACCATGGGTTTACAACATTAAATTCTTTATCAAGAATATTCACATGCTTTGGTAATTAAAGTTTACCACAAATAATAACCATAATAATTTACATTCATCCATCCATTAACTCGTGTAAATTCCTTAAGTATCATGCATGTTTCTCATAATGAACTCTAGTCTTCAAGCCCCCTATTCCAATACAATCATATACTTAGTCCTTATTTATTGCAAGACTATTTCAGCAGGATTTTCCAATCATTGCATGCTTCATAATTACAAACCTCGGGCATAATAAAATTCACATCTTTGCCCTAATCATAGCATGCATTCAAAATCCCAATTTCATGCAAAATCTCAACAAAATAAATTTGCAATAATAACCAAATCATAAAATAACTTAAAGGGGCTTAATCCAAATGACTACTTGCCTCGAAATAGAATAATGAATATTATTCTAGCAGTGAAAATTTCTTTCAAGCTCTGGTCTCCTGCTTAACCTTCAATAATCCAATAAAAAAAAGATTATAAAACTTAGACCATAATCCTTGTAATTACTTAATTGAGCTTGTCAATTAATCCAACTTTGTTAATCTTAACTGAATCAGTCCTTTAATTTAATTCCACTGAATCTTAGCTCCACAGTCCAGTTTGATGGTCCAAAAGATCTCATAAAGTCCATAATTACTCCAATTGCAAAGGTTGTCCATCAATTTAGTCAGAGAGTTCAAAAGTATTTTTAATTGCAAATTAGTCCTTTTTATTTCTCAAGTTGATCTTAAAATTATGGATCGAATGCTCACCCAAATTAATTAGTCTCGAGAGGTGGCTGTGCAGTATCGGGTCCTTGCTGGAATTTTATCGATTTAATTCAAAATTCGATTATGGGCATCTTGAAATAAATTGTCAATCAAATCTAAGCTCATTATTTAAATAATTCTTAAAACTCTTATTCAAAAATCACATCTTGACCCATATTACCGAAATCAGAATGTAAATCGGAGCGTCGGGATTCTAAAAATACTGATCGGAAGACGGCGGCGCGTTACCGGAGGGTGGCGGCGCGTGGAGCACTTTGATCGGCGCGTGGGAGCGCGTTACCGACGCGTGAAGGTTCGTTTTGAGCAGAACTAGCTATATAGGGTTAGATCTGAGCGTGACCTGGCGGTTTCCGGCGAGGTACGCACTGCAGACGGCCGACGGAGGGCTGGAAGTTGGAGCTCGAAGCGTGGGTCTGCGTGGGTGTTGATCTGAAATTTTCGGCGAGCTGAACTGCAACTGGGTCTTGCGGATCCAGTCTCCGACGAGCGAATTTCAGACGACTGCTCGAGATCAGCAAACGCCGGCGGCGAAACGACGAGCTGGGGAGCTGCTCGGCGGCGTGCGGCTCGGTGGCTGTCGACCAGAAATCGAAGAAGAGGAAGAAGACGGGAGCAGACGGCTGCGTGCTGGCCGGCGTGAGGCTGAAGAAAACCGAAGAAGAAGAAGCTGTCGGTGGAGGTGTTTTCGGGTAGGGGGAGAGAGAGGGAGAGAGAGAGAGAAAGAAAAGATATGGTGGGTGTGAGGGAGTGAGGGAGATTGATCGTGAGAGTGAAAGTGAGAGGATATAATAAGAAGGGAAAAATGGGTAAAAACAAAAATGGAAAAGGGCTGGATTTAAGGGATAGTGGAGAAGAATTTGGGGATCTTGTCTACTTTTAATAATTTTATTACTTTAAAAAAAGAAGGCCCACGTGGGTTCTTACATTACCTAGTTTGTTAGGGATGCTTTGAGATATCATAAATATCTAATCTCTTGATTTCGCTCATGAACATTTTTACAATTTAGCATATTAACACTTTTACAATTTATGGAACTTCTAAGTTTTAATCAATAATCAATTTAGGGTGCAATAAAAAAAGGAAAATTGTAAGTAATGGTTAGAAAAAAATAGTCATAATAAAAAATAGCTCAAAACTAGTGATATTTAGAATTATGGCTACTATAATTTTAGGAAGGAGATAGTGAATACTTTTTGTTCCATTTATACCCTTGGTATATACTCATATTCATAGTCAACCCTCACAAAATAGATTTCTCTTCTCTCACTATAAATAACTTGCCCCTAAATTTATGCCTTTTAAAATTCTCTCTTATTTTTGGAATTTCTCCATTTTCAAATACTTTATCTAATTTTCCAACGTTTCTTGTGGTTTCTTTAATTTTCCAAGATTCAACATGCACAAACGAAAACTGTGCAATTGTGCCAAAGTAAGTGGAAGGAAAAAATGTAGAGAAGAAGCTGCAAGATCATTTGATTTTTGAAAGCAAACTTGGCGGTGATAGAAATATGTACCTCGAGAACGTGATTGGTTGACAACTCCTACTCTACTAGTTTTCTATCGCTAGAGGCCAAGGGGAGATGAAACAAAGTTGAAGATTGAAGAAAATCGAATGGATAGGAGAGTTTCAAATGCAATGGGTTGTCTGGGAAGATGAAGAACATTTTTCATCGTTTTTTTAATTTCTCACGATGCAGTGTCCACAAACGAAAATTGTGCTTGGGTAAATAAAAGGAAAAGAAACCCAGAGAAAAAGCTGCAGGAATGAAGAAATCAATCAAACACATTTGATTTTCGAAAGCAGAAACGATAATAGATAGAAATATATACCTCAAGATTGATATTTTCATTGTAGATACTAATATACAAAGGGACGGGGCAAGCCTAAAGGAACTAGTAAGCAAGAGGAAATACCAACAAGAGAGGTCCTTGTGTATATCGTGGGTCGTCACCTAGAGAAGAAGCCGCAGGAAGAACTAGTAAGTAAGAGGAAATACCAACAAGAGAGGTCCTTGTGTATATCGTGGGTCGTTACCTAGAGAAGAAGCTGCAGGAAGAACTAGTAAGTAAGAGGAAATACCAACAAGAGAGGTCCTTGTGTATACCGTGGGTCATCAAGAGGAACCAGTAAACAAGAGGAAATACCTAGATCCAACAAGCATTTGTACATACCTCAATGGTTTTCATATTTTCTAACTTTTCACATGCTTTTCAATTAAGGTTATTAAAAATTAAAAATGGCTCACTTGTAAATAGGGATGGCAAAAATACCCGCGGGGTCGGGTCCCCGCGGAGCCCCGCCCAAAACGGGGCGGGAAATCCCCGGTTTGACAGGGTATGGGGGTCAAACCGGGGATTTTTTTGGGTCCCCGGTCGGGGACGGGGTGGGGACGGGGAGGGTATCCCCGCCCCGTCCCCGTCCCCGTCCGCGAACCCGCCCCGAATAATTTTATTTTATTTTTTTAAATATAAAAAATATATAATAATAATTTTTTTTAGTTTTTTTCATTGTATTCTGTATATCTATTTTTATTTTTTATTTTTCTATTTTTTAAAAAAATTTAATTTCATTTCCTTAGTACTTCCTTAGTACTGTTATTATATATAATTTTACAATATAATAATTTTAATATTAAATTTATAATATAAATATTAAATGTTTTAAACATTAATTATTTAAATAAATAAAACAATAAAAATACAGTTTTAAACATATATAATTTTAATATATTTACTGATTTTTAATTCATTTTTAATTAAAAATAATAAAAATAAATAACAACAAACGGGGATTTTTCCCCGCGGGGACCCGATCCCCGAACGGGGATTCCCCGACCCCGACCCCGACTTTTCGAAACGGGGAATGGGGCAGGGACGGGGATGAAAAATCCCCACGGGGACGGGGATGGGGAGTGCATCCCCGGCGCCGCCCCGCCCCGTTGCCATCCCTACTTGTAAATTTAGAATAGAAAAAGATGAAAGGACAAAATGATACAAATATATATGCGTGTAATTGCAGGAAACGGAGAAGTTGCAAAATGCTTGAAATTCCAAAAGTCCATTTTTAACTCTATGAGGCAGGTTTAAATGTGTACGAATAAAAACAAAACTTTTTATATTCTATCTTTTCATTCTCTTCATTTATTAACAATTATGGTGAATTTAATTTTTCATTCATCAATTCTAGTTTTGTATCAATTATAATTTTTTTATTGTAATATTTAGTAAACTATGAAGTTAATTTTATTATTTTCAATATCTCATTTTTGATAAAAAAAAAAAAAAAAAAAAAAGAAAAGAAAAGAGAAGAAAAGAAAAAGAGTCTTTTCTATAATTATACAAGGAAATGGAGGAGTTAGATAAGTTTGAAATTTCATAACTTCATTTTAAATTCCACAATGTATATTTAAATTTGTATAAATGAATGCAAAACTCTTCATATTCTACCTCTTTACATTCCATTTATTTATCAATAATTATAAGTACATTTAAATAATCTTCATTCACTCCATCCAATTTTCTATGAATTGAATTTGTTTATTGTAAGATTTAATAAATTATCAAGTTAATTCATATTATTTTCAACATCTCAATAGTTTTTTTTTTCAAAAAAGTATTCTCATATATTATTTTATAAAATGCTATTTGACTAATTTAAATATTGTGTTAGTTATATGTATTTAAATATCACATTTTTTTCAAGAAAAATAAATCACATTTTAATAAAACATACTTATTGAAAGAAAATCTTAATTCGTGTCCCTTATATTATTTTAGGGAAATTCTTTTATAAAAAAAAAACTTTGCATTATTGATTAATTTACCAAATTATAGTGCATAATAAAAAAAATATCATTTATTTTAAATTAAATATTAACAAAAAGAATAAAAAGCTTCTAAAAAGAACAAAAATATTATTTTTAGTTAATTTATTTTTATTTAATACGTAACAATATATATATATATATATATATATATAATAATAATAATAATAATAATAATAATAATAATAATAATAATAATAATAATAAAGCTTACCTCCTGTATTATGAATAAAAGAAGAGAGAACTAATGAACAATTATTTTCTTTAAAAAAAAAAAAAGCTAATGAAAACAATTATATTAAAATGATAAAAATTAAACTTTGTATAATAAAAAAAATAAAAGAGTTTTATCATGGATAGACTTTTAGAACAACAATAACAATAATATTAAATAAATTAACCTGAAAATACCTATAAGAGGAACTAATACCTATTTTTTAGATAGTTTGGTGAAGCATATTTTCCTCTCCAATGAGTTATATGTCTTTAAATTCTAAATATAAAGCTTTTGTGGGAAGAAATTGAGGGAGGAAGAAAAACAAATTAAGAAGAGGAAACTCAATATTTTGTAGGAAAAATAGGAGAGGACTCTTATATGGAAGTAGAGATTCAAGAATGTTACTGTAATGCTCGGCTCTTCAAGGTATTTATTTTTATGGGTGTTTTTATTATTTCTATTTTCTCCCACCTTAATTTTGTATTTTTGGGACTTAAAAGCATTGTTGTGTTGGTCCATAGAGGGTAAATTAGGGAGAAAGATGGGAAAAAGATGTTTAATGTGTATTTGGGGCATTTTTGTTATTTAGGTGAGTTTAAGCCAAGCCAAGCTCAAGGAGAAGCCAAACCCTATTTTCCCCTATCTTCTATTTAAACTACACGCAGCCATACGATTGAGTCAAGCCTCCAAGCCAACCCTCAAAGCCAAGCCATCATCTTCTTCATCTCTTTCTTCTTCTCCTCTCTGTTCGACAGCCTTTCTTTGAGCAAAAAAAAAAAAAAATTTCAGCAGCTCTCCGGCCACTCACACCCATGCCGTCGCACCGCAGCGCAACCTTGCCCAGCCACATCGCCACGCTTCCATGAATTGCAGCGTAACCGATGCCACACTCGAGTTGCAAGCCGAACCACCGTGCAGACCCGCTCCCGAACGCTGCCGCTTCTGCTGATCCGCAAACGTCGATGTCTCTGCCGATCCGCGAACGCCGCTGTCTCTAATGATCCTCAAGCGTCGCCGCTAATGCAGATCCGCATACCTCGACATCTCCTCCAAATCTGCATGTCGCTCGGAGCCGCACGCCGTCGTCTCAGCAGTTCCTTGAATAGGGTTCGATCAGCCCTCTTCCAGTTCGTCGAACATTCATTTGTGGGTAAGCATTAGTTTCTGCATGTTTTCTTTGATGGTCGTGATTATGTGTAAGACTAATTCATGGGTCTTAAAGTGTTTCAAGGATACCCACTTCGTTCCGACATCAAAATCAAGAGTGCTGCACCCTTGAGTCGTTGTCCAGTGGGTATTTGGGACTGTTGGAGGGAAATTTTTCGGTAAGTCTCAAAGGCCCTTTGAGTTTTGAGTTTCATGGTAGATTAAATTGGAATGCACGATTAAACCATGAATCTTGTGACTTAAATTAAGTTTTACCCACCAATTTGAGACTAAGTTGAATGCTAGAGACTTAATTCTAATTTTTGTTTTTTTGGAATTTCGTTACGTATAGTTTTGGCTGGAATGGTGGAGTTTTGAGTTGCCATTTATCATGGGATTATTGTTTGGCTTTTTCTCTAAGTGTCATAGTGAATTTAGGTGAACTAAATTTAGTTTGGTTGAAGGAATTTTGGGTTCAATTATGGATTTTTAGGAATTGTTTCTAACCTTAAGGATGTCTTTGTTTAGGCTCCAAATCGTTTGATTGAGGTTCAAGGCAGTGGAATTTTTAGTGAGCGTTTGGGTGATTTTGATTCTTGAGCTTAGCCAAGGTAAAAGACTATATGTTGGTTGCTTAAATGCAAGTTGGGAACCAAATAAATAAATTAAAAAAAAAAATTTTAAAGGCAAAGTTTTCACGAATGTTTTTCCTTGTGGTTGTGATGCATGAGATATGACTTGTGATTGAATTATGTGAGAATTTTGCTTTGTGTTGCATCATTGGATGAAAATTTAAATTGTTTTGGGACCTCATGCATACATGTATGTTTTCATGATAAAATGGTTTCGAAGGTTGTGGCAATTACCCTTTTAAAATTTATAGATGTACGTCTAAATGTAAAAGAGCCTGAAAGGGTTAAATGTAAAGGAACCTGAAAAGGTTAAATGAAAATGAACTTGAAAAGGGAATGTTAGGATGAGTTAATTGTCCACATTAGGCCGAATGGAGAAAAGTTAAAGTAAAATGATTTTCCAATCATGAAAAGGTTTTAGGTCCCCCTAGATGGAAATTGTTTAAAAAAAAAAGAAAAAAAAAAGATTGCATGTGTTTGCATAAGTGGCGTGTGTGTGCATATCCTGACCTGATAGTGGAGTCACTTACTGAGTACTCTAAATACTCACCCTTTCCAAAAATATTTTTTTAGGTAAAGGCAAGGGTATCCAAGGTGATTGACAGAACAGTTTGCTGTGAGGAGCCATGGGTGATTTATAGAAACTTTATTTCCGCATTCTTAGTACTTGGCACTTTAGATGTCCTTGTTGGTAGATGTGTTATAGAGTTGTTTCGATTATTAAATTTTTCGCTTTATTTTCATGTTTTGAAAAAAAATTTGAAGGGATCCCGAACCAAAGAATTTTGATTGTTTAGCAAAAAGTTTAATTCTTTTTGTCTATTAATAAAGTTTATTTAAAAAAAAAAAAAGAGATTCCATTAGCGTGCCTGTAGAAGCATCCCTTGAAAGTTTAATAGGAAAAGTTTGGTCGTTATAGTTGGTAGGAAAAGTTGGGTCGTTACAGTTACATATCTTTTGAAATTCCATTTTTTTAAAATTTAATTATTAATTATAATTAAATGCAAAGTCATAAGTTTTAAAATTAATTTATAGAAAAAAAAATGAATAACTCATCCTAACTTTTTACCTTCTTTAAGTTATTTTGAAAAATTATTTTATCAATTTAAATATTAATTATGAAGAAAAATTAATAAGAACCAATGGAGAGAGTTGAGTGATACAAAGACTGCATGAAGAAACCGAGAGTAACATTGGATTGGGGTTTTGATGGAAGTGCAATTCAAATAAAAGAAAAAGTAATGGGTCGAAAAGGACCCAGACCAAGAGGTTAAGAAAGTTTGTCAACCCACCCAGACTGAGAGTATGGTTAGATTAAACAATAAGAAAAAAAAAATAAAAAATGACATAATGGATCGAAAAGGACCCAGACCGAGAGGCTAAGAAAGTCTACCAAACCACCTAGACCCAAAGTATGGTTGGATTAAAAAATTAATAAAAACACGAAAAGGACCTAGATCGAGAGGCTAAGAAAGGTTGCAAAACCACCTAGACCAATACATGACGTTGGTGCTGGAAATTGAACGCATAAACTGCGAATATGTTGAGATGAGAGTTTAAACGGAAGTGCAAACAAAATCATCGAAAAAGTTAAAGGGTCAAAAAGGACCTAGACCAAGAGTTGAATGAGAGGCGAAGAACGCCTGTCAACAACCTAGATCAAAAGTTGTTGACGACAGCAGAAAGTCGTCCATCGTTAGATTTAGATACCAAGTCATTCATTGTTAAACCCGCCGAAAAGATGTCATCCGTACAAAAAATCCCATTACAAACACTTCATGCCTCCCTTTACTTTGCAACGTGTCCCACCAATTTCTTTTTTTTTTTTCACATACAAAACCCAATTTTGTTGTTTTTCTTTTTCCATAACCACTTCAATTTTAAAATTGGTGGTTTCACCTTTTGTTTTTTCCTTTTTAATCCAAACAAACTTTTAATGACAAATGGTCCTTACATATACCTAAAATAAAATATATCAATAATATACTTCATTTTAGGTATATCTGATATACTGAATATGAAGAACTGATATACTGTTGATATATTTCATGTTAGAAATATCATTTCATCGATATACCTAAGTAAAATATATCAGTGATATATTTCATTTTAAGTATATCAGTAGTATATTAACATTATATCTGATATACTGTTAATATACTTCATAATAGTAGAATGCAGAAAAACACTAGTAAGACTATTTTGGACTTTCCAAGTTGTTGTTTTGTGTTGGGCTGAATTTTTTTTTCCATATTTGCAATCTTAGAAAAGGGGGACATGACAACAATTAGCCCAAATATATTTGCTAATATTGCAACACCCCTAAAATAAAAAATTACTTTCACATTGAAAGGTATCACGTAAAACCTTGCTTAACCCAAAACTATATGTTATGTAGAAAATTAGCACACATCAAAATGTTGAGTATACTCATATTGTAATTATAAAAAATTAGCACACATTAAAATATTGGTGCAGTAACAATCGTCAACCTCATAAAAATCGCCATTTAAAAAAAAATAATGGATATGGTCACTCTTAAGCTTTAGATTGTGAAGGGTTAATTAGAAGAAAAAATCAATACATAAAAGGATTAAATTGGAAAGGTAAAAAAAAAAAAAAACTAATGACCATGTTAAAAAAGACTTGAGCATTGGAGACTGAAAATATATATTTAACCTAAGTTGAAATTAAAGCTTTTTATTTAACTTTGTTTTTTGAGTTGAACAATTGTGGGGTAGGATCTTTATTTAACTTGATTTAATAGATTGACAAAAACGTCATCCAAAACACAAATTAATTATAATTGAAGTTACTCTCGACAACCAAGGAGGGTGTACATTTGGTTTAAAAAAAAAAAAGGAGGGAGTACATTCTCACAATTAAAAAAGAAAATAAAAGAAAAGAACTAAAAAAGACAACCAAGGAGTGATAGCTTCTTGTTCAAAGGAAAAAAAGAAAAGAGAAAAGGCAACCAAAGAGGGGAGAAATTATTATGTGAGGGAAGTACATTGAATTTATATTTATTAGTTATTAAGAGACATGAAAATTATTGAATTCACATTCAACTGTTATTATGAAAGAGTCATATTATGGCGGACTCATTAAAAAATGAGGGATAACCGCTCACTCAAAAGGAGAAAAAACAAAGATAAGTGATAGGGATAGCTTCTTATTTAAAGAAAGAAAAAAAAAAAAAAAAAGAACTGCAACAAATTAGACCTTTATGTAGTAATCAGATACTTGGTAGGCCGCCTGGAGAATTAGGAGAGCGAAGCCCAAAATAGCAGCAATGACAGAGATGATTGTCCATGGATTTTGAAAATAGTTGTGTTTGAGACTTGCACACCATTTATTCCACTGCTTGTCGCAATGCTGATTCACCTTTTCATGCACGACCATAATTTGGCTGTCCAACTTCAAAGGCGCCGCTTGCGCCAGCTTATTGAACAACTCCGCTGCGTCTTGTTCATTCCCAAGCGTATTCACCAATATCTTCTTGGAGGCCAGCAGCGTCACATCTTTGCCTTCGTTTATCAGATTATTCATCAAGATGATGAAAGACGTGACTTTGCATCCAGCATCGACATGGAGTGTCTCAAATGCCATAACATTTAAAACAATCGAATCAGTGCCGCTGATGAACGCAAAAGACGGCAGGCTCAACACGCCTTGTTTTGGGTCGAAAGAGACGTCCGCAAGGCTATTAGTCTTACTGCGCTCGAATTTGATCCCCGCTTCACGAAGCTGTGTTGCAGGCGGAGTGACTACACTATACAGGTTGTGCACTCCCTCACTCTGGTTCTTCCTGTTCTCCAGAGGATACAACATTAACGCCTTCCACATGTCCAAAATGTGAAAGTATTCTGACATTAGCCTTTCCTCGGGGATGCTCCACCTTTTGCAAATAAGCGATTTCACAGTCTGTGCATTACAATCACAAAAAATACTTTTTAATCGAAATCATTTTTTTTTTGTAACTACACCTTTGTAAAAATTATTAATTTAAAATGTGTTTAGTATACTTTTGTAAAAGTTAAAACTTAAAAATTAAAAATTGAAATGATTTTAGATGATGAAAAAAGCGTTTTCTATATAAAAATCTTAATAAATAAAAATCATTTTCAAAAAATTGGATTTTTTTTTTGAAGAAAAACTTTAAATATTTATTTAAAAATGACTTTAAATGATTGATTGAAAACTTTTCAAAATATGGAGTAAGAAAAAAAAATATATTTATAATTAATATAATCACTTTTGAATATAGTGCAATAAAAATAATTGTCATTAAAAATTATTTTCAAAAAAGGTAAGATATAATTTTTTCTTAAAAAGTGCTTAAACTAAAGAATAATACTTAATTGGCTGCATACCCTCTTACCATTCAATTGTTACCAACAACAAAGAAAATATTTTTCATCTTTCTCTCTCATAGCTGTGTTTTTTTCTCTATTTGTTGTTAACAATTGAATGGTAGGGACATAGAGATTTTTGCATAAGGTATGCAGTCAAGTATTATTCTAAACTAAAAGGTATTCCAAACCGAACTCATGCATACTAGAGAGAGGGAATAATATAACATAAGTGGAATTATTAAAAAGCTTAGAAGAGAGAGAAAAACAGATGAAGTAAGTTGCCTGGGATGGTGGTTGATTTTGGTTTGACATAAAGTACAGCTCGTCAAGAAGCTTCATGGGAAGCTGATTCTCAAGCAGCAGCGAGTCCAGCTCTATATACACACCCATATTTCTTACCGATGTGGGACATTCCTTGAGGAATTCCAGCATGAAACAACCATCCACAATCATGAGATGCAAGAACTTGTCTGGATCTTTCGTCCATTTTTCCTCAAGCTTATCGTACGATCCCATAAGATGTTCCAAAATGCTTGATACACGCTTCACAATGGATTCAACGTCCAATCCATATTTGGTTTTAAAATGGCGAAACACTTCTAGTTTTTCCAGTTCCATCGGTAACAAATGTGGTTTCCCATGGTGGTATGGCCCAAATGACACCAACTTGGGCTCGAAAGGTTTGGGATTAATTTCTTTCATGAAGTGTGGTATTTTGTAGATTGAAGGCTTACTGCTTTGCCCTGATTCCACGTTGCTGATGGCAGGAGAAGAATCCAACAGTTGATTGAGACTGTCCTTGACCCGAATAACCTGGGCAGCATTAAAATCCTCATTGTCATCTCTAGCAAGTCTGATGGGCAATAGTGGCTGTTCTTCCATTGCTTGTAATAAAATGCTATCCAAATTTGTACCTTCATTCCGCAAGATTTATGGATATATATACATACAGTTACAGGCGAATCAATCTTTAGTTTTGGTTTGATGAATAAAATTTTCCTTGACATCCAAGAATATGTCTCATTACATTTTCACTTTCCTCTCTTTTGCTTTGCTTTGCTTTATGCTTTCTTTATCTTTATTATTCTGATTTGCCAGCTCACTCCCTTCCAGCTGAAACACGAGGTTGTGATTGTTGGCTTCTAATGTTTTCTTAATTTCATTTTGATCACTTTAAAACTTAATCCAAATCGAAGCTGCATTATTATCGATTTAATTAAATGAAAGATGTTAAAACATAAGAAACCAAATTGTAACGTTTCAAACAATAAAGACTCTACTACACAATACGTGTTTACTTCTACAAAACAACCTTCCGGCTTTAGTTAGTGAAGGCACAACATGTGTCCTTAGGTAATAGTTTCTATAAAGAAAAAGGGTATTTTTGAAACAAATATCAAAGTTCAAGGGTTAAAATGAAACTTTTCAAAGTTTGGGGTATAATTGAAACCAACCCCAAAGGTCAGGGGTATTTTTTATAATTTAACCTAAAAACTACTATTTTTTCCAACAATTTGGAGATTTATTTATATAAAAAAAATGAAAAAGGTAAAGTCTGTAGAGTCGTTTTATCCCATTAAAAGCATTTCATGAGATTTTCATGGTGTTTTGATTAGATAGTGAAAAGTGGGTTTTGGAAATAAAATATATAAAACTATTTTATTTAGAAGCAAGGTATTAAATTTCAATCGAAATGTCAATATTTTCACGTGTATGTAAGTTCGACATGAGGGATGAACCGATATTTCCATTATTTTAAAATCTAACAACACGTGAAGGTAGGATTTTAACTTCTAACATTTTAGTCGTTGATGTATGTCTTAACTAGTGAGTAATGTTCAATTTGACATCAACATTTCTATTGCGTCATAGAAAAATCTACAAAATATAATAAATATATCAAACAAAATATCACAAATGTAGATATAACATAATATTAGTAATAAGAAGTTTTACTTATTGAAAAATGATGAAATGCTTATTTGTTAATTAAAATTATTTTAAGACTTTTTATTTTTATAATTTTTCCATCCCGTGAGATGCCCAACGAATCGCAAACAAGCGATTTTAGATCCTGTGTGCATTACAAATAAATTTTGAAATGTGTTTAGTATTAGTATCTTTATTGATTTTAGATTATCAAAAGTGTTTTTTTTAAATAAAGATTATCTAAAAATGACTTTAAAATGATTCATCGAAAATCTTCAAAATATGTGTAAAAAATACATGTGTAATTAATACTTAATAGAATAATGACATCAACAGTAATTAACATGTACCCTCAACCAATAGGTTTTAGGTTCAAATCTTTCAACCTTCCAATGTTGTTGAACTAAAAGAAAAAAAATATAGTGCGACAAAAAAAGTCATTTAAAGTACTTTTTAAAAAAGTGAAAGGTATAAAAAACATTTATTGAAAGTATTGTTTAAACAATTGCTTAAGCTAAAAGGTATTCCAAACCTAACTCAGCATACCGGAGAGAGTGAATAAGGTAATAGAAGTGGAATAATTAAAAAGATCAGAAGAGACAGAGAAAGAGAGATGAACTAAGTGGCCTCGCCTTGAATAGTGGTTGATTTTGGTTTGCCATAAAGTACAGCTCCTCAAGAAGCTTCATGGGAAGTTGATTCTCAAGCAGCAGCATGTCCCGCTTTATATTCCCGCTCATATTTCTTAGCGATGTGGGACAGTCCATGAAGAATTCCAGCATGAAACAACCATCCACAATCATGAGCTGAAAGAACGGGTCTGGATATTGCGTCCATTTGTTCTCAAGCTTATCGTACAAGCCCATAAAATGTTCCAAAATGCTTGATACACGCATCACAATGGATTCAACGTCCAATCCATAATTGGTTTTAAAACGGTGAAACGCTTCTCGTTTTTCCAGTCTCACCTGTAACAAATGTGGTTTCTCATAGTGGTATGGACCAAATGACACAAACTGGGGGTCGAAAGCATTGGGATGAGTTTCTCTCATGAATTGTGGTATTTTGTAGATTGAAAGTTCACTGTTTTGCCTTGATTCCATGTTGACGATGGCAGTTCATTGAGATTGTACTTGACCCGAAAAAGCAGGGCAGCCTTATCCTCATTGTCATCTCTAGTAAGTCTGGGGGGCAGCGGTGACTGTTTCTCCATTGCTTATAAAATGCTTACCCAAATTTGTCCCCAAGCCTTATGGATATATATACAAACAGTTACAGGAGCATCAAACTTTGGTTTTGGTTTGATGAATAAAACTTGCCTTGACATCCAAGAATGTGTCTCATTTCATTTTCACTTTTCTTTCTTTTGCTTTGCTTTATGCTTTCTTTATCTTTATTATTCTGATTTGCCAGCTCACTCCCTTCCAGCTGAAACATGAGGTTGCGATTGTTGGCTTCTAATGTTTTCTCTTAATTAAATTAATTAAGATTATGTCATCATTTTGATCACTTTAATACTTAATCAAGCTGCATTCTTATCGATTTAATTGAAAGATGTTAAAACATAAGAATCCAAGTTGTAACTTTTTAAACAATAAAGACTACTACACAATACTTGTTTACTTCTACAAAACAACCTTCCGGCTTAAGTTAGTGAAGGTACGACATGTGTCCTTAGGTAATAGTTTCTATAAAGAAAAAGGTTTGTTTACTTCTACAAAATACTTCCTCTTTGGTCATCTCTATTCTAACTTAGGCATAGGATTCGATATATATATATATAAGCTGAAACTGAATTTATGCTGAAGAAAGAAATATCCCCACAAAACCAAAGGGTTACGAAAAGGATCCCCAGTTGGTTGCTATAAGCAAAAAGTTTTACAAGGTTCCAGAAATAATATCCTCAGGATTAGACTCCACCCCTTTATAAAAACTCTTTGGTTTCTCTCAAACCAAATGCCTCCAAGGATTGCCTATCACAAGACAAGTGCTTGCAGCCTTTAAAGTGACAAACTTCTTGGCCTTTAAATTAATCAATTTCTTAAGTTAAAAACAAATAATAATCAATTTTTTTCTTGAAATTCTCTCTCTCTCTCTCTTCAATAAAGAAGAATGTTAGTTGGAGAATATCCCATCTCATAACATCTAATTTTTCCTCTCAAATTAATGTATGAATTAAGAATAGAAAAAAAACATGTACAAAATGACATCTTTTAATTGGACCATTACTAATAAACACACACTGTTAGGTTTATTGTGAAGCCAAATACGTATATTGAAGGCAAATGGGCCTTGGCCCATTTTGGAGTTTAGGTTTTCAATAGAAATTATATATATATGTGTTATTGCAGCCGCATGAAAAAGAACGTGAGAGTGGCTTTTCGATTGAAGCTTTTGCCGTGAGGGTGAGCATCTTTTCTCCGATTGTTGATTAAAAATATCACAGTGGGTGATTTTCAGTGATGTGGCAGTGAGCTTTTGTGAGAGAAAGAGTTTTTTTTCTCTTGTGGGTTTGAGGGTTTAATTATTCTTCGTTGTTTATCCCAAGTTATCGGATTGTGATACTTGGAAGTCAATAGCCATTGTTGGGCTATTGAGAGTTAGTTTGTAGCGCGATTTTGAGGCTTATTGTAATCTCCCATTTAGTAGAACTGCAGTTGCAGAAACTGGACGTAGTCCCGAGTTTGGGGCGAACCAGTATAAATTTCGGTCTCGTTCTCTTTTCCCTATCTCTCTTTAAATTATTATTGTGACTCTTGTTTGGTTGGTTTATCTTGTGGAAGGGGAGAATTAATATTGTAGTAATTTATTAATATTATTTGTAACGCTCGGCTTATTTACAGGCATTAATTTCAAATTATGGAAATTAAGTTGGAATGATTTTCATTGGGTAATTTAAATTTTTAGGGTAATTTGCAATTTGGAATGAGAAAGGGCAATTTGGGAAAGAAGAATTTGGTCTAAGGGCATAATTGGAAGTTGGAATTTTTTTTTATATATAAAATAATCTCCCTCATCCTTATCCACTATATATATATATTTATTCTTTTTATTCTTTTTATTATTATTTCATTATTTGTTTATTTCTTATTTTTATTATTTTTATTATTTTATTTTATTTTATTTTATTTTTTTTTTCTTTTTCTCTTCTTCTTCCTCCCCGATACTCTCTTCCCCCCTCACCGAATTTTCTCTCTCTCTCTCTCTCTCTCTGACCGAACACCCATCTCCACCGGTCTTCTTCTTCTTCCTCGCCGAGCACCCATCCTCGCCGCCGGTTTTTTTTCTTCTTCGTTTGCTGCAACTCACGAAGAGCGCCCACCCACCGCCGACCTTTTTCTTCTTCTTCCTTGTCGGTTTGCAGCCACAGCCGAACCCCCATCCTTCTGTCTTCTTTTTTTTCCTCTTTCGTTCGACCAAGCCACCGCCGGCGGGCCATTCAGTTTGCCGGTTTTTCTTACCCAGTCGTGGATTCGCTCACCAGAGAAGCTACGGCCGCCGCGCTCAGCCGATCTCCACCTTTAAGTCCCTCCCTCGCGTCTGAACGTCACAAAACTCACCGGAAGACAACCCACGGCTCGGATCTGTTCAGACCCAAGGTCCACGCGCTCTCACGCGCCGATCAAAAATCCCACGCGTCGCCACACGCGCCTTCGTTCACCGCCGCACGCGCCGCCGTCTCCGATTCCAATTTTCGAGCCTGAACAGTCCCCGTTACGATCGTGTTCTGACTTGGGTAATTTCGTTACTCAATTGTTTTTAATTAAGGACTTTAAATGGGATCGATCGTTAATCAATGGATTTAATTTTCGGGATATTGATTTGAGAATCAAACTATGGAATTGGAGACAAATATATAAATTTCCAGCAAGGTTAAAGGTTCGGCACGGTCACTTTTATTTGGGTGAGATATTGTGCTAAATTAAAATCGGTCTAAGAAATAAAAAGGACTAAATGGAGCTCAATTATGAAATTTCAAGAATCTTGGACCAAGTTTTATAATCCTTATTTTTATTGAATTATTGAAGGTTAAGCAGGAAGACCAAAGTTTGGAAGAGATTCTCACTGCTAGAATAATATTAATTATTCTATTCAATGTAAGTAGTCATTTGGATTTAAGCCATTTAAATTCCTTTGAGATTGAAATGTATGTTTGATAGTTTGTTAATTTTGAAAGCATGCTTGAAAGCAGAGGTTATGAGATATGAAAAGGTTAGTGGTTATGTTTAGAAGTAATCTTGAGCTAAAACGGCCTAAGTTGTGGTCATAAAGGAATTAGTGGCTTAAAATTTCAAGTTTAGTATGTTAGCATATGAACCTCTTTAAGAAATTGTTCGAGGTTGTAATTGGACAAGTTTGGACATGAATGTGGTGATTTGTGAATAGTCATTCTTGCCTAAATTATGAGTATGTGCGCGATGTCGTAGTTGGTTAAATCAATATAAGAATTATCGTGCTGGGCTTAAGATTGTCTGAAACCACTAGTACAAAATCAGCTTTTAATGACGGGCATTGCCCGTCATTATAGGGTTTTAATGACGGGCAAGAGTCTGTCATCAATACTCGCGTCATTATAGCCTACGATGACGGGCGCCTTTTAATGATGGGCAATGCCCGTCATTAAAAGGCGCCCGTCATCGTAGGCTATAATGACGGAAATCTTTCATGACGGTCAAAGTATGACATGAAAAACAGATGACCGTCATTAAAAGTGAAGCGTGCTGCATGCTACGATGACGGTGACTATATAATGACGGGCAATGCCCGTCATGTAATGTCAATTAAGTGGACTGTTATGAATGCGGTCAATATATAATGACGGGTAATGACCGTCATGTTAGGTTATAGATGACGGTTTTTGACAGTCATTACAGGGTTTTAATGTCGGTCATTAAAATTGATGTCTGTCATTAAATGTTATATGTGCGTCATGAAATGTCCGTCATTAAATGTCCATTTTTTGAAAGATTTGATGACAGGCAATGCCCGTCATCGTTTTGTGCATAATTTAATAAAAAAAAATTGTTGGTTGCCCGGGTGGCTAACCAACAATATTTATCATTTCGTCCAACATACAATTTTATTTATGACTTAACAAAGATAAAACTTATTACAAACACAACAATCAACTTATTCACTACAAAGATTTTATAATGTTATACATATGCACACAAAAAGTAAATCGATTATAAAAGAGGTTATTGATCTAATTTGCTAAGATTTAACAAAACTAACCTAAAATAAGTTAAAATGCTTAAAATGCTTAAGGAAGGTTCTTTAATATTCATTCACTTAAATTGAATGAAACCAAAAACTGAAAATTTCGGCATGACCTCTACTAATTAAAACTACCAAAAACTAAAATGAAATAGTGCACATGTAATTCACTTCTATATCATAATGCATTAATACATTAACATAAAACTAACATACCTATTAACTAACAAGATTCTTTAGCATTCATTTACCAAAACTGAATCAAACCTAGCGGAAATTTCGGCATGACCTCTACTAAAACTACCAAAAACTACCTGAAATAATATGTACATCTAAACAACTTTCTTTATACATGCAATTTACACAACAAACAAACCATAGTTGATCATCTTTCCTAAAACTTAACAAGAATCAATGGTCTCTTACTACATTCACATTTTGAGACTTAACAAGAATCAAAAACTGAAAATTTCGGCATGACCTCTATTAAAACTACCAAAACTAACCTGAAATAATGCAATTCACTTATATATTATACACATATATGGGACCACTCGTCCCTCCACAAACTTCATTCAACAAGACAAGATCCAACAACAACTTTCGAAAGAATGCATATGTACATCTAAACAACTTTCTTTATACATGCAATTTACACAACAAACAAACCATAGTTGATCATCTTTCCTAAAACTTAACAAGAATCAAAAACTGAAAATTTCGGCATGACCTCTATTAAACTACCAAAACTAACCTGAAATAATGCAATTCACTTCTATATTATACACATATATGGGACCACTCGTCCCTCCACAAACTACATTCAACAAGACAAGGTCCAACAACAACTTTCGAAAGAATGCATATGTACATCTAAACAACTTTCTTTATACATGCAATTTACACAACAAACAAACCATAGTTGATCATCTTTCCTAAAACTTAACAAGAATCAAAACTTCAAACAATGGGACCACCCGTCCCTCCACAAACTATATTTCCTCCACAAACTACAGCCAACAAGATCCAGTACTACATCTAAACTTCAAACAATGAGACCACCCGTCCCTCCACAAACTACATTTCCTCCACAAACTACAGCCAACAAGATCCAGTACTACATCTAAACAAACAAACAATGAGACCACCCATCCCTCAACAAACTATATTCAATAAGATCCAAAAATTTAAACACTTCTAGTATTTTTATAAACAAATATTTTCATTCTACACGTAACAAAGACATAAAATAAATTTACTACTTACATCAAATCTCTTTTTAACATCCACAAATAGCTCTACACAAATCTTCCAACAAAATCTGTCCATTCTATTCGAATCTCGTCAATTTCTCCTTGTTTATATGCACTTTTGCTGTTAAACTACAAAGAAAAATAAATATACATATAACATGAGAATAAATCATATAGTTATAATCACTTAAAAGGTAAATGAATAATACGTACAAGGTTACTTATGGAGATACTAGAGTTGTGCACTATTTCTCGTATATACTTTTGCACATAGTATCCACACTCTACAGAACCCAATTGGCGGGGGCACTACATGTAAAATAATTGAAAAACAATATACTTAAGTTATACATATAAGAACATACCAAAGAGTTCAAATAAATAATATAATCACTGTAAATTTACCTTTACAAGTTTCCAAATGATATTAGAGCGATATTGTGGGAGTGAATGTTTAGCTTGCCACATTCTCAAGGATCTAAATAACTTGAAACATTAGAATAATATAAATGTAGAAATCAGCAACTATAAAAGTTTAAAACACTTACGTATTTATGGTTCCTTGAAAACTTTCTTCGAGTTTACTACGTAAAGAGTTCAATACATACACAGTGTTCTCTCGCGGATGGACAACGATCAACATCCAATGACAACTATTAGAAATGAATATTTTAATATCATTGTTTAAGAAGAAAACAAAACTATAATTAAGTTAAAGTAATTTAAATTTTCATTACTTACCCAGTGTTATATGGGATGAGTACTCGTTGATCCAAATCTAAATTAACCATGTCTAATCTGTTGGCTAGATTTCTGCAACGAGTTTCTTGACACTTCACGTAATTTGAAATTGTTATTTGATCAACTAACATGAACTTACTGATTATTTCGTAGTCACATACAGTCCAAAGATACCTAAAGAAAATTAAAATGATCATAAAACATTAAAAAAAACGTAGTCCATAAATAAAAAAATGTGATAAATTTTGTATACTTACGCAATGTATGTGACTATACATGAATAGCCTATCTCCACCATCCCACAATAATGCATGATGTCGTCGCGATGTAGATAAATTATTTTCTCCTTTCCGAAAATGTGCTCGCTCAAGTTGATTTGAATTGTATCGCTCTCTTGCATAGAAAGCATAGCATATCGATTCAAGAGCTTGATAGTAACGTGGACATCCGTGTAGTTAGAAGATTGTGAAACAGAGACATTGACAGAAACATCTTTCTTAGGTTTGGCCGAAGAAGAACCCTATCACAAACAAAATTGAAATTATAAACGAAAAATAACAAAAACATTTAAGTTGGCAAAAAACATACCTTTTTAGCCGTATTCAAAATTACAAGTTCACGAGGCCATGCCACAAAGTTAACCATCGCTTGACTTAAAGTTTCTACTTCTCCCATTAAAGGAATTGGTATGGTAACATCTTCTCCCATGATCATATCTACCACAACTCTGACATTATTGGCTCGTAGTGGAACTCCATGGATAGTTGGAAATTGAACATCAGACTCATACATTGTGCCTACAGCAACAATGTTATCCACTGATCCTATAGCCAAGTGGCATGGTGTTCCCTTTAAAAATTTAAAAGAAAGAAGTTACGTGTCTCGCCATATGGTCAAGTTACACAATATAAATAAAAGTTACCTCTAAAATTTCTTCTACATCTTCAATGATCTCTTTTTCTTTTGACTTCGAATTTGAAACATTACTTCCTACACTTGAACCCTTATTTGATTGCGAGCGTCGAGTTGCACCTTTGTTGCCAGACTCTTCACCCATATTTGATTGTCCTCTAACGACATTGAAGTAAACTGATGGTTTAACAAACTTACCCAATCCCCTAACACGCCCCCTATGTTCTGGCGTGCCCAGTGCTTCTGTCAAAATATCTTTACCCTCATGTGTCATAGCTAACTCGTCCTGTCACAACCATTTAGATTTACACATTTCAATTATCAAAAGAACACATAATCATATGACATTTAATCTAAGAATCATATCTACATATGCTTAAAATAAAAAAAAAATATTTAAACTTACAATTCGACTAACACATTGTTTAGTGTCGTCATCGAAGTATTCACTATTCTTTCCTTTTCGGGCTTCCTTCCATAAAGTTGCACGATTGGAAGGATCGTCTGACAATTCCTATATAAACATACACATTATTAATTTTCATTAACATATAATCATAAGAAATAATTTAATTAATTTAATTAATGTTACTCACTAGTTCTGCAGCCAAGTTTGCGTAACCCTTACGAGAGATATGGTGATTATATTTACATTTTTCTCTTCGTTCTTTCTGGACACGACTAAGCGCCTGTATAACATAAGACCATTGATTTAAATCTTCGAAACAATTTTACTAATATTTAAAAAATATGTTAGTATAATGTAGTTACCTCCCACTCTTCAGATATTCTTGCATTAACAAATGTCTCCCATTGTGCTTGATCAATGTGTGAATACTTTTGAGGAGGACTTTTCAATAAAGATGGTTCATTCTTGAAGGGAAGAATATACTTCTGAGTCAATGTATATCTATATGTCCGAAACTTCGTTGAAGCCGATTGAAGAATAGCATGTTTGGACCTAGAGTCCACCACAAACGACATCTGCATATGAAAATCACCATAAAAATTAAGTATCTCTACATAGGAATTGGTAAGATGTCACGAACTAATGCTAACAACTCAGTGAAACTTTTATCGCTCCATCCAAATTTTGCTTTCAAATTATATAACTTTACCAATGCAGATATTTTAGTAAAATTCTTACAATTTGAGTATAATGGTTTCTTGACATCATCTAGTACTTCCTCAAAAATTGGGGACTTGTCATTAAAATAACTATGTGCAGCCTCAAACATTCCTATTGTGTCATCAACATCTTCATCTTCAACTTCCTCCTTTTCACTAGTAGAGATGTTTTCATTGTTTCTCTTAATCGGTAGTGATTCACCATGCCAAATCCATGTTTTATAGCTTTCATCAATACCATAAATGAATAAATGGTCTCTTACTACATTCACATTTTGAGACTTTGCATTCACACATTTCAAACATGGACAACAAATGACATCTGACCTATTTGAATGTCGTAGATCATTTTTGATGAACATCTCAACTCCTAAACTATGTTCTGGTTACATCCGATTCTTTGACATCCATGACTTATCCATAGCTATAAAACTGGTGGCATGAAATTTTAATCTATATTCATTGTAACACAAAAATTAATTAAACTTATCAAATCTAAACTCATAAAAAATTAACATAAATCAAGTATTAAAATTAGGTAAAACTTAGGAATATAACAAAACTTACTAAACTTAATAACCAAATGTTTTCAACCCATCCTCCATCACAACTAAACTCAACAAATTAAACTAATACAAAAATAAACTTATAAAATCTAAACTTATCAAAAATTAACATAAACCAACATTTAAATTTAAGCAAAAGTTGGGAAGTTCTAAACCCTTCCTCCATCACATCATAATACAAATTCTTAACCCCCCCCCCCCCCCCCTTCCCCCCACTATACTCATTAAACAAACAAAAAAACTAACCTCATCCAATTTAAACTCATAAAAAAATTAACATAAACCAACCATTAAATTAAACAAAACTTACTAAACTTAATAATCAAAAGTTTTCAACCCCTCCTCCATCACAACTAAACTCGTCAAATAAAACTAACACAAAAATAATTTTATGAAATCTAAATTAGTAAAAAAATGAACACAAACCAAACAATTAAAATTAAGCAAAACATAAGAAGTTCTCAACCCCTCCCCCATCACATCATATTTCAAGTTCTCAACCCCCATCTCCCCCAATAACTATACTCATTAAACTAACACAAAAATTAACATAAACCAACAATTAAAATTAAGCAAAACATAGAAAGTTCTCAACTCCTCCCCCATCACATCGTATGAAGTTCTCAACCCTCTCTACCAACAACTATACTCATTATACTAAAACAAAAATTAACATAACCAACTATTAAAATTAAGCAAAACTTAGGAATCTAACCAAACTTAATAACCAAAAGTTCTCAATCCCTCCTCCATCACAACTAAACTCAACAAATTAAACTAAATTCATCAAATTAAACTAACAAAAACATAAAGTTATTAAATCAAAACTCATAAAAAATTAACATAAACCAAGAATTAAAATTAAGCAAAATTTAAGAATATAACAAACTTAATAACCAAAAGTTCTCAACCCCTCTCCTACATTCTCAACCTCCCTCACCACACACAATTATACCCATTAAACAAACACAAAATTTTAACTTATCAAATGTAAACTTATATAAATTAACATAAACCAACTATTCAAATTAAGAAAAATTTAGAAATATATATAACAAAAAATCTCAATGAGCTGCAAAAACAATCTAAAAAAACAAAATCAAACTCCTAAAACAAAATTAAATTTCCCATTAGTCAATCTAGTGCACATAATTTTCAGATCTACACAAAAATAGTCAATACCTACAAAATTAAACTACATAAACATCCTAAGGATGGTACCCACAACAAATTTCTAAATTTTCTTCATTTTCTTTGGATTTTTTCAGCAACAAAATCAATAAAAAAGGGGAAGAGAAGGTACCCACGGTTTATAGATATGAAGAATATTAGTCAGCAACGTTACCCACACGACCCTCCGGTGAAGATCTACACGGAGAATCGACGGGGAGGAGAGAGCTCGACGAACGGCGAACAAATGTCAGGTAGATCTGGACGGAATCCCACGGCAAGCGCAAAGCAACGAGCGGCGGACGAGCGAAGGAAGAGCGGCGGACGAGCGGACGGACGACCAGAGGACGAGCGGCCGGACGAGTGGAGAACGATGGCAGTCGGACGGAGCAGATCTGTGAGAGTGGGAGAGTGAGACAGAGGCGCGCGAGAGAGAGAAGACATGTGTTGTCGTGCAATAATATAAAACTAAAAAGAAAAGCTGTGTTTTTTAAAAACACCTATGATGTCGGGCTTTGCCCGCCATCATAGATGACTTACAATGTCGGGCAATGCCCGACATTGTATGTCTTTGCCATTTTTTTTTAAATTTCCCCGCGTTTTTTTTTGTGCGTCATCTCTTCCCAGGCGCTTTTTTACATGTGCGTCATTATTTCATTGTTTTGTAGTAGTGAACTTGTTGCTACTCTAGTTAAGGGATTCAAAGTTACAAGTGAATGAATGAAAATGTGCCGGGGGTTATAAATGAATTTGATTATAGCTTACCCTTGTAAGTATAAATGTGTGGATAGTGGTGTTAAACTAAACAATTATAATCGTTTGAACTTCTGAGATGTTTGGTTAGCTGTGGAGTGCAGAAAACTTGAATTTTAGATTGATTGGTTGATTGGGTTCAATGCTTTTGGGTTCAGGTTGGGTTAGAGGCGGAAGTAGAGCACCCTAAAGTTATGCAATACTCAGGGTCGAAGACCGTATTTTATGTGTTCAGAATGGCCTTATGTTTGGGCTGATTTAACGAGTTTTGGATGAGTTCGAATGTGAGTAGAGGGTTACTGGTCATCCTGATTTCCAGAGTGGTTATGGAATTGAATTCTGAATTAAAAGGGATGGAGGGCTATGTGCCGCTAGCACAGGTATGTGCTTGTGAACTACGGGCCAGGTTGTGAATGTGGTCCGGATATAACAAATGATTTTGGTATGGTAGATTACCCTCGAGATTCCAAAAGTAGTGCGAAAATGCAAGGAGCTTGATAAAATAAGAGCCACCTGATCTTATGTCTCTCCTGGGCGAGTCTGTAACTCTAGGTTGACTAGATGTGATGAGAGTGAGGGATTGTGTTCCTTCACTGTGGTGCTGGCTTAGGGGTGATTCCCCAATTATGTTGAGCGTAAGGATTGTGATCCTTATGGCTTGTGTGTTAGCTTATGTGTGATTCCCCACTGTGTTGAGTATAAGGATTGCGATCCTTATGGCCTGTGGTGCTAGCTTAGGGGTGATTCCCCAATTATGTTGAGCATAAGGGATGCGTCCTTTATTGCCTGTATGCTAGCATAGAGGGGTGATGTTCTATTGTATGTAGGCGTGAGAGTTATTTGCTTTCACGGCCTTAGTCAACCTAAGTTACATGGCTCGTTGTTAGTGCTCGAGACAATGCCTTATCGGAATGGACTCAGGTAGAGTGTGTGAGCGATAGTTGGATGGTTGATGAGTTGAGATTAAGAAGCAGATGTACGTGCCAGGACAACTTTTGTGTTGATGATGCTAGCATAGGGGCGTTATCCCCAGAGTAATGAGTTAGGGGGCGATTCCCCTAGAGCGTTGATGAGGCTAGCATAGGGGCGTTATCCCCAGAGATTTGTGACGAGCATAAGGGTTGCGATCCTTATTGCCGTGGGTGCTAGCATCGGGGCGAAGACCCCAGAGATTTATGTTGAGCGTAGGGAATGCGTTCCCTAGCGCCTGTGAGCTAGCTTAGGGGTGATTCCCCACTGTGTTGAGCATAGGGATGCGTTTCCTATTGCCGTGTGCTAGCTGAGAGATGATTCCCCAGTATGCTGAGCGTAGGGATGCGTTCCCTAGCGCCTGTGTGCTAGCCTAGGGGTGATTTATCTGTTGAGATGAGTGTGAGGGTTATAGACCTTCACAGGGTTGGGTTCTACGTTACAGGACTCACAGGTATGACACGAAAGTAGGTTTGGCTAGTAGTGAATGTTGTGGAAGGTTAAATGGTTTCTTTAAACATTGGACCCCTAAGTGGGCTACTTACTGAGTATATTTATACTCATCCTTGCTACTTTGTTTGTTTTGCAGATTGTGCACATGTTCGGGGTGGATGATGCAGGCGACGACTTGACGAGACTATGGAGACTCCCCTAGTTTTCCTTTCCTTGATTGTTTACTCTTAGTTTTGTAGTTTGTTCCTTGAATTGTAGTGTGCTTGTTGTAAAATCTAAATATTCTTTAGTTATCGTGTACTTGTCTAGAGTTTCTTTGAACCCTGTGTTTGATGTTGAAGCTCAACATACTTGTTGTAGTTTGTTGGATGCTGAGCGTTTTATCTGAGGTATAGAAGTGTCTTTTATTCGTATCAGGTTGTTGTAAAATTTTGGTTTCTCCTAGTTACGCCGTCATGCTGCCGAAATTTCGGGCATGAACGAGGTAACTAGGTCGTGCTTCCGCTTTAGAGAGTCGTAGAACATTGGGTCTTTACATTATTATTATTATTTTTTTCCCAACACACATATATATCCCCCTCTCTCCTTGCGAACTGAGACATGAGAGGGAAATGGGATCCTATTTGATTTATTTTGTTATAAAAACTACTATTTTTTCCAACAATTTGGAGATTTGTTTATATCAAAAATGAAAAAGGTAAAGTCTTTAGAGTCGTTTTATCCCATTAAAAGCATTTCGAAGATTTTCATGGTGTTTTGATTAGATAGTCAAAAGTGACTTTTAGAAATAAAATATATAAAACTATTTTATTTAGAAGCAGGTTATTAAATTTCTATCGACATGTCAATATTTTCACGTGTCCGTAAGTTTGACATGAGGGATGAACTGACATTTCCATTTTTTTAAAATCCAACAACACGTGAAGGTAGGATTTGAACTTCTAACATTTTGGTCGTTGGTGTATGCCTTAACTAGTGAGTTATGTTGAAGTTGACATCAACATTTCTATTGCGTCATAGAAAAATCTACAAAATATAATAAAAATATCAACAAAATATCACAAATGTGGATATAACATAATATTAGTAATAAGAAATTCTTACTTATTTAAAATTGATGAAATGCTTATTTGCTAATTTAAATTATTTTAAGACTTTTTATTTTTATAATTTTTCTAGAAATATTCATCATGTCAACATTTTATCGATATTTCAATAAAAATTTCATAAAATTGAGACCTCAAACTTTCTGTCGACATCGACATTTAAAACCTTGCTTAAAATAATGATTTTTTTTTTTATAAACCTCTCATTAATTAAAAGACAAAAATGCTATTATTGGCTTACATTACAAGTACCCTCTATTTAATTTCCATATACTCAACAAGTTTTTAATAGATTCTTAAACTTATAAGGTTGTGTATTGTCTAATACGTCATTATACCTCAAAAGTTTTCTAACACACGTCATTGAATTTTCAAATTTATGTCTAATATGTTCCCGTCTTTAGCAGTGTCACATTTAACGCTTCTGTGACATACTGATATGATTATATATTATTTAAGGATTATGTGACGAACTAATTTATTCGGACAAATTTAGGCAGTTAATAGCTTATGATTTTAACTTACAGATCGAGTTAGCAACAAAGATCTATTAGACACAAGATTAAAAATTATAAACCTATTAGAAACTTTTTAAAATATAGAAACTAAATAGACATAACTCTAAAAGTTTTGGGACCGATTGAAAACTTTTAAAAGTACAGGCTATAAATAAATATAATAATGAAAACTCAAGATCGAATTTATTAGTTAATCCAAATATAGCTATGTGCATAATAAATACAATAATGGAAACTCAAGAGCAAATTTATTAGTTAATCCAAATATAACTACAAGCATCAATCATGTTAACCCTATTTTATTTGAAGTTGAGGGTTCAATCTCTCACTCTCATATGGTAAAGCCACTAAAGGACCCGAGGTCAAGCCCCTCCCGTCCTCTTTTTTTTTTTTAAATATATATATTTTTATCTCTGGTAAATTTGACTAGTTATCACTAAATATTTTCTTTTATAAATTTGAATTTATTAGAATATTAACAAATATATATATATATATATGAGTTCGACAACATTTGTGGTGGGGATTCAAACCTTTGATCTCTTGATCGATGGTACATGTCAATTACCACTGAGCTAAGCTCACTTTGACAAAATATTAGCAAATATATAGTATTTAATTATTATTACCTTTATAATATTTTTTTCGATTTATTCTTTAAATTTAACAACTATTCTTTCTGCAATATAGGTAAAAATGGATAAGCTGTTTTGTTAAAAGAAAAAATTGAAATGTCATTTTTGTCCTGATACTTTGGAGCTCATTCCATTTTAGTCCATGTATTTTCAAATATTCCAATTAAATTTAGTCCCTATACTTTCAATAAATCTTAAAATTAGTCATTATTGTTAGTTTGAAGTTAAATTTTATAGAAGTTGATAAAATAATTGTAATAATCTTCATTTAAGATAAGACACCATGTGAATATATTTTCAAAATTTATAGATGGAAGACTTAATAGAGACTAAATATGTTTTGGATAAAATTAACCATAAACTAAAAATAGGGACTAATTTTAAGATTTATTGAAAGTTTAAGAATTAAATTTAGACATTTGAAAGTACTAAGACTAAAATAGAATAAGTCTCAAAGTATAGGACCACACTGATATTTTAACTTAAAAAAACTGAAGGAAACTATTCAAATTTTTTGTGATTGCAAAAAAATAAGTTTGAATGGAATTTACGCTCCATTTGATATAGATTTCTAGATATGCCTCAGTATTTGTTGAACTAACAAAAACAAAAACAAAATGTATAATTTAACCATTGAAAAATTGATTTTGTCCCTTGGTTCATTTTGGTCTCTATATTTTTAAAATGTTCATTTTAGCCCTTGTACATTCATTTTTTGTCCATTTTAGTTCCTGTATTTTGAAAATTTTCATTGTGGCACCATATGCTTTTAAAAGTGACTATTTTGGTCTCTGTTTGAAAAATTTTAATGCAAATTTCATACACAACGAAAACCATTGATACAAAGATAGAAAATTATTTACTATCATATGTCATGCTTAATGGACCAAAATAGATGTTTTTAGAATACAATGACTAAAATGGAGAAAAGCTGAAATTTCAATGCCTTAAATGGACAAAAGCTAGAAGTATAGGGACTAAAATAGACATTTTGAAAGTACAAGAACCAAAATGAATCAAACTCGAAAGTATAAAAACCAAAATAAAAACTATATGTAATAAAATGCAAGAAAAAAGGGAGAGAAAACGTTGATTTTGCAGTTGTAACTTGAAAGAAATGGTATGCTTATGACCAAGAGCATAGTTCAATCGACATGAAGTATGTGCTTATGACTAAGAGGTCATGAGTTCGAATTCCCCTACCCCCAAATGTTTTTGAATTAAAAAAAAAAATTGAAAGAAAAGATGTGTAGTAAAGATTATCACAAGATTCGAATCTCCTGACCTCTTGGTCGAGAGTACATGTGTAACGACCGGTTTATTTAGAAGCATTAATTTTGAAATTTTGGAAATCAAGTTGGATTAATTTCTTCAATAAGTATATTGATTTTGAGGTTATTTTGAAATTTAATGTTTTAAAGAGGGCATTTTGGGAATGAAAAGTTGGTCAAAGGGCATTTTAGTAATTAACAAAAATTTGCATCATCCTTATCTTCTTTTCTTCTTCTTCTTCCTCATATTTTCTTCCTCTCCCGAAACCTTCCTCCCTCATCAATACCCATCCATTTTTTTTTCTTTTTTCTCTCTCTCTCCCTTTCCGCCGGTCTCTCTCTCTTTTCCCGATCATTCTCTTTCTCTCCTCTTTCCGTCGAACTACCGCTTGCACAGCCGCTGGGATGCCGCCATTCGACTCGCCCAATCCCGCTGCCCGCAAGCCCAATCGCCGTTCGTTGAGTGTTGGCCGTCGTCAGCTCCGCCGCAGCCACATAGTCGGCCTTTCTCGCATCCAGCTTGTTCGCGCGTCACCTGCTACAGTTCGTGCCCAGTTAGCTCCCTCTCTCTGGTTTTGGTTCAGACAGCGAGATGGGTGTTGGTTCGGGGCCAATTTTCGGAGAGTTCAGTGTATGTGTAGTCATATACGACCTCGATTTGTAGTGGGTAAGTATTCCGAGTTTTGAATTTAATCTATTGGTTGGTTATGTTTGTGAATTTGAGTTATCCATAAAGTTTGGAATTAATTTTAGATTACCTATAGCCTTTGGAAGTAAATCAACAAGCTTTTGGTGAATGGGTAAGTGCTTTAGCAACGATTTGAATTGATTTATGGGTGTTAGACTGAGTTTTAAAGGCCTTTTGTGGAATTTAAGGACTGTTTTAGTGTTTTATAAATTACCCGTGATGCTTGAGACCTTATTCAAGGTTACCCATTATGTTAGGAGGCCGGGTTGTCGAGTTTGAATCAATTTGACATCATTTCAGCAAGCAAAGGAGTTGTTAGGATCACATATTCAATTATGGGCTACTTTGAACCTTGGAGTAAAATGGTAAGTAGCAAGTTGGATTTAAGTCCTTTAAGTTTCTATTTGAGTATGTTGTATGTTTGAGAACTTGTACATTATAAGAGCATGCCTGAAAATCTTGTTATAAAGCATATCATGATTTGTGGGTCAACGTGGATGTTGTTTGATTTGTAAACAGCCTATTTATGTAGTTATAGTTGGAGATAGGGACTCAAAGTATCGAAATGTTGTAGTTAGCACGTGTAAAGCCTTAAGAGTTTGTCAAGGTTGGAGTTGAATGAGTTTGGTTCATGTTTATGGTGTTTGTGGCTAATTATGCATGTTTAATATGAATATGTGGATCATGGTGTGAATGGCTGAATCGTCCTAAAATTTTCCTTAAGTTTAAGTTGCTTGAGCACATACTAAAATAGTATTAGGGACTATTTTGGAATACTTGAATAGCTAAGATAGTATTCAACTAAAAGTGTGAAAGTAGTGAATATTGGATTAATTTGAATGATCGTAAGTGCTTGTGAAAGGTCTTCAGACGATGATGAGATATTTAACAGAGTATAGAACGTTTGAAACACTTAAACAGTTGGCTGAGGTTTAGTTGCTTGGGATGTGAATAAGTAGACCGAGCGCAGGGCGCTGGAGTTGTTGGTTTGGGCTAGAGATCAACTTAGAACACCTTATGGGTATGCAGTGCTTCGGATTGTGGTCCATGTTTCGTGTGTTTAGAATGGGCTGATGACTGGGCATGTCTAATGTTTTTAGATGGGTCCGAATGTGAGTGGAAGATTGTTGGTCGACCTGAGTTCTAGCATGGTTAGGGGAGTTAATTCTGGACTAAATGAATGAAGGCCTTTATGTCAATGACGTTTGTATGGGCTATGGCTACGTGTAGTTCTTGTTTAGAAGTACCATTGAACTAGGGTAAGTTCTTACTTGAGATTCGTGTTTGAGGTCTATGGTGGAAGGTCATCATGAGGCGATTGAGGTTGTTTATTCAGTTGTGGGCCTGGGTCATATGCCACTAGAGATTTCCTGAAAGGAAGAGAAATGGATTTCCATGGTGCTGGCCTAAGAAAAAGGTAGCCTTTCGGATTGGTCCGTTAGGATTTTTGTCTCGCCTATAAATACGTATGAGGCGTAAGACGTTATAGAAGTTGGAAAGGCTTGAGAGTTGCTTTTCCCCTTTGTTTATGTGAATTAGGGGGTAGTTCCCCATTAAAAGTATTTGAAACCTTCGGGCCAACTTGTGTGTGTGCTATGGGCATGATGGATGAATGTGGTAAGGTGGATTGACTCGAAAGGTTCCAAAACTATTGTGAAAGTACAAAGGCCGTTAGATTGGTACTACCTACTCTAATTCTGTTGTTTCGTGCGAGTTTGTAAGCCTAGAACGTATGTGAGGTGATGAGCATAAGGAATGCGTTCCTTATTGCCGATGAGCTAGCTTAAGGGTGATTCCCCACTGTGTTGAGCATAGGGATGCGTTTCCTATTGCGGTGTGCTAGCTGAGAGATGATTCTCCATTATGTTGAGGGTAGGGAATGCGTTCCCTAGAGCCTGTGAGCTAGCTTAGGGGTGATTCCCCACTGTGTTGAGCATAGGGATGCGTTTCCTATTGCCGTGTGCTAGCTGTGAGATGACTCTCCAGTACGTTGAGCGTAGGGAATGCGTTCCCTAGCGCCTGTGAGCTAGCTTAATGGTGATTCCCCATTATGTTGAGCGTAGGGAATGTGTTCCCTAGCGCCTGTGTGCTAGCCTAGGGGTGATTTATCTTTTGAGATGGGTGTGAGGGTTATAGACCTTCACAGGTTTGGGTTCTAGGCTACAGGACTCGCAGGTATGACACGAAGTTAGGGTCAGGTAGTAGTGAATGTTGTGGAAGGTTAAATGGACTTTTAGAATAACGGAATAAAGTATTTGAAATTTAAGCACGGGTGAGAGTAAGAGCAGTTTTCTTCTCGGTTTGGTTTCTTTAAACATTGGACCCTTCAGTGGGCTACTTACTGAGTATGTTTATACTCATGCTTGCTACTTTGTTTGTTTTGCAGATTGTGCACATTCTCTGAGCGGATGATGCAATCGATGACTTGACGAGACTATGGAGACTCCACCTAGTTACCTTTCCTTGATTGTTAACTCTTAGTTTTGTAGTTTGTTCTTTGTTGTAGAGTGTTGGTTGTAAAATATAAATATTCTTTAGTTATCGTGTACTTGGCTAGAGTTTCTTAGAATCCTGTGTTTGATGTTGAAGCTCAGCATATTTGTTGTAGTTTGTTGGATGCTGAGCGTTTTATCGGAGTCATAGAAGTGTTTTCATTCTTAGCAGGTTGTTGAAAATTTTGGTTTCTCCTAGCTAAGCCGTTATACTGCCAAAATTTTGGGCACGAGCGAGGTAACTAGGTCGTGCTTCCGCTTTAGAGAGTCATAGGATTTCGGGTCGTTACAACATGCTAATTACTGTTGAACTAAACTCAGTTTTGCTCATAGTTTAGAATTAAGAGTACGAATTTTGTGTACCCTATACTCAAACTATATAAAGAAATGAGATTAAAAAAAATCTTGAGTTTACACAGTTGAGTTCAATTTGTAGCTTTATGTTTAGAAGTGTGTGACCTGTAGTTTGAGATATAATAAATCTATAACCTAAAACAAACAAACAAATTGATTTAATTTCATAACTCTTAGCTGCATAAACTCAACTCATGAATCAGGATACCATAAGTCATTCAGTCACAATTCTTGAAAATAACTTTTTTAAGCATTGTTCTATTGATCATAGTGGCCAAAACAACCCCCTATATTTACAACAATAAAATTTAGGTATATTGTTCATTTTTTATCTCCTCCAATATACGTATAACACAAGATAAATGTCTTAAACTTTGATATAATTATAATTTTATATACTTGGCATATTGAACTCATAAGGTATTTAATACTACAAATAGATAGTTATTGAAGTTTGAGCTAATGATCTCTATGATATAATTTCAATTTCAAATACTTGGCATATGAAAGTCATAAGGTATTTAATACTATAAATAGATAGTTATTGAAGTTCGAGCTAATGATCTCTAATGCATATGAAGATAGATTTTGTTTTTTTTTTTTTATTACTAGACCAATTCATAGGTTGTAATTAAATATCCTATTATTATTGGTTATTGTCTCTTTTCTAAAAGAATTTACATTTGATCAACTTTAGGCAAGTAAAAAAATTTGGTTAAAAAAAGTAAGTAAAAATGTATGCCAACCTGAACATAGCTTAATTGATTAAGACATTATATCTTCAACCAAAAGGTCACATATTCAAATCCCTACTCCTACATGTTGTTGTACTGAAAAAAAAAATGTGAAATTGTGAAAGGTTTGGATCAAGATCAAATATGTTGGTACAAAACTATTAATTAGTTCTCAATATTGTAAAAGTGCTTGAAAAGGGTAACATAGAGATAGTAATTGGAAGTAATGGCAAATCTAGTATAATATGTAAAAATAAAAATAAAAAAGAATAATTGCAAAAATAAAACTTAAAATGTTGTAAAATTGAGAGGCGAAACTGGGCACCAAAACTTTACCAAAACATATAATAATAATAATAATAATAATAATAATAATAATACTTTACCAAAACATATAATAATAATAATAATAATAATAATAATACAAGTGTTAGAATATAAAGGGAGTATATATATATATATATTATAAACAAAAGAAAGTGGAGATTTATGGCAAATTAAAAACAAATGAAATTAGAGAAAGTGGGAGAGAAAAAAGAAGATTGGAGAGATTTCTTTACCAAATGTCTCTAATTATTTATCCATCAAGAACCACTATATATAGGCAATTAGGAGAGCATGATGTGGTCCATTTGGACACCAATCTATGGTCTTTGTTGGACACATGGAAGACACTTTGGCTATGGATAAAATGCCACTTGGTATGGATATCAAATGGGCATGTGGAATGGGCATTTATATTTACAATACTCCCCCTTAAATGTCCATTTATAAAATATGCCTCGTTAAAAACCTTACTAGGAAAAAAAAACCCAATGGGAAGAAAAAAAACCCTAGTGAAGGAAAAGAGTACATATTTTATATAGTTTACTATAATACATTCACTCCCCCTCATGGAGACATCACTTAAAGTCTTTGAGTCGCCGCATTCCAATGCTATATACTAATTTATCGAAGGTTGCAGTTGGTAATGCCTTCGTAAATAAGTCAGCCAGGTTATCTTTCAAACAAATTTGTTGTACAGTGATATCGCCATTTTCTTCAAGATCATGAGTATAGAAGAGCTTTGGTGAGATATGCTTTGTTCTATCTCCTTTGATATATCCTCCCTTGATTTGAGCTATACATGATGTGTTGTCTTCGTATAACATTGTTGGAAGAGGTTTACTTGAAGACAAGCCACATGTCTGATGAATGTGTTGTGTCATCGATCTTAGCCATACACATTCTCGACTTGCTTCATGAATAGCGAGGATTTCAACATGATTTGAAGAAGTGGCCGTTATAGTCTGTTTCACTGATCGCCACGATATAGCAGTTCCTCCACATGTGAATAGATAACCTGTCTGAGATCTAGCTTTGTGTGGATCAGATAGATAACCAGAATCTGCATAACCAACTAGATCATACTTTGATTTGTTAGAATAAAATAAACCCATATCAATTGTCCCTCGAAGATATCGGAGTACATGCTTAACTCCGTTCCAATGTCTTTTTGTAGGATATGAACTATATCTAGCTAATAAATTTACTGAAAATGCAATATCTGGTCTTGTGTTATTAGCCAAATACATAAGTGCACCAATTGCACTAAGATATGGTACTTCAGGACCAAGTAGTTCTTCACTGTCATCTCGAGGTCGAAATATATCTTTCTTTACATCCAGTGAACGAACTTCCATTGGAATGTTTAATGGATGTGATTTATCCATATAGAATCTTTTTAAGATTTTCTCTGTATAAATTGATTGATGAACAAATATCCCATCTGCTAAATGTTCAATTTGCAAACCAAGGCAAAATTTTGTTTTTCCAAGATCTTTCATCTCGAATTCTTTTTTAAGATATTCTATTGCCTTGGATAACTCTTCAGGAGTTCCAATTATATTTAAGTCATCAACATATACAGTTATAATAGCAAATCTTGACTGAGATTTCTTTATAAAAACGCACGGACATATTGGATTATTTTGGTATCCTTCTTTCAACAGATATTCACTCAGGCGATTATACCACATTCGTCCTGATTGTTTTAATCCATATAATGATCTCTGTAACTTTATTGAATACAATTCCCGAGAACTTGATTCATATGTTTCTGGTATTTTAAATCCTTCCGGGATTTTCATATAAATGTCATTATCCAGAGATCCATATAAATACGCCGTGACTACATCCATTAGATGCATATCAAGCTTTTCATATACAGTCAGACCAATCAAATATCTTAGCGTTATTGCATCCACCACAGGAGAATATGTCTCCTCATAATCAATACCAGGCCTTTGCAAGAATCCTTGTGCAACAAGTCTCGCTTTATATCTTGTGACTTCATTCTTTTCATTTCTTTTCCTTACAAATACCCATTTATATCCTACAGGTTTGACGTTTTCCGGTGTTGGGACTACTGGTCCAAAAACCTCACGTTTTGAAAGTGAGTTCAACTCTGCTTGGATTGCTTCTTTCCACTTCGGCCAATCCTTTCTACGTTGACATTCTACGATAGATTTTGGGTCAAAATCGTCACTTTCATGAATAATATCGTGAGCAACATTATAAGAAAAAATGTTGTCAATAATGATATCATTTCGGTTCCATCTCTTTCCTATTGTAACATAGTTTATAGAAATTTCATTATTATCCTCAAGCGTTTGATTTTCACCAATACTCTTTTGAGTAGTTGTATTCTGGATTTCTTTTGGAACATCCATACCTTTTATTGAATCATTTTGATTCTCAACTACTTTTCTTTTTCTAGGATTTTTATCTTTAGAACCTATTGGTCTACCACGCTTCTGGCGTGCTCCAGACTCATTATTGACAACTTGTTCCTTTGGGATATCAACTTTTGATGGAGCATTTGCAGCTGGTATATATGATTTAGTCACACTTTTAGTATCTGTGAATGCATCTGGTAGTTGATTTGCTATATTTTGCAAATGAATTATCTTTTGAACTTCAAGTTCACATTGATTTCTACGAGAATCTAAATGAGATAATAACGATGCATTCCATGTAATTTCTTTTTCCAACTTCTTAATTCCTCCCCCTAATGTTGGAAAATTTGTCTCATTAAAATGACAATCAGCAAATCGTGCAGTAAATACATCACCCGTCAGGGGTTCAAGATATTTAATAATTGATGGGGAATCAAAACCAACATATATTCCTAACCTCCTTTGAGGACCCATCTTAGTACGTTGTGGTGGAGCAATTGGTACATATACTGCACATCCAAAAATTCTTAGATGGGAAATATTTGGCTGCTGGCCATAAGCTAATTGCATTGGGGAGTATTTATTATAAGCTACTGGCCTAATACGTGCCAGTGATGCAGCATGCATAATAGCATGACCCCATATCGATGTAGGAAGTTTAGCTCTCATAAGCAATGGTCTTGCAATTATATGCAAACGTTTTATAAATGATTCTGCTAGACCATTTTGTGTATGAACGTGAGCTACAGGATGTTCAACACTTATCCCAATTGACATACAATAATTATTAAAAGTTTGGGATGTAAATTCACCAGCATTATCAAGTCGAATGGTCTTAATTGTATTATCAGGAAATTGTGCTTTTAACTTAATTATTTGAGCAAGTAATCTTGCAAATGCAAGATTTCGACTTGATAATAAGCATACATGTGACCATCTGCTGGATGCGTCAATTAATACCATAAAATATCTAAATGGACCACTTGGTGGGTTAATAGGTCCACAAATATCACCTTGAATTCGCTCTAAAAATGCAGGTGATTCAATCCCCACTTTAGCTGGTGATGGTCTAATAATTAATTTCCCTTGAGAACAAGCATCACATGACAACTCATTGGATTGAAGAATCTTCTGGCTCTTTAAAGGATGTCCATGTGAATTCTCAATAATTTTTCTCATCATTATTGACCCTGGATGACCCAATCGATCATTCCAAACACTGAATATTTCTGGATTCATGAACTTCGGGTTCATTATTGCATAACTTTCGATTACTCGTATATGAGTATAGTATAATCCAGAAGAAAAAGCAGGCAGTGTTTCTAATATACGTTTTTCATGTGAAACAATAGATGTTATATAGAGACACTCTATATTATTTTTACAATCAGTTTCAACATGATAATTATTTTCACGTATATCTTTAAAACTTAATAAGTTTCTTTTCGATTTGCTAGAGAACAGAGCATTATTAATTGTAAATCTTGTTCCTCTAGGCAAAATAAAGTTTGCTTTTCCAAAACCTTCAATCAGATTTGCAGAACCTGATATAGTATTGACTTTTGCTTCCAGCATTGTCAATCTAGTAAAATATTTTCTATTTATGAGTATCGTGTGCGTAGTTGCGCAGTCTGCCAGACATAAATCCTCATTGCTCATTTTCGAGTTACTCAACATATTGAAATTGTTCATATTTCTTCATTGAAAAGAAAAGAAAAACGATTACAAAGAGTCTTAAATATATATACAAACAAAACAACAACAAAAACATACTAAACAATACTTAATTATATATTTTCATACAAATCATCCTCTACTTGTTTGATTGCATCAATTCTCTCTCCAGGAGATTCAAAATAATCAGCTACATCAAGATGCATCATATTGGAGGGGTCAAACACATCATCTTCTTGAATGGCAAGATTTACCTCCACATTCTTTCCTTTTCCTTTTTCCTTCAGGGAAGCTTGATAGAGATCAACAAGGTGTTTTGACGTACGACAGGTACGTGACCAGTGCCCAGTCATTCCACACCGGAAACATTTATGTTCATCACCTTTCGAACTTCTATCTTGTGGAGCCTTTCCTTTATGATCATCACTTCGTGTGGGTTTCTTAAAATTATAATGCCCACCACGAAAATAGGTATTTCTTCCTCTACCGCGGTCCCGACCTCGACCACGACCACGACCTCGACCACGGTTATTAAAATTCACAGCGTTCACTTCAGGGAATGGTGTTGCTCCAGTTGGTCGGGATTCGTGATTTTTCATCAATAACTCGTTATTTTGTTCAGCAACGAGAAGACATGAGATAAGTTCAGAATATTTTGCAAAACCATTCTCTCGATATTGCTGCTGCAGGAGCATATTCGAGACATGAAAAGTGGAAAATGTCTTCTCTAACATATCAACATCAGTAATCTTTTCTCCGCATAATTTTAATTTTGAACTAATTCTGAAGAGTGCGGAATTATACTCACTTACTGATTTAAAGTCCTGCAACCTCAGGTGCATCCAATCATAACGAGCTTTAGGAAGAATACCTGTTTTTTGATGATCGTACCTTCTTTCAAACCTTGCCATAGAACGTAGGGATTTTTTATTGTAAGATACTCCATTTTCAATCCCTCGTGAAGATGATGGCGAAGGAAGATCAGGGCTTTTGCTTTTTCTTGATTTGATGCATCATTTCCTTCTTTAATTGTTTCTCCAAGATTCATAGAATCTAAATGGATCTCAGCGTCAAGGACCCATGACAAGTAGTTATTTCCATTAATATCCAGAGCCGCAAATTCTAGCTTTGTAAGGTTTGCCATAATAACAGTATCAAAAATAATAATATATTCATATTAGAAATTTAACATAAACCAAATGCGTAAAAATGGCTTACCTATAAGACTTACCTTTAGCGGGAAAAATGACAGAGTCTCGTGCTGATAACGTGTTGTAAAATTGAGAGGCGAAACCGGGCACCAAAACTTTACCAAAACATATAATAATAATAATAATAATAATACTTTACCAAAACATATAATAATAATAATAATAATAATAATAATAATAATAATACTTTACCAAAACATATAATAATAATAATAATAATAATAATAATACAAGTGTTAGAATATAAAGGGAGTATATATATATATATATATTATAAACAAAAGAAAGTGGAGATTTATGGCAAATTAAAAACAAATGAAATTAGAGAAAGTGGGAGAGAAAAAAGAAGATTGGAGAGATTTCTTTACCAAATGTCTCTAATTATTTATCCATCAAGAACCACTATATATAGGCAATTAGGAGAGCATGATGTGGTCCATTTGGACACCAATCTATGGTCTTTGTTGGACACATGGAAGACACTTTGGCTATGGATAAAATGCCACTTGGTATGGATATCAAATGGGCATGTGGAATGGGCATTTATATTTACAATATAAAATAATATTTGCAAATATATCAATAATCACAATCAATCATTGCATAGGAACATCAGTTATTAATACGTTTTTTATTTCAGAAAATATATTATATTTACAATTATTTTCTAAAAATGTGCTATACTTGCAAGTGCATTTTAAAGAGCACATATTTATGAATATTTTAGGAAACAATGTTGCCCTTAAAATTTCCCGAAAGAAATATGTAATTGCCCAATAGAGAGAGAGAGAGAGGAAAGAAGAATAAACCATGGGGGTAATATTGAGCTCCCTTTTCACCGTATCAAAACATAAAACATGGTGACACTAAAATCCTGTAAAAGCTTCTGCAAAACCTTCAGAAATGGGAGACAAAGATATTGCAAAACATAATAAGACATAGTTGAGGATACCAAAGAAGCCTCAAATCCCCTATTCAAAGTCATCTAAGTTTGATAGTTTGTTTCAAGGCACTTGAAGTAATTTGCACATACAAAAGTTAGTTTTAGTGCTAACAACAAACTTTGACTTGCATAGAGAGAATGGGTTCAAGCTATGATGGTCACCTATCTAGAATTTCATATTCTATAAGTTACATTCGCAATCAAATATAGTAAGGTTAGGTCGTTGTCCTATGAGAATAGTCGAGGTGTGTGCAAGCTGATCCAAACACTCACGGATATCAAAAGTGTGTGTGTATATATATATATATATATATATATATATATATAACCTGGACTTGTTGCATATTCAATCAACCTACCCTCTTCTCCTACAACACAAATGATAGTTTACAGATACGACAACACTAGTGAATTGACTTGGGATCGTTTACCTTTCACAAATATGCATGATGTTCCCATGACTTCTAAATTCCATTCAACCAAATGCAGCAAAGCAAGCAAAGAAATTCTTGTAGACATTACTGGAGAAATATGTGGATTGGATGTACAAGAGTGGTTTTCTTAAGGAAATGATTCAAGTAACAATCTGTGTGTTTACAACACAGAACTTGAAGCTCTTTTGAAATGAATTTTCATCTTAGCAATGAAAGACTACCTGACACTTATTGATTTTATTTCACTTTTTCTCCCACCAAGAAAATCAAGTTGAATTCTCTCAACCAAGAAACCTTTTTTTGTTTCCCATTATGTTAGTGGAATTTATCATTTGGCCAGAAATCTCTTTCTCACCCACAATGTATAGTAAAAAGATAGGCCAAAAGAGGATACAGGGTCGAGCGTGAAGGGTCAATTATAAATTGAACCTGTTGTCATATGTAATCTATTTCAGTTATATCAACATTTATTTCACTTCTGGCTGCATCCCAGCTAAGTTTATCAGTCAGTAAGGAGCATACCTTCCCTTCTTGAAAGAATGACTTGGGTTGGATAAAGAAGGGCGGTCGATATTCCACGAGGACATCATCTGAACTGCCATTATTACATTCTTCATTGATAGGGGCTGCATGTCTCATTTCATCCAGTGGGTATTTAAGCATATGATAAGCTGTTTGACATTGCTCCTTTGAGCCTGAGAAGTATTTCCATCCAAAATCAAAGACGACGTCAGAAGCACTCAGACTTTCTACAAAAGAATCTTGGCGTTCGTCATCCAACACATTATTCATAAGCCAATGAGCACTTTGTGCACAGAAGAAGTCATGGCTTTGGCTGCCTCTGTCATTGACATAGTTTTTGAACTGACCAAGACATTTGGGAACAGATGACAAATTCAAATGCACGTTGTTGAAAGTGACATCTATATCTTCCTCCTTTTCTACATTATGCCTACTTAACCCATGAATTTGATAGCTAGCTAAACTGGAGTATGGCAATGAGTATAAGTTTCTATGATTATCGGAAGGGAAAGGGGATGAACACAGTGCAACAGCACCAAAACTCTTGTGCAAGTCTAGTTGATGATCATCAGCGAACGAAATTGGTGGCTCGGCAAATGTGCTCAACTCTGTAAGTTGAGAAGAATAGCTTTCATCTTTTATGTTGTCGAAATCGTCCCAACCCAGCAGAAGACGTTCTAGCTCTTGCTTTCTTAGGTGCAAAGGTTCACCTTGATGATATAAATCATATTGCAGTTTGAAAAGGCTGGAAATAAGTGATCTATAGTTTTCAACTGCAGCAATAAGAGGTGAGCCATTGACATCCAGCAAAGTCATTTTTCCTTCTAGTTCACAGTCAGACTCCTTGGTTCTATACTTAACGTGGAAGTTGTCATCATCGCTATTGGTTGAGAAATCAAAATGGGAAAAAACTCTTCCTCTTGATTTATTCAAATGACAAGGTGATGAACTATTATTCAAATGATGCTCATAATCAAGTGTTGGTAAGCACCTTCCAGGCAACCATTGTAGTTTTTCCAAGTTGTTATTTAACTATGGAGAATCAGGTCCATTGTAAAGTCAGTAACTATTCATATAGAGCTATATAATCAATAAAATGCTCAAGAATAGTTTTAATTGATAAAATAATTGAAAAAAAAAGTTGAAATTATTGGAAGATTGTAAAAGAGCATAACTTATACTGATTGCTCCTAGGTATAAGCCGGCTAAGCAGCGTGGAAATAACACCATACTTGGAAAAGTTTCAAAAAACTCCAGAGTTAGAGCCAGAAAGATGGTGAAACAACAGATAAAACAAAGGCAAGTCTCACCCCTTCTCATATAATTCACCAGTTCCATGGAACGACATATTCTGAATGAACTGACACAATTTCTGCCTCTTCCTACTAAAAATATCTGCATGAATATAAAGAGTAGCTGGTTAAACATGCTATCATGACTATCTCATCTCCCTTTTTAATGTAAACGACTAAATAAATACAATACACATCAATGAACATCACTCAAATTTTTTAAAAAAAGTATAAGATCAAGGCTCCCCAACTCTGTTGAGAATGCAAAAATGGATGAAAAAGAAACCATGGAAAGTGGTAAGAAATATATGCATAAACAAAAGACGAAACACTTGCCCATAAAAATTCAAAAATTTGATTATTGATATAAAAAAGAAAGGAAGAAGAAAAAGAGAAAGAGAGGATGAAAGATAGAAACTGAGACGACAGAGAATTACCATCATTTTCCACGCTTCTCTGTTTGGTGTGATATCCTCCAATGTTTTATGAGCGTGTTTCACGTCTACCTCTGCAATAAAAAAAGGGCACAAATTACTATTTGTATTTGGAAACTGTTTTTTTTTCCTGTAGGCTTTCATTTCATCATGTAACTCAAACCCAAAATATCAATAAGCAAATTGAAAAACACTACATTGATACATGCAATATGTGAAAAAAATTCCGACACATTTTCTATTGGCACAGCATAATATCTTACTCAGTACATGGAATGAAAACATATTTTTCCAATACATAGTATAGATAGGCATAGAATTCTTCTCCTTCCCTTTATTTTAGAGAAAAGGAGGATCTAGAACAGATTGATGAAATGGAAGAGATCCAAATGAATGGAAAGAAAAAAAAAACAATTGATAAATTCCACTTTAAGGAGACAAGCTATCAAAATATAAAAAGATGATAGGCTCCAAATTACTAAAGTGTATGAACGTAAGCGTGTGAGGAAAGAGGGAACCATGTGAGAAGTTGTTATGTATAGATGTGGGGCCCATAAGGTTGTTAGTGTTTAGTGAGGCCTTGCGAGAGTGAGTGACAGTATATAGGGGAGAGTTGGTTTTGTGGAGGGGTATCTTTTTGCTCTAATTTTCTGGTATTTCTCATTAAGAGAGATAGGGAAAGTTGGGAAGCTTTCAAAACTTCCCTTGATTTCATTGTTAATAAATAAAATTGAAACTCGGGCCTATCAAAAGACCAATCAGTATATGGTATAAAAATTATGTTTTACATATTTAATGAATATCTTTTCAATGACATATAAAATACTGATAACTTAGTTGATGCTAGTCAGACTTCATTCATCAAACCAAAATTCATAATTTATGTTGATCTGCTAAATTGCATAAATCTATTCAACTAGATTAACCTGCATAAGGTTAATAGGAGGAATACATGACGGTAAGGCATGATTAAATCAAAAGGTGATGTTACAAAATATTGGGGACAACTTTAATCATACATCTTTCTTCAGGCTACACGTCACAAAATATTAACGAATGTCTGCTTGAAGTGCAGACCTGAAATTTTGGATGAAGTACCTAGAGGTAAATGCACCGAGTTAAAGTTAACAGGAGTGACATTCTCAACAAGACGGCGTGATGTGAAGTCTTTACAGCAGTTTTCAACAGGGCTGGCTCTCTTTGCTGGGAAAGAAAATAATTTTTACAAGTTACAAGTTACTTGCAAGTTGCAACTTTTATTGGGAGTTATTGATACTATCTTTTATGGTTAATTCTAAGAATGGTTTAAACTTGAAGAAAAAGTACACGTCAACAGTGAGTGGACTGGAAGGTTTTAGAAAGTATAGCTCTTAAAAAGATCCACATATTCACACCCCAAAGTATTTTTCTTTTTCTTTTTTCTCCTAAAAGTGATATTGCAGTTAAAGTTTATGTCTTACCTCTGAAACAATCGCTCGAGTTGAACTTCTTTGATTAAAGTTCCTTTTGACGTGGAAAAGAGGAATTGAATCTAAGGTATGCATCTTCCTTGAACTTCTTAAAAAATGCAAACTCAGAAGTTTTTGCATTATTTGCTGCTCATTGCTCCCATAGAAGAAAATATATCAACATTTCAACTATTTAACAAGGGATCATGCATTTAGACAATAAGAAACCTAACTAGAATAAAACTCAAAAAAGAAAAAAAAAAGGACAAAGAGAAGTGATAACACTGAGAGCCTCCAATAGCTTGCTGCTCTAGGAAACTACAGTTGAGAGTTGGGTAATGTAGAAAACTCATAGTATGTAACATGTCTTTCTTTCAAGGATATGGGAGAAGTATCTCTTCTACATGTCAAAGGTCTATCACAATCAAGATCTCTAACTTTCATTCTCTTCCGACAGCTACTATCTATAAGGAATGTTTATGAAGGATTTATCAGCATTATTATTTTGAGAGAAGAGGTTGTTGGATTCATTTAATTTTACTAGGTAGAAATTCACTTGTTGTCACAAATTAGAGAAAACAACGAATAACTGCAAGACTTATGCATGTGATTTAACACAATAACAAATGTAGCTTCTATGGTTCAAACATTACTTCTTTTTTTTTTACACCCAAGTGACTTCATATACAGCAAATGTAGCTTCGCTTCTTTCCTAACTAATGCGGCGGGACTTTGGTCTGACTCCCAACAAGTTTGATGAAGAAAGCAAATGACAGTGGAGAACTGGAGAGACGATACTGATCTTAAATATTCTAATTTCTATATGTAATCAATTAAGTCATTTTTTACATGCAGTTTAACCAACCACAGAATAATGCATAACAGGAGAATATACAAGATCACTTTAGACATCTCATGACAGAATAGACCAAATGACGTTAATAACAGCATACAATTCGGTGAGAGCAAGAACTAATAAAACGTCAAACATTCATTAAGTAAACGAAGTTGAGCTACAATTGGCTAGAAATGAAATCAATCGAGGCCATGAATTCGATCTTAGCCACAATAGTGACTTGAATACATTAGAGTCGGAATGAAACTATTAAGAATTGTGGTAAATTAAGCGAAATTGATTCTCTGAAGAACCAAATTCTTGGAAAATACTTGAATATCAAAGAGGGAAAACATGGAGTGGAATCGAGAGTGAAACCAACAATATATCAAAATGTAAAAAATGGAATAAAAGCTGGTAGGGAAGAATCGAATAAGAACCATTAGCAATGGAAGGTTTAAGATTGTGCTTCATTGTGATGTGTGCCCTATAAACGAAGGATTCTAGTTTCCTTTGAAGAAGAAGCCATGGCGTCTTTCGCAATTTTATGTATATATATATATATATATATGTACCTATATGTATATGTACGTACATATATGTATATGATAGGTACATATATGTATATGATATGTACATATATGTATATATATATACATATATATATGGTTAAAATATCATTTTGGTCCCTGTACTTTGAGCCTTATTTCATTTTAGTTCATGTACTTTCAAATATCCAATTTTAGTTCATGTACTTTCAATAAAGTTTAAAATTGGTCCTTGTGATAAGTTTGAAGTTGATTTTTATCCAAATTGGTTAAATAATCATAATAATTTTAATACAAGAAAAGACATAATGTGAACATACTTCCAAAATTTATAGAGGGAAAGCTAATAGAGATTGTTTCTTTTTTAAGAAAAATTAACAATAAGCTAACAGTAGGGACCAATTTTAAGCTTTATTGAAAGAACATGGACTAAAATTGGACATTTGAAAGTACACGGACCAAAATGGAATAAAGCTCAAAGTACATGGACCAAAATGAAATTTTAACCTATATATATATTTGTTAAATTACAAGTTTAGTTCATAAACTTTGAGGTTTGTGTCTATTTGGTTTCTGAACTTTCAAAAGTGTCTAATAAGTTTCAAAATTTTCAATTTTGTTTTTAATAGGTCCCTGACAAAGTCAAAAATTTAAAAATTAATTAATCTATGAGATAATTTTTATTTTATGTCTAATGCAACCATAAAATTTCAATTTTGTATTTAGTAGATATGTAAAGTTTACAAAATTTGAAGGTTTAGGGACTAATTTTGTAATTTTGAAAGTTCAAGAAGCAAATAGGCACAAATCTCAAAGTTGAGGGACTAAATTTGTAATTTAACTTTTTTTTTTTTGCTAAATATATGTTTTGTTTATTATAATCTTGGGGCGTACCTTCCACTTGTGGGTTGAGTGTGGCATAACTTTTTAGGTTAAACACTTTTCTTTAAAAAGATACTTCGTTTGTTTTTTACTCAATAAGTGGGAGTGGAGATTTTTTAAGCTTGCATACCTTATTTTCTTGACCAGCAATAATAAAGCCTTCGGGTTGTACTATGTATATTTCTTCTTCTAAGTCCCCATTGAAAAATGTTGTCTTTACATCCATTTGATGTATTAAAAGGCCATGAATTACTGCAAGAGCGATTAATGCTCTAATAGTAGCTATCTTAGTCACAGGAGAGTATGTGTCAAAATATTCAAAGCTTTGTTTTTGTGCATACCCTACAACTACTAATCTAGCTTTAAACTTTTCTATTGAGCCATCTGATCTTATTTTCCTTTTAAAGATCCATTTACATCTAATGAGTTTATTCCCTTTAGGAAGATCTACTAAGTCCCATGTTTGATTAAAAGCCAAAGAATCTAGCTCACTTTTAATAGCTTCTTTCCAGAAACTAGAATCAATAGAGCTCACGGCTTCTTGGTAAGTAGTAGGATCTTCATCTATCAAATATATGCAAGCAAATTGATTATCTATTTTATCTGAATTTTCAGCTAGAAAAACAGTAAGAAAATCAGGTCCAAAGTCTTTATTGATCTTTTGTCTTTTACTTCTTCTAGGTTCATACTCATGAATTTCATTAGAAGTAGAAGGAAAAGATATAGAGACTTTGTCATCATGTGAAGTACCAACATTTATCTGATCACAATGTGAAGTATTGGCTAGCTCATTCATGGTATTATTCATGGGAAATATGTGTTCAAAAAATTCAGCATCTCTATATTCGCAAATTGAATTATCATTCAAACACATAAACCTATATGCAGCACTATTATGAGCATAACCAATGAAAACAAAGTTAAAGGTTTTAGATCCAATCATTAGTTTCTTGAATTCTGGATATGCAACTTTGGCCAAGCACCCCCACACTTTCAGATAGCTTAGGTTAGGTGAATAACCTTTCCACAGCTCGTATAGAGTTTTATCTAACTTCTTATGGGGAACCCTATTAAGAATAAAACAAGCAGAAAGAACAGCTTTCCCCCACATATCATCAGAAAGTCCAAAACTTAACAACATGGCATTCATCATTTCTTTTAATGTTCTATTCTTTTGTTCAGCTATGCCATTTTGTTGAGGAGAATATGGTGCAGTCTTTTCATGAATAATGCCATTCAATTCTCAGAATTCCTTGAGAAAGTTATCATTATATTCAACACCTCTATTAGATCTCAACCTTTTTATCTTTCTATTGAGTTGGTTTTCTACTTCAGCTTTGTATTTCACAAACATACTACCTGCTTCTTCCTTTGATTTTAGAAGGTAAATTTTTGTATATTTAGAATAATCATCAACAAAAGATATGTAATACTTTTTACCACCTCTACTCATGGTGTTTCTAAAATCAGCTAAGTCTGAGTGAATCAAATCAAGTAATTCACATCTTGTTGTTATCGATTTAAAAGGCTTTTTAGCAAATTTTCTTTCTACACATATGAGACATTTATTAATTTCATGCGATTCAGAAATATTAATAAGATGCAAATTTTTAAGCCTTTTAATCGATGCCATATTGACATGTCCTAATCTACCATGCCATATATTAAAAGATTCCACAACATAAGCAAAACTAGATGTACCTTCATTCATTGTCACGGGAGTGTAAATAGTATTTAGAACAAACAGACTATCAGCTAGATATCCCTTACCAACAAAGTCACCATTTTTGGTGATGACAACCTTGTTAGCCTCAATCACAATCCTAAGTCCAGCTTTGTTCAATAGACTCCCTGACACCAAATTCCTACGCAGTGAGGGAACATGCAATACATTACTAAGAGATAAGTTTTTTCTAGAGGTAAGTTTTAATAGAATCTTCCCTTTTCCAAGAACTCCAGCAGTGGCTGAGTTGCCCATGAATACACATTCACCATCTGCAGTATCCTGGAAGTCATGGAAAAGATCTCGATTTGAGCAAAAATGTCTCGAAGCTCCAGTGTCAAGAATCCAGTCAGACTTGTTCTCCACCAGATTTGTCTCCAAGACCACAGCAACAATGATGTCATCTTCCACAATGTTGGCTTGTGGAGCAGGTCTGGCAACTCCACGATTTTGATTTGGTCTTCCTTTCCTCTGGTTACACTGATAGGATTTATGTCCCGGTTTGCCACAGACATAACATATCAGTTTGGACTTCTCAATTCGTCCACCGCCAGCTTTGAATTGATGTCCCTTCTTCTGTAATGGTTTTTCTCTTGCAATCTGTTTTCCTTTATTTTTTAACCTGCCTTTTGAAGGAATAGTAGATTCAACAAGGTTAGCATTAAAGGAATTAAAAGATTCAGAATTCAGCTTATCCTTTTGTCTGTTGGCTTCTTCAGTGCGCATATGGCTGATCAGCTCTTGAAAAGTCAAATCTTTCTTCTTGTGTTTCAAATGATTACGGTAGTCACTCCAGGAAGGTGGTAATTTCTCAAGCAATACGTTTGCCTGAAGAATTTCACACATTTTCATGCCCTCGCATAGTACGTTGGCTATCAGGTTCTCATACTCATGGACTTGTTCAATCATTGGTTTGTTGTCCATCATCTGGAACTGGAGCCACTTACCAACAACATATTTTTTCCTGCCTACATCGTCCCTACCATACCTGGATTCAAGTGTGCTCCAAATTACCTTTGTAGATTTCTGGACGACGAACAGATCGAAAAGTGAATCTGTCATGTGGTTGAGCAGGTGGTTGCGGACAGTCTTGTTGTCCTTCTCAAATTTATCAGAATCAACCTCGGAGGCTCAATTGGACTGATCAGCATCCCCAGACGTTTCTGGATCAGTGACAGTAACTGGCTTGGATATGTCCAGACGGCGGCGGCGCTCAAATGGTTTCTATATTTATACCCACTTCTTACTTCAACAACTTCCAATGTGGGACAATTAATGCTCCACTTTGAGAAAAGTTGTAATGACCAAATTACCCATGAGAGAATTGTAAGTCATTCCCAACATCTTATTTTAAAAAAAAAAAACACTGCAACCAATTAGGGCTTTAGGTAGTAATCAAATAATTGGTAGAGGACCTAGAGAATTAGGAGGACGAAACCCAAAATAGCAGCAATGACGGAGATGAATGTCCATGGGTGTTGAAAGTACTCCTGTTTGACACCTGCGCAAAATTTATTGTACAACTTGTTGTAATGCTCATTCACCATCTTGTGCATGACAGCTATGTGGTTGTCCGAAGCCATAGTCGTTCCATTTGCCACCTAACTGAACAACTTCGTTGCGTCATGGTCATTCCCAAGAAAATTCTGTTGGGAATGACTTATAAATAACTAATGGGTATTTTGGTCATTACAAACTTTCCTCAAAGTGGAGCACTATTTGTCCCACATTGGAAGTTGTTAAAGTGGGAAGAGGGTATAAATATAGAAACCATTTCATACACTTGTAAAAAGTTGACATGGTGGTAATAGGCTCTCTCCCCACACGCGTGCGTCGCCGCCGCCGTCTGGTCAGGCGGGCTTGGGCTTGGGCACTCGCGCTTGTGCATAAAAAGAAGATCTTTTTACTTCTCTTCTTTCTTTGGTAAAACATTTTTGTTTTAACCTTTCATTGAACAATTGTGATCCAATTAGGCTCCACCCAACGGCTCCACTACTCTCCACTACCACCACGCCGTTCTCTCCACCACCACTTCGTATTGTTGGGCGGCTTCCAAAATATTTTGTCCCTCACGCTCCTCCTCCCTTCTTCTATAAATTGGGACAATCTTGTGAAGGGAGATATACAACATTTTGCTACACTTCTCTGCCTTCTTCTATGTTCTAATTCTTCTACATTCTGAGCAAAGTATTTTGATCCAATCCTTCTCCGGTGAGTGCAATCTTGAGTTGGATGTTGTGTTAACCTTGGAGAGCAACCGGCTAGCACGATTAGCACCGAGGTCGTGCCGAAATTGCTTTCAAGGCAGTGGTATTCCACGGCACAACAATTGATCGACATTACGAAATAACAATTTAAAAGAAAATTACTATCCTTCTAATGTCGATCAAATCCGGAAAGGTTCTTCCAGATCTGTCAAAATTGGAGCCACTCGACGGACCTAACTACCGTCGCTGGTCCCATAAATTGTTGATCTTCTTCGAGCAATTGGAGGTCTACTATTTCCTTTCCACAGACTGTCTTGACATATCCAAGACGGTTGTTGCCAGTGATCCAAAAATGTCCGAGGGTGCTGATCAGTCCAATCGAGCCTTCGAGGTTGATTTTGATAAATTCGAAAAGGACAATAAGACAGTTCGCGACCATCTACTCAACCATATGACAAATTCACTTTTCGATCTATTTGTCATCTAGAAATCTGCAAAGGTAATTTGAAGCACACTTGAATCCAGGTATGGTGGAGACAATGCGGGAAGGAAAAAATATGTGATTGGTAAGTGGCTTCAGTTCTAGATGATGGACGACAAACCAGTAATGGAACAAGTCCATGAGTATGAGAACCTGGTGGCTAACGTACTGTCCGAGGGCATGAAAATGTGTGAAATTCTTCAAGCAAACGTGTTGCTTGAAAAATTTCCACCTTCCTAGAGTGACTATCGTAATCATTTGAAACACAAGAAGAAAGATTTCACTCTTCAAGAACTGATCAGCCATTGCACACTGAAGAAGCCAACAGACAAAAAGATAAGTTGAATTTTGAATCTTTTAATTCCTTTAATGCTAACCTCGTTGAATCTACTGTTCCTTCAAAAGACAGGTTCAAAAATAAAGGAAAACAAATTGCAAGAGAAAAACCATTACAAAAGAAGGGACATCAATTCAAAACTGGCGGTGGACAAATTGAGAAGTCCAAACTGATATATATGTCTGTGGCAAACCGGGACATAAATCCTATCAGTGTAACCAGAGGAAAGGAAGGCCTAATCAAAATCCTGGAGCTGCCAGACCTACTCCACAAGCTAACATTGTGGAAGATGACATCATAGTTGTTGTGGTCATGGAGGCAAATCTGGTGGAGAACAAGTGTGATTGGATTCTTGACACTAGAGCTTCGAGACATTTCTTCTCAAATCGAGATATTTTCCATGACTTCCAAGATACTGCAGATGGTGAATGTGTATTCATAGGCAACTCAGCCACTGCAAGAGTTCTTTGAAAAGGGAAGATTCTGTTAAAATTTTCCTCTGGAAAAACTTTATCTCTCAGTAATGTATTGTATGTTCCCTCGTTGCGTAGGAATTTGGTGTCATGGAGTCTATTGAACAAAGCTGAACTTAGGATTGTGATTGAGGCTGACAAGGTTGTCATCACCAGAAATGGTGACTTTGTTGGTAAGGGATATCTAGCTGATAGTTTGTTTGTTCTAAATACTGTTTACACTCTTGTGACAATGAATGAAGGTACATCTAGTTTTTCTTATGTTGTGGAATCTATTGATATATGACATGGTAGATTAGGACATGTCAATATGGCATCGATTAAAAGGCTTAAGAATTTACATTTTATTAATATATCTGAATTGCATGAAATTAATAAATGTCCCATATGTGTAGAAGCAAAATTTGCTAAAAAGCCTTTTAAATTGATAACAACAAGATGTACTGAATTACTTGAATTGATTCACTCAGACTTAGCTGATTTTAGATACTCCATGAGTAGAGGTGGTGAAAAGTATTACATATCTTTTGTTGATGACTATTCTAGATATACTAAAATTTACCTTCTAAAATCAAAGGATGAAGCAGGTAGTATGTTTGTGGAATACAAAGCTGAAGTAGAAAACCAACTTAATAGAAAGATAAAGAGGATGAGATCTAATAGAGGTGGTGAATATAGTGATAACTTTCTCAATGAATTTTGTGAATTGAATGGCATTATTCATGAGAAGACTGCACCATATTCTCCTCAACAAAATGGCATAGTTAAACGAAAGAATAGAACATTAAAAGAAATGATGAATGCCATGTTATTAAATTCTGGACTGTCTGATGATATGTGGGGGGAAGCTATGCTTTCTGCTTGTTTTATTCTTAACAGGGTTCCCCATAAGAAGTTAGATAAAACTCCATACGAGCTGTGAAAAGGTTATTCACCTAACCTAACCTATCTGAAAGTGTGGGAGTGCTTGGCCAAAGTTGCATATCCAAAATTCAAGAAACCAACGGTTGGATCTAAAACCTTTAACTGTGTTTTCATTGGTTATGCTCATAATAGTACTGCATATAGGTTTATGTGTTTGAATGATAATTCAATTTGTGAATATAGAGATGCTGAATTTTTCGAACACATATATCCCATGAATAATACTATGAATGAGCTAGCCAGTATTTCTGATAGTGATCAGATTATTGTTTGTACTTCAAATAAAGACAAAGTCTCCATATCTTTTTTATCGAATTGAAACGTGGGGCTTAAAGAAAATATTTGTAAATTAAAACAAAGCTCCAGTTCAGTGCAAGTGCACACTGTCGGTGCAAGTAATATAAAACAGGAAGTATTCCAGAGTATCGATCTCATAGGGAACGGATACAAAAAATTCAAGAGAATAAGCAAAAACGTTTTCAAATTGCAATTGTGGGTAACCAGTGTAAAACAATAGGTGAGATGATTTTTTGGTTTTTGAAAAGAATAAATAAAAATGATAAAAGAGGGATTCAAATATGCTTTTGCTCTATCGAAAGAAATTGCGGCCTAATTGCAATTGCAATCCTTTGACTCAACACTTAAGCTTTGTAAACCGAATTCAACACCTATTCGACCTTCTATGAAGTATCTTTAGGAGACTATGCGATTAAACCGATATTTCTATGGCTAATACGAACTTAATTAGTTAATTTTGAAACACAATTCTTTTGGTTTTAAAGGTTTTTCCCTATGTCTAGGGTCAAAAACAAATTCCTATGTCTAGGCTATTTTCCTTTATTGCTTTTATGAAAACCCTATTTTTATCTAACATTTTCAGTATTAGACTCAAATTGTTGCATACTAATCTAGGTGATCAATCTAAACTAGTAACGAAAATTTCAATCAATAAAAGCAAGCAATGCTATAAGATTAAGCAAAGTTGCTCTTACATATTAGGCCCTTATTCCTTTCTCTAGGGCATTCACATGCTTGAATCCCAAAGAAAGACTTAGCTCATAATTAAAAGAACGAAAAATAATGAATGAAAAGAATTAAAGTGCATAACTAAAATATAAGCAATATGTGATAAAAATTTCAGAGTTAATAAATAATTGAATAACTACTTAATAATAAGGAAAGAACAACTAAAATTTCATTAATCGAAATAAATTCAAAAACTATTTAGTCTCGTAAACAAAAGGAAAGAACAAAACAACAGCTAAAATCTTGAATTTACAGCAACAATTAAATTCCTAAAACTGAATCAAATAAACAGAAAATAAATTCTAAAAAACGGGAAGAACACAGCCCCTTTTTCACTTCTAATTCAATCGACTCAACTCCACTTTTTTCAAAGGGAATTGAGCCTTCACTTCTTTCAATTTTCATTGAGTAAGGATTGAATTTCGAAGTTGAAAGGGGCTGGAAAACAGAAGAAAAATAGTAGCAAACAGAAATAAAAACAGCGAAAAATTGACAGCTGAAATTTGACAGCTGAAAACCGTGGACAGCAGCAACTGTGACCGAAAATGGCAGAAAACTGCTCTCCTTCTTGAGGCTTCTTCTCCAATATTTATAGAGGAATTTGGGTTAGGGTTTCCTTCTTGAATGATGCATAAATATGGCTATAATCCCAGCTAAAATCGTGGAGACAATATGACATAAAATTCCTATATTTTAAGAGATTTGCAGATTTTTCTTTAATTTCCAGATCTCTCAAAATTGCAATTGCAATGCAATTGCATTTCTATTGTATTCTTCAAATTGCTGCACAAAAACATCAAGTAATTTTGTTTTCATTTTCTTTTGCTTTATTTTCTTCATTTACTTAATTTAAAAGGCTTCCAACAATAATTCAATTTAAACCATTTATTTGCTAGCCTTTTTATCTAATAACCACGTAAAATAACAAGAATAACTAAGTATAAAGGCCAAATAATTCTCATAAATGAGAATTATCACTTTTCCTTCTACTTCTAATGAAATTCATGAATATGAACCTAGAAGAAGTAAAAGACAAAAGATTAATAAAGACTTTGTACTTGATTATCTTACTGTTTTTCTAGCTGAAAAATCAGATAAAATAGATAATCAATTTGCTTGCATGTATTTGATAAATGAAGATCCTACTACTTACCAAGAGGCCGTAAGCTCTTTTGATTCTAGTTTCTGGAAAGAAGCTATTAAAAGTGAGCTAGATTCTTTAGCTATAAATCAAACATGGGACTTAGTAGATCTTCCCAAAGGGAATAAACCCATCAGGTGTAAATGGATTTTTAAAAGGAAAATAAGACCAGATGGCTCAATAGAAAAGTTTAAAGCTAGATTAGTAGTTGTAGGGTATGCGCAAAAACAAGGTTTTGATTATTTTGACACATACTCTCCTGTGACTAAGATAGCTACTATTAGAGCATTAATCGCTCTTGCAGCAATTCATGGCCTTTTAATACATCAAATGGATGTAAAGACGACATTCCTCAATGGGGACTTAGAAGAGGAAATATACATGGTACAACCTGAAGACTTTATTATTGCTGGTCAAGAAAGCAAGGTATGCAAGCTTAAAAAATCTATTTACGGTCTTAAACAAACTCCTAAGCAGTGGTATGAAAAATTTAACAGTACTTTGGTAAACAATGATTTTAAAGTAAATCGTTCTGATACATGTGTTTACTCAAAGTTAATTGGGGTTGACTGTGTGATTATTTGTCTATATGTTGATGATATGTTCATATTTGGGACAAATATAGATGTGATAAATGATATTAAGTCTTTTCTGTCCTCACACTTTAAAATGAAAGACTTAGGTGAGGCTGATGTAATACTTGGTGTTAAAATAAGAAAAACTGAAAATGGTTTTTCATTATGTCAATCACACTACGTAGAAAAACTGTTAAAGAAATTTGATTGCTTTGATGATACTCCTGTAAGAACACCTTATGATGCTAGTATGAATCTTAAGAAGAATAAGGGAGATAGTGTTTCTCAATCTAAATATGCAAAAATTATAGGTAGTGTCATGTTTTTAATGAACTATACTAGACCTGATATTGCATATGTTGTGAGAAGATTGAGCAGATATATACATAATCCTGATAAAGATCATTGGATTGTTATTCATCGTTTACTAAGGTACCTTACGGGTACAATTGATTTATGTTTGCACTTTAACAAGTTTCTTGCAATCTTAGAAGGATATTGTGTTGCAAACTTGGTGACAGATAACGACGAGGTGAGCTCTACCAGTGGATATGTATTCATACTAGGTGGAGGAGCTATCTCTTGGAAATCAGCTAAGCAAACATGCATAGCACGATCCACTATGGAGTCTGAATTCATAGCTCTCGAGTTAGCAGGGCAAGAGGCATAATGGCTAAGAAGCCTATTGGGAGACGTGCCACTGTGGGGGGCATCAGTACCAGTCTCCATACATTGTGATTCACAAACTGCCATAGGTATTGCCAAGAACAGTGTGTATAACAGCAAAAGGAGGCATATACGCCTCAAACATGGAGCTGTGAAACAATTGTTGAAAAGTGGGATTATCTCCTTGGAGTATGTGAGGTCTGAGAGGAATTTTGCGGATCCTCTCACGAAGGGCCTAACAAGGAGAGTAATTCTAGAGTCTTTGATGAGTATGGGACTCAAACCCTTATAGTGGATCCATAGCCCTTTATTTAGGTGGTCTAATTATAGACTTGATGGATAATTTTAAAGTCTTCTTAATTCAGTTTGAGTGGTTTGTCCCTGATAGACTTGATGAAGTAAGTATCATGAGTGTGAAGGTGTGGCCGCCTTCTATGAAAGAGTTTAAGGGTCTCTTTCTAGAGCTCTCATGATGACCCGAGGTTTTATGTGCATGGCCATTAATAGCACGACGTTCATATTGCAGAATCAAACAAAACACAAGGACTGAACGTGCTGTAGAATGTTTCAACCGTGATTGACGAAAAGTTCAAGAGGTAACTCACTTTCTTCAATTACGTTATTGTTCTACTCCACTATGCATCAATTCAAATCAAAGAATATTGATGTTTAAGTTCCTTTCCTTGCTCGAAAATCTTTGTTCTCGTTTCTTATTTCTCTTGTTAGTCATTTGTGGGGGATTGTTGGGAATGACTTACAAATAACTAATGGGTATTTTGGTCATTACAAACTTTCTTTGGTAAAACATTTTTGTTTTAACCTTTCATTGAACAATTGTGATCCAATTAGGCTCCACCCAACAGCTCCACTACCACCACGCGGTTCTCTCCACCACTACTTCGTATTGTTGGGCGGCTTCCAAAATTTTTTGTCCCTCATGCTCCTCCTCATCTCTTCTATAAATTGGGACAGTCTTGTGAAGGGAGATATACAACATTTTGCTACACTTCTCTGTCTTCTTCCATGTTTTAATTCTTCTACATTCTGAGCAAAGTAGTTTGATTCCAATCCTTCTCCGGTGAGTGCACACTCGAGTTGGATGTTGTCTTAACCTTGGGGAGCAATCGGCTAACACGATTAACACTGAAGTAGTGCCGAAATTGCTTTCAAGGCAGTGGTATTTCACGGCACAACAATGGATCGAAATTATGAAATTACAAATTCGCCAATATCTTGTTGGAGGCCAGGAGCGCCACATCTCTGTCCTCGTTTATCAGATTATCCATCAAGAAGGCGAAAGACGTGACGTTGCTTTCAACATCGTCGTGCAGTTTCTCAAATGGTATCACATTTAAGAAAATCGATTCAGTGTCACCGCACACCGTCAATCTCGGCAGCCTCAACACGCCTCGTTTTGGGTCGAAAGACACGTCCGTAAGGCTCTCTGTCCCGCTGATCTCGAATTTGATCCCTGCTTCACGAAGCTGTGTTGCGGGCCGAATGATTTAACTGTCCGGGTTGGATGGATTATACTCTATCTCACTCCGGTCCTTCCTGTCTATCGGAGGGTACAATAATGACGCCTTATACATGTCCAAAATGTGCGAGTATTCTGCCGTTAGCCCATTCAGTTTGATGCACAACGAATCGCAAACAAGCAATTTTAGATCCTGTGCATTACAAGCGTTTTATATTAGAAGCACTGGTAATGTAAAGGAAATTACTGACGGTAACAATCAAAATGGGACACATCACGAACCATTTCTCAAATAGAGCCCTTAATTCTCTCCTTTTTGTCTTCTGTATCTTTTTTAAAAAAATCCTAAATCAAGTGTATAAATATGAATATCTTTCATTCATTCTTATATGAGAAAAAAATTGACAAAATCTTCCGCCTCCTCTGTTGTTGGTTTATTTTCTTTTTAAACCAAATAAATTTTCCTACTAACACGCTTGTAAAAATTAATAATTTGAGGTGTGTTTAAATAATTTGAGGTGTTTTGAATGGTTTTAAATGATAAAGAAAAACTCTTTATAAATAAAAAGCTTTTTAAAAAATTGAGTTATGTTAAATAATCTATTTTTGTCTGTTGAAAAAACACTTTAGAGGCTGATTATCTAAAAATGACTTTAAAGTAACTCATTAAAAATCTTTAAACATGTATACAAAATATATTTATAATTAATAGAATAACATTTTGAATATAATGCAACAAAAAAAATGGTCATTTAAAGCAACTTTTAAAAAATGAAAGATATAAAAATAATTATTGAAAATATTTTTAAAAAAAAGTGTTTAAATGAAATAATGTAGAGAAGGAATAATATAATCTAAGTGGAATAATTAAAAGAGATCAGAAGAGAGAGAAAGAGATGAAGTAAGTGTTACCTTGGACAGTGGTTGATTTTGGTCTGCTAGAGAATACAGCTCGTCAAGAAGCTTCATGGGTAGCTGATTCTCAAGTAGCAGGATGTCCCGCGTTATATCTGCGCTACAAGAACTTGTCTGAATCTTGCGTCCATTCTTTCTCAAGCTTATCGTATGATCCCATAAGATGTTCCAAAATGCTTGATACACTCTTCACAATGGATTTAACGTCCAATCCATAATTGGTTTTAAAATGGCGAAACGCTTCTAGTTTTTCCAGTTCCATCAGTAACAAATGTTGTTTCCCATGGTGGTGTGGCTCAAATGACACCAACTTGAGCTCGAAAGGTTTGGGATTAATTTCTTTCATGAAGTGTGATATTTTGTAGATTGAAGGCTTACTGCTTTTCCCTGATTCCACGTTGACGACAAGAGAAGAATCCAACAGTCGATTGAGACTGTCTTTGACCCAAATAACCTGGGCAGCACGAAAATCCTCATTGTCATCTACAGTAATGCTAATGGGCAGCGATTACTGCTTCCCCATTGCTTGGAAAAATGCTACCCAAATTTGCTCCTTCAAAAGAACATGCAATTGCATGGAGTTGATTATCAAAATCGTTCTCATCTTATTTATAAGATTTAAGATTTAAATTCTATTTTGGTAATTCAACTCTTACATTTAGTTCTATTTTAGTCCCTCACCATTTCAAATTATTTTTTAGTTTATTAACTTAAGCAAATTACCATTTTGGTCTCCCTCTTTTCAAAATTACTATTTTACTCTCTAATTTTTTTTAAGCAACTCTCTGAATTTAGTCTTTGACACATTAATCCATGCTTGAAGTTGAAGCCAAAAGATCCATTTGCTAAAAGCAAGATAACAATAAGAGTCAACATGATTTTTTTTTAATTCAAAAATTAAAATGGAGAGGAGAGGAGGAAATGGGAGAGAGAAGAGAAGAAAATGAAAAGGCATAAAGAAAAAGAGAGGAGAGAGGGCGGAGATGAAACGTGAATGAGGTGAAGGGATAATGGGAAATTGCTGAAAATGACAAGTTTTGGTTTCTACTTTTCACAAATAACCCACCTTTTAGCCCATTATTTATTTGTGTCGTCTCGGTCGTATCTCGGCCGGAATCGATCCCGAGAATTAATGAAAACGTTACAACTTCATTTTCTTAACACTTTTGAATCGTTTCCGCACGTTTTAGGGTTTAGTGTTCTTTTACATTTTTGCCATTTTTCACACATGTTGAAACCATATATAATTATACCTTAACATGTGGCTTGCAAGAGAAGTTTCTCTCATAACGTTCACTGTTTTTCTTTCACTCCCTTCTCGTCCATTCACATCCGTTTTCATGTTTTGAACATTAAGAGAAGTCCAACGTTGCACATTCAAGCAAAGGTTCGTAGTTGTTTTTATATATGCTTAATGTATGGGGATTCTCGGGTTTAACATTTAAGTTGTTGGTGGGCGGAGTTTTTTCGTAATCTCGGTGTTGTAGTGTATGAAACCCGGCTGGAATGCATATGAATCCCGGCCCGAGATTACATGAAATCGGCCCAGGATTCAGGTGTTTTTTTTTTTTTGCCATTTTATAGTTCATGATCTGATGATAATTATTTTCATTTTCTTTCCTACAGAATGCTTCGTGTATTTGTGTGTTTTGGTGGTGAGTGGAAGGAGAAAGAGAAAGAGTATGAAGGGGGCCAATTGAGAAGCATGATTGTCGATGTAGGAGTAAGTTAAGAGGAATTTATACGTCGAATTTATAAACTAAGTGGAGTAAATTCTGATGACTTTGACTTGGTAATAAGATGCATATACAATATTACTCTTAAAGTGGTGCGTTTGTGATTAGAAATGACGAAGACTTAGAGTTCTTCTTGACGGGTGAAAATGCCTCTCAATTGGCCTTATTGGTATCAACGGTACGAAAGGAAGGGCATATAGTAGGTTCTTTCCTATAGAAATTAGGGGAGAGTACACCACCACACATCCCATCGTTTTCTTCTGAAATTGATGAACGATCACCAAGTCTTTTAACTCGGAATGTGGTCCCATACGATTTGAGAGACGATAACGATGGTTTATCAGACATGGATTTAGTGTCAGTGGCAGCAACGACGAATGTAAAGGTTGTGCATGATATATATTCAGTCACAGATAGAATAGAAGGTGAGCCGGTCATAGATAGGATAGGTGAACATTGTTGGCTTTTTGTCCCTTAAACTCAAATTAATTAATTCGGTCATAGATAGGATAGGTGAACATTGTTGGCTTTTTGTCCCTTAAACTCAAATTAATTAATTTTAATTAATTAATTAATTAATATTTTGATGATAACAAACCTGCTATTAATTACTAATAATTTTAGTATTTTGAAGTGTCCATATCATAGAGCTCGAAATAACGATTCCAACGCCTCTTGAATCACTCAAATCGGAGTTAAAACGAAGAAGTTATGGTCAAAACAAATATGAACAGAAAATTCCCGATGCGATGATGTGGCGGACAAATCAGCAATATGGACAAATCAGAAGGTGACACGTGGAGCTATGGAAGAGTGACATGTGGGTGGATGTTTAGTTGTTTTTAAAATAAAAGAAAATTATTATATTATATTATTATATAAGTTATCTTTTTAACTTATTTATAAAATTTAAAATTATATATATATATATATATATATATATATATATATTATAAAAATGCTTATAGCCGTTTGGGCATTAAAAAAATAATAAATAATAATAATTAAAAAAAAAAATCTTATGACCGTTGGTCATTTATGTTTAAAAAAAAAAAAAAGAATTTTGACCGTTGGTCCTCATCCATCTCTCACACTCACACACTACACAACAAACTTCTTACACCCAAGGTGGAAAATTTCGATCGACATGTCGAAATTTCGACATGTCGACCGGTTCGACATGCCGTACAGGGGGGATGTCGTTTCCCCCCCCCCCCCATTTCGACGACATGTCGTCGAAATTTCGTTTTTTTTTTATTTTTTTATTTTTTTATTTTTTTTATTTTTACAAACATGCATGGTTTTTATATTATGTTATATATATATATATATATATTCGAATTTAATCTTTTCTTTGTTAATAAATAATAAGTAATAGGCTACGTCCACAGGTAGAGGGAGAGAATTTTATTATCTTGAGGAGAAATTGAGTAAAAAATACGGAGAACAATTAAATAAGAGTTTAAATGGTGTATAAATAAATTGATTTACATATCACTTAGGTTTCGAGGGCGTTGCCCCCAAACCCCCACCAGGGCGCTTCGCCTGATCGGTGTTCATGCAAGCGCACGCGATCGAAGTAATATAAAATGGTATCTGAGTACCAAGTATCGAATCCCACAGGGAACGGAGTAACAAAGATTTTGTTTTGCAAAAGTGTAAGGCAAATTACAAGTTTGAAAAGTAAAAATGCAAAAATCAAGTTGTTGGTGGAAAATCGAAATTGCTAATTCAATTGCTATTCCATAATGGCAATGTTGGAAATAACAGAAATTGCTAATCCAATTGCTAATCCGGAATGGCAATGTGCGAAAAGACTAAAATTGCAGAATTAAATTGCTAATCTAAATTGGCAATATGAAATGGCAATTTGAATGAACTTAAGAATGAAATGATAAAGGATGGGGCTCAAGAATGTCATTGCCCTAAGTTGTAATTGCAAACCAAAATTGCAATTCCAACCTACTCCACACTCAATTGTAAACCAAAATTGCATCTCCTATTACCTCAAAATTGGGTTTTTTAGGAGGCTAAGTGGGGGCTCTATATGTCTATAGTCCCTCCATCTTAGATGATTTTTGGCTCACAATTTTATGGGTCTTGGAGTCCTTAATCCCTATGTCTAGGGTAAGGAATGGCTTATGTCTAAGCTCTTTTACTCCATTACTTGTGTGAAATTCGCTTGTCACTAACCCTGTCGGTATTAGATCTAAGCTTGAGTTGAAACCCTAGTTGATCAATCTAGGATCTCAACGGAAATTAAATCAACACAAGCAAACAATTGAGATGTAGGCTTGGTTTTTATTGGAATTTTGGCTACAATTACTTCTTAGGGAATTCACATCCTTGAACCCCCTAAAAAGTTTTAGCTCATATTTTCAATGAAAATCATAAAACTAATTTTAAAGAAAGAGTTCATAATGAAATGGTGCAATTTAATTGTGATAAATACCAACTTATGAAATGCAAATTGGTTTTTCCTGGAAATTCAAGCACAAGTAAATAATTGAATTTAAATCACAGTGGGCAGGGGTAGCTAAGTAGCTTTTCCTTTCTCCTACCTTCTGCATATAAGTTGGAAATCTTTTTTTTTTTTTTCTTTCCAGAAGCTAAAATGAAGGAGAACAGAAAACAGAGCATGAAAACTATGAAAGAAATAAAGGTGAAAAACTAGAAAAACCCATAAAAATAACTCCAAAAACGTCTTCCAAATTGCCTTCTTTTCACTTGAGTTGGACTAGAAAGATTGAAGGACAAATAGAACTACATTGCATCAGAATTTTGGTAAAAAAAAAACAGCAGAAAATGCAGAAAATAGAGGCCAAAAATGTGACAAAAACCCACGAGCAAAACTCCCACAAACGCCTCCGAAATTGACTTCTATTGTTCCTCCTCTTCTTCCCTATTTATAGGCCTTCATTAGGGTTGAAGAATGCCCAAAAATCGTGCTTAATTTCCTCCAAATCGGGCTGTAATTGAAGAATCTCGAAATGGGTTTAATGCAGAATTCTTTCCTTTTAAAACCCAAAAACCCACAAAAATTGGTCCTTCAAATCGCCCTCAAAATCCGATTAATGGCTCCTCTTCTTCTTCCTCATTTGTAGGCATTCATTAGGGTTGAAGATTGCCCAAAAATCATGCTCCAATTCCCTTGATTCGTGCAAAATCTTCGCTTCGTTCGCGCCCAGAATTTTCTGCCCATACACAGATTGCTAATCAAATTGCCAAACCAGATTGGCAATCTGATTTAGCAATTTCACATTCCCTGCTCCAGGATTGCCAATTCGTCGGTTTGGCAATGGTCTGGCAATTGGTTTGGCAATTGGTTTGGCAATTCCTGCAAAAGAATCATAATACTTAGGAATTTTTTCCAATAGCTACCACATTTCATTATTTCCTTCTTTCAACAATTTTTCACCATTTTCAATTAATATTAGGACAAACAAGAGTTTTTTCGAGCAATTTAGGATTTAAATAAGCCTTAATTTCACGGCTTATCACACCCCAAACTTAAGATGTTGCTTGTCCTCAAGCAATTAGAAACAAATAGCAACAAACACAAGCAAACACTTCACAAAATGATTTCAAATGGTGTTTGAAAAGGAAAATATTGTTCATGAGAGGTCTCAAACTTTTAACACTTTACACAATTCCAAGATTTTCTCACATAAAAGTTTTACTTTTCTTTTTCAAGATAAAACATTCTTATGCAAACTCACCTATTATGCTTATCCTACCTAAGTCATAGTCATAGAGTCTAGGGTGATATTCTTTGTTCAACATGCTAAGCTCACTCACATTACAAACATTTTTTCTTTCTCCCCCAAACTTATGTAAAGCTGTTGCTAGGCTTCAATTTTTTTTTTTTTTGAACATTTTTTTTTAGAGTCTTACTGTCACTTGTACCTTCGTTCTAACTTACTAACACTTTGTGGTGAAAGTAGTTGACTACGAACACAAATCACTGCTAAGACCATTTTCACGTACTCACTTCCTAAGTTAACCTTTCATGCAAAGGAAATCATGGGTGTCATGACTGCCTCTGGTTACTCAATTAACTCTAGAAGGAGGAGTATCGAAGGTTTTTTTTTTTTTTTGTTTTTTTTTTAGTCCTAGCAGCTGTTACAACGACAACATAATATTACAACAACATACTGTTACAATGACATACTATTACAACGACATACTGTTACAACAATATAATATTACAACAATAGTATTACAAAACTCACCCCCCCAAACTTAAATGGGTCAATGTCCTCATTGACTAAGAACTAGAAGAACAGGGGTTGGGGTACATAGTTGGGCCACTTAACATGCTACACATCGAAGCTAAACTCTCCTAAGTCCATTAGATGGGATAAACACAAGGGGAGTTTGGGTTCGAATGTTTTATGGAGAAAAAGAATTTATCAAGTTTTATGATCTTGAAAACTTAAAGTTGTGTGTAAAAGCACTTGAAAGTTGAGACAACTCTATGTAACATCATTAAGAGCTTTTTAACAAAACACCAAAGAAAACAATTTGTAAACTTGATTTGAAACATGATTTTTATGGCATGCTTGTGCGAGGAGCAGTTTTTTTTTTTTTTTTTTTTCAGACTTTATGAAGCAAATAAACTAAATAAGCATAAAAGAACTTAACTAAACCTCAAACTAAAAACATAACAATTAACAAAGCTGGAAAGATAGGTTAAAGAGAGACTCCCCTATGCAGAGAAAAATGTGTGTTGTTGCAATCACTGTCCTTGAGGTTGTTGGAGTCTTTGACAAAGAATTCTCCTGAAACTGCAATTGCAATTTGCTTTCGCAATTGCGACTACAATTTTTTTGCCTCTCACTCTTTCTTCTTATATTTTCCTACAACTCAAGAGTAGAGCATCAAAAAGTTCACACAGTTTATCTCAATGCAAAGTTACCTTTTGGAAATTCCAATTTTTGAACTCAAAGTTGATTCATCAAACTCCCAGGTAAATCCCCAGGTAGAGGTGTTCCCTTAGCGGTCAACTTAAGTACCTCAGCCTAGACAGGATTTTCCTTTGACAGAGCTTTTCTGAATTAACTTCTTCATTCATATTGGAATTTCAAAAGTTGAAAGTTTCTCTTTCTTTTTTTTTTCTTTTTTTTTTGTTTTTTTTTGTTTTTTTTTGTTTTTTTTTGTTTTTTTTTGTTTTTTTTTTATAATTTTAACGTAAAAGAAAGACAAGGTGACTTATCCAATTCCAGTAGGGAGACCGCAATTGTGTTCTTTCATTTTGCACCTAGGTCTCGATCTTGGACGAGATTTCATTCGTAGTTGAGGTGCTTTGATCACAACGAGCTTTGATGACTCAAGAGATTTATATGCTTCTTTGGAAGTAAAAATTGTGGGTGCAATCCATGTCGCAAACTGCATGTTGTCATCCTTCATGCTCTCCTTTTTGCTTGCTTCTTCATATAATGTTTCCTGCAAGTTGCAATAAGCGAAAGTAGGGCATTCCAGCGTCGGGAGCACTTTGGATGTCAATTGCGGTGGAATTGCAACTGTATGGCTCACTACAACTTCCTTTTGTTGTTCCTTCTCTTCTTGAGGTGGTTTTTCCTTGGTTTTTTCTCTCCCTTTTGGCTCCTTAATGTCGTCCAATGTTGGAGCGCTTATTGCTTCTATTGGGAGTTCAAGGTCTTCATGTTCCACTTCTGTTCTAAGTGACACCACCTTGCATTCTTCTTTTTCTTGTTTTGAAGTCTCTATATCCTTGAGCAAGTTTCCTTCGAACCTGTTCTGCGATTCATCTGCAATTTGTTCCTCATGGATTTCCAAATTTCGTAGAGATGTAGCTTGACTTTGCATTACAACATCGTTTTTTACTCTATATTCCCTAGCGAGTTCTTCGATGCTTGGCTCTTTTGGAATCATCTTCCCTTGCTAGAAGCACTAGTACTGATGTTGATTTGTAAACCTGGGTAGAAATCCATAACACAAAGAATTGGGATTATAAGGACAATTATCAAATGAATGACTTCCTTTGCAATAAACACAAGAAATAGAAGAGATAGGGTTAAAAGAAGCTATAGGATTTCTCATCATAAGAGTTTCCATCATGTAGCTCAAAGATAAAGCTTGTGCGCTCAATGCTGCAATGATGTCTTCTTCCATCTTGTAGATTTTCTTAAGCAATCAACCCTATGTTGTGTCTTTCTGCAATTTCTCTCCCTCAACAAGTGAAATCGAGCTTCTCCAGCTGCAATAAGAGATATTGTTGCAATTTTCTCTTACAATTTTTGCTAAAACAAAATTTTTGTTAAAACTGTCGTTCCCCGGCAACGACGCCAAAAACTTGATCGGTGTTCACGCAAGCGCACGCGATCGAAGTAATATAAAATGGTATCTGAGTACCAAGTATCGAATCCCACAGGGAACGGAGTAACAAAGATTTTGTTTTGCAAAAGTGTAAGGCAAATTGCAAGTTTGAAAAGTAAAAATGCAAAAATCAAGTTGTTGGTGGAAAATCGAAATTGCTAATTCAATTGCTATTCCAGAATGGCAATGTTGGAAATAACAGAAATTGATAATCCAATTGCTAATCCGGAATGGCAATGTGCGAAAAGACTAAAATTGCAGAATTAAATTGCTAATCTAAATTGGCAATATGAAATGGCAATTTGAATGAACTTAAGAATGAAATGATAAAGGATGGGGCTCAAGAATGTCATTGCCCTAAGTTGTAATTGCAAACCAAAATTGCAATTCCAACCTACTCCACACTCAATTGTAAACCAAAATTGCATCTCCTATTACCTCAAAATTGGGTTTTTTAGGAGGCTAAGTGGGGGCTCTATATGTCTATAGTCCCTCCATCTTAGATGATTTTTGGCTCACAATTTTATGGGTCTTGGAGTCCTTAATCCCTATGTCTAGGGTAAGGAATGGCTTATGTCTAAGCTCTTTTACTCCATTACTTGTGTGAAATTCGCTTGTCACTAACCCTGTCGGTATTAGATCTAAGCTTGAGTTGAAACCCTAGTTGATCAATCTAGGATCTCAATGGAAATTAAATCAACACAAGCAAACAATTGAGATGTAGGCTTGGTTTTTATTGGAATTTTGGCTACAATTACTTCTTAGGGAATTCACATCCTTGAACCCCCTAAAAAGTTTTAGCTCATATTTTCAATGAAAATCATAAAACTAATTTTAAAGAAAGAGTTCATAATGAAATGGTGCAATTTAATTGAGATAAATACCAACTTATGAAATGCAAATTGGTTTTTCCTGGAAATTCAAGCACAAGTAAATAATTGAATTTAAATCACAGTGGGCAGGGGTAGCTAAGTAGCTTTTCCTTTCTCCTACCTTCTGCATATAAGTTGGAAATCTTTTTTTTTTTTTCTTTCCAGAAGCTAAAATGAAGGAGAACAGAAAACAGAGCATGAAAACTATGAAAGAAATAAAGGTGAAAAACTAGAAAAACCCATAAAAATAACTCCAAAAACGTCTTCCAAATTGCCTTCTTTTCACTTGAGTTGGACTAGAAAGATTGAAGGACAAATAGAACTACATTGCATCAGAATTTTGGTAAAAAAAAACAGCAGAAAACGCAAAAAACAGAGGCCAAAAATGTGACAAAAACCCACGAGCAAAACTCCCAAAAACGCCTCCGAAATTGACTTCTATTGTTCCTCCTCTTCTTCCCTATTTATAGGCCTTCATTAGGGTTGAAGAATGCCCAAAAATCGTGCTTAATTTCCTCCAAATCGGGCTGTAATTGAAGAATCTCGAAATGGGTTTAATGCATAATTCTTTCCTTTTTTAAAACCCAAAAACCCACGAAAATTGGTCCTTCAAATCGCCCTCAAAATCCGATTAATGGCTTCTCTTCTTCTTCCTCATTTGTAGGCATTCATTAGGGTTGAAGATTGCCCAAAAATCATGCTCCAATTCCCTTGATTCGTGCAAAATCTTTGCTTCGTTCGCGCCCAGAATTTTCTGCCCAGACACAGATTGCCAATCAAATTGCCAAACCAGATTGGCAATCTGATTTAGCAATTTCACATTCCCTGCTCCATGATTGCCAATTCGTCGGTTTGGCAATTGGTTTGACAATTCCTGCAAAAGAATCATAATACTTAGGAATTTTTTCCAATAGCTACCACATTTCATTATTTCCTTCTTTCAACAATTTTTCACCATTTTCAATTAATATTAGGATAAACAAGAGTTTTTTCGAGCAATTTAGGATTTAAATAAGCCTTAATTTCACGGCTTATCATCGCCCCTGGACCCCGACTCGCTGACCGGGCAGCGAGACCCCTGTACTTGGTCATTCGAAGCGCTAGATAATAGGTTCAAAGCATTTCTACACTTCAATTCCTATTATCTTAATTTCCCTCTAATTCTCTCCAATTCTCTCAAATTCTCTTAAATTCATTTCAATTCTCTCAAATTTCCTTCATAGTTGTCTAATTGAATATAAATATTATATATATTTAGATCTATGATGTTAAGACTTAAGAGTAATCAACTATACTATAATTGAGTCACGACTCACAATTAATATTTCATGAAATAATTTTAATAATTTAAATCAATTTCCATATTTTTTTTTTCAAATTCCTACTCGGATCGACATTTCAAAATTTCAATTGACATTTATATATAAATATTATCTTAATTTTTAGATGTGGTGCTTAAAAATAGTCCATTATAGTCTAATTAAGTCAAAATCTAAGTTTCATTGGCTAATTCAAATAATTTCCATCAATTTCCACGATTTCCGTAAATTTTCACCGAAATTTCCATCGATATTTCCATAAATTTTGGACCTCGATATTTCCATCGACATCGACATTTCGAACCTTGCTTACACCCCACTATCTCCTTATTTTATTATTATTATTATTATTATTATTATATTAATATATTTATCTTTTAATCTCCACCATTCAATCTCTTTTACAAATCCAATGGTCCAAATTAAATGTTGATTTTTTATTCATTTCCCTCTCTATAAATACCATCTTCTTTTCCCATTTTCATACACACAATCAACACAAGTTTTCCATAATTTTTCATCCTCCAAATTCTCAAAGCTTCCATTGTCTCAATTTTTTCTTTTCATCTTTTTCTTGAGAGAGAATTATTGTTTTGTGAGAATTTCTTTTTGTGTGAGAAATTTGTAAATCCACTCTATTGAGAGAGTTATAAGTGTGTTCCTTAAACATATCAACTTTGTAACGGTTTGATCCTAACCCGTGGAAAGGATCGAGTTTGTTCTTGAACTCGAAAAAGGAGCGTTTTAGCGATTGGGCTCTAATCCGTGGAAAGAGTCGATAAAGTTTTTTTATATTCAAATTCCCAAGAGGCGCTTGGGGAGTGGAGTAGGTCAAGTTTGACCGAACCACTATAAAATTACAGTGTCATCCTTTCTAACTCTTCTCTATTTACTTTAGAAATGAATCGTAGTGATCTATTGCATGCTTTAATTTGCTTTTAATTGTTTATTGTATTAGATTGAATTAATTTTTCATACTTTATAACTATCTTGCTTATTGTATTAATTATTCTTTTTATTGTTTTATAAAAAGTTTGATATTTAGAAAATTGAGCATATATTTATTTAAAAAGTTTTATAATTTTTAAATAAACCCTATTCACCCCCCCTCTAGGGTTGCCATACCGATCCAACAATTGGTATCAGAGCAAGGTTGCTCTTTTAGAATTTTTTTATAAACTTTATTGTTTGAGTTTTATGGCAAACCTAGTAGTAAATGGTGTGATTGAAGGACAATCCACCTCTAGACCTCCTTACTTTGATGGGTCAAATTATGCTTATTGGAAAGCTAGAATGAAAATTTATTTGCAATCCGTTGACTTTTATTTATGGTTAAATGTGGTTAAAGGTCCTTATATTCCCATGAAAATAGTTAATGATAATGATTTGCCTAAATTAGAAGAAGAATATGATGACAATGATATGAATTAAAAATGTGCTTTTAATGCTAGAGCTATAAATTGTTTATATTGTGCTTTAAGCAAAGATGAGTTTAATAGAATATCTATGTGCTCTTCCGCTAAAGAAATATGGAATACTCTTGAAGTGACTCATGAGGGAACTAATCAAGTTAAAGAGTCAAAAATTAGCATGCTAGTTCATAATTATGAATTATTTAAGATGGATGCTAATGAATCTATTACTGAGATGTTTACTAGATTTACTAACATTATAAATGCTTTGAAGGGTCTTGGCAAAGTATATACTACCTCCGAAAATGTTAGGAAAATTCTTAGGTTTCTACCTAAGAATTGGGAAGCAAAGGTGATGGCGATTCAAGAAGCAAAAGATCTCACCAAACTTCCTTTGGAGGAACTTATTAGCTCTCTCATGACACATGAGATTACCATGAAGGTGCACATGGAGGATGAGTCCAAAAAGAAGAAGAGTATTGCATTAAAGACCATATCCTTGGAAGTTGAATCCGAAGGTGAGGATGTTCTTGATGAAGACGATATTGCATATTTTTCACGTAAGTATAAAAACTTCATCAAGAGAAAGAAACAATTCAAGAAGCACATTTCCAACCAAAGAGAGTCAAAAGGTGAAAAGAGCAAAAAGGATGAGGTAATATGTTATGAATGCAAGAAACCGGGTCACATAAGAACGGATTGCCCTCTCCTTAAATCATCTAAGAAATCCAAGAAAAAAGCAATGAAAGCTACTTGGGATGATAGTGATGAAAGTGGAAGTGGAAGTGATGAAGAAGAGGTAGCAAACTTTTGCTTCATGGCTCATAGTGACAAGGGTGATGAACAAGATGATGAGGTAACTCTAGAACCCTTTTCCTATGATGAATTATTTGAAGCTTTTGAAAATATGCAAAAAGACTTAGAAAAGCTTGGTTCCAAATATATTGTGCTTAGAAGAAATACAATGTTTTAACTAGTGAAAATAAGTCTTTACTTGATGAAATTTCTTGCTTAAAAGACAATGAGCATGATGTTGTGCAAATTGATAAAGTTACCGAGACAAACAATAATAAATAAGTGTGCTACAAATATATAAACTACTAAATGAAAGCAAACTGTCTTTTGACTCGGTGTCTATCCCGGCCGGAATCGATACCGGGACAAAAGACAGTTTACTTTATTTATAAAACTCGAGTTGGGAAACAAAGAATCTCAAGGTGAATCCCGAACAAAATGCATCGTTACACCCAAACTTTAACCCAGAATTGACCCCGGGATTCATCGTTTTCCCTTCAAATGACCACAGACCTCTGCGAATCTAATAACCATACTAAATATATTCACAATGAACCAGTTAACTGCACAATCTCATATTCAAAATAAATTACTAGATCGATTCATTAACCCTAACGCACAAGCACACAAAAACCCATCATCAACCCTTAACGAAGAGCAATGTGATCAAAATACCTTCAAATCCAAGTTGAATAGTTGTAACAAACTTTGAGGAAGAAGAAATGGCGTTGATTGATGGTGCACTTGGAGACGATTTTGGGCTGGTAAATGAGGACAACGCAAACGGTACAAAAGTGTTGGCATTTTGGGATTTTTTAAGTGAGAGGGGTATTATGGTCATTTCCCTAGCTTAAAAAATGAAGTTGTAACGTTTTCATTAATTCTTGGGATTGATTCCGGCCGGGATACGATCGGGATGGCACAAATAAACAATGGGCTAAAAGGTAGGTTATTTGTGAAAAGTAGAAACCAAAACGTGTCATTTTCAGCAATTTCCGAAAAGAAACGAGCATTAATTAATTTTTTGAACAAGTAGATTTCTTGTCAATCAATCTACAATCACGTGAATTGGGGTCGGTTTTTTCAAATTTTTTCTGAAAAAGTTGATTTCTTGTCAATCAATAATCACGTGAATTGGGGTTGGTTTTTTCAAAATTGGGTTGATTTTTTTCAAAATTTTTCGATTATCAAAATACTAAACGGACATGTTTTTTTAATTTTCGATCGGTCAGTCGAAATTGTGCTTTCCGGCCACCCTGACCGACCGAACTTCGATTTTTTATTTTAAGAAAACCGACACGAACTGAAAATCTCTTTAAACCGATTGACCGACATCGGTTTCGATCGGTTTTGGTCGGTTTTTCGATTTTTTGATTTTTCGATATGGTTTACTCACCCCTAACAGAAAGCATACTTGAGTTTTTTTTAACGATGTTTTCCCATATTTTTTGGTTCAGTTGTTTTACAAGCCAATCTACCCCCTCATCTTTTCTAAGTAAAAGTTAAATTTATTAAATAATAATGTTTTTTGCTATTTGTTTTATATGATTCAAAAAGCATTTATAAAGTTTTATTAAAAAACCACTATTATTATTTACATATTCCCTTCGCTCTCAAGTCCTGACAATCTGTTTACTCTTATTATTCACTCTCTTTTTTTCTTTTTACATTCTTTCTCTCCTGAAAAGATATTTCAAAGTTTTTATATTAATCTTATTTGTTTGAATATGTTGCAACAAATTCATTTAAATATATTTTCCTTTTCTTTGTTGAATATTAATAGATCACCATGTATTTTAAACCTCATTTAAGCTTAAAACGCAGATATATAAAAATAATTTAAGTGATTGGCAAGGGAGAAGCCACCTGGAGCTTGTTTGGAGATTGCGTTTAGAAACAGTTTATTTTTCAAAAACATGTTTTTTTTTTAACATAGAAAACCTGTTTGGCAAAGGACTTTTTTAAAATAAATTTCTCAATTAATTATATTTGTTGTTTTTACATATCTCTGTGATGTTTTCTGAATAAATCGTTCATTCTAAGTAAAACTTGATTGAAATTTATGCCAAAATGATCATAGTGTAGTGGTAATTAACATGTCTTACTTGATTGAAATTTACGCCAAAATGCTCATAATTTAGTGATAATTAACATGTATTCATTTCTTTGAGGTCGTAGAATCAAATCCTCATATTCCACAGTTGTTATACTAAAAAAAATAGAATTTGCCATGCATTTAAATTAAAATGTAGAAAAGATATTTAAAAATATATAATAAATAATAAAACCTTTCCAAACAATTCTTAAAATTTAAATTAAAAGATCGACTGTTTTTAAAAAGATAAGTCTAAAATCAACTATTTAAACAAGCCCGACATTCTTCATAGGTTATCAATTATATGGAACTAATTCCTAATTTCACAATAAATTTAGTTCGTATATTAATAATTTAACAAAATAATAAAAAGCATTGTTAAAAATCAGACACCAAAAGGAATAATAATTGAATTGTGGAATTTGTTGAAAGGGTAGGGAACATACAGAGTTTTAATCATATCATAACCACCACCTAACCAATGTCGCTTTGGTGGAACTGGAACAAATAAAAATCTTCAAAGTTTCATAATACAAGTACATTTTTTCCCCTAATTTATTTAATGCCAAGCCAAGCCATGTTACTCACCACCAAATTTCTATTTCTCAATAATAATAAAAAAAAAAAAAAAAAAAAAAAGGCAAAAACAATTCTGGACTATTTGGAAATTGTTCCTAAAAAATTGTCTATAATGTTTTTTTTTTTTTTTAAAGTTAATTGTTTTTTAAGTTGTTTAGATTTGTGCAATAGTTAGACAATATCTTTAGAAAAATTCGGCTTGAATATGGATTATTATATATATATTTGAGTTTAACAACATTTGAAGTTGGGAGATTCGAATTTCTAATCTCTTGGTTGAGAGTACATGTCAATTACTGTTGAACTACGCTCACTTTTGCTTATAGTTTAGAATTAAGAGTATGAATTTTGTGTACCCTATCAAACTATATAAAGAAATGAGATTAAAAAAAATCTTGAGTTTACACACAATATGAGTTTAATTTGTAGTGTTATGTCTAAAAGTGTGTGACCTGTAGTGTGAGATATAATAAATCTATAACCTAAAACAAACAAACATATTGATTTAATTTCATAACTCTTAGCTTAATAAACTCAACTCACGAACCAAGATACCATTTTATTTGCCAATCATTCAGTCACAATTCTTGAAAATAACTTTTTTAAGCATTGTTCTATAATCATAGTTGCCAAAAAAAAAAACCCTATATTTACAACAATAAAATCCTAGGTATAGTGTTTATTTTTCATCTCCTCCTATATAACATATAACACAAGATAAATGTCCTAATCTTTGATATAATTATAATTTCATACTCTTGGCATATGAAAATCAGAAGGTATTTAATACAACAAATAGATAGTTATCAAAGTTTGAGCTAATGATCTCTATGATATAATTTCAATTTCAAATACTTGGCATATGAAGGTCATATTAGACAAATGACAGAACCAATTGGTAATGAGAGGAGTAGCTCATGTATCTTATTAAAAATGTGAGGTCTCCCTATCTTTTCAATGCGTGGGATCCTCAACAGAGAGCAACATGTCAAGAGAAATTCACATCAATAATTTTTTTAATCTATTGTGATAGATCAGATATAACTAGTAGGGAAATGAAGGATCTTTAGCATGTTTGCACCTATTGAACACCCAAATTTAAACTTAAGGAAGTCATGAATTTTTGTTATCTGTTTCAAATTGGGTTTAGTAGAGAAGAAGTGACTTCTTACAGGAATTAAATTAAATTAAAAGATAGACATAAACTAATTAGCTCTTGCAAATTTACCAAGGAGTTCTCTCTTTCTTCCTACATGAAAATTTATATTCTTGCAAAAGTATATTATGCTTTAGGTCAATTTTTTTTTTTCTAAAGAACAAACATAAACTTTGTATAGATCGAGCCCAATATCACTTTTGCACTTTGCTTTAGGGCAGGCGGAGTGGAAAGCAAACAATTGTTAAAACTTAAATTGCATATCAAGTTGTGCAAATTCTATGGAATCCGGCCTATTTGAGAAACTCAACATTCCTTGTTTAATTAATAGTAAACCACAACAAAGAATTAACTAATAGCAAAACAGCAGTTACATTCATGAAAATCTTGAAGAAAAATCAAAGATATGGAGAGAGATTTTCATTTGGTTTCTTTAACCATTTAATAGATATAAAAAAAAATGTAAAAGAGAAGAAAAGAAGTAACAGATATCTTGATTGAAGCTAACTAATTAAGACAGTAGTTTAATATAGTTAACATAAAAGATATTTATATAAATTGAGATTTAATAGATGATGAAGATTCAAAATACAAATTAATTATAATTGGAGAGCTACAATGGCAACCATTGGAGATGGAGGGATGCCTTGTTATTCAAGAAAAAAAAAACAGGATTGGATGATATTGGATTATGGAAGGAAAGGAAATGAAATATTGAAAGCATATTATATATATAATAGGTGTGTGTTGGATCAAGAGTGAGTTGGGCGGTGGTATCCATATACTCCATAGACGGTCTGGGTAATTTGGAGCATAAAACCAAAAGAAGCAGCAGCGAGGGAGATGATAACCCACGGTTTTTGAGTCCTGGGGTCTTTGAGATTTGCCCACCACTCATTCCACGGTTTCCTACTATGCATATTCACCATTTTGATCGTCATCATTGCATGTTCGCTCATTGATTGGACAAACGTGAATTTGGTCAGCATACTGAACATTTCTGCCACAGCGTTGTCGGTTCCTAAGGCGTTAAACAAAATTTTTTGCGAGGATAGCAGTGCCACATCTTTATCCTCTTGGATTAGATTACCCATAATGATAATGAATGAGGTAACTGGGCTCTCAGCATTGAGAAAGAGTGTTTCAAATGCCATCACATTTAACAAATTCGATTCAGTGTCGATGTCCACAACCAATTGCGGCAGCCTCAACACGCCTTGTTTCTTGTCAAAAACCACGTCCGTAAGGCTATTATTTCTCTCGTTCTGCTCGAATTTGATCCCCGCTTCACGAAGCTGCGTTGCGGTCAGCATGATTTGACACTTCGGGTCGGATGGATCATACTCTTTCCCACTCCAGCCCTTCCTGTCTATCGGAGGATACAATAATGACGCCCTATACATGTCCAAAATGTGCGAGCATTCTCCCAATAGTACACGACCCGGCCAGAACCGCAACGAATTGCTAATAAGCAAGTTTAGATCCTGCGTGCATTACAAGCGTTTTAAACCAATGCCCCATCCACAATTTTTGTACAACTTAAAATTTTGTAAGTAATATATAAAAAAAAAAAAGGTTAAAATACCATTTTGGTCCCTGTACTTTGAGCTTTATTCCATTTTGATCCTTATACTTTCAAATGTCCAATTTCAGTCCCTGTATTTTCAATAAACTTAAAATTGGTTCTTATGACAAGTTTAAAGTTAATTTTTATCAAAATTGGTTAAATAATAATAATAATTTTAATACAAGAAAAGACACTATGTGAACATATTTCCAAAATTTTTAGAGGAAAAGCTAATAGAGACTGACTTTTTTTTAAGAAAAATTAACCATAAACTAATAGTATGGACCAATTTTAAGCTTTATTGAAAGTATATGGACTAAAATTAGACATTTGAAAGTACATGGACCAAAATGGAATAAAGCTGAAAGTATAGGGACCAAAATGATATTATGATATTTTAACAAAAAAAAAAAAATTCATAAATGAAGTTTGATTTATTGATTTTATACATTAATACAATTATCCTCTACAAGTTTTCATATTGTGAAATTGTTCAATAATAATTTTATTATCAAATAAATCTTTCTTAATACAAGCAACCATTAATACAAATAATTTTGAAAGATTAAAGTTTGAATTAATTAGCCTCTATAGTGTGTGTGAATATATATTACACATAGTTTCCTTCTTTTTAAGAATGCTAGAAAATGATATATATATATATATATATATATATATATATATATATATATATATATATATATATATATATATATATATATATATATATATATATATATATATATATATATTATAAAGTATATTTAATTTTTTTTCAAATGAGGGGATAAGCTCCTCGAGCCTATGGTGCATCCACTATCGATGGTAGAACCAAAATTTGTTGTCGAAGGGAGGAATTGTATAAGAAAATTTTGAATGCATTGATATATACTGATATCAATTTATATGTTTTGATATTAGGTTCTTCAACAAAAAAAAATACCTAATTTTTTTAATATAAATATATAAGAAAGAGAATCAAATTTGAAATAATAAGTAGAATGTTTTCCTCGTATGATAAATAATTATACTTTCTTTTTATGAAATTAATTTTTTAGAAATAATTAACAAAATTTTCAATTTTTTTTTTATCAATTTGCATTTATATTTGATATAAAAGATCAAATTTAAAGAAATATGAAGACAAAAATTATAATATAATATATTTATAGATGATAGAATTTTTAAAGAAAATATGAATTACAATTTATAATACATAAAAGTCTATGTTTAAAAAAAATGGCTACCATTTTTAATTTTTTTAAAGAGTTTTTGGATATTTTTAAATAAATAAACTAATTACGTTTTTTTTTGGTTTTATTTATTGTTTAAAAAAGTGCTTAAGCTAAAAATATTTCAAACCTAATTCAGGCATACCGAGAGAGGGAGTAAGGTAATATAAGTGGAATAATTAAAAAGATCAGAAGAGAGAGAAAGAGAGATGAAGTAAGTGGCCTCGCCTTCGATTGTGGTTGATTTTGGTTTGCCATAAAGTACAGCTCGTCAAGAAGCTTGATGGGAAGCTGATTCTCAAGCAGCAGCATGTCCCGCTTTATATTCCCACTCATATTTCTTACTGATGTGGGACCGTCCATGAAGAATTGCAGCATGAAACAACCATCCACAATCATGAGCTGCAAGAACTTGTCTGGATCTTGCGCCGCCCATTCTCCCCCAAGATTATCGTATGATCCCTTAAGATGTTCCAAAATTCTTGATACACGCTTCACAATGGATTCAACGTCCAATCCAAAATTGTTTTTAAAATGGCGAAACGCTTCTAGTTTTTCCAGTTCCATCGGTATTAAATATTGTTTCCCATGGTGGTATGGCCCAAATGACACCAACTGGGGCTCGAAAGGTTTGGGATTAATTTCTTTCATGAAGTGTGGTATTTTGTAGATTGAAGGCTTACTTCTTTGCCCTGATTCCACGTTGATGATGGCAGGAGAAGAATCCAACAGTTGATTGAGACTGTCCTTGACCCGAATAACCTGGGCAACATCAAAATCCTCATTGTCATCTATAGTAATTTCGATGGCCAGCGATGTCTGCTTCTCCATTGCTTGTAAAAATGCTACCCAAGTTTGCTCCTTCATTCCGCAAGCCTTATGGATATATATACAAACAATTACAGCCGCATCATTCTTTGGTTTTGGTTTGATGAATAAAACTTTCCTTGACATCCAAGAATGTGTCTCATTTCATTTTCACTTTCCTCTCTTTTGCTTTGCTTTATCTTTATTATTCTGATTTTCCAGCTCACTCCCTTCCAGCTGAAACACGAGGTTGCGATTTGTTGGCTTCTAATATTTTCTTAATTTCATTTTGATCACTTTAAAACGTAATCCCAATCCAAGCTGCATTCTTATCGATTTAATTGAAAGATGTTAAAACATAAGAAACTAAATTGTAACTTTTCAAACAATAAAGACTACTACACAATACTTGTTTACTTCTACAAAACAACCTTCCGGCTTTAGTTAGTGAAGGCACGACATGTGTCCTTAGGTAATAGTTTCTATAAAGAAAAAGGTTTGTTTACTTCTACAAAATACTTCCTCTTTAGGGTTTATTCTAACTTAGGCATAGGATTCGATATATATATAAAAGCTGAAACTGAATTTATGTTGAAGAAAGAAATATCCCCACAAAACCAAAGGGTTACAAAAAGGATCCTCAATTGGTTTCTATATGCACAAGATCACAGTTACAAAGACCTTGGAGAGGGAGCACCAAGTTGAAGCAAAAAGTTTTACAAGGTTCCAGAAATAATCCTCAGGATTAGACTCCACCCCTTTATAAAAACTCTTTGGCTTCTCTCAAACCAAATGCCTCCAAGGATTGGCTATCACAAGACAAGTGCTTGCAGCCTTTAAAGTGACAACCTTCTAGTAGCTGGTTAAGCTCCATTTGATATAGATTTTTAGATCTTCCCCAATATTTGTTGAACTAACAAAAAAAAAAAAAAATTTATAATTTAAAAATTGAAAATTTGATTTTGGCCTTTGGATCATTTTCATCCCTATATTTTCAAAATGTTCATTTTAGCCCTTGTACATTCATCTTTTGTCCATTTTAGTTCTTGTATTTTGAAAATTTTCACTTTGGCACCATATACTTTTAAAATGTGACCATTTTGGTCTTTGTTTGATCCAAATTTCATACACAACAAAAAACCATTGATACAAAGTTATGGCTACATAAGAAAATTTTTGACTGTAATATGTGTCATGCTAAATAGACCAAAATGGATGTTTCAACAGTACAATGACTAAAATGGAGAAAAGCTAAAAATACAATGATTTAAAAATAACTTAAATTGCATATCAAGTTGTGCAAAAATTCTATGGAATCCGGCCTATTTGAGAAACTCAATATTCCTTCTTTAATAGTAAACCACAACAACGAATTTAACTAATAACACAACAGCAGTTACATTCATTAAAATCTTGAAGAAAAATCAAAGATATGGAGAGAGATTTTCATTTGGTTTTTTTAACAATTTAATAGATATAAAAAAATGTAAAAGAGAAGAAAAGAAGTAACAGATATCTTGATTGAAGCTAAGCCAGCAGTTTAATATAGTTGAAATAAAAGATATATATTTATATAAATTGAGATTTAATAGATGGTGAAGATTCAAAATACAAATGAATTATAATTGGAGAGCTACAATGGCAACCATGGAGATGGAGGGATGTCTAGCTTGTTATTCAAGAAAAAAAAAAAGGATTGGATGATATTGGATTATGGAAGGAAATTAAATGAAATATTGGAAGCATATGATATAATAGGTGTGTTGGATCAAGAATGAGTTGAGCGGTGGTATCCATATACTCCATAGATGGTCTGGATAATTTGGAGCAGAAAACCAAAAGAAGCAGCAGCGACGGAGATGATAACCCACGGTTTTTGAGTCTCGGGGTCTTTAAGAGTTGCCCACCACACACTCCACGGTTTGCTACAATGCTCATTCACCGATTTGACCGTCATCATGGCGGGTAAGCTTAGTGGGTGGAAAGCCATGCATTTGGTCAACCGACTGAACATTTCTGTCACAGCTTTGTCGTTTCCTAAAATGACGGACAAAATTTTTTGCGAGGATAGTAGGGCCACATCTTTATCCTCTTTTACTAGATTACCCATGATGGTAATGAATGAGATAACTAGGTTCCCAGCATTGGGCATGAGTGTTTCAAATGCCATCACATTTAATAAATTCGATTCAGTGTCGCCGTCCACCACCAATTGCGGCAGCCTCAACACGCCATATTTTGGGTCGAAATACACGTCCGTAAGGCTCTTTGTCTTGCTGATCTCGAATTTGATCCCCGCTTCACGAAGTTGTGTTGCGGGCCGAATGATTTGACACTCCGCCGGGTCGGATTCATTTTTCTCCACTTTCACACTCCGGTGCTTCCTGCCTATCGGATGATTCAATAATGACGCCTTATACATGTCCAAAATGTGTGAGTATTCTGCCATTAGCCCATCCAGGGAGATGCCCAACGAATTGCAAACAAGCGATTTTAGATCCTGTGTTCATTACAAGCTTTTTAAACCAAATCAATTTTTCTACAAGCACGCAGTGAAAATTTAATCATTTGAAATGTGTTTAGTATTACCTTCTTTATTGATTGTATATTATTAAAAGTGTTTTTTTAAATAAAAATCTCTTTTAAAAAATCTCTTTTTTTAATTTTTTTTTTTTAAGAAACATATAGATTATCTAAAAATAACTTTAAAATGATTCATCGAAAATATTCAAAATATGTGTAAAAAAACATGTGTAATTAATGCTTGATAGAATAACGTTTTGAATATAATGTGACATGTCAAAATGAGCTTAGCTTAGCAGTAATTGATATATACTCTCAACCAAGAAGTCTTAGGTTTAAATCTCTCCACCTTCGAATGTTATTGAACTAAAAAAAAGAATATAGTACGACAAAAAAAAGTTATTTAAAGCACTTTTTTAAAAAAATGAAAGGTATAAAAAAAAATTTATTGAAAATATTGTTTAAGAAAGTGCTTAAGCTAAAAGGTATTCCAAACCTAACTCAGGTATACTGGACAGAGGGAATAAGATAATAGAAGTGGAATAATTAAAAAGATCAGAAGAGACAGAGAAAGAGAGATGAAGTAAGTGGCCTCGCCTGGGATAGTGGTTGATTTTGGTTTGCTATAAAGTACAGCTTGTGAAGAAGCTTCATGGGTAGCTGATTCTCAAGCAGCCGCATGTCCCGCTTTATATTCCCAGTCATATTCTTTATCGATGTGGGACAGTTCATGAAGAATTGCAGCATGAAACAACCATCCACAATCATGAGCTGCAAGAACTTATCTGGATCTTGCTTCCATTCTTCCTCAAGCTTATCGTACGACCCCCAGAGATCTTCCAAAATGCTTGCCACACTCTTCACAATGGATTCAACGTCCAATCCATATTTGGTTATAAAATCATGAAACACTCTTACTTTTTCCTTTTCCATCGGCAACAAATGTTTTCTCCCATGGTGGTATGGCCCAAATGACACTAACTGGGGCATGAAAGCTTTGGGATTAATTTCTTTCATGAAGTCTGGTATTTTGTAGATTGAAAACAGTTCACTGATTTGCCATGATTCCTCGTAGTCGATGGCAGTAGAATCCAACAGCTGATTGAGACTGTCCATGACCTTAATAACAAAGGCACCCTTATCCTGATTGTCATCTCTAGCAAGTCTGATGGGCAATAGTGGCTGATTTTCCATTGCTTGTAATAAAATGCTATCCAAATTTGTACCTTCATTCCGCAAGATTTATGGATATATATACATACAGTTACAGGCGAATCAATCTTTAGTTTTGGTTTGATGAATAAAATTTTCCTTGACATCCAAGAATATGTCTCATTACATTTTCACTTTCCTCTCTTTTGCTTTGCTTTGCTTTATGCTTTCTTTATCTTTATTATTCTGATTTGCCAGCTCACTCCCTTCCAGCTGAAACACGAGGTTGCGGATTGTTGGCTTCTAATGTTTTCTTAATTAAATTAATTAACATTATTTCGTCAAGATCACTTTAAAACTCAATCAAGCTGTATTCTTATTGATTCACTACAACAAAAATGGGTTTCCATGACATAATAGCCAAGGCAAATTAAGGAGAGGGAGAGAAAAAAAGTGTCATAAAAGCCAAAAGACGCGTTTTTTACGGGAAAAAAATGGAGATTTTCGTATTTTTTTTAGTTATGACAGTTTTCTAAAGTCACCAAATTATGACTATGATTAACGGTCATTAAACAGAAATAACTAATATTTTCTCAAATGTATTTTTTTATTTAAACCATTTCATAGTCAACCTAAGGCACATGTTTTTGGCAAAAAATGAAAATGTTCATATTTTCGAAAAGTTATGACACTTTTTTAGTGTCAATACATTATGACATTATGTAATAGTCATTAATTAAAATAAAAAAATAAAAATAAAAAGTTCCAAGTTTATCCCTTGAAATCTTATTCTAAATCTTTCCTAAAATGAAACTAATTTGAAGTTTAAGTATGTTTCAGCAAATAATACCTGTTTAGGCTTTTTTGAACTCAGTTAAAATTGTTTAGATTGGTATCTAATATTTTCTTTTGTTTTAGGATTTGGATCCGTTTTGAAGTGTTGAACAAAATTTAAGGTAGTTGGGTTGATTTTGGTTAGACTTTTTATCTCTGTTTATACATATACTTTACATTCTTAAGTTTTGATTTTGATAAATAAAAATTCAAATGACTTTCGGATTTACATACTTTTCATATTTAACACTACAAGAAAAACTACATTACTTGACGTTTGCAACTTTTAATTACTTGACGTTTTTATGAAAAAATGTCAAGTAACATGCAGTTTTAAGGAAAAATGTCAAGAAAAATTTTAAAAACACGGAAGTTGATGAAGTTTATTGGATTTTTTCACGCTAACACAAAATTTGATATTTAAAAAACATCAAGTTTTATCATAATTTTCTTGTCATATTTTAGATGTCAAGAATTATTAAATATTTATTTTAATAATGTGAAGAAAACAACAGGGAAAGGGTGCTCAATTTAAGTTTTTTTTTTTTTTTTAATTCGAAGAAAACAAACAGAAAGGGGTCGTAAACTCTTAGGAGTTGTTTGGGGCACTGGGTGGGTTATAATAACATGAGTTATAATAGTCTGTGAGTTATAATAATCTGTGAAATAATATAATATTGTTTAAAATGCAGAGTTGTTTAGTCTGAGGTTATAATAGTCTGTGTTTGGGATGCAGAGTATTCCACAGGTTATTAAAACACATGTTATTATAACCCTTGCCCCAAACAGCCTCTTACGCAGTTCATCTTCCTCTCACGCAGGTGTGTCTCTCTCGAGCCCTAAGACCTTTTGTTTTCACTGCGATTCATCTCCCTCTCGATCTTTTCATCTCCTGCCTATCGTTAGGTCTGCCGTCAGACTCAATTACTCACGAGTCATTGGTCGTCGTCAGCCTCAACCATTTGCCGACTGTCGTCCCTATCTCTCTCAATCTTTGCCCTATTGTCCGCCTGAAAAATTCGTCGAATACCGGCCGTCGCCCCCTATTCGCCCCAGCCCATCATGTTTTTGAGGTACAAATTTAAATCAGCCATTGTGGTCTGCAGTTTAAAAAAAAAAACTGGATTAAAAAAAGTTGAGAATATGGTTTTAAAAAAAACTCACCATTCGTTTTTTGAGGTAAAATTTTAAAAATCAGAAATTTGTGTACTTGAAATTGATTTTATTGGACGTGGTTTTTTATTGTTGGTTTTATCATATGTATTTGTTATGAGTTCTTATTTTTACGATTCTGGGCAGTTTCATGTATTTTGAGAATCTCGGTAGTATATATCGTATGTATTTCTACTTAAAAATCTGATCATTCGATTATGAAATACAATGAAAGTATAGAATGTCCGTATTTGTCTGTCTGTTTGGCTATACTTTTTTTCATTCTTATTTGTTTTGCCTTGTACCATTTGATTCTTGATAGAGAATATATATTGTTCATACATTGCAATGAAGGTCTTTATGGTTAAATTTCGCAAAAGGGATGATCAAAGTCGCATTTGAATATTTTGTGTTTATCCTTTGTTATTAGAGGATGTTTGATGGTTAGGCTAGCAGAGCAGGGATGCTATTGTATTAACCATAAAAGGATGGAAGACATAGTTGAATGGATATATAATGTGAAATAAAACCAAGCCTTGATTTCATGAAAAGAAAAATCAAGGTCGGTTTAAAAAACTTCTTGTGGCTAACCCTACTACTGATACCTACAGTTGAATGGTTGAATTAACATCTCCTCATCAACCAACATTTGTTGTTTTTTAAACCATATTCTCAACTTTCTTAGAAATCCTAAATGCCAAAAATTGAACTTAGTTAAACAAATTTTGTTTCATTAGATAATGAAGGGACTTTAGAGTTTGATGGAGGGTTGTGTGGGGAAATATTGAAGAGGAGTATTTATTATAGGCCATTGGCATTATCATAATCTAATTTCCATATTGAAGAATCCTTAGTAAAAATAACCTGTTTGTAATTAAGGGACTTTAGAGTTTTGAAGAATGTTTGTTTAATAAAGAAGAATGTTTGTTTCATTAGATAATGAAGGGACTTTAGAGTTTTGAAGCATAAATTGTTTGTAATTCTTAGGTTAATAGAGGCAAATTTTGATACAGACTGGTACAATGAAGTTTTGTGTGGAAATAAATAACAAGATTGTAAATTTAGTATGAAGAATCCTTAGTAAAAACAACCTAAGTAAGCAATTTCATGCTTCAAATAACTATATGCCAAATAAAGATATTGTATGTAATTTCACATATGGGCTGGTTAAGCAGTCAAGTTCCTTCCCAGCTAGATAAGGCATGCAATGTATTTGTTCTCTAGTCACTGTTCTTTAGTTAACTCTCTGCTGCACAGATCATTTCATATGTACTGAAATGTTGTTGTCTACTAAATATCTAGATTTCTAATGATATAATAAATATTTTCTCCACATCTTGCTTTATTTCCTTTTCTTTTTCCATAAAATTGACAGTTCTCTCCTGTTGGTAGCATCAAAATAAGATACTTTTATTGTAACTGTCCCCCATTGGGTTATTGGGCATAAATTCAGTGTGTAACTTGAGTAGAACATGAAGCTTCAATTTCTCTTTTATGGGTTCTCTTTCTTTCTCCTCATCCCTTTAGAATCGAGAATATATTTGCTTAAATTTGCACCTGCTATGTCTTTCATTTTACAGCCATTGATGCCTGAATATACACAAGCTTATCGAGAGATAAAAGTTGAGGGTTAATGCTTAAATCTATGAGAGCCAAACTTGTAGTTTCAAGGCATGCAATGTACTTGGTAGCTTTCATTCAAATTGCAGAAGTGTTACAGCCATTGACTTTCGATGCACGTGACCTTGATTGTGTTGTTCCCGTACATTCGCTTTCAATGACTAATATGTGTTAGTTGAAAGAGTTGTGTCTTGCAAGAAGATATAATTGACTTCTGCAGCGTACAATAAGTTAAGGCGTTATTAATGGTGGCTTATATGGCAGAAGTAACATTATTCGTTTATGATTTTTTCATATTTAGTGGCTAAAACTTATTTTCGTATTAATTAAGTATGAGTCTAATCTTTTGTAGGTACTTATACTCATACTTTGTTGAATCAAAGCAAGTTTCACAGTACAATTTTGTAGACCCATCTCTTATATCTGTTGGGCAAAGCACTCTAGAAATTAGAGCTCGCAATCTCTGTAGCAAACTGATGACTTCATAACAAAATTAATTAATTCTTACTCTTTATAACCCGGGGTATGTAAAGTTTTACTCATTTCAAACTTGCATATAGTAGTAACAAACTTGCTAATTAGTTATATTTTATTTAGTGGTCATTGGGCACTAATTGTGATTAATGCGTACGATGATATGGTATATTATCTCGACTCATTAAGAAAAAGTTCTCGAGAATAGATCAAATATGTAATAGACATGTAAGTTAATTTTTTTTTTCTTTTTTTATAGGTTTTTGTCTTAAAGTTTACTTCATTTTGAACTTTTGTGGTTATTTTTTTGGCAAATGTCAATAGCAATTTTTCTATCTCAAAAGACTTTGAAAAAAAATCGAAAATCGATATTATGGAAAACAATAAAGGCAAGTATAAACAGTGTTGAATGTGGATATTACGTGATGAGATATATGAGAGATATCATGACATAAGAAAGCATCTTAATCATAGATTTTGTATGTTATTAAACTATTTGCATTGTAATAGTTCAAATAATGTAACGACAAAGCATTATTTATCATAAAAGTAATATTTGACTCTTAATGTTTATAGATTGATGCAAGGAACTCATACTCGCAATTTGAGTTGGATGATATACGAGTAGAGTGGGCTGAATTTTTGGGTCTTTACATATAATGACGACTAGTTTGACATATTGGTAAGATATTAATTATTGTATTAGTTGTTCAATTTACCTTAAGCTGTTATAGATAATAGATTAAAATGAGTATTCAAATTTTATTCTAGGAATATCATATGATGTGAATGCTTTGAAGAAAGATTAGATTGAAGGACAATTTTTTGATGTGGGAATTTCTTTGGTGTCCAAGAGGTGTACATATTTAGAATTACATGTCTCACTTGTTTACTCTCCCCTCTCCTCCCCCCCCCCCCCCCCCCCCCATAAGGAAAACAAAGAGAGTATTTTTTTTTGTACAATATGTACCTCATTTGACTACATTTTTTTAATGGACTGATGTGTGAATATTTGTGAATTGTCGAAGTAGGTTCTGACATCAATGTTTGAGCAAGATCGATGTTTAGTGAGTTGAAAAGATAGTCGACATTAAGAAGGTATATCTCATGAATGTTGTTATTTATCGTTGACATTGATGTATTAAGTTGAACTCTTAAATGAATATTGTCCTTTTTACTAGGTCATGCACGAACCCACTGAAGTGATGCAGCCACCAAGCAAGTTGTTGACATATGAGCTTTTTTGTTGGGTTAGTCGCAATACGTGTAGCAACACTTGTATTTAGTTTGGTTATTAGTTTCCTTGTATTTAGTTTCTTTGTAACAATGCTATCAACTTCAACTTTATATTTATATATGAAAGTTCTTATTTATGTTTGTACCTATTTTGTGTCAAAATTGGAGTAACTTATTTTAGAAATATATGTGTAAAGACAGGTTTCAAACAAATAATTTCCATCATTATAAGCATTTCTTTGACATTTAACAAAATAATCATGAGATGTATTTATTTGACAATGTAATATTGTCATCAACCAAACTTTTGTGACGATAGATAGGTGTCATCGTATGAACTTTTGTTGACAATAAGATATAGTCATCCAAGGAAGACATGCGACGTAACAAAGGTGTCATGATTAAGGTATTCTTGATACTAAAAAAGTGACATTATTAAAGTTTCTATGACGATGACGCAATGTCAATATAAATGTTTTGTTGATTGTTATTCACTGTCGTTAATATCTATATCTTAATAGAAAAATCAAATTGTTGAGGCATTTATTGACAATGATAAATAGTCAAAGAAAATTTGATAGTGACAATTTATGAATGTCAGTAATTGCTTATTGTTGACTACAAGAAACAGTCATAAAACACTCAATAATGACAATTTTTTTGAAGTGTCATTTATACTCTTTCTTTGATGGCCAATTCAAAGACTGGAAAAAAAAAGTCATGGAATGTGGTTATGACAATTTTTCAGAGTCATGGAATCCCACATTTGTTGAGTGATTTAATTGAAAGATGTTAAAACAAAAGAAACCAAATTGTAACTTTTCAAACAATAAAGACTACTAGACAATACTTGTTGACTTCTACAAAACAACCTTCCGGCTTTAGTTAGTGAAGGCACAACGTGTGTCCTTAGGTAATAGTTTCTATAAAGAAAAAGGTTTGTTTACATCTACACAATACTTCCTCTTTGGTCACCTCTATTCTAACTTAGGCATAGGATTTGATATATATATATAAAAGAAACTGAATTTATGTTGAAGAGAAGAGCCCATATAAAAATAAATAAAAAAAGAAATATCCCCACAAAACCAAAGGGTTACAAAAAAGGATCCTCAATTGGTTGCTATTTGCACAAGATCACAGTTACAAATATTAGAAAAACATGAAGTTCCATAGCCCATGTATCTTATAAATTGTGAGGTATCTCTTCATCTTTCCGATGTGGGATGATGTGGGATCCTAAATATGTCCCCTCAAGATGGTGCCTCTTTGAGTTCACCATTCTTGGGTCGTATCCCAATTTTTGGACCAAATACCGATTTGGATTTTTGGGACTCTGATACCATATTAGAGAAACATGAGGTTCCATCTCAAAATCAATTGGCAATGAGAAGAGTAGCTCATGTATTTTATAAATTGTAAGATATCTCTTCATCTTTCCGATGTGGAATGATGTGGGATCCAAACAACAAAGACCTTGGGGAGGGAGCACCAAGTTGAAGCAAAAAGTTTTACAAGGTTCCAGAAATCCTCAGGATTAAACTCTACCCCTTTAAAAAAACTCTTTGGTTTTTCTCAAACCAAAGCCTCCGAGGATTGGCTATCATTGCATGGATCACCACAAGACAAGTGCTTGCAGAATTTAAAGTGGCAACCTTCTAAGAGCTGGTTAAGCTCCATTTGATATAGATTTCTAGAATTGCCCCAATATTTGTTAAACTAACAAAAACAAAGACAAAATTTATAATTTAACCCTTGAAAAATTGATTTGGGCCCTTAGTTCATTTTGGTCCCTATATTTTCAAAATGTTCATTCTAGCCCTTGTACATATATCTTTTGTCCAATTTAGTTCCTGTATTTTGAAACTTTTCATTTTGGCACCATATACTTTTAAAAAGTGACCATTTTGGTCTCTATTTGAAAATTTTTAATGCAAATTCCATACACAACAAAAAACCATTGATACAAAGTTATGGCTACATAAGAAAATTATTTACTATAATATGTCATGCTTAATGGACCAAAATAGATGTTTCAAGAGTACAATGACTCAAATGGAGAAAAGCTAAAAATACAATGATTTAAATGGACAAAAGCTAAAAGTATAGAGACTAAAATAGACATCTTGAAAGTACAAGAACTAAAATGAATCAAAGTCAAAAGTATAAAAACCAAAATAAAATTTTAAATACAAACTATAAGTAATAAAATTCAAAAAAAAAAAAGGGAGAGAAAACGTTGACTTTGCAGTTGTAACTTGAAAGAAAAGATGTGCTTATGACCAAAAGCAGCTCAATTGGCATAAAGTATGTGCTTATGACCAAGAGGTCATGCACCCCTACCCCCATATGTTGTTGAATTCAAAAAAAAAAACTTGAAAGAAAAGATGTGTAGTAAAGATTATCACAAGATTCAAATCTATGACCTCTTGGTCGAGAGTACATATCAATTACTGTTGAACTAAACTCATTTTTGCTTATAGTTTAGGATTAAGAGTATGAATTTTGTGTACCCTATACTCAAACTATATAAAGAAATGAGATTTAAAAAAATCTTGAGTTTACACTGTATGAGTTTAATTTGTAGTTTAATGTTTAAAAGTGTGTGACCTGTAGTTTGAGATATATAAATCTATAACCTAAAACAAACAAGCAAATTTGTTAGGGGTGAAATTGGACCAACATGAATGGGCTGGCTATAAGGATGCAACGAAGAGTCAAACGAGGAAAGAAGCTCAATACAAAGTCAAAACGGACTGAAACCGATAGGGGACCAACCCAAGACTAGAAGGGACGAAGAAACGGGCTTGGGCCCAAGTCCACATGGCAAGGCCGAGGATGAGGCCGACCACATGGCAAGGAGCACTTTTGGGCGTTGCCTCGGTCCCTCATGGCCCATGTACCCCCGATCCAGTCCAGTTCGGTCCTTTCATTCCTCATTTCGAAGACGGAAACCCACGAAAACCCTAGGAATGAAAGTATTTAAGCTCTCTCTTCAGGGGTGAGTAAGGTAAGTTCATTCCAGACTACAACACTATCTTAGAACTACCAAATTCTCTCTAAAAACTCCATCTGACTTAAGCATAGGAGCATGTGTGGCCCACACCACACCAGTGTCCAAGTTTTTCTTGTCTTGCAGGTCGCTTTCTTCCCCCAAGAATACAAATTCACCATTGTTGTCACGTGGAGGTCAGGTGAGATTTCTCTGTCCAAAATTTGGACACTATAGTTGGTGTCGTTTGTGGGGAACGACAACGCTTGCTTGGAAAACCTTTTTTCTTGAGTTCAATCCTCTAAAAAGATGAGCAAAATGCTGGGAAACAAGCACTGGAACAAAGATGGAAATGATTTCGATCAAGATCGTCACCCACGACGAATAAGAGAGACCACTCCTCCTCAACCTCACACTGGCACAGGCCGACCAGAGGAGGAGATGGCCCAGCTAAAGAAGAAGGTTGACAACATGGATAAGTACCTATTGAAGATTCTGGAAAAGCTTGACAGGCAAGACCTTCATAATGAAGAAAAACACAAGGAGGAACCACATTTCGTACAAGATCCAAGAAAAGGAAAAAAAGGTGGTTGAGGGGATGAGAGAGTCAAAATCCCACACCCAAAAGCTAATCGAGAAGCTGATCCTTGGAGGAAACGACATGCCACGTCAACACTCAATCAAAAGCAAGGCGAGCAAGGTAAGTAAGTTAAAATCTATTGTGCAAGTTGTCTCGCAGGCTAATGGTCGAGGCCGACCAGGTAAGGTTGAAGCACAATCGCGGGGGATCATGAAGCGACATCAGACTTGCGAAGTCTGATCAACCTAAAGCAAAAGACCAGGGTCGAGGCCGATCAGACTGCAACCGAGGCTGAGGAGATGAAGTTTAAACGCAGAGCACAAACCCAAAGTCCTCTCTGGAAAGTTCACATTCTGAAAATCTAGAAGGAGTTTGGGGACCTTCAAGGGAACGTTTTCAAGTCTCGCGAGATTGATAGGTGGGATCTAGAGGCTCTCATTGAACAAGTCGACCCCTCTTGCACTAACGAGATCATGAAAGAGAAGGTTTCTAAGAAGTTCAAAGTGCCAACCATCACCCCATACGATGGTAACATTGATCCTGTAGAGCACTTGGACACCTATCGATCATAGATGGAACTGCACGGAGTCTCAAAAGCAGTCAGATGTAGGGCATTCTCTTTTACCCTCACAGGACCAACCAAAAACTGGTATAGGAAGCTAAAGAGGAAATCCATTGGCTCCTTCAAAGAGCTAGCAAGATCGTTTGTAACGCAATTCTTGGGAGGCCAAGATCAGCGTAAGCCTCAAATACACTTGCTCACCATAAAGCAAGGGCCAAAGGAGACCTTACGTGATATGTCTCAAGCTTCAACAAGGAAGCGTTGCAAGTTGAAAGATTCACAGACACTACTGCTCTGATTGCTATTGTAGTAGGATTATAAGACAAAGGACTACTTAGATCGATTGGAAAGAAAGAACTAACTTCCTATGTTGAGCTCATAACCAAGGCTCAAAAGTATATGAGGGTTGAGGAACTGATACGATCGAAGGAAGCTACATCTGATCGTGAAAGAAGCAACAGACAAACAGAGCAAGATAGAGCTCGAGACAACAATTTTTTCAGTTCGAAAAAGAGAAGGGCCAAGGAAAGAGGTCGAGGCCGACCAGACCCTAAGGTCGTCCCCGGTCAACGGTTCGAGAGGTACACTTCCACAACTGTCCCTCCAGAGCAGATCTTGATGAAAATTCTCCACTTGAATTTGGTGAAGTTTCTAGACAAGATGCCAACTCCAGTTGGAAAAAGAGACAAAGATAAATATTGTTTCTTTCACCGAGATCATGGTCATGCAATTCATGATTGCTATCAGCTACGAGACAAAACCGAAACCCTAATCAAAGAAGGATATATGAAAGAACATGTCAAGGACGAGTCGAGGCCGACCAGATAATGGTCGAGGCCAAGCAGATGATGGCGGAGGCTGACCAGATGAAGAACCCCACGTGAGATTAGAACCATATTTGGGGGACCAGTAGGAGGTGAATCCAGCGGGAAAAGGAAGGAAATTGCTCGTGAGGCCAGACACGACCCAGATTATCCAGGTATGTATTCAGTCCATTCTAAAACTGTGAACCAAGCTTTAGAATTCACAGAGGCTAAAGCTAGGGTCATCCATCAACCCCATAATGTTGCTCTAATAATTATCCTAACTATAGCCAATGTGAAGGTTCATAGAGTCCTCATAGATGGGGGAAGTTTAGTTTATGTTCTCTCTCTGACTGCCTTTAAAGCAATAAGGTTAGTTGGATAATCAAACTACTTTAGTTGGATTTGGGGGAGAAAGAGTAACTCCTAAAGGCAGCATCGAACTTCCAGTCACCTTTGGGGATCAACTAAATACAACTACTAAGATGATTAACTCTTTGTAATGGAGTGCACATCAGCTTACAATGCCATATTAGGAAGACCAACACTCCATCAACTAAAGGATGTAGCGTCCACCTATCATCAGCTACTAAAAGTCCCTACTTTGAATGGAGTGGGAATAGTAAAAGGGGAGCAGAGAGCTTCAAAGGAGTGTTACTTCACAGCACTCAAAAAAGTCAAAAAATCAAGAAACGAGCAAGAAGCATACCTAGGCAAGGCCAAGGTCGAGGCCAAAGCCGAAGCCGAGGATGACCACACCCCCATGGATCATTAGGGGGCCTCTCTCTATTTATCTTTCCCTTAGATAGATTTATTTGTCTCCATTTCAACAATTCATGTAAAAATTAAAATTTTATTAGCAAGCTACAAGTTATGCGACTCAAGCATAAGTTCACCAAAACTTCCACTTGAGTAGGGGGCTACTAAGGTTACATGCTCCCCTATTAAACAAAAAGCAAAGAAGTTACATAGGAGATATGCCTCTCTATGAAACAAAAGGCAACAAAGCTACTAAAGAGATATGTCTCTCTTATTGAATAAAAGGCAGAAGCTACACCAAATGAGGCAGAAAAAGTCAAACAACTTAAGAAAAGCAAAGGCCAAGGTCGACCTCCAAGGTCGAGGCCGAGCACGTACAAGTAAGTGATTTTCTCTAGTTTGTGGTTTGTATGCATGTATGAGGACCCCTTTTATCAATTTACCTTGTTTAGTAAGACTTATATAATTCTGTTCAACGAAGTTTACCTTTTTAAAGACGAAATTCATTAAAGAGAAACAAGGATAATGGACAGAAAAGATATTCTCTTTGATTCATAAATAAAAGTCTTCCAATAATATAAAAAGAAAACAAAGGGAAAACACATAAGATTTAGCCCCCATTCATGTATGCTCCTCCATTACCATTAAAGTCATCTAAATCAGGGAAGGCAAAGGGATCTTTCTTGAAAGAAGCATAGTCTTCTCGAATGATCTCACAATTTATGTCCTTCGTGATGCTTGGAAAAGCGCTTGATGGCCCAGTTAAATCCGCAGTCAAAGATTTCATCCTGCATTATTACATATTCCTCTGTCTTCTTGAATTCCTCAGCCATATATTTTGCATTATTCAGGTGGGTCTTGGATTCATCCAACTAAGTACGAACTGATTAGAGCTCAACCTTCATAGTATCAAGCTCAATCCTAGCCTCAACTAAAAAACGGTTAGCTTGAGCCAAGTTAGCTTGAGCCTGAACTAGCTCCGCCATGGGAACATTGGTCTGTTAAAGAGAGAATATCTTCTCAGCCATGGTCATGGCAGACACAGTGAGCTGACCAAAAGCCTAAAGAATAAAACAATGAAAAAGACAGTTGTAAAGAAGCAAGTGCAAGATAAAAAGAAGACAAGTAATGAATGAAAGACTTACATGGCTAACTCACTAACTCCTTGGACAACTGCCTCCCTAAGATGTTCCATTATGTAACCTGGAGGATGAACATGACCAACACCCCTTCAGAGCTCAAAATTTCGCCCTCGAACGTCAATCTCATTACTTACTGGAGAGTACTCTTCAGAAAGGGTGAAAGTGGGAAAATCAGAAGGAATGTCCTCCTCAGGAGAGAAAGGAATGCTCATTCTAGTGCGACGAGTACTAACACCGGAAGGTCGAGGGGGAAGGTTTGAAGTCTCAAAGGCATGATCACCTCCTACATCTGAGATGGATCCACCAGCCCTCGAAGGCCCAGCTCCCCCAGTGGCTTTCTTTTTCTTCTTTTGCCTTTAAGCTTCAAACAAAGAAGTAGATCGTGGAGACATATCTGGAAAATAGAAGCAACAAAATCATGAGTTAAGGAAAACACATGAGACAAAAGATAAAGCAGAGGAACTGAGGTCCGACCAGGGAGGCCGAGACCAAATGCTTTCCAACAGAAAAAATTAAGAGAGAATATGAGTTTAAATCCAACCTTCAGGAAGAGGGGGTAGAGCAAAACCGAATCCGACGATATTTTCTTGACTCACAAGAGAAACACTGAGACGAGCTGGAGCTTCCAAACTCCTCATAGCCCTCACAAATGCTCTAGTAGCAATAGAACAACAAAACTCGATGGGAACTGAAAAGGAAAAAGCATAGTATGGTTAGATAAAGGTTTATAAAAGCAGTTTCCAAAAAGAAAGGGAGAATAAAGAGAGTAACTCACCATAATCCCCAAACTTCATGGAAACTGCATAGGTGGAATTTTGGGGCCCACGAGCTAACCAATTTCCACTCACAAAAAACTATTTATTTTTCCACCTATGAACCGAACTTGGTCCATCAATCAGTTTACCATGAGAGGAACTCAAATAATAAAAGAAGCGACCAAAAGAAAGGTTATGGTTTAACATGTAGAGAGACATAAAATCATGTGGTGTGAGTGGACTACCATCGCCATATGTTGTCCATAATACATAACAGCCTTGAGATAACTCCAGCTGTTTAGGACATGCTGAGCAGGAGCTAACCCAACCAACATCAAAAAGCTTTGTAAAAATAAAGGCAATGGAAGACGAACTCCAAATTTAAACATAGCAGAATAAAAAGCAACTTCTCCAAGAGGAGGATCCTTGATACGATCATCAGGTCTAGGAACCCTTAATTGTACATCGAAGGAAATATCATACTTGTACCACAGTTGCTCAAGATGAGCTTCGGTCACCAAAGATGATATAGCCTCAGAATGTACATAAGGCTCACTGAAAAGATAATCAGAAGATGATTGAGTCTCATAATAACTGGTAATAAGAGACTCATCACCAAAGGAAAACCCTTCAACCTCAGGAGAAGTGGCAGAGCATTCACTAGCCATTTTAACAAGCAAAAAGAGAAGAAAATAGAAAAGTAGTAGAACAACAAGCTATCTTAAAGAGAGAATGGGAAAATGAGAATGGTGTGAGAATGTGGAGAAATGAGCTCTTATTTACAGGAGAAAGATGAGGAGAAATTGAAGGGAGATTTGAATTTGAAATTCATGTTTTGAATTGAAATATAAAAAAAAAAATTGGGTTAGTCGAAGCCGACCCGTGACTTGCACTTGGTAGGCCTGCCAGCCCTCACCAGACACTTCAGCAGGTAGGCCTGTGCGCTCAGAGCAAGCTGAGGCTGACCAAATCTGTCCAACCGGATACATGTAAAACGTGTCCAGGTATGGTTTTTCTCTCCTCAATACCCTCAAATGTTCATTTTTCTCCTCCCCTTTCTTGAGATCTGCTTGAAATAAAGCTACAATTGTTCAGAGAACGCTTATGAAAAGCGAGAAGCCACGAGGCTACTGAATAGCCAAGAATTCCCTCAAGCATGGTCATGAAACTACACGGCTACTAGATGACCAAAATTCCCTCCTACGGGAGGTCGGGAAATCCAGAATAGTCCCTATGGGGTTTGATGGCAATCCCACTTAAATTTGAGGACGCCTTCGAATTTACATATTCTCTCTAGGAAAACGTCATAGATTGCGAATCCAGATGAGAGTCTTTGCCCCCAAGAAAGATTGAAATGTTCCCTACGGGGTTGGACGATAATCTTAGGGAGATCCAAGGAGAATCTTAGAGGCTAAATTTTCTCCAGGATATGGACGAACACACATTCAAAGGAGAATCTTACCCACCAGGAAGAGACCGACCTACGGGGTTAGACGACAATCTTAGGGATGATCTGAAATGCAAGATAAGTGTCACGGAACCCTAAAATTCCTATAGGAAAATGGAGAAACTGAGACGCAAGATAAGCGTCATGGAACTCTAAGATTCCTACAGAAAACGGAGAAACCGACACTCTAGGAGATTGAATATCCTCACAAGGATGGACAACAATAACTAGAGAGACTTCGAGGCAGACCTCGAAATGTCAACAATGACTCCAAAAGTTAATAGGATACTCCCAAGCTAGGCTCCATGCAATTACTTCACATGCTCCTAATCTAGAATCCTAACTAAGGATTAGAATCCTAACTAAGGAGTGGGGGCTAATGTTATGGGTGAAATTGGACCAACAAGAATGGGCTGGCTAAAGAGTTGCAACGAAGGGCCAAACGAGGAAAGAAGCCCAATATGAAGTCAAAACGAATAGAAACTAATAGAGGATCGACCCAGGAAGAGAATGGACGAAGAAACGGGCTTGGGTTGAAGCCCAAGCCCATGGTCGGCTGAGGCCGAGGCCAAGGAAAACCACATGCAAGGCACACTTTTGTGCCTTGCGTCGGTCCCTCATGGCCCGTGTACCCCCTGTCCAACCCAATTTGATCCTTCCGTTCCCTATTCGAAGACAGAAACCCACGAAAACCCTAAAAAGGAAGGTATTTAAGTTCTATCTTCATGGGAGAGCAAGGTAAGTTCATTCCAACCTACAACACTCTCCTTGAACTACAAAATTCTCTCTAAAAACTCCATCTGACTTAAGCATCAGACTGTGTGGCATACACCACACCGGTGTCCAGGTTTTTCTTGTCTTGTTGGTCGCGTTCTTCTCCCAAGAATACAAATTCACCATTGTTGTCATGTGGAGGTCATGTGAGATTTCTCCTGTCCAAAATTTGGCAACAACAAAATTGATTTAATTTCATAACTCTTAGTTGCATAAACTCAACTCATGAACCAGGATACCATTTTATTTACAAGTCATTCAGTCACAATTCTTGAAAATAACTTTTTTAAGCATTGTTCTATAATCATAGTGGCCAAAACAACCCCCTATATTTACAACAATAAAATTTAGGTATATTGTTCATTTTTCATCTCCTCCAATATAACATGTAACACAAGATAAATGTCTTAATCTTTGATATAATTATAATTTCATATACTTGGCATATGAAAATCATAAGGTATTTAATACTACAAATAGATAGTTATTGAAGTTTGAGCTAATGATCTCTATGATATAATTTCAATTTCAAATACTTGGCATATGAAAGTCATACGGTACTTAATACTATAAATAGATAGTTATTGAAGTTCGAGCTAATGATCTCTAATGCATATGAAGATAGATTTTGGTTTTTCTACTACTAGACCAATTCATAGGTCGTAATTAAATATCCTATTATTATTTGTTACTAGTCTCTTTTCTAAAAGAATTTACATTTGATAAACTTTAGGTAAGTAAAAAAAAATGTTTAAAAAAAAGTAAGTAAAAATATATGCCAACTTGAGCATAGTTTAATTAGTTAAGACATTATATCTTCAACCAAAAGATCAGGTTCAAATCCCTACTCCCACGTGTTATTGTACTAGAAAAAAAAAGGGAAGTATTATGAAAGGTTTGGATAAAGATCAAATATGTTGGTACAAAAACTATTAATTAGTTCTCAATATTGTAAAAGTGCTTGAAAAGGGTAACATATAGATAGTAATTGGAAGTAATGGAAAATCTAGCATAATATGTAAAAAAAAAAAAAGAAAAAAAAAAGAAAAATTGCAAAAATAGAACTTAAAAAAATATTTGCAAATATATCAATAATCACAATTAATCATTGCATAGGAACATCAGTTATTAATACATTTTTTTTCAAAAAAGATATTATAATTACAATTATTTTCTAAAAATGTGCTATACTTGCAGGTGCATTTTAAAGAGTGCATATTTATGAATATTTTAGTAAGACAATATTGATAAAAGCTGTTCCAGGCAACCATTGCAGTTTTTCCAAGTTGTTATTAAACTGTGGAGAATTAGGTCCATTCTAAAGTCTGTAACTATTCATATAGAGCTATATAATCAATAAAATTCTCAAGAAAAGTTTAATTGGTAAAAGAATCGAAAAAAACAAGTTGAAATTATTGGAAGATGGTAAAAGAGCATACCTTATACTGATTGCTCTCAGTCCCAGGTATAAGCCGGCTAAGCAACGTGGAAATAACACCATGCCTAAAAAAGTTTCAAAAAACTTCAGAGTTGGAGCCAGAAAGATGATGAAACAATAGATAAAACAAAGGCGAGTCTGACCCCTTCTCATATAATTCACCAGTTCCATGGAACGACATATTCTGCATGAACTGACGTAATTTCTGCCTCTTCCTACTAAAAATATCTGCATAAATATAAAGAGTATTTGGTTAAAAATGCTATCATGACTATCCCATCTCCCTTTTTAATGTCAACGACTAAATAAATACAGTACACATCAATGAACATCACTCAAATTTTTAAAAAACCTATATGATCGAGGCTCCCCAACTAAAAAAAAGTAACCATGGAAAGTGATAAGAAATATATGCATACACAAAAGGCAATACACTTGCCCATAAAAATTTAAAATTGTGATTCTCGATTTAAAAAAGAAAAGGAAGAAAGAAAAAGAGAAAGAAATGATAAAAGATTGAAACTCAGACAACAGAGAATTACCATCATTTTCCACGTTTCTCTGTTCACTCTGTATATCCTCCAATGTTTTAGGAGCGTGTTTCACATCTATCTCTGTATTTGGAAACTATTTTTTTTTCTCCTGTAGGCTTTCATTTCATCATGTAACTCAAACCCAAAATATCAATACGCAAATTGAAAAACATTACATTGATACATGCAATATGTGAGAAAATTTCAGACTCGTTTTCTATTGGCAGAGCATAATGTCTTATTCCGTACATGGAATGAAAATGTATTTTTCCAATACATAGTATAGATAGGCATAGAATTCTTCTCCTTCCCTTTATTTTAAAAGAAAATGAGGAACTAGACAAAATTGATGAAATGGAAGAGATCCAAATGAATGGAAAGAAAAGAAATTTATGTTGATCTACTAAATTGCATAACTCTATTCAACTAGGTTAACCTGCATAAGATTAATAGGAGGAATACATGGAGGTAACGCATGATTAAAGAAAAGATGATGTTACAAAATATTGGGGACAACTTTAATCATACATCCTCCTTCTACACACCAGGACGAATTAACAGAAAAGAGAATACAAAATATTAACGAATGGCTGCTTGAAGTGCACTTACCTGAAATTTTGGATGAACTACCCTGAGGTAAATGCATCGAGTTAAAGTTAACAGGAGTGATGTTCTCAACAAGACGATGCGATGTGAAGTCTTTACAGAAGTTTTCAACTTGGTTGGCTCTCTCTGCTAGGAAAGAAAATAATTGTTACAAGTTACTTGCATTGGAAGTTATTGATACTATCTTTTATGGTTAATTCTAAGAATGGTTTAAACTTGAAGAAAAAGTTCGCATAAACATTGAGCGGACTGGAAGGTCTTAGAAAGTATAGTTCTTAAAAAGATCCACGTGTTCACATCCCAAAGTATTTTTCTTTTTCTTTTTTCTTCTAAAACTGATATTGCAGTTAAAGTTTATGTCTTACCTCTTAAACGATCACTCGAGTTGAACTTTTTTTATTGAAGCTCTTGTTGACGTGGAAGAGAGGAAGTGAATCTAAGGTTTGCATCTTCCTTGAACTTCTTAAAAATGCAAACTCAGAAGTTTTTGCATTATTTGCTACTTATTGCTCCCATACAAGAAAATATATCAACATTTCAACTATTTAACAAGGGATCATGCATTAAGACAATAAGAGACTTCACTAGAATATAACTCGAAAAAGAAAAAAGGACAAAGAGAAGTGATAACACTGGGAGCCTCCTCTACTTTAGGAAACTACAGTTGAGAGTTGGGTAATGTATAAAACTCACAGTATGTAACACGTCTTTCTTTCAAGGACATGGGAGAAGTATCTCTTCCGCATCTCAAAAGTCTATCACAATCAAGATCTCTAACTTTTATTCTCTTCCGACAGCTACTATCTATAAGGAATGTTCATGAACGATTTATCAGCATTATTATTTTGAGAGAAGAAGCTATTGGATTCATTTAATTTTACTCGGTAGAAATTCACTTGCTGTAAAAAATTAGAGAAACACAACGGATCACTGAAAAACATTACTCAGGTGATTTATCATTATAGCAAATGTAGCTTCTATGGTTCAAACATTACTTTTTTTTTTGCACCCAAGTGACTTCATATACAGCTTCGCCTCTTTCCTAACCAATGCAAGACTTTGGTCTGACTCCCAACAAATTTGATGAAGAAAGCAAATGATAGTGGAGAACTAGGGAGACGATACTGATCTTAAACATTCTAATTTCTATATGTAATCAATTAAGTCAATTTTTACATGCAGTTTAACCACCACAGAATAATGCATAACAGGAGAATATACAAGATCACTTCAGACATCTCATGACAGAATAGACCAAATTACATTAATAATAACATAGAATTTGATGAGAGCAAAAACTGATAAAACGTCAAACATTCATTAAGTAAACGAAGTTGAGCTACAATTGGCGAGAAATGAAATCAATCGAGGCCATGAATTCGATCTTAGCCACAATAGTGACTTGAATAGATTAGAGTCGGTATGAAACTATTAAGAATTGTGGTAAATTAAACAAAATTGATTCTCTGAGGAACCAAAATCTTGGAAAATACTTGAATATCAAAGAGGGAAAACATGGAGTGGAATCGAGAGTGAAACCAACAATAAATCAAAATGTAAAAAATGGAATAAAAGCTGGTAGGGAAGAATTGAAGAAGAACCATTAGAAATGGAAGGTTTGAGATTGCGCTTCATAGTGATGTGTGCCCTATAAACGAAGGATTCTGGTTTCTGTTGAAGAAGAAGCCAGGCGTCTTTCACAAGGAAAATTAGGATCCAAAATGGTGGTACGTGGCGGGAGACGAGACCACATTTATTTTCAACAACTCTCAATTTTATATGTGTGTGTGTGTATCTTCCACTTCTAGGTTGAGTTTGGTGTGTGTGTGTGTGTGTGTGTGTGTGTGCGTGTGCGCGTGCGTGCGTGCGCGTGTGCGTGTGCGTGTGCGTGTGTGCGTGTGTGTGTATCTTCCACTTCTAGGTTGAGTTTGGCATAACTTTTTAGGGGCTGTTTGGGGCAAGGGTCATAATAATCTATGTTATAATTGAAGGAGTCTATATCAGATTAGCGGAAGCGATTTATGGATCTAAGCACTCTAATTAGATTAATTTTGCAAAATAAAACACATGCTCAAGTAGAAAATAGAGGATAGAAAAACAACCTTTGTAGCTCGAAATTCTCCTCAACCGTGGGCAAATTCTGATCACGAACACTTCGTGGACCACCATAAGTGTCTTCCCACTATCCTCAGGCCTTGGAACAGGTTGTGGGACCTTTCCTTGAGAGAAATTGGAAGAAATGTGAGAATGGTTCAAAACCGAGAAACATAAACTTTTTCTGAAAAATTCCTTCTCTTTTGATCTTTCTCCTCTATCTAAATAGATCATTTTGCTTCTCAAGCAAGTGGAGTTATGACTTCAAAGAGATGAGAATGACTTTAATGTAGGAGGTGAGTCATAGAGTGAAGGAGAAGCTCAACACTCTTATTGGACCAACATGAAAGTAAGTGGAAGTGGATAGAACTTCCCATTATCACTCTCTAATTTTTAATTCATAATTAAAAATTAATTTAATTTAATTTAATTTAATTAATTAAACAATTTAATTAAATAATTAATTATTTAATTTAATATCAAATATCAAATTAAATAATTTGGACCAATTGCGATTTCTCAAATCGTATGTTCGAATATGAATCCCTATTCATATTCTAAACCGAAACAATATTTAAATCATATTTAAATATGTCATCCATTAATTTATCATAATTTAATTCATAATTAAACTATGAAACGTTAAGTATATCACATATAATTAACGTTATCTCCCAAATCCGGAATTTGAACAATTCAAATTCTTTTCTCTCAAAATGTTACAAGGCTAAGTCCGAGCTAGTAAGGGGACCTTATGGACCTACAGATCATGAGCTCCAACGATTCAAGATTAACTAGCCAAACTCTTTAGCCGAGCTAATCAACATTCGTTAACCACCGGGTCACTCCACTATAGCCCAGTGGCTGCACTCTCCTCACTGTAGATATATTTCTGTCCACTCAATATAACCATGATTAGTAAGTCGATCCTTCACAGGTCGTTCGTAATTACAGCTGGGTCAAAAGAACCGTTTTACCCCTGTAATTACATCTTTGTTCCTTAAGTCCCACTGATCCTCTAATGAACAATTGGTTTGTGGTCTAACCAGCAAACCGAATCCCTCTCAGGCCAATGAGAGGGTGGGCCCATTGTTCAAGACCTGGAGTCAGCACTTAAGGGAACAACCTCTCTACTAATCCCTAAAATGGGTAGGAGTGAATTCCATCTTGCCGGACTATGTCCCCAGCTATCTACCCGGTCTTATCCCTGAAATGGGAGGCATATTGAGTCGGCAAACTCGGGCCACTCTCACCCATGCAAATCTAAGGATAATCCCAAATAAACAGGAGTTCATAGCGCGCTCAGGATTAAGATCGAGTTACCTAGGTCATTGTATGAAAATAGTCAGTTAAGACAGTAAACGGTGTTAACAAGTCTAAGTGACTATCTCGCGGTCCGGTCTTATGCAAACTCATTGCATAGGACGCCCCCACTCACATGTCTGCACATGAACGATTCAGGATCACATCGTTAGTACTATACTAAGTGGGCCGCGTCCATAGTGTCCCCAGGATAAGGTACCCAGCCCTATCCCTATACTATAGACCATTTTGGCTATAACTTGAACTTGATCCACTTTTATGTCACACATATAGTTCAAGTATACATCCTATAGCTAAGGGTTCTTCGTTTATTGGATTAGGGTTATGACATGAGCAATTCACTTTATTCAATAACAACTTTACTGAATAAACCTCAATAACAACTTTATTACAAAATAGAATATATATTCAGTTTACAAAACACGAGTTTTAGGACATTAATCCCAACAAACTCCCACTTGGACTAAAACGTCAGTGGAGTCCGACATGCTGAGCAAAACAAATGCCCTACTGTATAACCCGTAGTCCTAGACTCTCTAGGTGTCCCTCAAACACTTTAGCCGTGAGGGGCTTTGTAAACGGATCAGCAATGTTGTGCTCCGAAGCGATCTGAGTGACAATCACGTCTCCTCGTTGCACAATCTCCCTGATGAGATGATACTTGCGCTCAATATGCTTTCCGCGCTTATGGCTTCTAGGTTCTTTAGAATTTGCCACTGCACCACTATTATCACAATAAAGGGTGATAGGCAAATTCATATTTGGAACAACTTCCAAATCCAATAAGAACTTCCTAAGCCATACTGCCTCTTTCGCTGCTTCACAAGCTGCGACATACTCAGCCTCCATGGTGGAGTCAGCAATGCAACCTTGCTTAATACTCCTCCATACTATTGCTCCTCCGTTAAGAGTGAACACTGATCCCGATGTGGATTTTCTAGAATCTACATCGGTCTGAAAATCAGAGTCAGTGTATCCTGCAAGGATCAGATCCTTGGCACCATACACAAGCATATAGTCCCTCGTTCTCCTAAGATACTTGAGGATGTTTTTAACGGCAGTCCAATGATCATAACCAGGATTGGACTGAAACCTACTGACAATTCCCACTGCATAGCATATGTCGGGTCGAGTACACAGCATAGCATACATCAGACTACCGACAGCTGATGCATAGGGAATACGTCTCATATCCTCAACTTCTTGAGGTGTCTTAGGAGACTGTTCCTTAGACAGATGAATTCCATGCCTGAAGGGTAACAAACCCTTCTTGGAATCCTGCATCTTATATCTGATCAACATTTTGTCAATATAAGATGCCTGAGACATAGCTAGCGATTTGTTTTTGCGATTCCGAACAATTTGGATTCCAAGGACAAACTGAGCCTCTCCCAAATCTTTCATTTGGAATTGGGTCGCTAGCCATTGCTTAACGTCAGTCAGGAATCCTACATCATTCCCAATGAGTAGGATATCGTCTACGTATAAGACTAAGAAAGCTACAGTACTATTGACTATCTTCTTGTAGACACAAGGTTCGTCAAAATTCTGTTCAAAGCCATAAGATTTGATCGCTGTATCAAACCTTATATTCCAGGATCTAGATGCTTGCTTCAACCCATAGATGGATCGATTAAGCTTGCAAACCTTTTGCTCTTGACCCTGAATTATGAACCCCTCTGGTGGAGCCATATAGATACTCTCTTCAAGATTGCCATTCAGAAAGGCTGTCTTGACATCCATTTGCCAAATTTCATAATCATAAAACGCAGTAATGGACAAGAGTATTCTAATCGACTTTAGCATGGCAACAGGAGAAAAGGTTTCTTCATAGTCCACCCCTTCCCTTTGGGTATAACCTTTTGCCACTAGTCGAGCCTTAAAGGTTTGCACCTTACCGGCTTGGTCTCGTTTCCTCTTGTAGATCCACTTGCAACCGATGGGTCTTTCACCATCAGGTTGGTCTACAAGTTCCCAGACATAATTGAAGTACATAGACTCCATTTCGAGGTCCATGGCTTTAATCCATTGGTCCTTATCTTCGTCATTCATTGCCTGTTTATAGGTCAATGGATCCTCTAAGCCATCATCAGGTATGACGACTTGGGTTTCAGTTAAACCCATGTAACGGTCAGGATGTCTAGCATTCCTCCCACTACGTCGAGGCATTCTCAACTCTTGAGAAGGACGTGACTGCTGCACCGAAGTGCTTGCTCTATCAACAACTCTTGTTGAAGGACCAGCTTGATCAACAACTCTTGTTGAATCATCTGTAGCTTCCCTGGAAAGTTCGCTCAAAACAATTTTGCTGCGAGGTTGATGATCTCTCATGTGGTCTTCCTCTAAGAACGTGGCGTTTGTCGATACAAGCACCTTGTCCTCTTGAGGATCATAAAACAGACCACCTTTCGTTTCTTTGGGGTATCCTACGAATAGGCATAATTTTGAACGGCGTTCCAGTTTCTTTGGATTGGACACCAGCACATGTGCCGGACATCCCCAAATACGGAAGTGACGTAAACTCACTTTACGCCCTTTCCATAACTCATAGGGTGTTACTGAAACACTCTTAGAGGGAACTGCATTCAAAATATATGCAGCAGCCTCTACTGCATATCCCCAAAACGAACTAGGCAGTTGAGCATAGCTCATCATAGATCGAACCATGTCTAACAGGGTTCTATTTCTCCCCTCGGACACACCGTTCTGCTGAGGTGTACCGGGCGCTGAGAGTTGGGATATGATTCCATGTTCTATCATATAGTCCTGGAATCTCAAATCCATGTACTCTCCACCTCGATCTGATCGAAGTGTTTTAATCGTCTTACCTAATGTGTTCTCAACCTCTGCCTTATACTCCTTGAACTTTTCAAGGGCTTCGGACTTATGATGCATTAGGTAAAGATAGCCGTACCTAGAATAATCATCGATGAAACCGATGAAATATTCATAACCACCTCGTGCCTTGACATTCATAGGACCACAGAGATCCGAATGCACGAGTTCCAAGGGTTCTTTCGCCCTATAACCTTTTTCAGAAAAAGGTCGTTTGGTCATCTTTCCCTCAAGACAGGACTCACATGGTGGTAAGGAGTTGTCCTCTAACTGACTTAGGATACCACTCTTAACCAATCTCCCAATCCTATTGAGATTAATGTGACCTAGTCTCAAGTGCCAAAGATAGGTACTTGGAGAAAGTTTCTGCTTTTTGTTTTGAGTTTCAGCTGTTTTAAACATCTCAGTGTTCAAAATAGCTTTTACCTCTGTTGGTCTTAACACATATAAGTTGCTTTCTAGTTTTGCAGAACATATTCGTACACCTCTTTTGCTAATGAACACTTCATTAACATCAAAAGATACTTTATACTGATGTTCAAGTAAACAAGAGATAGATATAAGATTCCTTTTGATTCCAGGAACCAAAAGTACATTTTCTAGTAAAATGAATTTATCTCTAAACAACAATTTCACCGCTCCCACTGCTTTAGCCGAGACAATCTCTCCTGTTCCAACTCTGAGAGTTATCTCGCCTTCAGCAAGCTGTTGCCAGGAACTAATTTCCTGACTTGAAGAACACACATGGTTAGTGGCTCCTGAATCAAGTATCCAGGCTGAATCAGCATTCTCCACTAAACATGTTTCAACAACCAGTAAATCATATTTACCTTGTTTTGTCTTCTTAGCTTTACTCTCCATCATATGGGAGTTATAAGCATACTTGAGGGTATCATGACAGACCGATGAGGACAGTTGCCCAAACATCGCCTGTAATGATTCCATGATCTCCATAGCGGTGATCATACCCTCATGTTTCTTTGCTAACATATCAGATATGCTGGCAAAGATATAGACTCGGGTTTTATTATTTGCCCTAGTCCATTTGTCATATGCATCCCAAACAATTTGGTTTGCAGACAAGCTGGGAGGGGGAGGACATTCCTCCGTTAAGACAAACCTTAGATCATCAAGAACAAGAATCGTATTCAGGTTCGATTTCCAGGTCGCGTAGTTATCGCCGTTTAATTTATCGAAGGTGAGTTTTTGAAATAAGTAGCTTGTCATGCTGAAAAACATAACATATTCCATTAGTGAATTGCTTCTAACCCTTTTCATGCATCCAATCAAGAATTTAGCAAAAGTAATAATGTACCCATAATCTCATTATTAATTTGCAACGATACTTCAGTGAGTCAAAACAACTGCTACCGTGGGGCAGTCAATCACTTCTTCACCGAACCAAGACATTCTTGACTACATGCTAATACCATAATAACTCTTATTCCTATAGCATTCTAGTTATCGCTACTTTGGTCAAGAATTCACTAACACTTAGTAATTCTTGTAAGTGTGACCCGCCATTTTCGGACCTCAGAGATCGGCCCCAACAATGCTACCGAATTGGAAAGTCAAAGTTGGGAATGGACCTAGGAGACCCTATCCATTTCTGGAGTTCGAGTTGTTCCGAATCCCATGTTACGACCCTCCGTTTGGATGGTGCTACTACGGGCAACCTGCAGGCGCAACATGGGAATCTCACGGTCCAAACTAATGGAGGAGACCGTAGGATGTGTTGACACACTTCCTTCTCCCACTTACTATAAATACTTTCTCCATTCACCTTGCTCTTGATTTATGCAAATACCACCCGTATGGGGATGCCCTATTGACATCACGAGGCCGAGCATAAATCTCACGGTGTGAACTTCGCAGAGAGCGTAAGAAGAAATGGATATATCATATATACCTTTTCACTCCCACTAAGTATTTTAGACGGAATGGGTATACTTTTACTTAGGCATATTCCGGCTAAGTCAATATCACCTAAGTCTACCAATATAACGATTATACTGGAATTTACCTAAGTCTATTAACCTTTTAGTAAACTTAGGTCTATGAGTTCGATTTATTAACTTTTAAAAAAAAACCGCCACTCACGAAATGATAATTTATAAACCTCTAGATTAAATTCACTCCCAGGTCGGTTCCCAGGTAGGGGTGTTCCGTTTCCGTCAGCTTAAAAACCCCAGCCTAGACAGAACCTTCCTTAGTCAGAGTCCCTCTTTAATCATAGTTTATAAATTATTTGGATTGCCTAATTCTAATCTTATTAGAACTAGAAACCTAAGGTCTATATAAAACCAATTGTAAAACCATTTTTAAAACTAGTTAGTTAACCTTAAGTTTTCATGCATTTCTATGTTTTTGAGTGCTTGATCATTCATCACATGAAAAACATACAATCAAAACATAATCATCTCATGAAAAATGCAAGTCAATATCTATGTTATATGTATAAATTTGTAATTAATATAACATTTATATTAATTATAATTTAACACATATAACCTTTTGTTTCATAAATTAATATAACTTTTATATCAATTTATTGAAAACCCTTAATATGCATAATATATATATTATAACATTTATAATATATTTTAACCATTGAATATAACAATTATATTCTTCAAAGGAAATATTTGTTATAGGTTTATTTCTTAATTAATATAACACTTATATTAATTATTACTTAAAACTTATAACTTTTTGTTTCATAAATTAATATAACTATTATATGAATTTCATGAAACCCCATTATGCATATTTAAAATTATAACACTTATAACTTTCTTCCAATGCATTTGAACATAACAATTATATTCATCCAAGGCCATTGTTTGTTATATGTTTAATTTTAATTAATATAACACTTATATTAATTATAATTAATTAATATAACACTTGTTTCATAAATTAATATAACAATTATATTAATTTCATGAAACCCTTTTCTTTTTCATGCATACTATATATTATAACAATTATAACATACTTTCAATGCATGGAGCATGCTCCCTATGGTGGGATTTTAAAATCTATATGGCATACTTTATGCACAATCAAGGAATTTTAATTAATACAAACATTCACAATGCATAATTAATTAAACACACTAAAATGGACTAATTTTGGCATCAAAAGCAAGCTATTACCTAAATTATTACAATAATAATTCAGAAATAAATTTGAACCGCTTCCGAACACTTCGAACCGGCCCAAAAACGCTTGCTTATGTGTGAACCGGGCCTTCAAAAGGCTGAACCGAGCTGTAACTCGATGAACCGGACCTCCCAGGTGGCAAAACCGGTCCCGAACCATTCAGAACCGGTCTAAAAAGACCAGAACCGGACCAAAAACGGGCTGAACCGGCCCGAGAACGAGCGAACCGGTCAAAGTCAACCCAAAACCCACTTTGTGACATCACCAAAGTCCCTGCTGACGTCATCATCTTCATCTCCTTCATTTTGGAAAAAACGCATGCAGGTCTGGGAGAAGAAAAACAGCACACTTCCTCTGTTTTCCCGTTTTTCTGACCTTTCCACATTCTCTCTTCAAATTGGCGACCTTCCCGAACTCCGTTCGATCCGAAATTTTTACAGCTTATTCTACACACACAAATGCTCAAACACACTTGAGCATTTTGAAAAACATCAACATATTGATACTTAATTTTGATGCCAAAGTCAGATCAACACTTTAGACTCCCAGAATTTATAGACTTCAAAAAACACCCACCATACACAAAATAAATCGAATTGAGTGCTCAAAAACGCTCTGATACCAATTGAAGGAGTCTATATCAGATTAGCGGAAGCGATTTATGGATCTAAGCACTCTAATTAGATTAATTTTGCAAAATAAAACACATGCTCAAGCAAAAAACAGAGGATAGAAAAACAACCTTTGTAGCTCGAAATTCTCCTCAACCGTGGGCAAATTCTGATCACGAACACTTCGTGGACCACCATAAGTGTCTTCCCTACTATCCTCAGGCCTTGGAACAGGTTGTGGGACCTGTCCTTGAGAGAAATTGGAAGAAATGTGAGAATGGTTCAAAACCGAGAAACATAAACTTTTTCTGAAAAATTCCTTCTCTTTTGATCTTTCTCCTCTATCTAAATAGATCATTTTGCTTCTCAAGCAAGTGGAGTTATGACTTCAAAGAGATGAGAATGACTTTAATGTAGGAGGTGAGTCATAGAGTGAAGGAGAAGCTCAACACTCTTATTGGACCAACATGAAAGTAAGTGGAAGTGGATAGAACTTCCCATTATCACTCTCTAATTTTTAATTCATAATTAAAAATTAATTTAATTTAATTTAATTTAATTAATTAAACAATTTAATTAAATAATTAATTATTTAATTTAATATCAAATATCAAATTAAATAATTTGGACCAATTGCGATTTCTCAAATCGTATGTTCGAATATGAATCCCTATTCATATTCTAAACCGAAACAATATTTAAATCATATTTAAATATGTCATCCATTAATTTATCATAATTTAATTCATAATTAAACTATGAAACGTTAAGTATATCACATATAATTAACGTTATCTCCCAAATCCGGAATTTGAACAATTCAAATTCTTTTCTCTCAAAATGTTACAAGGCTAAGTCCGAGCTAGTAAGGGGACCTTATGGACCTACAGATCATGAGCTCCAACGATTCAAGATTAACTAGCCAAACTCTTTAGCCGAGCTAATCAACATTCGTTAACCACCGGGTCACTCCACTATAGCCCAGTGGCTGCACTCTCCTCACTGTAGATATATTTCTGTCCACTCAATATAACCATGATTAGTAAGTCGATCCTTCACAGGTCGTTCGTAATTACAGCTGGGTCAAAAGAACCGTTTTACCCCTGTAATTACATCTTTGTTCCTTAAGTCCCACTGATCCTCTAATGAACAATTGGTTTGTGGTCTAACCAGCAAACCGAATCCCTCTCAGGCCAATGAGAGGGTGGGCCCATTGTTCAAGACCTGGAGTCAGCACTTAAGGGAACAACCTCTCTACTAATCCCTAAAATGGGTAGGAGTGAATTCCATCTTGCCGGACTATGTCCCCAGCTATCTACCCGGTCTTATCCCTGAAATGGGAGGCATATTGAGTCGGCAAACTCGGGCCACTCTCACCCATGCAAATCTAAGGATAATCCCAAATAAACAGGAGTTCATAGCGCGCTCAGGATTAAGATCGAGTTACCTAGGTCATTGTATGAAAATAGTCAGTTAAGACAGTAAACGGTGTTAACAAGTCTAAGTGACTATCTCGCGGTCCGGTCTTATGCAAACTCATTGCATAGGACGCCCCCACTCACATGTCTGCACATGAACGATTCAGGATCACATCGTTAGTACTATACTAAGTGGGCCGCGTCCATAGTGTCCCCAGGATAAGGTACCCAGCCCTATCCCTATACTATAGACCATTCTGGCTATAACTTGAACTTGATCCACTTTTATGTCACACATATAGTTCAAGTATACATCCTATAGCTAAGGGTTCTTCGTTTATTGGATTAGGGTTATGACATGAGCAATTCACTTTATTCAATAATAACTTTACTGAATAAACCTCAATAACAACTTTATTACAAAATAGAATATATATTCAGTTTACAAAACACGAGTTTTAGGACATTAATCCCAACAATAATAACATGTGGAGTACTATGCGTTCCAAACACAGACTATTATAACTCTAGATTAAACAACTCTGCATTTTAAACAATATTATATTATTTCACAGACTATTATAACTCATGTTATTATAACTCACTCAGTGCCCCAAACAGCCCCTTAGTTTAAACACTTTTCTTTGAAAAAATACATTGTTGTTTTTTTACTCAAAAAATAGGTCCCACCTTTTGGTCGATGACATATATTTTATGTCAATTGAGCTATACTAAGTGAAAAATGATTGAAACTAACCCAAAACCAAAAAATTTATAAAAAAATGATTTAACTTTTTGAAACCTGCTTTTTTTTAAACTTTTTTACGACGTGAAATTCCATTTGTATCCTTGAGTTAAAAGAAACATCAAATGTCTAAAATTTCTCTCTCCTCTCTCCTCTCTCGTCTCTATCTTTTTCTTCTCTCTCCTATGTGTTCTTTTTCTTCTCCCTCTCCTCTCCTCATCCCACCATGGCTTGAGCAACAATGACCCATCTTCAACGCCCTTATTGTCGTTCATCTAGAATTAGTTACGATTATTATGGGGTGGAAGGGTTGAACAATCTACCTTCCAGCACCTAGATCTCGAAAAGTTACGCGAAATTAGAAAAAAAAAAAATCAATTTAGTCAATTGAGCTCAAAGTTATGGCCCCTCAAAATTTAAATTAGATTATTTCAACTTTTGGAGGCATTAAAAGTCAATATCCTTTAAATTTTTGCTCATTTTATGAGTATGATTGGAAAGAACATGAAAAAAACGTATAAAAATAAGTTATTATTAAGCCAAAATGGATTTGTATCGAGTGCACGATCATATTTTGATTTAAAGCCAATTAGGAAGTTGTACCATTATTCTTCTAAGTTCTTACAGAAAAAGTGATTTTAATTGGCGAACATTTTTTTTGTCAAAATTCGTCACAAACAAACACTGGCTCCATTTGGATTGATTTTGAAATATTAATAGTGATTATGAAGAATTTTCACTATTTTTAGCGTTTGGTAAAATTGATTTTATGTTAATTTTTTTAAAAAAATCATTTTTTTCAATAACGTCCATTGTAAAACCTGGTTAACGCAACTTTTAAGATTAATTTTCTAAGGCAACCAAAGTATAGCTCAAGGCATATACCCTCATTCAAGATATTAAATCCCTCCACCTCACAATTGTTGAACTCTAAAAGAAAAAAGAAAAGAAAAATATTGGTTTCCAAAAAATGTTATGATCAATGATGCCTCTTCTAAGAAACTTTTGAGAATTCTCATTTTATCCTACTTTTTCACGTTTAAATTTAAAATTTACCTAACACTAAGTTACTTCATATATATTGTCTAAAAGCACATTTGATAGCTATTATTTAAACAACTACAACAAGCCCAAACTTCTTAAAAAAATTGGAGAATGAAATAGAAAATTTTCACGTCATCTCATTCATTTTATGTCAACTCATGAAGTATCATGCCATGTAAACTTACCATTAGTCATATTTACACATTTACGAATGAAAAAAAATATAGGTTAAATTACAAATTTGGTCTCTATGGTTTGAAGAAAGTTAGAATTTAGTCCCTATGGTTTTAAAAGTTAGAATTTCGTCCTTATGGTTTGATAAAACCTTACAAATAGTCCTTATAGTTTGATAAAACTCTCATAAATAATCCCTACAATAGATACTATTTCTGAGGGTTTTATCAAACTATATGAACTATTTCTAAAATTTAAAACCATAGAGACTAAATTCTAATTTTCTCAAAATCATAGGAACCAAATTTATAATTTAACCAAAAATATAATTGAAAGATGTAAAAACATAAGAAATAAAATTGTAACTTTTCAAACAATAAAGACTAAATAAATATAAAAATTTTGATATTGTGAATATTTTTCTGCTTTTTTCTTTCTTTGAGTTCTGAATATTTTTCTCGTTGTTGTATGAGAATGTATGACATTTTTATAGTATAATAAATATGAGGTAGAAATTTGAACCCATGACCTCAAGGAAAAATAAATACCTTGAACTAAGTACGTGTTGGCAAAATTTGAGATATTGACTATAGCTTGATTGGTATCATGGGTGATATATTTGATATCACGGTATCACATATCATCACTAACAAGCTTATTCTATTGAATATATTTGGTTTTGTAACTTTCATATTTAAGAGAGCGATTGGCGCGCAGAGTTGAGTTGAGTTAGACAGAGTTGAGTTAAGTTGTGGAGAGTAAACGAGCAACACCTCATGAAATGGAAAACCATATGAAGTTACTCAAAATGGTAGGGAGTTAATTACTCAAAACGGTGGGGTTGAATTGCTTTGTAGGGAGTTGATTTGTTGATGGGCAAAACGAGGAGCTGAGTTTTAAACCCAATTCAAGTCAGTAGGCCAAACACCCCCTAAGAGTATTGATAATTATAAATGTTTCTTCTTAATACTTTACAATTATACAATTAATTTGTGATATTACATTAGTTGGAAAACCCATAAAAAAAGATTGAGATAATGACACTAACTAAACTAGTGATCTCTCTAAACCCATGACTAGAGATTGGGGACTTTTTTAATAGATATTAAAATTTAAGTTTATTTTGAAAATATAGTCATTCGAAAACTAATCTACATTTTAGAGTAATTTTGTATAAAATCTAATTTTGAAGAGACAATTTATGATATGTTACAATCAAAAGAAAATAATAAGATAAGTTTAAATCATCTCTTAAAGAAATAATCTCTAAAAAGTCAATAAAACTGTCATTTCAAGAGATGATTTCCTTTCAGACAGACAAACCAAGCACAATTCCAGTAGAAGCACATTGTTCTTCCAATCCAAATGCTGAAGAAATTACAGTCCTTTTGTTATTGTAACAGCATCTGAATACATTAAAGACAAGCTTTCCAAATGGTAATAAAATGCTCTCTTATTTCATGCACATGATGAAGTTCCTTGTAACAAATGCATCAATAAATAGCTTAACATACATTTTCCTAAGTAAGACACAAGTGCCTCTTGAGGTAGAATTGAGAACATCGACAACAGGTCAGTCAGCAAATGGCTCAGAAAGCAAAATGTGCCTAGAGGCTTACGTTTTTGTATTTTTAGCATTAGCTTCGGCTAGCAAAGGTTCGAGTTCTCCCTTTCGGTACAGTTTCACAGTATCTGCATCACAACAGCAAGTACAAGCGACAACGAAAACGGATATAAGAGAAACAATGTACCTTTCCCTTGAATGACTCAAAGCTTTGATAAAATATGTGTGAAAGAAAATTATGCCATAAAAACGTACCTGTACAACCGCCTATATGTTTGCCCCCTGCCCACAAAGAGGTATGTGAATTTAGACAATACTCGGTAGGCGTCCAACCAGAATAGATTGGAAACTCTTTAAATGATTAGACACCATGATAAAATGGTAGTAGTTATTTGAAGCAACATGAAAGGGCAGTGTTTTCAAACACCAATTTCACAGTTGGTAAATATATGATAGCATCATGTTTTGATGTCACAAACTATATTTGGGTGGCAGGATTATGTTTGATACACATCAGGTGCTACAGTCATAAAAATGAAGAGTAGACACAACTAAGGGGAAAATAAACATAATAAATATTTAAATAAGAAAGACACCTCTCTTAGCTTTCAATTTATGTTGGCGTGCTTTTAAAAATGGGAAAGTGAAAGGGAAAGGAACTTCTTTTTGCAGCTTTCCGATGGTCATCTTTTAGAAGAGGGGTTGTGAACATGAGTTTTGGGCATTTCTACGTTAACATTTGAGCCTGAGAGTTTTTGCTCCATGTATCTTCTTGGGCATCTCATGTAAACACTTGTTGTAACTAAGCTTCTTCTTTTAACTTCAGCAGCTAGGGAAGCCTTTTTTTCCTGATCTCCTCCTTGCTAGTAGTAAAATTTAAAAAAATATTTATGCATTGGAAGGATCAAGACCACCACTATCAGAGCCACACATTCATGCAAAAAAGATGATGAGCTCAAAGGACCCAATAAAGGTCCGAGATATTCACAAAGGAAGAATAAAAAATGTGATGAGCACACGGAGCTTTTGATTAGATATGAGCTCATTAAAAGAAAAGGATAAAGAAGAGACAAATTTAAGAGGCCTGAAAGGTGTGCACAAGCTGGCCTAGACGCTCATGGATATTTTTTAAAAAAAATCAAAAGGTCTGAGAGAGGCATAAGCTCACCCCAAAAAGAATAGAAAAGGTGATGAGCTCTACTGGATTATTAATCTGTAGAACTCTTTCTTTTGAAAATCTTTGAACGCTCAATTGAATATACACCCTTACCTCTTCCCCCTCCCTTCCTTTTCTAAGCTTTGGAGGGTTAGAATTCCAAAAAAATATAAGGTATTTTATGTGGCTTGTAGCTCTTGAAAGGATTAACACCATTGAATTATTTTTGAGACCCTTCAAATATTGTGCTCAAACATCAATTGTGCGTTCTTTGTGAGAAGACAACAGAAAATTTGAACCATATGTTATGCGTATGTGTTTTGTCTATTGAGGTCCGGTACCATTTTTGGATATTTTTGTCCCCAACTCTTTATTTTCGTGTCCCCAACTCTCCTTTTTAAAAGAGGGGCCGCTTTCTATGGCAAGCAAATTTCTTTATAGTTTGTAGAGTATTTGGTTGAAAAGAAATAGAAGAGTGTTTTCGGGTATTGAGAATTCTGTTTGAACATTGGCCAGCTTGTCTTAACGCCTCATTGCAAGTTCTTAATTCTAGTTTTTTCTTTTTAATTATCTTTTTTTAATTCAGCAGCTGAGGCCCCATTTTGTGATTATTTTTTCTTTTATTCATATTCTTGTAGCATCTTTAATTCTGTGGCCTTGGTACTTGTTTGACTGTTCTTTTGGTGGCCTTCGTTGGATTTTGAAATCCTTAATGAAAGCTGGTTCTGTGTAAAAAAGGAAAAAAAAAAAAAAGGAAATGAGCATCCAAAAGACGAGAAAAAGGGGCAATCGAGTCCAAAAGGTCATGCAAGGGCATGGGCTCCTTGCAAGGAAGAGAAGGAAATGGCAAGCCCTTTAGGAGTAAAAAAACGCACTAAAAAAGTATTGGAGCACAAGCGACCTGCAAGCTCATTCCAAGGAAGACCAAAAAGAGATGTTGAGCCTATTCAATACTTCCTCCTAACCGAAGCATGAAGGTATCGAAGGAAGAGCATCCTAAGAAAGAGTAGATAAGCATGATTTATAGAAAAGAGGATGAGCTCAAGAGGCCAGCAAAGGCGTCAACACAATCCCAGTGTGGCTCCATTACATGAGGGCTCAACGAACTCACTGTAATGGACTTAACTCAATGCCACAAGTTCACCCTTGAACATGGTAAACTACCGGGAGGATTTCCTCGCCTTCCGGCTTTAGTTAGTGAAGGCATGACATGTGTCCTTAGGTAATAGTTTCTATAAAGAAAACGGTTTGGTTACTTCTACACAATACTTCCTCTAGTCATCTCTATTCTAACTTGGGCATAGGATTCAATATAAATATAAGAAACTGAATTTACGTTGAAGAAAGGAGCCCATAGAAAAAAAAAAATTAAAAATAAAGAAATATCCCCACAAAATCAAAGGGTTAACAAAAAGGATTCTCAATTGGTTGCTATATGCACAAGATCATAATTACAAAGACCTTGGGGAGGGAGCACCAAGTTAAAGCAAAAAGTTTTACAAGGTTCCAGAAGTCCTTAGGATTAGATTCCACCCCTTTAAAAACTCCTTGATTTCTCTCAAACCAAAGCCTCCAAGGATTGGCTATCACTGCGTTGGACCACAAGACAAGTGCTTGGCCTTTAAAGTGACAACCTTCTAGGAGCTGGTAAAGGGCGGCTCCACTCCTTTGACAGTCACCACATCAGTGTTTAGCTCTCCTCTTGGCCAAGTAGTTTATGATTTTCCTTAAGTCTAAGGCCCTAAGGCTTTCCATTCAAAATTCTTGCCCATGCGAGCTTGGTCAGTAGGATATCTTCCTGTTAAACCATCAGATTAGGCTTTCATTATTCTGTGTTTAGCCCTGTAATTCTTGCTTTGTCTTCTGTTATTCTCTTATCGTTTTTTATCTTGTAGCCCAATGGTTGATTGCCACGTGCAAGGCTTCCTTTTGGCTTTGTTAGGTCTTCTTTATGTATTGTTGTGTGCCGTTACTTTCATTGATTAAGCAATACATAATATCAGAAAATTGCTCTTCGATTCTCTCTTTTTCTGTTTTGGTTTTATGGTATCAAAGCCCACTGGGCATCTTTCTTCTTCTTAAATGGCACAGCTACTTGTCTCATTTGGAACAGAAAATGGATCCTCCTTTTCTTCTACTCCGACGGGAGGGCAGCGTCAAGACCACCGGCTGCAATTCCAAATATTTGGTCACCTACAATCACTGGACAGATTCCTACACCTCCAGTCTTCCCTCCTACACAGCCTGTCTTCACCATGTCGCGACCACATTTGGTATGTTTCCCAACTTTACCCCACAACCTCAACCCACTGTTGCATTTATGTCACAAGCCATTCCCAACCTATGTCTGTTAAACTAAATGACTCAAATTACCTGCTGTGTAAAAATCAACTTCTTAATCTGATTTATGCATATAGTCTAGAAGGCTTTATTGATGGCTTCCCAACCAAAATTCATAAACATTTTGGCACCATAAGTGGCTAGCTATGTACCTTGTCATTAAAATTAGTTAAAGTCAGAGAATTAACGTTGGGTAACACTAGGAAGATCACTTCCTATGATCAAGGATCACTTCCATAAATGTGGCCTGTGGGCATGCTTAGTGGGTGGTCAACCACACTATGAGTGAATTTAGGAGGATTATGAGTGGTGGACTAAAAAAACTCCATGATCTCCTAAACCAAGAAACATGTGGAAGTTCGGGAGAAACTTAGCACATAGTGGTGAGCGGTTTCTACAACTAATCTAGAGTAAGCTAGAGTAGTGGGTACGTTCATTGAGGCTCTTCAACAAATACATAGTGGGCATGATGTGTGCCTGAGGCGCTTCACCTATTAATAGGTGGGCCTATGGATTGTACATGCAACCCATTCACTATACGCTAGAGAGGATATGAAGGTTGGGAAAAGGATTTTCCTTTTATAGGACTTAAGACGAATCGCTGTAACTTTATTGTATATAATAGAAGATTACAGCCTAGCTAGACATTCAAGAGGTCTAACAATCCCATTTTCAAACTTCACGCATAAAACTTTTTACTGCCTAAGAACAAACTATATAAGTATTTATATGGAAAAAAAAACTAAGAAGCATGGATATAAACATGACATGGACATGATGGCATGTCGTTTTTTAAAATCTAGGACACTTGACAATGAAAGGATACATTTATTAAAATTTTCATTTTGAAAATATATATCATTTTTACAAATAAATGAAATTTAAAGTCAATAAATGTATGCATTTATTTGCTTAAAAAGTGAGTTTAGTACATTTTGCTTTCAAAATTTATTATGTTTGTTCTATTTTACTATTTATGTTTATTAGTTATACTTAACAAGTGTCGGACTCATATTTACTTTGTACATCTACAACAAGGGTATGACATACGCCTATTGTGCTAACAAGTATCCGACATGTATCCAGCAACTGTCAGATAGTTTTACTTGTATCAAACATGGACACATTACCCAAACTAAAGTATTCATGCTTCTTAGCAGGTGGGCATCCATTCATTGCATGTGTGGGGTGCAAGCTACCCACTATTGCTTTGTACACCAGTTGCCACCTACTACGCACACATGTCGCCACCTTCCTCGCACCCATCCTTTGAGTATGCCACCCATACACGATCTTATCTTGGCTCATGCAAGGCACACTGAGCCAAGTCAAGTGTCCCAAGATCGAGAGTCTAATACATTGTGCTCTACTCATTTACTGAGACCTAAAATCCTAAACCCCTCTATATGCTTCTATTCTCAGCATATAGACAACAATTATTATTTCTAGATGGTTATATTGAACAAAGGGGTATAATCGGGATCATAAGTAAACGTATTCAATGGAGATTAAACACGAATTTCTATTCAAAGCAATATTTTGAATTTACCAAATGATCATTCATTACAGAAGATAGTATTTCGAAGGAGACTCTTCGCATCTGTAAAAGATGGGAAGAAATTATAGTTATCACAGATAAAATCAGAAAGCACTGAGTTTGGCAACTAAAATAAAGAACCACGTCAACATAAAATGATAATGTTATCATCATGTACAAGAGTGATAATTATGATTAAGCAATAGCTAAAAGTTCCAGATACAATACTGACCGATAAAAACATTTGGTACCGTATGTTGTCCAGTTAGCCTCTCAAGTACCTTTTGCAATTGTGGCCCTTGGGGACCTGAAGAGGAAAAACTTGTCGGCTTACAAAATGCATAAACGGACTCATGAAAATACATTAAATGGAATGAAAAACTCATGATAGTTTAAAACGAAGCAAATAGCTCCATATTAATCCACCACTAAATCCAAATGTTAAATCACTCCAAGATGTGGAGCTTAAAGCAATAGTTTAGGATATACTTAATCTTTTATACATATTCTTTTGTACCTTTTTTTTTAAGTAAGAAACCGAGCTTCCGTTGAGAAAAATGAAATAATATACAAGGGCATACAAAAAACAAGCCCAACAAAAAAGAAGTCCCAAAAAAAAACTACAAAAGGGACCTCAATCCAACAAAATCAAACCAAGATCATAACTACAAAAAGACCTTGAAATCTTCTATACGTATTCTTAACACTAAAAGTTTATACCAATAAGTCCGTTACGGTATATCTAATTTTTTATATATATTCTTAAATCTTAACACAACTTGTCACATATGGACTCCGATATCAACTTGTCACATATTCTTAACTAACACATTAACTATTAGCATCATCAATTTGGGACAAAATAACATTGCAAGAGGTCGAATTTGGCTCAAATTTAGTATCTCCTAATCTGATATCATACTACTAACTTACCAACCGAAAATTTAAGTTGATAGTTAAAAGATATGACAGGAATGGGAGTTATCGTCATCCAGAGGAAAAAAAAAAGTGATTTCAGTCCTCAGATTTTAACAGGCAACAGCAAACTGGAAAAGGATCCCACTCCACAGCATATCTAGCGCCAAGTGTTATAAAAAGCGACGAAAAAGTACCTAATTCATCCAATTCAATGACAAATGGCTGCACCCCAAGCCTCTTGAACAACACCTTAACCTCAGAAGAATACCTTGAAAAAAGAAATTACCAACGATCCGATTTCAAAATGTTTCCAACAAACTCAAAACAATCCAAATCAGAAAAATGAGCATCAAGGAAATTGAAAAAAATCATTACAAATATTAAGATGAGATGGTTGAGATTTGAACTCACGAACACCAAGTCTTGGAGTAGACAACAACTGGGTTATCGGTAATTGTAGATTTCACACTCTCCTCGAGTCTAGAACCAAAAGAAGAAGAAGAAGAAGAAGAAGAGGAAGAGGAGGAGATGGCTTTAATCGATAAGGGGCTGATCCTTCTGGAGCCATTGGGGGCATTATGTCTTGAGATGAAAATGGATTTGGAACCGCAGGCGCTGTAAAAGGGAAGGGAATAAACGGAAGCTTTGAAGAAGAAGGAAAGAGTGCGATGAGAAGTTAGATGAGGAGAGGTGCAATTGGAAGCGACCGCCATTGATTTCGAGCTCAGCCTCCTCTTCCTCCTCTGAAATTGCTGTATGCTCTTTTTTTTTTTTTTTTTGGCCAAGGACGAACTTTAAATCACAGTAGTTTAAAATATTGAAGTCTCAATTTTATTAAAATGTTGATGAAAATATCGATAAAATGTTAATATTGATGAATATTTCTAAAAAAAATTTAAAAATAAAAAATTTAAAAAAAATATTTAAATTAATAAATGAACATTTTATACTTTTTAAATGAGTTAAAATACTTGTTACATTATTATATTTCCATTAAGTTATATTTTCTTACTATTTTTTTAATATTTTGTCAATTTTGTACGATATAGTAGAAATGTCGATTCCCCCCTTATGTCGATGTCAAACTCATGGACATGAAGAAATTTCGATAAAAATGTCGACATGTCGATGGAAATTTAATACCCTGGTAGTAACTTAGGAATTTAGAATATACATTTAAGGGAAAAAAATCAACTTTTACTTCTAAACTTAATAAAGTGTATCAACTTTTAATTTTATCAAATTGCACCTTAAACTTTGATAAACGTTGTAATTTTTACCTTTTAATTTGACTTCTGTATGAAAAGTTGTTAAAAGAATATTCTTATATGCATTTAATTATAAAATGTATAACAGGTACAAAATTGATGGAACTCAAGAGAAAAACAACTCAAAAGTAAAAGCTCTCTTTGATAACTATTTAGTTTTTGGTTTTTGATTTTTATTTTTAAAAATTAGGTCTATAAATATTATTTCTATCTATAGGTTTCTTGAGTTGTTATCGACTTCTTACATATATTTTAAAAAATCAAGGTAACTTTTGAATACTGAAAAAATTAGTTTTTAAAAACTTGTTTTTGTGTTTTAGAATTTGGTTAAGAATTCAAATGTTTTCTTAAGAAAGATAAAACTCATTAAAGAAAAATGATGAAAAAAAAAACAAGCATAATTTTCAAAAACTAAATGGTTATCAAACGGGATCTAAAATTTTATTGAAATTTGTGAGTTTTGGGAGATTTGTTCAATGGTTGATCTGGTACATTTATCAAGCTTTTGATCTTGTACATTTATCAAGCTTAATTTTATACAAAAATTGATGTCCATTGAAATCCATGAGTTTCAAAAGATTTGTACTGGTTATTTATTAAAATTAGTGGTAAATTAGTGAACATTGAATAAAAGGTAAAAATTGATACACTATGTTAATACGAGCATAGCTCAACCGACATAAAATATGGAGGCTCGACGAAAAGGTCAAAGATTCAATTGCCCCACCCCACATATTATTGAACTAAAAAAATTGATACAACCTATCGAATTTAGGTATAAATAGATTTTACCCCTGTATTAAACTTGTGCTCTTTCTTAAATGAATTCAAGGAGTTGAGAAATTATTTTCTAAACATTATTCGAAGTAAATAATTTAATAGGAAATATTGGATGAAATAGGATAAAATTAGATATATCCGTATATAATTTTATCATAATTAAAAGAGTTTTTTTGTTCGACCTAAACTAGTTTTAGAAGAGCCTATAGACCAACCAATCCATTAAATTTTAAATATTTTTTTTAACCCAAACTAGTTTGAATTGAGTTTAATCACGTTTTTTGAGTCATGAGATCTTTTTAACCCTTCTAATTGTGGAGTTGGAAACACTGAAGTGGTAAAGAAGTGTATAGGTTTTGATGTGTTATCTTTTCTTCCCATTATAAGGTGTTGAATGATTTATTTTATCGTGGTTGGTTGGGGCTAATCATGGTCGCACGACTTTAATAACCCAAAGGTCGTGATCTTGAAAGTTTGTATTCAACTTCCTCTACAAGACTTGATGAATGTGTTGATTAAATGATTGGTTAACAATGAAAGGAGTGGTATGTAGAAAATGAGTGAGCAATGGTCAATTAAACATTGATTTAATTAGAGTCGAACTAGTTAAATCATTCTAATAATTTTAAGCACGGACAATTAAGGCTCTGAAATGTCTTAATAGAAAAGCTCTCAAAGATCACATGGTTCATCTATATTTATATCTATAATTTATAATATATTAAAAGGATAATACTTATCTACTGACTGATCAGCAGGAATCTTCTGCTCATCACTATTAATTTTTTTTTTGACAAATAGAAAAAAAAATACAAAAGGAATCATGTAATCTTATCATAGGCAATAAAAGGACAAAAAATCAATAAATTAAATAAATTAAAGAAAGAGAATATATATAAATATTCAAAAACATTTATGCAAAGGGTAATTACTTTTGACAATTTCCAACAAATTATTTATCCTTTCAATTGGCGCAGCCCAATTCTACTTGTAACATTGAATATTATATAGAACAAGATAAGCATCAAAGGTGTCGTGGTGTAGTTGGTTATCATGTCAGTCTAACACACTGAAGGTCTCCGGTTCGAGTCCGGGCGACGCCATTCTTTATATATATATATTTTTTATTTTCTTGTTTTTACTACTTTTTAAGGGCTAAAACTATGTTTTCGTCCCCAAATTAGAGTGACGATTTTTTTTTAATTCATTCCTTTTATTTGATAATTTTTTAAAATTCAGTTCTTTTATTTAAAATTTTCCAATATAGTTTTTTATGTTTTAACATTTTTTAAAAAATTATTTTCCAAGAAAAAACATTTTTAATTATACTTTTTCAATGTTGGCTCGGATTGAAAATAAAGATAGAAGACATGATAATTTGCAAGTTGGTAGAAATTTAGAATTTAGTTCTTTATGTTTAACATTTTTTTTAATTATTCTACCAAAAAAAACATTTCTCAATTACACTTGAGTATTCAATGTTACCCAAAGTTAAAATTGATTGAAAATAAAGATAGATGACATGATACTTTGCAAATTGGTAGAAATTTTGAGTAATAACTATGCCATTCTAGAGAACAAAAGTCCAAATTCTTAAAAATTTAGTGGAAGAATGATAAATTTTCCTCTCATAGGTGGCCTAATTTCTACTCGAAATTTTAACAAATTGATTAATTATTATGTCATATAAGTTTGTTATCACTCAATTTTTTTAACACTCATTGAGGGCATGAATGAGAGATGTTATAAATTAAATCTTTTTAAATAATGGGGACTAAATTAGAAAACCAATCAAATATGAAGACTAAAATATATATTTAGCCTTACACACAAGATATTTTAAAAAAAAATTAATTTATGAACAATGAACACAATTTTGTTTATGTTTGAGTAGTACAATCTCTAATATATTATTCTATTGTACAAATTGAAGGTGTTGTGGTATTGTTGGTTATCACGTTAGTTTAACACATTGAAGGTCTTTGCTTCAAGTTTGGGTGATGTCATTTTCAATATTTTATTTTATTTGTATTTTCTTCTTTTTATTATTTTTATTACTTTTAAGGGCTCAAAATATATTTTAGTCCCCAAATTAGAGTGACTTTTTTTTATGTAAAAAGAATAGTCTCTATTATTTAAAAATTTTCAATTTAGTTTTTTTTTTATGTTTTCATATTTTTTAATTATTACACTAGAAAAAAAAACATTTTTCAATTTATACTCTCTCAATGTTGGTTATGTTAAAATGGATTGAAAAAAAACAAATATTGCATGATACTTTGTGAGTTTGTAGAAATTTAGAGAAATAATTAAGGCCCCGTTTGATAACCATTTGGTTTTTAGTTTTTGGTTTTTGAAAATTAGGCCTATAAATACTACTCCTACCCTTGGATTTACTTGTTTTGTTATCTACCTTTTACCTATGTTTTCAAAAATCAAGCCATGTTTTGAAAACTAAAAAAAATAGTTTTCAAAAACTTGTTTTTGTTTTTAGAATTTAGCTAAGAATTCAAATGCTTCTTTAAGATAGAAGAAAACCATTGTAGAGAAATTGAGAGAAAACAAGCTTAATTTTCAAAAACCAAAAACTAAAAACCAAATGGTTATCAAACGGGGCCTAAGTTGTCTTAGAGAATAAAATTCAATTTTTTTGCCAAACTTCTAAAATATTGGGAGGAGGAATTAATACATTTTCCTCCCATAAGTGGCCTAATTTCTACTCTTAACTTTAATAAATTGACTAAGTATTATCCATGTAAGTTTATTATCGCTCAATTTTAACACTCACTAGTTGTGAGGGCATAAGTGAAAAATGTTAAAACTCAAGGAATAAATTGAATCTTTTTAAACAATGAGGACTAAATTGAAAAACACTCAAACATTAGGACTAAAACATATATTTAATCTTGTTCCCAAGAGATTTAAAAAGAAGCTTAATTTATGTAAAATGTATATGATTTTATTTATGTTTGAGCAGTACAATCTCTAATATATTCCTCCTATTCTTTCTTTCAAATATAAAATTGACTAGAGAGCTTGGACAATTTATTCTCGAGATTGAGTCTTGAACTTTAATTTGTTGAAGAGTCAATCAATGTCTTAAGGTCTTCAGTTCTTTAAATTGATTTTTAGTCTTCAAAGCTTTATGATCTTCAAGTGTTCAATCTTCAAAAAGTCTTTTAGGCTTTAGAGAATCTTTAGTCTTTCGAGATTTTTCTCTGAACTCTCTAAATTCTTAATCCTCTAAATTTGGAAAATTAGGAGTGATCTCCTCTATTTATATAGGACTTTAAATGTTTATCTGATTGTGAGCCACTAGGCACAATCTAATTTGACCAATTTATACCATATCACATAGTCTGATTGGACCAACTTATATCATCATGTACACATGGCGCAATTTGATTGACTTAACTTATGTTTTCAAATGGCCACAACAAAAATTTATTGGACCAACTTACATCATTAAATACATATAGCATAGTTTGATTAGATTAACTTATGTCATTAGATGACCATCAAACAATCTGATTGGACTCACTTATGTCATCAAGCACACACAATGCAATTCGATTAGATTTAACTTATGTGACATCATGTAAACATGACAAATTCTGATTCGACTAATTTATGTAATCATATAGAAATAACACAATTTGATTGGATTAAACTCAAATGTCCATAACACGGATATGTGACATTATATGATACCCCAATTTATTGTCAGTTAATTTAATTTGGGGACATATTAATTTGTAATTTCTCCCAAATCAAATTAATGATTTTATCAATTTGTGATGATCCAAAATTAAAGCCCTTTTAAAATATGTATATTATCCCTACCCATTCTCATTAAAGACAATATAACAAGTTTGAGTTTTTTCAAGAAAAAAATAATTTTATAAATTTAGGACCTGTTTGATAACCATTTTATAAACTTAGGTCCGTTTAATAATTTTATAACAAGTTCGCGTTCTCTTTTTTGGCCCAACGACAAGCTCACAGTTCCCTCCATGTAAATACCTAATCTTCAACCTAAAGAAAGTAAACTCTTCCTTATTCCAAAAATCTTAATTGCTACACTAAATTTCTCTGTGCTAACTTAAGTATCGGAGCTGGTGTGGCAAGCATCATACCTGTGGCACTTTCTTCTTCTTGTGTAGGCCATATTCTTCCTCCCTCAAACAAATTTTACCGTTGTTGTCACATGAAGGTGATCAGGTGTGTTTTCCTATCCAGATTTTGCCAACAACACAATTTTTACTCCTAAACTTGATAAAATGTAGCACCTTAAACTTTGATAAGCGTTGTAATTCTTACCTTTTAATTGATTTTTGTTTGAAAAATTGTCAAAGGAATATTCTAATATGCATTTAATTATAAAAAAATATAACATATACAAAATGGATGAAGCTTAAGAGAAAAATGACTCAAAGATTAAGACTTTGTTTGATAATCATTTGATTTTTTTTGTTTTTGAAAATTAAGTTTATAAATACTTCTTCTACCTATAGATTTTTTTTTTTTGTTTTATTATCTACTCTTTTACGTATATTTTCAAAAACCAAACCAAGTTTTCAAAACTTTTTTTTGTTTTTTGTTTTTGGAATTTGGCTAAGAATTCAAATGTTTTCTTAAGAAAGATGAAATTCATTGTAGAGAAATGATGAAAAAATAAGCACAATTTTCAAAAACCAAAAATCGAAATGGTTATCAAACGTTGCCTAAATTTTTATTGAAATTTGTGAGTTTTGTTCCATAGTTGATCTTGCGCATTTAGCGAGTTTAATTTTATGCAGAAATTGATATTTGTTAAAATCCGTGAGTTTACTTGCTATTTATTAAAATTGGAGGGTAAATTAGCGAATATTAAATAGAGGGTAAAATTGATACACATACCGAGTGTTTAGAGTATAATTATTTTTTTTCCCATGTGTTAACATTATGCTCTTTCTTGAATGAATCTAAGGACTTAGAAAAACTATTTTCTAACCATTGTTGGAAGTAAATAATCTAATAGGAAATATTGAAGGAAATAGGATTAAATTAAATATATCCATATATATTTTTATAGTAATTATTAAAAAAAAAATTAACCACAAGTTTGAGTTATTGTGTTGAATCCAAATTAGTTTTAGAATAACCTATAGACCACCCAACCTATAAATTTTAAATATTTTTTAACCCAAACTAGTTTGAATTGAGTTGGTGAAGTTTTAGGGTCGTGAGATGTGTTTTTAACACTCATAATTGTGAAGTTGGAAACACTAATGTGGTATCAACTTAAGGTACGTTGATAGTTAGATCAAGGATTGAAATGCTCAAAAAAATAGTAGATAAGAAGTGTATGAGTTTTGGACATGTTGTATTTTCTCCTCATTATAAAGTGTTAAGATTGCTGCTTTTATCGTGATTGGTTGAGCCAACCACAATCGCATAACATTAAGAACCTATAGGTAGTGGTCTTGAAAATTTGTATTTGACATCCTCTACAAGACTCGTTGAAGCAAAAAATGGACGAGCAAAGTTAATTGAACACTAGCTTAAATTAGAGTCAAACTAATTTGATCATTTTAAATAATTATGAGCATGAGTGACTAAGGCCCTAAAAAGTCTTAGTTGGAAAGCTCTCATGGGTCGTTTGGAATGAGGGAATGGGGATAGGAACAAGAGTGAGAATGAATAAGGGATATGCATGTCCTTATTTAGAACAAAGTTTGTAACCTTTGACATAGGAATAAGTTATTCCCATGCATCCCTTATGCCCATGAAGAATACCCTTCTAAAAAGGTGAGTTCTCTTTATACCTCTCTCTCCTCTTTTAGTACATTTCTTTATTATTTATCTATTCTTTTATTTTATATTATTACAATTAATTAATATATGTAAATTAAATTTAGAATCAATAAAGTTACATTAAAATTATAATTATACGATATGAGTTTGACAATTTTAGTTTAATAGATTAATTTATTTAAATACATACTTATTTTTTTAACATTCTAATTTAATAAATTAATTTATTTAAATATATACTTATTTTTTTTTTAATAAAATGCAATGAATTAATGCAAATACATTAGTAATTAAAACTATCAATTCATTATCTAATAATATATTTAGTTAATTAATTATAATTATGATTAATTTAGTATGAGGTTATTTTTAATAATTATAATTAATTACACTTGAATAAATATAATCAATTAATTTTTAATTATAAATTTTTAGATAAATAATATTTATTTTTGAATTATTTTTTATTGTTTTATTAATTAATGCACATAATTATATAAAATTTCTCAAATTAATCTCATAAAACAAAGTTGATATGACTTGATATTATAAAAATATGATATATTTTTATAAAATTATGGCATGGTTTGATAACCATTTGGTTTTTGGTTTTTAGTTTTTAAAAATTATGCTTGTTTTCTCACAATTTCTCTACAATGGTTTTCATATTTTCTACAATAATTTCCATCTTTCTTAAGGAAACAATTGAGTTTCTAGCCAAATTTCAAAAACAAAAACAAAATTTTGAAAACTACTTTTTTTAGTTTTCAAAATTTGGCTTGATTTTTGGAAATATATGTAGAAAGTAGATAAGAAAATATGGAAATCTATAGGTAAGAGTAGTATTTATAGGCTTAATTTTCAAAAACAAAAAACCAAAAATCAAATGGTTATCAAACGGGGCCAAATAAAAATCTGATAGTATTCCCATGTAGAACCAAATACAGTCATCTTTGGTTTCCAGCAATCTTATTCTCAAGCATACGTTATCCATGGGCATCTAATCAAACCTTAAATCAAACAGCCTCATATGGTTTCACCTACATCTACATCTATAATCTATAATATATTTAAAAGATAATATTTATCTACTAACTGGTCAAAAGGAATTTTATGCTTATCACTATTAACTTTTTGATGTATTGGAAGGAGGAATACAAAAAGTGATTGTGTAATCTTATAAAATGCAATAATAAATAAAAGGAAAAAAATCAATAAAATGAATAAAATAAAGAAAGAGAATATTATATATATATATATATATATATATATAGATATATATATATATATTCGAAAACATTTATGCAAAGGGGTAATACTTTTGACAATTTCCAACAAATTATTAATCATTTCAATTAATCGGCCCAGCCCAATTGAAGTAATATTTAATATTAATGTTATAGAGACGTATAACATCTGAGGTGTCGTGGTGTAGTTGGTTATCACATCAGTCTAACATACTGAGGGGGTGTTTGAAGCAATGGATTGGGTTGGGTTGTTTTGGAATCCAAACCCAAACCCTTGTTTGGTCCATTGTGTTCAAAACCCAATGGTTTTGAAACACAACCCCATGGTTTTGCATAGTGAAATAGGGGGGGTTTGATTTCCAACACACCGGTTTGCTCCTCATTTGACACCTATTTTCATTATCACGTTTTCTTATCTTTCTCCCATCTCTTCCATTTTTTTAATTGGTATCTTACATCGTTTTCTTATCTCTCTCCCATCTCTTCCATTTTTTTTTTAAATTGTTACAAATGTTTATTTTATACATGTCATAACTTAACCAAATTTCGTATTTGACAAAGTAATTATTTATCATTGGAAACTCACTTTTTTTTTGAAAAAAATAATAAATTATTACAAATGTTTTGTTCTTTTATACTTGTTATAAACCTAAACAAATTTGATATTTGACAAAATAATTATTTTCATTGGAAACTCACATTTTTTTTGAAAAAATAATAAATTATTACAAATGTTTTGTTCTTTTATAATTGTTATAAACCTAACCAAATTTGATATTTGACAAAGTAATTATTTTTCATTGGAAACTAACATTTTTTTTTGTAAAAAACAATAAATTATTACAAATATTTTTTTTATACTTGTCATAAACCTAACCAAATTTGATATTTGACAAAGTAATTATTTTTCATTGGAAACCAAAAATTGCCACTAGAAAATAAGGAAAAGAAAAAAAAAAAAGAGACCAAAGTAGCAAAGGAAAAAAGGAAAAACAAAAACTGCACAACCCCAGGGTTCAGAACACTGCACCCCAAACACTGTTTTCTGATTCCCAGGCTTTCAAACCCCCCAGGGTTACGATTCCAAGGGTTCTGATTCCGAAACGGTGCTCCAAACGCCCCTGAAGGTCTCCGGTTCAAGTCCGGGCGACGCCATTCTCTATGTTTTTACTTTTATTTTCTTCTTATCCTATTTTAGCCCAAATTAGTGTCATTTAAAAAAAAAAAACAAAAAAAAAAAACAATTTTAGTCCCATTATTTAAAATTTTTCAATTTTTTTCTTGAAGGATAAAAATTTTCAATTTAATTTGGTATGTTTTAACATTTTTTTTTTTAATTATTCTACCAAAAGAAAAATTCAATTATACTTTCTCAATGTTGGCCAAAGTTAAAATTGATTGAAAATAAAGTTACATGATAATTTGTGAGTTAGTAAAAATTTAGAGTAATAATTAAGCCATTTTAGAGAATAAAAGTCAAAACTTTTGCCAAACTTCTTAAAAATTTGGAGGGAAAATTATAAATTTTTTTCTCATAGATGGGCTAATTTCTACTCTAAATTTTAACAAATTGGCTAAGTATTATGCCATATAAATTTGTTATCACTCAATTTTAACACTCTAGTTGTGAGGGCATTAGTAAAAAATGTTAAAACTCAAGGAACAAATTGATTCTTTTTAAACAATAGGGACCAAATTGAAAAAAAAAACACTCAAACATTAAAATTAATAGATATGTTTAGCCTTGTTCACAAGAGATTTCTAAAAAAAAAATCATTCATGTAAAATGAACACAATTTTATTTATACTTGAGCAGGACAATCCCTAATATATTCATCTGATTCTTTCTCTCAAATGTAAAATTGTCTCGAGGCTTGGACAACTTGTTTTCGAGATTGAATATTCAATTTCAATTTGTTGAAGAATCAATTGATGTCTTGAGGTCTTCAATTCTTGAAAGTGATTTTTAGTCTTTGAAGTCTTATGGTTTTCAAATCTTCGATCTTTAGGACATCTTCAAAATGTCTTTTAGGCTTCAGAGAGTCTTTAGTCTTTTGAATTTTTTCTCTGAACTTTCTAAATTCTGATTCTTCTAAATCTAAAAAATTATTGGGAGTCCTCCTCTATTTATAGGATTTTAGATGAGATTGAGCTTATTCGATTGTGAGCCCACTACTATGTGACACTATTTAATTGGTCAATTTACATCATATAACATAGTGATGAGCGTAACTTATGTCATTAGATGGTCACAATGTAGTATGAATGTACTAAATTATTTCATCATGTACACATGACACGATTTGATTAGTTTAACTGATGTCTTTAGATGACTATTGTAACACTCAAGTTCAAGAGGGGTATATGAATGAAGCGTGAACACATCCGAATAAGAGGAATCCTGAGGCTATGCAAGACATGGTTAAGAAAAGTTTAAAAGAATTTATTGTTACTACCTATACTAATAAGGTGCGCTTTCCTTTTCGGTGGCTCAACTCCAAAGTTAAAGCGTGCTTGGCTTGGAACAATCCTATGTTGGGTGACCTCCTGAGAATTTTCCTAGGAAGCAAATGAGTGAGGACAAAGCATGCTGAAAGGACTCGTGTTGGTTTGTAGGGTGATGGGGTGGTAACCAAAGAGTGCATGTGCACGTTGTCCAACATACTGCTTCTTTCGAGTTATGTGCAATTCAGGAAAAATGCTACTGAAATGCGCCTGCAACCTACTATAACCGACATTTAACACCATGAATCAAGTTCAACACGTATTCAGCCATTTTCTAAGTGCTTTTGGGAGACTAAGCAATTAAATACATATGTTTATGGCTAATTTTAACTTAGATAAATAAGGAACACAACTCAATGATTCTAAAGGTTTTTGTCCTATGTCTAGGTACAAAAAATGAAGTTTTATATCTAGACTCTTCTCCTAGATTGCTTTTATGAAAACGTGTGCTCGATCCAACCCTTTTAGTATTGAATCTCACACAAACTATGCTAACTCAAGTGATTAGTTTAAGCTAACAATGAAACTTAAACTCAATAAAAGCAAATGATGCTAAATGTTAAGCAAAATTACTAGAATCACATGGTGGGACTTATTTCCTTTTTAGGGTATCCACTTCATTGAATCCTCTCCAAGGAGTTTAGCTACTCATTGAAAAGAAAACTAAAGTGCAAAAAATAAAAAGAAAACTTGATTGAGAAAATATAAACTTCATTGAAATAAAAGTGCGGAATTCAAACAATAATAACTTGAAACAAAACTTGAATTACAACTTAAAGAATTGAAATTTAATAAATAAAACAGAAACTTACAACTTGATGGAAGAATAAAACAACAACAAAACTTTAAAGGAAAACAGAACGTACAAAACTTAAATGAAAGCGTAAAATAACCCGAAGTTTGTTCTTTATTTCTAACTTTGTTCAACCTCTTTCGAGGAGAACAAGTGCTTACACTCCCTTCTTTCGAAGTTCGTGTCCAAATGAAGTATGAACAGAACTTGGGGGACACTCGATACGGTGGCTGAGAAGAAAAGAAAATTGTGAAATTTAGAGAATAAGATAGAAATCCAAGCTCCCTTGAAATTGAAGCTTGAGCCGCCTTTTATAGACCTCAAGGCCTAGGGTTTATTGTTTGAGATCGGTGTGGAGAGGCTTGATCGATCATATCCCATGATCCTCGGAGATTTGATTGAGAATATTTGATTTTATCTTATTTTATTTGCAAATCTCACGAATCTGAGAGAATCTGCCGAAAAGGTCCAGTGCGGTCGCATAGTTGAACGCAATTGTGCTATTGTCGAAATGGCCTAAATATGGCTGCATAGTTGGGCGCATTTTGAGTTTTTTCTGCAACATTTGGAATTTTGCTTTTGCTCTCAATTACTGACGCATCCTGGTCGCATATATCTTGAATCATATTTCTTTTGCCTCAGTTGCGGCCAGAATGTGGGCGCATTTGGGTCATTTTTCAACCTCTACACAAAACCAACAAAAATTAACACTTTCTTAACAAAAATGACTCTAAATACACCTAAAAACTTATTTTTATAAAATCAAGACTTCAAACACATGCAAAACTTGTTTTTACTTAAATTTACTATAAATGATATGAATTATAACATTAAACACTCGCTTTCTAAGCAAATAGCTTAGCTTTTAGATCCAAATAACACTCATAAATGAGCGTTATCATAGGGACAATCTTCACTCTTAGGAGTAGTTCAAGACAAGTAGTAGCGTGACCAAGTCGTAGGGGATGCGGGGGAATGTAAGAGCCATCATGTGCCAAATTTGAATTAAGAATCCTGATCCGAATCCTGGGCCTAGGGTGTTACAGATGGTATCAAAGCGAAACTTCTCCCAGAAAGATGTAGTTTAGGGACTAACCAAAGCAGAAGCTGGTGGGCATGTAATGGACGAGTTCATAAGAGGCACATGAATGAGTCATGACCACATCCGAATGAGAGGGATCCTGAGGCTATACAAGGCATGGTTACAAAAGGTTTAAAAGAATTGATAGTTACTACCTATACTAACAAGGTGCATCATCCTTTTCGGTGGCTTAATCGTTGGAACTCCAAAATTAAGCGTGGTTGGCTTGGAACAATTCTATGTTGGTTGACCTCTTGGAAATTTTCCTAGGAAGCATGTTAGAGAAGACAAAACATGCTGAAAAGACCTGTGTTAGTTTTTAGAGACAGTCTTCACTCTCGCAAGCAGCTCAATACTAGTATGATGACGTGGTTAGGTCACAGGGGATGTAGAGGAATTTTGGGGCTGTCAAGTGTCGAATTCACATTCCGAATTCTGGGCCTGGGTCGTTACAACTATAGTGAAATTTGATTGAACCAATTTATGTCATGAGATACACACATGACACAGTCTGATTAGATTAACTTATGTCTTCAGATGGCCATAGTGCAATCTGATTTGACCCACTTATGTCATCATGTACACATGACAAATTCTGATTGGACTAATTTATGTAATTATATAGACATGAGACAATTTGATTGGATTAAACTCAAATGACTATAGGACAGACATGTGACATTATTTGATATTCCAATTTAATGTCATTTAATTTAATTTAGAGGCACATTAATTTGTAATTGGTCCCAAATCAAATAAATAATTTTGTCATTAATTTAACATAATGATGTAGTGATTTGTGATTGTACAACATTTTTTGAAGCCTATATGTATATTATTAAAGACTAACAAGTTTAAGTATTTTCAAACAAAAAAGGTTAATTTAATAAACTTAGACCCCGTTTGATAAAAATTTTATTTTTGGTTTTTGAAAATTGTATTTGTCTTCTCATGATTTCTTTACCATGGTTTTCATCTAATTTCTTAAGAAAACATTTGAGTTCTTAGTCAATTTCCAAAAACAAAAATACATTTTTAAAAATTATTATTTTTAGTTTTCAAAACTTAGTTTTAATTTTTAAAACATTCGTAAAAAGTAGAGAACAAAACAAATAAATCCATAAATAAAAGTAGTGTTTATAAGTTTAATCTTCAAAAACTAAAAATAAAAAGTCAAATACTTATTAAATGGAGCCTTAACTTTTTTAATGTTGGGACACCATAATATATACTATGGTTGAATTTCTTCCATACAAGTAACCATTCTCCTCTACTTTTAAGCACATAGTGGCAACCTTGAAAGCACGCTCGATAGTCTTATTTAGAGATGAAAATTTTTATTTGTTGAGAGATTTAAGGTGAAGCACAAATTCAATTTTTACCCTTGTGTAAGGTAAGAAAGTCAATTTTTAACCTTAAACTTTCAACTACTTCAACTTTATTCATTATAAACATGAACTCGAATGAGTGTTGCAATTAATATGTCAAAACTAAATAAAAAATTTGTTCATGATTCAACCAATAAATCATACAGAATTAACCTAATAAAACACTTACCATCATGCCACAAAAATGTCCAAATCCAATCATGAAAATACTCAAGCCTAACTACAAGATCAAGTAGATAAAAAAATGCTCAAACTTAGCAATAAAGTACACAAATTGATTTAATTAAAAACAACTAACTACGTTGAGGGAGGTGTGGTAGAGGACAATGCGGTGGTCGGAGTCAGGGCGAACAGGAACAACGGGCAGCAGAGCATCTCCACCGCAAGTTCAAGCGAATCCACGCACTTGCAGTGAGACCCATGCTTCCGTCATGCTATCAACGAGCACCTACATACTCGCGGCTTAAGAAACGTACAACCGGAATTAAGAGAAAACGAAGAGGGGTGGGGCGTGAGTGAGAGGAAAGAGAGAGGAGAATGGAGAGTGGGGCCTGAGAGAGAGGGGAGTTTTGTTATTATTATTATTATTATTATTTATTTTTACCCAAAAGCATTCAAAATAATATAAAAAAATTACACAGTTAGTGTAGAAAAAGAAAAAAAGTAACTGGAGGGACCATTTAAACCTATTTCTCAAAACTCAAGGACCAAAGTGGTACATTTTGAAAACTCAGGGACTAATAGCACCTATAGCTCAAAACTCAAAGACCAAAAAGATATTTTTCCCAAATATTTAAACTTATTACATTATGAAATTAAAAATAGTACACTTACTTTTAAAAAAAATAGTATACTATACTATATTAAGGATTTTGATATAGATAGATAGATAGATAGATAGATAGATAATGTTATGATAATATAATATTATATATTAATAATAATATATAATATTATATATAGATAGATAGATAATGTTATGATAATTCGTTTCTGCAATATGTTTTTGCAATCTTGATTATGCAATCTATTTTTGCATTTTGACTTTTATTTACATTGCTAATTCACACCAATCCAAAATCTATTTTTGCACTTTTTAGTTTCCAAGTTGCAATTCTACTTACGTTGTTGTTTTTACAATATTTTTGTTACATCATTCCGTGTGGGATCGATACTCAAGAATACTCATGTTTTATTACTTGCATCGACAGTGTGCAATTGCACTGGAGTTGAACGTATTTATTTACTTTTCTTCACCCAAAGTTCACCCGACCAACAAGCATGAACATGAAAATGGAGAGGAGTTATACGCTAACAAAAATACAAGGAAAATAAATTATAATGTTAAATGAAAGACATACAATGAAAGTAAGGTTAAAGGGGGTTGGAATGGGCATGCGGCCATAGACAACACGCCTTGGACAAGCATGACCGTGACATTCATGACTTGCAAATGTTGCGATTGAGCTTTGAAGAATAGTTATTAGGCTTTGGATCATATCATATATATCAACTATTCCATTGACATTTTTTGTGTCATCAATTTTACTTGTAAATTGTCAACGTTTCTATTTTTGTTGACATTTTTTTAGTTGTCAACTTAAGCGATTACTGACGATTTTTAGCCATCAACATAAAATATAATTGAAATTTTGAAATATCAACTTAAAATAATTATTATTGACTTTTTTGTTGATGTCAACATAGTGTTGATATTAAAATTTTATAGCTTGCAACTATGACAATTGACATTGTCTCCTTTTTTGAATGGTCAACTATTATATTTTTCTTGATTGTTTAATCCTTAACTTAGTTATGTTTTATAGATTTTTTTTAGTTGTCAACTATAAGTAAGTGAAAAAGGTAAAATGAACCTTGTGATCTTTTTTACCTCTCATTTCTAAACTTACATTTACATAAAACTAGCTAGCAATCTCAAACTTGTATTTATACAAAATTAACTAGCAATCTCCAACCACAAATAGAAGATATAAAGTGAGATAATTAATGGTTAAACAAAAAAGGAATAATTGGGAAAAAGAATTCACTAACATTTTTGTTGCTGGATGTTTAACAAGCCACAAATTGACTAATCACATTAGCCTAGTCAGAGGTGACATGATACTGTTAGGGTTGATAACAAAGAGCGTGATTGAAGGTTACATGAATTTTTTATTTTCTTTAAAAAATTAGGACATAAGTGTGATATCTACTAAACTCGCTCTAAGCTCAAGCAAGTTTGAGTCTAAAATTTAGTAGAGTATAGATAAAAAGAATTTCTCCTCCGCTTTTATATTAACACAAAGTCATAGAAAGTTAATTCAAATTTAGGTCATTAATTTAAAAATTGTCCATGCATCAATTCTTACACGTGTGTAGACTTCTTCAAAAATCTAGACATCTCCATTTAAAAATAGTTAATTATTTGAAATGAAATGTCTAAATTGATTCACTTATGAAAGTCCAGGACTTTTAATTAATATAATTATGAGTTTGCACATGTGTAAACTAACGTTTTTCAAACGAAATTTAACAAATGGTGTAGATACACTTATGAAAATTTAGAGTTTTTATTAATACAACTCTCTAAATTTAAGGGTATAAATTAATTTTTGCAAAAAAAAAAAAAAAAAAAATCCACCTACAAATTCTCTAAAATTACAAGAATTGTTACCTGACATTTCCACCTAGCCCTATCAACATGATGGCTTATAATTTAAACAAATTTTTTTCTGTCCCTCTCTTTCTCTCTACAAAGTTACCAACTTGCTCTTTGAATCAATGGGCCTGGCCCAAGCCCATTTAAACATTTTACTTTTAAAAGTTAGCTCTGCAAAGCAAGAACGGTGTCGTGGTGTAGTTGGTTATCACGTCAGTCTAACACACTGAAGGTCTCCGGTTCGAGTCCGGGCGACGCCACATTTTGCTTTTATTTTTTTGTTTAATATATATAGATTTATATTGTTTTTCCATTTATGCCAAACTAAAGCAGACTGAAACTGATAATCAAATGGGAAAGTTTGTAAAGGTGGTTGTCATGAACTGTTTTCCAAAATTTAGCCAAAACAATGCCCTTTTCTTAAAAAAAATAATAATAAATTAATTAATTAAATTTAAAGAAAAGGGTTCAATTTTAAGTAATTGAAATGAAAGTGTGATAATTGGGGCTTCCATGTGCAGGCCAATGCCAACAAATGCTAATGATCATGCATTATTTCACTATGTTTTGGGGTCAAACCTATTAGATTATTCATCTTCATTTTTCAACTTGTCTTTCTTTATTCCTTATCAAGAGAGAGAAACTAAATTTTCTTTTTTTCTTTTTTGTTAAAACCATTGAGATTTCAATCCGAATCATTTACAAAAATTTATTGAAATAATTAACCAAACTTTGAGCTATTAGAATTCTAAGTCAAGAGGCGTATGTGCTAACAAAGAACGTACTTGTACAAACAAACAACGTGCATTGATCGTTTCATTCAATGTTGGAAACTTACAACTCTCTACGTTTAAAATACGCTCTTTTGAAAAAAGGAGAACAAATTAAAATAAAACTAAACTATTAAGTAGAAACAAACTTTTTCTAACAATCTCTATGGGATGAAACTATGATACATTAATTAAGCTTATCGGTACATAACTTTTATATTTTCTATCAAAAAGAAACTCCACCGTTTAGAATAGTTCTTCCATCTCGACATTCATGGGTTGTTATAATTTTGATCTTTGGCCATTTTCAACTCGACAATAACAAAAATCCAATGGAAATAATTGTAAGGAAGATGTTTTATCCCATAAAGATTCATGGGACTTGGTCTAAATTGCACAAGTAAACAAAAAAGTGTTTTTTTTTTTTTTTTTTGGAGAGGTAATTATCCAATGTATGAGAGCAATGATGATTTGATTTGATTTGTAACCAAAAAATGGTTGATGAAAAGAACAATTGGGAGAACTGTCAATTTTAACTACATTCCATGAACAAATGAAGGAACATTCCAAAAGAAAAGAGAGGGAAAAAAAAGCCTCATCATCCTTGTTTTACAAAATGCCCAACAAAACAAAGTTGTCAAAATGGGCCTTTGGAGAGGGCTCTGTTTCTGTGTGTTTTTTCTGGGGATTTCCTTTTTTCTTTTTACAGTATTTTTTTTTGTATTTTCTTCTTTACACTCTGAAGAAACCTTGGCTAAAATCATCAATGGCGGTCATTTTCAGAACTGGGAAATGCAGCGTCTATGGCAAGCGGTGGTTCTCTTCTTCTGTTGCTTCGTCTCCGCCTTCCAAACGGTGCCGATATCTTGGGCTATTTTTATGGCGTCCGACGAGGCCCCTGATAGCCCTCTTCTCGAAAACCCAACTGCGTAAAGTCCCGCATTTCCCTTCCACCCATGTGGTGATGCTGCTTTTGGGAATCCGTTTTTCGAGAACAATTCTCCTTCCTGTTCATTTCAATGCCAAATTTAAGGTTAGCCATGTTTGAGAATAATGGTAAGTTTTTTTTTTTTTTTTTTTTTTTGTCTACCATGTGTTCGACGAAATTACTCTGAGAAAAAAATTAAGTTTAAATTGAATGTTTGCCTCACCTGAAGCCAAGAGGGGACGTTGCTGCGATACCCAGTAGCCAAAACTACTGAATCTACATCGTGCTTTTCGCCATTGACGAGCTCTACTTGGTTGCGAGTGAACCGTTTGATTCCAGGAACTACTTTGATGTCACCGGATTTGATTTTCTCCAATGCTCCAATGTCAAGAACAGGGGTCTTTCCCATCTCGTTTTTGAGCTCCAATGGCCCCATTGATGGCCGTTTGAGGCCGTAGTTTTCCATGTTTCCGAGCACCAGCCATGCCAGTATCAACAAGAGCTTGTCAACCAGCCAGAGGGGCAGCCATTTCATCATCGTAACAGCTAGTTCGAATGTTGATTTTCCAAGAACTTCTCTTGGTAAGACATGGACCTGTTGGAAACAGAGCAAGCAAACACCATTAGAACCAACACTTCAAGATTCAAATTGCATTGAGCTGAACATGTTAGAACAATGATATTTTAGTTTGTTCTAATGCTTACCGAGCTTCGGACCACCATTGAAGGTGAGGCATTGTGGTTGCACAAGTCTAGAGAAACTTCCATGCCCGAGTTGCCACAGCCAACCACCAAGACTTTCTTTCCGGTGAACTTATCGCCAGACTTGTATTCACAAGCATGCGAGACATCACCGCAAAACTCACTCAATCCTTCGATTTCGGGCATTACACGTTCAGCATTCTCGCCAGTGGCCACGACGAGCCATCGGCAAATGTACTCGATCTCATTGCGGGTCGACCCAGCAGTCGAAACAGTCTTGACACGCCACAGGCCACTGGTTTCATCGTACCTTGCTGATTGAACACACTCATTGAATTGTGGGTTGATCTCAAAATGCTTGGCGTATGATTCAAGGTACTCAATGAACTGTCGCTTGGTTGGGTATTCAGGGAAGTCTTCTGGGAATGGAAGTTTTGGGAGCTGGCAGAATTGCTTTGGAAGGTGAAGCTTAAGCCTATCATAGGTACGCTTTTGCCACAGGGAGGCTATGCATTCAGCTCGTTCAAGGACTACAAAAGGCACCCCTTGTTCTCTAAGACAAGCAGCTGTGGCCAGCCCCGATGGCCCGGCCCCAACGATCACCGGACCGTTAACCCAGGTGCAACGACGAGAGAAGAAGTCGTCATGATCGGCAAGACGAAATAAGTTCTCCATCACTACTAAAGTAAGCTCAAAGGTGAATATTCTATTTGATTGAAACTGTGGTTGTGTTTGTGTTCTTTAGGATGGATGGCAACAGGTAGTAAGTAGTAGACTTTTGGAAGTGCTTTTGTTTGTAAGAGAAGATTGTGAGTAAAGTTTGAAGGCTTTGGGAATAGGAGAGGGGAAATTTGATGTTTTGATAGGATGAGAATGAAGGGAGGAGTGGAGGGGCTTAAATAAGGAGAAGTGGATGGTATCAAGGGAGAGAGAGAGAGATGCATGTGATGGAAGTGGGAGTCAATGAGCTTTTAAGGGTCATTCTCAATTTCTCAAATCATAAGCTTCTGCCTACCCCTTGATTATTTTATTTCCTTATTCCCTCTTCCTCTTCTCAATATAATATAAGATCTTACTAATACATTAGTTCATTAAGAATTTAATGTTGATAAAGCCTATCATAGACTATTTATTTTGATCTTCATTATTTTATCTCTTCCAAGGTAAATTTTCAACTAGGTATCATTTTCTCTCACACACATAGATGGGGGAGAGTGGTGATTTGGGTCAGGTTGGGTCGGGTCCAATCGGGTCTATGGTGACAGTAAAGGGATTAGATCGAGTCAATAGACGCGAGAGAGAGAGAATAAGGGAGCAATGAAAGGGAGAGATGGAGTTATCAAAGAAAGTTGAATCAGGTGAGCCCCCAGCAGAGACATTCAATGGCAATGATGGAGAGAAAATGTGGGGAGGGGGTATGATGCTGACTAGGACATGGAGAAGGGATCCCACGTGGAGGGAGGAAGAGGAGGGCATGGGGTGAGGGGGCCACACGTCAGCATCTTTGGACCTCAAAAAAACAAGCTGCAATGGGAATTTAGAATTTGCTGAGTTGAAAGGCTGTTTTGGTTTATGGCTCAGACCACCCATCTTGCCAACTGGTACACTTCAATATCTATGCTGATAAACATTAACTCTATAAATTTATGTTTTTCAATATTTTAATATCATATAGATTTTTTTTTCTCTTTTGAAAAAGTGACTAAGTTCTTCATAGGCTCTCCTATATTTCGGAGAAAAATATATTCTTTGATATTTTTTTAGTATTTGTTTGTACTTCTAGAAATGTCATGATTAACCGTGAGTTTGGACAAATTATTCAATGAAGTTGCCACCATCGCCTCTTTAAAATCGTTGGATTTAGGTCTTAAAATTTATTTGCCCCTAATAACCGTTGGATACAAAAGCGAGATACTTTTACAATTTTTCTCTCATATGTCTGGCGGTGCAAAACTATTAGTCTCATTGTGGCAGCCTCCTTAAATAATTTCTTGGGAGTTTGGGATGATTTTTTTAGACAATTAACGGTAAGCATTTTTTAGATAAGCTCCAATTAAGCGTAGACAATTAACTTTTTTCAATCTAAAATTAAATGTGGTTCAATTATCTGTCCATACATGTCTCTATTATTATTTATTTTTTTTAGTTCAAAAATATGTGGGGTGGAGATTTGGATCTCTAATCTTTTGGTTGAGATTACAATGTTTTAACCATATGAGTTATATTTAGGTTAGCTATGTCTCTATTAATTATCATTGGAATTTTAATGTTAAGTATTGAACTGATACATCTCTTAAAGTATAAGAACTAACATTGTTACATTGGAGACCTAAAACTTCAGTTAATTCCCTCTCTTCTTTTCGTGAGGTTGCCAAGTGGCCACAAGGGCTTGGCTATATATTAACCTTAAAAAGATAAGAGACATGATATGAATCTAAAAGCATGTTTAGGTAATAACGAAGTAGATTTAGACGGTGAAAGATATGATATGAAAGTGTAAAGAAAAGGGTTATGTGGCCCTTGGGACTAATAATATATATATTTGTTGAAATTACAATCTCAGCTCGAAAAGTGAGATTTGGAGCCTATGGGGTTTGGCATTTTCTTTTTCTCTTTTGGAAACCTCATATATTATAAATGAGTAGTATCCTATCATCATTCCCAACTTAATTGCTAACTTCACTCTCATCATCAAACCCTCAACTTTACATACCAAACCCAACAAAAAATATGCAAAACTACATAATAGATAGAGAGAGAATCAATTATGTATGTATATCTAATAAATCATTAGCTATTTAGTCAAAATTAAGTAGGGACATTCTTATGGTTGGATGAGATTATTTTTGTTTGTGTTGATAGTTCTTGAAATTGATATATCCTAATTAAATATCTCACTAAGAAATACATGAAGAGGGATTCAAAACCTACCGTCTATAAGAAAAATGTACTAACGTCCGACCACTCAGTTATGCTCAAGTCTTTATATTGTATATTAAATTATGTCTTGATCTTTAAACTTTGAAAATTTATTTCATTGTGGCTCTTAAACTTTCAAAATGTCTATTTTAGTCTTTCAATTTTTTTTTAAAAAAATAACTATTTTAGGACTTTCAAAATATCTATTTCAGTCTTAAACTTTTTTAAAACACTCATTTTGGTCTTTATTGTTATTTTGCTTTTAATAGACATATAGTGTGGCTTAGAGCATGTGTATTAACGCACTCTCGTTAACATGTACTAGAGTCATATAAGTTGATCGAGATAAGTATTGGGTGGACACATATCAGATGACAAGGACTAATATGATTATATTTTAAAAGTTTAGGGACTAAAATAGGTATTTTGAAAGTTCGGAAACCATTATAAAAATGATGACTTTTGATGGGAAAAGAAAAAAGGTGTAGAATATGGGGTTATTCTTGTTATCCGCAGCCACCCAACCAGCCTTGCAATGCTCCACACCCAGCTTGGAATTTGATGAACAAGCCTACCAAGCTTTCCACTTTTGGCATGGGAATATGCACTTCTTTTTCTTTTCTTTTCTTTATCTATATATATATATATATATATATACCCTTTTTCTTTTAAACCCTAAAAAGGTTCCCTTTTAAAAACCCTAAAAAAATTCTTCTTCTTCTTCTTTAACAAAAATAATTTAAACCCTAAAAAGTAATTTATTTTTTTTATTATTTATTTTTGGTAAAAAATTGAGTGATAATAATTAATAGTGAGTTTTCTCAGTCACGCGTGTAACAAAAAGGTTTATTTAATTAATTATTTATTTTATTTTTTGAGTATTGTAACAAAAAGGTTGAAGAAACCAAAAAATCATTGGTTTTTGTATGCAACCTTACCTATAAGCTGGCATTTAGATGCAACATTTGGACATACTTTCGACTTTCTTTTTAAACTATTTTCTAATATTTCTCAATATTGATATTATTTTGTAAATAATTACCAATAAAAATGAGCATATCGAGCAAAACTAGACACAATATCTTTTAAAATATAGTTACTAAAACATATATAGTTGCCAACCAAAATTTGCTCATTGTATACATTGAAAAAATGAATAAATCGATAATTTTTTTTTAATTATTTTATAACCTACTAAAAATTAGATATTTATGAATGAATTTACACAATTTTCTCCTATATAAATCGATAAATTTCTCTATTTAATTTTTTTTTCTTTTATTAATGCTTATGAAAAAGCTAATGTGCATGACACCTTAAAAATTAAGGACGTATTATAAAATAATTATACTCCATTGATGACAAACATGACATGCTATATGCAAGAATTTATGATTTGAAAAAAATGTGATGATAATATTTGTATGCAAACTAAATATAAAGATATTATTTAATTACCATTTTAATTTACCAAACATGTATATATTTGTAAGGGCATCTTGAAATTTTTTCAAATAAAGTTCATGAATGTGACAGACACCTACATATCTTGCTTGGAATATATGACAGATGGGTTTTTCAAAATTATTACCAAATACCAAATGCATTATTATTTGGACCAAAAATACCCTTTTATACGAAAAATAATTAGCGTGATAATTAAGATATAGATGAGTAGATTAATGGTATTAAAACCCGACTAAGTTATGGAATTTTTTCTAGACGATGTGTTGTTTGAGTTGTTTTTTTTTTTTTTTTTTTGAATTGATTTTTATTAGGATAATTATGTTCTAATTGCTTTTCAAATGACTTCATTTTAATTATGTTGTAGTTTAAGATTAATCAGTGAAAGCCTTTTGGTCAAGCTCAATGAAGAGGGGAATATATACTTCTGTTAGAATTTGGGTGGAAAGGGAATATTTATTAATTATGAATTATGAATCAACTTATTATTAAAAGAACAAAAATTATGGGGTTAGGTTCACTTCATGATTATAAAAGGGCCCATTAGATTTGCAGGGAGTTTTTATTTCAATATTATATTAATTTCTATTCTAAATCTCTCTCTCAATTCTCAACCCACTCCCATGTGGATAAGAATTCCTCAATTTAACTAGGGATAGAAATTTGTTTTTGAGCTAATTTGAGGGGTGGGGAGAAAGAAAATAACTTAGCATAACTCAATTGGTTAATATACATATTCTCAATCGAAATATTAGAGATTCGAATTCTCACATCCACATGCAATTGAACTAAAAAAAAAAAAGATAAAAAATGTAACATTTGCCTCATCCCCAATAATCTTGAACTGAAACACTTAAATTCCACACTATTTACTTGGTTCTTAAAATTAAGAACTTTCAAACTTGTTTTGATTCTCTAAAATTAAAGAAACGAGCATGTACAAGAATTAATTTTTCTCATGGGATCGGGAATAAGAAAGGACATTTTGGACTTTGCCTTAGTTTGATGTTATTTCTACCTCTTCTCTCTCTCATAATTTACAATAATTATTTGCTCCCCTAACTTGATATGTTCTAAAACAACCATTCTTTTAATATTATTTGAGAAAATATATGCTTCCATTATATGTCACAAAGAGATCAAACATATGCAATTCCACAAACATTGCAACAATAAACAAAATTAATTATTACTCAAATTTCATGTTTTGAATGAATAAATTAAAATAAAATACAAGAAGTAATAGGAGAAGGGTATGTGTCACAAAAACACACCATGAGAATTGTTGGGGAAATATATATATATATATATATATATATATATATATTAAGATAATTACAAACGAAAAAAAAAAAAGAAATCTTGAAGAATCTATAAGGGCATAAATTAAAGGGTTTGGGAAAGATTTAGAAAATCCACATCATTAAAAACACTTCTTTAATTTTGTATTTTTCTCTTCATGTGATTCATGGGTGACTCACTCTTCTCAATTTTTATTTTTTATTTTTGGGTTCTAAATTAAAATTAGTAAGGACTTAATTAATTAAATGTGGGAATATTTTCTTTCATGTGTTTAGATATTTTGTGATCTATGATCTTTGTAACTATGATTGGTACCAAGATATGCAATTATCATCACTTTAAGAACATGGGACTTTTGTCAAAGACAAATGACTATATGAGACACAAAAAACTTTGGTCAAACATGTTTTTTTTAATTTCTTTTACTAAGTTCTAATGTATTAATTAAATATTATTTATTGGAAAAACATTAATAAGATTCATTAATCTTTTTTTTTTCCAAAGCAAGATTCGTTATTTTCTCAAGTTCCTTTTATGGTGGTGTTGTTTAATGTTCAATATTTGTTGTTTTTTTTGGTTATATACATTGAGTGTCAATTTTTTATTGATCAACATACTGGAATTTTTTTAATTTACAAAAATTTTAAAAAAAATTGTAAAATTAGAAACAAGTGGCAACAATTCACATGTCATGTTAAAAAAATTACATAATTTAATATGTTTAAAACCATAAAAGTGCTTAATTATATATCTAAAAATACAATATTTTGATATGTAATTGAGTAAAATACTTTATTTCTTTAAACTTGGTAATCTATAGCAACTGAACTATAATCGTTCTTAATTTAGATTCCATTTGGAATTGTTGTAGCTTTTAAAATAATTGTTGGTAACTGTGCTTTTAAAAAAAAAATCAGCTATCTAAGAAGTAAATTAATGTTTGGTAAATTTTAATTTTAAATATAAAAAAACAAATCACAACGTTTGATAAATTCAAACGAAATTGCTCCATCGAAAAAAAAAAGGGTTTAAACCCCAATTCTCTCTAAAAAATTTCTAAATAAAAATATTTCTTTTAGGTTTTCGTTTCATAACTATTTCAGTATCTCATTTTATCTCTTTATCAAAATCCAATATTAAATCTAAAGGTCAAAATTGAGTTTATGTACTCTCACCGCAATCTCAAATGGAGCCTTAGTTTTAAAGTTTCAAAATTTCAATAATCTTTTTAAATTTATTCTTTTTTTTTTTTTTTTTTTTTTTTTTTACAAAATATGAAGTGAGGAATTCGAACCTTTGACCTCTTGATTGATGGTACATACTTTATGTCAATTGAATTATGCTTATATTGGCAATTTATTAATGGTTTTTAAAACATATTTATACACATTTAGAAAATAGATTAGTTACACTATGAGAAGGTGTCTTCAAGGCATAATACTTCAGAAGAGATATTTAGATATTGAATGACATGCATTTCATATCATAAGACATGAAATATATGTATAATTTTTAGGATCTTTTCATTTTAAAATATTATGTAAATATAATACAAAAGATCAAAATCTACTGCTTGTTCTGTTATGAAATATCTACATATTAGTTATTTTAGAAAAAAAAAATCTACATATTGGTTTTATTTTTTAAAAAAAAAACTTCATTGTATTATTGTTCACCTTTTTAATAAGAATTAAAGACATTTTTTTAATGACAATTAATATGTTTAAGGGAATAATTATTAAAAAAAATAAAATTAAAGGATCCAATTTGGGATAATTTTAACACATGTAGAGAGAGAAAGACAGAGACTTAAATTGGAAGATTCCAGAATATAAACTATAACTGTAAGTTCAACTTAATCATTTAGTCAAAATTAATTCTTATAATTACAACCTCCAAATACATCTATGAACATGATTTTAGTATTATATATATATATGGATTCCAACACTATTTTTTATAGGTTAACTCACATGCAATACAACATGGACTCCATATTTCATACTTTATACTATAATGCATAAAACCATATTATAAAAAATATTAAAAGAAAAATAGTGAAAACCAATTATTAATATATAAACTAATAAACTTAAATCTTAAATCATTGTGCTAGCTAAGCTAGAATGTGGCTGACTTCATTCTTGAATTTCACACTTAATATTCCACTATATTCACATTCATATACACACACATATAATTACAAATCACACCCTTTAGTATTTTTATTTTGTAAATCATCCCAATGTATTCTAAAAAATGGTTTCTAAAACACCCTATCTATTACAAAAATCTAATTATATCCTTCAATTAATTTTTTTTAATTATTAACTTCAAGCATTTGATAACACGTGGCTTATTCTATGAGTGCCACGTATACCAAATTATCAATTCTACCAAAGTTAACTAAAAGACGAATGATATAATCTCCTTATCAGTTAATTAGATTAACTATTTTTCAATCACTAGTTTATTAGTTTTATTCAATATCAATCACTACTATAAATCGATACTAATCAGATTTCATTTCATCCCATTTTTACGATTTTGTAGTTTTTTTTTGTTAAATTATAAAAAATGCCCCTAAAGTATAGAGTTTGTTTCAATTATACCCCTAAACTTTGAAAAGTTTCATTTTAACCCTTGAACTCTAAACTTTGTTTCAAAACAATCCTTGAAGGTTTTTTCCATTAAATTTATGGACGAAAAACGACGTATTTGCATATGTTTTGATTTTTTTTTTCAACGTATATGTTCAAATATGTTCACATAAACAACAATATAAATGCAAAAACATCATTTTCCGTCTATGAATTTAACAAAAAAAAAAACAGCCTTCAAGGGTTGTTTTGAAACAAACTTCAAAGTTCAAGGGTTAAAATGAAACTTTTCAAAGTTTAGGCGTATAATTGAAACCAACCTCATAGTTCAAGGGTATTTTTGATAATTTAACTTAGTTTTTTTTTGTTCAATAGAAAGTGGGGTGTAAAATTGAACATTCAACTTTAGAAGAGGAAATAAATGTCTTATTTGTTAAGCAATGCTCGAATTAGTTAGGATTTTGTACTTAAGAGCCTTGAGACTACTATTTTTTTTTTCAATTTTAGTTTATTGGTTAGAAAAGCCAATTCGAGCATCGTTAAGTGGTTAAATTACCTATCATTTTTTTAGATGTTAAAGGTGAACTCTACATACATTTATTGAACTAAAATAATAATAAGGTTAAATTATAAATTTGGTCTGAAAGTTAGAATTTAGTCCCTATATTTTATCAAACCATAAGAATGAAATTCTAACTTTTAAAACTACAAGAACTAAATTCTAACTTTCTCCAAACTATAGAACTAAATTTGTAATTTAACCTAATAATAATAATAATAATAAAAGAAGTGGTTAGAAAAACAATTTGAATGAAGTAGAGGTACCCTTATAAATAAATAAATACAATAAAAAATGATTTTGTTTAGAATAATAAAGAAAAAACAATTAGAGAAAGGAATTAGTGATAAAGATGGCATGTTAGAAGGAGAGGCATTGCATCTGCCACATTCCCTTCATTTGTGCCATTATTGATTTGATAATTTCAATAAATAAAATATAAATTAATAAATAAACATTAAATGAAAATAAATTAAAATTAGGGTTTAATTTGTCTCTTCAATCTAGGTGCCGCCCCTTCTTCCATCCTCATGGCCTTTCCCCTTGCACACAAATAATTTAGTTCTTCAAGGTCTTAGAGAGGCATGTTTTGAATTCCCCAATGTATTATTTTTAAACCTTATAATTTAATTTTAGCATGTGTACTTATGATAGAGAAAAGAAAAGGGTGTTCTCTTCTTCAACTACATTGTAATTACTTTCATCCCTATCCAATAAATTTAAGGATTCAACAACATCGATGTAAAAGGTTAATCAATTTTGATTAAATTATAAATTTAGTCTCTATTGATTAAAAAAAAATCTTAAAATTTTGTCCTCATGATTTGATAAAATCTCATAAATAGTCTCTATTGTTAAAACCCACTAACGGATTAAGTATGTGACATTTAGCTATCTTGTCACATACTCAATCCATTTGTGGCTTCTAATGGATACGTACTCAATCTGTTAGTGACTTCTAATGGTATGAACTATTTATGAGGTTTTTTCAAATTATAGAAATGATATTCTAACTTGATCTAATTTTTAAAATCATAGGGACTAAATTCTAACTTTCCTCATACCATAAGGACCAAATTTATAATTTAACTATCAATTTTTTGCTAATCTGAACACAGTTTAACTAGCTAAGATTAGATATTCGAATCTCTCTACCCCACATGTTTTATAGCTACAAAAAAAATTAATCAATTTTTCATCTATGCAGAAAAAAGAATACTAATAAATAATAAGAGGTTTTAATTTACGTAGAGTGGGTGAGTATGTTTATTTATTAATTTAAATATTTTCTATATTTTTCTTCTAAATATGTATGATAATATATCGATATTACAATAAATTTGAAATTAAACTTGATATTTTTATCATCATTATCTAAATTCTTAACAAAAATTCTGGGGAACTCAAAAAAAAAAAAAAAAAAGAAAAGAAAAAACAAAACAAAAATTATGGGGCTAGCTATATTTGGCTTACAATTGTTTATAAAAGTCATTTTAAAGAATTATAATCAAGTGAATTGTTAACGTTAAAAGATGAATAATACAATCATGGTTAAACTTTGAGGTTGAGTTCATCTAACTAATTCTTGTGCTTTAAAAAGTTGTTAATAAGAATACACTTTTAATTTTATGTCTAATAAATTTATGTACTTAATTTGTTTAACACTGGTATGATAAGGTAATTATGTATTATTCAAGAATCATTAATTTTAAGCATAATCTTTAAATAATACAATTAATGAGTCACATAAACATTAAACTAGGTTGTTTGGGACACTGAGTGAGTTATAATAACATGGGTTATAATAGTCTGTGGGTTATAATAGTTTGTGAAATAATATAATATTATTTAAAATACAGAGTTGTTTAGTCTGGGGTTATAATAGTTTGCGTTTGGAGTGCAGAGTACTCCACAGGTTATTATAACACAGGTTATTATAACCCTTGTCCCAAACAACCCATAAGAGTTAATGATAGGAGCTTATTATACATATACAATTAAAAGTTGAGGGACTAATTGAAATTTTTTTAAAGTATAGAGACTGAATAGAGACAATGATAAAAGGTTGGGGACTTATTAGAAATTTTTTTAATATACAAGGACAAAATAGACGCAATCTTAAATATTTAGGGACCAAACTTATAATTTAACCAATAATGATTTTATAAACCCACAAGGTTTGGAAGAAGAAGAACTCTGGAAAAATCTTGGATATGTTTTTGACAATGATACAATTATTAGATATGTTTGTCTAAGACAAATATTTTTCCAACGGCTTAGTTGAGACCATATGGCAGATGCGTATTATATCTATTTATATTAATCAATCATATGCGTTATTCTTTAGAAAATGTAAAACATGTTACATTTTTGTAACTATAATATGATTCTCCTCTTTGAACAATTTTTTCAACTTTTCATATGATTCTCAAACTTTATCGACTCCAATATTTGTTTTCAGATATATTTTTTAATCCATTTTAATTTTAATTTCTAAACTTTTAAAATATAAATTTTATAATTGTTGACGTTGAAGAAAGTTGACACTCGAGAAGTCAGAAAAAAAAAAGAGTTAATTTTTGGTTAAATACTATTTTGGTCTATGTATTTAATTTCAACTCTTGTTCATTATGATGTTGTACTTTCAAAACGTTCATTTTGACCAATGTACTTTTAACTTTTGTTTATTTTAGTCTTTGTTTTGGTCTCTTATATGTTTGAAAAGTGACTATCTTTGTCCTATTTGCAAAATTTTAACACAATTTCTATACACAACATAAAGTCTTTAATACAAAATTATGACTACATTTCAAGAAACTTATTGAGTTATGTCGTGTTGAAATTGTGATCAAGAAAAATGAGATAAAAAAAAGAAAATGATGAATGGACCAAAAAGTCACTTTTGACAAGTACAAAGACCAAAACCGACGTTTCCAAAGTATAAGGATTAAAATAGATAAAAGTTGAAAACACATAGATCAAAATACACCAAAGTTGAAAAGACAAGGTAGAAATAGCATTTAAACCTCATTTTTTTAAAAATAATTGTTGATGTTTTTTTAACCATCAATAAGGCCAAATATGCAGTAGCACTATCACGCAACTAATTTTATTCAATCTCCAAGTTTTTAGAGTTAGAAGAGTTTGAACTGATTGCAAAACTTTGATCTTAGGATCGCTTGCTATAATACCATGTTAAAACGTACTACACCTAAAAGTTTAAACTAAATAAATTAAGGTATATATAATAATCTTTTAGACACATTCTTCTTTAGGTCGTTTTCAAAAACCTTTTTTCTTTCAAAAAAAAAAATAATTGAAGTTACAATATGATTTTTTTTTTAATTTTCATGAAATGTATGTTTTCTATATAAGAAAAAAATAAATTGGAGTTGTTCATGCAAGATCTGACCAACAGATCAAATCACGCCGACTCAACCGCACACGCAAGTAGTCTGAAGGTTGAGTTGTTCTTCAAAGAAGAACTCACACTAGTGTAGTGCTATGCTCAACACGTTCTGATGCTGAAATCAGTGCTTAGATCATAGTAGTGTCGAGTTGAAATAGGGTAGTTTGTGTCCCTCACAGGTGGGATGGATCTCCTCTATTTATACTTTTTCTCTTCAATATGTGTGTCACGATAAGTCGATCGTGGCTCAACTTGATATCACCCAACTCGGTAAGCCGCATCCTCCTTTTGTAGTCGACATTATGCCTCAACTCAGCCTCGGGGGACCGACCAAGAGGATCTTTCTCTAACGGGTCCGTGGACTAGAATGGGTCTGAGTGGACCCATGCCCATGCCTCGATGTTGATCCCATAACAAAACTTGTTCTCCTTTAGAAATCAATTGAGCTGCAAATTAAAATCACACAATAATCTTTAACATTACAAGTCATTTTCTAGAAGCCGAATAGGTCGTCAAATAAACCTTTATATTGGAAAAAGTTTGTCATATTGTTAGTTAGTCATTTAACTTTTAAAATTTTGGGTATGATTTCTAGGTTCCTACATTTTTTAAAAAGTGTCTAACAAATTTTAGAGATTTAGAGTGTATCTATTAGGTCCCTAATAACTATATGTCCAATAAGGTCACTGAATTTTAAAAAATGTCTCATAAACCATGAATCTATTAGACAAAAAATTGAATGTTCAAGGACATACTAGATACAAAATTGAAAGTTCACGGATCTACTATATATACAAAATGGAAAGTTTAAAGAACAATTAGACCGTTCAAAAACCTAATTAATTAGACACCTTTTTAAGTTCAAAGATCTATTAGACGCAACTCTCAAAAATTCAAATCAAAATTTGTAATTTAACAAAAAGGAAAAACAAGAAAAAAGACGTTGAAGAACTGGGGTGGGAGAATTCGAACCTCTCTGACCTCTTGTGTAATGCCTCAAGACCAAAATTAAGAATTCGGATTTCGAATCCTAGTTCGAATCCTGGGCTTGAGGCATTACAGATGGTATTAGTGTAGAACCTCTGCCATAGTACGATGTGGTTCGAGGATGAACCAAGGTAGAAGTTGGTGGGCATGTGACGCCCGAGTAAAAGAGGGGTATATAAATAAATCGAGACCACATCCGAATGAGAGGGATCTTGAGAATGTGCAAGTTGATTAATAAAGATTTAAAAAAATTTATAGTTACTACCTATACAAAACAAGATGCACCTTCCTTTTCTGTGGCCCAATCATAGGAACTTCAAAGTTGAGTGTGATTGACCTGGAACAATCCTATATTGGGTGTGTCCTCCTAAGAATTTTCCTAAGAAATATGTAAATGAGGACAAAGCATGTTGAAAGAACCCATGTTAGTTTGTGGGGATAGTCTTCACTCTCAAAAGCAGTTCAAGACAAATAAGTAGTGTGGTCAGGTCACATGGGATGCATAGAATTTTGAGGCCGTCAGGTGTCGGTTTCAAATTCCTAATCCTATGTTCAGGTTAGGTTGGAACCAAAACTATACTTAATCCTTATATCAAATATTAATTACTTAATCTAACATGCCAAGGCTTAAGGTAAGAGAGAGAAAATGGTGTGGGGGGTTATGATAATTTGCACACAAATCATAGGTGTTGTTAGAGTTGTCATAGAAATTGGGGTAAATTAATTAGGAGTATGCATAGGAGGTTGAGAGAGGGGAAGATGCATGCATATTCCTTTCCACCATTTGAGCTGAGCAACCAACCAGAGCTGGGCATGCCTTTCCTTTAGCTTCCTCCCATATGCATGCCTATACCACACACCCCCTCCCCTTGCTTAGTGCTCCTCCTCTCATTTCCCTCTTCCCAATTCTCTCTTTTATTATTCTAACTAAACTACCTGCCTCTCTCATCATCCACCCTCCACACAATATTATTTTATTTCTTAGTTTACCCCAACCCCACTACAAAGTGCTTTTCCACTCTAGTAGTGCTTTTTTTTTAAAAAATTGGGATATATTAATGGAAAGAAAAAAAAAACATCTTCAAAGTTTAATTTTGACATGCAATCTCATTTCTTCTCCCATTTCATACTAATATGTTGGGTGTTTGACCTCATATTGATATTCAAGCTTACTGAAAAAAGATGTTGGGTGTTTGACCTCATATTGATATTCAAACTTATTAAAATAATAACGTGCGAATAGCGTATTTGGGAATATTGAAATTTACTTTAGTTGTTCAACAATTTGAGTTTTCGGTAGCATGTTTAGTGTATAGTAGTGGTTTTAACATAGTATCAAAGAAAAAATATTGCTTCAAAAGTTCGAAGCCTTTACAAAATATCATTTCTTCTCGTATTTCATATTCATAGTTCACGTGTGTCAGATCTCTTATTGATATTCAAGCTCACTAATAAGGGAGTGTGGAAAAATATACTAGAAATATTACATTTTAATTTAGTTAACAATATGCACGTTTAGTGTTTAATAGTGATTTAGCATAGTATCATATTAGAAAATAAAAAATTACTTTAGAGTTCAAAACCTCGAAATATCATTTCTTCTCATACTTCACATTCTTAGTCTACAAGTTAAAACTTTTATAGGTATTAAAAATATAACTTTTAGTGCAACTTATGTCGTTCCTGGATCTCTTATGAAATACATTGACAAAACTAAAAAAAATTAAACTTAAAATTTAATGAAAATAAAATTGCATACATTAATTAATTAGGTTAATTGAGTTGATTATGAATAAATAGAGAGAGAAAGAAATAGCACATGGGATGCATTATATATAGTTGGCAGGCAATATCTAAGGGCGGTAGTTGGCCAGATTTGGATTTTTATGTTTGCTTTCAAATGATCTTAACCGCCCAAAATATTCAGTTTTCTTCTTCTTTTTTTTTTAAATAAAAATAAAGAAATTAAAGGAATTAATCCATGTGATGCCTTCAAAAATTACACTCAATAATCAAATATTATTATTTAGTCAAACCCCATTAATCAATTAATCAGTAAAATAGCTAGATTTCCCTCTCTCTTCCATTAATTAATTAATTAATTAACTAACATAGCAACCATAATAACTGAATTAATAGAGAGAGAGTTGTGGGAGAAACACATGAGACCACATGGATGGCAGTTGAAAGTTCTAGTTAGAGAGAGATAGAAAATAATTATTATAATTTATTAATTAAGAGAGAATAAAATGGGAAATTAGTCAAAACATTAATATTAAACCCTGTTTTTGGAAAAACCAAGGTGCAAACATATTTGAAATGAAGAATCCCATCTTGACCAAACACATGATTTTATCATAATTTAATTATTTATCAAACGGTCTAAAATTAATTGTTATTAGAGTCATGAAATGATATGATATTCTGCAACTTGAAAAAAAAAATAACCATATACAAAATCAAATCAAACAAGATAATAAGAACGTATAAAAGATTAGAAAGATGAAATAGTTAGGTCAAATATCGATAGGATTGATAAGATCGATTTGATAGTGTTATTGTGGTTATGATCATGATCGTTGATACGTCTCTCAAAATATTACAAACCAACTTAATATAATAGAGCTAATTATAAATTTTTTTCAGTGCATTTAAATATTCAATTAGTTTTTAGCAATGGAAGATTCAATTATGTTAAAATAATTTGAACATTTAAATATCACTTAGAGAAAGAAGAAAAAAACCCAAGTATTGTCCATATATAGGACTTTAGAACATTATATTTGTCCTTTTGGACTAGGACATTTGGAACTCTTTTGAGAGAGATGACAAAAAAAATCAAAGAACACCTAAATGTAAATTAAGAACCGACTTTTTAATAATTGAATTTTGTTATTGTATTTTAATTTGTATTAAAATATTTCACATTTTAGTTTAGATTTTTTTTTAGAAGAAATATAGAGGTATAACTTCTGACTTCAAAAGAAACAATTACCACTGAATTATGCTCACTTTGGGTTCACATTTTAATTTGTACTAGTCATCATTTAAAATCCTATATTATATTTAAAATTTTATTTGTTATTGTCATAATATAATAAAAATGTATTCTTCTTTTAACTCCAATCACTCTAAAAACTCTCCAATTCTATTCAATCTCCACCACAAAAACTTTACACAAGGAAATTTAAGTGTTGGAATTGGAAAATTCCATGACATTTATGTATGTTTTGTGCGTTTGAATGGGGCCTAAATATGTCACCTTCATCAATGGATGATATGAGTACGACAATTTTAGAGTACAAATTAATTAATTTGCAAAATACAACCTTGTACCTTTGTTTCGTCATCAAACTTGTGCCTCCTTTCTATTCAATTGAGATCAACCCTAGACAAAACCAAGAACAAATAAGGAGGGAGCCAATTGTCTGCTAGGATGTTTTAAATTATATAGTACACATATGATTATATAAATTAAAGATTTTAAATTAAGTGTTTATTCTAATTGGCTCCTTTTAATTTTTAAATTAAATACGAAATATTTTATATACAATTAAGTTAGAAGATAAATATTTTGTCCTTCTAACGAAATTTCTATTTATGCCCATGCCAAGCTCATCTCTTTATTCACCCATTTGATGATCTTGTTTTATAAATTTGTATACTGTAATTTTGATAATAATTAACAAAATCATTTTTCTAGATACCCTTCGACTTTCTTAAATCAAATGATTATATCCACATTGATTTATGTTGATTGTTTAGGATTTGACCCACACATTAGGTTGTTTTAATTAGCATACCAATTAATTAGGTAGACTATATCAATGCATGCAACTCGAATATAATTGGAATTGACTTTAATCATTTGCAAATTATTTCCAAACCCATTCATGTATGATTTCTATATACATTATGAATGCAAATATATTTATAAAAGACATGTTAATTTGCAATTGTTCAACAACCATATAGTTAAAGATAAAAGAATTCAATAGTGTCAAACAAAATATATACTTGCAAATTAGGGTTTTATAACTTTTGGATAGGACCAATATTTTCAAGTGGGATGCATCAGTATACCATATGAAGTGTGTATAATTCATGTGAATGATGTAGATATTTGGCCAATGAAAAGAAGATAGAGAAGATTGGATGGCCCAAAAAACATGGATATCAGACCAAATCTAATAAAATTCATGTTGGAAGTGACATATAAATAGGTAGTCCTTCAAATCTCTATTTATTAATTTAATTCGAATGCGGAAAAAATTTGTCAAAGTATATAGTCCTTATCAATTAAAGAGTCTTGAGGATGCAAACAAAGTCTCACATCATAAATGAAGAAAAAAAAATTAGATATATAAATAAAAATTGCATTTTCATTAGTTATGAAATATTTTGAGTAAACTCGAAAGTAAAATCATAAAGATTTAGACTTAAAATAGATAATATCATGTTATTGTGTAAATATAAAGGAACATTCTAACAAAGAGACTTTTATATCTTCTAAAAAATAAAAGAGAGAGAATGAGGAAGCATCTTAATCACCAATATGGCCTTTAATTTCAAAGCTTGTAAAGTTAAATGAGTAATGATGATGTCACTGATAAACTCTCTCTATTTTTAAAAAATATATATCCTTACCCATTGGTCAACTTTGATTGTTCTATAACTTGATATTTTCAGATTTTAAGCATATTATAAATGCATTGTATTTAGTAGAACCTTTTACATCTTTACTTTCAAGAGTAAAACTTCTATTAGACAAACATTTGTATAATGGTTAAAAGTTTAAAATATTTATTTAAATATTTCTGGTTCATTATTATTTTATTATTTATTAAATTCAATATTATTAATACATATTATGAAAAGAAAATTGAAAGTCTTGGGATATCGTTTTATTAGTCTAGACCAAAAGGTTAAAACGTACAATGTGTTGAAGAAATATTTTGGATGGAATGAAGGAGCATCTTGTTCACAAATTTAATTGTGTTTTAGAAATTGGTAAAATTATATAATTTTAATAATAATATTAACGAAGTGATTTCCTCACATATATTTCTCATTAATTTCTTAAATCAAATTATTATCCACATTGATGATTTTTTATTTGTTTTATGATTTGACCCATATTATATATAATTGTTTTAAGCCTACCAATTAATTAGGTAGACTATCAATGCATGCAACATGAATATAATTGGAATTGACTTCAATCATTTGCAAATTATTTGAAATCCTTTAAATGTGCGATTTGTCAACAAGCATATAGTTAAAAGCAAAATTAAAAGTCAAATAATATATATAGTTGAAAATTAGGGTTTCAAAATTTTTGGGGATAGGATCTATATATTTTCTAATGGAATCCATTACTGTACCATATGGAGTGCATATAATTCATGTGAATGATGTAGATTTTTGGCCAATGAAAAGAAGATAGGGAAGTTTGGAGGGCCCAAATACATGGACCAAATCTCATAAAAGTTGAAGTTGAAGGTGTGACATATAAAAGAGAAGTTCTTCAAATCCCTATTTGTTAATTTAGCTCTAGCTTAGAAATTTTGTTGTTATCCATATATGGTCCTCGATCAAGGAAAATTATCAGTAGAGTGTTGAGGGTATATGATGCATATATAATCCCACATCGATTAGAAGTGAAGAAGATCTTAGGTATATATGTAAATACAATATATTCATTAATACGATATTTTTTTAATAAAATTAAAAAGTAAAATTTTGTGGTCTTAGGTTTAAAGTGGACAATACCATATTATTGTGAAAATATGCACAGACTTTTATTCCTAATTAAGATAAGATAAGATAAAATTAATTAAATACTAACAATATCAAATTTGGTAGATACTGTCTATTCTTAAAATATAAATTCTTACGCATGAATTAATTTTTTTTTTTAATACTTGATATACTTGAGGTATGATGGCTGAGATTTTTACATTAGTAGAGGTATTTTCTTGCTGAGACTTTTACATTATGACTTGATATACTTGAGGTATGATGTAAATGCATTACATTAGTAGAACCTTCTAAAAATAATATATTTCACATATTCTTATATTTTTTTTCCCTCCCAAGAATAATAACAAGAAATTTTCCATCTTTACTATCAAGAGTAAAACATTTTAAAATTGAAAAAATAATGTTAATTTAATTATTAGCTAAAGGTCTATTTTTTTAAAATATCTAATTATTTATTATAAGAATGTTTAATTTAAATTAAATATTGTTAATCCATATTATGAGTTTGAAATAAGTTGTCTTGACGGTTGCATCACTTACTTATATACTTAAAAGACTAAAGTTAGTGTTTCTGGATTATATATTATTGAACTTGACACTAATCATTGGTTTGATTATTTAGAATCCAATCATGCCTCGTCATCCGTGTTACAAGTCCAAATATATCAAAAGGGGGTGAAGATGTTGATGTTGCAATTTGTCAATATGAATGATGAGAAAAATCAGGATTCAGAAGTTTGGGAAGGGACCAATGTTTCAAATGGAATGCATGAAAATACCATATGAAGGGTCTAAAATTCATGTGAATGATGTGGATTTTTTGGGCCATTCTTGAGAAGAATATGGACCAAATCTCATAAAGTTGAAGTTGGAAGTGACAAAGCAAATATAATTTTGGGTGGTCCAATTGAGCTCCTAAATGGTCCCAAAGCATGTGGTTTTTTCAGTTTATTGGGCATTTGGCCTTTGGTCTGTGGGATTTCTGTTTTTTAAGGAAATCCAAAAGAGTCCCATTTTTAATGCATGGCCAAAGTCAATGCTAGCTAGCTATAGTTCATTCTTGAAAGAGTTTTATCCTCAAGGAAATGGACCCTTTTTTTTTTCTTTTTTTTTTTGGTGTTAATGGAACTCAGCACCAAAATCATTTCTTTTTTTATTATTATTAGTCTTACATGGAGGGAGGAGTAAAATTTTAGAGGCAATTTGGTAACAATTTCATTTTTTTTAATGTGTGAAATCTACTCATCTGTTAAAATTGTTTTGTTCAAATTAACTTTTTAGAAGGCTAATACATTCTATATTACATTTTGCATGAGGTTAGAAATGCAAATATGATCTCATATCTTTTTTTAATACAATATGATCTCATTTCGATTAGAAGTAAAAGAGATCCTAAGTGTACGAGTAAAGAATAAGAAAAATATTTTTATGAAACCTTTTGGATATGGTCCAAAAGTAAAATCATATGAGTATAGGCTTAAAGTCACCATTATTATTAACTATTGGTGGAGATTGCATGAAGAGGTCCATTGTCCAATGCTCAAGCCACGTCATCTTTGTCTGGGCAAGAAAATTCTTTAAAGGCATATCTCGTCCAAAGTTAAATAATAAAGTATACCTTGTCTCTTTGATAGTTACCTTGTCTCATATACGACAGTAGGCGCTTGCCTCATTACAGCTATCTTACCTAAAAGTCTAGACGTTATGGTAGCCATGTCTTTGCCTCGTGACAATCATTTCCACTTAATCATGGCAACACATTCTTGCCACATGACGACCACGTCGATTAAGACTAGCAAATATATATTGACTTATGAAAGTTTGATAGTAATTATATAACCTTCCTCCATAAATGAAGGCTTTTAAAATCACTTTAGCCATGTATTTTTCCTTCAATTACAAAAACTCAATTTTTTTTGTTCTAACTATCTAACTTGAATATCAAAATTGCTTTAATGGGCAAGAATGGCTCATCTGCTAAGATCGTTTTGGTCAAACTAGCTTTTTAGAAGACTAATTGTAGAAATGCCTTGAATCTGTTATCTAGCACTTTGAATGACCAAGTACGGAGGTCTCACTATTTATATTTTCAGTTTTCGTTTTTTGGACTTTTTGGACCTATTCTGTTTAGGGTTTAAGATGGGTACCATATTGATAAGCCTTAGAATTAAGGCTTATTTAATGCTCATAAGCTTAAAATATGCTTGCTTTGTGGATATCTGTCTTTTTATCTGCCACATTGGGATTCACAACCAAATGTGTCTTTATTCCAACCACCGTGAAAGCTCCATACAGTTCTCTTGAAGATAATATTTTCTATGATCAGAATTTCCCATGTCGTGCATGAACAGGCTCCGTAAGATCTAGTAGAATAGGTGATATATATGGCATAATCTAGATTATGTTAAAAATCATAGTAGAAATTTGGTAAATGCTTGAAAAACATCAATAAATTGTGAGAAGTGCATGTGAAAGAAAGAATGAGGAAAAGAGAAAGATAAACTAAGAAGAGTTTCTTTTGTGCAGGAAATTTGAAAATTGCATAATCAAAATTGCAAAATCGATTTTGCAATATACAACAGTATGAAAAACGCAAGAATGGAAAAAACATCAACGAAACCCAAATTTGGAAAGTACTTGATTCTTGCACTAAATGGATGGATTATGGATGAAATTGATTGGGGTATCAATCCTAATGTGAGACCATAAAAGGAGAGTAGAGCAACACAATTGGGGAAAATTTTGGAGCTTAACGAATGATTCAATTTCGTGGGGTTTCTCCAAAAATGAAATAACGAATTTCTAGTTTTTCTTCTTCTTCATTCTGTCCAGCTCTGTTTTCCCTTGGTTTTTCTATCCAATCCAGATGAAAGTTTGGTTTGTAATGATTCATTCTTTCCTAGAAATAGTTAGGATTGAATCGATTGAAATCTAAGGGAAACAATGGGTTTTGTTCAAGTTTTCTTCATTCCAGCTTGTTTTTAGTTTAGTATTAGATTTTTTTTTTTTTTTAGTTCTTTGGGTTGTAATTTTCCATGTTTTTTGTTCCTTACCTACTGTATCAAGCATTAGAATTAAGTTGAGATTGATGAAGCAATTGAAAACATTTTTTTGGAATTTTTTTTCTTCATGGGTTTTGTCCCAGAATTTTGTTTGAATACTGATTTTCTTAATGGTACTTCAACATTCAACCAACCAAAACTATGACTAAGGGATCAACTAGTATAAAAGAAAGAAAAACATGAAAAATATATGAGTAAGAAAACTCCCCTACTTTTACTGCTATAATGCTCTGCAACAATGCTACCTCAATTGGAGCAGATTTGCACATAAAAAATGAGAATTTTCAGTCCTTGAGTATTAATTTCTCCTTTCTTTCATGAGCTTCCTCTCTCTTCACCTAAAATATTCAAGAGGCTTTAAAGCAACAAATTTTCAAACACAACAAACTACCACAAAAACATAAGTGCAAAATAAAAGAAAAGGAAGGACAAATAACAACAAAAAGAATGAAAATACTTAGCTTGATTGGGTTGCCTCGTTGCGCATTTTAATTTAAGTCCATAACCCAAGTCAAGAACATCTTTCATGAGACTTTGAAAGGACTTGAAGTTGCCTTCCATTCCTTTCTCCTTTCCTTTTTCCGTTTTCTCTTCCTTTTCTTTTTTGGAACATTTGTTCTTTGATTTTGCATTTTCTTGAAATTACTTGATTCAAAGTACCACACCCACTTATTCTTCTCTTTCTCATTTGGGTAGGACATCTCTTTTGATGACTTGAGTATTTCAAACTACTTCCCTTCTATGAATGGTTGTTTATTCTCCAACCATGAGATGTGTCCATTCTCAACTTCACTCTCTTCCACAACATGTTCAAAAGATATTTCATTCTCTAAGTTTTCATTGCTACTTTTGTTCATTTCTTCATTTTCAGTTGAATTTAGAACACCAATAGCATAACATTCTTCTATATCATCAAAGGATTGCATAGTATTAAACACATTAAAGGTTACCTACTGATCACTCATTCTCATGGTAAGCTCTCTCTTTTCTACATCGATCAACGTTCTACCAGTAGCTAGAAATGGCCTACCCAAGATTATAGGAACCTCTGCATCAGCTTCATAGTCCAATAAGATGAAATCCGCAGGAAAGATGAATTTATCCACTTGAACAATAACATCTTCAATTTTTTCTTGAGATGAGTATAAGAACGATCTGCTAATTGAAGAGTGACTGTAGTGGGCCTTGCTTCTCCAATTCCAAGCTTTTTAAACACAGGCATAGGCATCAAGTTTATGCTTGCTCCCAAATCACATAAAGCTCTTTCATTATAGGTGTTACCAATAGAGAAAGTGATAGTGAAAGTAACAGGATCCTTTAATTTAGGAGGAAGCTTGCTATGAAGGATTGAACTACAATCTTTTGTAAGAGTCACTATATCAAATTCTCCAAGTCTTCGCTTTTTGATCAAAATATCTTTCATGAACTTGGCGTAGTTGGGCATTTGCTTCAAAGCTTCAACAAGCGGAATATTGATGTGCAAACCCTTCAAAATGTTTAGAAACTTATCAAAGTGCTTGTCTTGATCTTTCTTTTGAAACCGTTGGGGAAATGGTGGATGTGGTCTCATATTCTCCTGTTCTGATGGTTGATGTTGTCGGGATGCTCTAGCATTACTCTGTTCTATGCTCTGTTGCTGTGATGATGTTGCAACATTGCCCTGTTCTACACTCTGTTTCTGTGGCAATGCTACAACAACGTTCTGTTCACCCCCAAACTTTGTACAGTTTCCACTTTCCTCAACCTTCTCTTGGATTGAAATGGGCTTTTTTGCCTTAAGGCCATTAGTTTTAGGTTTTTCTAACTCCTTCCCACTTCTAAGTTGGATTGCCTTGCAAGTTTCTTTTCCTTTATTCCTAGGATTTTCAGTATCACTTGGCAAGGTGCCTTCAGCTCTATTATTTAAGGCTGAAGCTAGTTGACCCACTTGTGTTTCCAAGTTTCTAAGTGTTAGCTGCTTGGCTTTGGACTATGGCATCAGTCTTGGCCATGTGCTCTTTCAATAAACTTTCAATGGAAGATGTAGAATCTTGAGTTTGTACCTTAGGTTGCTAAAATTTTGCTGAGGATACCTTTGTTGCTGAAATCTTGGAAGTGTAGGAAGTCTTATTTGTTGATTTGAAGGTCGAACTCCTTGATTGTTCCATGAAAAGTTTGGGTGTTGCCTCCAACCCGGGTTATATGTGTTGGCATAAGGGTTGAAGTCCTTGTTAAATCCAATATAGTTCACAGAGGCTGGATTTGACGGACATACTTCAAAAGTGTGTCCCTCACCACAATAAACACATGACACTGCTACTGGTGGTGCACATGGACTTCCTGAACCCATATTCAATGATTTCAATGTACTAGTGAGAGTGGCAATCTGTGCCGCAAGGTTCGCTGTACTAGCATATTGCATTCTAGCTACCTGTCGAGTCGGGTTAAGGCATGAAGTTGGCCATTGATAGTTATTCTTCGCAATCTTCTCCAAAATCTCGTAGGCATCATTATACGTCTTTGACATAAGTGCTCCCCCAGCTGAAGCACCTACTACCATTCTAGTATGCCTATTCAACCCATTGTAAAAAGTCTGCATTTGAATACCGTAAGAAATACCATGGTTCGGGCACTTTCGTAATAACTCTTTAAATCTCTCCCACGTCTCATATAGAGATTCATCTTCCTATTGCTGAAATGATGTGATTTCGCTCATGAGCTTGGCCATCTTAGTGGGTGAAAAATACTTGGTAAGAAACTGCTCCACCAACTCGTTCCAACTCGTGATGGCTCCTGATGATATAGAATTCAACCATTCTAGCGCCTTTCCTCTCAACGAATATGGAAATAGTGTCAATCTGAGGGCATCCTCACTCACTCCTCGGATTATGAATGATAAGCCTTAGAATTAAGGCTTATTTAACTCCCAATTGCTTAAAATATTCTTGTTTTGACTTAAGACCATTTGAAAATAGTCGAAAGATTACTTCAATTTAAGAAAGAAATAAATATGATGGCATTGGGATAAAGTTCTAAATAAATTAATCTTGTTTGCAAGAAATATGGAAATTGCAAAATCGTGATTCTGCAATCCGGAGCAGCAGACCTGGGAATGTGGAAATTGCAAAATTAAATTGCAAAATTGTGATTCTGCAATCTGGAGTAGAAGAAAAGTTCAAAAAACGAAAATCCATGTGCAAAATCCATATATGGAAATCTTAATTTCCGCATGAATTAAGGGAATTGGAGCATGAAATTTGGGCATTCTTCAACCCTAATGAACGTCTATAAAGGGAGACGAAAATGAGGAGCTAAAAAGTTCATTTTTGGAGGCGTTTTGGGAGCTTATTTCGTGGGTTTTTCCTATATTTTTCTGCAACTTTTTTTTTTCTGTTTTTACAAAGAAGTTCAGCCTCTGTTTTTAATTCTCTTCAATTTTTTCTTGTATTACTGACCAATGTTGGCAATATAGTCTTGTTCTTCATTCGATTTTCGTTTTGCATTAAGTTTTTGTTTAATTCCAACCTCTGTTTCGTGGGTTTTTGTCCAATTATTCCTCTGTTTTCTAGTTTTTTTTTTTTCTATTCTTCACCAAAAGCTACTGCTATATTAGTTCTATTTTTGCTTTAATTTTTATGAAGGTTCTATTTTTGCTATGATTCTATTTTTGCTTCAAGTTTTCTGTTTTTAATGAAAAAGAGAAACTTTAATGTTTTGCCATAAAACTTTAATGATTTCATTTTCAGTTTGACGGTTTTATTTTTGCTATGATTCTATTTTTGCTTCAAGTTTTCTTTTTTCCTCTGTTATGATGGTTATTATGTTGGTTCCGTTTTTGCTTCAATTGTTATTTCGTGGGTTTATTTTTCTGAAGTTTATGGTTTAGTTTTCAGTTTTGTTTGATTCGGTTTTGGACAGCAAAATCCTTTAATTCCTTTAAATCTTTGTTGAATTTAGCATTTTAATATATTCTTCTAGTATGAATTTTTATTCTAAAATTAGTTGTAAGATTTTTACTTTCAATTTGAGCTAAACTTCTTAGGGGGTTCAAGGAAGTGAATTCCCTAAGAAGTAATTGTAGCCAAAATTCCAACTAAAAATCAAGCCTACATTTCAATTGTTTGCTTGTGTTGAATAAATTTTCGTTGAGATCCTAGAATGATCGACTAAGGTAGCAACTCAAGCTTAGATCTAATACCGATGGGGTTAGTGACAAGCGGATTTCACACAAGTGATAGAAGAAAGAGCTTAGACATAAGCCAATCCTTATCCTAGACATAGGGATTAAGGACTCCAAAGCCCGTAAAATTGTTTAACCGAATTATCTAATATAGAGGGACTATAGACATATACGTCACTCACTTAGCCTCCTAAAAACCTAAATTCAACGTGAATAGGAGATGCAATTTTGGTTTACAATTGAGTGTGGAATATGTTGGAATTGTAATTTTGGCTTGCAATTACAACTTAGGGTAATGACACTCTTGAGCCCCATTTTTATCCAAATTCCCTTTGAATTTTCATTCACTAAGTCTATCTAATTTCTCTCAATTATTGCAAATTCTAGATTCTGCAATTCAATTCTGCAATTTTTTCTTATTTCGATTATTGTCATTTCTAGATTCTGCAATTAGATTCTGCAATTTTTCTTATTTCAATTATTGTCATTTCTAGATTCTGCAATTGTTTTTTTTCCAACACACAATCCAACCTTATTTTTGCTATTTTAGTTTTTAAGTTGCAATTGTCCTTACACTTTGCTTTACAATATTTTTGTCCTTACACTTTGCTTTACAATATTTTTGTCCTTACACTTTGCTTTACAATATGGAAATAGTGTCAATCTGAGGGCATCCTCACTCACTCCTCGGATTATGAACGATTTGCAAATGCCCATAAACAACTGAAGATGCAAATGAGGATCCTCCAATGGAGTCCCACCAATTTGGCCTGTGTGCTGAAGCATCTTAAACATGACCAGTTTTAGCTCAAATTGTTGTGCCATCTTTGGTGGCAAAATTTCTGGAATTAACACTGGCACAGCATATTCCTGAACCCAGTAATCATCCACTGCCTCGGCTGCACCATTATATTAACTCGCATTGGTGGATCAGTCATTCTTTCAACTATTGCTAAACTTCTTTGTTCCCTCCTGATAGCTCTTAGAATGAGAGCTATTTAGGGTGTTTTAGTGAAGATTTTGTGGTTGAAAAATACTATCTTAGGTACTTTTGTACTAAGAAGCCTCTTTGAATTGATGTTTTAGTAGTAAAGGAGTCCATTTTCATGTGAAAAGCACTTTTGAGCTTTTTAATGCATAATATTACTTAATTGTGCTATTTGTGACTTGTGTAGGCCATTGTTGAAGGTAAAAATGGCTAAGTGTGAAAAATTCAATCTGCTATGCTAGAGCTTTGTTGTTGATGGAAGGTCAAGCTTGCTGGAGCAATTGTTGTGTTTTGATGAAGCATTAGCAAAGCTAGAGCATTTATCTGGGATTAGTTACACAAAAAGCATGTAGGAGTTATTTCATTAATTGACGTGGACAATTTATGACATCTGTACTCATTTAAACCAATGAAGGGCTGCCATTAGTCTTAAAATGTCCACTCAGCCCTGATTTCAAAGAAGGGAAGAGGTTTAAAGTCCTAGCTTGCCATTTTTGGAGGAGACCTTGGAGATTAGACATTTGAGGGGGAGGATTTCGAGAAGGAGAAGAATAACCCTTTTTGGGAGGTGATCCACTTCTGGAAAGGAGAGAAATCTGCCATAAAGAAGCTGCCCAACATCCTTTCTTGTCCATTTCTCCTAGTTTCTATAATATTTCTTTATTTTTCAGCATTTTGATATTAAAGACAAGTTTTAGAATGTTATTTGAGACTTTTCTTACTGGTATGTTGTTGTCTTTTCTTTTAATTATGAACTAATCACCCCTTGGGTGAGGGATTAGGGGATTTATTGTTGATTCTTGCTAAATCAAATAGTAGACTTGCATATTCTTCACTCTTATGCCTTGTGTGGTTAATTTTTAGCTTGGATTTGTCTGGCCAACTCATCTAGGTTGTGTTTATCTTGACTTTGGGAAGAGAAGGGATAAACTGAATGCATGGCATAGCATTAGTTCTGATTAGGAGCATGCTCTAAGGTACTTGGGGACACTAGGGATGGTAACCCACCTAATGTTTGCAGTTAAGGGCTTAATTTCATAGGTTAATGGGAGTTAATCACTGATTCTTTAGGAATTCTGGAAAGAATCCGCGAATTAACCTGCATTGAGTGTTGAAGCATGATCTATGTTGTAGCATTTAGTTTGATGAAGCAAAATGTTACCCCTAATCCTGATCCCTTTTCACAGAATCTGTTTAGTCCCATTTTATTTACTGTTTTCTGTTATTCCAGCATTCCAGAACCATTTTAATCTTGTTCCTTAGTTTCTTTTAATTTCATTGCACCAATTGATGTTAATTTCTTGTTACCTAACTAAAATCAGCTTAGGCATTGCAAAAATCCACATAACTAGTCCCTGGGGAGAATGATATAAAAATACTTAACACTTGCTGCATTAGGGTGTGTATACTTGCACATTTATGGTGTTTTCATTCTGAAATTGCATACACTCTTTTAAGCAACACCTCCCTCTTTGATGAAATGTGCGTTCAATCTTGGGATCAAAGGGCAGCAATTTAGGATTGTGCTCCTCGTTTATATAAGAAAATTAGCACCTAGCACGATACACAAGTAACCAGTCAAATCTTTGTGTTTGCTAACTATAAACTAAAAACAGTAAATAAAAGTACTCAATTTCACAAAATTTACAAAACAATTAGTCCCTGGCAACGACGCCAAAAACTTGTTGTGCAAAAATTCACTATGCAAGTATACGCAATCGTAGGTAGTAAATGGTAAACAATGTCGATCCCACAAGGACTAAAGTAAGTAAAGTTATTGAAATTAAACACAAACTTACCAATGCAAAACTAAACTAAGAATGCAAATAAACCTGTAAATTGACTGAAAACGAGCATAAAAACAGCTACTAAACTAAGAGAGACTTAAAAAGATAAAAAACTAACTTTAAATAAAGATTAGCTAGGCTAAACACGTATTAAACTGATAAAAACAGAGGGCTGGAATTTAGGAAGGTAGTGGCTATTTTTGCCCATTTGAGGTCAACAATGTTATAGCATTAGACTCCACATTGCTATACATAAGGGAAATTCCACCTGAAACCAACCCGAAAACCTCTCGAACTCGATTTTCTTACCTTTAACACTGAGTTAAGTATATGTCTATGAAAACCCAATGCTAAAGAATAGTAATAAAACCCAAATTCCCCAAATTCACAAGTTTAGAATATATTTCTACGCCCTACAATTTCTACCCCTTAAGGAGAAATCACTTGCTTTATTTGTGTCAATCCACCCATTCCTAACCCTTTCAGTATTAAGAACTAGTTTGTGCCTTACCCAAGGTGATCAAACTCAAATAAGGACTTGCAATAAACACCACAAATGAAAGTATAACTTCATAAAAGTACATTGAGTCAATAGGGTTCAAACAACCACATACATCCTTAAATTCCAGCCCTAAAACACTTAGCCCATAACTTTAAAACTGAAAATAAACCTTAAGAATTCAAAAATCAACAACATAATGGGATTAATCTAAGAGTTATACCCAAAATGGCTACAAAAGTATGCTAACCTAGCTAAAAGATTAAGAAAAACTTAGGGCAATACAAAAATCCATAATAGAAGGTACAACTAGAAATAGAATGAGGAAGAGAGACTAGAAGATGGAGAAGCTTCTTTTTCTCCTGCAAATCAGCTTCAAAATCGCAACTCCTCCTCTTCTTCCTTCTATTTTCTGGGTTTCTTTTTCTTTTTTCGACCTCCCCTCATTCACCCGACAGCTTCCTCTTTTCTTTTCCCTAAAAGGGTTGACTTGGCTCTCCCCTTCACGTGGCAGCTGATTACTGGTCTATTTTTAATGAATGATGACTCCCAAGTTGATGTAAGCTGTAAATTTTTCGTAAAATTCTGCATCCTGATGTGGCTTACGATGTTGTAGCATTGTAGCCCACATTAGAAATGTGGGTTGCAATGTTGTAGCATTGGTAACTACATTTCATCTTCCAACCCATAAAATTAATCCACAAACCTGAGATAAACCTGACCAAATGAGAGAAAATTCATTGAGAGTAAAGGAAGAATGAATTATTTTTCAAAACACACCCTTCTTTAATAAAGCAATCACATAAAAGTCCAAAACTGACAATGGAATTCAAATAACTCGTGTTTTTGTGAGGTCTAAGACTGAAATTTGTGATAATTTACTCATATTTCATGGAATTATCAATGAAGCAATTGAAAACAATTTTTTGGAATTTTTTTTCTTCATGGGTTTTGTCCCAGAATTTTGCTTGAATACTGCTTTCCTCTTGAGTTTTTTCTTTTGTTCGTGGGTTTGTTCAGGAGTTTGGTAATTTATTGTCTACTGCTCTAAGTGCTTTCATTTTTCAACTCTGGTTTGGATATCAAGCTTCCTTTAATTCCTTTAGATTTTGGTTGCAAATAGACTTTTAAGCAATACTACTAGCAGAGTTTATTTCTAGAATTTGTTGTGAGATTTTTGAGTTAATTATGAGCTAAACTTCTTAAGGGGTTCAAGGATGTGAATTTCCTAAGAAGTAAATCGAGCCAAAAGTACAATGAAAACCGAGCCTACATTTCAATTGTTCGCTTGTATTGAATAAAATGTCGTTGAGATCCTAGATTGATCAACTAGGGTAGCAACTTAAGCTTGAATCTAATACCGACAGGGTTAGTGATAAGCGGATTTCACACAAGTGATGGAGACAAGAGCTTAGACATAAGTCAATTATTTACCCTAGACATAGGGATTAAAGACTCCAAAATCTATAAAATTGTTGAGTCAAATGATCTAAGATAGAGAGACTATAGACATATACATCACTTACTTAGTCTCCTAAAACCTAATTTCAAGGTGAATAGAAGTTGTAATTTTTGTTTACAATTGTGTGTAGAGTAGGTTGGATTTGCAATTTTGGTTTTGCAATTTACAACTTAGGGCAATGACATACTTGAGCCTCATCTTCCCTCATTGAGTAATTTTCCTTGCATCTTTATTTCTATTTTACTTTTCTTGCAATTTTGATTTTGCAATTTCGTTTCTGCAATCTGTTTCTGTAATATGTTCTTGCAATTTTTATTCTGCAATCTGTTTTTGCAATTTTGATTTTGTAATCCATTCCTTTACAATTTCGATTTTACAATTTCAATTCTGCAATCTGTTTTCGCAATCTGCTTTTACAGTTTGACTTTTATTTCCATTATTATTTCACACCAACCTAAAATCTATTTTTGCAATTTTTAGTTTTCAAGTTGTAATTCTACTTACCTTGTTGTTTTTACAATATTTTTGTTACACTGTTCCCTGTGGGATCGATACTCAGGAATACTCATGTTTTATTACTTGCATCGACAGTGTGCACATGCATTGGAATTGAACGTATTTATTTACTTTTCTTCACCCAAAGTTTACCTGGCCACATATATAAACCTTCTAACTCTTATCTGCAAAGATCTCTTTGTATTTTGTACTATATTGCTCCTCGAGATAATAAAACGATTTCTCCCTCTATCGATAGACGTAGCTAACACACCGTTAGTGAACCACATAAACTTGTGTGTCGATTTGCTTGGTTTGTTTCTTTGCTTGTCATTTGTTCGTAACACTAATACATTCAATATTACATAATGCTTGATGTTTGAAATGTAAACATGGTCTCATATCAATTAGAACTAAAAGCGACGCTAAATATATGCGTAAGGAGTAAGTTCAATATTTTTATTATTATGAAACCTTTTGGGTATGGTCTAAAGGTAAAATCATATGAGTTTAGGCTTAAAGTGGGCAAAATCTTAACTATTTGTGGAGACATGAAGAGACCCATTGTCCAATACTTGAGTCACGTCATCTCTATTAGGGCAAGAAAATTCTTCAAAGGCACATCGAAAGCCAAACAATGATGTATACCTTGTCTCTTTGATAGTTACCTTATCTCATATACAACTTAGGCACTTGCCTCATTACAACTATCTTGACTAAAAGTATAAACATGGTCGTAGCTTGTCTTTGCCTCGTGACAATCATTTTAACTCAATCATGGCAACACATTCTTTCTCCATGACAACCACATCGATTAAGACTAACAAATGCATATCGTCTTATGAAAGTTTGATATTAATTAAATACCTTACTCCATAAATGAAGACTTTTAAAATCACTTTAGCTATGCATTTTTTTCTTACAATTATGAAAACTCAATTTTTTTTAAAACTATCTAACTTGAATATCAAAGTCACTTTAAATGGGCAGTTTGATAGTAATTATTACGTAATTGCTCATCCGCTAACGTCGTTATGGTTAAACTAATTTTTGGAAGAATAATACATTCAATATTACATGATGCTTGATGTTAGAAATGGAAACAATACAATCTCATATCAATTAGAAGTGAAAGTAAGAAGTGAAGACAATATTTTCATCAATATGAAACTTTTTTGGGTAGGGTCCAAATGTAAAATCATACGAGTTTAGACTTAAAATATGAGCATTATTATGACCATTATTATGACCATTGGTGGAGACATGAAGAGACTTATTGTTCAATGCCTAAGTCACGTAATCTTCATTGGGGCAAGAAAATTCTTCAAAGGCATGCATCGTCCAAAGCCAGACATTGAAGTATGTCTTGTCTCATATACGACAGTAGGCACTTTCCTCGTCATCTTCATTGGGGCAAGAAAATTCTTCAAAGGCATGCATCGTCCAAAGCCAGACATTGAAGTATGTCTTGTCTCATATACGACAGTAGGCACTTTCCTCATTACAGCTATCTTGACTAAAAGTTCAAACATGTGGTAGCATATCTTTGCCCCAATACAATCATTTCAACTCAATCATGGCAACAAATTTTCCCCCCAACGACCACATAGATTAAGACTAGCAAACACCTATTGTCTTATGAAAAGTTTGATACTAATTATATGCCTTTTAAAATCACTTTAGCTATGCATTTTTCCTACCATTACAAAAACTCAAATTTTTTCTAACTGAAATATCAAAGTTGCTTTAACACACACCACAATAGAATTTCAGCTTCTAAGGCTCCATTTGATATCTATTTTAGGCTCAGTTTGATAATCATTTAGTTTTTAGTTTTTTATTTTTGAAATTTATGCTTGTTTTCCTACACTTTATTTATCATGGTTTTCACCATTCTTAAGGAAACATTTGAATTCATAGTCAAATTCCAAAACCAAAAATAAGTTTTTAAAAACTTTTTTTTTTTTAGTTTTCAAATTTTTGCTTGGTTTTTGAAAACATGAGTAGAAAGTAGACAACAAAATAAAGAATCTCATAGGTAAAAGTAGTGTTTATAAGCTTAATTTTCAAAAACCAAGAATCAAATGATTATTAAACGGGACCTTAGTTTTTAGTTTTTGGTTTTTGGTTTTTCATATTTCTATTTTTTGGCTTTCTATTTTTTAAAAACAAAAACCATGTATATTTGGTAATAGTTTTTAGTTTTTTATTTTCGAAAAATGAAAAACCAAACACATTTGATAACTATTTTTATTACTTTAATTTTTAAAACCATATACCCAAAATTAAGGGGTTATTTGATTTTTTTTTTTTTTTTTTTTTTTTTTACGTTTTGTACAAGAAAATCAAATCATTTTTGTTTTTTTTTTTAATTTTATATACATAATTATAATTTTATCTTTTAATTAAAAAAAAAGTACATGTTTATAAAACAATACAAATGTTTTAAATGTTTAACTGTACCAATAGATTAAAATACAAATAACATAATAAATTCTAAAAAATAATGTGATTAAAATATCAATGACATTGAAATATTTCGATTGATAGGCAATTTTCTCGATGTGATATTTGAATGTTTAAGAAAATATAAGTAATATTGACTAAATTTAATTTATTTGAATGAAATTAAAATTATTAAAATAAAAAGTTGCTCTTATTTTTTTATAAATAAAAATAATAAGAATAAGAATAAGTGGTAAAACATGACATATGGGAAGATGGAGTGTCATAATGGCGTGCATTTTGAAAAACGTATTTTTTTCGTTTTCCAAATTTCTGAACAGTTTTTAAAATGTTTTAAAAATCAAAAAACTAAAAACAAAATTCGTTACCAAACAAACCTGACTTTGAAAAGCTAAAAGCTAAAAATCAAAAATAGAAAACAAATTAGTTATCAAACGGCCCTTAAATTTTTTACTTTCAATTATTGAAAAATATATGAATTTTGGTTAAATTATACAAAATGTACTTGAATGTTAGAATAGATTTCAATTATGCCCTTAAATTTTTAAAGGTTTCATTTTTACCTTAACTTTTAAAATTATTTCAAAACAACTCTTTATGTGACATGATGGTGAGTTGTAAAATAAATGTATACACGAAAACAAGTGGTAAGTTTCAATTATGTCACTAATCCTTAAGGTAGGTTTCAATTATGTTTTTATTATTCCAAAGTTTCAATTTTTTAACCCTTAACTTTTGAAATGGTTGCAAAATAACCATCTTTTTAGCTTCTCCATTAAAATGAAGATGAAAATGTGACAGGATGAGCTCTAAAAAAATCGAAAAATCTCAATCACATCCATGCATTTATTATATTAGGAGGGGGAAGAGAAATTTGAGGGTTATGTAAAATATTGTTTTCCCCTTCTCACAATCAAAATATTTGGTGAGCACATCATGAATGACATGCGAAATTTTTGGTCTCTCTCTTACAATCAATTAACAAAAATGAGGGTCTAGACATGAACAAATATAAGAAAAAGACAAACCAAAAACAATCGAAACTATCAACCACTATTGTTCGATAAATTTTCCTTTGAGGCTAAAAATTGTCTTCCTTTGTTAGTCAATTATTTTCTATGTTGTTCTCCTAGCTTTCACAAATCTATGTTTTCCATTGAGCCCACTTTTCCGTAATTTTTTATCATAAACATATTCTTCTCTCAAAGCTTTCTCTATTTACTCCTCTCCCATGACTTTTCTTGTGCTTTTAGAGTCAATAAGATTGACACCATTTCAAACGTTACTATAAACCTTAGTTTTTTTACCGTTAGCATTTACCATCTTATATGCCCTTCCATTTTTACCACTTGTCACAATATTATAATTTTATCTTCATTTTAACGAAAAAACTAACAAAATGGTTGTTTTGAAACAAATTTAAACATTAAGGATTAAAATGATACTTTTGAAACGACATGAGCATAATTGAAACTTCCCTCGAAGTTAAAGAGCATAATTGAAACCTACTATTATACTTGTGTTCCTATATTTTTACAGCTCGCTGCTATGTCATTTTCATCTTCATTTTAACGAAAAAGTTAACTGAATGATTGTTCTAAAATAATTTTAAGAGTTAAATAGTAAAAATGAAACTTTTGAAAGTTCAAAAACATAATTCAAATTGTAGATTTTTTTATATTTTCTTTTTTTTTCAAAAACATGAATAAAAAGTACTACTATTTTTTAAGTTTCATTAGAAAAAACAAAGCCTGCAAAGTGCAAATAATAAGAAAGGACTATAACACTTATTTTTTATAAAAATAAAATAAACAAAAACAAAAACAAAAACAAAACAAGAACAGAAAATAAAATAAAGGAAAAATATTACCGAGCACTAAACTAAAAATAATTAAAATAACATTTAAATAGAAAAGTGGCTCATCACCAAGAAATGTTCCTATTATTTCTTACCAAATTTATACAAACTTGATATACTCCTTTATACAATGAAATGAGAGTGGAGAGCACAGTGTCTCAACCACCCAAAAAAAAAAAAAAAATACAATATAATGCATACCTTCTAATTTGGTATATAAAATTGCAGCCAATGATGGCATAAGAACAATAAAAAGAATACACACACTATACCCAAAATTATAATTATCCCCCAACTCCTCAGGCCCAGTGAAGAAGAATGTACACTATCAAACCCAGATTGAATGAATGAATAAATTTCATCAAGGAGAGGGACCTTTCTTTGTGGGAGGATGATACAAAAACAAGATTTCTGAGCTGCTGTAGCCACCCAACAGAACAGAAATCAACTGAAAAACAACAACCTACTCGAGCCGTTCTCAGCCTTACTCATGTAAAAATTGGAAGGCTGGGTTCTCAAGTAGTTCGTCGGCGGGCTTCACGCCAGAGAAATCTTTCTCTTGCAGCGAGTTTGAGAGGTCTTCGACCGAGAAAGGGATGCTGTGTATCGACAAGAGCATGGATCAGTAGCAGTAAGAAAGTGTGAACATTGAATATGTCGAGCGCATGATGGAAGACTTGTTGTATAGAGTCTAACTCAAGTTATTCGATACTAATCTCCTATCCTAAGTTTGAAGTTTGATAGCCGTTTGGTTTTTTGTTTTCGAAAATCAAGCCTATAAATACTTTCACCTATGGATTTCCTTGTTTTGTTATCTGCTTTTTACTTATATTTTAAAAAACTAGGCCAAGTTTTGAAATCTAAAATAAATAGTTTTCAAAAACTTGTTTTTATTTTTGGAATTTGGCTAAGAATTCAAATGTTTTCTTAAGAAAGATGAAACCCATTGTAGAAAATTGATGAGAAATTAAGCACAATTTCTAAAAACCAAAAACCAAATAGTTATCAAACAAGACCTAAATAATTGAAGTGAGGACCTTTATATCTACAACTTGCTATAATATATTATACCCTCGCGAACCAATGATCTCTACCCAGTTATAAAAGATGTGAGGCTCTATTTGTACTCGTAATAATCTCTCTCAAACAAAGAACCATCGATCCTCGCCACAAGGCTTAAATAATCATCAATCCATCCACTTGACTTCTTTTCTCCCAAACATCCTTAACACATACGATTTAATAGAGCTCAACGACAGATCATATTGTGAGATAACTAAGGAGCAATACTTTCTATCTGATATAAAAAGATTTTAACCTATAAACAAGCAATATCATTCTTTTTCTATACAAACACATCCCTAACACTTATGATTTAATAGAGCTCGACGACATATCATATTATGAGATAACTAAGACGCACTACTTTCATTCGATATTTTTTTTTGAACAAGAAACGAAACTTTTCATTGATAAAATGAAAAGAGACTAATGCTCAAGAGAAGGATTTTAACCTAAAACCAAGCTATATCATTCTTCTACTATATAAACAAATTAGGAAAAGATGATTTTTTAGACTCACCTGGAATTGTCATCCAATAGGAAGGAACTGCTAACTGCATTGTTGGAGTCCTCAGTCATGAGCACTCTCATACTGGATATTACCTATTCTCACATATTATAAGTTATGATGAGCAAGATTTAACTTCATACAAAAAAGTTCAAATAGAGAAATGGACATAAACAAACCACTTACATCAGGCGATACGCTTCGAGTGTTATAGTTATCGTCCCAATAGAGTGTACATATTCTATATAGTTGCTGGACACTCAGGATCTAAACCAGATAAACATAGATTTTGTGTTAGATTTCTATAAAGGGCTTTAAAGAAACTCAAAATTGAAAGCATCATCTTTGTCATAATTCCAGAACTAAGAGAACAGAGCAGAGAGAAAGAGATAGAGAGAGAGAGAGTTACAGGGCAAAGATCATTGGTGATTTCATCATAGGAAATTCTGTATTTCTGATGTATAACCTGTAATAAAGAGCATTATCAAGTAAGAAAAAGAAAGACAAAATATATCAGAAAAAGAAGCAAGTATTTGATGTGATACTGCACAATTTTACGTTTCTAAAAATGAAGTAGATATCATACCAAGAAGCCAACAGCTTGTCTAATGTGTTTAAGCTCATCCCATGAAGCACCAGCATACTGTAAAGAATTAAATTAAGAAAGTAAAAAAATTTAGATTAGCTCAAGCGACATGGCACACACCAGGACAGTCTGATTGAAAAACTAGACCCAAAATTTAACTTCTTGATCAAAAAGGGAAAGTACCTCCTCTTTTGCCTGGCAGCACCAGAGCTCCAACTCAGCTAACCCAGATTTTACATATTCCCCATTGCTGAATGTACAACATTCTCGACGAAGAAGGAGGCTGAAAAGTAAATAACACTCTTGTCAACACGGTTTCCTTCTTAGCATACACTATTAAAGATACAGGATCAATGGCTTACCTATTGAAGAGTTGGACATTAATATACGAAAAGTTTTGAACAAAGACATTCCGGATAAGAATTTGAGGAACCTGAAACCTCAATGATAATGAAATCCTTGAGAAAGATGTACACAATTTTCAAAATAAGGAAGTTCAAAGGTTCCAAAAAGTATCCATACAAAATTTTCTTTCAATGTAAAGAGAAGCATGTTAAGGCTTTCTATGATGCTCTGCCAGTAATTTGTTTGAGTATCTTTCCCGAATGACCTTCCGGATCGTAATACTCCTTTCGATGTTCTTGGTACCTGACAAGGAACCGAGTAGATTGCATAAATGAGTCAAGTTCAGAAGTATAGGAAACAAAGCTTCACTGCAACGAACTCCATGGGTGAGAATACCCATCAGAGAAAAGAAGAAAAGGCTGCTAGGAGGATCCTACTTACTTGGATACACAAGGAAAGCAATGATGTCAACTCCTTCTTCAAGTTATCTCGGATAATTCCGAATATTTTTTCAACATATGCTATCAACTGCTGCTTGAATAGCAAAGCTGGATATTTAGCATCCACTTGGCGCACGACCTTAAGGGCAGATCCAAGACTGTTGGAAGAAGGAGACGAACGAAAACCCTATACAACCAAGTACCCTAAAGTATTAAACAACAGAAAATGAAGGCATTTATCTACTAAATTAAATAAAGGCTCATAAAGAACAGCAACATTAAATCCCAAATACCATAGTCATCCTTCCAAATATGGATGTTGAAGGTGGCGGTTTTCGGGGAGCAGCAGCAGCTTTCAAGCTTCGTTGGAGCAAGAACAGTAGCGCAGATGTGTTTGACAACCAATAGGCTAGATGATCATTGTTATCTTGATTCTGCAACTCAGCACAAAGAATGATGAGTTATTTAATAACAGTTTGTACAACAATTTCATATTCATAATTCCCCGTCTAAAAAATCGTGAACATAGGAAGTAAATTTAGATAACTACGGTTAAGAACCCCATTTTCTTCCAATGAACTATTTTAACTTTGTTATTCTTAAAATCAAAATTGTAGCCACTTGTTAGTGATTAAGGATGAAAGATAAAATAAAATGGTCTGAGCAAATAAGGTAAAAAGGTAAGTCCTCGTTTTTTTCTTTTTTTACGAAGAATCCAACTTTGAGAAGAAATGAATGAATACACAATAACAATATTAAAAAAAAAAAAAAGGGAAGCCCAAAATAAAAGAAGCCAAAAAAAGCTACCAAGCTAGAAACACAAAAAGGGGCTCCAGTTTATAAGGAGAGCAAAGAGTAATCACAAGAATCCTTAGAAACCATGACTTAGTGGGATGCATTGAGGCCAAAACCACCTCTCAAGAGCTCTCCAAAGGGTAAGTCCTCATTACATAGATGGTAGAAATGTACATAGAACAAGGAAAGACATAAGTTTTTCAGTTCTTTTAAGGAGAATGTGTTGCAGTTGCTTATTGGGCCTCCTTTGTCGGCCAAATCCAGAATTTTATGGTGCAATGCAGTGAAAACCATCCTTTCATAGCTATGGTTTGAAAGAAATCAAAGGATATTTCAAAAAAAGCTGTTAGGAAGCCTATTACGAAAGTTTACCAGAGGAGGGGTAAAACGGTCATTGCCACAGGGAGTTCGTTACAAACGAATTGAGCTGGGGGGACCACGGGGTAAAGGGGGATACTAGTAGGGGTTTCGGGATGGAGGGGAGGTTAGGGAAGAATTTGAGTGAGAAGAGCCTGAGGGCTGAGAGAGATTACGAGAGAGAGGAGAGTTGTGAGTTTGCTTGTATTGCTGGGATTGTTTCTTTTTGGCTGTTCATCTTTAATTTTCAATACATAGTAAGGCGATACCTTACAAATTGGTATCAGAGCAATCAACCTGGGTAGACTCGGGAAAATGGCGCAGAAACGATTGGATGAGCAAATTGATGGAATCAAAACAGAGTTTGAAGCATTCAAGGACGGGTTCCATGGAATGCAGGATTCGGTGAGGAAAATCCCTGGAATCGAAGATGCGTTGGTATCTCTATCGAAATCGTTGGAGCAATTGACAATCCAAGGAGGCGAAATTAAGCGATCAATGGCCATGGTGGCAACGGACGTAGCTGGACTCCGATCGCGTTCGACGTTGACGACTGGTGAGGAAAGCGCGCGACAGAAGCTCAAAGGAAAGATGGAAGCTGAAGTGACATCGATTCAGATGGAAACGATGGATGAGAATCTTATATCGGACAAGACAGAGAACGGCGCCGGCGACCGGAATAAATTCAAAAAAGTGGAAATGCCGATTTTCGGAGGAATCGATCCGGATTCATGGCTATTCCGAGTAGAGAGGTATTTTCAAATCCATAAACTTACTGATTCTGAGAAACTTATTGTAGCAATAATTAGTTTCGAGGGTGTGGCTTTGAACTGGTACCGGGGAAAAGAAGAACGCGAACTGTTTAAGGATTGGTCTGATCTGAAATTGCGGTTGTTGGAACGCTTCCGTCGAGCGAGGAAAGGGAGTGTACTCGGAAGGTTCTTGGAGGTGAAGCAGGAATCATCAGTGACCGAATATTGCGAGGAATTTGAGTTGTTAATGGCTCCTCTACCACACCTGGCAGACGATGTGATTGAGAACACTTTTCTAAATGGGCTGGACCCTGTGATCAAGGCTGAAGTCTTATGTTGGAGGCTGGTTGGGCTTAATGAGATGATGAAAGTGGCGTTGTTGGTCGAAGACCGTGAAGAAGCCCGAGAAGAGGCCCAAAAACCTAGTAACAGAGCTCGAACTCTTATGACATCCTTGAAGATAGAGGGCAAAGAAGCTGTGAAAAACACTGAACCAGTGACCACGCGATCGATTACCTTGTCCAGTAATTCTGCATCGAATCAAAGAAAAGAAGCTCCTATGAAACGTTTATCTGATGCGGAATTCCAGGCTCGAAAAGCGAAAGGGCTGTGTTTCCGGTGCGAAGAGCGGTATACCGCTGGTCACAGATGTAAGGCCAAAGAGTTGCGAACTCTGGTAGTACAACCTAATGGGGAGGAATTAGAAATTGTGGAGGACGAAAACGGACTACTAGTTACGGAAGGTGTCGAAGAAGAGGAAGACGTACGAGATGTTGCGGAGTTATCGATTAATTCGGTTGTCGGACTGACACCCCCGGGGACGATTAAGATGAAGGGGATGATCCAAAACGAATCGGTGGTAGTTCTTATTGATTGTGGCGCCACCCACAATTTCATAGCTCAACAAGTAGTAGAGAAATTGCAGCTTCCTGTGACTGACACTTCGAATTATGGAATTATAGTAGGTACATGGTCAGCTATTAAAGGGAAAGGCATTTGTAAAGGGGTGGCTGTTAACCTGGGAGAGCTGACTGTTATCGAGAATTTCTTACCGTTGGAGTTAAAAGGAGTGGATGTCATTTTGGGTATGATGTGGTTACACACCCTCGGGGAAACAAGAGTACATTGGCCATCTTTGACAATCAAGATTGAAACAAAAAATAACCAAGTCGTGACCCTTAGGGGCGACCCAAGTCTGACTAAAACAAAGGTTTCATTGAAGAGGTTGATGAAGGAATGGGATGACAATGACCAAGGCTTTCTGGTGGAGTTGAAAGCCCTTCAAGCAGTCGAATTAAATGGCGAAGCAGAGAATGATATCTCCCTAGAAGAAATACCTACTACCGTTTGCCAATTACTTCAGGAGTATTCTGATATTTTCAGCGTGCCGGCAGGGTTACCGCCAGTAAGAGACATAGATCACCGCATTCATTTGCTCGAAGGAGTGCAGCCAGTCAATGTTCGCCCGTATAGGTATCCCTATATGCAAAAGGCCGAGATAGAGAAACTGGTAGAGGAAATGTTGCACTCTGGAATTATCAGGCCAAGTGTGAGCCCTTTTTCTAGTCCCGTCATTTTGGTCAAGAAAAAGACAGGGGGATGGAGGTTCTGTGTTGATTATAGAGCATTAAATAACGTTACAATTCCGGATAAATTTCCCATTCCAGTGGTTGAAGAGTTATTGGATGAGTTGAATGGTTCAAGGGTGTATTCAAAAATTGATCTGAAGTCTGGTTATCATCAAATAAGAATTCATCAGGAGGATATTCAGAAAACGGCTTTTCGAACACACGAGGGCCATTATGAATTTTTGGTCATGCCCTTTGGGTTGACCAATGCCCCCTCCACCTTCCAAGCATTAATGAATAGGATCTTCAGGCCTTTTTTGCGGAAGTTCATTTTGGTCTTCTTCGATGATATTTTAATTTACAGCACCAGCCATGATGATCATATTAAGCATCTAGGAATTGTGTTTGAGATTCTGAGGGAGAATCAATTGTATGCCAACCGGCTGAAGTGTCAGTTTGTGAAGGAGAAAATTGAATGTCTGGGTCATTGGATTTCAGCAACAGGAGTAGAAGCATGTGCTGAAAAAATTCGAGCAATGGTTGAATGGCCACAACCCACGAATATAAAGGAACTAAGAGGATTTTTGGGTTTGACGGGTTATTATAGACGGTTTGTGAAGCATTATGGGGTGATGGCAGCACCTTTGTCACAACTACTCAAGAAAGGGGCCTTTCAATGGGATGAACAGGCGGCGGGTGCTTTTGACAAGCTAAAGAGTGCCATGGTGACATTGGCCGTGTTAGCTTTGCCCGATTTCAGTCAACCGTTTGTGGTGGAATCCGATGCTTCAGGGACTGGTTTAGGAGCAGTTCTATCTCAGGGCAAGAGACCAATAGCTTTCTTCAGTCATACATTGTCCAAAACAGCCCAATCCAAATCGATATACGAAAGGGAACTCATGGCCATCGTACTAGCTGTACAGAGATGGAGACCGTATCTGCTTGGGAAGAAGTTCATTGTGCAAACTGACCAGTGTGCATTGAGATATCTATTGGGTCAGAGAGTGGTCCAACCTCAGTACCAACGTTGGGTCTCCAAGCTTTTGGGGTATGATTTTGAGGTTCAATACCGACCAGGCCAAGAAAATAAAGTTGCTGATGCTTTATCACGAATTCCTCCTGTTGTTCATTTGGCAACGTTGACAGTACCATCTATTCTGGATGTTGGCATAGTAGCTGAAGAGGTGAAAGTTGATCCTAAACTCCAAAAGATCATTCAGCAGCTACAGGAAGACGGGGATAGCGTGCCACGTTTTCTATTCAACATGGCAACTTAATGTACAAAGGTAGATTGGTATTAACCAAAGACTCGACTTTAATTCCTGCAGTGTTGCATACGTTCCATGACTCTGTTTTAGGAGGACACTCGGGATTTTTGAGAACATATAAGCGTCTAACGGGCAAATTATATTGGGAAGGGATGAAAAACGACACTAAGAAGTATGTAGAAGAATGTTTGATTTGTCAAAGGAACAAAACATTGGTTACTTCACCCGCTGGGTTGCTGGTTCCTTTAGAGATCCCCGTGGGAATTTGGGAAGATGTTTCCATGGATTTCGTGGAAGGACTCCCTAAATCGGAAGGTTGTAATGTGATTTTCGTAGTGGTGGACAGATTGAGCAAGGCAGCCCACTTCATGCCATTACAACATCCTTTCAATGCCAAGACAGTGGCGGATGTTTTTATAAAAGAAGTGGTCAGATTACACGGGTACCCAGGATCCATTGTTTCCGATCGAGATAAAGTTTTTATCAGTCACTTTTGGACTGAATTATGTTGGGTGCAGGGTACAAAGCTATGTCGAAGTACTGCTTTTCATCCACAGTCGGACGGCCAAACTGAGAGGGTTAATAGATGTTTAGAGACGTACTTGCGATGCTTCTGTAGTGAACGTCCTAAACAATGGAGGAAATGGCTGCATTGGGCGGAGTATTGGTATAATACCACTTTCCATATATCTATTGGTATTACGCCATTTCAAGCTGTATATGGGCGTCCTCCCCCTCCACTCTTATCTTATGGAGATGCGAAAACAGCCAATGCTACATTGGAACGACAGCTAAGTGACAGGGATATAGCGCTTGATGTGCTGAAAGAACACTTGCAGGTAGCGCAGAATCGAATGAAAAAATTTGCAGACAGAAAACGATCGGAGGTCAGTTTTGAAGAGGGAAATGCAGTTTTTTTTAAGATTCGACCGTATAGACAAATTTCCTTAGCCAAGAAGAGGAATGAAAAGTTAGCTCCGAAGTATTTTGGACCTTATCGGGTCGACAAAAAGATTGGGAAGGTGGCCTATAGGTTGCAGTTGCCTGAAGATTCCAAAATCCATCCAGTTTTTCATGTGTCCCAGTTGAAGAAAGTTGTGGGGAACCAACACCAAGCTGTAGATGGACCACCAATGCTCAGTGAAGACTTTGAGTGGATTGCCGAGCCTCAGGAGATTTTTGCAGACAGAGTTAACGAGCACACGGGGTGAACAGTAAGTGTTAGTCAGCTGGAAGAATCTACCTCCACATGAAGCGACTTGGGAAACTATACATACCATGGCTAATCAATTTCCTTCTTTCAACCTTGAGGACAAGGTTTCTGCGAACGAGGGGAGTATTGTTAGGAAGCCTATTACGAAAGTTTACCAGAGGAAGGGTAAAACGGTCATTGCCACAGGGAGTTCGTTACAAACGAATTGAGCTGGGGGGACCACGGGGTAAGGGGGATACTAGTAGGGGTTTCGGGATGGAGGGAAGGTTAGGGAAGAATTTGAGTGAGAAGAGCCTGCGGGCTGAGAGAGATTACGAGAGAGAGGAGAGTTGTGAGTTTGCTTGTATTGCTGGGATTGTTTCTTTTTGGCTGTTCATCTTTAATTTTCAATACATAGTAAGGCGATACCTTACAAAAGCATCTCTCCTCTTTTGATCGTTTTGATTCGGCTCGTCTTAAGGCTTCTTTATGGTGTTCTCTTTCCAAATTCTATGTTGATTATTCTTTACAGGACCTATGCTTGAATTGGAATACTTTTATTTTCTCCCTATAATTTTTGTTTGGTTGTTTTCTTTTTCTTTTCTTTTTTTTTATGAAAAACCGAACTTTCATTGAGGAATAAATAAAAGAATACACGGGCGTACAAAAAAGAAGCCCACAAAAACAGGGGAGCCGACTAAAAGAAGGGACTCCAGTCAAGCAATATAAGACTTAAAGAATAATTACAAAACAACCTCGACACTGAAGCCCAAAGAGAAACATAGAATCTAATAAGGGACCACACATCAATAGAAGAGCTCTCTCTCCCCCGAAAGATTCTATTATTTCTCTCTCGCCACAGGCACCACAAAATAGCACAAACCCCGGCCTGCCACAAAAATAACCCTTTCTCACGAAAAGGCGAACTGAGTAGAAGATCCGTGAATCTCGCTCTACTCTCTTGTTGTCCAACAAAGCTAAAGTTGAACTGCCGAAAGAAACAGTTCCACACATCCCAAGCAAAGTCACAAGTCCAGAGCATATGATCAAGATCCTCAGCTGCCCGCCTGCACAGAATACAACAAAAAGGCCCCACCAGGGATGAACCCCTGTCCAACAAACGATCCATGGTGTTAACCCTTCCGTGCCAAACCTGCCACGCAAAGAACTTGACCTTCTTTGGAATCTTTACCTTCCACAGAGAGGATAACCCAGGACCACTCGACGCACCAGGCCTGACTAAACAATGAAAGAAAGTACTGCACGAGAAGCCCTTGAAGGGCGAAGGTCTCCAAAGGCGGACGTCCCTCCTATGAGGAGAGAACCGAAACTGACTAATCAGGGATAACAAAGAGGTTGCGTCGGTAGTTTCCCTATTGGTCAACGCCCGGCAGAAACCAAGGGAGATAGACGAAACGGCTTCAGTAGGAAAGGAGGGAGGCCTTAGTCTCTTTTCATTTTATTTTCTCCCTATAATTTTTGTTTGGTTGTTTTCTTTTTGTCGTTTTTTATTTTCACTCCCGTGTGGAGTTTGCAATTTTGAGCATTAGTCTCTTTTCATTATATCAATGAAAAGTTTTGTTTTTTGTTCAAAAAAAAAAAAACAAGGAAAGACATGACTAGAAATGGGATAAGCTGATAAGGCAACTATAGATGCTCGTACAATTTGGAAAACACTGATGGGAGAAAATTCTTGAGTGCTCTTGCAAAATGGAATGTTTTATGCATTTGTTAGGAATTCATCGGTCTTAAAAGGGTTGAAGCTCAAGAGAAACGCCTTGTGGCCCTAAGGCTCAAGACTAAAAAAGTGAGTGCTTTTGATTGATAAACGTCTTGTTTCTTATAAAAAAAATCAATGTTGAACATTAATGACATGGTGAGCCTGAAAAAGGGAAGAGAGACAAAGAAACGTACTTATATTGACCTTATGTTGTTCAAAAATCTCAAGGACAAATTTTTATACAAAGAGCACATCACAGATTTAAAAGTTAACTTCTTTCATAGGATTAGGATTCCTTGTCCTTGTTGAATTAGTTTCCAAGTCTAAAATAAAACCAATCAATCAAGAGTCCTACTTTGAATAGGATAGTAAACAGCATAATGTAAATAACAGGGAAGAAACTAATCCAGTTACCTCTATTGCAGATCCAATCATCTGAATTAGGCGATCAAATACACTTGTTTTTTCAGCTTCAAAGGATTTCCAGTGAAGAAGGCATTTATAAATGGTAAATGCAGCTACAGGCTTCCCATTACTAAACCCAATGTTATTCATGACACAACCGACAAGAGCATCAACATTCTCCTGTAACAGGAATCAGAAGTTAAAATATCTCTAGTCTTAGAATATATCACAATGGAGCGAAAAAAGATGAGTAGACTCAAGTGATTTAGAAGCACATACTTGTTGATTTTCAAAATGTGATCTACTCAACTTAATTTCAGATTCTGAGCTAATTCTCTTCAGTGCTTTCACGGGTGTTACAAGCTGCTCCTAAAGTTAGACATATTTACGGTGGTCACATAATAGAAATAACATCATCAAATAAGAGCATAGAGGGAGAAGAATAAGGTGCAGAAAGGTGCATTACATCAATTCTGTTATCTTCAATCAAATGGTTACCATTCTCCAATTTCTGCAAAGAACGAAATACGATATTACTGTTCAAGAAAAAGGAAGAATAGTGCACAAGGGTGGAGGAAGATTGCTAAGGGAATGGACAAGAAACTCGACCACTAGCAAGAGGCCTAACAAAAACAGCATCAAACCGCGAAAGGCCCAATTTTACAAGCTGAAATTTCTACCAATGGGAAAGGAAGAAATATCTCTTAAAGTTTTCCAAAAGTTTCTGTTTCTTATAAAAAATAAAATAAAATAAAATGGTTTTCCACAGGCACGAATAGAAAATAAACAAGTACACAAAGAACAAGATAGGTGGAGGAAGATATGAGCACAATGGAAATTTAAATAAGACTTACCTCTGCTGCTGCAATAGGAAGATGGTCAGCCATTTTTTTTACTGGTGTTTTCAGGAAGGTCTGCTGCCGAAGAATCTGATTTTCAGATTCAATATTTGAGAATTTTTCTTCAAGCCTGTATATAAAAGTTTAAAACAATAAATATTGGTATAAATTAGCTGAAATTAAATGAAGAGACAAAAATGGCACGTGGTTGCTTGATCTTTAAGTTTATGCACAACAATGAACAAACAATCTAGCTAATATATATTTCGGTTTCTTATCAAAAAATAATAATAATAATAATAATCTAGCTAATATGTATATTACAATCTAGTTAAAGAAGCTAATGGCAACAACCAACAACCTCTGCATTGCAGTCTTTAATTGAATAATTTTTGTTTCTGCCTCTGATGCTTGCTTCAACCTTTCTTCACTAACTCTGTTCGCCTCTTCATATTTCTTCTCTGTTTCACCAATTTTCTTTTCCAGTGAACTTACCAACGCCTACAATTTACCACAAGGAAGCAACAACCAGCAGGTAAACGAGCTAATTCATAATTGAAATAAATGTTGTTGAGATATCTTACACATCTCATAGAAGTCTGCATATATAATATATATTGGTACCTTGAGCTTTTCATTTTCACTGGAAATTTTTTCAATCATTGCATTATCAACAACTGGAACCTCTTTCACGATTGGAATAATATCTGTTGCAGCCTTCTTTGCAGCTTCACGTTCCTTCTCAAACATTGCTTTTGTTTCTTTCAATTGAAGCTGCATATCTTGCAAAGCAGATTGCAGCTTCTCGTTTTCTTGTGTTTTAGCTTCTTCTAAGTCAGCCTGGAAATATTTGGCTCATTAGACCATATTAAAAACTTCTAGAGTAAAAAAGTGATACAACCTAGCATCAAAGGAGATAAATCTCCAAGAACTCTTCAACTAAATCTCTATTTAACGATCAAAGTTTAGAGGTGGGGCGATATGATTACCTTGATAAAAAGAGGGATACTAAGAAGAGTGCAGCCAAAAATAATAGGCAGTATCATTTAAAAATAAAAATAAAATAAAATAAAACACACACACACACACCAAATTCTTAGGCAAGGTAATAACTATTTTGGGCTACATTATCCAGAACTAGAATGCTTAAACTAAATTTAACATTATGCAGTTCATTTGATAACTTGCATTTATGCTCGACTTAGATGCTTTTTTGCTAAGCGTTGAGTATTTTCAGACTTGTTGAGCTTGTTGATCTCAACTTATGTAGATGGTCCAATCGAAGCAAAGCTAAAAGAGAAATATTCTAAAATTTAAACTAAGTAAAACAACAACACCCGCTCGATGTAAATAAAACATGTATCCTATGACTGTTTAGTCATGCTTACCCTCATGCGCTTCTCCAACTGCAGTCTCCATGTTAATTCTTCGACTTGCTTTTCCAATTTATTTTTCGCAGCTTGAAGAGCTCCTGTTTCCTTTGCAGCCTACATAAGGAAAATTGGATGCAACAAAACTCAAACTCCATATAATTGAAAACTTCAGAAAAAAATAATAATAATAACAATGACTCATGTTAAGAAAACGGCTTTTATAAACTACAAACTAATTCTCAATTGACTTTTCTTGAAGTAGGGAGTTACAAATTCGGACAGTGAGCAATAATGAAACCAAAATCTCAAATAACGCAAATTCTAGTTGCATCAGCCTATTGGATATCCATTCACAGACACTTATCCTCTGGTTTCTAGCAAAATCATTCTAAAATCCAAACTCATTATAAACAACGCAAAACAATGAGAAGAACCAATGAGGCTCTCAGCACATAGAGCTCTTTCCATGGTCAATTAGATCACCATTTTCTTTAACTCAGAAAGAAGAACCAATGAGACCAAACAAGGCAATAATTAGCTAGAATTAAAAAGGCAATAAGGAGTCAAATTGGAGGCCAAACATTCTTGCTCAACCCAAAACTATAACACAAGATGATGACCAAATTCTCAGCTGTGCCTTTTCTTTTTAGAAACTAAAAGATTAGAAAGGACAAGGTGATCTCACCATCTTCAGTTTCCGTAGTTCCTTACGAGCAACTCTTCCTCTCCATGCAGATTGAGTGGTGATTGCTGCTTTCTTTAACTTCTTATAGTGCAGCTGAGCCAAATATCTGCGACAGTAGCTCTGTAGAACAGGAAAAGAAATCTTCTCAGCCACAAGAGGAGAGATGAGTATAGAACTCTGCTTCATCATGATCTACTTACGGAAACTCAATGACAGAATTCGTATAGATATTTAAAGCTAGGAGTGCAATCCAACAAATTCAAGATTCATATTTCATTCTTTTTTCCTTTGGACTTCATGTAATAGGATCTTCTGCAAAACATGAAAGATAAATTTTAAACCTGAATAATAATTGCTGCTTTAGACTGCCTTCTGAACCGTAGCTCATTGCGAGCAGCCATTCCACGCATTCCAGTTTGAATAGAAACAGCTGAAGAGTACTTTTCTTTGTAAGCTTTCCTGCAGAGATGCATGCGCAAATTCCTTTGAATCATTATAGAAGAAGCTTCTCTCCTCATGCCCTCAAATACTTGTCGAGCAAGTTGTCCTAAAACCAACATAGATCAAAACTGAGTAATTCTTGCCTGATTACGAAGGACTTCTTATGAAAGTAGGTCCAGCAGTGCAAAAATGTGTTGAACACAATTTATTACCTCTACATGCAGATTGTAGATGTATAGCTGACCTCCGAAGCAATACAAAACTTCTACGTGCCAAATAAGAACGAACTTTCCGCTGAATAATACTTGCTGATCTCCCTAAGATCTCAGTCCTGAGCGCATCAAGTTCAGCCATTTGACCGGCTCTAAGAAAGACCTTTGTCTTACCGATCTGCCAGAATATGTTAAATTTGTAAGATAACAAACACACTAGAGTTTCTACTTCATTTATAAGAAATTGAGCACGCATCAAACTTGTATAAAAATCAATTGTGGCAGATAAAGATACACATATTGCCCAAGGTCTGTGTCCAATGAAAATGCTTAAGACTAATGTAAAATGAACTTCTCCAATACCAAACTTCCCCAAACTGTCCCCCAGCACAAAGAAAGAAAATAACAAAAGAAGAAACAAATGAGCGCAACAAGAATTAAGTCATGCCAAACTAACTGCCATCCCTATTGTTATATTCAATGACTCTGAAAATGGATATTCCTTTATTTTTCCCTCAACTACTTCTTCGCACCTTCATTGAACCGTCATAAAAACTTGCCTATTCAAACTAATTTTGGATTTTTCCAGCAACATGATTGCATGGAGGAAATGCGTAGACCTTTTTTCTTGGGTAAGAAATAAAGTTTGAACTTTGAAGTGTATGCATGGTATCAAATATAAAGGAACTTTTTTTCATTTGGTAACCCAAATATTCGTACTGGAGATAGTTTAAAAAATGAAGGAAACCAAAGTTTTTAACTGCTAGGGGAAACTCCAATAAAGAAAATGCAAATCATTCCATGGTTAAAACTAAGGAATGGATTCAATATCAAAAGAACAATAAATATGGGAACTACTAGTGAAAACGAAAGTTTGAGATCAATAAGCAAGTACTACTCTTTCAGAGACCAACATAGAGTACTGAGCTTGTGAACAATGACAAGACCTGATTTTGATCTTTCATCAAACAATTACCTGGTATCCTTTAAGTCCAACCTTCTCTAGAAGCCTCTTGCAAGCAGCCACTTCATCAGAACTAACAAAATAAAAGTTGTAGAAAGTCAGAACCACCAATCATTAGACATAATCTGCAGTCTGAAGAAAGCCAAGAACCAATCATACCTCCCATCCAAAACTTCGGGTGCAAGGAGTCCAAATCGGTCAACAAATTCATCAAATGTTTTCCTTGTTGGAAAACCAGCACAACTTATCCTAATTGCCTCCATGACTCCCTAATGTAAAGACGTGAGCAATAACATCATGAAAAATATATTTTTGAAAACATTTTTAATTAGATAAAATTTATTTTAAAGAAAATTGAAAAACAGTTCCATACACGCTATTAGAGTTCTTACCCCACATCGTAGTTGTTGTAATATATTTTTATTCTCAAAGATAGAAGGCTTTAGAAGATTATTGGGCTTTACACATCGAATGTAATGGGGCTCAGTAGCACTTAGAGTTTCCAGCAGTGCTACCAATTGTAGCTGCAAGAAGGAAAAATGAGCTCCTTATAAGCAAAAAGACTAAACCAAAATCAAATATCCCAATTCCTAATAGAGAGCTGCATCAGACCTTGAAACGAGAACCTATTGATGAGAACTTCGAAGATTTGGATGATTCTTCAGCTAATGGAGGAAACAAACACGACACAAAGGAGCATTTGGAAGCACTCAAGAGTGCTTGATGTTCAGCAACAACGTAGTCTTTATTTTTGTCCAGAAATAAATCAGTCTGATAGGTGACCTGAAGATCATTTAACAAATTAAATGCAAGTATATCCACTTCAAAGATTATCACATCTCTTCTATCCATGGATAAGGACCAGATGCAGAAATTATAGGATAATGTGAGTGTATTTTAGGAGAAAGCGATGAAATACTCACATCACCAGCATAATGAGCAATTGTGAAGTCACTCCGGGATAATTTCGGTTTGCTGAAGCGTTTATGATTTTTGAATGTCTGATACAACTTTTGAGAAAATGTTTCATGAGTTGATCTGGGGAACATACTGCAAATGACAAGCACAAGTCATCTTATTCAACAACATAATCGATTGCAAAGATCAATACTCACTTCATGAACTGCACATCATAAAGATAGACACAAAACAAGGAAAATGCTTACAGAAATATCACTACACTTACCATGCTTCATCCAGAAGGGCAATAATACCACCAGGTTTCTGAAATTGCAAATGATTAAGAAAAAAGAGTTAAAAAGATAAATCCTTAAGTGTTATGGGATGATAGGAGATATTACTTGGAAAACAATTTATAAGTTATTCTCAAGGAAACAAAACTTCAATTAGCAGGAATGAAAGTGCTAACATTCAAAAAAGAAAAGAATAAAGGTACCAAACCATTTTTCAGAGCAAGACAACAGAAATACAACAATTGATACTTGAAGAAACCTCATAGCGTCAGAAATCACTTTTACTCACATCCATCTGTTGCATAAAAGCACTACTTGGAGATTGAAAATCTGTGTATACGAGAAGAAGATACCCCAAGAAAAAAGAGCAAATGAAAGCTTGATAGGCTTTAAAAGACAATGTCCAAGGAAAATTAATCTTCACTATACAAGTTATCAGGTTAACCTTAATTTAATCATGTAGAAAGTACCTAAATATTTTCCAACTCTGTGCCACTGGTTCATTAATTATGGTGATCCCAATAAATAGTTTCTAACCAAGGGCAATTATGATAGATAGGATTATGCTTCAATACCAATTATCAAGAGTCAACTTTTTTAAATAAGAAAATATACTTTCGTTAAGAATTAAGATGGATGAGAGAAAGAAAAAGAACAAGAGCCCTGACCACCAAAGCGCAAAATCTAAATATCATTACCAGCATCTATATTTTCTAACGGTGTATATACTACTGCAGAAGACCAAAGTAGCTGTCTAAATAGTTCAAGTTTTCCTTTGGATGGTATTAATTTTTTTTTTTTTAATGAGAAACAATTTCATTGATATATGACATTTACAAAAAGGATATGGAATCTATGATTACAAAAGGCCTTTCCAATTGGTTAAGAGGGAGGCATAGCTATAGAAAGCAAAAGTATTAGACAATTTACACCAAGAAATAGCACAGTAAACAGCAAGTTCAAGTTTTCCTTTGGATGGTATTAATACTAATGACAAGTTCTAAAATCCTTCTCCTTTCTCCTAGCTTGTGCGGCCTACATAAGAAAAGCACATAAGACATTCATTCCTCGTTTTTTTCTTAATAAGAAACTCAAAACTTCATTGAAAGAAACGACAAAAACAGCTTACGAGCCAAGGGTAGAGGCACCCCCGCCCTCGTTTTGATAAGAAACTCAAATTTTCATTCCTCGTATTGGTGGCTTCTTGTTAACAAAATCAGTATTTAATTAAGGCTAACCTCTGAAAATCTGACTAAAACTTTTAGGATCTTGAGAGGAACTTTGTGCATTGTGGGAATCCTTTTTTAATATCCATAGGGTATCGGGTCCCACCTAACGACTCCACAAAGCAACTTAATACACCCTAATGTCAGCTTTGAGAGACTTGCTATCTCCTATATATATATATATATATATATATATATATATATATATATATATATTTGGATAAGAAACAAGATGTGCATTATGCACAGAGCAAAAAAAAACAGCCTAGAGGCAAGGGGGAAGAGAGAACCCCTTACTAAAACACAAAAATGCTACAAGAGAGCCTTTCAATCTAATTGGATCATGGATAAGTTGTAATTACAAAAGAATTTTCTATTCTTTAAGCACCAAGAAGCTAGAGAGTGAGTATTTCTACAAAAAGAACCAAAAGAAGAGAACTTATCCTCGAAAAGACGTCAATTCCTCTCTAACCAAAATTTTTCCCCTGTTTCTCAAATTCCAACCAGCCATGGCCTTAGCCAACCAATCATCTATTTTTTCAGGAAGACAGAAGGCAAAGTTAAACGCCTTAAACAGCCAATACCAAGCCAAAGAAGCAAACCGGCAGTGAATGAATAAGTGGTCTAAGGATCCCTCCTCAAAACACAACAAACACACATTTGGAGAGATGGCCCAGTTCACAAATTTCCTCTGAAGCAAGTCATGAGTATTGATCTTTCTATGTGAGAGACCATAGAAACACCTTAACCTTCTTAGGAGCACAATTTTTCCAAATAGCAACAATCAACGGAACTCTTAAAGAGGGAGAAGACTCAGAATGCTTCAAAAATGCTGACTTTGCAGTGAAAGGCCCAGTCTTACCTAATGCCCAAACGGCTTCATCTTTACCCTCCCCCAGCCTTATGACATCAATAATCTCCACCAATCTTATCCAACTATGAACCTCCCAATCAAACAAGCCTCTCCTAAAGCCCAGATCCCAGTCATTTGCCTCATTGTGCCAGCACTCCTCCACGGTTGCCTCTTGTTTTAATGAAATTTCAAACAAATCTGGGAAAGAAGAAGCTAGGGAAGAATCCCCAATCCATCTGTCCTTCCAAAATCGTATCCTCTTACCCTGCTTCACCTTGAAAGACAAAAAGCTGAAGAAACAAACACTGTTCCTAGCAATATCAAACCATGGTCTTCCTTTTGCTCGGCCTTTTGGGGGGAGGGAGCACCAACCATGCTGATCAGCCCCATCTATAACTTTCTTCCAAAGGGCTTCTTCTTCTCTAATGAACCGCCAAAGCCAATTAAGGAGCAGAGCACTATTCTTTTGCTTGTAAGCCCCTAAACCAAGACCCCCATACTTCAAAGGAAGGGCTGTTTTTCTCCAGTTAACAAGGTGACTACTCCCACCCTTTTCCTCCTTCCCCCAGAAAAAATCCCTCACAATTTTCTCCATTTTCTGAATAGCTCCCAATGGGGCTTTTAAGAGCGAGAAGTAGTAAACAGGAAGACTACTAAACACTGAATGTGCTAAAGTCAGCCTCCCTCCCTTTGAAATGAGGAAGGATTTCCATTTATCAATCTTACGCTGGATCTTTTATATAATAATCCAGTTTTCAGTTAGTACACTTCTAAATATTCTCTCAGTTCTTGATTCAAAACATCTCATCCGAAACACAAATAAATCACAGGTAATAAATAGAGACTTACTTCAGATGGATTAGTATAAGATACAAAAGAAGTAATAAACATGTCAAATGATGCAAAATTTAGGAAAAGCTAGGGAAAACATTATACTGAATCACACACTACAAACCTTTTCAATGAGATCAAGGACGTCTTGATTATCAACAAAATCAATATAACTCCAATCAATTTCCTCTTTTGTGTACTCTTCTTGCTCCATCTTGAAAACATGCTGTTCGTTAAAGATACAAGTGTTGAGTATATGCATCAAATTAAAAAAAAAACGACCAACAAATAAACCTGAAAGAAAATAGATATGCTTCATATTTACCTGATTGAAATGCTGCTGAAGCTTTTCATTAGTCAAGTTGATGCAAAATTGCTCAAAACTGTAAAATTTAAAGAAGGTTAAGAATCAGATAAGAAACTAATGGGAAATGCTTCTTGAAAGATAACCAGACCAACAACTCTATTTGGCATAACAAACTAGGGGCTTTTAAGCAAATAGAATTCCTACATTACTTCATAAAGATTCTTATATCACTCTAAATAAAAACCAAGAGAGTTGTGTTTGTTCTCACAGTTTTGATCGTAAAATCTTCAAACTTTTTTTTTTTTGAGAAAAAACCAAGCTTTCATTGAGAAAAAATGAAAGAATACAAGGGCAAACAAAAAGGGAAGACGGCCTACAAGAAGGGCCTCCAGTCAAGCAAAATAAGACCAACAGTATAATTACAAAAAGGCTTGGTCACAGAAGCCCAAAGAGAAACAGAGAATCTAATCAGAGACCACACATCACTAGACGATCTCTCTATCCCACGAAAGATTCTGTTGTTTCTCTCCCCCCAAAGCCCCCACAAGATAGCACACACCCCTGCCTGCCACAAGAACTTTCCTCTCCCCCGGAAAGGAGGAAAACGAATGAACTCCTCAACCATCTCACGACAACCCCTCGGTCTAGCAGTAACAAGGCCAAACTCCTCCAAGAACCGGCTCCACACCTCGTACGCCACCTCACAACGCCAAAGCACATGATCAATATCCTCGGCAGACCTCCTACACAAAATGCAACACCACGGCCCCACTAGGGAAGGCACTTTTCTCGCCACCCTGTCTAAGGTGTTAATTCTCCCGTGCAGAACCTGCCAGACAAAAAACTTAACCTTCTTGGGAATTTTCACCCTCCATAGTGAGGCAAAGACTGACTCCCTCGGGGAAGAGGGCGGAGAGGGATTAACAAGGCAAAAAAAAAAGGACCTGCACGAAAAACCGGTAGACGGACTAGGGCTCCAACACCGAACATCCCTCCTCCCCGAAACACAACGAAACTCACCCAACAAAGAAAGGAGATCAACAACATCCGCCGTTTCCCTATCAGACAAAGGACGGTGGAAGCCCAACGAAGGAGAGGAACAAGACTCAGGATGAGCTAACACATCAGCCACCGAATGACTCTTCATTAAAGATAAATGGTAAAGGCGAGGAAACACAGAGCAAAGAGGTCTATCCCCCAACCATTTATCTTCCCAAAAAAAAGGATCACTCCCATCTCCCACGGAACAATGAACAAAGCTAGAAAAGAAGGGGTACTCCTCAGAAATGCCTTTCCAAGGGTTCCTAGTCGTGCTTCGACCTCCACTTGCAGTCCACTCGAAAGGGGATGGCCCATACTTACTCACAATGATCTTATGCTAGAGGGAAGAAGAGTCAAGATGAAACTGCCATAACCACTTCGCTAACAGGGCTTTGTTACGAGATCTCAAGTTACCTATACCTAACCCCCCAAGATCTACTGGTTTAGTCACCTCTTCCCAATTAAGGAGGTGAGCCCCTTTCCCCTCCTCGACACCCTCCCAAAGGAAATCTCTCATAAGCTTCTCCATACCCTTACTAACTGACAAAGGAACTCTGAAGAGAGAAAGGAAATAGGTGGGTATCCCACTCAAGACCGATTGAATAAGACTTAATCTACCCCCTTTCGAAAAGAAACTCCTCTTCCAAGATGAGAGCCTCTTGCGAACCTTCCCCACAACAAGATCCCAAAACGAAATAGACTTAGGGTTATGCCCGAGGGGGAGACCAAGGTACGAAGAAGGAAACGACCCAACTCCACACCCGACCACGGCAGCCCACCTTTCTAACTTCCCAGGCTCACAATTCACACCCAACAACTGACATTTGCCCCTGTTAATCTTCAACCCATAAATGGCTTCGAAGAAAGTTAACAAGTCATTCAAAGTGGAAAATGACTCTTCCCTCCCAGAGCAAAAAAAGATAGTATCGTCAAAAAACTGGAGATGAGACAAGGGCAAATTATCGTTCCCGACCTGAAAACCCTCAAGAGCCCCACACTCAACCCTCGAGAAATAATCCTACTTAAAACATCCACCACAAGCAAAAACAGGAAGGGCGAGAGGGGATCCCCCTGCCGAAGCCCTCTTGAAGCCCAAATCCTGCCTCTAGGTCTCCCGTTCACCAAAATAGAATACCTGACCGATCGAACACAGCTCCACATCCAAGATCTCCATTTATACCCAAAACCCTTCTTAGCCAACACATTATCCAAGAAATTCCAGTCCACATGATCATAAGCCTTTTCAAAATCAATCTTGAAGATAATCCCTTCCTTATTACAAACCGTATAATCCTCAATAACCTCGTTCGCAATTAGGGCTTGGTCTAAGATTTGTCTACCATTAAGAAAAGCCCCTTGAGAATCCGCAACAGTCGAAGGGAGAACCTTTCTCAATCTATTAGCCAGCACTTTGGCAATAATCTTATACACACTTGTAACCAAGCTAATCGGCCTGAAGTTCCCAACTTTCCTCGCCCTCTCCTTCTTAGGAATTAAGCATACGAAAGTTTCATTCAAGGCACTATCCAACACCCCTCTCTCAAAGAACTCACAAAACACCTTCCAAAGGTCCCCTTTTATACTCTCCCAACAATCCTGGAAAAAGGCCATCGAAAACCCATCAGGGCCGGGAGCTTTGGACCTATTGAAACCAAAGACCACCTTCCTAATCTCCTCAAGAGTAAAAGGGGCAACCAACTCAGAACTGTCAGCAGGAGAAATGGGCCTCCAATCCACTCCCTCTAAAAACAATCTAGGTTGTACAAAAGGGGCATACAGGGAGGAGTAAAAAGAAACAATCTCCTCCTCAATCTCCCGCTCCCCTTGCACCGTCTCACCCTGATCATTCTCCAGAGTACCAATAAAATTTTTACCCCGTCTACCACTAGCAACCCTGTGAAAATAAGCAGCGTTGGCATCGCCCTCAGCAGCCCATCTAACCCTGGCTTTCTGTCTCCAGCTCACTGTCTCCTTTCTCACCAACTCCGCATACTCCCCCTTAAGAGAAAGACGCTCCTCCTTGAGGGCGACACTCAAATCACCCTCCTCCTCCAAACTATCCACTACTTTAAGTCTTCCCAACACTTACTGCTTTCTGATCCTTACGTCCCCAAAACCTCACGGTTCAAAGTCTTCAACTTATCTTTAAGAGCCCTTAACTTGCCCATGAACCTGTACCCTTCCCACTTACCAGGCGACTCCTCTTGCCACCACAAAGGAAGGGAAGACTTAAAGGACGGATGATCAAGCCACATATTCTCAAACCTAAAGGGGGTAGGGCCCCAACTCGGGGTGCCAGAATCCAAAAACAACGGCCAATGGTCCGAGGTAATTCTTGGACCAAGAGCTCTTCAGACTATCCTACTCAGTTGACTAGAAGTCTAGAACAGTTTCTATAAAGCCTCTTGAAATTGTTCGATAACCATAAAGTATTTTGTTGAATAGTTTCTTATATTTGTACAATGACTATATGGTCTCCTATATTAATTTTGAAATTGCTGATTTGGGGACTCTGCGGGAAAGTCCCGGTCTTGAGGTATTCAAATTGCCTAGTGCTTTGCTTGTTATACGTATCAAGCATGCAAAGAAATTGGCTAATTTTGGGCTGTCTAAAGAAAATCCCTACGAAGTCCTCCTTTCAAGGCTTTCTACATTTTGTTCTAAGTTTGATTGTAAGCTGCACCATCAAATAGCTGGTTTCTTAGACATCTTAATTTACACCCTACCATGAAGTTTTTCTACGTAAATATAATCCAACTTACTTTCATTTTACTACTATGAAACAGAATATGTGTACTCGTGGGCTCTCTTACGGTTTAAAATTTTCTCTCGACTCTTCATCGTTAAATATCTTCTCATATTGGAAAAAATTAGATTGGTTAAAAATCATTTTTTGAAGAATCATTTTTTATTTTCTATAAGAAACCAGGATTTCATTGAGCAAAATAAAAGAAAATACAAAGACATACAAAAAACAAGCCCACCAACAAAAACAAAGCTAATGACAAAAATGGGCCCAAATCCAATAAAATGATGTCAAGCTGATAGTTACAAAAAGCCCAATTAACAAATGCCCACAAAGACGAATTAAAATTTAAACCTAATCATCTCCTAAAGCTCCTCACCCAATCTATCAACCACTCTAAAAATTCTACTATTCCTCTCAAGCCAAATGCCCCACAACATAGCAAAAAAACAAGCTTGCCACAAAACACCTCCTCTATCACGAACAAGAGGGTTCAGAAGAACTTCCTCAAACATAGAACAACATCTTCTGTTTCGAGCCAGAACAACCCTAAAGGTTCTAAAAAACCAGTCCCAAAGAGAGCAAACAAAAGGGCACTCCCATAAAAGAATCATTTTTTGAAGAATCATCTTAAAGTTGATTCTCCAATAAGTGATTCTAATGTAATTGACCAAAGAATCACTTGGTAGTAATTTAGCAATTTTTAGATATAGTGCAACCGAACCAACTTGATTAAAATCACTTTTTAAAAATGTAAACAAACACACTAGGATTTTAATTAAAAATTTATTAAAAGTATTTTAAAAAAAAGTGTTCAAATTAGAAGGTATGTCAAACTCCCCCTAATGCGAGAATGACAATAGTAAATTTCTAAATTTCTAAGTTTTAGATTATGTTTTTTAATATTGTACTATATTTTTAAAATTAGGTATTTTCGTATTCATATTATGATTTGAGATTTATCTCAATGAAGGGTAGATTAGTCTTTTACTCAGGTTTTATATCATAAAGAGGCTACTATTCAGTACAACCCCATTATTCTCCTCCGACTTTCTTTTTTCTCAATTTTCATTTCTCTAAATTCACATGTTATAAAAGCAGAATCTATTGAAATTTCTAATGGGAATTTCAATCCTTGTGTTATCTAATTGAAATTTTTAGAATTAGGTCTTTTCGTATTCATATTATGATTTGAGATTTATCTCAAGGAAGGGTAGATTAGTCTTTTACTCATGTTTTATATTATAAAGAGGCTATTATGAAATGTTTTTAGGTCAATTATTCAATTCAGTACAACCTTATCATTCTCCTCCACTTTCTTTTTTCTCAATTTTCCTTTCTCTAAATTCACATGTTATAATGGGTATTTTCAATCCTTTTGTTATCTAATTGAAATTTTTAGAATTAGGTATTTTTCATATTCATATTATGATTTGAGATTTATTTCAAGGAAGGGTACATTAGTCTTTTACTCATGTTTTATATTATAAAGAGACTATTATGAAATGTTTTTAGGTCAATTATTCTATTCAATACAACCCTACTATTCTCCTCCGACTTTCCTTGCTCTAAATTCCCATGCTATTGAAATTTCTAATGGGTATTTCAATCCTAGTGTTATCTAATTGAAATTTTATTGTTTTTAGAATTAACAATTCAAAAATGTTAAGAGTATGCAATTGGATTTTCTCGAACTATTGTTGTGTATTGCCAATTAGTTTGGGTGTGAATGTATCCAAATTGCATTTGATTGGACTAAATTATATTATGTTTTTACATTAGGGTTTATTCCTATTTGAATTAGGCTTGTTTTGAATTCAAATTGTGATTTGAAGTTCATCTCCTGTAAGGGTAAATGAATGCTTTATTCGTCTTTTATTGGTATAAATAGGCTAGTATGATGTATTTCTAGTCCAAGTGATCATTAGAACCCTACTTGTTTATTCTTCTCCAACTTTCTTGTTCTTTCTCAATTTTTCTTTCTCTAAATTCACACTAAGCACTTTTCAACATCCTCATGTCGGGCAATAAAAGTAGGTTAAAATATCATTTTGGTTCATGTACTTTGAGTTTCATTCCATTTTAGTCCATGTACTTTCAAATGTCCAATTTTAGTCCTTGCACTTTCAAATGTCAAATGTCCAATTTTAAGATTTATTGAAAGTACAAGGACTAAAATTAGACATTTGAAAGTACAAAGACTAAAATGGAACGAAACCCAAAGTACAAAAACCAAAATGGTATTTTAACATAAAAGTAATGACACGGGAAGAAATATAGCAACATTTTTAAATAGAAAACAAGCATTGCATCGAAAACTTAAATTTTCGAAGACATGGAAACGAGAGAGATGTGGTTGATATCATGCAACAACAGACATTTTTGGCTAGCTGGAATTATGGATACATATTATATATATATATATATAAACAGTTAGGTTATAAAGTGATGTGCACAATTTCAAGACAAAATTTGCCACACAAATGTTATTTGGAAAAACTTCCACTTCATAGCCTTAGGCCTTTCCTCAGGCCTTCCGCTATCAAGAATTTAGGGGGGGAAATGTGGACTTGGGAGTCAAACTAGGCACCTATTACCTTCCATGAGGTTGAAGGTTCAATCTTCCACTCCACATTTATTGAACTCAAAAAAAAAAAGTTATTCATTTTATACATGGGTTATTCTATAATAGGCCGATAAAGTGAGGATTAGATTTCTAGTCCAACAAGTCCTTTGTCTTCTTTTTTTTTTTTTTTTTTAATGATGAGAAGTCCTTTGTCTTCTCTCTATTAACGAAAGTCTTTGTTTCTTATCCAAGAAAAAGGCATACCGGATGAGCACCTGTTTGTCTTGAAACTCTCAAATCCATAGATATCCAGCACTCCAATCAAGAACTTTGAATCAGGGTCCTGCCCAATTGAATTGTTAATTTTGTCCACCAGCCTGAGAAAAGGAACGTTAAACATATTCATCAACAATATAAAATGAAGATTGTATCAAAAAAATGAAGATTGTACCAAATTTCCAAAATGTCATATTTTCTTCAGAGAGAAAACTCACCAGTCAAACAACCTAGAGTATACAATTTTTGCCAGAGCATCTCTGCTAAGGACTGCAGAATTTGGATCCAGCCACTTTGTGATAGTTTCATCACGAGTAACGATCACACGTTTGCAGAGAGAATTTTCCAGGGCCTTTTCATCACACCTGGATAGAAGTTATTGTTACCAACCTTTTAATGATGCCATCATTCTTCCAAAATCTGCTTTTAACTCAAAGTAGAACACTTACATGAAAAGCTCGGCAGCAGTTCTGAGATGAAACCAAGATTTTTCATCTTTGGGAACAGAAGAATCAGCCTCCTTCCCTTTTGCAAATTCAATGTTTCCGAGATGAAGAATTGCAGCCACAACACGAAATATTCCATCCTGGAATGAAGGAAGAACAAAATAGAGGGAGAAAATGCATAGGTTATACTTAAGAAGCTCGTCTCTGTCATAACAAAGTAACAACTGAGGAATTACCTGCTCATCCGAATTTATTCCAACAACTTCCATTGCTTTTCTTGTTGCAACATATTCCTTGGCATCATCAATTCCATCCAAATCATAGCAGTTTGATTGATTTAGATAATGAAAACTTCTTGGGTTTCCCAATTTGTACTTCTTGACCTCCTTTAAAATTGAAAGGAGAAGAGACAATGAAAAACTAACTCAAACTAAGTCCAAAAAAAAAAAAAAATTATGCTTCTTGACACTAAGGTCTTAATAGCCAAAGGGAAAAATTGTAAATCCAAATGCCTTTAAGGATGATTAAAGAGTTACAAGTATGTTCAAGTGGTTGTAAGCTCAAGCAAGTATTTGTAGGTTCAAGTGGCCGTAAATTTCTTCTTCTAAATATTTGTAGGTTGAAGTGGTTGTAAGTTCAAGTAATCAGGGGATCCCATTACCTCAGGTGGTGCAGCACAAAGCATGTAGAAGCAATGATAATTTCTCTCTGGATCAGACACCTGACAAACACGTGATCTTTCCAGCAAGTAAGTTCTGATAGCAGCTCCTGATATTCTTCCCCTTTGGTCAAATTGGATCTCCACAAACTTACCAAATCGACTACAAGAGTCATCAAATACCATAGACAGATGGAAATCAGGCATATTATTTCAAGCAATACTAGTAAAATTTGGAAATAAATGTTCCAAAGAGAGATCTTCCTACCTTGAGTTGTTATTCCGAACCGTCTTTGCATTCCCAAATGCTTCTAAAACAGGATTTGACTACAAGAGAGAAGAGGAAAACAAATGTATGGGATGGAAGTACATTTTGAAAACTAAAATATCAAACACCCAACAATTGCATCGCATAATCATGAAGAATGATATTCAAACTTTCTCACCTCCAGAACTTGCTGCTCAACAGACCTCCCCTCAGCAGCAGCTCTCCCTCCCATATATGCAAGATAACGCATAAGCAACTTCGTACTTTCCGTTTTTCCAGCCCCACTTTCACCACTGACCAATATGGATTGACTTTTTTGCTCATTGACCATAAGTCTACATCCAAAAGGGAAGCATTTCAGATAATCATCAAATGAGTATAGTTCTCAACTACAAATTTACAACAATATTGTGGGAAAATGCCTGTAGGCAGCATCTGCGACTGCAAATGGATGTGGACTCAGCTCACCGAATGCGGCCCCTTTATATTGTGCCATCATATAGCTATCATAGAGATGAGGTAACTTTGTAAAAGGGTTCACAGCAATCAATATGTTCCCTGTATAAGTCTGGAAGCAAAAAATTTCAGCATATTAACTTTATAATATCTGAAAATCTTCACGTTCAAACCAGATAAAAAAATTTCCCTAACACAATGGAATGCAAATCGACCTACTAAGCACATCAATATCAATTCTTCAACACAACCTTCCCTGAACGTGGGAAATCAATATTCAAGAGTGAAAATTTTTCTTCATATACTTACATATATTTCATTGATATCATATCTCAATTTTAAATTGTGTAGCACCCCTGGTTCATGCAAGTAAGCCAACTTGGTCATGTCATCCACCCCACAAGGTGGAACTTCGGAATCTTTGGGATAGATACTAGCTGCTTTAACTACAACCTATGAATGGGGAAGAGAGGAAGAAGACAGAAAACGAACAGATTAGCAAAATTTTATTCTTAAACTGAGCATCTTAGTTACTATAATTTCTTTACAAGTCAATAAAAGCAAATGGAAAGAGATACAACCATGATAAAGTAATTTAATTGATAGGTTTATATCCTATTTTGGTCCTTCAATTTCATACTAATTCCATTTTAGTCCATAAACTTTCAAATATTCTATTTTATTCTTTGTACTTTCTAATTTTCTGTTTTAGCCCCTAACTTTGCAAAAAGAAAATGGGGGGGGGGGAAGCAAGCAAGCTATTTTAGTCCTTGTTAATTTTTCATTAATCATTTAAAAAAAAAATCTTGAACCATTTGAAATCTAACACCTAATCCTCTGCATGTAGCTTCAAATGTGTGTCCACAAAGATACCTATTTATGAAAAATTATTGGTAAGGACTAAAATGGTTTTCTAAGCAAAATTAAGGGACTAAACCAAAACATTTGAAAATTTAGGGACCAAATAAAAAAAGTGTAAATATTCATGGACCAAACTAGGATTTAAACTATAATAATAATAAGCATTAAGAGCGCGGGGTGAGAAGGATATTGCCAAGAAAACACAGGAAGCTTTGTATACACATCAGGAAAAGAAAGAAAGAAAAAACCCACCGTTTTCCCTGAGGTGCATAGGACCTTGATTTCTTCGCCACGAATTTCTAAAACTTCGCCCTCTATCCAAGCTTCTTCAGAATCCTCCAACCAAACAAGAGATCCAACTACAAGACCAGTAGTAGAAGCCTGCAAGTATCCCAGAGTTAACACATACGCACACAAAGCGAAGTGTACATTATACTATTATTGACTATATACTACATCAGATGAATAAGCATGTGTCTGTTAACTAAAACAGAAGTGACAGACGCACATGAACTACCCAGTGACAAGATCAACTGAATGAATGTAGGCTATTTTACATGTCTCCAACTCATCTAAGTAGATCAGCTGTACAATGAATCAAAATATTATGGTGCAAAAAATGTATACCGTGAGGTGGGAAAGGAAAGTAAACCATAAACTGCTAATTATTTGCAAAATTTGCAATTTTCAAGAAGGATCATCCAAAACGAAAATCTTCAAACAAACAACATAAATAGAAATCTTCCAAAAAGGAAGTAAAATTCACTATCAGCAAGAATTGCTAGTAAACAAACATAGAGCTAGAATAATGTATCACATTGAGATCATTCTTATGACATTCATTTCATCAAAATAGAGCAAAAGTCGGTTTCGAGAGTTTGTTTCTCAAAGAGTGGAGAAAAGGGAATTCATGTAGCAATGAAGTCTTACAAAAAATTGGAACTGAACTCTCAGTTGAATAACACTTCTCGATGTTCATGAAGTCAAATAAGTTGAACTCTAGTTGACTCTTTGTCAAGATATGAAAACACTTTAAAGAGACTAAGATAGAAACAAACAAAAATCATCGATTAACAAAACTTAAACAAATGATTATTGCATTGATTGAAACAAAACAAACTTCCAATTCCACATTAAAATCTTCTAAAAAAAACCCCGATGGGCAGAAAAACCCAATACCAGGAGCAAGGTCTCATAATATCATGAACTAGAAGTAAACAAGCTGGAGATGATCATCAAACAGAGACGTAGGAAAGACTAAATCTGAACCCAAGGAAAATGCAATAGGAAGAGAATGTATGCTGGAATGTTAAGTTTCTTCTTCAACTCAAGCACAGATCAGTCATCGAAGTAGTAAAGAAAAGAAAAACATTAGAATATGACACCAAACAATCAGAAGAAATGAAAATCCCATGAAATTAAGAGAACCCAAGAAGAAAATGAATCCAAGTGCTCAAAGAAAAAGTCAGAAGCAAAGAGAAACAAGTACCATTCTATTAAAGACTCTGATCTGATCAAAATCTTGGGGGCTGCTTATGGATCCACCTCAAAAGCGTTGAAGAAAGAGCAACCCAATTGAGCAAAGGAAGAAATTGACCAAGTTCTTGGCGAGGTTGAGCTGAGTTTCAATGGGGGAGGGACAGACAAAAATCCAAACAAACCCCTCAAAAAAAATGGGGAAAAAGAAGAAAAATAATGAATCAGAAGAAGATGAAAAGGCTTTTAAACTTAAACCTCTTCAAAGAATCATAAATTTTCCTGAAGAAGAGATTTAAGTCTTCCTCTGCTGAAGAAGAAGAAGAAGCAAAAAAATAAAAAATAGAAACAGAAAAATAAAAGCTTTCGAGTTTGTGTATGTTTTTCTAAATTATAAATTCCAAATATGTTAATTTGCTTCCCTCCCACACCTTCAGGGATCTTGTCTTTTTTTAATTTTGTTGACACCAAAAGGAAAAATAAAAATAAAAATAAAAAAGGGGTAATTAAGGACTTAATTAAGGAGAAAAATAAAACGGGTAAGGAAGGAGGAGGTGAAATGACGGAAATAGCCCTGAATTTTGGTGGAATTACGGGAAAAAGACAGGGACAGGTCAGGAAAGATGCGGTCGCCTCGCCAGGTCTCTCTGAAAATCAAAAACGTTGAAGCGGTAAACTTTGGTCGGATTTGAGTCCTAATCCAATCAAAACCCTTTTGGATTAAATAATAAATATCTCCTTTTCAAATAATAATAATAATAATAAATATCTCTATTTTTTTTATTTACTTCAAAATCAACATTAATTAACAATATTTATATCTTTATGAGTTACTTGAGTTTATTATAATTACATCTTCATGTATTCAAACAACTCTAACCCTAGTTGGTTTTTAAAATATTAGATGTAGACCCACGTAATATCCTTTCTTCTATATTATAATTAGTATTAATAATTAATTGATGCTAAAAAGATGGTATTAATAGTCCACTTGTTCTCCAATTTTTGTTAGTTCAACAAATGAGGGATAGATGATAGATCAACTTTAAACCTTAGACAAAATAGTACTTATCTGCCGAATTGTGCTTTGGTGGCAATAATCTATTTTTCATAAGTTAGCAGAGTGTTAGATGATGACATATTTCTTTCTTATACTTAGATATTGTGTCTACTTTTTATTTTAATATTACATCATAACACCATTTATACTTTATAACAATGTTCAAAACTTTAGGTGCTTCCTTGATCTTTAAAATATTTTTATCCTTAAGCTCATATCGTTAAGTTTAATTGACAAGATGAGCTACCACGATGTAGCAGTGTGCTAAATGGTTTTGAGACATTTGTTAAGCGAGTAATCGCTTAATCTACTCACATGCTTAGTTAGTTAACGCTCAAACATAATATATCTAAATTACTTTGTTATTCATATTTAATTTATCATATTCATTATATCATATCACAACATCTAAAATTTAAGAAATAATGTGTGTCACATCCACATACTGTTAATCATGTTAACATTGTACATTATTGATAATTGTAATCCAAAGTCTAACCACATAATTTTAACTTTTTAAAGTTTAGAGATAAATAAACATAATTCTCAAAATACAAGGATCACCAAAGTAATTTAACCTTATATATTTTGTCTGTTAGTTTAAAATGTTGATTTTTTTTTAAATAATATTACATCACACTGTAAGGGTGGCAATTCAAACCTATGATCTCTTAGAGGAAATTTGAAATTTTGGATTAAATGACGTACTCTAATATAATTTTAGAGTAAAATGCCATGATGCTTAAACATTTTCATTTCCATTTATTCCTTAGTTAATATAAACAATCAACTTGTTCAGAAATTATATTAAAGTTATTAAATATACTTTAACATACATGCACAATCAAATTTATGTCTCAAATTTACAACCTTATTCTAATGACCCAATTTCAACACGCATATTTAATTATGTTTGACTTGACATACGATACGACTCACTTGTTAGAAAGTCTATTTAACCCATAGCGACATTTACTCATTTTAATACAACACAACAATCATGTCATCAGTCTATTAGCCCATTGATGAAAAATAAATGGTAGAGACTAAAATGTCAGTTTTCAAAAGTTGAAGTTTAAAATAGACATTGTGAAAATACAGTGATTAAAATGCAAAAATTGAAATACACTAATCAAAATGAAATTTAATTATTTATATGATGTAAAATAATATTTCAAAAACTTTAAGAAGATATTTGTATAAGCAAATTATTAAAATGAATAATACTCACCTACTCACGAATTAGTAGGTATCTTCTCAGTTCTCACTAAAACTATTAAAATCATGTCATCAGTCTATTAGCCCATTGATGAAAAATAAATGGTAGAGACTAAAATGTCAGTTTTCAAAAGTTGAAGTTTAAAATAGACATTGTGAAAATACAGTGATTAAAATGCAAAAATTGAAATACACTAATCAAAATGAAATTTAATTATTTATATGATGTAAAATAATATTTCAAAAACTTTAAGAAGATATTTGTATAAGCAAATTATTAAAATGAATAATACTCACCTACTCACGAATTAGTAGGTATCTTCTCAGTTCTCACTAAAACTATTAATAAAATTTCGACCGTTTGTATTATTTGAAAGAAATAATCTCTCGTCTTTCTTCCTTTCTTCATTCCTTTCTTTTAGTTGTAAAAAAAACACAATAATCTTAGTTGTAAAAAAAAAATATTATATAATAGATAGTGGCCAATAAGAGATACTACTAACTAATGAATAGGTAAGTATTATTCTATTAAAAAAATACATAAGTTAAATATATAATTTACTTCCTAAGGTTACGAGTCTTTTTTTCAATTGGTCTCTAATATTTTAGACGCTTCAATTTCATTAATTATTATATATTAATTTTTTAATCAATGAGCCAAAAATATATTTAAACGACTCTCATTAGGTAAAAGATAAGCAAATATAGATATTAATTAATTGTATCATGATATCTGTAATTAATAAAGTCTAATTGTATTTGTTCAACCGAAACAAATTTTTTATATAAGAATTCATGAACTGATAAAAAAAAAAAAAAAACAGTTTTATTTATTCAAATCCAAAATCATCAAATCGTTACCCCAAATGTTTAAAATTCACCTTTTTTTTAGGATCTTTAAAATTAACCTTGAATGTTATTTTGGTGAATAAATTTTCCTGTTCATTTAATTTTTTTTAGTCCTACAATTTTCTTAATAGTAGCTTAACATATCAGGTCATGATATTTCTCCAAATTTAGTTCTCATACTTTTCAATAAATTTTAAAATTGGTCTTTATTGTTAGTTTATAGTTAACTTTTTAAAAAAAAAAAAAAATTATTTCCATTAAGTTTCCCAATAAATTTTATAAACATATTCACATTGTGTATTTTCGTGAATGAAAATTATTATTCTTATTTTATCAAGTTCAATAAAAATTAACTTCAAACTAACAATGAAGAATAATTTTAAAATTTATTGAAAGTAAACAGATTAAATTTAAACATCTAAAAGCATATGAACTAAAATATAATGAATCAAAAAGTACATGGATCATAATGGTATTTTAACCACCATATTATACTTTTTGCATATTAAATTATTTCATTAAAAAAACTGTTGCATATTAAACTATTTTTAATATAGCTGTTGATTATATATATATATATATATAGTTATTTAATAGATGTTTGATAATATATACATATTTGATTCATTCCTTAAGAATTTGAAGCCCCAGTGCCGGTAGATTAACATGAATTTTTAAATCATTTTTTTTTTTATTAAACGATCAATGGAAAATTCACCATGAGAATTTTAAAAAGGCTTTTTTTAAAACAAAATTTAAATATTAAAATTAATTTTTGTTAGTATAACAAATATGGAGTGGGGTGAATTGAACCTCCCACTTGAAGAGAATGAATTCATGTCAATTTTATGGATATTATTTCCCTCTTAAACACTACGTTCCGAAATTACAAAAAAAATATATATATATAGTAAATCTGCGATATGTAATTTAATTATCATGTTAAAAAAAAACTAGATTATAAGTTGTTTTTTAGTTCAACAATATGTGGGTTGAGTTATACTCACGTTGGTGCTAAATTATAAGTTTAGTACTTAGTTCGTGAACATTTGAGATTATCTAATAGATCCCTAAACTTCAATAAATATTGAATTGAGTAGAGATATATTAAATATAAAATTAAAAGTTTATGCTCCGTTTGATAATCATTTGGTTTTTTGTTTCTTATTTTTGAAAATTAAGCTTATAAACACTACCACCACCTATGTGTTATTTGTTTTGTTCTCTACCTTTTACAAATGTTTTCAAAATCCAAGCCAAATTTTGAAAACTAAAAAAAAAAACTAATTTTTGTGTTTTGAAATTGGGCTAAGAATTCAAATGTTTCTTCATGGAAGATTAAAACAAGAAATTGTGAGAAAATACACACAATTTTTAAAAATCAAATGGTATCAACCGAGACTTTAGAAATTATTAGACACTTTTAAATTTCATGGATTTATTAGACAAAAAAATAAAAAAGAAAATTTAAGAACCTAACAAATAATTGTTTAAAGTCGAGGTGGCTTATTAGACATAACTTAAAACTTTGAGGCTAAACTTGTAATTGAAAAAAGAAAACGTTGGATGAATTTAGAATTATATATTGTATAATCTGTATTGAAGCCATCAGCCATGAGCAGCCACAGTCACCAACGTCTGTGACAAAAGTGGCAGCTTTTGTAAATAAAATAAAACCTAAGGGCATTTTGATAAATTCGAAAATCCATCTCATGAATCAACATCGACGGTCAGGATTGCATTACGGTGGATAATTAATGTTTCTTTTTTAATTATTATCATCATTAAATTGTAGAATCAAGACAACGAAAATATTCGAACTCAAAAAAAAAAAAAGACAACAAAAATATTCGACACAAGAGTTGCATTAAGGATACGGTCTGTAATACAGAAGCAACATGACATTCAATCACTGTTTGCCACGTATCCCTCAAATATTCCTTCCAACGATCCTTTGCTGACCTGGCGCTTTCTGATTGGTCCGTTCTCTTAAATACTACAGATTTCTTAACCACGCGCTCAATAGGGGGCATTTCCGGCATAAAAAAAATGTACTTTAATTTCCGGAATAAAAAATGTACAAATTAGTCAAACATGTTTAATATTAAGAGTTGTTTTATGAAGTGATTGTCAAAATCTAGTAATAATATTTACGTTAAATTACAAGTTAAGTAGTTGAGTTTTTAGGTTTGTATATATTTAGTTCATAAACTTTGAAAAGTTTTTAATAGATTCTTAAATTTTAAGATTTGTCTATTTGGTCTCTAAACATTAAAAAATGTCTAATAGACTCTTAAACTTTCAATTTTGTATCTAGTAGGTCCTTAAATTTTTTATTTTGTGTCTAACCTTGACCTATTCAATGTTTTTTTTAAAATTCATGTACATACACAAAATTGAAAGTTTAGGGATCCTATTAGACATAAAATTCAATTTTACATCTAATAGATTAGTTGATTTAAATTTTTTTTGAATATATCAACTGCCTATTAGACACTTTTTAAAGTTAAAAACAAAATAGGCACAAACCTAAAAATTTATTGACTAAACTTGTAATTTAATCTAATGTTTATATAAAAATAAAAGGTTGATTGTGAATAGTTTTACCCTCAATTTAAAATTTTTATAATTATTTATTCATTAAAAACTAATGTAATAATGTTAGTACATTTTGTGAAACTTACATTTTTTTAACCTTAAATTGGACAAGGTGTTGTCATTTTTTCCTATTAACGTAATTGGAGCCTAGACTTGGATGACGATTGTATTAAATTTTTGTCACATTAACTCACTGATTTATCAAAGAAAAACAAAACAATTTCTTAAATTTGAGCATACAATAATTAATTAAAGCATTATACATCCATCCTAAAACTTACATATTTAAACTTCCGCTTCTACATTGTCAAACATTATACATCTAATATCTATAGTAATTTTCTCAAACTTATTAATTTTAACAAAAATTCAGTCACAGTATCGTCTTTTTTTTGAAGGAAAAAATACATTTTTAGTCTCTAAGGTTTGAGTTTGGTTGTATTTGGATATTTGAGGTTTCAAACTCAACAAATATACTCTTGAGTTTTAGATTTGGTTTCATTTTGGTCATTCCATCCATTTTTCCGTTAATTACTAACGGTTTTTATTAAAATAATATTTTTTAATTTCTTAACCGCCCTACCGCTTGAATTTGTTTCTTTCCTTCTTCTTCTTCTTCTTTTTTTTTTTTTTTTTTTTTAAATTTTATTATCTTTTCTTCTTATATTCTTCTTCTCTCTTCTTTCCTTCTTATTCCCTTTCCCTTTCTCTCATTCTTCTCCATACTTTCAAAAAATAAAAATAAAACGAATAGGATTTTCCCTTCGTTTCAATATGAATTGAAGGGAAAATCTCCTTAGATTTGCTTTTTTTTTAAGCATGGGGAAGAATAGGAGGAAGAAGGAGAAAGGGAAAGAGAAGAAGGAAGGAGAGGGAAGAAGAAGAGAAAGAGGAAGAAGAAGGAATGAAGATGAAAGAAAAAAAATCCAGACGATAGCAATTGTGGTAGAAGAAGAATGAGAATTAAAAAAAAAAGTTATTTTAATTAAAAAATAGAAAACAATAAAATAATAGTCTTTTAATAAAAAAAATCGTTAGTAATTAACATAAAAAATGGACAGATGAACCAAAATGAAACCAAATCCAAAATTCAGGAGTATGTTTGTTGTGTTTGAAAATTCATGAACCTATATACAACCAAACCCAAATCTCATGGACTAAAATTGTATTTTTTTTTCATTTTTTGAAATACCAACAATTTTATACTAAATCTTGTTTGAAATTCAATAAAACCAACCTCTTATATCATGAAAAAATTGACACAATTATCAAGGACGAAAACTTAATTTGATGTAATTAAAAGTTTATAATAAATTAAACTCGCCTTATAAGTTTAAAAGTAACTTTTTGAATTTTTCATATATTTTTCATTGGCAATTTTTTAATTTAAACGTTGCTAAAATAAATATTCATGTGGTTTTTTTTTTTTTTTGTAATATGTAAGGTAGGAGATTCGAACATCCGACCTTTTGATCAAGGGTTCATGGAATGATTTTAAGTTGTCAATTTTATTGTTTGTTGATTTAAGAATAGTATTATAAATTAAATTGAAGTATTGTTCCTATCAAAATAGAATTTTGTGTGATAAATTTACGTTGGCCAAGTTATATTTTTCATCCATATAATCACATAATTTTATGGTGTGTCAATTTCATCCCTATTATCTTTGAAAGTTCTATTTTCGTATCTTTTATATTTAAATTAATAACGACAAATTGACATGATACTAGTATGACTAACAATTTGTTAACGCCAATGATGAATTAAGATATATTTCGAACTAAAATTATAAAAAGTTTCAAACAAAAATAAAATATACAATTCGAGTATTTTTCTTTACATTATTACAAATTAAAAGTTCAAAATACTGATAGTTTGACACATATTGTTTGAACGTAGACAATTATAATATGTATTACTTAAGGATGTATAGTATCATGTATAAAACTATATCATGCTTTGAAATAATACGATACTTATACCTAGTTTTTTCCATCACAATTTTTACTTCTTTATTATTATAATTATATATATTGTAGAGATCACAATTTTTACATGATAACATAATAAAACACCATTTTTTTCAAGGGTAAAAATCATTTTTGACTATGAACTTTGTAGGTTGTATCAATTTTAACCATGGACTTTCAATTTCATCAATTTAAACCTCAAACTTAACAGGTTGTGTCAATTTTAACTCTAAACTTTCAATTTCATCAATTTAAACCTCAAACTTGAATACGTGTATCAATTTAAACCTCAAACTTGAATAAGTGTATTAATTTACACATTCAACTAAGTTTTCATTTCAATCTGAAAGAGTTAATATCACAAAAGTGGAAGCAATTTTGGATCTTAAACACTCTAATTACATCAATATTAATTAAATAACATGATCAAATCCCGATCTCAAAACTGACCTCTCGAATTTGAATCCCTACTCATGTATTAGACCGAACCCATATTTAAATCATTTTAAATATGTCAATCTCTCTTCCTCATAGTTTAATTCATAATTAAACTATGATACGTTAAGTATATCGCATATAATTAACGTTTACTCCCAAAAACGAATTCGAACAATTCAAATTATTTTCTCTCATACTGTTACAAGGCTTAGTCCAAGCTAGCAATGAGGACCTCATGGACCTACAGATCATGAGCTCCAACAATACGAGACTAACCGGCCAAACTTTTAGCCAAGCTAATCAAAATTCGTTAACCGTCGGGACACTCCACTAAAGCCCAACGACTGCACTCTCCTCATTGTAGATATATTTCTGTCCACTTGATATAACCATGATTAGTAAGTCAACCATTCACATGTTGTTCGTAATTACAGCTGGGTCTAATAAACCGTTTTACCCCTGTAATTACTTCTTGTTCCTCAAGTCCCACTGATCCTCTAATGAACAATTGGTTTGTGGTCCAACCAACAAACCGAATCCCTCTCGGGTCAATGAGAGGGTGGGACCCTTTGTTTAAGACCCGGAGTCAGCACTTAAGGGAACAACCTCTCTACTAAACCCTAAAGCGGGTATGAGTGAATTCCTTCTTGCAGGACTATGTCCCCAGCTATCTACCCGGTCTCACCCATGCAAACCAAAGGATAATCCCGAATAAACAGGAGTTCATAGCGTGCTCAGGATTAAGATCGAGTTACCTAGGTCATCATATGAAATAGTCAATTATGATAGTAAACGGAATTAAAAAGTCTAAGTGACTATTTCGCAGTACGGTCTTATCCAAACTCATTGCATAGGACGCCCCCACTCATATGACTCCACATGAACGATTTAGGATCACATCGTTTGTGCTATACAAAGTGGGCCGCGTCCATAGTGTCTCCAAGATAAGGTACCCAGCCCTATCCCTATACTATAGACCATTCTGGCTATTACTCGAACTTGATCCATATTCATATCTCCACATGAAGTTCAAGTATACATACTATAGCCAAGGGTTCTTAATTTATTGGATTTGGGTTAAAATGACGCAATTCACTTTATTCAATAACACCTTTACTGAATAAACCTCAATAACATATTTATTGCAAAATAGAATATACATTCAGTTTACAAACCACGAGTTTTAGGACATAAAACCCAACACGATCCTCGTTAAGAAGGTTTCCCACACATGTCCAAAATGACGTGTTGCTCTATAACATATATGTATTTGTTATTTTTTAAAAATGATAAAATTGCTGAAGAAAATTGGAGTAGACTCGCCATAATGCTTTTCAATTTCAGAGCATGGATTTTCTTCACTTCTTATTTTTCTCCAATTCTGCTGCTTTTTTCATTTCATTAATTGAGGATTTTTCAATTTTAATGCAAGATTCTACTCGATCCATCGGCTTTTAGAAGAAACAAAGTTTATTTGTGTTAGGATTTATGCCCTAAAGCCTCGTAATTAATAATATATTTAATAATTAATAATAATTTTGATTATTTTATTTGCAATATAATATTATCCATTATATGAAAAATCTAAGGTTATTATTGTAATCTTGAACAGTATGTGGTTGACATACGAGATGATCATGTTCAAGAAATAACCTAAAGGGTCATAGTATATAGATAAGGTTGGGTGCCTTATCCTGGTAACACTATTGATACGGCCCACTTTGTAATAGTTACAAATGATTTGATCTAAATCATTCATGTGGAGACATGTGACATGTGAGTGGGGGTATCTTATACAATGAGTTTGTATAAGACTGGACCACGAAATATTTACTCTCTCTTTATAAATCCATTAATTGAGAAGATTAATATTTCATAAGGATAATCATATGCGACTTGATCTTAATCCTGAGTGAGTTATAAACTTCTGCCTGTGAGGGCTTGTCCTTTGATTTACATGGGTGAGAGTGGCTTTTGTAGCCGATTCAATATGCCTACCATTTTGGGGACTTAACCAAATAGGGAGCTGGGAACATAATCTCCCAAAATGGAATTCACTCCTTCCCATATAGGGTAAATAGATGAGTAGTTCCCTTAAGTGCTGATTTTGGTACTTGAACAATGGCGCCCCACCCTCTCATTGGCCCGAGAGGGACTTAGTTTATAATTAGATTATAAACATATTGTTCATTAGAGAATCAATGGTACTTAAGGTGCAAGATGTAATTATAAGGGTAAAACGGACTTTTGAACCAGCTGTAATTACGAGCAACTCGTGAAGGATCGACTTGCATGTAATGATTATATCTATGGACACAACTTGTCCTACAGTGCATAAGAGTGCAACTCTAGGTCTATAGTGGAGTGACCTATAGTTAATGAATTATAGCTTGGAGCTTATAATCTGTAGGTCCATAAGGTCCCCTTACTAGCTCATAGTAACACTAAAAGATCAATTTAGTTGAAAGAAAAGTTTGAAATGTTCAAATTAATATTTAATTTGAAGTGTTCAAATTAATATTTAATATATTAGATATATTAAATATAAAAGAGAAAATATTTTTTATATTTGATACATTAAATATTAAAATTTGAAATGTTCAAATTAATATTTAATTTGAAGTGTTCAAATTAATATTTAATATATTAGATATATTAAATAAAAGAGGAAAATATATTTATTCTATTTGATACATTAAATATTAAAATAATTAATGTATATTAGATACATTAAATAAAAGATATTTATTAAATTTGAATTGGATTCAAATTAGGAAATAAATGTCGTAGGAGAATTTTACACGGTTTGAATAAGATTCAAATTGGTTAGATAAATATATTTTAATATATTAGATATTAAAATATATTATTTAATTATTTTTCCTAGACCACTATAAATAGGACCCTATGGGTGAGCCATTGTGCATTCTTTACAACACACATCTCCTCAATAGAGAGAATTAGAGAATTCTCTCTAGACATTTTCCTCTCCAATCCCTTGTGGATTTTCTTTCAAGAGGCTCCTACAAGCCTTGGTCCTGTGTTCGAGTAATAGCTAGGAAGACTTTGTGGAAGAGATAAAGATCCGCCAAAAGAATCTCCATATTTGGAAGGTATTTATTGCTTAACCCTTGTATTTTAGTTTAATTCTAAATAAATCAAAGACGATTCCTATGCTTCCGCTGTGGGTTTAATTCGATTATTCCCTTCAATTTGCACCATATTTTTCCTCAATGGAGTACTCTCATTTTTTAATCGGTTGTCAATATTGGTTTTTTTTATTTTTATTTTTTTTTATTTCTCATTGTCCTCAAACTTGATTTGCCCTCCATCCACCCTAACAGACGTAGGGATTTCAAAATTGCCATCGTCAGAATCTTTGTCCCATTCTTCTCCAGCATCGATGTCACTTTAATCCGACGTAAGACTGTATATGGGGCCGACAAGGTCGGCTACGACCAGCTCATTGTGTTCATGGGTGCCACTCTGTCCATCACTACCTTCTTTGTTCTCTTATGCATTTTAGTCGAGCTCAAACTCCTCACTACCGAAGTCGACGAAACTGCCATGGTCGTCATCGCCTTTAATGACCATCACCGCCTGGATCTTCTTCACACTCGTCGTCATTGGTATCGACACCAAAGGCGAGGAGAAACACAAGAGTCCATTTGTTTTCGTGTGGGTCCTACTTTTGAAAGTCAAGTTCGTGGTTTTCATGATGCTGGCAACCTGATCTATAATGATTTTTTTTTTTTTGTAATTTTTTTAAAAAATAACAAACAAGTACATATTATAGGGCAACACGTGGCTTTGGGCATGTGTGAGAACCTTTCTAACAGTGATTGAAACAAAAATTTAATTGAGGGTGTAAATTGATAAACATATTCAAGTTTGAGGTTTAAATTGATGAAATTGAAAGTTCGGGGTTAAAATTGATACAACCTACCAAGTTTAGGGTCAAAATTGATTTTTTTATGTCGGTACTTCCATATTTTTATAAAATCTGTATTTTGTGTGGTTTTTTAAACATAACATGATTTATTATTATTATTATTTTTAATTCAACCATGTGCGAGGTGGAGTTTGTAAACAAAATAAATAAATAATATGGGAGTAGATCAGATTCCAAACTTTTACTTTTTGGTCAAGGATATATACCATTTTTATATATATAAAGAATATATATCTTAATTAGTTAAACTACATGTGCTTGGCAACTTAATTTATTTTCTATTTTGCTATTTTTGTTAATTTATGAAAATTCATCTAACATAAATACATCATATTAACTATATTGTGCTAATTTGTAATTCTCTTTTAGAGTGTGTTAAAATGTGTTTAAAGTCATGGTAAGATTTTTAACTAGGGTAAATTATTTGTAAGCATTTGTAAAACCATTTTGTGATTTTTCTCATTTTTTTTCATGGAAAATAGTTGTAGTATTACTCAAGAGTTATAGGACAAACAATGATTTTCTTCTTCAGGTTCAAACTTAGTTCCATTTAGATCTTAAAGTTTTAAAAACAACACTTTAATTTTGTCGTCGGAAAAGTAATACATTATCACCTAAAATTTAGAAAATAGTTCTAAATCTTTCCTATATTAAATTGACCAACAAAAAAGTTATAAAATAGTTCTAAATCTTTCCTATATTAAATTGACCAACAAAAAAGTTAGGAGTACTAAAAAAATCATGTAAAATTGTCGAGGCAAGCAACTAAAACAACATAACATTAAAGAGACAACAATTTTCAGGCTAAATATATGTTTTAGTTATTAACATGTTTGAATTTTTCACTTTAAGTTCCATACATTTTAACATTTTTTAATTATATCTTAATTACTGGTGAATGTTAAAATTGGTTATAATAAACTTGCATTGCATATGACTTTAATGAGTTGACATATACTTTGGAGAGAAATCAATTTATCCACAAGTTTTCTAAAAGGTTAGCAAAATTTTAACTTTTATTCTATTAGATGCATAGTTTATCATATGAGTTGTCAAGTCACTTAATATGAGTTCATATAAATTTACTTGAAAAAGTGTTAAAATGTATGAGACTAAATTAAAAACTTTTCTAAGTTAAACAACATTGACCACATGTATTCACATCAATGAATGAACGGTTACCTTTTCTCTCTCTTTCATTCTTCTCATCACTAGCAATTGTCCTCCCTCCCCCACCGTTTGCGCCCCTCACATTTTAATTTAATAATATCTTAGACTAAAACGAAGGTGGATTATTAAACAAAACAATAAAACTTAATTTGATAATGATTTGAAAAGTACTAAAGCATAATTTAACTGTTTAAGGCATGTATACTATCGACCAAAATGTCAAAGGTTCGAATCCTCTCACCTTACATATTGCTAAAAAAAAATTGATAATGATTTCATTTTTGTTTTCTATTTTTTTTAAAATCATACTTGTTTTCTCAAAATTTATTTAGTATGTTTTTGCTTTAAAAAAAAAAACATATTTGCATGGTTAAGAAGCTTAGGAAAATTTTTCTTTAAAACGTACTAACTTAAATTTTGAAAACTTTTTTAAAAATCAGATAACCAAATAAAGAAAAGTGTTTATAAACTTTGTTTTAAAAAACAAAAGGTTAAATTAAAAATTTGATCTTACGATTTGAAGAAAGTTAGAATTTAGTCTCTACAATTTGATAAAACCTCACAAATAGTCTAACCGTTAGAAATCGTTGATGGATTGAGAGTACGTGACAGTTAGCTATTCATGTGTTAATGAGGTGGTCTTCTGTATTTAGTTTTTTTTTTTTTTTTTTTGAGTATCACAATACAAACGAAAAGAAAAACAAAAATAGAGAGAACTTAACATATATCAAGTGACATCGTTGACGCTAGTCCATCTTGCTCAAAAGCCCTGTGAGCCCATGAAGGGCCTTCTTCAAGCCAAGTTGCAGAAACCTTGAATCGACGGGCATGCGTTGCTAATACATGAGCTGAAATATTGCCGTGTCTTGGGGTAAATAAAATGTCGTGAACAGCGTACATATTGCACAACATTTGTATTTCCTTAGTGATGAGCTCGATTTCATTGTGTTGGTGATCTCTTCCCATGAGGAGATTCCAGATAATAAGGGAATCAGTTTCAATGATTAAAGGGAAAAGACCCATTTCACCTGCAAGGTTTAGTCCTTCTCGAATGGCTAGTGCTTCAGCCATTGTGGCTGTCCCTCTTAGGTGTTGAAAACGCTCCGCTGCCAGCATAATCTGAGCCTTATGGTTTCGAATCATGATCCCGAATCCAGCAGAGTCCATAACGAAAGAAGCATCAGTGTTTAGCTTGTATAAATGAGCTGGTGGTGGTTCCCATCGTGTATCTCCCTGAGCATGTCTGGAAGAGGAAGAGGAATTTTGGCGATTAACAGTAGTGGCAATGTGATTACCAGTTAGCTCTTCAATGTAATTACAAGCCCATTGAATGGGTGTATCACGAAACTGCTTTGTCTTCTCGAATAGCAACATATTTCTCTCATTCCAGCATGCCCATGCTGCTAGTATAAAAATTTGAATCTCCTCTGTTGTGGTTTCCTGTGATATCCTGCACACAAATTCAAAAGCATTAGGAAAGTTTGTGTTTAAAAGAGAAGACACTGGGTTCCATTGAACCCAGTGTTTCCTTATCGCCTTACAAAACCACACTGCATGTATTTCAGTTTCGACTTCCTTGCCACAACGTGGGCACATAGAAGAATCGACTATCTTCTTTTTGAACAGATTGCCCTTCGTTGGGAGAATATGATTGCAAAGCCTCCACATAAATATTTTGAATTTTTGAGGAATATTAGCTGCCCATAATAATTTCCACCAAGAAGCCAAATTATTTGTTGTTGATGTCGATGCATCATATGAATCATCCATTGCGATTTTGTAACCACTTTTCACCGCTCTCTTATCATAATGCCAAAACATTATATCTGAAGAGTTTTGTCCACTAATAGGCATCCTGTCCACTAATAGGCATCCCAAGGATGAGGGATGCTTCTTCCTCATCAAAAATATCTCGCACTATATCTTCCTTCCATTTATGGTCCTCAGAAATAAGATATGTCACTCTACGATCTGTTAGAGGTCTCTGCGGTGTTAAAACTCGAAAGGTTTTCTCCCTTGGAAGCCATCCATCTGAATAAATGTCAATGGATTCTCCGTTTCCAATCCTCCATTGTCCTCCTTTGAGCGCAAGTTCTCGACCCCATAAAATTCCCCTCCAAAAGTAGGATGGTCTTCTTCCCAATTTAGCATCTAGGTAATCATTATATGGAAAATACTTCGCTTTAAGGAGTTTGGAAATGAACTTGTCATGGTGTAGCAAGATTCTCCAGGAATGCTTTGCTAAAAGTGCTTGGTTAAAGGCTTTAATATCTCTAAAACCCATACCCCCTTGTTCTTTTGGTCTGGTTAGCTTGTTCCATTTCATCCAATGAATCTTTTTCCCTTGATCAGAACTGCCCCACCAAAAGTTGGCCATAAGTCGATTAATTTCAGCACAACACCCACTAGGAAGCTTAAAACAACTCATAGTATACGTTGGGATTGCCTGAGCCACTGCTTTAATCAATGTCTCCTTTCCTGCTTTTGAAAAAAGTTTCCCTTTCCACCCTTGCACAACTTTAGTCACCTTCTCTTTGATAAAATTCAACGGAGCTTTTTTATTTCTCAATATATTTGAAGGGCATCCCAAATATTTACCATGGTCTTGGACTATATGAACATCCAGGATACTGGCTAATTGGTTCTTTAAATCCTCAGACATAAACTTGCCAAACATAATTGCTGATTTTTGAAAATTTATGACCTGTCCAGACGCCTTTGCATATACATTCAGGATTCTATTCACCTCAATTACTTCTCTTTCCGTTGCTTTAAAGAAAAGGAGGCTATCATCTGCAAAAAAGAGATGAGTGATAGATGGAGCTGTTCTAGCAATTTTAAGGCCAGTAAAAGAGTTATTAATCATAGCTTTCCTCAGCAGACCAGAAAGCCCTTCAGTACAAATAAGAAATAGATAGGGTGAGAGAGGATCTCCTTGACGAAGTCCTCTTAGAGGTTTAAACCTGTTTGTGTGTACACCATTTATAAGAATGGAGAAAGAGACAGATTCAATGCACATGCTAATTCTTTTTAACCAGTTATTACTAAAACCCATCCTATTCATCATTTGCCTTAGAAAAAACCACTCAACTCTATCATAGGCTTTGCTCATGTCTAGCTTTAAAGAAGCAAACCCTCGCTTTTTTGACTTAGACAAATGTATATAATGGAGACATTCAAATCCAGCAATAACATTATCCGAAATAAGACGACCAGGAACAAAAGCACTTTGAGACTCTGAAATAATTCTATCCAAAACCAATTTTAACCTATTAGCAAGCACTTTTGCAACAATTTTATAGCAAACATTACAGAGACTAATAGGGCGGAAGTCTTTCACCGTGGTAGGATTTTTGTTTTTTGGGATCAAAACAATGATGGTGTCATTGTGTCCTTTAGAAGATTCCCCTCCGTAAGCCATTTAAGACATGTTGTAGCCACTCGATCACCAACAATGTGCCAATATTTTTGATAAAAGAGTGCTGGCAATCCATCAGATCCAGGTGCTTTGGTCGGGTGCATTTGTTTTACGGCACATTCAATCTCCTCCCTCGTGAAATTTCTGTCCAAGATAACATTCATCTCTGGAGTGATCATTTGATCAATCGCCTGTAAAATTTCATTGACGGCCTGCAAGTCCAAAGAATCAGAGTTAAATAATTTAGAGAAATGGTATCTTCTGTATTTAGTTGATTGTGTGGGTTATGTAGCATATTAGATAAAAATGGGTTAAAAATTGATAATTTAATGTAACTTTTTTAGAAATTGGCAACTTGTTTTTTATTTAGTTACTTAGCCCACACGATCAGCTGAATACAAAAGACCACCTCATTACATAGATAGCTAAATGTCACGTATTCAATCTGTTAGTGACTCTAACGGTAGAGACTATTTGTGATGTTGGAGATGTTTATTTTATCCGCAGGGACCCACTCCTAACGGGGCAGAGAATGGGAGAGGGAGTGGGAGAAATGTTTTCTCGTTAGCTAAACGAGGACGGAGATGGGAAATATATTCTCCGTCTTTTAGGTGGTCTTCTGTATTTAGTTGATTGTGTGGGTTATGTAGCAAATTAGATAAAAACGAGTTGAAAATTGATAATTTAATGTAACTTTTTTAGAAATTGGCAACTTGTTTTTTATTTAGTTACTTAGCGTTAGCCCACACGATAAGCTAAATACAAAAAACCACCTCATTACATAGATAGCTAAATGTCACGTACTCAATCTGTTAGTTACTCTAACGGAGACTATTTGTGATGTTAGAGATGTTCATTTTCTCCGCAAGGACCCACTCTTAACGAGGTGGAGAATGGGAGAGGGAGTGGGATAAATTTTTTCCCGTTAGCTAAATAGGGACGGAGACGGGAAATATATTCTCCGTCCTTGTCCCTGACTCTGTTCCCCATCCTCACCCCAATTACTTTTTTTTTTTAATATATGTATTTATATATGTAATAATACTAAACTTAAATTTTTATTATATATTATTTTATTTTTCTAAATAATTTTATTTTTTAATTTCGTTAAATAGAAATTTATCATTAGGAATTAACAATTTAAATATATATTTTTCTAAAAAAATATTTTATTTAATCAAAATAAAATAAAAAAATCATGGAGAATAATTCCTCGCAGGAACCCAATCCCTACGAATTCTCTGTGGAGAATTCAAGCCTCGATCCCCATTAAATTAAATGGGCAATTTTGTGGGGACGAGGAATGAAATGGAGGGCAGAGATGAGGATGGAGAAGCCATCCTTGGCCTCGTCCCTCCCCGCCTCGTGGAAATCTCTATGTGAGGTTTTATCAATTTATAGGGACGAAATTCTAACTTTTAAACATAAGAACTAAATTTTAACTTTTAAATATAGAGACTACATTTTAATTTTTTTTCAAACTATAGAGATTAAATTTGTAATTTAATTGAAACAAAAAAACCTACAAACAAAATAGTAATAAAAAAAAAAGGAGCATAAATTTTTGAGTTTTGGGTATAAAAAATTAATATGGTAAATTTCTCCCAAAAAAAATCAATGTGGTAAAAAAATGGTTAGAAGAGAGCGCGTGAGAGAGAGAGAGTGAGAGTGGGAGTGGAAGTGCCACGTGGGAAAGCGCGTCTTTGACACTGCGCTTTGACTTTGAGAACCAGAGGAGGTTTATAGTGTGAACGTGAAGAAAGAAAAAAAGATGTGAGCAATTAAAAGCAACGGCTACGATTAAAGATCTCGAGCACGGTGCAATTTCAACCGTCGATTGATACTATAATTGGACGAACATGAAAAGCTTGTTTCCAGTATCACCGCCAAAAAAGACGGGGGGATATTGATTATTAATTATTATTCTCATTGTTATTTTATTATTTTTAAAAACAATAAATAAAAGGAAAAAAAGGGAGAGTTTTAAATCACGTGGTGGCTGCGAGGGGAGACAACGTGAAGGCCTCCTACTTTATCAACGCCTTTAATTACCTCCAATTACTTAATTACTTTCTATTCATTATTATATTTCTTTAATTATTTTGAATATTCCATACCAATAACAATCTTTAAAAAAATTAATAAAATGATAGAGTTAATTTTATAAACGGTAACTTTCGCCCCATTTGATAACTATTTATTTTTTTTAAAATTAAATCTATAAATACTACTTCCACCTATAGTTTTCATATTTTTTAATCTACTTTTTTTCCATATGTTTTCATAAACCAAGCCAAGTTTTTGAAAACTAAAAAAAATAGTTTTCAAAATTTTTTTTTTGTTTTTGAAATTTGGAGAAACTCAAATGTTTCCTTAAGAAAGATAGAAACCATTGTAGAGAAGATGAAAATCATTGTAGAGAAATTGTGAGAAAACTAGCACAATTTTCAAAAACTAAAAACCTAATGATTATCAAACGTAGCCTAAATGGTTATTAAACGGGGCCTTAACCAGTCAATTACAAATTTTTGGGACAACAAATGTAGAGTATGAAGATTTAAACCTTTGACCTCAAAAGAAATAGTACATGTCAATTACCGCTGAGTTATACTTAGTTTGGCTAAACAATTTTAATTAAAATAGTTGGCAAATTGTGATTTTATAGCCTATTTGAAGGACTAGTTTTTCATCCTAAATTTTAGGATGATTGATAATTAACACCAATTTGAATATAACATATCTCATTTGTGACATCACATAAATCTAAATCATCTCCTACACTATTAGAAAAAGAATAAATCTCAATTAAAATAGTTGGAAATTTGGGATATTTTATAGCCTATATTGAAGGACATCTTTGACTTTTAGTCCCACCCATCACTAATATAATTTATTGGTTGGTAATGATGATCATACATGATATTTGGAATGAAACTCTTTTTTTCTTCCTCTTCTTCCAGTCTTCACATTTGGAATATTAAAGTTTATTTGCAATGATCCACATTGTAACAAATTAAATCTCTCTCTAAAATATATATGTTCAATCAACCTTACTTAAATGTAAATTAAAGAAATGCCACTATAATCATTTGATTTATTGTACCTCTAATAAATCCAATTGAGATGTAATACGGAAAAAAAAAACAAAACAAAAAGAATCCAAATAATGATATTATTATTAAAAGGTATGCATTTATTCTTCATAAATAAATTACTCTCTGTACATATTATAATTTTTTTTAAAAGAATTTAACAACATGCATGTCGAGTTTGGAGATTCGAACTTCTGGCGACCTCTTAATCGATGACATATGCATTAATCATTTGAGCAATGTTTAAGTTGGTCGTCCGTACCATACTATAATTAAAAAAATGTTTCTAAATCTAAAAAAATTATTTACCTTTAGTTGTATGCTTAAAATTATTTACCTTTAGTTGTATACTTACAAGTATCAGGAAGAATAAAGTTACATGAACTTTAGTTATAAACTCAATTATCGACATGCATTGACAGATTGAAAAAAAAAACAGATACTCTAATAGTAATATCAAATCAAATAATGTTTGATCATATATATATATATAATGTCAACTTTTATAAATTTCTTAATAATAAAAATATATGAATTGGGGGTTTGTTAAGTAAAGTCATAAATCAAAAAAAAAAATAAAAATTCAAAGTGAATATAGCTCAGCGGTAATTGCCATGTACTATCGACTAAGAGAGCAGAAATTCGAATCCTCCATCTCCAAATATTGTTGAACTAAAAAAAATCCAACCAAAAAATAAAATTATTAAAAACAAGTTTTTGAATAGATAACATAACACAATAGAAATTTTGAAAAATAGTTTTAATTAACCAAAAATATATTTTACAATGTTGGAAAATACTCTCAACTAGGCTCTTGAAATGAAAAACATCAAAATCACTACTTGCATGAAAGAAAAAAAAGGAAAAGGAAAATGATTGAAGCCATAAGAGTTATTTATTTGGACATATCGAAAGAAGTTGTTACTTGTTAGGTTTGGAAAAATCAATAGAATTATTTTTTTTTTCCATAGACAACATCATAGAATATGAAATGAGTCGTGTTCATAATACCAATAGGGTTTTTTCATTCTTTCTTCTGATAAAATAAATATTGTATTTTCTATACGCAATTATTAAAAAATTAAAATTACCCATAAATTTAAAAGTCATGATAATCTTGCAAACATACCGTGGATTATTCATTAGGCACAAATTTACATTGTTTTTAAATTTTGAGAAGAAATCTAAAGCATATCCTACCAATAAATACATATCTATTTTTTCTATGTAAATCACAGATTGACTAGTATATTCGATGTCCATCACTGATTTATAAGAGATAATAAATTTATGAGAAAAATCAATTTATACCCATAAATTTTGAGATTGTATCAATTAAAACCATAAACTAATAATTGTATCAACTAAAACCTTAAACTTTCATAAGTGTACCAATTTGTACCTTCATTTAGATTTCGTTTGAAAAACGTTAGTTCATACGTGTGAAAACTTCTAATTGTATCAATTAAATCTCTAAACTTTTATAAATGATTCAATTTAAACCTTTTACTTGAAAACCATTATTCATGCATCAATTCTCACACGTGTGTAGACTTCTTCAAAAATTTAGACCCTCCATTTGAAAATCGTCCATGAATTTGATACGGATGGTCTAAATTCGTTTACAAAGTTCATAATTATAACTTTACACACATGTGAACTAACATTTTCAAACAGAATATAATAGAAAGTGTAGATTAATACATTTATAAAAGCTCATGGTTTAAATTGATAACATTATTAGTTTAAGGCTTTAATTTTAGGAGTACAAATTGATTTTTGCCCTAAATTTATTTATTTTTTTAAGTGAGAGATGACAACTGGTTGGATGAGTTTATAGGTTAAAAAACACTTTAAGTAACAATTTAGTTTTTGAACTCTAGTTTGTAACGATTTAGTCATTGTACTATAAATTTCATAATAATTTAATCTATAAATTTTAGTATTTAATAATTTAGTTCTTAAACTTTAAAATTTGTAATGATTTAATCATTATCGTGAAGAATGTTGTCAAGACTTAATATGAATTCTTTCATATGTAAATCGATAAATTAATTAGAGACAAAATGTGTTTATAAACTACAAAAACTAAGTTGTTACATGATAAAAATTGACACTTAATTTTGATGAAAATTTTCACGGTAGCAATTAAATTGTTACAAATTTGTTACAAATTTTAAAGTATAGAGACTAAATTACTACATACTAAAGCTTAGGAATTAAATTCTTACAAATTTGAAAATACAAAAATAAAATTGTTACAAATTAAAGTTTAGAGACTCAACCGTTATTTTTATGAAAGTTTGTGGACCAGAAGTATTTTTTAACCTTATTTAGGAGGCCATTTTTTGTCATTTATGACGATATTGGTCATATCCTTAATCAAACACTTAAATAAAGTTATCTTTACCATCTTCCTTAAAAAAATAAAGAGTATTAAGGTTGACTAATCAAAGGGAAAAATTAAAAAGAGATTAATTTATAATGGTGGCCAAGTTGGTGAAGGAATAATGACTTGGACCTTTCATTTTCAATAATGTTTCCAAACGAATTCAAATTTCAATTTTGATGAATTCAAATGGAAATGGGAACTGTCCATTACTGTTGAATGAATTAAAATTTCAAAAATAATCAATTTGATTTTTCATATTAATTTGGAATCTATAAATTCTTGAAATTACATTATAAAACTAAAAAGATTGGTGTGTACAAGTTAAAATTTTCCATTGGTTGAATAAATTCAATCTATAGATGGGGAATATTACATTGGATGTGAATAGACTATGACCCCAAACTAAATATGAGACACTTAATTGAAAATCAGCAATTTGGTTTTTTTTTTAAAATCATTATTTCCCTTTTGAAGATTGGTGTCTAGAGACTAGAACTGGCCATTTGCACCAATTTCTGGAAGACTTCATATAAAATAACAAGTGAATTTTTACTAGAAAAAGCATTAATAGATTAATTAATATTAAACCTATATTTTTATTCAAGTAGCAAGTACATTGAGGCAAGAGATGTTGAATCTTATAGCTTTTCTCTAAACTAAAGCTTTTGTTGCTTTTGGGTGGCTTGCAAAACTTAATAAGAATTATACCCTTTGAGGCAGGCAGTAGCTGCTGAATCTTGTACAAGACAACAATTTATTACTTCACTTTTTCATTTGAAACATACCACTCAATAAATAGATTGACATTGAAATAAATGAATCGTGAAACTTTAAAATAAAATACAAAATTTTCAAAGAATATGTATGAAATTAAAAAAATTATTGCAACGTTTCAGACTAATCTGTATTCTGAGTTGTAAATATCAATGTTAAACAAGATTGTCAAAGTAATAATTTGATGAACTTGTTGACGAAAATACCAATGAATATTCCTGAAACCATCAAGAAAAAATTATAAAAATAATTTAAACCAATAAACGAAGATTCCCAGAATTTAAAGATCCTAATTATTATAATTTATGACTATGTTAGTGGTGATATTTCCTTTTATATATTTCATAATATCTTTACAGTAAAGCAAAAACAAAAGTTAACCCTTCATATACTTACTTCTCAGTCCTTCCTAACGTTCAGCTCAGAATGTGGGAATGAATAATTGAAATTTATAGCTTACACTTAGCAAACAGTTTCCAATTTCCAGCCTAACAATAATTTTTAGAAACTTTACACAGAGATAAAGATAAAAAATACATCAGAAACCCATCAAAGTTATATAAAATGACTAAAAAAAACAGTGGGGTAGGGGGGGGGGGACTGAAACTCTAGCTTTGCTACCTTACAATCAAAATTGTTCTTTCTTGTGAGAATATAATACATAATAAGCTCAAAAAAAAAAAAAAAAAAAAAAAAAACAATGAGCCAGAAAGAAACATCTAACAAAACTTCAATCTGGTTCACACAGCACTCACTATCAAGCATCAAGGAGAGGGAAGAGATGTTCAGGCCATTTGGGATAAACACGCTTGTATAAGCTCATGCAAACTGTGTCATGTTGCTGTAAAACTCCATTGAAAATGCACTTCATTGCTCCTGTGTTCCACAAGATTACAGGCCATGTCATAAAACGAACGACAATGTAACTCTTAGCAGTGGCATTCAAGAGTAAGTAGATAGATGTTTTGGTATTTTGGGGAGCTTACCGTGTGTACCAACAGGCTCCTTGACACGACCGCGTCTGCCACACTTCGTCCACACATCCACGGGCTGCATTGATGATTCAACATTAGGAGGGAAAAACCATAATATAAGATTTATTTTGTAGTTCACCTTCTACGGCAAGTGGTAACCTTCATGCAAGGATTTTTCATTTAAAATAGCGACCATCTACTATACTAGACAGTTCCTACGAACAAGAATGTTTACAAGTCCCAGTCAATTAGATCTTCCTATCTTCCTCTGTTTATCATTTCTACTATGATTCTATGTTTCTCAACCCAAAGTACATAACTGTCCGGTATAGAATTAGAAAAAGTACTTAAAAAATAAGTTTCCCAAGCACTTTTGGAAGAAGACTAATTGTCATGCTACTATTTTTTAAAAAAGTTCCGAATGCACCCTCCTAGACAAAATATAGATTTTTTTTCTAGATCTTAGCATAGACACCTCCAGAAACAAATTCACTGCTCCTAGCCGCAAATCAATGCCTGAGAAATTCCTAGTCTTTCCATTTATGAGAATTCAACTAATCTTCATTAAATCCAAAACCAACTACAAATTTCCTCCACACTACTTAACACATAGACAAGACAGTTTCATCCTGCCAGGGCAACGAGACAGAAAAGGGAAGCATAGAGCATTCTCTAATACAATATCTGTTCAATTTCAACTAATTCCAACCCAAAACGTAACAGATTACCATCTCATATGCATTTCTCTTACCTTGAACCATCTCACGTCATCAGGATTATGAAACATATATCTCACAGTAGCTTTTAATTTCGATACTCGTTGAGGATAGCTGCACATAACAAAGGAAGGCAGCTTCAGTTTTAACAATTAAGAATTCCCTGAAAAATAATTCTGAACACTATAAAAACCCACAGAAAACTTATGTAAAAAAAAAAAACTGTTGAACTGATGTGTTGAGTTGTTAACTGACTGCAAGGTCCAGAATGAAATAGACTATTTGGATATGAAAACTTTACATTTATAAGAAACAAATAAAAACAAAAAAATCAACTAATGCAGTAAGCATACAAGATGGTAAGCGTAAAAGGCTTATATTCTGCAATTTGAAAATTGTTTTATAAGAGCAATCAACAAGATAATAAACATTGCGTGCTAAGACAAATTAGCAGACAACCATTTCCCCTTTCCCTCTTCGTGGGAAGTATAACCCTATTGTTTGATAAAGAGAATAATAAAAACAAAATCTTCAAATGAGGAGATAAAATAATCATTACTTGGATGATAAGGTCATAGATGACATTACCCAGATAAAATAATCTTCTTCAAAATTATCCGCCTGGGATCAATGCTCTTTAACGAACCAGAAGCAGCAAATGAAGAGATTCCTTCGACATTCCTAAGAACTATCAAAGGAAGTGGAGCAAACGATATAGGAGCATAAATTGAAGCGATAGAAAACCTTCCAGCATGAAGAAATCTCTCCATCTTGTGCTTGTCCGAATTAAAGTTGTCAGTTGAAAATATTGGCCTGAAAGTTAAGAGATGGTTATTTAAAAATATAAAAGTGAAAGGTAGATGCCTCGTATGGAAAAGTTAGAAAAGTACCTTGTAACAAATTGGCGAAACCCAACATGAAACACCAATTTTTCTTTTCCCTTGAGGGGAGGAGATTTCTTATCATGCTTCTTGGTGTTCTGAGTAGTACCAACATTATCGGATATCTCTTCAGAGACATCATGCATCTTGATGCTGCAACAACAATATTAGTTAGAAGCTAGAAATTATTCGCAGTAGAATATATGACAATTCAGCAATCAGGAAGTACCTGAAATGGAGGACAGACATCTTGGATTCATGCTGCAGAAGTCCACAAGCTGTAATCGGCATTGACTTTGCTAACTCGCACAATTTCGAAGCAGCACCAACAGGCACTTCCTTCACATGCAGCCTTAAATAGGAGCATGATGCCACACAGTCATCACTGTTTCCTTGCTCTATTTCTAAAGCTTTAGCAAGAACGTGCTTTTGCGTTCTGGCAATGTTATTGAATTCGAAAATTCTAGCATAGTCTTGAGGCAAACTTTCCTGAATTAAGAAGAGACAAGTTTCGGTGCATTAGTGTAATGTTGAGAAATAGTTTGTGAAAATCATAATTGAATAAAAGGAACTATACTTGGGGATCCCACGAGGATGTCCTAAAGGATTTGAGACCTCTATACTTTGCAAAGCGCTTTTTGGCAGGAATATCCATAGGGGTATCCACTTCATCTGGGAATTCTGTAACGAAAAATAAGAAAGATTACTGAACATCCGTGTATAACATCTAACAACACCAAGCATCTACCACAAACTTTCAAGCTCAGTCATATTACATGCAAGAAATTGACATCAATGCACCCATTAATCTCGTATTAGAATGGAAACACTACGTCCAAACTGTCATGTTAATGTTTCATGTGATTAGTTAGAGATTGCTGGTTAAAAAGTGTTCAACTAAAAAATTATAAATAGGTCAAGCATCTATAACTCTTCAAAATCCATAAGAAATAGATGACCAACCTTCATCTTCAGCGTGAGCATTTTTTATCTTTTGAATCTCATCCAATTTTTGTTCGTTGGTCAAGTTTTCACCATCCTGCATTGCGTGGAAATTTAAGTGACTTGCAGCATCAACAAGAAATGGAAGAGAGATGCAAAAAGTAACCTTACTCTCAATAGATATGAAATTTCAAGTTATTGTAGTTGCAAAAGAGAATGCCCTTTTAATCTCTTTCATGATTTAGTTGTTTCTCTATTGTAACTTGTAATGCACAAGATTTGGTTTACCATTCTGTTTATTTTATTACTGTGAGTCCACTCATACATGTGCTAAGCTTCTCTCTTAATTTAACATTACTTGAATAATACTAGAAGATATCCCAAGATGTTACTGGAGCGTTAAGTAAAAGGTGAAACAATCATTAGAACTGTGCAAGCTTCAACTCTTTGTTAGGTTATTTGGCTGGAAAGATACCAACACATCAAAGAAAAGCGTAGAGATTGAAGATGGTTTGAAATACAATTCTATTCTTTACTTTCAATTGGTTCAAGCATGTTAAGCCTCTAAAATTTTAAATTATATCCAACATGATGATTGCTAACAGTGCAGACTTTTTGAAACTTTCCACAGCTCTTTTAAGATTTAACATCCCCTTATAATATTCCTTTTTTCAGCATTCTACAAAAAGCTCATAATAATCAGAAGGTTGTCTACTTTCAGTTGCACCCCAAGGCGCTAATTTTCTAGCTCTGAAACAATAACCACGATCTGGTGAAATAAGTAATGGTAAATCACAAGTTAAAAAAATAATGAGATTCTTACCATCATCACAGAATCCATATCTGTTTCCTGATCAGAATTTATTAACTCAAAAGAAGCTTGATCATCATCACTGAGGCCTGGATTATTAAGATCATCCACTTCATTTGTATAACCACTTTCTAACATCATACCATCAGATTCATTGTCAACATCAGAATCCTCGTCATCTGTGTCGCCAATTTCCCAAGCTTCCTGTGTATTTTGACAAAAGCAAAGGCAAACATATGAGATGCTGAGAAGAACTATTAAATTACAAACATGTAAATCGTGGGGGGAGCATTAGCAGATTAATATGCAAACCTGATACTCAGAAGTGCCATGAGCAAGTGCTCTTTTCCTCAAATGCTTTTCTTTCTGATTTCTATCTGCCTCAGCTCTGTCTGCCTCAGTTGGCCAAGTCTGAGGGGAAAAAACAAATTAACAGCCATCAAACATCAACTATAAATATAACTAACGAAGTGGCATGAGATTTTGTCCTAGAAATAGCATTTGTACATCAAAATAGAAGAATGTAGAAACACCTAGTAGCTCTTATAGATTAGTTTAAAGCATATCACAAAATTAATACAATTCATAAACTACGAGGAAAAATAACAAGAATAAAAAGTAAAAGAAAATAGCTCAAGACACTCATCAAACATTCCATGTCTCTACTTAATTTCTTTTTAACATGTACATGAATTTTTGAACCTCATACATTCACCTCCCACCGGCCACCATGTCGCCCTTATCATTCCCAATAAAAAAGAAATAGCAAGGGAAATTAAGAACAGTAAACTATGCATGAAAAAGATCTATGTCTTGACTCGTTTTTATAGAAAAAATTATTTCTTGTTAAAAAAGAATACCTGTTCACCAGACAGAGGATCAGGATCGTTCTCAACAACCAATGGCTCTTGCTCTGATGGCTCCAACAGGCGAACAACCTACGTGTCAAGAAAGTTGTAAATTAAAATGCATAAGAATGTGAACGCAAAGTAAACAAGGAGCAAGCGTTATATGCAAACATAAAATATTATTTAAAAACTTCACTTGAGACAGAATGTCAAGTAAAATATGCATCGTATAACCTATCAGAGAAGGAAATTCCAACCCCCAATTAATATTTTTTCTCAAACTGAACAGTGAAATTAGTATGTAAGAATAATTTTTCAGGAGACAAATATATTAATATCATAACTGAAAAAATTGTCAGAACCATTTACGAAAGAAGAACGGGTAATCATGTTGATTTGAATTGCAGTCTGCAGGAAAAAAAACCCCCCTCTATTTTCCATCTAAGTTTTCATGATCCCTTCACTCAAATCCTATTTCTATAAATAATACGGATCCCTCAACAATTTAGTATCTATGAGAAGAATAATTAAAATGCTCAAACTTCTTTGATTTTAGTTAAACAAGAACATCAACGAGAAGACATATAATAATATACTTGGGTAAGAAAAATCAAAATAAATAACTAAGGATGAGCGGCCACAGTAGAACAAACATCCAAGAAAAGAAAAGGTCACTCTACTCATGAAAAGATTATGCTCATTACCTCCACGTCGTAAGTATCCATGGCATCTTTTTCTATTCTTGGATTCAATGGAACTGGATCCTTGAGAACTTCGATTTTGCAAAGCTGGAAATCGCCTGCTCCAGCGACATGAACCTGACAAAAAGAAAGGCAAGTATGAACAACATATCAACCTACCTGAAGCAAGAAAAATGGCAAAACAGAGGACTCTACCAGCTGATTCACAGAGAGACTTCGAGCACGTAGATAACCAGTGAGAAGAAGGGTACATTTTCCTGGAGTACAATTATCAGCTACCATATCAACCTACGGGAGTACCAGAGAATTAGCAAAGTAATAACTAACAAACAGATGTCCCCTATAGAGTAAAAAGAAAATAGTGGTCAAAGTCTATGAATGTATTAAAATACACATATTTAGGAACCTTCTGAGACATCAAATAAGGCCTTTGATTTCTCCAATGAGGAACAGTGAGCCTTTGCTCCTTAAAAAGCCACATAAACTGCAAATATAAATCATGAAAATAACGAAATAAGCATAAAAAGGCGTGTAAATGAGTAACCTAAACAAACAACCTACACTTATTTACCTTGTGTAACTCATCTTTAGTATCTGCAGGATAAAACTTACAATCCTCGGGAAATTCAGAAGTAATGCTAGAAATACACATTTTTTTATAATCGTTTCTTTTCTTTATATCAGTGGGTAGGTCCTGCCAGAAAAGAAAAATAGATTTAACTATACATGCAAAGAATTCTTCTCCTTTACAATTAAAAGTATCAAAAAGGAAATAACATGATAACATACTCGAATAAGCACTGCAGTACTCGGTAAGCCAAGAGATCTTAATAGGGAAAGGCATTCGCTTCCAAATGAATCAATGTAGAGAGATGTGCTTCCTTCAATATAATAGCTCGCAGAGGCAACAAAAGCGATTAGGTCGGCTACCTACAAATTAATAGGTACATTGCCAATTAAAAAACTAGAGATCAAGACTTAAAACTTGATGAGTGAAGAAATAACAAAAGATGCAATTGCATCAGAAGTTAGAACCTTAGCCATCTCCATACATGATTGCAAATCACCATAGGGTGCTTTCAGTACCTAGCATAAAAATTTAACACAATGAAAGCAAACATAAGGCTTGGTACAGAAAAAATTACAGGGGGTTCAGGACAAGTCAATAAAATGGAAAAGTTTGGCCACGGCTTCAAAAATTAAAGAAAAAAATAAAATTATTATAAAATAACTTACTGTTGCCCGTAATGTCCCAACAACATTATTAAAAAATATTTTTTAAAAAAAAATACTAAAACCTTGAAGAAGAATCACATAGATACAACTTACTGTTGCCCGTAGCTTGTACTCTGAAGAAGCAACTGTGGATGACGAAGCTCCAGGAGCTAATAGAGACAAAAGACCCTCAGCAAGTGGATTCAGGTCTACTGAGGCGGAGAGCCCAAAAAGAACCTGTGGGCGTTGTAATCAGGAACCATTAACAAATAGAATAAGAAAATTGTTCGAAGCAGAGAATGAGTAAATAAGAAAGAAAGCTAGATATGAAATGCTATTGATATTCTAACTACTCACTATGACTCTGGGAGGACTCTTTGATCCACTTAATGCTCTTTTGTCCTGTAAAACAGCTGCCCTTTTCTGCTCTCGAATCTGCAACAAGCAAATTCAGTAATTAAAACAAAGGAGCACCAATGGCAATGAGGCATGCCAAACATGGCCAAGGAAAAGCAGGAGTAGATAGAAAAAGACTGGACATCAAGTACCATCTTATTGCGCTGAAGACGAGCAGCCCGAGCTCCCTTAGCAACATTATTCTTTGAAACTTTGCTTTTATCTATGGCCCAAAACTCGAATTAGAAACCAATAGATACATAACCCTAAGTTTTAGTTATAGAGAAAATTGAACCTTGAGGTCCCTACATAAACCCAAAATTAACTTAAAAAGAAGAAAACAAAAACTAGGCTTTCATGAACTAAAAGGAAAGAAGATATGCACCTTTTAAAGAGGTTTTGTGTTGTTGTCGCGTTGCCTTGGATGAGAAGCGTGATTTATGGGGCTTATTGACTTGAGCCCGATTCCCTCCCATGGAAACTGTAAAAACTGTAAACACAGCATGCGAATAAACTCTAGATGCCAATAAGGTTCTCAACTCTAATAGCACAAAAAATTAAAAACATCAGTAGCATAAACGATAATGAAATTCTGCTCAGTAGCCAAGGAGTCGATAAAGACTCACTGCTAGCTTCCAGCTCAGTGAATTTATAAAATTTAAACATATAACCCAGGCGGCTTAAAATAGGGCAAATGAGGTCATACCCTTAGGACCCATAATTTTAATGGCCAGTTTTATTTTGTTATTCATCAATGGATCAGATTCTCATCGTTTTGAGGTTGCAGAGATTAATCCATTGTGTAGCAATGAAACTTGAAACACAAACATGGGAGATAGAGAAGAAAAACCTGAGACGAAGAGAGGGTAGGAGATCGGAGAAAGAAGGGTGTGGCTGCTGCTAATGCTGTACTAATTTTGACGATCACTTTCAATAAGAGGGAGGGTGCGGCGGAGGCAGAGTTCAACGTTCTCTTCTTCTTCTTTTTTTCTTTCTCAAAACAAGTGGGATTCATTAGGGTAATTTGGATTTTGGGTGCTGGATGATGGGCCTATGAGGGGATGCCTAAACATTCTTTTTATTGTTTAAAACTTTATAAACACATACTACAATAAATTAAGAGTGAACTTCAATTTTCACCAAAGGCTCATCTTCTCCTTTACTATCATAATTTCGAGCTTGGTTTCAATTCAAAACCAAGTACAATCTACAAATTTAAATATGACTGAGGCCGTTCTATCAATCAAACAAACTCCTCCTTTTCATACACAAGTCCCAATGTGAGTTGTTCAAGAAAGTAGAAAGACATAGATGGAGATTAGAAGAATACCAGTAACAAGAGAGTGCAAACTGCTAGGAGGGAGGCGGCGACGGGACCGATCAGGAGAGGGCGACGTCGGCGGCGGCGCTTAACGGTAGATAGACGAGGTCGGAGGCGGCGGAAGTGAGCTGCTAAAGTGGGCTGAGTTAGAGGAAGACGAAAGGATGGTAGTTAGGTTTCGTCTTTCTTTTATTTATTTTTATTTTATTTTTATTTTATTTCATATTTCATAAAGTGGGCTGAGTTATGGCCTACTTTGAGAAGTTGGGCTGAATTTTTTCTTTCCTCTTCCAATTCGGAAATTGTGGTGAGTTACCATGGTGAAAATTGGTTCAATTTTCTTGGTTTTTGAATAAACCGGAAACCGAACCGATTATTTCTATTTTGAAGTAATGAGAACCGAAGCATTGTCCAACATGCAGCAAAATCGAGTTTAACCGAACCGATAAAAAAAAAATATATAATTTGTTACTAGATTCTTAGTGAAAATTCTAAACGCAACATTTTTATATCACGTTTAATAGACAATCTGGATTCTGTTTTATGTTTTTAAATTTATGAGTTTAGTGAATGTGAGTTTGGCGTACGTGTTTTCAAAAATTGTTTTCAGATTCTATGATCCAAATAGTGAAAATTTTGAAAACGATATTTTTATGTTTTCATTGTATTCAGATTTTGAATTTGAAATTTTAAAATGCAGAATTATATTAAAAAAAGATAATTTTTTTAATAAATATAGTATTTTATGTTGTAAATTCAATTTATTTTTGTTAAATAAAATATGATATTGTAAAATAATAATTATATCAAATTTATAACAAAAAAACATGTTCTTAAATTAATTAATAATGTTTACATTCAACCTAATATTTAGCTTTGCAACTACAATTAGTTTCATGGTCTATAAATATATTATAGAACACATTTTGAACAATTATTTAAATTAGAATCCAATTTCTAGATCTAACACCAAACACATATTTGAAAATATGAAATACAACTTTGTTTTCATTGAATCCCTTGTTTTCAAAATTATGTTTTCAAATTGTCTACCAAACATGCCCTTATTACCTTTTTAGAAGATGAACTTAGAAGACATAAATTTTAAAGTTCAGAGACCTATTAATTACTTTTTAAAATTCAAAACTTTTTATGAATAAATTTAAAAGTTCAAACAGAAAATTGAAAGTTCATGATTCTATATAAAATTCAATTTTGTATCTAATTGATCAATTAATTTTCAAAATTTTTGAATATCTTAGGAACTTATTAGACACAAAATTGAAAGTTCAAGAACTTATTAGACAATTTTTAAACACCATGAATCTTTTAGGCACAAACTTAAAAGTTGAGATACTAATTTTGTAGTTTAATCTTTTTTTATTTAATATATATTCAGTTGATTCAAGTTTCTTCGATTTTTTAAATATAAAATTGAACTAAGCAAAAAATGTTCGTTTTTTCAAAATATATAATCAAGATGTCCATTTTCTTCTTAAATAACCAAACTAACCAATTGATTTTTGTTTTTCTTTCAATTTCAATATTTGTGTAAATATGCCAAAGTAAATATAGCTCAGCAATAATTGGCATGTACCATTGACCAAGAGGTCAGATGTTCGAATCCCCTACCCTAAATGTTGTTGAACTAAAAAAATATATATTTGTATAAATATGATTGACAATTATGACATTAATCACAACTTTTGTTTATATAATACTTTTGTTTTTTTATTTTTTTGCTAAATTATAAAAAATACCTCTAAGCTTTAAAAAGTTTCAAAAATATCCTTAAACTATGAAAAATGTTTCAAAAATGCTCTTACCGTTAATAGCACAAATGGAATTCTGACGTGGACGGTTAAATTTAAACTTGTACCTATGTGACATGCAAAAAAAAATTAAAACGTGGACGTTTAAGGCACATTCCAGCTGCAATGGCAAATTCTGAGAAGTTTAAGGCTTGTTTTGATTGCAACATTTGCCTCGACTTTGCATCCAAGAAAGTTACAAAAATTTCCTTCAAGTAGTTCAATTCCAAGTGGTGGAGCCCACGGGAAACGAAGAAACAGTGAGACATTAAGGCTTGAAGCCATGCAGGTTTCACGATCAACATCATCATTTTGTTCATCATAATATCATTCTCATCCTGATCTACCATGCTACCATATGTTGTCGATGATTTTCTCATTCTTTCTCACCAACCAAACCTCTCTTTCTATTTTCTACTGTTGTTTTTGTTGAAAGGATTACAAGGAAAATGGGTTGGGCTGGACTGGGCTGGGCCGTGCTTTAGGGAAGATAAAAAGATAGAGAGTTTTTAGGAAGAACTAAATGCTTAAAATTTAAATCAAGTATACAGTGTATTGGCATCAAGATTTAGACACTACTCATTTAGAATCGAATTTCATTTTATCAATGTTTCGATTTTGACTAGAAGTCATCCCTTTTGTTGCAACCTTCACTCTAATTGTCGATAGAATTTTTCCTGAGATGTTTGGTATCAACATCACTCATCCATACCTTGGCTTCATAGGAGAATTCCAAATTGGCCCTCCAATCTTTCGTAACTTTTATGTGGCTAGAATCCACTATTTTGGTATCTGTCTACTTACCTTGTACAATGCATTGTTGGATGCGAACAATGCAATTGCCATGACCCTAGAAATGGATGAAGGCAGGATACTCTTGATTTTTGAAGTCCCTGGTTCTGGTAACTTGAGATTCTTGATTGCACTTTTGTATTCTTTACTTCCAAGATTTCTTTAATCTGTCACATTACTTCAACTTTTGCATCTTGATTACATTATTTTGTAATTCTTAATTTTTTTTCAGCTGGACTGGGATGGGCCGTGCTTTGAGGAAGATAAAGAGATAGAGAGTTTTGAGGAAGAACTAAATGCTTAAAATTTAAATCAAGTATACAGTGTATTGGCATCAAGATTTAGACACTACTCATTTAGAATCGAATTTCATTTTATCAATGTTTCGATTTTGACTAGAAGTCATCCCTTTTGTTGCAACCTCCACTCTAATTGTCGATAGAATTTTTCCTGAGATGTTTGGTATCAACATCACTCATCCATACCTTGGCTTCATAGGAGAATTCCAAATTGGCCCTCCAATCTTCCGTAACTTTTCTGTGGCTAGAATCCACTATTTTGGTATCTGTCTACTTACCTTGTACAATGCATAATTGGATGCGAACAATGCATCTGCTATGACCCTAGAAATGGATGAAAGCATGATACTCTTGATTTTTGAAGTCCACGGTTCTGGTAACTTGAGATTCTTGATTGCACTTTTGTATTCTTTACTTCCAAGATTTCTTTAATTTGTCACATTACTTCAACTTTTGCATCTTGATTACATTGTTTTGTAATTCTTAATTTTTTTAAGCTGGACTGGGATGGGCTGTGCTTTGGGGAAGATAAAGAGATAGAGATTTTTAAAGAAGAACTAAATGCTTAAAATTTAAATCAAGTATACAGTGTATTGGCATCAAGATTTAGACACTACTCATCTAGAATCGAATTTCATTTTATCAATGTTTCGATTTTGACTGAAAGTTATCCCTTTTGTTGCAACCTTCACTCTAATTGTCGATAGAATTTTTCCTGAGATGTTTGGTATCAACATCACTCATCCATACCTTGGCTTCATAGGAGAATTCCAAATTGGCCCTCCAATCTTCCGTAACTTTTCTGTGGCTAGAATCCACTATTTTGGTATATGTCTACTTACCTTGTACAATGCATAATTGGATGCGAACAATGCATCTGCCATGACCCTAGAAATGGATGAAGGCAAGATACTCTTGATTTTTGAAGTCCCTGGTTCTAGTAACTTGAGATTCTTGATTGCACTTTTGTATTCTTTACCTCCAAGATTTCTTTAATCTGTCACATTACTTCAACTTTTGCATCTTGATTACATTGTTTTGTAATTCTTAATTTTTTTCTGCTGGACTGAGCTGGGCCGTGCTCTGGGGAAGATAAAGAGATAGAGAGTTTTGAGGAAGAAATAAATGCTTAAATTTTAAATCAAGTATACAGTGTATTGGCAACAAGATTTAGACACTACTAATTTAGAATCGAGTTTCATTTTATCAATGTTTCGATTTTGACTAGAAGTCATCCCTTTTGTTGCAACCTTCACTCTAATTGTCGATAGAATTTTTCCTGAGATGTTTGGTATCAACATCACTCATCCATACCTTGGCTTCATAGGAGAATTCCAAATTGGCTCTCCAATCTTCCGTAACTTTTCTGTGGCTAGAATCCACTATTTTGGCATCTGTCTACTTACCTTGTACAATGCATAATTGGATGCGAACAATGCATCTGCCATGACCCTAGAAATGGATAAAGGCATGATACTCTTGATTTTTGAAGTCCCTGGTTTTGGTAACTTGAGATTCTTGATTGCACTTTTGTATTCTTTACTTCCAAGATTTCTTTAATTTGGCACATTACTTCAACTTTTGCATCTTGATTACATTGTTTTGTAATTCTTAATTTTTTTTAAGCTGGACTGGGCTGGGCTATGCTCTGGGGAAGATAAAGGGATAGAGAGTTTTGAGGAAGAACTAAATGCTTAAAATTTAAATCAAGTATACAGTGTATTGGCAGCAAGATTTAGACACTACTATTTAGAATCGAATTTCATTTTATCAATGTTTCGATTTTAACTAGAAGACATCCCTCTTGTTGCAACCTTCACTCTAATTGTCGATAGAATTTATTCTGAGATGTTTGGTATCAACATCACTCATCCATACCTCGGCTTCTTAGGAAAATTCCAAATTCGCTCTTCAATCTTCAGTAACTTTTCTGTGGCTAGAACCCACTATTTTGGTATCTGTCTACTTACCTTGTACGATGCATTGTTGGATGCAAACAATGCATCTGCCATGACCCTAGAAGTGAATGAAGGCAGGATACTCTTGATTTTTGAAGTCCCTAATTCTGGTAACTTGAGATTCTTGATTGCATTTTTTTATTCTTTACTTCCAAGATTTCTTTAATATGTCACATTACTTCAACTCTTGCTTCTTGATTACATTGTTTTGTAATCCTTAATTTTTTTTTCATGTAGGTCATTTGTATGGTGAACCTATGTCATTTTCACCCCCTCAAGGGGTGAATATCCCAAACAATATCAATTATGTTACATTTTTTTTCAATCCTTCAACATATATTACTCATCGATGTGGTGGAGGTAAAGTCACTGCTCTAATTGCAAGCAAACTGTACCCTACTTCATTTAAATGAAAATAATATGGCTTATTCATCATATGGTTGATAGGACCTATAAAGTTTTATTTAATCACACTGAATTCTTGTTAATTTGATAGTTTTTATGTGTCTTCATGTTTATTTTGTAGGGACTTGAGCAAAAGATGTATTTGGAGACTCTATGTTGAATAACGATTCAAACTAGCCAAATCGGAGGTCATTCGGACACCTAAGCAAAACGTTAGAGCAAAATTACCAAATTTGTCCAAGGAGCAGCGTCTCGATGCCACTCAACGCCACACAGACGAGAAATTATTCTTTCCTTTTTTTTCTAGAGCAGTGTCTCAACGCCACCCACGGCGTCTCAACGTTGCCCCAGCCCTATTTATAGCACTTTTTCACTTTAGGGTTGGGACTTTTGCCTTATTTGCTTAGACTTTTAGAGAAAGCTTTTGAGAGCTTTTCTCCTTCTATTTTTTACACTTTTATTGTATCAAATCGAACCATGTGTAACGGGAGATATACTATCACGATGCTTGGCTAAACTCCATGTTTCCAGTTCAGAGGTCGGTTGTAATCAACTGCAATGTTGTGAGGCTTGGACCTTAATGTAGTTTTCTTTCAATTGCAAGTATTCCTTGATTCATGTGTTAATTTTATAAGCATGTATTTTTGATTGAATTGACGCCTCGATCGTTTTACATGTTTGATTGCTAATCATGATGCATGATCCGTAATTCTCATGTTGATTGAACCGGTAGCGTTAGGATTATTACATGTGTATGTTTTGTGGGTTTCTATATTACATGGCTTGCATGTTTAATTTTAGGAATTAAAGGAGCATCTTAATTAGATTAAAGTTATTTCATCTAATTAGTTGTCTTGGTCCTTCCAAAGCACGTAATGCCTTTATCTAAATATTTGGAGCGGTTTCGTCAAAAATTGTTTAGGTAATTAGCGTTAACTTGACGTTTGTTAGAGTTAATGACCTTAGGGAAGTTGCTACTTTTTGGGGTTTTCTAATAAGTTGACCAAGTGCTTGCATTGTTAAGTTTAAATATTTTGAGTGTCTATGATCAATTTTTGCAATTGAGTAGAACGACACCTATGAATTGGAACTTGGTAAGATTTGATCTATCTTTATTTTTATTTGCTTATGTTTTATTTTATTTATAAAAACCAAAAATCCCTCTTTCTAATTATTTTCTCCTTTGCAAATTTAATTTGAGAAATTAATATTCGGTTCCCTGAGATCGATTTGGTCCACTCAATGCTACAAGTAGCTTAGGATCGGTTTATAAATTGTAATTTGACGAGCCCTCGACAAGCTCACGTCAAATTTGGCGCTGTTGCCGGGGAACCACAATTAGTTTTTCTTTGTTAAATTTCCTCCAAATATATATATATATATATATTGTTTTTTTGTTTTTTTTATATGTCCTTTAAATGGTAGATTATTCTCAGCACTACTGGACAAATGGTGGAGCTGCCCCGTATGTTGATGAGGTTAGTGAGCTCAAAACTCAAATTTCTGAATTAACCTCTGTTATTCTTCAAGTGGTTGTAGGGAGGCTCCAAGCAGTGGAGACATGTAGATTATGCTCACTTCAAGGACACCCCACTAAAGCATGCCCTCAACTGCAATGGAAGTTCGTGCCAAATGCTTACGCCTTGGGAGAATTTTCTGGTCATCAAATGAACTACGAGTCTTACGATCCTTACTGTTCTGAATGGGATCAATCCAATTATGGCTATGGATACCAGGAGGAGCAACAAAGCGTGTACCATCAGATTTCATACTCGGGTATGTCTTTAGAGGCTATAGTTTACAAAATTGCTAATAATACTCTTCAGTTTCAACAGAAAAATCTCAATTTTCAAAAGGAAAATCTCCAATTTCAAGAGGAGACTCGCGCTGGAATGCAAAGTCTGGGTGACCAAATTACCCAATTAGCTGATTCAGTGAGGAAACTGGAGAGTCTATAGGAGCAAAACTCTTTCGACACCACTGAGGAAAGATTTTTTGAGGAAATCGACACCGATAGTGACGAGGAAGTTTTGAATTTCGCGTCATGCCAAGAACAGGTAATTTGTGAGGTTAAGAAGGAGTCCGAGCTTACACCCGAAGAGGAGATTCAGGTGATAGAGTTGGAGGCTGAAAAGGGTTCGCCTATTCTATTCCCTATCTCTTCTTTTAATTTTGAATTGCCTTTTCTTTATTCTCGTGAGTCCTTAAAGTCTTTTGTTTCTTTTGAGTCACTTAAGTTAGTTGAGTCTTACTTTTTGCCTTTCATTCCTTATATAAAAAATAACAAAAATAATGATCAGTCTGGTACCTTGGAGAAACAGGAAAGCCTTCTAAACTTGGAAGGTTACATTGATTCAAGCAAGAAGGGACCGAAGAAAGTAGAAGAATTTTAGTGAAAGTGTTAATATTAAGAAAGCGGAAGCAATTGCGGATCTTAAGCACTCTAATTTGATCAATTTTAACATACAAAAACATGCTCAAAGCTAGAAAAACAGAGAATAAGAACACATACTTTTGTAGCTCAAAATTCTCTTAATCCGTGGGTAATTTCTTTGAACAAACACTTTGTGGATCACCCTTAGAGTCTTCCCTACTATCCTCAGACCTTGGAACGGATTGTGGGATCCTTAATTGAGAGAATTTGGAAGAAGAAGGGGAAAAGGTCTAAATCCGAGAAAAACCCAATTTTCTGCAAAAATTCTTTAAATCTTTGTGTTTCTTCTCTAATTAAAGCAAACCACAAGCTTCTTTAAGCTTTGTGAATAAGACAACACATGAGTGATGAGGATTAAACAAGAAGAAGGTGGCCAATTTTGGTTAATTTGAAAAGGCAAGAAGCTTATTCATGAAAAAATGAATTTAGTCCTAAATTCATACTTAAATGAATTTGAATTTCCTTTTAATTTTAATTAAAAATTAATATAAAATTAATTTTAACTTAAAATCAATTTTTAATTAATTTTAAATAATTATTTAATTAAATTAAATAAGTGGATCAATCCCGATTTCTCAAATCGAACGTTCGAACATGAATCCCTATTCATGTTTTAAACCAAACCAATATTTAAATCAAATTTAAATATATCCACCTCTTCTTTATCATATCTTAATTCATAATTAACCTATGAAACGTTAAGTATATCACATATAATTAACGTTTTCTCCCAAAACCGAATTTGAACAATTCAAATTCTTTTCTCTCAAATTGTTACAAGACTTAGTCCGAGCTAGTAAGGGGAACCTAATGGACCTACAGATCATGAGCTCCAACGATACGAGATTAACCGGCCAAACTCTTTAGCCTAGCTAATCAACATTCGTTAACCATCGGGACACTCCACTAAAGCCTAGTGGCTGCACTCTCCTCACTGTAGATATATATCTGTCCACTCGATATAACCATGATTAGTAAGTCGATCCTTCACAGGTTGTTCGTATTTACAGTTGGGTCAAATAAACCGTTTTACCCCTGTAATTACTTCTTGTTCCTTAAGTCCCACTGATCCTCTAATGAACAATTGGTTTGTGGTCCAACCAACAAACCGAATCCCTCTTGAGTCAATGAGAGGGTGGGCCCATTGCTCAAGACCCAGAGTCAGCACTTAAGGGAACGACCTCTCTACTAAACCCTAAAGCGGGTAGGAGTGAATTCCATCTCGCATGACTATGTTCCCAACTATCTACTCGGTCTTATCCCCAAAATGGGAGGCTTATTGAGTCGGCAATCTCGGGCCACTCTCACCCATGCAAATCTAAGGATAATCTGGAATAAACAGGAGTTCATAGCACACTCAGGATTAAGATTGAGTTACTTAGATCATCGTATGAAAATAGTCAGTTAAAACAATAAACGGAGTTAAAAAGTCCAGGTGACTATTTCGCGGTCCAGTCTTATGCAAACTCATTGCATAGGTTGCCCCCACTTTAATGTCTCCATATGAACGATTCAAGATCACATCGTTAGTACTATACAAAGTGGGCCGCGTCCATAGTGTCCCCAGGATAAGGTACCCAGCCCTATCCCTATACTATAGACCGTTCTGACTATTACTCGAACTTGATCTACTTTTATGTCATAGATAAAGTTCAAGTTTACATCTTATAGTCAAAGGTTCTTAGTTCATTGGATTTGGGTTATGGAATACACAATTCACTTTATTCAATAACAACTTTACTGTATTAACCTCAATAATAACTTTATTGCAAAATAGAATATACATTCAGTTTACAAAACCACGAGTTTTAGGACATAAAACCCAACAAACTCCCACTTGGACTAAAATGTCAGTAGAGTCAAACATGTTGAGGTAAAAAAAACTGTCCTACTGTACAACCCCGTAGTCCAGACTCTCTAAGTGTCCCTTAAACACTTTAGCCGTGAGGGGCTTTGTAAACGGATCAACAATATTGTGCTCCAAAGGGATCTGTGTGACGATCACGCCTCCTCGTTGCACAATCTCCCTGATGAGATGATATTTGCGCTCTATATGCTTTCCGCGGTTATGGCTTCTAGGTTCTTTAGAATTTGCCACTGCACCACTATTATCACAATAAAGGGTGATAGGCAAATTCATATTTGGAACAACTTCCAAATCAGTAAAGAATTTCCTAAGCCATACATTTACGTGCCTTGCATTTACGAACCCTGTAGAGCATAACGACGTTAAAAATTTGCGCTTCTTGGGAGGCAACCCATGTGCTTTAATTATTTTAGTTGTTTTCCTTTCAATGATTTATTTTCTTTTTGTAGTTTGTTTTGTTTTTCTTTTGTAGGTGTTGCACTTGAGAGGAGAAATTGAGGATAAAGATGCATCACCATCTACAAGCCATCCAAAAACTAGGGGAGTTTTCCTGTTCCTCTTGCTTTTTGTTTGTGTAATTCTATTTAGCGATACATTGGGGACAATGTATCAATTAAGGTTTGGGGTGGAGAATGTTAGATTTGCATGTTTAGGGTTATACATGAGCATATTGAGCAGTGAGCCTTAATTTTAAAATTTTTTGAGCTAAAATTGCACGATGAGTTAGTTGCATAGTAGGTGATTATGACAATCTAGGATATGTTTTAGGTAATTTCATTTGAAATGGCTGTAACTTGAAGATGCTTGCTTGATTTAAGCCTATTTTAAAAAATTTCTTTTGATTCCCTTATACTTTTTGAGCACTTAGCCCTCTTGTCTATGATTTTGAAGGCTTATGATTTTGTTATTTGGTTTAGATTCTTGTAGTCACCTCGAAAGATTTTAGGAACTAGTTTAAGAGTCTACTTACATGATGTTGAATAACGTGAAATTTAGGAGTAATTGCATGTTTTATTTGCCATTATTACTGTGATAAAATGGAAACTCGAGTAAAGAAAAAAAAATGGTTGCATGTTTTTAAAAGTCTAAGGGCAAAAAGAGCTACCTCTACTGTGATCAGTCAGGCCATCCATCGAGTAAGTGCTCTGAATAAGGGTCCCTACAGTGGATGTGTGAAAGCTAGTGCTCATCAAAATAAGCAAAAATCTAAGTTTGGGGGAGGCCTACCCCGGAGCACCTTAGTTTCTTGTTATCCTTTTGAGTGTAGGGAAGCTTGAAAATTGGTCTTAAAGTCAGAAGTAGGGAGAAAACGAGTTGAGGATCGAATAAAACCTTCTCAAGCTTATAAAGACTTAGATAAGGGGAGCTATACACACACACACACGTAAGGGATGAAAGGATTAGTTTTAAAATTCTCATTGATTGAATGTGTTTGATTGTTTTCTTCCATTGCAAATGTTTTGTTGCCTAAAGCATTGAGATTAAAGTCATTTATATGCAACTAATTAGTCATAAGATTGTTTAATTTTATCTTGTTCGAGGACTAGCAAGATTTAGGTTGGGGGTTGTGATAGGACCTATAAAATTTTATTTAATCACACTTAATTCTTGTTAATTGGATAGTTTTTATGTGTCTTCATGTTTATTTTGTAGGGACTTGAGCAAAAGACATATTTGGAGACTCTATGTTGAATAACGATTCAAACGAGCCAAACCGGATGTCATTCAGACACCTGAGCAAAAACTTAGAGCAAAATTACCAAATCTGTCCAAGGAGCATTTGCTTAGACTTTTAGAGAGAGCTTTTGAAAGTTTTTCTCCTTCTATTTTTTACACTTTTATTATATCAAATCGAACCATGTGTAACAGGAGATATACTTGAAAGAGTTAATATTAAGAAAGCGGAAGAAATTTTGGATTTTAAGCACTCTAATTACATCAATTTGATCATACAAAAAACATGCTCAAAACTGAAAAAATCGAGAATAATAAGAACACTACATTTGTTGTTCAAAATTCTCCTAATCCTTGGTCAATTTCTAATCATGAACACTTCGTGGATCTCCCTTAGGATCTTCCCTACTATCCTTAGGCCTTGGAACGGATTGTGAGATCCTTAATTGAGAGAATTTTTTGAGAGAGAGAGCAAATGTTTAAAACCGAAAATTCTTCAATTTTCTGCAAAATTCTCACAATTCTTGTGTTTCTTCTCTAATTAAAGCAAACCAAAAACTTCATTAAGCTTTGTGAAGAAGACAACATATGAATGATGAGGATAAATCAAGAAGGAGGTGGAGAATTTTGGTGAATTTGAAAAAGCTAGTAGGTTATTCATCAATTGATGAATTTGGTCCAAAAATCAATCCTAAATGAATTTGATTTTTCTTTTAATTTTAATTCAAAATTAATATAAAATCAATTTTCAATTAAAATCAATTTTTAATTAATTAAACAATTTAATTAAATTTAAATAATTATTTAATTTAATATCAAATATCAAATTAAATAATTGGACCAATCCCGATTTCTCAAATCAAACGTTCGAACATGAATCCCTATTCATGTTTTAAACCAAACCAATATTTAAATCAAATTTAAATATGTCCACCTCTTCTTTATCATAGTTTAATTCATAATTAAGCTATGAAACGTTAAGTATATCGTATATAATTAACGTTTTCTCCCAAAACCAAATTTGAACAATTCCAATTATTTTCTCTCAAATTGTTACAAGGCTTAATCCGAGCTAGTAAGGGGAACCTAATGGACCTACAGATCATGAGCTCCAACAATACGAGATTAACCAGCCAAACTCTTTAGCCTAGCTAATCACCATTCGTTAACCACTGAGACACTCCACTAAAGCCCAGTGGCTGCACTCTCCTCACTGTAGATATATTTCTGTCCACTCGATATAACTATGATTAGTAAGTCGATCCTTCACAGGTTGTTCGTAATTACAGCTGGGTCAAATAAACCGTTTTACCCCTGTAATTACTTCTTGTTCCTTAAGTCCCACTGATCCTCTAATGAACAATTGGTTTGTGGTCCAACCAACAAACCGAATCCCTCTCGGGCCAATGAGAGGGTGGGCCCATTGTTCAAGACCCGGAGTCAGCACTTAAGGAAACAACCTCTCTACTATACCCTAAAGCGGGTAGGAGTGAATTCCATCTCGCATGACTATGTTCCCAACTATCTACCCGGTCTTATCCCCAAAATGGGAGGCTTATTGAGTCGGCGATCTTGGGCCACTCTCACCCATGCAAATCTAAGGATAATCCCGAATAAACAGGAGTTCATAGCACACTCAGGATTAAGATCGAGTTACCTAGGTCATCATATGAAAATAGTTAGTTAAAACAATAAATGGAGTTAAAAAGTCTAAGTGACTATTTCGCGGTACAGTCTTATGCAAACTCATTACATAGGACGCCCCCACTTTAATGTCTCCACATGAACGATTCAAGATCACATCGTTAGTACTATACAAAGTGGGTCACGTCCATAGTGTCCCCAAGATAAGGTACCCAGCCATATCCCTATACTATAGACCATTCTGACTATTACTCGAACTTGATCCACTTTTATGTCATACATAAAGCTCAAGTTTACATCTTATAGTCAAGGGTTCTTAGTTCATTGGATTTGGGTTATGGAATACACAATTCACTTTATTCAATAACAACTTTACTGAATAAACCTCAATAACAACTTTATTACAAAAAAGAATATACATTCAGTTTACAAAACCACGAGTTTTAGGACATAAAACCCAACAATACTATCACGATGCTTGGCGAAACTCCACGTTTCCAGTTCAGAGGTCGGTTGTAATCAATTGCAATGTTGTGAGGCTTGGTTGCAAGTATTCTTTGATTTCTGTGTTAATTTTATAAGCATGTATTTTTTATTGAATTGACGCCTCGATCGTTTTACATGTTTGATTGCTAATCATGATGCATGATCCGTAATTGTCATGTTGATTGAACCGGTAGTGTTAAGATTATTACATGTGTATGTTTTGTGGGTTTCCATATTACATGCCTTGCATGTTTAATTCTAGGAATTAAAGGAGCATATTAATTAGATTAAAGTTATTTCATCTAATTAGTTGTCTTGGTCCTTCCAAAGCACGTAATGCATTTATCTAAATAATTTGGAGCGGTTTCGTCAAAAATTGTTTAGGTAATTAGCGTTAACTTGACGTTTGTTAGCGTTAATGACCTTAGGGAAGTTGCTACTTTTTGGGGTTTTTTAATAAGTTGACCAAGTGCTTGCATTGTTAAGTTTAAATATTTTGAGTGTCTATGATCAATTTTTGCAATTGAGTAGAACCACACCTTTGAATTGGAACTTGGTAAGATTTGATCTATCTTTATTTTTATTTGCTTATGTTTTAATGTTATTTATAAAAACCAAAAATCCCCCTTTTTAATTGTTTTCTCCTTTGCAAATTTAATTTGAGAAATTAATATTCAATTCTCTGAGATCGACCCGATTCACTCAATGCTACAAGTAGCTTAGGATCGGTTTATAAATTGTAATTTGACGAGCCTTTGACAAGCTCCTGTCTATGGTATATCCATTTCATTAAGAAAGACACATCATTAGGGGGGTTCTAACACAATTACAATCTTAGGTGTTTTTGTTCGAGCTTTTCTCATGGTGACTCTTCTCTGTTATTGCATCTGACGTTGCTCAATGTGTCTGAAAAGTCAAATGAGTTCTAAGCGGCTTTTAAGTGAGGCTGCTGAAAATTTAAGTGCTACTTTATATCCCTACAAAGAAATAGTAAGAGCCACTAATGGCTTCTATGAGAAACAAAGGTTGGAACTGAATCCTTTGGTACATTCTATGCAGGAAGGCTTCATGAGGATGAATGGGTTGCTATAAAAAGGATCAAATATAGAGACTACAATAACATTGGCCAGGTCATGAATGAGATAAAACTACTATCCTCTCGGAAAGCCACCCAAATCTAGTCTGCTTGCTTGGTTGCTGCATTGAAGAAAGCCAACAGATCCTTGCCTATTAGTAATAAATAACTAGTCAAAGGCTCTATCAAATATACTTATAAACCTAGACCTCTAAAATTTGTAGTTATAGTGGCCAGGGTCGATTTCAGGGATTGGATTTCTTAGATTTAATTAAATACCATAATTATTCACACTTAATTTTATCTAGAGAACAAAAAATAGAGAGGAATCAATTTGAAAACTAATATAACTATTTACAAGGTTGGAGACACTTAGAGGTAACTCTTTTTAGACATTGGTTTTAGCAAGATAACACTATATTTTAGTCCATCCATGAAATAAATCATAGACGCAACATTTATAAGCTAGGAAGTTACAAATACATTTCATTGGCTCTCCCAAGCCTCAACTAAATCTCATGCTCAATTTATACATCAACCTTCCAGTTAATTTCATAACAAAGATGACATTATAAACTTCTCGTAACGGCTTCTATTAGCAAGCAATTCATTCTCATGCACATGTTTACTAATAGTTATACAAATGAATCTAAATTTAAGTCTACTTTCTCAAGCTAAACTCAAAGTATGCTAAGCTAACCTTTGGCCAAAAGATTACACAATAAAGATGAGTTTGTATAAATAGATGTTGAACTATAACAAGTTCAAGGATTAAACCAATCATCTAAAAATACCAAGTCTAAAACTGAGTTCAGTCACTCAAATTCACAATTACAACTCTAAACGCATACAGTCTAAAAATAAAAAATACGAAATAAATAAGAAAGAAGAGAAAAACTCTCTGACGCGTGCCACACTCGTTCCCATTGTGATACGTTTTCATCCCAAGCCTTGAATGTCTTCCTCGGCTCTCAAGAGTGCTCCCTTAGTCCCAAATATGAGGTAGAAATCGACTTTAGACTGGTCCCTCTCCAAATGGTCTCCTCGAATCCGCAACTGAAATGTATATTTATAACCATCGGGATAGCGTTTCAACGCTGTGACCTAATTCGTAAACCAAATAAGGAAACTTGGGGTAGCATTGAGACGCTACACGCAGCTTCTCAACCTACGGATGGAAATTAGCCTGGTGCTCGTATTTTGGGCTTTTAGATGCCTAAAAGTGGCGTTTCAACACCACTCCTACGGGAATTGGAGCTTGGATGTGTACAGTGATAGCGTTGAGACACTATAGACAGCATCTTAACGCTATCCTCTCGGGTCCCATAGTTGTAGCATAGTTTCTTCTTAATTTCGAAGCTCCAAAACACACCTTTACATTCCAAATACTCTACTATCTTCCTTGAATGCTCAATTTCACCATATTTGCTCGAATTCTACAAAATGAATGAGTTTAGTGAATGAAAGTACACTTTAAAGCCATAAACTAACAATAATATAAGCTTAGAAATATCACACTTTTGTGTGCTATCAATTAGTGTATGCCCAATGGAACTTACTCTCAACATCTTCAAAGAGAGCGTGGAAATGGCCTTCCATGGACGACAAACATCTCTATTTTTGTTATATTCCCTATTTTGAATCATCCACGTTTTTTTCCATGTCACACAGGTACAAGTTCAAATTTAACCGTCCACGTTAAAATTCTGTTAGTGTTATTAACAATAAGGGCATTTTTGAAACGTTTTTCATAGTTTATGGGTATTTTTGAAACTTTATAAAGTTCATGAGTATTTTGAAATAGGACCCATAATTTAGGGGTCTTTTTTTATAGTTTAGTCTTTTTTTTTTTTTTTTGTAATTATAATATACATTTTGTTAGATAATTAAAATGTCAAATATAAATTTTTTTGCCTAAACCCCTAAATTGTTTTAGATTAACGAAAGTATAGTTCCATATATTTGCTTTCAGGAGAGCACTAACTAAACCTTCCAATTAAATAATGGTGGTGGTGGAAGAGAAGGGGTTGAATCGATAGTCACCACAACAATTTCTCTAACACAACAATGAAAAGAGAGAGTAGGACTTGGTATGATTTTTTATTTTTTCCGTTTCTCATGGAATTTATTTTTTTGAGTTCCACAATATATAAAGTAAAAATTCAAACCTCTGACATTTTGATCGAGATTATAAAGTATTAACTAGTTGAGTTATACTAAGATTGACAAAATTTATTGCAATTAATTTTTTGGAGATGTATGATTGAAAATTAATAACATGGTGCTACACATATTAGTATATGTGTTTTGCTATTTTTATTAAATAATTGGAAATGATTTAATAAGGTATATATGAGAATAATTATATCATCAAAGTTTTGTGTACATAATATTAATTATTTTCTATTGTTATTGAAATTTGAATAACAAAAATTAGAGGTGTTCGTGGGTTGGGTTGGGTCGGGTTGAGGTACGTTTTAGACGCAACCCGAATTATTCGGGTTGCAAATTTCCTCAACCCAAACAACCCTTATTAAATAATGAACCCAACCCAACCCAACCATGAAATATTTGGGTTGGGTTGGTTCGGGTTGGTCGGGTTATAAACTCAAAATTTTATTTTAAGAAAAAGTTAAGTATTGATATATAAAATATATAATTATTTATTTTTAAATATTGAATTAAGATTAGCAATTCAATTTCAATTTATATCATGAATTTTTACCTTCCAAAGACTCAAAAACTTATTTAAAAAAGTTGTTGAATAATAAATAATCTAAAAATAATTATAAAATTAAAATAAATATATGTACATATAGTTGTAATATAAGTAAAAAAATTATTTTTTTAGATTAATAAGAAGTTCGGGTTTGTTCGATTCAACCCAAACTCCTTTTTGGTGAACCCACGAACCAACCCAACCCATAAAGTTTCCATTTGTTTGAACCCAACCCAACTCAAACAAGTTGATAACCCAACCCAAACCGTTGAAAACTAAAAAAAAATAGTTTAAAAAATTTTATTATTATTATTTTTTAGAATTTGACTAAGAATTCAAATGCTTTCTTAAGAAAATGAAACTCATTGTAGATAAATGATGAGAAAACAAGCACAATTTTCAAAAATCAAAATCCAAAAATCAAATAGTTAGCGAACGATGCCTAAATTACCTGATTTCATCTTTAAAATTGTTATCGACATACATATTTTTATTTGGTTTTTTATATTATTTATTGTACTTTGATTTCGTTCTCGGTTTCTCCCAATTTAGTTTATTCATCAGTATCTATTTTAGCTTGTCTTCTTCTTATTTTCAGATAATCAATTTTATTTCGTCATTGGTTTTCTACTTCATTAGCTTCAACAAGTTTTTTTTTTTTGGTTCATGTTATTCTTTTCTTGATACGTTTTTTTTTTTTATAGTTGCGATGGCTCTTCAATTCATAAGCATATTATATGAGGGGATTTAAGATTAAGCTAATCGTTGCCATCATTTTAAGGTGCATAATATTTTGGTTCGGATGGATTCTCGTTTTTAGCACTTTACAGATTGTGTATTCATAACAAGCTTCATCTTTCGGGTAATTAGGTTATTACTCGTTTGACTATCTATAGGGATAGCTCAAATAAATCTAGTATAATTAAAATTACAGATGATAGGGATGTTCTATGGTGTCTTTCTATCATTTCAGAGCCTATAACTAATGATCTCCATGTTGTTGTGGATTTTTCTGAATTGTGAATTGTTCTCTTATAGGAATTATTAAACAGAGTAATTTGTAATTGTATTTAGAATGATATAATTAGGATAGTTGAATCTCACTTCGTCTTCGTTGTTCAATGATATAGGTTCTGATTCCTTTTTCTTTTTTCCAGTCATTATTCCTGCAGCACGCAAACGATCACTTGATCTTGTTCTTGATGTCGTGGTTGCTCTTATCATACCTTTAGAGATTTTTTTATGGTCATTTATTTGGAAGTGTAAAATATAGTAATGAAGATAATTTTAACAACCAAATGGAAACAAACGAAATTTGGGTGTTTTTTAAGTCTGTTTTGTAGCTTGTATCTTCCCAAAAATCGCATAGAATCTGTAAATATATAACTAACCATACCTTTATACTCAATCTCTAGTTTCCTCCATGTTGTTTTTTGTTTTTATAGCCGCTAGTATCTACCCTTCGGTTTATATATGTTGCTTCCTTGGTCGCATGAATGTTAAACTGAATGTAGAAAACCCAGTTGAAGGCAACATATCAATTATAGTCAAAGTAATCGACATGGGGAGCTGAACTTGTAGAAATGAAGAAGCAAGGATGAAGTATTTCTTAACTTTTGGGCAGACGAAGAGTGAAGCTCTGCTTGAGGTTGAAAATGCATATCGTTTTACAAATGAAGGAACCCTAAAAATTTTTAAACTTTCGATTTGTGCTTTCCAGATAAATCTTCTAAAATCTATTGATTTTTCTCAATTATGTTTATTTGGTTTACGGGGCAGAGTGCAGACAGTGGGTAGGGTTCTTGATTCTCTATAAATTTAATTATGGTTGCATGCAATTTTAGTGTGGATAAGTAAATTATGATTTGAAATTATTTTTCTTTTATCCTTTTCATTTGCATTCACTTTTTAATTTCCCTTCAATTTATCTATTACTTTTGTTGTTCCTGAGTTCTGGGTATTTGCATTCTTAGATTTTTTTTTTTCTAATGTATCTTTCGATTTTTAAGTATTTTATGTCGTTATTAATTAAAAGCATGTATCAAATTATCTTTTTTGGTATTATCTTTTTTTTTATTTGTTTCAAGATACAAGTGTTTAGATTTGAATTTTAGATTTAGTGTAATTACAAGATAGTTATAGTATCTTAGATATGGAAGTTGTTAAGGGGTATTTTGGTCGTTTAATAAATATCATTTAAAATTATCAAAAATCGTTTAGCCATTTAAAAAAAAAAAAAACTAAAATGTGTGGCCATTTTTCATAACGCGTAATTAAATATGGTCAACATTTTCTAATTCAACCATGGACCAAATTAGAAATAAATGTGTTTTTTTTCAAAATATGGTCCCTAATCTTGACATAGTATAGAACATAATTGTCATTTATTTAGACTTGGAAGATGACTCGTGATTAGTAGTGTCAAAATGATGGGATGAAGATGAGGGGAAGGCTACCTTCTCTATTTCCCAAATCATTCTTCATCCTTGCAAAAATCCTCGTAAAATTAGTCGAAGAATAGAGTAGAATTTCACTATGAGAAATTTGGGTATGTATAGATGGCAGGAGGTATTTGTAGGATTTGGTTTGATTTTTTCAAATTTTAAAACAAGCAACAAGCCATCATAGTCAAGTGTTCATGCAAGCAATGCATGTGTATTTATGAATAGGGCGAATCAATTTATACTCTTAAATTTTGGAGTTTGTATCAATTAAAAGTCTAAACTAATAACTATATTAATTTAAACTCTGAACTTTAAAAAGTGTATCAATTTACATTCTTTGTTATATTCCGTTTGAAAAATGTCAGTTCACACGAATGCAAATTTATAATTATATAAATTAAACGGTTGTTAATGAGTAAATCAAATTAATATTATGTACACAAAACTTTCATGATAATTATGCTATATACTACCTTATTAGATCATTTCCAATTATTTAATAAAACTAGCAAAACACATCTAATAATATGTGTAGCACCATGTTATTAATTTCCAATCATAATTACCTCTGACCAACAATAAGAATCTCCCACTAAGCACCCTTGAAAAATAGAAAAGAGAAATGTAGAAGGAGAGGAAAAGAAGAGGGGTCTAGGGATCGGACATAAATCACATTTTGATGTTTGTTCTATCGGTCTTTAAATCTACAAACAATCTATTTTAACTCTTGAACTTTTTTTAAAAATGGTCATTTTAGTCTTGAACTTTGAAAATGTCTAATTTAATCTTTGAACTTTTAAAAAGTAATCATTTTGGTTTTTGTAATTATTGTTCTACAGCCTAAAATCCACCCACCCAATATCTATTTTAGCCAACTTATGCAACTCTAAATATATGTCTATGTCACTATGTGAACCACTAATGTATAATATCTAAAGTAGTCGTTATCTGCTAAGTGATCAATAACCAAATAGCTATGAGGGCAAAATAGGTTTTTTTTTTTTTTTTTTTTTTTTTTTTTTTTTTTTTTTTTTTTTAAGTAAAGACTAAAATAGACATTTTGAAGTATTAAAAAAAACAAACATTTTAAAAGGTCGTAAATCAAAAGGAAATAAGCCTACAAATTTAGAGATTTTGAATATTCTCAAGTTCAAATGAAATAATCCTAAAACCTAGGTACTAATAGTAGGACTTAAAACTTAATTAATTATCATAAAATAAAATAAAATCAATCAATCAAATATAAATAATTTAAAAATTAAAAGAAGAGAATGAAGTAAATAAATATTATAAAAATGGTAAAAAAGAGATGTGGTGTATTTCATACAAGAAAATGCCCATTATTAAAAGAAATTATAAAGTTTAGAGAATAACAGCCAAAGTGAACATAGCTTAGCGATAATTAATATGTACTCTTTTCCTTAAGGTCAGAGGTTCAAATCCTTCCATAACCCCAAATTTGTTGTACTAAAAAAATGGAGAATAATACTTACATACTAACCGGTTAATAGGTAGCTTACTAACAACCATTAAAAATTTGTAATTGTTGGATATATGGTTAAATCATAATTTTTAGTTTCTCTCCTACATCCAACTGTATAAACTATTAGTTATGTTGCACTAGTATTCTCGAATAATTTATCGTGATTACTCAGAGAGAATAAATGAATGGTGTCTTCTGCTACCACTAAATATTTAAAATTTAAATCCATAGGAAAAAAAAAAAGTTACCCTTCTTCTAGTCTCATTTACTTTACGAGGATGAGAATGGAAATTAAAGAATGATAAAAAATATATATGAAGCTTTTTATTATTCTCGATGATGCTTTACTAAAATGCTTAAAGAAATAAATTTATAGGGCTCACCACATATTTGAGAATCACTTGTCTTCCAAAGAGGTAGTCTCGTTCGTCTAAATAGAAGAAGAAAATAAAAGAAAATCACATTCTCTAAAAAAAACATGATTTAATGTACCTAAGATTCCTATAAATGGTATCTCCATTAATTCATATCATGGAGACAGTGAAACTATGGACCATTATAAATTTTTGTGGATAACAATGATTGTTCCACTAATATAGTTCAAAAATTGACTGTAGACAAGCAAGTTCATCCAATGTTAGAAACTTAGAGATATGAATGATTATTCTAAAAATGGATATTTGGATGCACTATCAACCCATTACTTTAATTGAATAATATGCTAAAAAAACAACATGGTGTCGTAGTACAACTCGTCTATGACTTAATTTGGGATTGTTGTAGCTTTTAAAATAATTACTGACAATCTTACTTTTAGAAAAATCAGCTGTCGCATGAAGTAAATTAGTGTTTGGTAAATTTTAACTTTAAACTTGAAAAGGCATATTATAGTATTTGATAAAATAATACAAAATTATTGTGATTTAGTTATAATGACCAAAGCAGACATATTGTTTCAATTGTTTTTATATTGATATGTAACATCTATTTTATATTAAATTAATTGTTTCTAAATTTATATGATTTAAATGGCAAGTTATTTTATTTAATCTAAATTATTCGATAAAAATTTAGGAAAAACAATTGTCATAAGAGATTGAATCAATCAAAATTTTATTGATATGGGATGAGATAGATGCGAAACGAATATATATATATATATAGAAAGGATAGGATTGAAAATTTAAAATTTTAGCTATGGAATATGGCAGATTTAAGCTACTAGTAGGTCATTTTGCACGTAGACGAAATTGAAAAGTGATTTTAGATAAATTAATGAATAATCAGTAGACGAAATTGAAAAGTGATTTTAGATAAATTAATTGTCACACCCCCTCCTGAACCACCTGCTAACTTAGCCCGGAAGATGGCGTGAAGCCAACAGACATCGTTTCCTCCCTCAAAATCAGTTTCTGCAATTCCAGAAGTGTTTTCCTGCTGCACCCCAAACTTGTCCTGAATTTTAAAGCAACTTCCAATCATATTTCGCCCACAACTTCTTCATAAAAGTTTTAGGAAATTAAATAAGCTTTCCAACCATACCTAACGGAGCTTCTAATTCAAAATCTACAGACCAGCACGACCCAAAAACCAGAGGTTTCTCAGATTTGAAAGCAGATTTTCCCCTTTGACTTCCCCTTTACAAATCAACAACTTAAAGTCAGATTTTGCTCGAGCTTCCTTCACGAAATTTGTTCGAAAATGAGTTAACTTTCCAGAAAATCAAACCTCACCTCTTAATTCTTCTTGTGGAGCTCAAAACGATCCAAATATCAGCAGTGAGCAGGATTGATCACCAAATCTGCCATGCAACCTTGAATTTAATCTTCTCCCCTTCTTTTTCAACTTCAAAACTAAGAAAATCCTCCTTCCTCTCTTTCTCTCATCCTCTCCCACGAAACCCTCTTCTTCTCTTTGGTAAATGAGATGCAAGATGGGTAGATAAAGGTGTATTTGTAAAATGAATAAAAAAAAAACTTCCACTTTCTTCTTTTTCCCTTTTTCCTATTTTCCTTTCTTTTTTTTTTTTATAAAAACAAACCCCACACATATTATCTCCTTTATACCCCAAACAAATGTTTTAAAAAAAAAAAATTTCTTTTTTGAAATTTCAAGGAGAAATCTCGTGAAATCTCGGTTTTACAACTTACCTCCCTCTTAAGAAATTTCGTCCCCGAAATTTAGTAGTACTTAGGTGATAAGCGTCGGGTAACTCTTCCTCACTGGGTCCTCTAATTCCCAGGTTGTCTCCTCCACTCCGTGATGTCTCCAAAGAACCTTCACGAGTGGGATCGTCTTGTTTCTCAACACTTGTTCTTTCCTGTCGAGGATTTGAACTGCATTCTCTACGTAACTCAAATCTTCTTCCAGCTCAAGATCGTAAGAAAAGCTACGCAGATAAGCGGTGAAGAGACTTAGAATTCCAGGTCGGAGATCAAGTTTTCTTGAGGTTATCTCCATGGAGGGGTGTCTTTCGTTTTGGCAGGAAGGGTAAGTTGAGTCCTAGATATATTGGTCCTTATCAGATAACAAAACGAGTTGGGCCAGCAGCCTACGGACTCGAGTTGCCAACAGAACTATCTCGAGTACATGATGTCTTTCATGTGTCCATGCTAAGGAAGTATATTCCAGACCCGACACATGTGTTGCAAGCTTAACCAGTTGAGCTGGAAGAAGATTTGAGTTACGTAGAGGATGCAGTTCAAATCCTCGACAGGAAAGAACAAGTTTTGAGAAACAAGATGATCCCACTCGTGAAGGTTCTTTGGAGACATCACGGAGTGGAGGAGGCAACCTGGGAATTAGAGAACCAAGTGAGGAAGAGTTACCCGACGCTTATCACCTAAGTACTACTAAATTTCGGGGACGAAATTTCTTAAGAGGGAGGTAAGTTGTAAAACCGAGATTTCACGAGATTTCTCCTTGAAATTTCAAAAAAAAAAATGTTTAAAACATTTTTTTGGGGTATAAAGGAGATAATATGTGTGGGGTTTGTTTTTAAAAAAAAAAGAAAGGGAAATAGGAAAAAGGGAAAAAGAAGAAAGTGGAAGTTTTTTTTTTATTCATTTTACAAATACACCTTTATCTACCCATCTTGCATCTCATTTACCAAAGAGAAGAAGAGGGTTTCGTGGGAGAGGATGAGAGAAAGAGAGGAAGGAGGATTTTCTTAGTTTTGAAGTTGAAGAAGAAGGGGAGAAGATTCAATTCAAGGTTGCATGGCAGATTTGGTGATCAATCCTGCTCACTGCTGATATTTGGATCGTTTTGAGCTCCACAAGAAGAATTAAGAGGTGAGGTTTGATTTTCTGGAAAGTTAACTCATTTTCGAACAAATTTCATGAAGGAAGCTCGAGCAAAATCTGACTTTAAGTTGTTGATTTGTAAAGGGGAAGTCAGAGGGGAAAATCTGCTGTCAAATCTGAGAAACCTCTAGTTTTTGGGTCGTGCTGGTCTGTATATTTTAAATTAGAAGCTCCGTTAGTTATGGTTGGAAAGCTTATTTAATTTCCTAAAACTTTTATGAAGAAGTTGTGGGCGAAATATGATTGGAAGTTGCTTTAAAATTCAGGACAAGTTGGGGTGCAGCAGGAAAACGCTTCTGGAGTTGCAGAAACTGAATTTGAGGAAGGTAGCTTTCGAGGTATTTACGGACACATCCTTTGGGAATTTCAATTCCATTCTTTCATATAAGTTGTAGAGGGTTCAAAAAGGAAGAGTTTGGTATAAAGTACATCATTTTTGGCCAAGTAATGAGGAAGTGATGAGTATGTGAAGTTAGGGTATGGAAGTGGTAGAATACTGGAAGTAGATAGAATGGTTTTACAATTCTAAGCTTGGAGTTCATGAATTCAAAGTTCTAATGCTTGGTTTTGGTTTATTTGACAGGCCAAGAGGAAATAGGTCAAGTATACGGGCCGGGAATCTAGATCTAACGTTGTGAGTGACAAAACGAATTTCGAAAACATATTCTATGCTTGAATTCATGTCTATGTGAATATAAGACTTCTTAGGAATGAATTAGCTTAAATGTTTTATGTTTTCCGAACACATGGTTATGAGCATACATGATTGCCTAGGAATGATTTTAAATGCTCGTTGTGAGCTTAGATTTTTCCAACGAAATTTACATGTGAGCATATGTTTATTGATTTGCTAAAATCTAGTGAAAATGTTATGATTTCAGGCAAGCATGCTCTAGCAGGTAATGTTTAAAGATTATCATGTGTTTTTCTGAGACTCGAATGAGTAAATGATTGAGATATTGAGCCGAGGCTGTTTAGTACCATGTGCACACAGGTCATTTTCTATTGTCAACGTTGAGTCTACTCCGTGACAACAATGCTGTCGTGAGTGCTGGGCGGGCCCCACTACGACAAAGACGATGGGAGTGCTGGGCAAGCCCCACTACATCGTAGAGTGAACGTTGGTTGTACTGGGCGTGCCCTACACAACGTAGATTGTCATATGTTTCTAGATAGTTAATATTCTTGGTATGCCTTGTGAGTTTTTAATGACATACTTGTTGGATTTCTGAGAAAAACTATGGTAATTATACGTTTATATTTAGCACTTGACTACCGACACATATGCCCAGAGTTTACTAAATGTTGTAATTTGCGAGTTAATAGTTATAAACTCGGTCACTCACTGAGCTTCCCAGCTCATTCTTTCAATGTTTTCCAACTTTTCAGGTAGTGATCGAGCTCCTGGTGCCTGAAATCCTGCTATGGTCTGCCGAAAGCTCTACGAGTTTGATATGTTGTACGTGGGTGGAACTGTATAGCAAGTCCAAACATTTTGTAGATATTCTGAGAAGAACGTATAGTTTTATTCGTGTATGCACTAGTGGTCGTGGTTGTGTAAACCATGGTTGGGATGTATTTTGGTTGTAGTACTCCCTACCCGTTTAGAAGTTCAAGTGGGGTTTAAGTAGGGCTGCTCCGTATGTATGTATTGTGACTTTCAAACTTCCGCTGTGTTGTGTTTAAACATTTTATTTCAAGTATAGTATGTTTATCAGGTATAACAGGGTCACAGGTATCGTTAGGGAGGAAACGATGTCTGTTGGCTTCACGCCATCTTCCGGGCTAAGTTAGCAGGTAGCTGAGGGAGGGGGTGTGACAATTTGGTATCAGAGCTTTTAGCTCCATGGGAAATGAGACAGAGCGAGTTAGCTCTAAGTAGAAACTAGGAAATAAAGAGCAGGTTAATGAGTTGGTTTAGATAAGAACTAGTGGAGCATGGTCCAAGCAAGGATAAGAATAGGACTAGAATGTGAATAGAAGTTTTGTATTGTGCAATTGAGTTAAGTATCCATAGCATGTCTAATGTATTGATATGTTATAGGAGTCATGCCACCACGTACTAGCAGACGACGTAGGCAGGATCGGGACGGGACGCAAGATCCTACCCAAGGCCATTCTGAGAGGGGATCTAGTGCCCCGAAAGTTCAGACTGGGGCAGGAGACGAGCAGTATGCTAGTTCCTCACAGGAGGTAGGTAGGTCAGAGAGAGCAGGGCCAAGTGATCCAGAGAAGACATATGGAATAGAACGCCTGAAGAAACTAGGAGCCACGGTGTTCGAAGGTTCCACAGACCCAGCTGACGCCGAGGCTTGGTTGAATATGCTTGAGAAATGCTTTGATGTGATGAGCTGTCCTGAGGAGCGGAAAGTTAGATTGGCCACATTCCTGTTGCAGAAGGAGGCAGAGGGATGGTGGAAATCAATATTAGCCAGACGCGGTGATGCACGTACTTTAGACTGGCAAACTTATAGAAGCATATTCGAAGACAAGTATTACCCTAGCCGTACCTCGAGGCAAAGAAGGATGAGTTCTTAGAGTTGAAGCAAGGGTCACTTTCAGTGGCCGAGTATGAGAGGAGGTATACTGAGCTATCTCGATATGCTGATGTGATTGTGGCATCTGAGAGTGACAGGTGTCGAAGGTTTGAAAGAGGATTACGTGTTGAGATACGTACCCCGGTTACAGCTATTGCTAAGTGGACAGACTTTTCTCAGCTAGTAGAGACTGCTTTACGTGTGGAGCAGAGTATAGCAGAGGAAAAGTCAATGGTGGAGCCTAGTCGTGGGGCTTCGACAGCTAGCAGTTTTCGAGGTTGTGAGCAGCGAAGATTCACACCTAGAGTGAATGTTTCAAGTCGTCAGGACTTTAAGGATCGGTCTGGTGGCCAGGCATCAAAGCAATGGAATGTGGCTGGTACCTATCAGAGGCAGAGTAAGAGAGCACCTAGTCAGTCTGCTAGGTTAGCAACAAGACCGCAGACAGAGCAAAAGTCTGTTGCTAGTGTAACAAGGAGGACCCCATGTGCGAATTGTGGCAAGAATCATCGGGGTCATTGTCTTGTTGGTGTTGGTGTGTGTTACCAGTGCGGACAGCCAGGGCATTTCAAAAGGGATTGTCCATAGCTGAGAGTGGTTGCACGGAGGGACTAGGGAGTTGAGTCCCAGACAGTAGAGTAGCCGAGAGTTCCAGTAGCTGTAGGAGAGGGCCCCAACGGTGCTAGACAGAAGGGAGTTGTAGGGAGACCTAGGCAGCAGGGAAAGATCTACTCTATGACTCAGCAGGAAGCGGAAGATGCACCGGATGTGATTATTGGTACGATTCCTATTTGTAATGTACATGCACGTGTCTTAATAGATCCAGGTGCTACACATTCCTTTGTTTCTAATATGTTCTTAACGAAGCTAAATAGGAAGCTAGAGCCTGTATTTGAGAGGTTGGTTATACACACTCTGGTTGGTGATGCTTTACTAGTTAATGGAGTGCTGCGAGATTGTGAGGTCTTAGTAGAAGGTCTCAGCATGTTAGTAGATCTTCTTCCACTAGAGCTGCAGGAGTTAGATGTAATTTTAGGGATGAATTTCTTATTTACTCATTTTGCTTCCATGGATTGCCATTGGAAGGAAGTGATTTTCAGGAAACCAGGTTTGGCTGAAGTGATTTTCAGGGGAAAAAGGATGGTTATTCCTACGAGTTTGATTTCAGCTTTAAAAGCTGAGAAGTTGTTGAGAAAAGGTTGCACGACGTTTCTTGCACACGTAGTAGAAGGGCAGGAGGGGAAGTTAAAACCAGAAGATGTTCTTGTCGTGAACGAATTTCTTGATGTTTTTCCAGCTGATCTGTCAGGTTTGCCACATGATAGGGAAGTTGAGTTCACTATTGAATTGTTACCCGAAACGGCACCTATTTCCCAAGCGCCGTACAGAATGGCTCCAAGCGAGCTCAGGGAGCTGAAAATGCAGTTACAGGAACTAGTTGACAAGGGATACATCAGACCTAGTGTATCGCCTTGGGGAGCTCCAGTGTTATTCGTAAAGAAAAAAGATGGTACTCTAAGATTATGCATTGACTATAGGCAGTTAAACAAAGTCACGATACGTAACAAGTATCCTCTACCACGCATAAATGACTTGTTGGACCAGTTAAGGGGAGCAGCGGTGTTCTCTAAGATTGACTTAAGATCAGGATACCATCAGTTAAAGGTTAGGGAATCAGACATTCCTAAGACGGCATTCAGAACGAGGTACGGGCATTATGAGTTTTTGGTAATGCCATTCGGTTTAACAAATGCGCCAGCAGTTTTCATGGATCTCATGAACAGGATTTTTCATCAGTATTTGAATCAGTTTGTGATAGTGTTCATCGATGACATACTAGTTTACTCAATTGACAGGAAAGCCCATGAGAAACATCTGAGAATTATTCTGCAAACACTACGTAATAAACAGTTGTATGCTAAATTCAGCAAATGTGAGTTTTGGTTAAATCAGGTAGTGTTTTTAGGGCATATTGTTTCAGCAAAAGGAGTTAGTGTGGATCCGCAGAAAGTGGAAGCTGTGGTCAACTGGGAGAGACCAGCTAGTGCGACAGAGGTACGTAGTTTCCTAGGCTTAGCAGGATACTACAGGCGGTTTGTGGAGGATTTCTCACGGTTGGCATTATCCCTAACAGCTTTGACAAGGAAGAATGTTAAGTTTGAGTGGTCAGATAAGTGTGAACAGAGTTTTCAGGAGCTGAAGAAGAGATTAGTGACAGCACCTATTCTGGCACTACCTGTAACGGGGGAAGAGTATGTGATTTACTGTGACGCGTCGAGGCAGGGATTAGGGTGTGTGCTTATGCAAAAAGGAAAGGTAATAGCCTATGCGTCCAGGCAATTGAAAAAGCACGAGTGTACCTACCCTACCCATGACCTTGAGCTAGCAGCAGTTATTTTAGCATTGAAGATCTGGAGGCATTATTTGTTCGGTGAGAAGTGCCACATTTTCACATATCATAAGAGTCTGAAATATATCTTTGATCAGAAAGAGTTGAATATGAGACAGAGGCGATGGCTAGAACTGATTAAAGATTATGATTGTGCTATAGAATATCATCCAGGTAAGGCGAACGTAGTAGCAGATGCATTAAGTAGGAAGTCGAGACTTCCTAGGGATGCCTTGTGTGGTATGCGAGCAACCTTCTTAAGTACGCTAAGGGGTTCTAAGGCGATTGTGACTGCAGGGGAGTCAGGGAGTCTTTTAGTTCAATTCCAGGTCAGGCCTTCGCTCGTAGCAGAGATTGTGAGAAGACAGCCTGAGGATAGGAACCTGCAGAAAAGGGTTGGGAAATCCAAACAGGGGCTAGAGGCGGAATTTATGATGAGAGCAGACGGAGCCATAGTGAAGCAGGGAAGACTATGCGTTCCGAATATTAGTGAGCTTAAAGATGCTATATTAGAGGAAGCTCACAGTTCAGCTTACGCTATGCATCCAGGAAGCACCAAGATGTACAAGACTTTGAAGGGGACATATTGGTGGCCTAGGATGAAGCGGGAGATAGCCGAATATGTTGATAGATGTTTGATCTGCCAACAGGTTAAACCAGTTAGACAGAGGCCAGGGGGACTCCTTAATCCATTGCCAGTACCGGAGTGGAAATGGGAGCATATCACGATGGATTTTCTGTTTGGATTACCACGTACTTCTGGTGGACATGATGGTGTTTGGGTAGTAGTGGATAGACTCACTAGGATAGCACGGTTTATACCAATTAAAGCGACGTATACACTTGATCAGCTTGCCAAGCTATATATCGACAGGATTGTGAGTCAATACGGGGTGCCAGTATCCATAGTTTCAGATAGGGATCCGAGGTTTACATCTAAATTTTGGCCTAGTTTACAGAAAGCTATGGGAACAAAACTGAATTTCAGCACAGCGTTCCATCCCCAGACAGATGGCCAATCAGAGAGGACTATCCAGACCTTAGAGGACATGTTGAGAGCATGTGTCCTGCAGTTTAAGGGAAGTTGGGATACCCACTTATCACTGATGGAGTTCGCTTATAATAACAGTTATCAGTCTAGTATCGACATGGCACCATTTGAAGCTCTGTATGGAAGACCATGTAGAACCCCCGTGTGTTGGAACGAAGTGGGAGAGCGGAAGCTAATCGGACCTGAGTTGGTACAGGTTACGACGGACAATATAAAGGTGATTAAAGAGAATCTGAAGGTAGCTCAAGATCGTCAGAAAAGCTACGCAGATAAGCGGCGAAGAGACTTAGAATTCCAGGTCAGAGATCAAGTTTTCTTGAGGTTATCTCCATGGAGGGGTGTCCTTCGTTTTGGCAGGAAGGGTAAGTTGAGTCCTAGATATATTGGTCCTTATCAGATAACAAAACGAGTTGGGCCAGCAGCCTATGGACTCGAGTTGCCAACAGAACTATCTCGAGTACATGATGTCTTTCATGTGTCCATGCTAAGGAAGTATATTCCAGACCCGACACATGTGTTGCAAGCTTAACCAGTTGAGCTGGAAGAAGATTTGAGTTACGTAGAGGATGCAGTTCAAATCCTCGACAGGAAAGAACAAGTGTTGAGAAACAAGACGATCCCACTCGTGAAGGTTCTTTGGAGACATCACGGAGTGGAGGAGGCAACCTGGGAATTAGAGGACCAAGTGAGGAAGAGTTACCCGACGCTTATCACCTAAGTACTACTAAATTTCGGGGACGAAATTTCTTAAGAGGGAGGTAAGTTGTAAAACCGAGATTTCACGAGATTTCTCCTTGAAATTTCAAAAAATATATATATATATTTAAAACATTTGTTTGGGGTATAAAGGAGATAATATGTGTGGGGTTTGTTTTAAAAAAAAAAAGAAAGGAAAATAGGAAAAAGGGAAAAAGAAGAAAGTGGAAGTTTTTTTTTTATTCATTTTACAAATATACCTTTATCTACCCATCTTGCATCTCATTTACCAAAGAGAAGAAGAGGGTTTCGTGGGAGAGGATGAGATAAAGAGAGGAAGGAGGATTTTCTTAGTTTTGAAGTTGAAGAAGAAGGGGAGAAGATTCAATTCAAGGTTGCATGGCAGATTTGGTGATCAATCCTGCTCACTGCTGATATTTGGGTTGTTTTGAGCTCCACAAGAAGAATTAAGAGGTGAGATTTGATTTTCTGGAAATTTAACTCATTTTCGAACACATTTCGTGAAGGAAGCTCGAGCAAAATCTGACTTTAAGTTGTTGATTTGTAAAGGGGAAGTCAGAGGGGAAAATCTGCTGTCAAATCTGAGAAACCTCTGGTTTTTGGGTCGTGCTGGTCTGTAGATTTTGAATTAGAATCTCCGTTAGGTATGGTTGGAAAGTTTATTTAATTTCCTAAAACTTTTATGAAGAAGTTGTGGGCGAAATATGATTGGAAGTTACTTTAAAATTCAGGACAAGTTTGGGGTGCAGCAGGAAAACACTTCTGGAATTGCAGAAACTGATTTTGAGGGAGGTAGCTTTCGAGGTATTTACGGACACATCCTTTGGGAATTTCAATTCCATTCCTTCATATAAGTTGTAGAGGGTTCAAAAAGGAAGAGTCTGGTATAAAGTACATCATTTTTGGCCAAGTAATGAGGAAGTGATGAGTATGTGAAGTTAGGGTATGGAAGTGGTAGAATACTGGAAGTAGATAGAATGGTTTTGCAATTCTAAGCTTGGAGTTCATGAATTCAAAGTTCTAATGCTTGGTTTTGGTTTATTTGACAGGCCAAGAGGAAATAGGTCAAGTATACGGGCCGAGAATCTAGATCTAACGCTGTGGGTGACAAAACGAATTTCGAAAACATATTCTATGCTTGAATTCATGTCTATGTGAATATAAGACTTCTTAGGAATGAATTAGCTTAAATATTTTATGTTTTCTGAACACATGGTTATGAGCATACATGATTGCCTAGGAATGATTTTAAATGCTCGTTGTGACCTTAGATTTTTCCAACGAAATTTACATGTGAGCATATGTTTATTGATTTGCTAAAATCTAGTGAAAATGTTATGATTTCAGGCAAGCATGCTCTAGCAGGTAATGTTTAAAGATTATCATGTGTTTTTCTGAGACTCGAATGAGTAAATGATTGAGATATTGAGCCGAGGCTGGTTAGTACCGCGTGCACACAGGTCGTTTTCTGTTGTCAATGTTGAGTCTACTCCATGACAACAATGCTGTCGTGAGTGCTGGGCGAGCCCCACTACATCGTAGAGTGAACGTTGGTTGTACTGGGCGTGCCCTACACAACGTGGATTGTCATATGTTTATAGATGGTTAATATTCTTGGTATGCCTTGCGAGTTTTTAATGACATACTTGTTGGATTTCTGAGAAAGACTATGGTAATTATACGTTTATATTTAGCGCTTGACTACCGACACATATGCCAAGAGTTTACCAAATATTGTAATTTGCGAGTTAATAGTTATAAACTCAGTCACTCACTGAGCTTCCCAGCTCATTCTTCCAATGTTTTCCAACTTTTCAGGTGGTGATCGAGCTCCCGGTGCTTGAAATCCTGCCATAGTCTGCCGAAAGCTCTACGAGTTTGATATTTTGTACGTGGGTGGAACTGTATAGCAAGTCCATACATTTTGTAGATATTCTGAGAGGAACGTATAGTATATTCATGTATGCACTAGTGGTCGTGGTTGTGTAAACCATGGTTGGGATGTGTTTTGGTTGTAGTACTCCCTACCCGCTTAGAAGTTCAAGTGGGGTTTAAGTAGGACTGCTCCGTATGTATGTATAGTGACTTTCAAACTTCCGTTGTGTTGTGTTTAAACATTTTAATTCAAGTATAGTATGTTTATCAGGTATAACAGGGTCACAGGTATCGTTAGGGAGGAAACGATGTCTGTTGGCTTCACGACCCATTTACGAATGATCGTGTGATGATTTATGATCTCACTCGAATCAACTATGTATATGACCCACTTGGTATCTTTCTAGTCTAGCGTCACCTTAGGTTTCATGATCTTACTTAGTATTTTAATTACCAAGTCCCTCTATAGCAACATACACGTTTGGGTTGTGGCAAGGTCCACATAAAATACTTTAAAATTAAAAATCTGGCAACAACACAAAATATAATTTATTTATAACTTTATCGAATACTTATAGTATTGCAAATAACTATTTAACATATAGTAAAATTATATTTTACCAATAAAAATATCACAACACAAAAACAATGCACGTGCTACGATACTAGTATCCTAAATCGATATTAATTTATACAATTTTATTCATTATCACCATAATTTTAATATATTTTAGGTATAAAGTAAAAAACAAAAACATAAAATTTACCATTCTATATCCACAGTTTTTTTTTTCCCTTGAGTTCTATATCCACATAGTATTGAAAGTATATGTATTTAATGCTTAACCATGTAGTTTCAAAAAAAAAAAAAAAATGCTTAACCATGTACTATAAAATAAAATTGAAAAGTGTGGGCTAGTTTGGCTTTTCCCCCTTTTTTTTTCAATTACAAGTTTTTAAAGGATTTTACAAAAAATTAAATATTCATGTCTTAGGACAATCTTCTTTAATGTTATGCAATCGAAAATTAAATTCTTTCCTTGAAAAATACAAGGCTTGTGGAGAGATTGCCACATTCAAGGACTTAAAGGCCTTGTTTGTTTCACTGGTTTTGAGATGGGTTTTGGCAATGGTATAAAAAATCAATGTTTGTTTCATTGATCTTTACTTTTTAAAACTCAAGTAATTATTATCCATGGATAAAAATAACCCATGAACCATGAGATTTTATTATCTATGTAGGAGATGAGTTTTTTTTTACTTAGATCTTTTTTTCTTGAGAAATGGAGGAGAGAGAGGAGAGAGAAAAATAATAATTAAACTCCCAAATATTAATTATCATCAATATCCAAACGCATACATTTATTATCCAGATATTTAAATCTTAGATTTTTAACTCCCACATATTTTATATTTACAATACAAATGAAAATTTAAAAGTATTTATACTGATTATTCATTTTTTTCAAAAAAAAAATATTTGTTTTAAAAGGAGGAAGTAGAAGAAGAAGAAAAAAATTGGTTGGCCCATGAAAGAAAATAAAAATTCGACGTTATCTTATCAGTATCACATCCGTAAGGAAAACTGTTGGAATTTGGGACCACATACTTCTTTTATACATTCACTGCATAAATATAATTTTATTCTAAAATTTAATTACGAGAAACTGGTATTTTTTTAATTACAAAATAATGGTTAAAATACTATTTATTTATTTTATTTTGGTTCGCGTACTTTCAAATGTCTAATTTTAGTTGTACTTTCAATAAAGCTTAAAATTGATCCATACAAAGTTTATTGTTAATTTTTATTTTAAAAAATGTCTCTATTAATTTTTCTTATATAAATTTTAGAAATATGTTCACATGGTGTCTTTTCTTATATAAAATTATTATTATTATTTAACTAGTTTTGATAAAAAAAAATTAACTTCAAACTTATCTTAAGGGTCAATTTTAAACTTTATTGAAAATATAAAGATTAAAATTTAAAATTTAAAAGTATAGAAATTAAAATAATATTTTAATAAGAAAAATAATAGAAAAGATAAGTCTTAACGAAAATACCAATCACAATAAAACATGTTTGACCAGTCAAAGGAGCATTAAAAGCCCCCTTTTAAATATGGAAGAAGATTGGTTTGAATGGGACTTTCCTTTGACCTTTTATCCTACTACTTTAAATAATAATTAATCTTTAATTGTAGGAAAGGACCGACATTAACATCTCTTTCTCACGACTACAAGTTTGAATTTGTCTCTTATGACGTAGAATGTAATTCAACTAGTTAAGATATTGTTGAGTCAAATATAATGGGTAAAATATATATTATTTTTTATAAGAATGAAAGTTAACCCATTCACTATATTTACAATACTAAAGAAAAAAGGAAAATAAATCTAGTTAAGAGATTAAATAACCTTTTTCATACGTTGGAAGTTTGAATATGACTCAACTGATTAAGACATATTACTTTTAATTAAGAAGTTAGATATTTGAATCTCTCCATCTTCAAATGTTTTGCTAGAACATAAAAATAAATAAATAAAAGTTTTAAATCTTCACTTCTATATCTATAATATTCTATGCTAAAATAAAAAATCATATATTTATTCATAACATAATAGGATAAAATAAAATTATTTTTAATTCGCAAAGTCTAATTCATTTAAAATTATTGTATCTTACATCTATTTAATTTATATTTTTATTCTAAAAAATTATTCTTAAATTATGGCTTGGTTGTAAGACAATTTTAATTTTTACCAACCTAATCATAATTTAATTGGTTAAAACATTATCAATAGGTCAAAGTCACCGACGAATTATAGCTCTTACAAATAAATAAAAGAAAAATATCTTGATAAACACCTAAAAAAGTTCTGTATTCCCTTTTAGAGAAAGACATCAACACAAAACAAAACAGAAGAAATTAGTCAGACACATCTTGAGGACAGTCAAAACTACAAAGGATAAATAAAAGGTCTATCTTTGCAAATATATATATATATACTATTTTAATAACTATTTCATAAATTTCATTTTTCCCCTTAAATTACACTTGAAGTAGCACGTTGTTTTTATTTTCTCATATATAATTACACCTTTAAGGATAAACAGGCCATAACAGCAACTATAAATACACACAATAAAAAATCTTCAAAAGCATGAAAAAAAAACACAAACATTATAGATAAAATTACAAATTTAATCTTTGAACTTTTAAACTCAAATTTAATAAGTTTCTAACTTTTAAAAAATATCTAATCATCCTTCAACTTAAAAAAGTATGTCTTTAAACTTTTAATTTTGTGTTTGATAAATTCTTAAATTTTAATAAGACTTCTTAAACACAAAATTGAAAGTTCTAGAATTCCCTAACCATTTTTTTTTAGATTTAGAAATTTATTATACACAAACTTCAAAGTTCAAACACAGCTCTATACCTAAATTTTAAACAGGCTTATTAAAACAAAATCAAAAATTCAAGAACTACCTAAACATTTTTTAAAGTTTAAAAATTTATTACACACAAACTTAAAAGTTCGGACACAACCCTAAAAAGTCATGGATCGAACTCGAAATTTAATCAACTAATATTATAACATACCCAAAAATGGATTAGATCAAACCCACTTTTTTGTACACCCTTTTCCTCCCATTTTCTAGAGAGAGAGAGAGAGAAAAAACATGAAACCCCATAAGAAAGATGCATAGAAGAAGATGAAAGAAGTGCATGTAAAGCAAAAATAAGAGAAGAAATGTTTGAAGAAGAAGAAGAATATATATAATTACAGTGGGAAAATAGAAATTAGAAAAAGGGGAAAGAATGAAATTGGAGGTAAATTAGAGGGGGTAATCATAAATTAAGATTAGGATTGAGATTGAGATTCAAATTTGTAGAACTTGTCAACAGCAACAGAAACATCCCAAGTGCAGCTAAGGCCTTTAGGAATAGTGACCAAATCCCCAGCGCCAAACTCTGTGTATTCGGAATCAGCTGATCCTTTAGCATAAGCCTTCACTTTTCCCTTCACCAAATAGCAAGTCTCTTCTGCCTCAAATTTCAGCTGGTATTTCCCCGCCGAACAACCCCATCTAAACAAAAATTAATTAATTATCCCTCAACCGAACCCTAAAACTTAAACTGATAGATTATGAAACTATCACCGAACCGAGCTCAAAAGCTTAAACTGATAGATTACGGTATTCTAAACAACCCCATCTAAACAAAAATTATAATGAACTATCACCGAATCGGACCTGAAAGCTTAAATGGATCGAACCGAACTGGAAAGCTTAAACTGATATATTACAGTGTAGTGGTATACTTACTTTGGCCAGCACTGGATGTTGAGCTGAGAGAGCTTGGCTTGAGAAGGGTTCCTTTCTACAATGATTCCGAGGTTGTTTGTTGAAGAATTATTACTATTTCCTTCTTCATTGGCCATATTCTCTGGGCTTTTTTTTTTTTTTTTTTGCCTTACAAAATGGGTAAGGGGAAATTGAAAGAGAAGGGTGGGATTTGTGGGGGTATTTATAGAGAGAGAAAAAGGAAAGAAACGAAAAGGAAAGGAAAGGAATCTTTTGGTTTTGGATGGAAGAGAACGAGAAGAATGAAGAAGGCCGTGGGAGATTTGTAGAGAGACAGACAAGGGGGTTTTGTTTATTTATTTTTTATTTTTTTTTGGTTTTTTGGGGGAGACAGGATATAGTGTGTTAATTTTCTTGGGTGTGTGTCTTGGTTTTATTATTAACCTTTTCTGACTTTATATATCATGGGTTCAAATTGTCGATTTAGATGAAAATTTTGAGGTTCAACTTTATAAAAGTGCATCAATAAAACGTTGATGATGTCAATATTTCTGAAAAATGTTTTTTTTAAATATTAAAATAATAAATAAATAGTTTACACTTTTAAATATTAAAATAATAAATAAATAGTTTACACTTTTAATTTAGTTAAAATACCGATTATTAATATTAGGAAAAAATTAATTTTGACCATAAACTTGGCAAATTGTATCAATTTTAACCATAAACTTTTAATTTCATTAATTTAAACCTCAAACTTGAATAAGTGTATCAATTTACACAATTAGTTAAGTTTTCGTCTTAATCACCGTTAGATAAGTTTGATAACATGTCCAAAGCCACATGTTGCTTTATAATATGTACTTATTTATTATTTTTTAAAAAAATTTACAAAGAAAATAATTACATCATTCCAGATTGGGTTGCCACCATCATGAAAACCAATAACTTGACTCTTGAAAGTATGACACATAAGAAAACAAATAGACTCTTATGTTCCCCTCGCCTTTGGTGTCGATACCAGTGACGACAAGTGTGAAGAATCCATACGATTTCATCGACTTCGGTGGTGAGGAGTTTGAGCTCAACTAAAATGCAGGAGAGAACAAAGAATGTGGTGGAGATAGAGTGATGCCCATGAACGCAATGAACTGGTCGTAGCTGACCTTAGCAGCCTTGTCGACACTCTTACGGATGATTAAAGTGACATCGATGCTAGAGAAAAAAAGGGAACAAAGATTCTAACGAAGGGGATTCCAAAAGCCCTACATCCATTGCATTGGATGGAAAACAAATCAAGCTCGAGACCGACGAGAAAAAAAAATCTATATTGAGGATCGATTCAAGAATGAGAGTACTCCATTGAGAAAAATATATGGTGAAAATAAACTTTGTTTCTACTAAAAGCTGATGATCGAGTAGAATCCTGACTTAAAATTGAAAAAGCTCAATGAAAACAGCAGAATCAGAGAAGATAATAAGTGAAAAAAAGCCATGCCCTAAAATTGAAAAACATTGTGGCGAAGTCTACTCCAATTTTCTTCAATAATTTTATTTTTTTTTAGAAAAATAACAAATACGTATTTGTTATAGAGCAACATGTGGCTTTGAACATGTCTTTCTAATGGGAATTGAAATAGAAATTTAATGGAGGGTGTAAATTGATACTAATTGATGAGATTGAAAGTTCATGATTAAAATTGATATAACTTACCAAGTTTATAGTAAAAATGATTTTTTTTCCTTAATATTATATTCACATCAATTATATTTTATTATTATTGTTTAAATTTAATTGATTTTTTTTTTACTAGAAATGTGGATACATCATTTATGTAGATGTCGAACTCATTGTCGACTCCCTATATTTTTCAATTTTTTATATTATTATTATTGTTTTGGCAGAATTCTCATTTATTCCTTTTGGTTTTGGGCCCACCACACCACACTCTCTCCTTGTGCCCTTTTTTTCCACAAAACTTGGTTAAAGAACATAAGGTTAAAATCTTTTTTACTTTATTTTATTATTATTTTTTATTTGAAAATAAAGCTTTTTTACTTTACACCTACCCACTAACCCCCCCCCCCCCCCCCCCCACGCATTTTGTGTTTTTAACGGTTATATTTTGCTTTGAATAAGTTTATTTCAACTTTTACAAAGGTTGTTGTACTTTAAAAAAAAAAAATTAAATTAAAAAGGATGTTTGATTTGGGTTAGACTTGAGGTTTTTTTTAAATTTTGTTTACAATATGTAAGGTGAAAGATTGAAACATTTAAGCCTCATTTGATAATCATTTGATTTTTTATTTTTAATTTTTGAAAATTGTGCTTGTTTTTTCATCATTTCTCTACAATGAATTTCATATTTTTTAAGAAAATATTTGAATTCTTAGCCAAATTCTAAATTCCAAAAACAAGTTTTTGAAAACTACTTTTTTTAGTTTCAAAACTTAGCTTCATTTTTTAAAACATATATCAAAAGTAGATATCAAAATAAGGGAATCCATAGGTATTTATAGGCTTAATTTTCAAAAACCAAAAATAAAAACCAAATGGTTATCAAACGGGGCTTTAACCTCTTGATCGAATGTGCATGCTTTATGTCAGTTGACTGAGTGATTTATGATGAGAAAAAAAATGGTGTTTGAAATGTCACAAGTTATATAAATTTAAGTTCTTATATAGTATATTCTTTTACACAAATTACATATACCCAATTTTCATTAATTTAAATTTATTAAAATTGTGAGCAAAACATTGGTTTAAAGTAGTTTTAATTTCGTCAAATTTTAAATTTGAATAAGTGATAACACTAGGTGAAAGTGTTTGCCTGAAAATTTGCCAATAATACACCTAAATTTTAACAACAAAACACTTTAATACACCTTCTTTTTGTGTGTGTGTTGCAAAACATAATTTAGTCCAAATCGAGCCACATAAAATGTTCATATTTGGTCATACCAAAAAAAGGGTTAAAAGAAAATACTAGTTTTCTAACTCAATTATAGAAAATATTGTTCTTTTTTGAGTTTTACCAACATTTTCACATCCAACTATAAATCTTCATCTTCCATTCAAGCATAGAAAAACTAAGGTCTTCTTTGATAACTATTTAAGCCCCGTTTGATAACCATTTGATTTTTGAAAATTAAGTTTGTTTTCTCTCAATTTCTCTACAATGGTTTTCATCTCCCTTAAGGAAGCATTTGAATTCTTAACTAAATTATAAAAACAAAAACAAGTTTTTGAAAACTACTTTTTTTAGTTTTCAAAATATGGCTTGGTTTTTGAAAACATAGGTAAAAGATAGATAACAAAACAAGTAAATCCAAGGGTGGAGTAGTATTTATAGGCTTAATTTTCAAAAACTAAACACCAAAAATCAAATGGTTATCAAACGGGGCCTTAGTTTTTTATTTTTGAAAATTGTGCTTCTTTACAATGATTTTCATCTTTAAGGAAACACTTGAATATCACGTGAGTTCATTTAAATATTTAAATATCATTTAAATTTATCATTTGGTATTTTATTTTTTGAATTGTGCTTGTTTTCTCACAAGTTCTTTATAATGATTTTTATCTTTCGTGAAGAAACATTTGCATCCCTAGTCAAATTTCAAGAAAAAAACAAGTTTTTAAATACATATATATTTTTTTAATTTTCAAAACTTTGACTTAAATTTTGAAAACATTTGTAAAAAGTAGATAAAAAAAAATCTATGAGTGATAATAGTATTTATAAATTTAATTTTAAAAATCTAAATGGTTATAAAAAGGAGTTTAAGATAAATATTAATTTCACACATTATTTAAATTTAATGTCAGTTTGTTGAAAAGTTAAATTTAATTCATCTGCTTAGAACATGAAAAAAAAAATACTTCTTCTCCAAAGTCGAAACTTAAATAATCTTCTTTATTTCTTTTTAGAATACATATTTGGAAATTAATAGTTTATTATATAAATATATTCGAACAAGTCAAAATATATTATTTCTGTATTTCACTGTATTGAATACAAGTTTGCAACCTTCTTTGAATAGAGTAGGAAGGAACAAAATAGTAACAAGATTTTGTTACAACTAACCAACATGTCACCTACTCATAGGTAAATAAAGATATTTAAAAGATACATAAAATATAACAGAAACCAAGAGAGATTCTTGGAACTACTTCAATCCACCTTTTCCTCAACACTTGAACCATCATCGTTGGATAGGCCTTCATGATCCTTAACATCTCCCCTCAAACGAGAGGGTGATAATAGCATCTCGAGTTTGAACAGTAAAGAGCTGTTTGGGGCACTGAGTGAGTTATAATAACATGGATTATAATAGTATGTGGGTTATAATAATCTGTGAAATAATATAATATTGTTTAAAATACAGAGTTGTTTAGTCTGAGGTTATAATAGTCTGTGTTTGGGGTGCAGAGTATTCCACGGGTTATTATAACACAGGTTATTATAACCCTTACCCCAAACAGCCCCTAAGTAAGTAAACTGAGAGTGCGAGAGCGACTTAGGGAAATAGTATGCTATTTGATCAAGAGGGAACATTCTGAACTTCAAGATGACCATTCATAACCTGATTCCTTAGATAGTGAACATCAATTTCTATATGTTTTGTACGAGCATGAAACACAGGATTAGAGGCAAGAGCACCAGCACTCAGGTGAACCATAGGATCGGTGTACGAGCAAGGTGAAACCCAAATTTAGAAAGTATTTGTGTTACCTAGGTGATTTCTGCAGAAGCTTGAGCCAGGGATTGGTATTTAGACTCAGTGCTTGAATGTGCAATAACAGTTTGCTTTTTCGAAGGCCACGAAATTAGTGAGCTCCTAAGGAATACACAATAGGTTGCTACCGACTTTCTGCCAGTGGCTTTAAAAATTGACTCAATTTGTTAACTATATATGCAATATCAGGCCGCATGTTCGTTAAATACTGAAGGGTACTGATTGTACTTCGATAAGGCAACAGATCAACCATGGGACTACCACTGGAGAGAGACAGAACAACGCCAGTAACAGAGGGCGTCGAGCAAGGCTTCGATTGCTCCATATTGGTCTTAAGCAACAAATCATTCATATATTTTGCTTGACTAAGCAACAAACTAGAAGACAAGTAATATATTTGAATGCCGAAGAAAAAATTCAAACAACTCAAGTCCTTCAAAGCAAACCAAGCATCCAATGTTCGAACAAGATCAGTAATATAGGAGTCACTATTTCCAGTCAGAATCACAACATCAATATAGAGAAGAAGAATAACAATAATGGTACCTAACCGAAACACAAAAAGTGAAGCATCTGATTTAGAATTTGTAAAGCCCTATGATAATAGTGTGGACTTGAGTAAATCATTCACGCCCGAGGCGCCTGCTTAGGCCATAAATGGTTTAGTTCAATTTACATACATCCTGTGAAAAGGCAACACCCTCAAAGCCCGATGGCTGCATCATAAATACAAAGGAATGAACGCTTCACTTCGCAGCGGAAAAATTGGATCGTTTTTTATTTTATTTAAAATTAAACTAAAAAAAATAAAATTAAGCAAACTTACTTGGAGTAAATATAAAGATATTTATGGCGGGTCTCGAACATAGGACAAAAGCTTGTGAGACCTTTTGAAATAAAATTCATAAGGGATTGGAGAGGAAGAAGTCTAGAGAGAAGTCTCTAATGAGGAGATGATTATGTGCTGTATCTAATGACTCAACCAATGGTCCTATATATAGAGACTAAGGGCAAATCTTTGCTATAATTAAAATATTATATTTTAATATCTAATATATTAAAATATATCTTATACTTATTTGAATCTCATTCAAATCTCCTACGATATTTATTTATTTGAATCTTATTCAAATTTTATAAATATCTTTTCTTTAATGTATCTAATATACATTAATTATTTTAATATTTAAAAATTTCAAATTTTTATTTATTTATTTTAATATACATTGATTATATTAATTATTTTAATTTGAACATTTCAAAATTTTCTTTCAACTAAACTGATCTTTTAGTGTTACTATGAGCTAGCAAGGGGGCCTTATGGACCTACAAATTACAAGCTCCAATGATATAAAATTAATTAATTAAACTCTTTAATTAATCAATTTTCATTCATTAACTTTAGGTCACTCTACTATAGAACTAGAATTGCACTCTTATGCACTGTAGGACAAGTTGGGATATAACCATTACATGCAAGTCGATCATTCACTAGTTGTTCGTAATTACAGTTGGGTCAAAAGTCCGTTTTATCCCTATAATTACATCTTGCACCTTAAGTACCACTAATCCTCTAATGAACAATTTGTTTATAATATAATTATAAACTAAGTCCATCTCGGGCCAGTGAGAGGGTGGGGCCCCATTGTTCAAGTCCCGTAATCAGCACTTAAGGGAACTACTCATCTACTTACCCAATATGGGAAGAAGTGAATTCTATCTTATGAGATTATGTTCCCAACTCCCTATTTGGTCAAGTCCCCAAAATGGTAGGCTTATTGAATCGTCAAAAAAATCCACTCTCACCCATGAAAATAAGCCCTCACAGGTAGGAGTTCATAATTCACTCAGTATTAAGATCGAGTTGCATTTGATTATCCTGATGAAATATTAATCTTCTTAATTAACGGATTTATAAAGAGAGATTAAATATTCCGTGGTCCAGTCTTATATAAACTCATTGTATAAGATACTCTCATTCACATGTCTTCACATGAACGATTTGGATCAAATTATTTGTAACTATTACAAAGTGAGCCAAATTAATAGTGTTACCAAGATAAGGCACCCAACCTTATCATATACTATGACCCTTTAGGTTATTTCTTGAACATGATCCTCCCATATGTCAACCACATATTGTTCAAGATTTCACTAATAACCTTGAATTTTTCATATAATGGATAATATTATATTGCAAATAAAATAATCAAAATTATTATTAATTATTAAATAAATCATTAATTACGAGGCTTTAGGGCATAAATCCCAACAAAATATTGCTTCCTTTAGTGTGTCATTCAAAAAGGTGTTATTGAAGTCGAGCTGAGAAGACCCCATCCATTTGACACAACTAGGTGCAGAGCAATCCAGATTGTGGATGCCTTGACCACAGGATTGAAGGTTTCAAAATAATTAATCTCGTGGTCCTGGTGGAAGCCTTTCACAACCAACCTCGCCTTGTGCTGAAGAATAGATTCATCTGGATTCCGTTTGAGACAAAGAACCCACTTCATAAGTTGGGATAAGAGTCCATGTATTCATACGGATAAGTGTGAAAAACTCGTCTTCCATAGCTTTTTGCCACTGTGGCATTTGAAGAACAATATCGACCCCCATAGGTCAGCCATGGACTAAATAGTAGAGATAGAAGCAGGCCAGATCTTCGGTTTATGAATTCCAGATTTACCACGCGTCACCATAGGATGGGAGTTCACAACTAACGACGGAAGATCAATGCCAGGAGAGAGACTTTTGTTGTTCAGAGGTATGGCTGCCAACAAGTGAGTGGCTTGAAGGAATGAACGTTTCACTCTGCAGCGGAAGCATTGGATCGTCTTTGATTTTATGTAAAATTAAACTAAAAATTAAGGTTAAGCAAATTTACTTGGAGTAAATATGGAGATATTTCTGGCGGATATCTCCTCCATAAAATTTTCCTAGCTATGACTCGAACACATGACCAAGGCTTGTGGAAGCCTCTTGAAAGAAAATTCACATGGGATTGGACAGGAATAGGTCTAGAGAGAATTCTCTAATTCTAGAGTTGCACTCTTAGGCACTGTTGGACAAGTTGTGTCTATAGATATAATCATTATATGCAAGTCGATCATTCACGAGTTGTTCGTAATTACAGCTAAGTCAAAAGTCTGTTTTACTCCTATGATTATATCTTGCACCTTAAGTATCATTAATCCTCTAATAAACAATTTGTTTATAATCTAATTATAAACTAAGTCCATCTCGGGCCAGAGGGTGGGGCCCCATTGTTCAAATCCCGAAATCAGCACTTAAGAGAACTACTCATCTACTTACACTATATGGGAAGAAGTGAATTCCATCTTGTGAGATTATGTCCCCAACTTCCTATTTGGTCAAGTTCCCAAAATGGTAGGCATATTGAATCGACTACAAAATACACTTTTACCCATGCAAATCAAAGGACAAGCCCTCACAGGCAAGAGTTCATAACTCACTCAAGATTAAGATCGAGTCGCATATGATCATCTTGATGAAATATTAATCTTCTTAATTAACTATTTATAAAGAAAGATTAAATATTTCGTGGTCCAGTCTTACACAAACTCATTATATAAGATACCCACACTCACATTTCTCCACATGAACGATTTGGATCAAATCATTTGTAAGTATTACAAAGTGGGTCGTATCAATAGTGTTACCAAGATAAGGGACCCAACCTTATCCATATACTTTGACCCTTTAGGTTATTTCTTGAACATGATCCTCTCGTATGTCAACCACATACTGTTCAAGATTACACTAATAACCTTGGATTTTTCATGTAATGGATAATATTATATTGCAAATAAAATAATCAAAATAATTATTAATTATTAAATAAATAATTAACTACGAGGCTTTATGACATAAATCCCAACAGGATTTATGTTGACTAGGTTAAGGGCCAACATTCTTGTCATATATGTAGTAACATAAAGCACCAATATGCCCAATTCGATTACATACCTGGCAGGTGGGTTTGTTTCTATTGTTAACACTATTATTCGCACCATTTCCCCAACAGCCTCAGCCCTGGCCTTGCTGTCCATTGTTTCCTCTTTGATTATTTCCACCTCGAGAAGAAAAATTGCCATAAAAGGAATAGTGTCGATTGTTCTGCACATTTCTTCTATCAACAAAGTTGACGTAGCCACTTGAGTTTGATTCATAGGAACTCCATTTTTTAGAGAAAGTTGGAATTCAAGGCATTTTTCATAAGCCAGTAGTTCCCATGCACATCAGGCCACGACATGTCCATTCAGCCCTGAATGGAAACCACCACTGGATTATATTCTTCATTAAGACCTGCCAAAACTTGAGAAACAAGATATCGGGTAGAAACTGGACTACCAGCTAGAGCCAGATTATCAAAGTGACTCTTCATAATCCTCAAATATTCAATCATTTTTAAACACTCTTTGTTGGTTTGTTGAAAAGTTTGTTTTAAATAATTTTCTTCTGCCCTGGATTGGACTCTAAACAATTCTTGAACTGCCTCCCAATAATCATGAGAGGTTTGAAAACTCATTACTTGTGTGGCTACATCTTCGGTCATCAAGTTTATACAGCCATCACAACAACAATTGGTTGATTGCAATCGATGAATCATTCATCGAATTCATCTCTTGGGCTTCCTGAGCTTCTTCTCCACTTGCAACATTTGTCCCGGCACCAATTGTATTAAGAAATTTTGGAGGGCAAGTCTTCTTTCTATTTAAAAAAAAATCAAATAGCATATAGCTACGAAGAATTGGAAGAGCCAGATTATGCCACAGCAAAAAAATTACCTCTATTCATCTTGATGGAAGTAATCTGATTAAGTAGTTGGTTCAATGGTGGGCTTGCAAAAGATGTACAGCTTTCGAGTAGCACTTGAAGATGACTCAATCCCAAACTCGCTTGCCATATCGACCAGCTCTGATACCAACTTGAAAATCACGATTGTATCAAGAAATATATTATTTATGCATTTTACTATATCGAATGTACGATTACTGCCTTCTTTAAATAGAGTAAGAAGGAGCAAAATAATAACAAGATTTTGTTACAGCTAACCAACATATCACTTACACATAGGTAAATAAAAATATTTAAAATATAACAAAAATCAAGAGAGATTCTTGGAACTACTTCAATCGACCTTTTCCTCAATACTTGAAACCATCACCATTGGATAGGCCGTCATGATCCTTAACAATATTAATCACACTTTATGATTGTGGAAGAACAAATAACTTTATTAGTTTTCTTCAGAGTTATTCAATAGAAAAGGACTTGAAAAGTACAATTATCCAATTATATTTTATTCAAATTCATTTTTAGAAATATATTTTATTCAAATTATTATTCTATAAAATATAAGTTCCTTTTCGAATCCTAATTTATTACACATTACTTTTACAGCAACACATCTGATAAAATTAATAAAAACAAAAATAAATAAATAAATAAAATACACATCATGATCTCACACGTTTAAAAGAATGAAACAAAGTATTGCTTTTATGAAAGTACACAGAATATTAATATATTAAAAAAAATATTATTTTGTTATGCCATTGAATTAAAACTTTAATTTTTTTTTCAATATTAGAAAAAAGTGTTTCCCATATATCATGGTTGTTTATTATTTATTTGGTTAAATTACAAGTCCAACTTTGAAACTTATATCCATTTAGTCCCTAAATTTTAAAAATATATAATAAGTGTCTGAACTTTAAATTTGGTGTCTAATAGATTTTTGACAAATTTGAAAATTTTAAACATTAATTTATCTATTAGACATATATTTGAATTTTATATCTAATGAAACCTTAAAATTTTAATTCTGTATCTAAAAGATTCGTGTATTTTAAGAAATTCGAAAGTTTAGGAATCAAATATACGTAAAGTTCAAAGTTCATAGGCTAAATTTGTAATTTAACCTATTTATATATATATATATATATATATATATTTTAAAAAAATTGATTATTTATCTGTTAATTATCCAATTGTCTGTCTTTGTCGGGGAGCTGAATGTGATTTTGTGAAATCTCGTTTACTCGGTCAAAGCGTTGACCAGATTCTTTGGGAAACGTGGCTGGGTATAAATGGAAGACTGAAATATCGAAGTTTGACCGAAGGTTTTTACATATATACCGACATAGCTTTTTCTCTTGTCATTTTCCATCTGCTTCTCTCAACCAATCATTTGATGCCATCTCATATTAGGACCCTATTCTCCATCTTCATCCCACGTGCTATCTCTCTCCATTTTCATTTTCTCCTTTTTGTGATTTAATCATTTTCTTTTTGAAGTTATTTGTCTTATTTTGATTTATATATTTTGGGAAAAAAAAAATCTCATTTTTATTCTCAAAACTTGGTAGAAATTAGAGAGTGAGTCATTTTTTACTCTAAACTTCTAACTTCATTGAATTAAACCTTAGATTTGATTACGTGTTATAACTTTTACTTTTCTCAAGTGCATTCAATAAATTAAAAAACAAAAATATGATACAAAATTGATACAATTTGAAAGAAAGGACTTCATTTGTGATGGGTGAAATTGTTGCATCCGAGTCAAACATGAGAGTCAAAATGGGCCATTAAGATTGCCATCTCTTGAGAAAAAACTGACCCCGACAAGTAGAAGAGTCGATCGACTGATGAGCTTTTGGTCCTCCATAAGCTGAGTTGAGTCAAGCCCACAAAGGTGGCTTATCCTTAGGTCAAGCATAGGTGAGCACTACCACAACGATTCTAAAAACCATGGAAGATTGTATTGCCTATGTCATTAAGTCACAACATGATTCAAGCGGCGATGATGGAATGAGGAAATTGAGCACCCATAAACTAGAGTTAATTAAACTAAGATGATACAGATTCAACACTATTCTTTGTGGCTAAATTCATGCATCAATAATATTAAAGCTAGAATATTATTAAATTTGTGGGCTATTAAGACAATATATGAGAATTAAAATGAAATAAATGCGTGAATGATTTTTTTTTTTTAATTCTATTCTAACTCAATAAAATTGTTTGAAATTAATTTGAGGGGCATTTTTTAAAGTGAATTACTTTTTCCAATAAATGTCTAATTAGGCTTGTTATCTAAACACACCTTGAAATGTCTACTTTTTGCTAAGTAATTAAATACCTTTAAAATTTTAAAAATATTTGTTTTCAATTAATTCAAGGTATTTTCACTAGTCCAAATTTACGTCAAATACATCACATATATGATATATATAGGCCTTCCAAAAAATCTCTCCCCCCTATCAAGAGCATGTGCCCATGCACTTCGAATAATATAAGAAAAATGTTTAAATCTCATTTTTGGTCACGTGACTTTTATTATATATTAATGTATTATGTTATGAGTGAAATTACACTAAAGAGGTAAACCCAAATTACAAGGAAATATTGTAAGAGAAGATTAACCTTTTTAAATCTCATTTTTAAATAGAAGGAAAAATCTATTTAAATCCTTATCTTAAAAGGAATATAAAAAATATAGGTCAAAGATCCTATAAATACGTCTTTTTGACTCAAAGAAAGAGTGTTTAACTTAACCTTCATTCTCTAAATTCTAGTTTGTTACACCTCAATTCTCCTAGCCAAATTTTGGCAACAACATATTAACACAAGCATGTTAAAATAAATAAAATGACAAAAGTTCAGGAACCAAAATGAAATTTAGACTTAAGAAAAGGGATTTTTTTTCCTGACAGAATTTAATTTATCCACGTGATGTCTTCATAAAATGATAATGAAATAAAAATTCAAAAATATTTTATAAATTTGATGATTGTTTATGTTATTAAAAAGTTTTTTTTTACTTCAACAATTTTGAGGGTGGAGAATGAACCATCAACCTTTAGGATGATAATTGGTATTTTATCTAATTAACCATACTCGGATTAACTATTAAAAAGATATTGTTAGGACAATTAATTTCTCCACATTTGTAGAATGATACGATATTGTACGCTTTAAGCTTAAGTCTACGTGATTTCATCAAAAAAAAAAAAAAATTCTCATATCATATCAGTAGAAATGTCTTTTACTACTATACCACAAATCTTCTCAAGGAGTGCACGATTCAATCTCGTAGCGGAAGGTCATGGACTCATGAATCAAAATTTGTCCTTTAGAAACGAAGTTTTATAAAGAAAATAACTTTGCTTCTTAAACGTGAAGAATGAAGATCTTCTTTTTGTTGAATACAAATAATGGAGTCCAATAGATTTTGCTACTGACACTTTTTTTTAAAGAAAATTAAAGAGACAAGTTTTGAAAATTCCACTTAAGAATTTTGGCCAATAGATAGGAATAAAGGGAAATAATTTGCCAAAGTGAGCATAGGATAATTGGCATGTACCATTGACTAAGAGGTTAGAGATTCGAATCCCCCTACTCCTAAATGTTGTTGAACTAAAAAAAACAATAAAAATAATTTGTTACTAAAACATATTTTCTAATTGAGTAATTTAATGTAACACCTCACGTTTTCAGATAAGACTAGTTGTATTCTTTTGATGAATAATTTGAATTTATTAGAATTGTTACTTGAGGTCTATTTTCTTTAATGGTTTGACGAGAAAATCACAAACATATTGTGATTTAGTTTTATATAATCATATTATGTATATAATACCTCTACTCACATGTCTTCATATAGACGATCATGTCATTAAGATATATAAGGTCCAAGTATATCTATGTACTAATCAACCTAAATATAGTTCAATTTGTTAATGCTTTATATACTAAAAGAAAAAATCATATATATCCATGTACCATAGACTATTTAAGTTATTATTCACACGTAATTTCAAAATAGAAAGAAATGAGACACGTGTAAATAAATTTATATTTGTATTAATTTTGTGGGTGTGGTACAATCTCTAATTTGTTCCTCTGGTTCTTTCTCTCTCATATACAAATGTCTTGAGGGCTGAAAGCTTGTTCTCGAGCTCGCTTGTTGGTCTTTTCCGATCGGCCTTTGGCTTGTTGACCTTGGTTGATCGGCCTTTGGCTTGTTGATCTTTGGATTGACCTTTGGCTTGTTAATCATTGAATCGACCATTGGCTTGTTGATCATCTTGAAGATACGATCGAAGTCTTGGAGTCTTGTACGCTTGAAATGTCTTCAACTTGTCTTCAAAGATATTTTGGTCTTTAAAGTCTTCAAGTCTTATGGTCTTCAAAGTGTCTTTGGTCTTCAAAGAGTCTTTAGTCTTCAAGGAACATTTAGCACTTAAGAACTTGTCTTGGAGTGTCTTTAGTTTTCCAAGAGTGTTCAGCACCTAGGGACTTGTCTTGGAGGGTCTTTGGCCTTCCAAGTGTGTTCAGCACTTCAATGAATATTCAGCACCTAAAGACTGGTCTTGAAGAGTCTTTGGCAAAGTGGATTCAGCACCTAAGAACTTGTCTTGAAGCGTTCAGTACCTAAGGACTTCAGGGAGCATTCAACACCTAAAAACTTTGGTCTTCTTCGCTCTCAACTCTCTCTGAGTTCTTTGGAGAATAAAATTTCTGAGCCCCTTAAATGAATGAGAGCTCCTCTATTTATAGAGCTTTCCATGGCATGTGGACTTGGGATTTAATGGCCCATGGGCCTAACTATTTGGATTTGAATTTTGTTTATATAATTGGTCCACAATTTAATTATTTGTAGTTTCGTCATTAATTTGGAATTATGACGTGGCAATTTGGGATTGACCAAAATTCATCATTCAACAAAAGCTCCATTTTCGAGATTTAGGTAAGTGTATGTGTGGGTGAATCTCGAAATAATTTTGACTCCCTTTGACATGTCAATTTAATCAAAATATGAATTTGGCTCAAAATTTTAATTTTTTTAAACACATTTTTACCCCAATTATCAAAATTTGAATTTTGGACAAAATTTGAATTTTTTTCCTTATTTAGCGATCAACTTTGATTTGAATTCCAATTGGATTTATTCCAAATTGAATTTTGAGTAATGCCCAAACTCTATCCAATTTTGACATGAATTTGAAGCATAACCTTTTTTTTTTTGCTCAAATTTGTTTTGGGATTGACTTATGATTGTACCCAAACTTTCTTGATTTGAGATCAATGACTTTGAATTCAGAATTTATTTGGAACAACATTTGGAATATGTCCAAATTTCGGTTGAAAATTCTACCCAATTTTGGAATGAGATTTGAATTTGAATTTTAGCCAATTTTAATTTGGGATGATATTTGGATTTTGCCCAAATTTTAGCTTTGTGAGATAAAATTAAAATCCTACCATCATTTTGACTTGGATAGAATTAATTTTATCAAATTTTGATTTGGGATAAAATCTGATACTCAAGTTTTGACAATACTCATAGAAATTTGATTCAAATTGCATCAAATCTAAAATTTATCTGACTTAACCTTTGATTTTAAAGTTAGACCAATTTGAATTCGTTTTGCAAATTGATTTGAACCAAATTCCATATTTGATTGTAATCCAATTAGATTTCAAATTTGAATTACGATGTTGAAATAATTTAAGGCTTAAATTTTAAATTGTTTTGAACCAAAAATTTATTCCAATTGGAAATTGAATTTGATCCAAAATTAATTAGGAATTGTAAATCAATTTTTTTTAAAAAGTTCATGCACACAACCCCCAACTTTTTTCCTTTTCTTTTTTTCTTCTTCTTCTCTTCTTCTTCCTTCACGTAGGCGCAGGTTTGCCTTCTTCCTTTTTCTCTGTTTTTTTTTTTTTTAAATTTTCTTTTATTCCCTTCTTCTTCTTCAGGTGATTGCACAAGGTTTTATTTATTATTATTTTTTTTTTTAACAAACGACAACCCTTTTTTTTAATCTTCCTCTCCTTTTCTTCCTCAGGCAGTTGCGCATAGGTAGGTTCTTTTTTCTTTTTCTTTTTTTTTTTTTCTCTTCTTCTCTCTTTTTCTTGATTTTTTTTTCTTAATCTTTCTATTCTTACGTAGGATGCATTCTCTTTTTTTTTTTTCTCCTTTTCAATCTGCCGCAATCCTTCACTCTCTTCTCCTTCTTCTTTTTTTCTTCTTTTTGGCATGCACGTCGGTGACTTGCTAAATAGTTTTTTTTTTTCAAATTTTGTAAACACCTTGCCCTTCAACTTGGTTTGCATGAGGTGAGGTGATCTTTCTTTCTTCTTTTTTGTTTTTCGTTTGCACTTTTTTTTTTTTTGCTAAGGACTTTCTTTTCACTTGGATTTTTTTACCTATTCTATTTTTCTTTTTTTAATTGACAACACTTTGCCAATCTTTTCTTTGCTAACTTTTTTTTTCCTTTTTTTTTTGTAATTTTTTTTGTCTTTTGTCCTTTTTTTTTTTCAAACCTTTTTTCCCTTGTAAACTTTTTTGTAAAATATTTTCCTTTCAATTTTTTTTCTTGTTCTTTTTTTAGCAGCAACCTACGCTTAAAACCTTTATCAGCCTTTGCAAGGTGACTCAGACGAGCTAACTAAAACTTTGAACTTAGTCCCATTTTTTTTAGCTAACTTTGCCCCTTCTCTATTTTTTTAAAGAGAAACTTTATTTGGCGGCTCTTTTTCCTTGAGGAATATCATACTGCTCATCAACTAGAGAACAAGAATTTGAGGTAATTCAATTTCTCTCTCTCTCTCTCTCTTTCTTTTTTGTTTTTTGCAACTACCATTTCAATCTTAGCGTAGGTACACTTGTCGAACGATGCTCTTCCATGTTAGCTCAAGAACACTCGACCCTAACAAGGCCAATGGTGTTCCTGTAGCTCTGCTGCTCCTCGATGTTAGCTCAAAGACAACTTTCAAGGTAAATCATATCTTCCTTCTAATTTATCTTTTTTTTTTTAACAAGGTTCTTTGATATTTGCTCAGTGACACACTGTTGACTTGAAGCCTCCTGACTTGGTGAAGCAGTGAGCGACGATGGACGAAGCCTTTTGACTTGGCAAAGGAACGAGCGTCGACAGACGAAGCCTCTTAACTTGGAGGAGGGACGAGCAACGATGGATGAAGCCTCCTGACTTGGTAGAGGGACGAGTGTCAACGGACGAAGCCTCTCGACATGGGGGAGGAGCAGGCGTCGACGGACGAAGCCTCCCGACTTGGGAGAAAAGCGGGCGTCGACGGACGGAGCTTCCTGACTTGGCGGAGGAGCATGCGTCTATGGACAGCGCCTCCTGACTTGGCGAGGAGCGAATGTCAACGGACGAAATCTCCTGACTTGGCAGAGGAGTGAGTGTCGACAGACAGAGCTTAAGGGGGTTAAAGCTCGTACTTTAGGGGGAATGAGCGACGAATCGAACTTGAGGGAAACGAAGCTCGAACCTTAGGAGAGTGAGCGACGAACTGAACTTGAAGGGGTAAAGCTCGAATTTTAAAGTGTGTGAGGAGCGAACCATACTTAAGGTGGACAAAGCTCTATCGTATGCATCCAACTTGTAATGTCTTGTTTTCTGGGGATGGAAACTTTTATTCTTTTTTTGGAGACTGAGCTTAAAGTTTTTTTTTTAAGTTGCCTACGTACCCTTTGAGTGGAAGGGATCAAGTCAAAACAGTTTAAACAAGTACATTTTTTTATGGAGTCGTTCACCTTTTAAGCTCATGCGGGTCATGAGCATCATGCAGTTTAGACTCTTGCGATAAGGGGCTTTTCTTTTTGCATTTTAAATGCTTTTGTCTTCATCATGGTCTTGATTAGATCCTTCATTTGTAGAATTTGTTAAGATGATGACATTTTTCTTTACCTTCAAGGAACCTTATGTGTTTATGAGAATAGAGAACTTCCTTTTTCATGCGTGAGGAGACAAGACTACAAATTTTTTTTTTTTTTGTCTTGGTTCACTTCATTGAACAGTTTCGCCTCCAAGGCGCTCATCTTTCTTTCATGTTGATCGTCTGTCACTTTAAGACGATCAAAGATAGATGTTGAAAGTTGATTTTTCCTCGATGTGGAGATGCTTAGCCTTTGAAAAACTGAAGGTCATGTGGAGCTAGAAGTTACTTTTGTCGTGGCCATACTCATCCTTTGGAAGACTGAAGGTCGAGTAGTTGAAGGCTTAATGCGATTATAAACAGAAGTCATTTGCTCAGCTTTTTTTGAATAGTCAACTTCTTTCACCTTAATGTAATTTGAACTTGCCAAGTTTTCTTCCCCTTTTTTAGTGGAAAGGAAATTTGTCGGAAAGAATCGTTTTAAGGTCACCAGTTGACGAGGTTGAGAAGATTTTTTATTCCCTTTCCTCTCTAGTTTTAGTTTCATTGGATTATTTTTTCTTTGACGTCTATTTTTTCTTCTATATAGGCAATGTTCCTTCTGAACATGTGGTCCTAGCTTCTTCAGACAAGACATAATGGTCCAACCCTTATCTTGATCTTTGATACGTTTGACCACGTCTTGAAGTTTGTTTCTTAGTACCTCAGGTTGAAACCAAATAGATACAAGCTTCAAGGTTCCAAATTGAACTAGGCGCACCCCTTGATCATGAAGCAGACTAGAATGTATTTGACTGCATGTATTTGTTGTCATTGCAACATGATTTGTTTGAGCTATTTCATCAAGGTCTAGCTCAATTTTTCTTTCTTTAGATAATCTTAGAATTAGCTCTTTTAGGACAAAGCATTTCTCCACCGAATGATTGACAACTCAATGATACTTACAATAGTTGGGATCATTGACTTTTTTCATCTCCTCTGGAAGCTTACACTCGGGAAGTTCAATCAGTCGTGTGTCTAGTAGTTGTTCTAACATGTCAGGAATGTTAAAATTAGGAAAATGATAGACTTTTTTCTGTCTTTCCTTCAAAGTTAAGCGACGCCTTCCATTTTATTGTCGTTTTTCGATCTTCTTGTCTTCGAAGAAAACTTGCGAAGGGTTGTGTTAACAACCATCGATTCTTCTGAAGTTTTCTCGATGTCATTTTCTTCTTTCTTGATGTCAGAGACCAGAAGGTCTTTGTCTTTTCGACTAGCGATACTTAGCTTCATGTCGTGGGCATGAGTTGCTAGTTCTTCAAAGGTGCAAGACTTTATATCTTGGAGGATGTAAAGAAGTCCCAAAGCATGCCTTGAATACACATTTCCATCGTTGACAGTTCAGTGAGACGATATTTGCAATCAAGACTCATGGCTCTCTAATGATTTATGTAGTCGACAACGAGTTCACCTTTTCATTGTCTAGTGTTGGTGAGCTCGAACATACTAACGATGAGTCATGTGTTGTAGAAGCGGTTTAGGAATTCCTTTTCAAACTATTCCCAACTGTCTATCGACTCAAGTAGAACCCATGTACGAACTGTTCATGACAGACATCATCGAAGAAGTCTTCTTGCATGTCATCACTTCGCTTGTGTTTTGAGATTAGGAAAATATATGAAAGGTAGAGATGGTCCCACTGGGCGTGCCACTTTGTTCATAGAATTTCAAAATAGAAAAAAAAATGAGACATATGTAAATAAATTTATATTTGTAATAATTTTGTGGGTGTGGTACAATCTCTAATTTGTTTATCTGATTCTTTCTCTCTCATGTACAAATGTCTCGAGGGCTGGACAGCTTATTCTTAGCGTGCTTGTTGGTCTTTTTTTTTTTATCAACCTTTGGCTTATTGATCTTTGGTTCGAACCATGACTTATTGATCGTTGGATCATCCATTGACTTGTTGATCTTTGGATCGGCCTTTGGCTTATTAATCGTTGGATCGGCCCTTGGCTTGTTGATCTTGTTGGATCGGCTATTGGCTTGCTGATCGTTGGATTGGCCCTTGGCTTATTGATCGTTGGATCAGCTCTTGGCTTGTTGATCATTGGATTGGCTCTTGGCTTGTTGATCGTTGGCTTGGCCCTTGGCTTGTTGATCTTGTCGGATCGGCTATTAGTTTGCTGATCTTTGGATCATCCCTTGGCTTATTTATTGATCATTGGATCGACCCTTGGCTTGTTGATCTTGTTGGATCGGCTATTAGCTTGCTGATCTTTGGATCATCCCTTGGCTTATTTATTGATCATTGGATCGACCCTTGGCTTGTTGATCTTGTTGGATTGGCCCTTGGCCTGTTGATCATCTTCAAGAGACAATTGAAGTCTTAGAGTCTTGTACGATTCAAATGCTTTCGACTTGTGTTCAAAGATATTTTGATCTTTAAAGTCTTCAAGTCTTACAATCTTCAAAGCGTCTTGGGTCTTAAAAGAGTCTTCAGTCTTCAAGAAGAATTTAGCACTTAAAGACTTGTCTTGGAGGGTCTTTATGTTGGGATTTATACCCTAAAGCCTCGTAATTAATAATTTAGTTAATAATTAATAATAATTTTGATTATTTTATTTGTAATATAATATTTATCCATTATATGAGAAATCTAAGGTTGTTAGTATAATATTGAACAATATGTGGTTGACATACGGTAGGAACAAGTTCAAGAAATAACCAAAACGGTCTTAGTATATGGATAAGGTTGGGTGTCTTACCCTGGTAACACTATTGATACGACCCACTTTGTAATAGTTACAAATGATTTAATCCAAATCGTTCATGTGGAGACATGTGAGTGAGGGTATCTTATACAATGAGTTTGTATAAGACTGGACCACGAAATATTTAATCTCTCTTTATAAATCCGTTAATTGAAAAGATTAATATTTCATCAGGATGATCATATGCGACTCGATCTTAATCTTGAGTGAGTTATGAACTCCCTCCTGTGAGGGCTTATCCTTTGATTTGCATGGGTGAGAGTGACTTTTATAACTGATTCAATAAGTATGCCATTTTGGAGACTTGACCAAATAAGGTGCTGGGAACATAATCTCACAAGATAGAATTCACTCATTCCCATATAGGGTAAGTAGATGAGTAGTTCCCTTAAGTGCTGGTTTCGGGACTTGAACAATGGCGCCCCACCCACTCATTGGCCCGAGAGCGATTTAGTTTATGGTTTGATCATAAGCAAATTGTTCATTAGAGGATCAATGGTACTTAAGGTACGAGATATAATTATAAGGGTAAAACAGACTTTTGACCCAACTGTAATTACGAATAACTTGTGAAAGATCGACTTGCATGTAATGGTTATATACATGGACACAACTTATCCTACAGTGTATAAGAGTGCAACTCTAGGTCTATAGTGAAGTGGTCGAGTGAACTTTGGGTGAAGAAAAGTAAATAAATGCGTTCTACCCCAGTGCAAGTGCACACTGCCGATGCAAGTAATAAAACAGAAGTATTCTTGAGTATTAATCCCACAGGGAATGGTGTAACAAAAATATTGTAAAAACAACAACGTAAGTAGAATTGCAACTTGGAAATTAAAAAGTGCAAAAAAAGATTTTGGGTTGTTGTGAAATAATAATGGAAATAAAAGTCAAAATGCAAAAACAAATTGCATAATCGAAATTGAAAAATCGAAATGGCAAAGGAATAAATTGCAAAAACAGATTGCATAATCAAAATTTCAAAACAGATTGTAGAAACTAATTTGCAAAATCAAAATTTCAAGAAATGTAAAATAGAAATAAATATGCAAGAAAAATTACTCAATGAGGGAAGATATGATAGACGATGCGGCTCAAGTATGTCATTGCCCTAAGTTGTAAATTACAAAACTAAAATTGCAAATCCAACCTATTCTGCACACAATTGTAAACCAAAATTGCTACTTCTATTCACCTTGAAATTAGGTTTTAGGAGACTAAGTGAGTGCATATATGTCTATAGTTTCTCTATCTTAGATCCTTTTGCTCAACAATTTTATGGGTTTTGGAGTCTTTAATCCCTATGTCTAGTATAAAGAATTGGCTTATGTCTAAGCACTTGTCTCCATCACTTGTGCGAAATCCACTTATCACTAACCTTGTTGGTATTAGATCCAAACTTAAGTTGCTACCCTAGTTGATCAATCTAGGATTTCAACGACGTTTTATTCAACACAAGCGAACAATTGAAATATAGACTCAGTTTTCATTGTAATTTAGGCTAAATTTACTCTTAGGGAATTCACATCCTTGAATCCCCTAAGAAGCTTTGGCTCATATTTAGAGTAAAAGAAATCAAGCAAGAACAATTGGCCTTCTTCATTCTAACAAAGGGTAATGTAAAACATTAGCTTAAAATAAGAAAAACAAAAAAAAACTCTTTTTAAGTCTTCAATTCAATAACAGAAGAAATAAAACAAAGTGGAGGAAGAAAAACACACAGACTAAAATTTTCAGAAAATCAACTTCAATTGTTTCATCAATCTTAACTCAATTCCAATGTTTAATACAGTAGGTAAGGAAAAAAAGCATGAAAAATTACAACCCAAATGAACTAAAACAATAATCAAATTCACCTAAACTAAGAACAAGCTGGAATAAAAAGAATTGAATAATACCTACTGTTTTCCCTTAGTTTTCAATCGATTCAACCCTCTTTATTTCTAGGGAAGAATGAATCATCACAACCCAAAATTTCGTTTGGATTGGATCGAAAAACCAAGGGAAAACACAAAACCAAAAAACTGCAGCAACTCTTGGTAAAAACAGAGGAGAAACTTGAAGAAAAACAAAGGAAAAATGGAAAGAAACCCCACGGTTTCAACTCTAAAAAATGCCCTATGAAAACCCCTATTCTCTCCTCCTCTTCTTCTCCTTTTGTAGGCCTTCATTAGAGTTGAATATTGCCCAGAACTCGTGCTCAAGAACCTCCAAAATCGTGCAACAAATAAAGTTTTTCCTTATCTAGTTCTGTAAAAATTCTTTCCTTTTTTTATTTTTTTTCTACTGCTCTAGAATTGCAACTTCATCTTGCAATTTCAATTCTGCAATCTCCATAATTTCTGCACAAAAAAAAACTCTTTTTAGTTTATCTCTCTTTTCCTCATTCTTTCTTTCACATGCACTTTTCACAAGTTATTGATGTTTTTCAAGCATTTACCAAATTTCTCCTATGCTTTCTAAAGCAAAGCAAACATATTTTAAGCTTATGAGCATTAAATAAGCCTTATTCTAAGTCCCACAATTACAACTTGACGATTTGAAAAATTCTAAAAAAAAAAAAAATTCTCTTCATTTAATTTTTTGGTAAATTGAAATATATATCTCACATTAGATAAAAATAAAACCAATAGTTTTTTTATTTTTTAGTTCAACAATATGTAGGGTGGGGGATTCCAACCTCTAACTTTTTGGTCGAATTACATATTTTCTGTTAGATGAGCTACGTTCATGTTGGCAAAATAAAAATAATAGTTATTCTTTCTTTATTATTATTTATTATTGCATTTTTTTTACAATGATTACAATTTTTTTATTATTAAAGTTAACGTAAAAGGTGAAGATTAAAGCACATTGATTTGAAGGGAGGTTACTTTTTTACAATAATCATTCATTAAATAACAAGCCGTGATGATCCACTAACCACATTTCACATTTAAGCATGTGGTAGTAGTTCCCAATATTATCGAATAAAATATCAATATATACAATTTTTAATTTGGTTGTGAATTTTGACTTCTACTACTATTTCAATGTGTTCACACTTCAATTTTATAAATATTAATTGAAATTCATTTAATTTTAGAATAAATAAAACAATACTTTGTTTTTTATTTGTTATTTGGCAATGAGGATCCATACATTGCATCTTGGAGGCAATAATGCATTATTATTTAATTTAAAAGCGAAATTGGATTGGATCTGAGTTGATTATGATTTATTTTGAGTAGTTGTAACAAGATAATATTATTACATCATGTTTAGATTATTTTACTTAAATCAAATTTGATTTAGTTTAGTTTGATTTCCTATTTAAATTAGCTTTATTTCATATTTAAAATGTGATTTGTGTTTAATATGGATAGACTATTAATTGTGTATCTAAATAAAAAGAAAATAGTCTATGTAACAAAATTCTAGCTACTTATGTCTTCTATTTTTTTTCTTTCCCTCCTTCAAATTCACAAATTCATGTTTCATTGCATCAAGTTCAATTTAATACTATATTTAAAAATAAAAAAAAAACGTATAGCATATCATTTGGTTCATATGATGGATTATTAAGGCTAGTTTGATAACGTTCATGTTTCCTATTTCTTATTCTCGTTTCTCATTTTTTAAGAAACAGACATGTTTGATAAACCATCATGTTTCTTATTTCTAAATTTTTAGAAACGTTTCTAAAAATGGACAAATTTTGAGAAACTACAAAAAGTAATTTGTCAAATTCTATTTCTATTTTTTTTTTCATGTTTCATACATATATCTTTATTTCTCTTTTCCCTTTCTACACCCATATCTCCCCTCTATTCTTTCTCTTTCTTCCATTCTATTTTTTTTTCTTTTGATACTTTTTTATCTTTTATTATTTTTCTTCTTTTTTATTTTTCTTTCATTTATTTCTTTCTCTTCCCTCTTATTTCTCTCTCTTCCATCATAATCTTTTTTTTTAATAGTTCCTCATTTTTTTTCTTTTGTTATTTTGTTCTTTTCGTTTATGTTTTTCTCTTCTCTCTCATTTCATTTTCTTTTCTTTTTTTTTTACTTTCCATTAACGAGTTTTTAGTTATTATTTTCTATTTAAATCTCTATTATTTTTCCTTTTGGTACGATTTTAATTTTTTTATTAAATAAATAAACTAATAATGTATTTCACCATTAAATGTAAATATATATATATATATATATATATTCTCTCTCTTTTTTTTATTTTACTTGCGTGTATTATTGGCTAATGCATTTTTAAAGAAAAAAAATAAAAATAAAGTTTATTATTAAATTAAAGAAATGTGGGTATGTTTGATTGTCTAACCTTAGATAATTTACAAATTAGTCTAATTTAACTAACTTGTGTAAGCCAAAATCATTTACGGTGAATGGATTGGAGTGAAAAATGACATTGCAAATCAAATTTGAACAACATTTGAAGGATAAAATTTATTATTATTATTATTATTATTTTGTGTTGGGCCTGAATAAAATGCTATAAACTATTTATAATTGTTTTATATTTATTTTAATGCATGTTATATGTTTTATTATATTATATGTACTAAATTTTATTTTTACTAAAAAACAAGAAACAATAAACAATTATCAAACACATGTCTGTTTCTGTTTCTTTTTTTAAAGAAACAAGAAACAGAAATAGTTATCAAACATATTTCTGTTTTTAGTTTTTAAAAAACAAAAAATAAGAAATAGAAACAAGAAACAAGAAACGAAAACGTTATCAAACGGGGCCTTAGATTCTTGTTTTTCCCATTTGTCACAAATAAGTTGATAAAACAAATAATAAAACTAAATATCTTTTAATTGACCATACCAAGACTTTAAATACAAAAGTTGAAACATACCTAACTAATCATGATGCTGCAATTTAGAGTGAGGAGGGATAAATAAGAGCTTGTTTGGTATGCAATTTAGATTTTGTTTTATGTTTTTGAATTCACTGAATTTAGTAAATATGCGTTTGATAGATAGGTTTTCGAAAACTGTTTTTGAATTATGTGATCTAAATAGTAAAAATTCTAAAAACAACATTTTTATGTTTTTATTGTATCTAGATTTTGAATTTAAAATTTTAAAATGCAGAATTATATTAAAAAACATAAAAACTTTAATAAATATAGCATTCCAAGTTATACACTCAATTTATTTTTGGTAAATTAAAATATGTATAATATTAATATAATATATTATAAATTATATGATAGTAAAATAATAATTATATAAAATTTATAACAAAAAAACATGTTGATAAATTAATTAATAATAATTTATATTCATGCTTAGTTTTCGACTTAATATTTAATTTTGCAACTATAACTAGTTACATGGTCTATCAATATATTATAGAACACATTTGAATAATTGTTTAAATTGAAATTCAATTTCTAAATCTGCTACCAAACACTTATCTGAAAACATAAAATACAACTTTGTTTTTTTGAATCCCTTGTTTTCAAAATTATATTTTCAGATTGCTTACCAAACAAGTCCTAACTTTTCTACGAAATAAAATTCATATTTTATATTTATTATAATTACATACGTTTTTTATAATCTAATGATGAGCTAACGACGAGATAGGGGTGAGCATTGGTCGGTAGGAGTTGGTTTTGGGCTCGAACCGACACCGACCACCGACGTGTCGGTTTCTGGCGATCAGTTCTAGTCTGTTTTGGAGAGGTTGTTTACACCGATCTGCCGTCCACACCATCGGTAGGTCAGTTTTAGTTGGCGAGAGAGAGAGGGCATCGTTGGACATCGTTTTGAAGAAAAGATGGGAAATCGGTGCCGAATTTAGAGTTAATCGCGCTGGAGCCGTCGTTTGTTGTCGGAGTGGGACGCCTTTGCTCACTAAACTAGACCTACTGTTGTCGTGAACCACGTGGTTTCGTGCACGAGGGAGAAGAAAGGAGAAGAGGAAGGCTGGAGGTGAGGCTTACCGGCGCTAGAATTTTTTGTGGTTGTGCATGAGATTGAGGAAGAAGATAAAGAGATGGAGAGAAGAAGAGCATTCGAAACGGAGAAAAGAAGAAGAGAAAAAAAAGAAGAAGAATAAGAAGAAGAATGGAGAAAGAAGAAGAGATAAGGTGAAAAAAAAAATATTTTTTTCATAAAAAGCATTCAAACCCCTCGGGAAGACCAATGGTCTTCCCAAGGAGTTGTCGCTTGTCACATTTTCCTAAGGAGTTGTGACATTTTTAAAATATTTTTTTTTGTAAATCTAAGGCCACGTTTTTTACTTCTTTTTTTTTTTTTTTTTAAAAAAAGGTAGTCGATAGGTCGGTTTGAGCCTTTTCTGGGCTCACCGACCGACAACAGTGGGTTTTGCTAAGTGCAAAATCGACTTCCGATAGAGAATAGAATAAAAACGACCGACCGAAGTCTGTTCAATCGGCCGGCTCGGTTTATCGACCTTGTTTGCTCACCCCTACCACGAAAAGTTCCAATTTACTTTTCGTCTCTGTTACGGAAAGGCATTAAAAGATGATTTTATCTTTACTATTTTTAGTTCTAAAAATTTGTTAAAACCAAATATTCAGCCAATGTATTTGTTATTGCAACAATTATGTGAGATTGGCTTTGAGTTGGTTATGTATTCATTTTTACTAAAATTTCTCTATATAAATTATAAAGAAAGTGTGTAGTATTTCATCACTTAATGAGAATTCTATAGTTTTTTTTTTAATTATTATTATCATTTCCTCTTTGTGCTTACTATTTTCATTTATGCACCTTGTTAGTTTTATATAGTTTTTGTTGTTGCCAATTTTTGAATAGGAAAATCTCACCTAACCTCCACGTGACAATAATGGTAAGTTTGTTTGAAAAAAGAAGAATGCAGCCTACAAGATAAGAAAAACTTGAACACCCGTGTGGTGTAGGTTACACAGGCTCCAATGCTTAAGTCAATAAAGAGTTGAAAGAAGATTAGGGTTTGAAGAGTGTTTTTGGTGGCCAGAATGAACCTTAAGTCACCTCCTCTCTCTTGTCTAAATAGAGAGTTTAAATACTTCATTCCTAGAGTTCTTCGTGACTTTCTTCACATAATTGGGGTCGGAAGGATCGGTTCAAGTTAGATTGGGGGTGCACGGGCCAAGGGAGACAAAGACAAGGCCTAAAAGTGAGCCTTGTCATGTGGTTGGATTCGGCCTTAAGCTTGGGCTTCAACCCGAGCCTGTTTTTCCTTCCCTTACTCTTCGGTCTGGTTCTCGCTTGGTTTTGGTCCATCTTAGTCTGTATTGGGCTTATTTGCTTCATTTAGCCTTTAATTGTAGTATTTTTCCCAGCTCGTTCTGATGGTCCAATTTTACCCATAACAGTTTTGATAATGTTATTTGATGTAATATAATTTTTTAAATAACGTCCATAAATATATAATAATATATTTTTACTATTGTTATTATTAAAATAAAAATATTATAATTCTTTTAAAAATGGAATAAGCCATGTAAGCACCGACGGATCTACAGTAGGCCCGAGCCCCTCTGAACTTTATAAAATATTTTATTAGTATATTATAATTCACACTCAGTAGTATAAAGTTGTGTTATTTCAGTGGTGTGAGAGCCTTCTAGCCCCTCTGCCTCCTGGGTTTGACTCTTGGAGAATGCAAAATTTGTTTGCGAATTTTATATATATTATTGTGGCTTTCCTTTTCTTTTAATTTTCTTATGTTTATATATTATGTTAATTTCACTGGTACAATTTGGGCACTTTTATTTCAAAAAAAAAAAAATTGTGCACTATTTTTTTTTCTTTTATTTTTCTTAATATATTATATTTAGATTAAAACACTATTTTGGTCATGTACTTTGGATTTTATTCCATGTTAGTACTTTCAAATATCAAATTTTAGTCTATGTACTCTTAATAAAGTTTAAAATTGGTCTCTATTGCTAGCTGTTAACTTAAAAAAAAATAGTCTCTATTAGCTTTCATTTTATAAATTTTGGAAATATATTCGCATTATGTCTTTTATTGCCTGAAAACTATTATTATTATTTAACCAATTTTGATATAAAAAAATAACTTGAAACTAATGGTAGGGACCAATTTTAAGTTTTATTGACAATACAATGACTAAAATTGAATGAAACCCAAAATGGTATTTTAACCTTATATAAGAGGTATTATTTTCATTGATTTAATAATATATAGAAAATTGTTCTTTCAACCTAAAATAAATAATTTAAATCTTTATTTCTTATATATTTGAATGGTAAGTGACCTTTCCTTTTTTAAAAAATCTACCTATAAAGTATTTACCATTTACAAAATATAAAATATTTAAAAAAATAGTTTTAAATGTTAGTAAATTATTTTTAAATAAACAATTCTATAAGACACTATATACTATTATAAAAAAAAATTATAATAATTATTTCAAGTTTCATTTTTTATATATATTTATATATATAAAAAAAAGATCCATCATATTTTTTATGATGGGTTACCTGTAAGTCGTATAAAGTATGACTTACCAACCATCTATGATTCTAGAAAAATATAGTATAATTTTACTTGTCTAAAAAAGATTTGTGCCTATTTTTCTTTTCTTTTTCTCAATATGTTATATTTAGATTAAAATACTATTTTAGTCATGTACTTTAGATTTTTTCTATGTTAGTTCATGTACTTTCAAATATTCAATTTTAGTCTTTGTACTCTTAATAAAATTTAAAATTGGTCTATATTGTTAGATGTTAACTTTTAAAAAAATAGTTTCTATTAGCATTCATTTTATAAATTTTAGAAATATGTTCGCATTGTGTCTTTTATTGTCTGAAAACTATTATTATTATTTAACCAATTTTGATTTTAAAAAAATAACTTGAAACTAATGGTAGGGACTAATTTTAAGCTTTATTGACAGTACAAGGGCTAAAATAGAATGAAACTCAAAGTACGGGGGACCAAAATGGTATTTTAACCTTATGTAAAAGGTATTGTTTTCATTGATTTAAACATATACAGAAAATTGTTCTTTTAATCTAAAATAAATAATTTAAATCTCTATTTCTTATATATTTGGATGGTAAGTCAACTTTCCTTTTAGAAAAAAAAATCTACCTATAAAGTATTTACCATTTACAAAATATAAAATATTTTAAAAAAATATTTTTAAATGTTAGTAAATTATTTTTAAATAAACAATTCTCTAAGAAACTATAATTATTAAAAAAAATTATAATTATTATTTCAAGTTTCATTTTTTATATATATTTATATAAAAAAAGATCCATTCTATTTTTTATTGAACAAACTAATATCAAAATATATCAAAGCTCCAACATAAAATTCTGTTTTTTTTTTTAAAGCAGCGACATAAAATTTTGAATTAGTACTAATATCAAAATATATCAAGTCCCCTCACATAAATATCTAAATCTGTCACGACATGTAAGTACTTTTTTTTTTTTTTCCTTTTTTAAAATTCTCCTATCGAACAATGTGATTACAATTTAAAATAAATTATTCCAATCACAACTAAACGATCACGATAACACAACAATCTACTTAAGAAAATAATGATGGGTTTACCTGTAAGTCGTGTAAAGTATGACTTGCCAACCATATGTGATTCTAGAAAAATATACTATAATTTCACTTAGTCTAAAAATCCTTTTGATAATCCTTCACCCAAAAATAAAAAATAAAAAAGCCCACTGGGCCGGCCTTTTGAGTCTTGAGGCCATACAGTTGGACGTGCCACAATAACATTTTGCCACGTGGCTCTTTATCCAATTCCAACGAAGTGCCCGCGTTGGATATTGCAATTTGGAAAAAAACCTTATCTTGTCCGCGGGTGCTAAAATTATTGACATTTTAATTAATTGTATTATTTTTTTCTAATGTATTTGTTTTTTTTTTTTTTTTTGTTTGTTGGTTGAAAAAACTCAATTCCACTCTTTATTTTTGTTCCAGTTAATTTTGAGCCCACTAATTTAGATTTTCTTCATTTTTTAGAATAGTAAATACGAGGTATATACTCAAACATGTGAACTTAGAGGGGTTGAAGATACCTTGTAGATTCTTTTAAAAAAAAAAAGAACCTTTTAGATTTTTATTCCTCCACCCTAATAAAAATACATTAAAACATTATTTTATTTTGTTAATACCTAAAAATCTAATATCGAGTAAAAAATGAAAAAGATAATACATTTATTGGTCGTTAAAAAATTCAACTGGATATTAATTTATCTTCAATGAATAAATAAACATGGTAACATTTTGTTAATAATTAAACTAATATGAAAATTAGCGATCACTATATTTAGTTATTTTAATTTTAACTATTTTATTTAGACCTTAAGTTTATATGTAAACAGTTCTTTTTTTTTTTTTTATTATGTAAAAAAAAGCTTTTTCTTTTTTCCTTTTGATTTATCTAGTGCATTTATATATTTGTAGTAATATTATAAAACATGGATGTTAGGTAAGATGACATAATAAGTATTTTTAAGTAATATTTATACACTCTCGATCCGATGTAAATTTAATAAGAATTCAGCACTCAAAAACCAAAATAGATGCACTAAAAAACACCCAAATTAGATGTATTTAAAAACCAACACAGAGTATTTCAAACCATAAATACTAAAATAAACAACAATGGAATTCTACAAAGTAAAATTGGATTTAGATTTTTTTTTAGTTCAACCATATGTGAGTGTGGAAAGATCTCAACATCTCAACATTTGGCCTTTTAGTGGAGTTTATGTGCATTAACCAATCTAGTTTTGCTCATATTGGCAGCAAAATTAGATATAAAAAGAAGTATAATATATATGATCAAATTTACCCAAAAATGTATTTAGACTTAACAATTATCATTCCCTAAGAAGTGTTGCTAACAAAAAGTCAATGTCACATTGAATTATTGCTATTTATATATTTAAACATACACACATGTTAGCTCCAACTAATTCAAACATTATTTAATAGATAAGACGCCAATTATCATATTAAATATCGATGGTTTGATCTTTCCTCCACAATTGTTGAACTAAAAAAAACAACACACCACTCAAATGTTGCTTGCAAATAAATCCAATCTACCCTTCACGAAAATCAATCTTGTGTGTCAATAAGATCCACTTTTTTGCAAGTGATATACTCACGTCTAATAAAATAATAATTTCACATATTAACTCTATTATCAACAAATGTTAACATGTTGTCAATTCTACATAATTTATTGAATAAGATATTAATTATCATCTCAAAATTGATGGTTCGATTTTTCACTCCACGTTTGTTGAACTCAAAAGGAAAAAAAAATTAACATGTTACATTTTTTAGAAAAGTATTTCATTGAGTATTTTTTATACAGTAGTGTTAATGTTTTGACTTTTAAGGGGCTGTTTGGAGTGCCGAGTGAGTTATAATAATTTGAGTTATAATGGTATGTGGATTATAATAGTTCGTAGAGTTATATAATATGTGTTTAGGATGAATGGTTGTTTAGTATGAGTTATAGTTTGAAGTGCATAATTATTTAATTTTATAGACTATTATAACTCACTCAACGCTCCAATCATATTATAAAAGATTTAAGATTTTTAATTTAAAAAAGGCTTAGAGACTTTTAGCCACGAAGAAAATGAAAGAAAAAAAAAGAAAAAAAAAAGGCAGTATTATTTAAGATGGGTCCTCCACTACTTTGCATTGCATCTCTCTCTTTCAGTCTCTTCAGCATCTCCTTCTCTTACTCCATTTCTTTCACGGTACTCTGAGTTCTATCCATGGCCACTCAAGGTCAAGTTATCACCTGCAAAGGTAAACTCCCTATACACATTTCGTTCTTACTCTTACGCTTTACTTTTTCTTCCATCTAACCTTTTGATTCAGCTCGTTATTTTTTGATTCTTGCCAGCGGCGGTGGCCTGGGAACCCAATAAGCCATTGGTGATTGAGGATGTTCAGGTGGCTCCGCCGCAAGCCGGCGAGGTCCGAGTCAAGATCCTCTACACTGCTCTCTGCCACACCGATGCTTATACCTGGAGCGGCAAGGTTGTTTTTCTCTTCTTTAATTTTCTAAATTCCCAATCGATTAAATTGTCGGTCATTGCGTGGCGCTTCTTGTTTCCTAATTTCTGTGCTGTTTTTAGGTGATTCATTTCGAGTTTTTGTTTTCGATTTTTGATGAATTGAGTTCGTGATTTTTAGTACCGTTCTGGTTCTATTGGTGGGTGTCGGAAGGGAATTGCATTCGGAGTTCTCTATGCGTTTGTGATTGTTATGATGTGTTCAGATTAGGAAATGCTGATTTCTGCGTGTAGTGTTTCACTCGAGTGTGCAAGAGTTTGTCCAATTCGACAAGGTTGGCTTGCTTCTCTAAAGGAAAAAGTTGCGTGCTTATGTTCCGTATTGTTCTTACTAACTTTCCTTTGTTCTATCAACCCCAAGAACTGGAAAAGGCTCATGAGGATCCTTTTGTAAAGGTACAATAAGGCAGTGGACATCATTAGGTGAAATGGGATCGGGTGCGCTAGCCATGTGCTCTGGGGCATTTAGATAATTGAAAATCTAATTACCAAGATCCTAGCTCTAAGGGTCAGATGGCATTTGAGATTAAAGGTTTCCACTTGAGATGTCTCCTTTATGGCATATTGTCAACGACGACCATTGCATATTCCTGATGCTACATTGTGTATTGTGTAATGATGACCATTGCATATTCCTAAAATCTTAATAGTGTTGACTAGATCTTGTTCTTTGCTTCACTCACAGCCCTAGGAAAGATTAATACCAAAGACAATTATGTAGAGAGCCTCCTTTTTGAAGGAATGCCCGTGTTCACTGGTAGGTTGAATTTTTTTTTCTGTATTGTGGTTTATTTGGGGGGAAAGAAATCGGAGAACATTTTTGGGTTTGATAGATCGTGGGAAGATATGCGGGCTCTTTTTAATGCTTCACTTTTTGCTTTTAACTCAAATTTGTTTTGTAATTACCCTCTGTTTTTTTATTACCAAAAGTTGGGGTTATTTTGTGCAAGTATTTTTTGCACTTCCCACTCTTGGCTCAATATTTTTTGTGATGGGCTGTTTTTGTACTTCCCTTCGTTTTATTGAAAGCTGGTTTCTCTTAAAAAAAATTGAGGATCAAATAGGTTGTGTAACAATTGTTTTTCAATTTTCAGTCATGTATAACTTTGGGTACCAAGTTTTGGACCTCCTATTGATTGTCCAATTGATTCTTTGGTTTAATTGGAAGTTAGTTGTGTTTGACAATCTTGCTACTTTTGGGGCGTGCTATGCCAAATGGTGGAGTGTCTAGTATAAGCGATCAAGGAAATATGATAAAATAGTGCTATTATTTTACAACTTAAAGTCAATCACTTTGATAATCAAGATGTCTTTTATTTATTTTGGATAAGTAACAATTTCATTGATGGAATGAAATACAAAATAGGAGAGGAAAACCAAGCCCCAAACACTTCGATATCTAAAATTTCATTAGTTCAATACCTCTCCTGGCCACATGGCATGGCACCTGCCTAACATGTGAAATAACTGAGATCATCGAGTTGTTGTCCATTAGGGAAACAACTGAGGACGTCGAGTTGTTGTCCATCCTTAATCAGGTCCAGTTGAGTCCCATGAGGGGGATGTTCGTCTTTGGAGTCCTTGCCCTTCGAAGGGTTTCGCTTGTGGGTCCTTCTTTCAGTCGCTTGTTAGCCCTAACCCTTCGAGAGATTCTGCTTTCTCCTCGCGGTGGAAGGTGAAGGTTCCCAAGAAGGTTAAGTTCTTGTTGTGGTAGGTATGGCACGGAAGGGTTAACACCCTTGATCGGATCTTGACTAGAGGTTCTCCTTTGGTTGGTCCTTTTTGTTGTATTCTTTGCAGGATGGAAGCTGAGGATCTTATCTATATCCTCTGGGAGTGTGACTTTGCGCGTGGAGTTTGGAGCTGTTTTTTGAACGAGTTTGGCTATAGTTTTGTCAGGCCTCAGAGTTGTACAGAGTTGTTAGTGTAGCTCTTTCTTTTCTCGCCTTTTCGAGAGAAAGGGTTGTTTTTGTGGCAGGCAGGGGTTTGTGCTATTGTTTGGTGCCTGTGGACCGAGAGAAATAATAGAACCTTTAGGGGGCGGGAAAGATCGTTTTGTGATGTTTGGTCCCTTGTTAGATTCTATGTTTCCGTCTGAGCTTCGGTGTCGTAGCTTTTTTGTAATTATTCGCTGGGTCTTATTTTACTTAATTGGAGCTCGTTTTTGTGAGCAGCTCCCCCTTTTTGTGGGCTCTCCTTTCTTTTGTAGGCCGTTGTATTTTTTCATTTTTTCTCAATGAAAGTTTGGTTTTTCATCAAAAAAAAAATGTGAAATATTTTGCAAGTTTTTTGAATACTGAATGTAATGTAGTGAAGAATATTCTCTAGCTTCAATCCTGTAAATGAAACAAGTAGGAACTTTGGCTATGGAATAAAATGTTACAACCAAGAGCTTGCCCACTAAAATGCATTGATGACCCATGCGTTCTGCGTGATTAATTTTTTTGCATATTTCTTTTTTCAATGTTGTGCTTTATTATTATTATCATTATTATTAGTTTATTTCCTGCACATGTAGAAACCCCAGCCTCTCAATATTAAATTCTGAGTTTTCTGATTTTCATCTCTTTTTAGGACCCTGAAGGTCTCTTCCCCTGTATTCTTGGTCATGAGGCTGCAGGGTATGTGACTTTTTTTTTTAAGTCAGATGCCAGATGTTTTTTATTATATTTATTAATTTCATTGCTTAAGCGGCAATATGAAATGCATGGGCAGGATAGTAGAGAGTGTTGGTGAAGGTGTGACTGAAGTTCAGCCTGGAGACCATGTCATTCCTTGCTACCAAGCAGAATGTCGAGAATGCAAGTTTTGCAAATCAGGGAAAACAAACCTTTGTGGCAAAGTTCGTGCTGCCACGGGAGTGGGAGTAATGATGTCAGATCGTCAGAGTCGTTTCTCCATAAATGGAAAACCTATATATCACTTCATGGGAACGTCAACATTTAGTCAATACACTGTTGTTCATGATGTTAGCGTTGCAAAGATTGATCCCGCAGCTCCTTTGGATAAAGTATGCCTTCTTGGATGTGGTGTTCCCACAGGTAGCGATATGTTAAACTTGCATCAATATCTATTATTTTTGGAAGTTGGACAATTTCTACACCCAACCTTTAAATACAAGAACAAAACGCCACCAAAAAAAAAAAAAAAAGAAAAAGAAAAAAGAAAAAGAAAAACTATGATCCCACCATCATTGAAGTGGCTTCTAACATGTAAATGAACTTGAAAGACGAGGAAAAAGCCTTCTCTGGGTACCTATAGGTGCCAAACAAAACTATATTAGGATTCAACCAGTTGGGATGAGTTCATAAAGCTGAAGGCTCTCAAGGAAAACGTCACAACTCACAACCACTAGGAAAGAACATATTTCTGGCATACCAAATTACAGTCCCTAACTCCCCCTCCATAATCACTGTAGACTTTGAATTGACTAAATGAGACCTACCCCCTTCCAAACCCCTTCACTCTAGAAATGACTTAATCCCTAGTTTTTTTCTCCTTCCAAATGTTTTTTCCCCCAACTATTGAGGCCTAATGTTTCAACATTTAACCATATTTAGGTTTTTACAAGTTTTCACTTAGGAATTACTTCAGAAGCTGACAAATGAATACAGGGTAAAATTTATTGGGAGTCAACTATGTCAATAGAATGTGATAAAATTTACAAATGGTTGAGTAGAATAAAATTAGATTAGCAATGAACTATCTTCGGAGACATAGTGAAGTCAATAACTACAGATGGAGATCGCTGTTTCTCCACTCATTGCAAGATCCTCCACTCAGAGACCATAGATCCCAAGTTGGTTCCAACATTTAAAAGTTCATAATTAATTAGCGTGAGATGAAAAATGGGAAATTTTGGATGAAAAGGAACAATATATTTTTTTAGGAAGATATGTAGATCCTAGTGACTTTTTGGACTTCTCAAATTTTTAACCACTTTGTGGAGTTCTCTTATTTCTGTGATTATTTCTTTTTTGATTTATGCCAATATGGTAGTTTTTAAAACCTCCCCATGGCTTTTTGGAGTATTTATTGTTCTCCCTTTTTGTATTATTAAAAAATTCCATATTTTTTCTAAAAACTTAGAATGAGACAAAATCTTAATAAGCCTATAAATTCACAAATTTCATTCACTTTTACATACTGTTTCCAAAGGAAATTTTTATAATTCTAATCATTCTAAACCTTTTTGTTGAACATATCTACGTGATGTTCATATTTTCTTTTCAAGAGTAGGAAAATTTATAACTACAGTACCCTATGAAAGCTATAAATTCTTTCAACACAAGATGAAAATAATACAGATTTACTGCCAGTGGAAGCAACCCTCAAAACATTAAGAAAAAGACTGCCAACTTTTGGTAACCAAAAACAGGGGTCCCATTGCTTTTATATTGTTTAAGAACTATAGCTTAACAAACCAAATTATTCTTATTACTTAAAAAGATGAATAACTATTCCTTCTGTACAAACAATTAGTAAGCTGATGCAGGAGCAACAGACATTGCATGAAACTTTCAGGATTGATTGTTTCAGTGGCTTCTCTTGGCAGTGCATAGTTAGTCTATCTGTTGATTGATGATCTTTTAATTCTCTTTTTGTTTGTAATTTTATTAATGGTATGGCAAAGTTGTACGTTTCATGGTTCATCACACAGAATAATATATATATATATATATTATTGTGTGTGTGTGTGAGAGAGAGAGAGAGGGAGGTTACATCGAAATGACACTATTACATTTACAACTAGCATGATTACCCTGTTTCAGCTATAAAAAATTAGGAAAAAAAGGAAGATTTTAGATAAAGAGATCTATTTGTTTGTTAAAGTTTAAATGTCAAGTGGTGTTTTCTATCCAAGGAAAAAAAATTCAGCTGTCGTTCAATTTGCTTTTTGTTTTTCTGATCCATTCATTTCTTTTGAATGAGGGGGAACTGTTCACGTAAAATAATATCTTTCAAACATAATTTTTTTCCAATTCATAATTCATTAAATGCTGTAGCTTGTGGTATTTTCAGGTCTTGGAGCTGTTTGGAACACAGCAAAAGTTGAGCCAGGGTCCAATGTTGCTATTTTTGGCCTGGGGACTGTAGGCCTTGCTGTAAGCTTCATAACAGACCTTCCTGTTCTTTGACTGTCCCCCTCTTTTCTCTAAATCGACCTCATGTTGATTCTAATTTAGCGAGGATTTCTTCAAGATTTGATGTTTGTCAATGTTTTAGAAGGATTTTGAGGTGTAAACGAGCTCCAAAATAAAACTCAATTTTTACTCTTCGATCTTACACTTCTGGTTTTTTAGAGGCTTGCACCTCACAAGAGGTGTACGCCTCCATTGGAAGGCATAGAGGCTTATATTTATGGGTTAAAAGCAGAAGGGCCTCACGTGATAGCTATAAGAATATTACGGACTAATATTTTGAAATATAAAAGCTAACTAATGCCTGTAGATATATAATACTAATACTAGTTTTACCACAGGTTAAGAATAAATGCAAAAGACTAGTATTATAGATTATGCTGATCCTATGTGTGATTATGATTATGATGTTAAAAAATAGAATCTTTATTAAAAATGACAATTGATAATGAGTTTTCCCCCCTCTTAGCTTTAAGTATTATTGATACTTTTATATTGGGGTTTTGCATTATTTTTATGATATTTATTAGCTTTTGCTATGTATATCAAAGCTTATGCTTTGCCTCTCTAAGCAAAGCCAGACAGCCTTTAGCCTTCTAAAACATTGGTGTTTTCAGTGGTTTGATTGCTGCTGCTAGCCATTTCTTCATGAACCGAGAAACATTACCCAATCCCTTTCATATTTATATCTTTTTTTCTTATCAGCGAAATTGTTTCTTTGGCTAATAGCATCAATTTCCTTGTTACCTTAAATTTGACAGGTGGCAGAAGGTGCCAAAGCAGCTGGTGCCTCACGTATAATTGGCATTGATATTGACAGCAAAAAGTTTGAAACCGGTATACCTTGATTGCTCACATTTTATGCTCTATTTCTTTAATTTATAATCTAAAGGAGAGTTATTATAAAGCATATTATAATCTTTGAGGTTTGTGGTTTTATTTTTTTATTTCATTATGGTCATATTTTGTGACTGTTTTGCAACTTCCTGCATAAACACAACCTAGAAGTGTGGCGGGTTTGTCCTAAGGGGCAGGGGAGGGCAGTGAGACTAAAGGCCCATTAGGGATTGATTTTAAACTTTGTAAATTACTATTATTTTTCAAACAATTTTAGCTTAAGTGCTTTGTAAATATAAATATGTTAATTTGTTATCGAGATTTTTCCTGCAGTGTTGATTAGATAAACAGTTCCATGCATTTTCAAATAGCTTTATGAGTTATCAATTGTTTCGTTGATATATATTTTCTTGAATATGCTATTGTAGTTTAGAAAGATAAATAGGAAGGGAAGCTATTTTTAAAGAGTGTATGACTATATGGACATGCAACAAATTTTGTCTCTGGCACATCTAAAGAGTCTTTTATTTTATTTTTTGTAAATTTTATAAATAAAAATTAGTTTTAATATTATTCTAAGTTGAACTTATTTAATGTTGAAAATTCATAGTTCAAGAAAATTATCTCTCCAAAGTGTTACCCATTAGTCTAATAGTTATTGTGAGCATATGGAGTTCTTACTTTATTGTCTGCATGGCATAAAGTGCTATATTCGAAATAACAGGCCCTTGTTATCTTGCAAGGGAATGGAAACATAGAATCAACACTTTCCTCATTTCTTATTAAGAAAAAAAAACACATAGAATCAACACTTACATGAACGGTGGATGGGATGCGCCAATCTGTTTATCTCTTTTGTTTTCTGTTTTCTAGATTTATAAATTTGGGTAGACCCTTTTTTTCTTTTTGATAAGATTTTTGGGGAGACCTCTTTGTTTGAGCATAACTGGATTTTCCTTGGCTGCTAAACTTTTACTAAATTTTTTAACACATGTCGTATGGAAATTTTTGGGATTTTGTTTCCTTGATCTTTACTATTTTATGATGAGAAGGATAGAGATTAAGTAATGGTCTTTTAGTTCATTTTGCTTAGAGTTCTTTTCATCTATCAATGAAAAGTTTGTTTTGTGTTGAAAAAAAAAATTCATTTGGCTTGAGAGGAGCGTGGGGTCTTGAACAAATCTAAATCTTTTTGGAACTTTTTTGATCACTTTATTTTTACTATTCTCTCTCTTGATGTAAATTATATGCTCCTTTCAATGCCTTTAGGCTTTTAGCTTATCTTTTTTATATGGCAATTGGAGGACCTTCTTTGTAACTTCCTTGCCTGGGGTTTTGGTTTGTGTTTATCATCCTCCCTCTTTTGCAACTTCATTCTATCAAAGAAATCAGTTTCTCCTACAAGAAAATTCACATTTTCTTTATTTTGTTTGATTTAAGTGGTAACTTTCCCTAGCTTTTTAATCTGCTGTTTGGGAGATGAACATCCATTCAAACAGATTACGCTCCTCTTTGCATAACAAAACTAACAGTATACGATAAGATTTGCTCTGTTTTCAATGATTCTTGAGGGGGCAATGAGGTGTTTGTTATGACGTTATTTACCAACACCTTGCAGCTAAGAAATTTGGAGCGACTGAGTTTGTGAACCCAAAGGAACATGACAAACCAATTCAGCAGGTCATCATTGATCTCACAGATGGTGGTGTCGACTATAGTTTTGAGTGCATAGGGAATGTCAATGTGATGAGATCTGCTCTGGAATGCTGCCACAAGGCAAGTGCTATAACAGATTTTATTGACTTGACAGATCAATTAAAGTAGCTAATATAACATTGTGAACATGCCTGATTTTTTTTTTATGCATCTTCTTACCAGGGCTGGGGGCAATCGGTCATTGTGGGGGTTGCAGCATCTGGCCAGGAAATATCCACGAGACCTTTCCAGTTAGTGACTGGTCGCGTCTGGAAAGGAACAGCTTTTGGTGGTTTCAAGAGTCGTTCTCAAGTGCCTTGGCTTGTTGAAAAGTACTTGAAGAAGGTATTTTCAGATTTTTTGTTGCGATACATCGTAGCTTGATTGTTGACCCTTTTGTTTTTGGTCATCTTTTAGAAAAATAAGTTTCTTTAACATTTGGTTTAGATGCTAAAGATATTTCTGGCAAATAAAACAAATAAATCATTAGGAACTAAGTCAAAAAGTTTCTAATAGGTTTGTGAACTTTTAGGAATGTGTCTATTTATCCCTATACTTTGAAAAGATTCTTATAAGATCATAAACTTTCAATTTTGTGCCAGTCCTAACTCTATTAGCTTAGCCTTCTATGTAATTCATCTACATGACACATAAATATTAAAACAAACAGAATTAACAGTACCTAGGGACCTATTAATCACAAAATTGAAAGTTTAGGATCTTAGTAAAAAATCTTTTAAAGTGTAGGATAAATAGATACAGTCCTAGAAGTTCAAACGCCAAATAGAAACTTTTGAAGGTAAAAAGGACTAAATAGACACAACTCCAAAACTTCTAAGATCAAAACTTGGTACTTCAACCTTTTCTATACAGAATTGTTACCCAAGAATCTTAGATCTTTTAGTTTCAAGATGTTTATTACTATCTTATCCCTGCTTGCAGGAAATCAAAGTCGATGAATACATAACCCACAATTTGACCCTGGAAGAGATCAACAAAGCCTTTGATCTGATGCATGGAGGCGATTGCCTGCGCTGCGTTCTTTCTGTCCATCCCTAAACTTGAAGCGAACACGAATCTCTCTCTTCTTCATTATGGAAGTTCCTGAAATAATGCTGTTGAAATCTATGTGATATTTCATAGGATCATATATGTAATGATAATGCTTTAGCTTTAATCTGAAATTTGATAAAAGAATTTGATGCTCTATGGTTCTAAACAGTGTTGACATTTGAGTTAGGATGGTTTTGGTGATGATAAATGTCTTAGATCATTTCATTGAAAGTCAAAATACTGTTATTCTAGACAATGGGTCCTTGAAGTTCTGTGATTCTCTTAATGCTTATTATAGATCATGCTGCAAATTAGCTCCTACATCACTTTCATTGAGTAACAACTTCTTTTCCCATGAGCAAGGTTCAAGGAATTTGGTGGGCCAAGATTGTAATTACACAGGAGATTTAATTATCACCTACAAACTAACATGGGTACCCTTTTTCTTTTTTAATATGAAATGACCAATACATTGAGGCACAAAAGCAAAGAGTTATTTTGAAACAATTTTAAAAGTTAATGGTTTAAATAAAATTTTGGAATTTACCTTAAAGTTCAAGAGCATAATTGAAACTTGCCACATGTAACCGTTAAGTTATATTTTGGCTTTCATTTTAAGGAAATAGTTGTTTTGAAACAAGTTCAAAGTTTAAAGGTAAAATTGAACCATCTAAAAGTTTAAGGACATAATTGAAACTTATCCTAAAAATTACGGACATTTTGTATAATTTAACCTAATTTTAAACATGAATGTTTTTAGCACGACTAAAATACACTTCCAAATGTAACCTAATTACTTAATAGATACACGAAATTACATGTCATAGATAAGAGATACCTTTTCAATTGAGAAAAAGAGGTTAAGTACATTGTGATGGCCTCTTCCACTAGTTGTTCACATGGAATAATAAGGCATCTTGAAGGTATAGTGGAAATTGGGAGGGTGTTGCTTGTTTGCTCCCATCCCAAGTTTCTTATAAAAGTAAAACTTTTCACAGCTTTCAAAAAGTTCTAGAGAGAGAAAAAAACACACACACACAAAAAACAAAAGGCCAAAAGCATAAGCAATGTTTGAATGAACGATTATCTAGGCAATTATGCATGTGCCTCCCTACTTCCACCTAGGAGAATATTGCGCTCCCTCCACCCATATGCTCTCTCTCTCTCTCTCCATACTTATACAAAAGGTTATAATACCATTTTGGTCCCCGTATTTTTTAGTTTCATTCTATTTTAGTCTCTATACTTTCAAATATTCAAATTTTAGTCCATGTTTCAATAAAGCTTAAAATTAGTCTCTATTATTAGTTTATTGTTAACTTTTCTAAAAAAAATAATCTCAATAAAAATTATGTTCACAATGTGTCTTTTCTTGCTTGAAAATTATTATTATTATTTAACTAATTTCAATAAAAATTAACTTCAAACTAACGGTAGAGACTAATTTTAATCTTTATTGAAATTACAAGGATTAACATTAGACATTTGAAAGTACATAGACTAAAATGGAATGAAACCTAAAGTATAAGGACTGAAATGGTATTTTAACCTATATAAAACTTTTCTTTTTTGAGTTCAACAATATGTGAGGTAGAAATTTCGAAAAATTTCTGGTACTATGAGAGTATAGATAGTCCTTCCATTTATTGTTAGTCACATCAACATCAATTGAAAAATAATGTGAGGTCCATTAGCATTAAAAATTATTTATAAAGGTAAAACCATGGTGTGAACAAAGAGAGTAGGTACTCCTGTTAGTACTAGAATTTTTTTCAATGGAGATTTGAATTTTTTACCTCTTGATCGAGAGTGTATGACTTAACCGCTTGAGTTATGTTTAGGTTGACATATAAAACTTCTATTCTACCTATTTTTGGATAGATTATGATATTAGTTTAGGTCTAGATTTTTAGAACTATATCTAATAGGTCTCTAAACTTTAAAATAAGGTTTAATAAATTTCTAAGCTTTTGATTTTGTGTTAAATATGTCATTGAATTTTCAAAAATATTGAATAGATTCTTGAACTATCAATTTTGTGTTTAATAAGTTTTTGATCTATTATACATTTTTTTAAAGTTTAAAAATGATTTTTTTTAAGTAACAAAGACAGACTTATTAGATACAAAATTGAAATTTTAAAAATCTATTAAATATTTTAAAAATTTTAAAGACCAGTTAAATGTAACTTTGAAAGTTTGGAGGCCACTAATGAATTGAGTTGAAACAATGTCTATCCCATAAATGGAGTGAACAAAACATGTGCTTTGCTTACATCTAGTTTTCATTAAATAATTTAAAGATAAAAAGGACAATGGAGACTCAATTGTTTCATTTTACAAAGCTCCTCAACTAGCACAAAATATTTAATAATTGATAGATACAAATTGAAAAAGCCTGAAGTTAAAATCTAAATAAAATTAGGCTTGCATATCTTTTTAGTATATATAAGTACTTAAAAAAAAACCAAAGATAAAATGTTATTAACAAAAAAAAAAAGGTTAACTCTGATCTCAGTTCTCCAAAGCCAAAAGTATGTGGTTTTTTTTTTTCTTTTTAGAAAAAAATAAGTTAATATTAGTATGGGCAATATATTTCCAACTTATTTCATTATTGAACCATGATTGCATGTCAACCTAAACATAATTCAATTGGTTAAAATATATGTTCTCGATCAAGGAATCAGATATTCGAATTTTCAAACTACATGTTGAAATAATAAAACTATGATTACCCATTTTGATATTCAAAAAGTAGATTCCTTTCAAAAGTGAATAACAATAAAGTCAACTTCAAAAGAAGATATTCACACACTTTGTTCATATAACTTTCCCCTTTTTGTATGCTAACAAAACAAAATACATAAAAAGATGAAATGCAATAAATAAACTTGACTCTTGAATAAATAAAATGTAAAAAATTTATTTCAAAGTTCTTAAATAATATTTATTGGTGGTTTTTTTTTTTAATTCAACCCTATGCAAAATAAGATTTGAACCTTTAGGATGTGTTTGGTTCCCGGGTTTCAAGGGGGAAGTTTGGGTTTAATTACCCTAACCCATGTTTGGTTCCCAGTTTTACAAACTCATAGACCCAAGTAATTAACCCCCCATTTTCTCTTCTCATTTTGTTAAACCCCCTTATCTTTTACCCACTTTCTCTTCTCCCAAATTTTCTTCCCTCTTTCTCTCTCCTCTCTCTTATGCACATTACCCATGTTATCCACTTTTTCCTCCCCCAATTTTCCTTCCCTCTTTCTCTCTCCTCTCTCTTCCATTCTCATGATTTCTCTTCCTTTCACTCATCACAATTTCCTTTCTCTCTCCTCTCAAGATTTGTTCTCTCTCTTCTCCATTTCCATTGACCCCAAGATGTTCTTCACCTTCACAATCGACGATATGACTTCATATCATACAATATTGTTGTTAAATTTTTGGAGCGATTGGAGAAATTGGTGCTCTGTTTTTCCATATTTGAAGAGAAAAATATGGTGTACGAGATATTCATCGTGAAAAAACTTATTATTATATTTTAAAATTTTTATTAACGTATAAATTATAATAAAAATTATTTTATTATAAATTCCAAACCATACACGTTATATAAACCTCAATTTAATACGTCAATTTCCATTTCATAAAATAAAATCCATTTTTCTAAATCCACAACTTTCCTAAACTTATTTTCTTATGAAAATGTAAAAATCATGTTATCATAGTCAACTAAAAACATAATATTTGTAAAATTAATTAATTAAACTATTTTGGTTAATGTATCTTGAAGTTAATAGCTTTTAAAATAATATTATTTAAAATATTTTAACTTTATAACCTTATGTATTAGTTAAATATAGAAAGTTAAGTTCAATAGTAATTTTGATATTAAGTAGTAAATAACTTTTGTTAGTACAACAAGTTATAAATCATTAAATAAACAATTGATAACATTTTCTTTATAGTTAATTTTATGTTGGATATATTTACATAAAAAAAATTTGTTTATATTTATTCACGCTTTGGTACATAGTCTGAAAATACTTTTATGAACAATTAAATATTTATTCTATAAAATAATTATTGGAAGAAAATTGAGTTGACAAATGTATTAAAAATATTTTATTTATTATTAAAATAATACTCTCTAATTTCATAATAAAGTTACATTTTAAATATAATTTAATATATAGTTTTTATTACTTTAATTAAATAATTTATATTATTTATTACAAATTTTAAATTTACCAATCAAATACATTTTTAATAAACTTATGTTTAACAAATTAGAATTCAAACACAGACTTAACAAACCCAGACTTGTCACCATCCAAACACTGGTTTAACAAACCCCGACTTAACAAACCTATTTTCTGTACCATCCAAACACAGACTTAACAAACCCAGACTTAACAACCTCAGGCTTAATAAACTCAGACTTAACAAACCACCCAAACCTGCGAACCAAACGCCCCCTTAATCTTTTAATCAAAGTTGTAATGTTTTAATAAGCTGAACATGTACAAGTTGATAATTACATATATAGATTATATTGACAAGTATTTTTAAAATTTTGAAATATAAACAAAAAATCTAAGTTTATATTAATTCATTCCTTTGCACTCTCCAACCTAGACTTCATAAACAATCTATTAAAACCAAGAATCAGACATATTTTTATATAGTTCTAATTTTTCTAATGGGCATAGTCAATTAATTTGCTAAAGTGAGCAGTTCATCAGTAAGTCGTACTCCTTTCCTTGAAGTCAGATGTTCAAATTCCCATACTCCACGTTTGTTGTACTAAAAAAACATTCCATTATAATTTAAGAGGGGTTCAATAATTGAAATTATTTGCAAATAAAAATAAAATTGCTTAAATCTATTTTAAACGTTGAATCATATCCTTGTTCTATTTTAAGTTTTTTTACCTAAAAAGTTTCTAATCTAACATGTCCTTGAATTTTCAAAATTATGTTTATTTAATTTTTGTATTTAAAAAAGTTTGTAATACTAATATTTCAATTTTGTGTCTAGTAAGTCCCTAATATTTTATTTGCTTGTTCAAATTTATACCACTAAATACTTACACATGTTAGAAATCAGCATATTGTGTAATTTTTAAACATAGTTATGCTGCCATATAAATGTTAAATTGGTAAAGCTCACAATGGAGACCTATTGAGATTAAGGTGAAAGCTCGAATACGTGTTGAAAACTTTTTAAAATACAAATACTAAATAGATAAAATCTTGAAAGACCTCGAACTAAACTTGTCATTTAACCAAAACAAAAAAAAAAGTTTGAATTTACTAAAATGGTTTTTGAGTAATTAATAAATTTACCTAATTTATTTCACATAAATCAATTGGACAAAAAAAAAAGGAACATTCATTGCTTGTAGATGACGTGTAAAATAAGGAGATCCAACGGTGGACATCGAACCCTAACGGCCGCGCCAAAATCAACGGCAGAAAACTGGAAAGGTTTAGGAGAGTGGGCCCAGATTTTCCGACAGGTGGAAATTGTAGTTTGTCATCGAAACGACACGTCGGTTGTATCACAATCCAAAAAGTCAATCAAAACCTCTCTCTCTCGCGTTATTGGACGTTAACACTGTTTTCTTTGGACCACACTCTTAAATAATCATCATTTTATTATTTCTCCATTATTATTTTTTATACTAAATCATTTTAATTTACTTTTTATCATTATTTCTCATTTAATATCACTATTTTATCATTTAATGTGTCAAATAGCACAATTTTATTTTATTATTTTTTGCTTTAAAATCTATAGTTGAATATCTCATCATACACGCTAACCTAAGTACAACTAAACTGGTTAAGATATATACCAATACTTTAAAAGTTCGAATCCTCTCACCTCTATGTGGTTGAACTAAAAAAAAACTCTTATCATATATTGGTTGAACTAAGAAAAAAATTTGTAATTGAATTGTTCATATCTTAATATATATATATATATATATATAGTCATTGTTTTTCTAATAAATATATATGATTAGTCATTATTAAGAAGCAATATAATAAGTTTCATCAACATTCCTTTTTTAATTCAACAATATCTTGAGTGAATAATTTTTTTTTATCTTAGTCGAGTGGAGATTTAAACCTTTGACCGTTTGATAGAGAATATAATATCTTAACTAGTTAAGTTATGCTCAAATTAGTAATTTTATTAATATTTCTATATATCATTGGTATGACAAGGGGTCAATAATATTTTCATTATACAACAATAATACCAACAGAATATAAAAATCAAAAAAGAAAATATCGCTATAATAATTAATTTAAAAAGTACAAAATGCTTATTATATATTTTTTAAAAATTGTGAAACCTGACATTAATGCTTAAAACCTTCTCAACAAGATCAAGAGTTAATATATAAATTAGTTTTGACTATGAAAAAAAATTATAAAATATAAATGGGGAATTCCAAGATTATATATAAAAAAAAAAAAAATGAAAATCTTAGAACTTGGAACCTGAAGGTGCGCTCTCTCGCTCTTTTGGTTTCAACAAAACTTCCTTTCTTTTTTACCTATTTTTGCTGAATTTCATTTTCCATCTCTCCTCTGCTTCCTCTTCCTCTCAACACCAACTTCCAAACTCACATTCATTCATTCATTCATTCTATCAGGTGATTTCTGCCATTTCCACCATTTCTTCCATGATTTCCTTTTCTTTCTTTCTCTGCATTCCTTTCCAATCTCCCCATTGATTCCCATTTCTCGTTCTCAATCATCATTTTTACTTCTGCAAATCCAACCCGATTCATAACTCTGCCTCTAGCTTCTTGTATCTGTTCTGTTTCCCTTAACAAGTTTTTGCATTCTCTTCTCTGTTTTCCTTCCTTTTGCTATCGGGGGAATTCGTTCGTTTTCCTGCATGGAAACATTCACGTGATGATGCACTAGACATGGATTTTTGGGAATGTTGCAGCTTCTTTGCGACTCGGGGGGTGGTTAAATCGATGGCTAAACGTGTTTTGAGAGCGAACCCATTGTGAAATTGGTTTCTATTTCCATGTGGGTCTGCTTGAAAAAACATCAGTGGGGGATTGAGAGTGTAATGATGGCGGTAATAATAGTAGATGAATTGATTGTTTAAGAATGGAGATTAAGGAAGATGTTGAATTGGCGGACGAGCGGCCTCCGTCGCCTATCTGGGTGTTGCAACATTTCTCCGAGGAGGCGTTTAGGGTGGCCGGTGAAGCTCTGAATAGCGTCTATAATGGAGGCACCGCGTTTCAGGACGTGGGGATGGGACATCGACGTGCTCGGAGTGAAGTTCCGAGTGCCAAACACAGACGAACAAACAGTTTCCAGAGATTGAAATCCCATATGCAGAAGGCTTGGGGATGGGGAAGAGACACACGGGAAGAGGATTACGACTTCTATAGTTTCGATCCTGAGATCATGGCGAATCAAAAACGTCAGTGGTATCAGTTTCACTCCAAATCTCTGGTATCTAATTGACTCCATGTTTCCTGTATTCTTTCTACAACTTGTTTTTTTTTTTTTTTTTTTTTCCGGGTTTCGAAACTAAAGTTGGAGATGTTTGTTTTCGAAACAGAAAAAGAGATTTGTGTTTTTTAATGCACGTTTTGCATATGAGGTCCTCTGGCTGGCCTCTGGGTGATGTTATGATGATGCAATACCCTGCCTTATTTCCAAAACTAGGCTCCCCCTGGACTGAAGTTTTTCAATGTTCTCAAATGTTTCTTACTTCCACATGGCATATATTAGTTTTGTAAATTAGTTACATATGAAAAATTCTTGGAATTACTGGCTGTTCTTCTTTTTCGATGTTTATGATAATCATCATCCACTGTACTCTTATGGAATTTCCTGATATGGACATATACAAATATGATTAGTTTGGATTAGCGTTAGATTGGGTGTTTGGCGCTGTTATGATTGAGTAGGTCAAAATGAGTTGGTAGTTCAGTCTGAGATGAAACTCGTAAGATAAGATAGGTATAACTATCCAGTTGCATGTGGACAATGAGAACTGGTGCTCCAACAGGCATATTTTGTGATGTAAGCTCAACTGAGTAGGTTTTACTACGCTAGATGTACCTACCATAGTTGGATAAACAAGAAAAAAATTGATACATTGAATTTTAATATGTTCATATTTTATAGGACCGTGTATACCAGGAGCCCACCTCTCTCTTTGAACACTTCATTATTGCGGGGCTTCATCCGGATACTAACCTTGAGATTGTGGAGGATGCATTTGCTAAAAGGAAAAAATGGGAGTTACAAAAGAAAAATACTGAGATGATAGATACCAAAATGACAGAGCATAGAGGGCCATCAGTTCCCCAGCTGGAACCTCAGGTTAACTCTTTATCTGGATCAGTAGTTTGCTAGAACTCTTTTATTTGTATTGTAGAATGATCCATTGTGTAGTGTGTTCATTCTTTGTGCCTTTGTTATTTCTAATAAGGTTAATGATATTTGAGATGCTTCTTTTTTGTTATGTCTACTGAAAATTTAGTTTGCTTAAGAAATCTAATCGCATAAAATTTGGGATGAAGGTCGTGGAGACCAATTGGGTCCCCCATATCTATAGGATTCCTCTTTTCATGTTTATTTTTGGCATCTCGCTACAGCAATGCAGTTGACAAGTAGATTGAACAACATGACAAGATAGTCAACTATTGCGTTCTTGCGTTTATATGTTTACATATTGATGAAATTGCGGTTGTACTTGCATCTACAGATACTTTTTAAGTATCCACCTGGGAAGAGGCTGCCAATGCGTATGAAGGATTTGTCTGCATTTTGTTTTCCTGCAGGTGTTAAGGTGAGCTATTATCCATCAGCCATGATGTGTTAAGGAAGGTTAGGCTGGTTAACTATTATCCATTATTCATAATATTGCATTTATCCATTTATGTGAAAATCAAAATCTAGGAAACCAGGTGGAGTATATCTGCAAGTGTCAAATTTGACTCTCTATCACCAACATGTTCTCTGTCATTTATATGTTGATCAGCGTTGGAATATGAAATAAGCTATTTGTTTGCCAATCAATTGTTAAATGTGAATGGACTATTGCTGCGGTGTTTTGCAGATATGAGTTATGATATTTTTTCTTTGGGGATTTATACCAATGATGAAAATCTTGAATGGGAAAATAGTATTTGATGCCAATTATTTTCTAAAACAAATTAATGGTGTCATTATGGTATCATTTTTCTCACTACTTATTTTGTGGATTATTGTGCATTAGTAAGTAGTTTACATTTATGGTGCTTTTAACTTGTCAATAATGTCATCCTTACGGATCATAATGGCCTTAGATGTTTATTATTGACTTGATCAATTTAATTTGTTCTATTTTCTGGTAATGTTTGTTTACTAGTAGAACATAAATTCACACATTGACTCTCTCTAATAATGCAGGCACAGTTGATGGAGAGGACTCCATCACTCAGTGATCTGAATGAAATTGTTTATGGTCAGGTATCTGGTACCAATATTAATGTACTTTGTGGTGTCAACTTTGCGAACTATGCCTTCCTTCATCTAGTTTTCTCTCTGATTCTAGACAAGTTTTATCTTCTAAACATGGATTATATTTTTATTTGTAACACATCGATAAGATTGAAGTCGAAGATAGCTACGCTAAGAAAATGGAAATCAGTTTAACTTTCATAACTTAATGTTAGGTGGGTGACATTTGAGCAGTTGACTGGGTCTTTTGAGTTGGATGAAATTTTTTAAACTATCTTCTGTATTATCATTTTCATATATGGTTGTATATACTAATATATATTTAACCCTTTAGATTTCTTTATATTACCCATTTTTCTTCATTGTTTTTCTTAAACATAATCACATGTGTCTGTATCCATATTGATATCTCCCTTCAAATCATTCTGCTTTCTATATCTTGTTCTGTCTTTTGACTCTTTTGATAAACTTTTTCATTGGAACAAGTTTTATGAGCACAGCAATATTTTCCTCTCCCTTGCATGGTGTAGACAATTTTTATTTTTGATATGTCATATAAAAATATATCATCTTTTGCATCTGGTTGTATTTATCTTTGATGATCATAGTGCATGTGACGACATAAGAAATGGTAATGTTTGTAATCTATCCAAGTGAATTAACCCATTTGTTTAATAAATGTGTGTTTCTGGCTTTCTTGTCCAAGTGGGTTATACAGTTAGCATTTTTTATCCATTCAGAGCCACACTCTAACACATATGCAAATGGAACCACTTTTAAAATCCATTATAACAGGGCTGCATATTATGAAGTCCCTTGTAGTTGTGCTGATCCCCGTGTCCTTCGTTTGTAGTTTTAAGCAGTAGTAAAGTATGGTTTGTTATTAAAGGAAAAAGAAAAAAAAAGCGTTAAAAATCAGAATTGGAAGGATGAATGAGGTAGACTGTTGCCACACTTAAAATTAGAATTTATTAAACCGTTGATTCAGAGAAAAAGAAGAAAAAGTCTGTTGATGAAGTTTTTCCTTGCCTTTTTTTTTTTTTTTTTTTTTTTTTTGTGTGTGTGTGTTTAGTTCAGGATGTTTTATCCTCTTTTGTTCTGTAAATGTATCATATTTCATAAGCAGTTAATTTACTTTTTAGTTTCCTAAAACAAAATGATGCTAGCCTTTTCTATTGTCACAGGAACATTTGAAAAGAGATGATTTGGCGTTTATTTTTTCCCTTAAGGTAAATTTTGCCTCTTCAGCTAATGTTGGATCTAAAGTTCTTTTTGTCACCAGATATTTGTCTAAGCCAACCTACGGAAGTAGTTCTTTTAGAATTTTCTTTGATGTCCTTGACATTTAATGCAACGCAATTCATGAGTCAAGATTCACATGCCTTTTGATTTATAGTCGTGTTACTACTTGGTTGTATATTGTTTTAATTGTGTTTGCAAGTCTATGATAAGATCTTATTCTTCTTCTTCTTTGTGCTGATTTCATATCTTGAAGTATTGTTCAGATTACTTTCTTTTACCTATTGTTTTATCGTGAAAGTGTAAATATTTACTGAAATTAAGTTATATTATTAAAATCTGAAACTTTGAACCATCCCAGTTATTTTCATTTCTTGGGATTTTGGTGCTTATTTTTCATTTTCCCCTTAGCTAAAGCCAATAGGCATGACAAAATTTTATCTTTTCAAGTGGGAGTTTCTTTGATCTTTTTACTCACTTCCATATGTTTAGTTCGTAGAAGAAATGGGAATCAATGGTGGCTGAAGCTATTTTCTTTTCCTTCAGGTTGCCAACAATTCAACTCTTTATGGTGTATGCTTACATGTGCAAGAAATTGTTCAGAGGCCACCTGGTATCCTAGGCATCTCAACTTCTCTTTCTCATTCTCCTGGACTATGCAGCCGTTTTTTGGTTTCTGCACCTCGCTGCTACTGTCTGTTAACAAGAGTACCTTTCTTTGAGTTACACTTTGAGATGTTGAACAGGTCCTTTGTAATTCTGTTTCTCTGAGCTACACACAGATTCAAGAGATAATAATCGTTTCGGGATCCAAATAACTCAACCTTTTTTGTTATTGTCTGCAGTATTATAGCCCAGGAACGTTTGAATCGTGTAACTCAGTTTATCAGTGAAATTTCTCTCACTGATTATGTGCCATCAGTGTCAAGGTCGCATCATAATGAAAATGTTGACTCTCCTGAAAGGGAGTCCTTCAGTGATTGGATGACATCAGCAATACCTATTGACAGTGCAGTGGCCCTTACTGCTGCTGCTGCCGGAATTATATCTGATGATGAGATCTTAACCTCTTCAGTGAAGACATCAGAATCTCGATCTCCTGAAAGTGGTACAACTGGCGAGGCTTCAGAGTTGAGTCAAGTAAGGAAAACAAAAATGAGTGATTAAAATTTCCTTTACGATATTTTGAGAATGCAAGAAAATTCTCATTGTACCAATGTAGAATTGTTATAAGAACTCTCCTAAAAGATCTCAATTGATATTAGATGGCACTTGTAGTTCCTTTTGTGCTTGTCATTTGGTGATTGCTGAGGTTATAACTGTTTTCAATTTTTTGGCAAGCTGGAAAGAACTAATGGAAGTTGCGAGAGTGGTCACCTCTGCACAGAGATATCTTTCTCATCAAGGCATCGCGCATTAGAGCGCCTAGGGAGTTCCGAATCGCTATTCAGGTGGTAGATTTACCCTGATATCTAATATGCTCCTATATTGTTAATATAAGACACACTTTCCCAGTACCAATTTCAGTGATATCATATCATATGGCAGTCCAGTTAGAAGAATGGCTTCAGACGATGAGGATGATGATCTTTTTCCAAATTGCGAAAAGGAATTCAGTGATGACTTGATAATGGAATGGGCTAGGGTTAGTTAATTTTGATTGCTAATTTTCCTTCAATGACTAGTTTCTTTCTATATTATCATTGATCTAATCATTTGCTTTATGGTTTTGTTATGATAGGAGAATAAGTATGATGTGCTACAAATAGTCTGCGGATATCATTCTCTTCCTGTTCCCGAAAGGGGATGTGAATTATTATTTCAACCTCTAGAACATTTGCAATCTATTCAATATAGAAGACCTGCAATTGCATCGCTTGGGTTTTGTGAAGAATATCTAGACTCATTGAACCCCATTGAGGTATGTCTCTTGCTGCTCATTGTTCATCGGGTGTGGTTCACGTCACTTTAAGGGGTGATTAAATCTTTTATAGGCCCAAGCAAAGTTGGCTTCAGCTGAAGAAACTCTTGCTCTGTCAATATGGACAACAGCCGCTCTATGCCGAGCTCTCTCTCTTGAAACTGTAAGCACAATGCTTTTCACTTGATTCTGCAGGTCCAAAAATTTTGCACTTCTATTAGTTTTAGAATGAATTCTTGCAACTCCCTTGCAGATTCCTTAATTCAATTAACTCACTCAAGTATATAGTTGTTTTGTCAATTTATATTGTTCCTTATCCTTTTCCCTGCTCCTAAAATGCTTTGTTGTTACTTCATTTTTACGTTATGACATGAGTTTTCACTGTAATATTTATTCCTCATAGAGATCTGTTTCTTTACTCGGAACTACTTGATGCAATATTGAGATCAACAGCTTCTTGACAACCAATAACTTTTTGTCCATAACTTGAGTGCTTCTTTTGTGGGCTTGTTTTTTGTCTAGTGACTTGAGTGCTTCTTAAATTGGTTGAAGTATGGTCATTTCAAGCGTTTGCATATTCTTCTTTCATGAATGTGAGGGGTTGTTTTTATCAGGTAGCTATAATAAGCAATTGATACCACATGTTGGTAGTGAATTTAGAAGTCTGATCACGTTGTCTTTTCAGGTTTTGCAATTGGTTGCAGGGATTTTATTAGAAAAACATGTGATAGTGGTGTGTCCGAACCTGGTAAGTGAGTCCTTTTTTTTTTATTCACCTATAATCTTGGCTTAGTTGTTTATATCTAGCTCTTCATTATTCTGACTACAATGAATTTTTTATTTGATTTGATTTTCATTGAGCATATCAATTAGTGCAGGGTCTACTTTCAGCAACAGTGTCATCCCTTGTTCCAATCATTTGTCCTTTCCAATGGCAAAGTTTATTTCTTCCGGTGAGTTAATTGATATTAATCTCTCTACTAAACCAATTTTCAATTTTTATTCATACCACCTTATTAACATTAATAATAACAACCATGTGCATTTTTTCACAAATCTGAGATGTTTATATGGTTATGGAAATGGCCTAATCATTTCACCTTGTTGTAGAGAATATAAATTTTTTTAATTAAAAGCTTTGTTTGAACTTTGATTAAGAAAGTCTGTTGATGGTAAGTCCGTTTGTCCTCCTTGTATTCAAAAGCAACTTGAAACAGTTAAGCGCCACCACTGTTTGAATCAGTGTTTTAAAAAGCATGCCCAGGCGAAAAAAAACCAAGGGTTTGAAGTGAAGCACCCTCAATGAAGTACATGCAGCGCATGCTCCTCTTTGCCTGACCCTCAATGAAGTGTGTGTGTGTGTGTGTGTGTGTGTATATATACACATTATTTTTTAATTGAAAAACTATGAAATGCTCCTAAAAGTACAATTTCTCCCAAATCTCTTAAAAACTCTAATTTCTTAGAATTTTCATTATTTTATTATGCACAATACTATCTTCTTCAATATATAAAAAAAATTATTTTCTTTTTTCTATTATGCGCCTAAAAAAATTGCATTTTAGTGTGTCACGCTTTAAAAAGCACCACTTTCTGGAGCGAAAGATCACCGGTTATGTTTACATCTCCATAGGACACACTGATTATTTCTGGAAAGCCTATTCTGAAGTAATTGTGGTTGGATTGAATGAAATAAGTACTCTTCTTTCTTATGCATGTTATTTAATAATTCACATTTACAGTACTAGCTCTAAAACTCAAAAACAGAGGCATGGATAGTATTTTAAAAGATGCTTCACTGTTCTTGCAAATTTCTAAGAGGAATGCAATACTTGTTTAATATTTTTTTATGTTCTCTTGCTTTTATCACCCGAATAAGGTAAAAAGGAAAACTAGAACTTGCTTGAATTATTACTTCCCATGTTATGCTTATCTTGATAATTTTCAGGTACTACCAGGAAAAATGTATGATCTCCTCGATGCACCAGTTCCCTTTATTGTGAGTATAACATTGATTTCTTTTATCTAAATTCTTGCTCACGTTAAATGCAAACTTTTTTTTTTCTGGGCCTTCTATTTGTAGCTGATTATAGGCAGATCATTTTGAAGATGATGGGATATTTTATTTCAAACCAAAATATCACCTTGATATCATAAACTGGATGTTTAGAAATCTTTTGATGGAAATAACAATATGCAATTCTCTTATTAGTACTTTCCTAAATTTATTGATCCTAAAATTTAGTTGCCCCTTTTGTAGATGATCTCGTGAGATTTAAGTATGAGATAGAAAGTTCATTGATCTAGATGTTTGAGCAAATAGGTTAAGGTTTGTTAATAAATCCAAATTATTTTTTAATGACGGCTTCCCCTTTTGATAATTTCGCAGGTTGGTACACTAAATAGACCAACTGATGTAAAGATGAAGACGTCTAATCTAGTTATTCTTGATGTGCTTAAGGATCAGGTTAGCTGGAATTTTGCTGATCCTTTTGTTTTTCCACTATGTTTATTGTCAATCAGGTTCTAAAGACCATTTTTATTCTGCTGTTACAAAACAAGGGCTATACAAAACATTAACCCAACTGAGATGGAGCTAAAATTATAAAAAGAAGCTCAAATTGTTAAGCATTAAAACAAGGGATGGCCAAAATTGTTAACCTTTATGAGTTATTTGAGTGTAGTTATTGAAAGCTGTTTCCTAAACAGATTTTCAAACGGTCCTTATTGGTTTCCGTTTCTGATGTTGCTTTACAAGCAAATATACGTATTTTTTTCAATTTGGTTTGATTCCCTACTCTTTAAGATAAATAGATAATATTGTTGGTTTTCAATTTTCTGCTCATTCAGGTGAAAACATGTACCTTACCAACACTTCCACGACACAGAGAACTAGCCTCTGAACTTGGCCCGGTCCATGCTAAATTGGCGAACAGGAGTTCAATTGCCAAAAAGCATCCTGTATATAGGTGCAATGAATCTCAGGTTATTATTGATTGTTGTATTCTAGCAGACTTGGCAATTTATTTTTCTTCTACTCCCATGCCTTCTGCTACTCAACACTCAGATGTAACTTTGATTTGCAGACTGAATACGCCGCCCAGTTTTTGAATGTCATGAGGCAATACATGGAGTCATTGTGTTCAAATCTTAGATCTCATACCATCACTAGTGTTCAATCAAATAGCGACAGGGTCAGAGAATCTACATTCTGTTTTACATTCCGTCTCGAACATCTCATTACCAACCAGTCTCTAACATTGCTGATGACTATGAAACTTGGTTCTCTATTTTTATGATTTCAGGTTTCTTTACTTCTTAAAGATAGCTTTATTGATTCCTTTTCTAGTAAGGACCGACCATTTATTAAGGTGATTTCCATTTCTTAGCTTGATTTCTTTGTCATTTCAATTATATACTTTTAGCTGAATCTCATGTGCATCATATTTTTACCATGTTACAACTATCTTTCTGTTGGATTAGGTTAATAAAAGAACTTTCTAAAGGTGGAAAAAGTAATTTAAGAAGTTTTTTAGTAAAAAGTGCTTGCTAACATATCATGTAAAGCACTTCTTGGTCAAACAGCTGGACCAAAAACACTGTGTGAGTTTACTTTTTGACTTTGTGCTCACCTAAAGCCTAATACAGTTAAAGAGATCCAACTCGAATCAAATAGTTGCATAAAAAACACATCGCATACATCGTCAACTTCTACGGGTGCCTCTATATTGATTGCTTTGTGACACAATATTTGTTCATTCCTTGATAGATTTGTGTGATTTGGTCATTGTTTATGTTAATGCTTTATGAATTCTACATAACTGGGAGCTAACAATGTTCTTTGGGCTCTGCTTCGTTCCGTATTTTCTATTCTGAAATGAGTTTGGCGGGACAGCTATAGTAGAGTTATCGATTTATTTCGAGAAACTGAGGCTGAAAGACATTGGGGCCATCGTTTTAGCCTAGAATATTCAAGATTTGTTTGATACTTGAAGCCAAAGAATTGAAAGTGAGGTATTTGTGGCAATGATCTGATAGATTTGGTTGGTGAACTTTGCAGCTATTAGTAGAGACACAGCTTTTCAGTGTTCTTTCGGACTCTCGATTATCAAGCTTCGAAAATGGCTTCTGTGAAGTTAATGTTTCTACAGCTCCAATGGCAGAACTAGAAGTACACAAGGTGCAGATGAAGAATCCCTGAGGGCTTTCTTCGGAGCCATTAATGAGGATAACTACTGATTGCTGAAGTGTTTTTAGCCAAATCAGTTTTGTAACATAACATCAATAGCAATACTGAAAATATCCCAATTTTTTTAGTGAGGATATACATATGTAAGGTTGTGAAAATTCATGTAAATGTTGGTTACTTCAATTCAACAATAAACAAGTTGATGCAGAGACTGATTGTTCTATAATAAACAAGCAAAATTTCATGGGGCTATTTCTCCTTTTCAGTTTTTATTTTATTTTGATTTTTTGAATGGTCTCTAATAAGATATTAAAATAAATCCCAAGCTCAATTTCCTCTTTCTACAACTCTCCTCCTCTTGGGATAAATTATAAATAATATATTTAGATATAGATTTTTTTTTTTTTTTTTCATGATTGATTGGACAAACCAGAACTTTGCCGTCCAATGTTTGCCTTTAAAATATTTTCATGTTTTTCAAAGAAAGAAACATGCATTAAAAATTAACAAAGATGCTACAAACTCTTAGGCACATTTTGAGGGCTAAGCTTAAAATATTGTTAGTTTTTGTGTTTTTCAAACTTAATTTGCGCACATATATAGAAAATTTGCAGGGAAATGTGTTTCCAGAGATTCATACATTTTGAACCCAGAAAATTAAGCCCCATTTGATCATTTAGGGCTCGTTTGATAACGTTCTTGTTCCTGTTTCTTGTTCCTGTTTCTCATTTTTTAAGAAACAGACATGTTTGATAAACAATCATGTTTCTCGTTTCTAAATTTTTTAGAAACGTTTCTAAAAAAATGGCAGATTTTGAGAAACTTTAAAAAGTTGTTTTTCAAATTCTGTTTCTGTTTTTTTTTTCAGATTTCATGCATATATTCTTTTTTCTCTTTTTACCCATCTCTCCCCTCTCTCTTCTTTCTCTCTCTTCCATTCTTTTTTTCTTTTAATACTTTTTAATCTTTTTATTTTTTTCTTCTTTTTCATTTTTATTTTTATTTTTTGATTTATTTCTTTCTATTCGTTCTTTCTCTTTCATCATAATCTTTTTTCTTTTAATAGTTCATTATCTTTTTTTTTCTTTTCTCCTTTTTCCTTTTCTCTTTTCGTTTATGTTTTTTTCTTCTCTCTTATTTTCTTATTTTCTTTTACTTTACATTAACGAGCTTATAGGTATTATTTTTTATTTAATTCTCTATTATTTTTTCTTTTGGTACGATTTTATTTTTTTATTAAATAAATAAACTAATAATGTATTTCATGTTTACCATTAAATGTAAAAAAAAAATATACATTCTCTATCTTTTTCTGATTTTACTTGCGTGTATTATTGGCTAATGTATTTTTAAAGAAAAAATAAAAATAAATTTTATTATTAAATTAAAGAAATATGAGTATGTTCGATTGTCTGACCTTAGACAATTTACAAATTCGTCTAATTGAACTAAGTCTTGTAAGTCAAAATCGTTCAAAGTGAATTGATTGAAGTGAGAAATAACATTGCAAATCAAATTTGAACAACATTTGAAGGATAAATTTATTATTATTATTATTAATTAGGTGTTGGGCCTTAATAAAATACTATAACCTATTTATATATGTTTTATATTTATTTTAATGCATGTTATATGTTTTATTATAGTATATGTACTAAACTTTACTTTTACCAAAAAACAAGAAACAAGAAACAGAAATAGTTATCAAACATGTTTCTGTTTCTAGTTTTTAAGAAACAGAAACAAGAAACGAGAAACAGAAACAAGAAACAAGAAACGAGAAACGAGAACGTTATCAAACGGGGCCTAATTTTTGGTTTTTGAAAATTGTGCTTGTTTTTTTTATCATTTTTCTACAATAAGTTTCACCTTCTTAAGAAAACATTTGAAAACATTTTGAAAATTGTGCTTGTTTTTTTTTTTTTTTATCATTTTTCTACAATAAGTTTCACCTTCTTAAGAAAACATTTGAATTCTTAGCCAAATTCCAAAAATAAACACATGTTTTTGAAAACTACTTTTTTAATTTTCAAAATTTGGCTTGATTTTTAAAAACACATGTCAAAAGTAGACAACAAAACAATGAAACTTATAAGTGGAAGTAGTATTTATAGGCTTAATTTTTAAAAACCAAAAACAAAAAATAGAGTGGTTATCAAACGGAGCCTAAGTTGTTAGGAGTGCTAACAAAGTCCTACTTTGGCTAGGGAAAGAAGAAAACCAGGTATATAAGTAAGGACAATTATCACCATTGGTATAAGGCTTTTTGAGAAAACTAAAAGCAAAGCTATGAGGGTTTATGCCTAAAGTGGACAATATCATACCATTATAAAGATATGTGGAAGGTCGTTGTCCTTATCAATTGGTATCAGAGCCAAGATGAATGAACAAAAAATGCTTGGAGCGGCAAGAATAACTCTATCAAGCTCCATTGGTAGAGAAGGTAGATCTTTGTTCAAAGGGAGCGATAGGTGATCGCGGCCATCAAGGAATATCCCACACTGTGATATGTGCTTTTGCGCTCTATTTGGATGTTGCCTCGAGATGAGGAGCAAGCTCTCAGTTGGGAGTGGACGGATTTGTTCGAGTGGAGGATTGTTAGGAGTACTAACAAAGTCCCACATTGGCTAGGGAAGGAAAAGATCCATGATACATAAGTAAGGACAATTATCTCCTTTAGTATGAGACCTTTTGAGGAAACTAAAAGCAAAGCTATGAGGTCTTATGTCCAAAGTGGACAATATCATACCACTATGGAAATATGTGGAAAGTGGAGGTAGTGTTGAGATGTTTGTCTCTAGAACGCCCCCAGTTGGCTTTTAGTTTTTAATTTTTTAAATTTTGGTTGTTTTCCTACAATTTCTTTATCATGGTTTTCTCCTTTCTTAAAGAAAGGTTTGAATTCTTAGTCAAATTCCAAAAACGAAAACAAGTTTTTAAAATCTACAACCCCGTTCGATAACCATTTGATTTTTTGTTTTTGATTTTTGAAAATTGTGTTTGTTTTCTCGTTATTTCTCTACAATGACTTTCATCTCTTTTAAGAAAACATTTGAATTCTTAGCCAAATTTCAAAAAAAAAAAAAAAAAAAGGTAGACTTAATGCATTTGCATGATGATGAATATTAGTTTCCATATTTACAAAGATGTTGTGCTCGGGATAAACAATTGTAATATGTGTATTATTGACTTATAGAACAATTGTCAGTCCGAGCGTAGCTTAGTGGATAAAACACTAATTACCATACCAAAAGTCAATGGTTCGATCCTCCACGCCTACAATTATTGAACTAAAAAAAACAATTGATTGCTCAACCTTTGCATTATTGATTTATTGACTTGTATGATGATTTGGTAAAATCAGTTCTCCAGGACCTTATTGACAACAACACCTGCCTTGATCATGGGGGCATAAACAGAAAGATGAATGATATTTGCTTCAAGGAGATGAATTTAATTGATGGAGATGCCCAAATCACAAACAACTATCTTTCAAAGGCTCTTGATGATAACCACTCCAAAGGAGACTTTTCCACATATATAAGAGCCATTGATTGAAGGGATTTTGCAACAATGTGAAAATTTTTGTTCTAAAGAAACCTAAGACGGGATCTAGTTTGATCGCAAAATTGAAAGGAAACCCTATTGATTAAAAAATGATTGTACTAAAAAGAGATTTTATTTATATTATGTTATATATATCAAGGGACTTGATAGAATTCAGTTTGATTGGCTTTTTGGTTTATTAATGTTGTGGGTGAAATTGGACTAAAGAGATAAACCGGAATTACAAGGGAATCTTGTAATATAAGATTAACCTTTTCAAATCCAATTCCTAAATAGAAGGGGAAACCTTTTATATCCTTATCTAAAAAGGAATATGGAAAACAAAGGTCCTATAAATATGTCATTATGACTCAAAGAAATGGAGTTCAACTTCAACCCTCATTCTCTAAATTATAGCTTGCTACACTCAAATTCTCCTAGCTAACTTAAGCATCGGAGCTGGTGTGGCAAATGTCACATCAGTGCCTAGCTTTTTCTCTTTTGCAGGTCACCTCTTCCCCTAAATTACAAATTCATCGTGGTTGTCACGTGGAGGTCAGGTGAGATTTCTCATGTCCAAAATTTGGCAACAACAATTAATGTACACAAGTAACCATTATCTTTAGTTATATTGTTCAACAATTAAGAAAATAAGAATAGATGTTTAAAAAAATAAAAAATTTAGGGCTATACAAAAGCAATCTATATTTAGAAGTAGAAGAGCTTAATTCAAATGGAGAGGGCTAGGGCCTTGGGCCAAGAAGAACAAATTGGACCATTCTCTTTAGTCAACTTCTCATTTCAAAATAATGGAACTGATTTAAATATTTTGACAAATTATAAGAAAGTCAATTCTAACAAACACACCTAAAATAGAATGAGGTTCACTTTTAACATATTGATAATACATTTTTTTTTCTTCTAAATGTAAGAAGTTTGAACTCTAGGCAATATTTTAAATTAATTGTTTCATAAGCTGTGAATACTATACTTTTGTTTTTTTTAAGGAATACTAGATTATTAATATTATAATTGATACATAAAGAAATATGTATACCAATGACATAAATGATAAATATATTTTTTAATAAAAAGATCGTTACAAATCACACCATATTATTTGCTTATTCTGTAAACTATAATCTTTGTATTTTAAAAACATTTTGATTTGTGAAATTTACAATTCATATCATTCGTTAAAATTTGTTGTGATATTTAATAGAATTTTTACATAAATTATTTCTGTGACAGGTGTATTGATTTTATTTGAAGCTTATGAATAGGAAAAAAATAGTAACTAGCAAATTATGTAGGTGTTTGGTGCTATGTTTAAATCACAAGGTCGTGATTTACAAAATATACAAACCAAATTGACATAATTTGTAATTATCTATTTATTAAAAACAACATATACAATAAAAAGTTATTATGAAAAAAAATTAGAAATGAAATGCTAAAATATTGCAGGTCAAATGTAGCATTACCTTATGAGAGATAAAAAACTAAGATAAGTGAAGTTTGAGACAACATTATCATAAAGAGCTATCCTGAGTCTATAACTCAACTGGTTAAGACATTACAATTTCGATTAGTCCAAAATCACTCTTATATGTTGTTCAACTAAAAAAAAAACTATGAAAATAAAAGAAAATTTAAATAAATTCAAATTAGTAATGGCTATTAATATGGAGAGCAAAAAATTTCATAAAATTATACTCAAAATAGGTGGGAAAAGCTAAAAATTTAAAAAGTTGCTAAAAGTTTTCATCAAATGAAATGCATGACGTCCAAAATCAAATGACAAGAGCAAGCTAGAGAAGAAGAGATGAGAGAGAAAATTTTGATTCTTAATAAATAAATTTTAAAAAAAAGGCCAAAAAGCTTAGCTCAACTGTAATTGAAGTTAAAGGTCCGAATCCCCTCAATTTTAAATTTTAAATGTTGTTGAATTAAAAAAGAAAAAAAAAACAAATAAAAAACATATACAATTAAAAAAAAAACATATATCACATAATTTAAAATTATAAGCATTAATATCTCATTATTTGATTTGCACACTTAGCTTTTTTTAGGGTTACTAACGATAGGTCAGAAATCATTTAAAACATTTTTCTAAAATTCTTGACCAAAACGGTAATTCTGTTGTAAAATTGAGAGGCGAAACCGGGCACCAAAACTTTACCAAAACATATAATAATAATAATAATAATAATAATAATAATACAAAAGATGAAATATAAAAGAATATATATATATATAGTATAAACAAAAGAAAGTGGAGATTTATGGAAAATTAAAAACACAAAAATTAGAGAAAATGGGAGAAAATTGGTGTATTTTCTTTTCCAAAATTCTCTCTATTTATAGGCAATTTAAGAGAGGATGATGTGGTACATTTGGACACCAATCTATGGCCTTTAGAAGACACTTTGGCTATGGAGAAAATGCCACTTGGCATGGATAATAAATGGGCATGTGGAATGGGCATTTACATATGTCATATTCACAATACTTCCCCTTAAATGCCCATTTATATAAAATATGCCTCGTTAAAACCTTACTAGGGAAAAACCCAATGGGAAGAAAAACCCTAGTGAAGGAAAAAGAGTACATATTTTATATAGTTTACTATAATACATTCACTCCCCCTCATGGAGACATCACTTAAAGTCTTTGAGTCGCCGCATTCCAATGCTATATACTAATTTATCGAAGGTTGCACTTGGTAATGCCTTTGTAAATAAGTCAGCCAGGTTATCTTTTGAACAAATTTGTTGTACAGTGATATCGCCATTTTCTTCAAGATCATGAGTATAGAAGAGCTTTGGTGAGATATGCTTTGTTCTATCTCCTTTGATATATCCTCCCTTAATTTGAGCTATACATGCTGTGTTGTCTTCGTATAACATCGTTGGAAGAGGTTTACTTGAAGACAAGCCACATGTCTGATGAATGTGTTGTGTCATCGATCTTAGCCATACACATTCTCGACTTGCTTCATGAATAGCGAGGATTTCAGCATGATTTGAAGAAGTGGCCGTTATAGTCTGTTTCACTGATCGCCACGATATAGTAGTTCCTCCACATGTGAATAGATAACCTGTCTGAGATCTAGCTTTGTGTGGGTCAGATAGATAACCAGAATCTGCATAACCAACTAGATCATACTTTGATTTGTTAGAATAAAATAAACCCATATCAATTGTCCCTCGAAGATATCGGAGTACATGCTTAACTCCGTTCCAATGTCTTTTTGTAGGACATGAACTATATCTAGCTAATAAATTTACTGAAAATGCAATATCTGGTCTTGTGTTATTAGCCAAATACATAAGTGCACCAATTGCACTAAGATATGGTACTTCAGGACCAAGTAGTTCTTCATTGTCATCTCGAGGTCGAAATATATCTTTCTTTATATCCAGTGAACGAACTTCCATTGGAATGTTCAATGGATGTGCTTTATCCATATAGAATCTTTTTAAGATTTTCTCTGTATAAGTTGATTGATGAACAAATATCCCATCTGCTAAATGTTCAATTTGCAAACCAAGGCAAAATTTTGTTTTTCCAAGATCTTTCATCTCGAATTCTTTCTTAAGATATTCTATTGCCTTGGATAACTCTTCAGGAGTTCCAATTATATTTAAATCATCAACATATACAGTTATAATAGCAAATCTTGACTGAGATTTCTTTATAAAAACGCACGGACATATTGGATTATTTTGGTATCCTTCTTTCAACAGATATTCACTCAGGCGATTATACCACATTCGTCCTGATTGTTTTAATCCATATAATGATCTCTGTAACTTTATTGAATACAATTCCCGAGAACTTGATTCATACGTTTCTGGTATTTTAAATCCTTCCGGGATTTTCATATAAATGTCATTATCCAGAGATCCATATAAATACGCCGTGACTACATCCATTAGATGCATATCAAGCTTTTCATATACAGTCAGATCAATCAAATATCTTAGCGTTATTGCATCCACCACAGGAGAATATGTCTCCTCATAATCAATACCAGGCCTTTGCAAGAATCCTTGTGCAACAAGTCTCGCTTTATATCTTGTGACTTCATTCTTTTCATTTCTTTTCCTTACAAATACCCATTTATATCCCACAGGTTTGACGTTTTCCGGTGTTGGGACTACTGGTCCAAAAACCTCACGTTTTGAAAGTGAGTTCAACTCTGCTTGGATTGCTTCTTTCCACTTCGGCCAATCCTTTCTACGTTGACATTCTACGATAGATTTTGGGTCAAAATCGTCACTTTCATGAATAATATCGTGAGCAACATTATAAGAAAAAATGTTGTCAATAATGATATCATTTCGGTTCCATCTCTTTCCTGTTGTAACATAGTTTATAGAAATTTCATTATTATCCTCAAGCGTTTGATTTTCACCAATACTCTTTTGAGTAGTTGTATTCTGGATTTCTTCTGGAACATCCATACCTTTTATTGAATCATTTTGATTCTCAACTACTTTTCTTTTTCGAGGATTTTTATCTTTAGAACCTATTGGTCTACCACGCTTCTGGCGTGCTCCAGACTCATTATTGACAACTTGTTCCTTTGGGATATCAACTTTTGATGGAGCATTTGCAGCTGGTATATATGATTTAGTCACACTTTTAGTATCTGTGAAAACATCTGGTAGTTGATTTGCTATATTTTGCAAATGAATTATCTTTTGAACTTCAAGTTCACATTGATTTCTACGAGAATCTAAATGAGATAATAACGATGCATTCCATGTAATTTCTTTTTCCAACTTCTTAATTCCTCCCCCTAATGTTGGAAAATTTGTCTCATTAAAATGACAATCAACAAATCATGCAGTAAATACATCACCCGTCAGGGGTTCAAGATATTTAATAATTGATGGGGAATCAAAACCAACATATATTCCTAACCTCCTTTGAGGACCCATCTTAGTACGTTGTGGTGGAGCAATCGGTACGTATACTGCACATCCAAAAATTCTTAGATGGAAAATATTCGGCTGCTGGCCATAAGCTAATTGCATTGGGGAGTATTTATTATAAGCTACTGGCCTAATACGTGCCAGTGATGCAGCATGCAAAATAGCATGACCCCATACCGATGTAGGAAGTTTAGCTCTCATAAGCAATGGTCTTGCAATTAGTTGCAGACGTTTTATAAATGATTCTGCTAGACCATTTTGTGTATGAACGTGAGCTACAGGATGTTCAACACTTATCCCAATTGACATACAATAATTATTAAAAGTTTGGGATGTAAATTCACCAGCATTATCAAGTCGAATGGTCTTAATTGTATTATCAGGAAATTGTGCTTTTAACTTAATTATTTGAGCAAGTAATCTTGCAAATGCAAGATTTCGACTTGATAATAAGCATACATGTGACCATCTGCTGGATGCGTCAATTAATACCATAAAATATCTAAATGGACCACTTTGTGGGTTAATAGGTCCACAAATATCACCTTGAATTCGCTCTAAAAATGCAGGTGATTCAATCCCCACTTTAGCTGGTGATGGTCTAATCATTAATTTCCCTTGAGAACAAGCATCACATGACAACTCATTGGATTGAAGAATCTTCTGGCTCTTTAAAGGATGTCCATGTGAATTCTCAATAATTTTTCTCATCATTATTGACCCTGGATGACCCAATCGATCATGCCAAACACTGAATATTTCTGGATTCATGAACTTCGGGTTCATTATTGCATAACTTTCGATTACTCGTATATGAGTATAGTATAATCCAGAAGAAAAAGCAGGCAGTGTTTCTAATATACGTTTTTCATGTGAAACAATAGATGTTATATAGAGACACTCTATATTATTTTTACAATCAGTTTCAACATGATAATTATTTTCACGTATATCTTTAAAACTTAATAAGTTTCTTTTCGATTTGCTAGAGAACAGAGCATTATTAATTGTAAATCTTGTTCCTCTAGGCAAAATAAAGTTTGCTTTTCCAAAACCTTCAATCAGATTTGCAGAACCTGATATAGTATTGACTTTTGCTTCCAGCATTGTCAATCTAGTAAAATATTTTCTATTTATGAGTATCGTGTGCGTAGTTGCGCAGTCTGCCAGACATAAATCCTCATTGCTCATTTTCGAGTTACTCAACATATTGAAATTGTTCATATTTCTTCATTGAAAAGAAAAGAAAAACGATTACAAAGAGTCTTAAATATATATACAAACAAAACAACAACAAAAACATACTAAACAGTATTTAATTATATATTTTCATACAAATCATCCTCTACTTGTTTGATTGCATCAATTCTCTCTCCAGGAGATTCAAAATAATCAGCTGCATCAAGATGCATCATATTGGAGGGGTCAAACACACCATCTTCTTGAATGGCAAGATTTACCTCCACATTCTTTCCTTTTCCTTTTTCCTTCAGGGAAGCTTGATAGAGATCAACAAGGTGTTTTGACGTACGACAGGTACGTGACCAGTGCCCAGTCATTCCGCACCGGAAACATTTATGTTCATCAACTTTCGAACTTCTATCTTGTGGAGCCTTTCCTTTATGATCATCACTTCGTGTGGGTTTCTTAAAATTATAATGTCCACCACGAAAATAGGTATTTCTTCCTCTACCGCGGTCCCGACCTCGACCACGACCACGACCTCGACCACGGTTATTAAAATTCACAGCATTCACTTCAGGGAATGGTGTTGCTCCAGTTGGTCGGGATTCGTGATTTTTCATCAATAACTCGTTATTTTGTTCAGCAACGAGAAGACATGAGATAAGTTCAGAATATTTTGCAAAACCCTTCTCTCGATATTGCTGCTGCAGGAGCATATTCGAGACATGAAAAGTGGAAAATGTCTTCTCTAACATATCAACATCAGTAATCTTTTCTCCGCATAATTTTAATTTTGAACTAATTCTGAAGAGTGCGGAATTATACTCACTTACTGATTTAAAGTCCTGCAACCTCAGGTGCATCCAATCATAACGAGCTTTTGGAAGAATAACTGTTTTTTGATGATCGTACCTTTCTTTCAAACCTTGCCATAGAACGTAGGGATTTTTTATTGTAAGATACTCCATTTTCAATCCCTCGTGAAGATGATGGCGAAGGAAGATCAGAGCTTTTGCTTTTTCTTGATTTGATGCATCATTTCCTTCTTTAATTGTTTCTCCAAGATTCATAGAATCTAAATGGATCTCAGCGTCAAGGACCCATGACAAGTAGTTATTTCCATTAATATCCAGGGCCGCAAATTCTAGCTTTGTAAGGTTTGCCATAATAACACTATCAAAAATAATAATATATTTATATTAGAAATTTAACATAAACCAAATGCGTAAAAATGGCTTACCTATAAGACTTACCTTTAGCGGGAAAAATGACAGAGATTCGTGCTGATAACGTGTTGTAAAATTGAGAGGCGAAACCGGGCACCAAAACTTTACCAAAACATATAATAATAATAATAATAATACAAAAGATGAAATATAAAAGAATATATATATATATAGTATAAACAAAAGAAAGTGGAGATTTATGGAAAATTAAAAACACAAAAATTAGAGAAAATGGGAGAAAATTGGTGTATTTTCTTTTCCAAAATTCTCTCTATTTATAGGCAATTTAAGAGAGGATGATGTGGTACATTTGGACACCAATCTATGGCCTTTAGAAGACACTTTGGCTATGGAGAAAATGCCACTTGGCATGGATAATAAATGGGCATGTGGAATGGGCATTTACATATGCCATATTCACAATAAATTCATCTTTCTTTGTTTTTGGTTGTTATTTTAATAGCAGTAAATATTTTAAGTTAAACGCCAAAAAAATCATTAATTTATATGTTTAATAATTAACTTAGTTTTGAGTAATTTAAAAAAAAAATTATAAAAATACAAAACGATTTCCCTTTTTTTTTTTTTTTTTTTTTTTGCAAAGTAATACAAAACAATTTTACAAGCCAGAAAGTATATTTGACAAGATGTTTTTTTTTAAACAAGACAAGATGATTTCTAAAAACAAATCTTCTAATCTTTCACTTTTTTAAAAAAAGAAAAAACAGTACAAAAAATATTTTTTGAATTTTTAGACCTCCCACAAAACATTAAAGACACAATAAGACCTGAAAAAAAAAGGTGGTTGTCTAAAAAAAAGTAGTTGAAAAAAATTTAAAATGGTGGGGTATTGGACATCAAGTTGATTTAGTTTTGGTAGTTTGGAACTTCATTAACACTTTCAAACTTTTTATAACAAATTGAACTTGGAGTTTGTTTTTCTTTTTTAAAATTTATATTTAATCTTTTAATTTTTTATATTTATTTAATTCTAATTTTTAGGTTAAATTACTGTTGAATGAGGAATTTTGACCAATCCTAAATTATCATGTCATTATTTCAAATTAATGAAAAAATTACAAATAATTAAATTTGGGACAAATTATAAATTGACATGTGTCCCAAATTTAATTTGAAGACAAAATTTGACAAATTCTAAAATTAAAAGGCCACAAGTCTTCATTTGACCAAATAATTAAAGTTAATTTGGTCAAATTGTGTTATATGAAACTTGGGTCAAAGTTAAATAAAACTCAAATCCAAATGTTTAGGCCCAAAATCAACAAATGTCAAGTCCAATGGTTGGGCCCAAAGACCACTAAAGCTTAAGCCCACATGCCCATGAAAAACTCTATAAATAGAAGAGCTCTTTCTCATTTGAGGAGTTCAAAAATTAAACTCTTCAGAGAACTCAAAGAGAACCCTTGAGATCCTTAGGTGTTGAACACTCTCTAAAGTCTTTAGATGCCAAACACTCACTGAAGTAGATGTTGAACACTTCTTGAATACCAAAGACTCTTCAAGACCCTAAAGATTGATTGAAGCTTCAGCCTTGAGAACAAGTTGTAAAGACCTCGAGACAAATCTGTTGGGATTGAAAAATTAATTCAATCTAACACAATAAACAATTAAGAACAAATTAAAGCATGCAATCAATTACTACAATTAATTTGCAAAAGTAAATGAGAAAGAGTTAGAGATGATGACACCGTAATTTTATAGTGGTTCAGACAAACTCGACCTACTCCACTCCCCAAGCGCCTCTTGGGAATTTGAATAAAAACTTTATCGACTCTTTCCACGGATTACAGCTCAACCGCTACAACACTCTTTTTACGAGTTCAAGAGCAAACTCGATCCTTTCCACGGGTTATGATCAAACCGTTACAAAGTTTTCAAGTTTTAAGGAACATACTTACAACTCTCTTAATAGAGTAGATTTACAAATTTAACTCTCAGAAATCAATCCTCACTACACAATAACACTCTCTAAAAAATAAGATGAAAAGAAAAAAGTTGAGAGCTTGGAGAGAGCAACAATTGGGGCTTTTTGAGATTTTTGGAGGATTGAAAAATTGTAAAACTTGTTGTAGAATTTTAGAGAAGAATATAGTATAAAAAGAGATGGAAATGAGGTAAAAATCAAAATTTAATTTGGGCCATTGAATTGTGGTGAATGGTGGAGATTAAAATAAAATAAAAAGTAAAAAGTAAATAAAAATATATATATATAATATAATATAATATAATATAATATATATATTTTAAAGAGACCAACGGTCATAATCTTTTATATATATATATATAATCTTTTTTAAATACAGCCAAAGGCTGGCAGCATTAACTGCTGTCAGTTTTTTTTTTTTTTAATTTTATAAATCGTTATACACATAAAATATAATATATAATAATATAATTTTTTCCTTTTCTTTTTAAACAAACAAAAAGCCACCATGTGTCACTTCTCCATAGTTCCATGTGTCATTTTCTAGATGGTCCACATTGCTGACTTGGCTGCCACGTCACCGCATCGAGAATTTTTGGTTTAAATTTGTTTTGGCCATAACTTCTTCATTTTAACTCCGATTTGAGTGATTCAAAAGGCGTTGGAATCGTTATTCTGAACTCTACACTACGGACACTTCAAAACACTGAAATTTTTAGTAATTAATAGCATGTTTGTTATCATCAAAATATTAATTAATTATATCCAACTATGATACCTTCTCAAAAAAATAAAAATCCAACTATGATTTTTTTTCCCGGAAATAGAAATATTATGGAATTAGAAGGAAAGTGGGGCCCAATGTAGTAAATTCAAATCCCTTTCAGTAATTTTTTTCCCTCAAATTCAAAACGTGCACTTTTCTTTCACGGTCAAATTCAAATAATGATAACACAAGCACTAAATTTTAATGCCACTATTTTTCAAAAATACAGAATGCGACTATTCTCGGATAAATTCAATGAATTATTTAATAATGATTAAAACATTGAATAATTTGAATTGGAACATATCAATTATGATATTGACTATCCCAAAAAATTATGATATTGACTAATTGTAAAATAATAATAAGAAATCATTGATACTTGAATTTGGTTCAACGGTAAATTTGTATGAAATTGGAAACAAACGAATGCCCTGTAGAGAAGAGAGGATTAAGCATTGGTGTGGGTGCTAAGCCACCTACACCGATGATCCAGTCAATAAATCAATTTGGCAAATAACTTATACCAGAGAATTTGGGAGTAGATTTGGACGTACCTTTTCAAATGACCACTCCCCATTATTTATAATGTTCGTGGTAGAAAAACGGAAGACAATGCTTGATTCGGGCCAAAAATCATGGCGAGATTTTCAAGATTATGTGGGGCCCGCACTATTGTATGGAAAAATGATCATTTTTAACCCACGCCCTTTGTTAACTTGTGTGGGCTTCACACAAAGAAAATAGCCCTAAACTCTGTATTTTGTTTCAAAAATACTCCTTAACTTTTAAAAGTTTCATTAATACCCTTAAACTTTCAAAAAAAGTTCAAAAATACTCTTACCATTAGTTTTGGATGGAAACCATTAGTACTTTGTTTCAAAAATACCCCTAAAGTTTCAAAAGTTTCATTAATACCCTTAAACTTTAAAAAAAAAAAAAGAGTTCAAAAATACCCTTACTATTAATATATGAACAGAAATCATTAGTTCCTCGTTTTAAAAATACCCCTGAACTTTCAAAAGGTTCATTAATATCCTTAACCTTTAAAAAAAAGTTAAAAAATGTCTTTACCATTAGTACATTGACGAAAACCGTTTATCTACACTCTATTACCTCCCTTTTCTATTTCCTCTCTTTCTTGAATTGCTTCATTCTATGGCCTAACACTTTTCTATTTTTCTTCTTTTTTTCTCTTTTCTTTTTTCAATACTCTCTTACTCTCTTCTTCCATTTTTCAATCTCTAAAACTTCTCTTATTTCTCCTATCTTTTTAAATATTAGAACTTTAAATAAACAAGAGGAGCTCTCCCTCGTTTCTAAGCATGTCCAAACATAAATATAAAAAATTTCAACACTCAATGTGTTTGAAGTTACCTTGAGTTGGAAAATAACCAATTTGAAAACACTATTATATATACCCTCATTTTTTTCATATAGATACTCTCATTTTTTCTCAATTTGTCTCATTCTCAACCATGGGAAACCTTCTTAACTGACCACCAAAATAGACTAATTTGAACTACAAAAAAGATTAATAATATATTCATCCGCTACAAATTTGATAATACATATGTTTTCTTTCTTTTTCCTCCCACTAGATGTCTTCAAAACTATGACCTAAATTCTCAACATGTCTCTCTTTTTGTGTATTAAATCCAAACGTACTAACTCAAATTACTAACGTACAACCTTGTTAATGTATTTAAGTCCTAAGGTCCCTTGGTGGTTCCATTATTCTCCTTTCTTCTTACTAGTCTATATACCTTGAATGAAAGGGGGTAGTTTTAGAGATTGGAAGATGGAAGAAGAGAGTAAAGAGGGTATTGAAAAAGAGAAGAAAAATAGAGGAAAAATAGAGAAGTGTTAGGCCCATAGATTGAAGCAAATCAAGAGAGAGAAGAAATGGAAGAGAGAGGTAATGTGATGTTGATAAATGTTTTTCATCCATATAATAACAGTAAGGGCATTTTTGAACTTTTCTTTTAAGGTTAAGAGTATTAATACAACTTTTGAAAGTTCAGAAGTATTTTAAAACAAGGTACTAATGATTTATGTCCATATATTAACGGTAAGTGTATTTTTGAACTTTTTTTTTTTTAAGTTTAAGGGTATTAATGAAACTTTTAAAACTTTAAGGATATTTTTGAAACAAAATACTAAATGTTTCCATCCAAAACTAACAGTAAGAATATTTTTAAAAGGTTAAGTGTATTAATTAAACTTTTGAAAGTTCAAGAGTATTTTTGAAATAAAGTACAAAGTTCAGGAGCATTTTCTATAATTTAGCCAAAATACCCAACTATGATACTTTCTCAAAAAAATAAAAATCCAACTATGATTTTTTTTTTTCCTGAAATAGAAATATTATGGAATTAGAAGGGAAGTGGGGCCCAATGTAGTAAATTCAAACCCCTTTCAGTAATTTTCTTCCCTCAGATTCAAAACGTGCACTTTTCTTTCATCGTCAAATTCAAATGATGATAACAAAAAGCATTAAATTTTAATGCCACTATTTTTCAAAAATACAGAATGCGACTATTCTCATATAAATTCAATGAATTATTTAATAATGATTAAAACATTGAATAATTTGAATTGGAACATATAAATTATGATATCGACTATCCCAAAAAAATTATGATATTGACTAATTATAAAAAAAAAAATAATAATAACAATAAAAAATCTGTTGATACCTGAATCTGGTTCAATGGTAAATTTGTATGGAATTGGAAATGAATGAATGCCCTGCAGAGAATAGAGGATTAAGCTCCGGTGTGGGTGCTAAACCATCTGCACTCCCACGATCAAGTCAGTAAATCAGTTTGGCAAATAGCTTAGACCAGAAAATTTGGGAGTAGATTTGGAAGTACCTTTTCAAATGACCACCTCCCATTTATTTATAATGTTCGTGGTAAAATAATGGAAGACAGTGCTTGATTTGGGCCAAAAATCATGGCGAGATTTTTAGGATTATGTGAGGCCTGCACTATTGTATGGAAAAATGATCATTTTTAGCCCATGCCCTTTGGTAACTCGTGTGGGCTTCACATGAAGAAACCTCTCGAGGCTCACTACCCTCGTGACCGAAGACTTGTCGAATTCAAAACTCAATTGATGCCCTATTGGACCTTGACCTCTCGACCATGGTCGACCCCTTTGGGGGTCAACCTTTTGACCTTGGCCTCTTTGGCCATGGTTGATCCCTTTGGGGTCAACCTTTTGGCTTCAGTCTCTTTAGCCATGGTTAATCCTCGTGGGGATAAACCTTTTGGCCTTGGACTCTTTGGTCATGCTGACCCCATTAGGGGTCAACCTTTTGGCCTTGGCCCATCACTCTTGGGCTTTGGCCTATTATAGCTCGTCTCTCTGCCTTCAAGCTCATTCTCAGACTGGAGCATTATTCTCATCCCAAACGATAAGTTCACTCTCAACAGAATCAAAAATTAAAAAAAAAAAAACACACACACACACACACACAAATATATATGACATCAACTAACTATCTATCTTCATTCATAATATATAACGAATGAAATATTACATTATGATTCTGGACTGCAAAATAATTAAATTAACATGATGTGATAGTAATTCTAATTCTAATTAGAATTATAATTAATATAATAATTCAGACACTAATTCTAATTGGTTAGGCCCTATTTGATAATCATTTGATTTTTAGTTCTACTTCTACCTATGAATTTTCTTGTTTTGTTATCTACTTTTTACTTATGTTTTCAAAAATGATGCCAAATTTTAAAAACAAAAAAAAAAGGTTTTTCAAACTTGTTTTGATTTTTGGGATTTGATTAAGAATTTAAATATTTTATTTAGAAAAATGAAATCCAGTTTTAGAGATTTGATAAAAAAACAAGCACAATTTCTGAAAATTTAAAATAAAAAATTAAATGGTTATCAAACCTCCTTAATGTGTATTATTTTGGTAATAGTGTTTAATAATGATTGAAATCTATCCAATGATCACTGCCTACTGTTTTAAATAATGAAAATAGTTGTTATGCAGGCAAATTTTGTTTTGTTTTGTTTTTTTTTTTTTTCCAATAACTGGAAATGCACTATTGATAATATATTTCAATAGTTATAATTATTTTTTTTTAATTCAATAATTGTGTGGTGGGAATGTAACTTTCCACTTAGAAAAAAGAAATTGGTGTCTTAATTATTATGCTATACTTGAATTGCAAAAGTTCACGGACCAAAAGTAGTTTTTAATCTCTATTTTATTATTTTGAATAGCATTCGATTTTTCTATTTTTAAATTTAGAAATGGTCAATTTTTAATTAAAAACTCTTCAGAATTCTATAAATGTCACATGTATGATTCAATAATGAGAATTCTTGTTGGGTTAATTTCAAAAGTGACATAATTGATCTACATTATTGAATATTGATAATATATTTTAATAATGATTGAAATTTACCCACTAAATTTTGTTATTATTGGAAATAGTGAAGTCACTTACTTTACCTATAAGGCTCTCTACAACTTTTTTTTTCTTTCATCTCTAGGCACAAAAATAACTCTATAAACAATATTATGTACCTGTATCATTGACAATATGTTTAGAATTATTTTTTGGACTCTATTTTTTTATTACAATATATGAGATGTAGAATTCAAATCTCTAATCTCTTAGTCGATAGTACATATTTTATACCAACTATGCTCATGTTGGCCATTTTTTTTGGATTCCTTTAAAAAAATAGCAAAACTGAAATGTATTATTGATAACTTATTTTTATAACTACTAATATATACCCACCAAGTTTTGCTATTATTAATTATTGTAAATAATGACATTGATCTATATATGTACTATATTAAAAAACAATGATCTATAATTAAAAAAAAAAACCATTTTTAGACCAAAATATTCTTTTAAATTTTAGTTAATTACATCAAATTCAATATGATAATTTGACTCAAAATGAATATTCAATTTAATTTTGAATTCAAACAACGATAACAAGATAATTACTATGAATTGCACATCTCCTCCCATTTTTTTCCAACTCATCTCCTCCAATTTTTCATTAGTTATCTTTTTTTTTTTTTTAATTTTAATTTCGTTAGCCCCACATTTTTTTTATTCTTATACAGCTAAGCATGTTAACATCCTTATATTTAATGAACTAATTGTTAACAAATTTGGATAGAATATATATAATTAAGTATATAATTATGTTTTAGGTTAAATTAAGTATAATTATTTTTTTAGTAAGTTATATAATCGTAAGTATAATTGTTTTTTTAAAAGTAAATTAAGTATAGTTGTTAACACCTAACTGATAAATTTATTTCAGTTATAACGCGCAATTGACATTTGTATCACCATAATCACATGTAAGATTGCTTCAATTTTTCTTCAGAGTGTGATGAACGATTGATTTAGGTTTCTAGAGAGTCTTGTGCAGCTGTAAATAGAATATACAATGGTGATAACAACTCTTTAAGTGATACAAGTTGTGTACCTCAATAGGTGTAAAGTGAATTTAAAATGAAAATCTTGATCCAGAAAATTTAAGTGAAAATTATGTTCTTCCAATGACTGTTAGATTTTTATATATGGAGATGATCATGAATGATGTACATGACTCACACCTATGCCTTTTCTTCTTGATTTTGATTGTATTTAGTAAATAATTTGATCCTTTCTCGATTACAATCTTTGATGGTTTCTTCAATCATCACATAATTAATTTGAGATAGTTTGAGGGGAAGGGATGAGAAATGAACCCTTAGATTAAAATTCCATATTAATAAGGATGTTAAACTATAAATTTTGTTTCTATAATTTGAGCTTAATTTCAATTTTGTCTTTATGATTTAAAAATTTTCAATTTAATTCAATACTGTTTGTTGGTGGCTTTTCTATTAAGTTTATTCTTTCCAATGTGAAGTATTGATATGTTATTTCATAAATGCAATTGAACTTGATTTGTAAAGATTTTGATTCAAGTTTTTATGAGTTAAAGATATCTGATGTAATGCTATTATTGTTTTATCATAGTTCCTCTATTTTATTCTATAGAATAATAGGGTCTAGATTAATAGAAACACACTTCGGATGATAAAAAAAATATACACTTAGAATGTATTTGTCATAGTTTTTAAAGTGATTTTTGGATGATAGTTATTTTTTAAAGTCTTTAAGTTTAATAATAAATAAAAAAACACTTTTATAAAATTAAATGACTTGAAAACACTCTGGTGAAAAATACTTGAAAAGTTTATTCTCCAATTCACTTTACTTATTTTACACTAAAAATTACATGGTATGTACTATTTTCTAAATTAAAGTTGAAATGTTTTGTTTTTTTAATAATTGATTAAATACTTTAAAAAAATGTGTCATTAATATATATTTAAAAACTTTGAATAACACGTGCAATGCATGTGGTGTAAACTAGTTACTATATATGCAAGGTTCTGCCCAATTTTTATTTTTATTTTTATTTTTATAAAATGGCGCAAAAAGAATTCTTCCATTATTCAATAAAATTATTTTATTTGCAACAACAGAGGAAATTCTACCAATGTTTATATTTGCTAGTTTGTATTAAAAAAATATTTGCTGATTTAAATTGCATCTTAAAAGTAGGAATAAATGAAAATACTCTCATATGATTTTTTTAATTTTACAGATAAATCAGTGTTTTAAAAATAGTTTCAAATTAAAATCTTAACTAACCAGAACCTTTTGTAATGGTTTTTTTAGTAGGTGGGATATGAGAATTTGAACTCATAGATACCAATTACCGCTCAACTATTCATGTATCTTTTTATATTAGTTTTAATGGATGTGACATATATAAAATAATATGATCAATTAAACTACAAAAAGTCAAAGAAAGACAAAAATTTGGTCAAAAAAGAAGAAGAAGAATGCTTTCTAATACACGATTCAATGTTGGTCAATTGCAAAATTTAAACCAACCTTATTTTTCAACAAAGGTGTGCAATACAAATTCAAGAAAATATAAATATCTATAAGGAAAACAAAAGGAATTACAAAATAATAATAACAATAACATAATAATTGTTGTAAAATTGAGAGGCGAAACCGGGCACCAAAACTTTACCAAAACATATAATAATAATAATAATAATAATAATAATAATAATAATAATAATAATAACACTTTACCAAAACATATAATAATAATAATAATAATAATAATACAAGTGTTAGAATATAAAGGGAGTATATATATATATATATTATAAACAAAAGAAAGTGGAGATTTATGGCAAATTAAAAACAAATGAAATTAGAGAAAGTGGGAGAGAAAAAAGAAGATTGGAGAGATTTCTTTACCAAATGTCTCTATCTATTTATCCATCAAGAACCACTATATATAGGCAATTAGGAGAGCATGATGTGGTCCATTTGGACACCAATCTATGGTCTTTGTTGGACACATGGAAGACACTTTGGCTATGGATAAAATGCCACTTGGTATGGATATCAAATGAGCATGTGGAATGGACATTTATATTTACAATACTCCCCCTTAAATGCCCATTTATAAAATATGTCTCGTTAAAAACCTTACTAGGAAAAAAAAAAACCCAATGGGAAGAAAAAAAAAACCCTAGTGGAGGAAAAGAGTACATATTTTATATAGTTTACTATAATACATTCACTCCCCCTCATGGAGACATCACTTAAAGTCTTTGAGTCGCCGCATTCCAATGCTATATACTAATTTATCGAAGGTTGCAGTTGGTAATGCCTTCGTAAATAAGTCAGCCAGGTTATCTTTCGAACAAATTTGTTATACAGTGATATCGCCATTTTCTTCAAGATCATGAGTATAGAAGAGCTTTGGTGAGATATGCTTTGTTCTATCTCCTTTGATATATCCTCCCTTGATTTGAGCTATACATGCTGTGTTGTCTTCGTATAACATCGTTGGAAGAGGTTTACTTGAAGACAAGCCACATGTCTCGTGAATGTGTTGTGTCATCGATCTTAGTCATACACATTCTCGACTTGCTTCATGAATAGCGAGGATTTCAGCATGATTTGAAGAAGTGACCGTTATAGTCTGTTTCACTGATCGCCACGATATAGCAGTTCCTCCACATGTGAATAGATAACCTGTCTGAGATCTAGCTTTGTGTGGATCAGATAGATAACCAGAATCTGCATAACCAACTAGATCATACTTTGATTTGTTAGAATAAAATAAACCCATATCAATTGTCCCTCGAAGATATCGGAGTACATGCTTAACTCCGTTCCAATGTCTTTTTGTAGGACATGAACTATATCTAGCTAATAAATTTACTGAAAATGCAATATCTGGTCTTGTGTTATTAGCCAAATACATAAGTGCACCAATTGCACTAAGATATGGTACTTCAGGACCAAGTAGTTCTTCACTGTCATCTCGAGGTCGAAATATATCTTTCTTTACATCCAGTGAACGAACTTCCATTGGAATGTTCAATGGATGTGCTTTATCCATATAGAATCTTTTTAAGATTTTCTCTGTATAAGTTGATTGATGAACAAATATCCCATCTGCTAAATGTTCAATTTGCAAACCAAGGCAAAATTTTGTTTTTCCAAGATCTTTCATCTCGAATTCTTTCTTAAGATATTCTATTGCCTTGGATAACTCTTCAGGAGTTCCAATTATATTTAAGTCATCAACATATACAGTTATAATAGTAAATCTTGACTGAGATTTCTTTATAAAAACGCACGGACATATTGGATTATTTTGGTATCCTTCTTTCAACAGATATTCACTCAGGCGATTATACCACATTCGTCCTGATTGTTTTAATCCATATAATGATCTCTGTAACTTTATTGAATACAATTCCCGAGAACTTGATTCATATGTTTCTGGTATTTTAAATCCTTCCGGGATTTTCATATAAATGTCATTATCCAGAGATCCATATAAATACGCCGTGACTACATCCATTAGATGCATATCAAGCTTTTCATATACAGTCAGACCAATCAAATATCTTAGCGTTATTGCATCCACCACAGGAGAATATGTCTCCTCATAATCAATACCAGGCCTTTGCGAGAATCCTTGTGCAACAAGTCTCACTTTATATCTTGTGACTTCATTCTTTTCATTTCTTTTCCTTACAAATACCCATTTATATCCTACAGGTTTGACGTTTTCCGGTGTTGGGACTACTGGTCCAAAAACCTCACGTTTTGAAAGTGAGTTCAACTCTGCTTGGATTGCTTCTTTCCACTTCGGCCAATCCTTTCTACATTGACATTCTACGATAGATTTTGGGTCAAAATCGTCACTTTCATGAATAATATCGTGAGCAACATTATAAGAAAAAATGTTGTCAATAATGATATCATTTCGGTTCCATCTCTTTCTTGTTGTAACATAGTTTATAGAAATTTCATTATTATCCTCAAGCGTTTGATTTTCACCAATACTCTTTTGAGTAGTTGTATTCTGGATTTCTTCTGGAACATCCATACCTTTTATCGAATCATTTTGATTCTCAACTACTTTTCTTTTTCGAGGATTTTTATCTTTAGAACCTATTGGTCTACCACGCTTCTGGCGTGCTCCAGACTCATTATTGACAACTTGTTCCTTTGGGATATCAACTTTTGATGGAGCATTTGCAGCTGGTATATATGATTTAGTCACACTTTTAGTATCTGTGAATGCATCTGGTAGTTGATTTGCTATATTTTGCAAATGAATTATCTTTTGAACTTCAAGTTCACATTGATTTCTACGAGAATCTAAATGAGATAATAACGATGCATTCCATGTAATTTCTTTTTCCAACTTCTTAATTCCTCCCCCTAATGTTGGAAAATTTGTCTCATTAAAATGACAATCAGCAAATCGTGCAGTAAATACATCACCCGTCAGGGGTTCAAGATATTTAATAATTGATGGGGAATCAAAACCAACATATATTCCTAACCTCCTTTGAGGACCCATCTTAGTACGTTGTGGTGGAGCAATCGGTACATATACTGCACATCCAAAAATTCTTAGATGGGAAATATTTGGCTGCTGGCCATAAGCTAATTGCATTGGGGAGTATTTATTATAAGCTACTGGCCTAATACGTGCCAGTGATGCAGCATGCATAATAGCATGACCCCATACCGATGTAGGAAGTTTAGCTCTCATAAGCAATGGTCTTGCAATTAGTTGCAGACGTTTTATAAATGATTCTGCTAGACCATTTTGTGTATGAACGTGAGCTACAGGATGTTCAACACTTATCCCAATTGACATACAATAATTATTAAAAGTTTGGGATGTAAATTCACCAGCATTATCAAGTCGAATGGTCTTAATTGTATTATCAGGAAATTGTGCTTTTAACTTAATTATTTGAGCAAGTAATCTTGCAAATGCAAGATTTCGACTTGATAATAAGCATACATGTGACCATCTGCTGGATGCGTCAATTAATACCATAAAATATCTAAATGGACCACTTGGTGGGTTAATAGGTCTACAAATATCACCTTGAATTCGCTCTAAAAATGCAGGTGATTCAATCCCCACTTTAGCTGGTGATGGTCTAATCATTAATTTCCCTTGAGAACAAGCATCACATGACAACTCATTGGATTGAAGAATCTTCTGGCTCTTTAAAGGATGTCCATGTGAATTCTCAATAATTTTTCTCATCATTATTGACCCTGGATGACCCAATCGATTATGCCAAACACTGAATATTTCTGGATTCATGAACTTCGGGTTCATTATTGCATAACTTTCGATTACTCGTATATGAGTATAGTATAATCCAGAAGAAAAAGCAGGCAGTGTTTCTAATATACGTTTTTCATGTGAAACAATAGATGTTATATAGAGACACTCTATATTATTTTTACAATCAGTTTCAACATGATAATTATTTTCACGTATATCTTTAAAACTTAATAAGTTTCTTTTCGATTTGCTAGAGAACAGAGCATTATTAATTGTAAATCTTGTTCCTCTAGGCAAAATAAAGTTTGCTTTTCCAAAACCTTCAATCAGATTTGCAGAACCTGATATAGTATTGACTTTTGCTTCCAGCATTGTCAATCTAGAAAAATATTTTCTATTTATGAGTATCGTGTGCGTAGTTGCGCAGTCTGCCAGACATAAATCCTCATTGCTCATTTTCGAGTTACTCAACATATTGAAATTGTTCATATTTCTTCATTGAAAAGAAAAGAAAAACGATTACAAAGAGTCTTAAATATATATACAAACAAAACAACAACAAAAACATACTAAACAGTACTTAATTATATATTTTCATACAAATCATCCTCTACTTGTTTGATTGCATCAATTCTCTCTCCAGGAGATTCAAAATAATCAGCTACATCAAGATGCATCATATTGGAGGGGTCAAACACATCATCTTCTTGAATGGCAAGATTTACCTCCACATTCTTTCCTTTTCCTTTTTCCTTCAGGGAAGCTTGATAGAGATCAACAAGGTGTTTTGACGTACGACAGGTACGTGACCAGTGCCCAGTCATTCCGCACCGGAAACATTTATGTTCATCACCTTTCGAACTTCTATCTTGTGGAGCCTTTCCTTTATGATCATCACTTCGTGTGGGTTTCTTAAAATTATAATGCCCACCACGAAAATAGGTATTTCTTCCTCTACTGCGGTCCCGACCTTGACCACGACCACGACCTCGACCACGGTTATTAAAATTCACAGCATTCACTTCAGGGAATGGTGTTGCTCCAGTTGGTCGGGATTCGTGATTTTTCATCAATAACTCGTTATTTTGTTCAGCAACGAGAAGACATGAGATAAGTTCAGAATATTTTGCAAAACCCTTCTCTCGATATTGCTGCTGCATGAGCATATTCGAGACATGAAAAGTGGAAAATGTCTTCTCTAACATATCAACATCAGTAATCTTTTCTTCGCATAATTTTAATTTTGAACTAATTCTGAAGAGTGCGGAATTATACTCACTTACTGATTTAAAGTCCTGCAACCTCAGGTGCATCCAATCATAACGAGCTTTAGGAAGAATAACTGTTTTTTGATGATCGTACCTTTCTTTCAAACCTTGCCATAGAACGTAGGGATTTTTTATTGTACGATACTCCATTTTCAATCCCTCGTGAAGATGATGGCGAAGGAAGATCAGGGCTTTTGCTTTTTCTTGATTTGATGCATCATTTCCTTCTTTAATTGTTTCTCCAAGATTCATAGAATCTAAATGGATCTCAGCGTCAAGGACCCATGACAAGTAGTTATTTTCATTAATATCCAGGGCCGCAAATTCTAGCTTTGTAAGGTTTGCCATAATAACACTATCAAAAATAATAATATATTCATATTAGAAATTTAACATAAACCAAATGCGTAAAAATGGCTTACCTATAAGACTTACCTTTAGCGGGAAAATGACAGAGTCTCGTGCTGATAACGTGTTGTAAAATTGAGAGGCGAAACCGGGCACCAAAACTTACCAAAACATATAATAATAATAATAATAATAATAATAATAATAATAATACTTTACCAAAACATATAATAATAATAATAATAATAATAATACAAGTGTTAGAATATAAAGGGAGTATATATATATATATTATAAACAAAAGAAAGTGGAGATTTATGGCAAATTAAAAACAAATGAAATTAGAGAAAGTGGGAGAGAAAAAAGAAGATTGGAGAGATTTCTTTACCAAATGTCTCTATCTATTTATCCATCAAGAACCACTATATATAGGCAATTAGGAGAGCATGCTGTGGTCCATTTGGACACCAATCTATGGTGTTTGTTGGACACATGGAAGACACTTTGGCTATGGATAAAATGCCACTTGGTATGGATATCAAATGGGCATGTGGAATGGGCATTTATATTTACAATAATAATAATAATAATTACAAACTTATTATTAATATTATAACTGCATGCATTTATAGTCATTCATTTTAAATTTATAAAAATGATAAAAAAAAAAAAAAATCAGTATAGAAAACAAAGCAACATCTCCCTGCCACGTCTAAACAATCAGACAAAAAGTTTAAATTATAAACTTTTAAAACTTTTTCCTCAAATTTGAATCAAACTTTTATTTAGTCTCAATCGTTACTACTATTGATGAAACATTGGCCTGATATTCCTAGTACATTAATATGTCCAGTTGCTACTACTTTATAACAAGACAACGAAGATTAAATAGAAGTATTCTTTTAAAGTCTAGAAATGTAATTGAAACATTTTAAAATTTAGCGAGAACTAAATGTACAAACTAGTATTTATAAAAGTGGTGGCATACTTAATAATACATTATATTATTTTATTATAATATATAATAAAACTCAGAAATAAAAAAATATATATTGTGCCATTCAAGGGGGTTAGGGATTTAAATGCCTGTTGGTACAAATGAACAGTCAAACATTTAATAATATTGAATAGTCCAACTCAGATTTGAGTAACGTGAAAGGAGGTAAATAGAAAGAAAAAGGAGAATTTGTTTTGAAAGTGATAAAGTAAAGAAGATAGGCCACAAGAATAGGATGGCCAACAAATTTGGTTTGGAAAGAAAGTCCAAATCCATAAAATCAAGAGACAAGGTTGTTGGGAGAAATTAAAAAGATTGGGGCATTGCCCTCTTTTCAACTCCCTACTCCTTGTCTAGTCAAAATCGTACCTAATGAAACGTTGAGGAAAAATATCAAATTCTATCATCAACGTTGTAAGGTTATCAATTTTTATCATAAACTTTTAATTTTATCATTTTGCACTTAGATAAATGTTGCAATTGTTACTTTAAACTTGAATAAATGTCACAATTTCTTCCTATAGAGAGATTTCCATTTGACATACGTCTAGTAAGAAAGCAAGAAGCTTCAATAAAAACATTACTAAAGTTGGATCTTTTTTCAAATTTGCAAATTTTGAAAGATTTATTCGATTGTAGATTTGGTGCACTAATTAAGCTTAAATTTGTGTTGATTGTTGTTGAATTAGTGAGTTTTGAGAGATAAGATAACAATTAGTGAGGGAGTTTAATAGAAATTGAACATAGTGTAAAAATTATAACATATGCTTAAGTTTAATATGCAATTTAATGTAATTGAAAGTTTAGGAATATTAAAAACTTGCTAAGTTATGGAATAAATTTGGATTTTTTTTAACGAAATTTTGTAGGATTTTTGGCAATATATTAGAAGAGTAATTGTCCCACATCGAAAATGTACGAGGAAGTCATGGACTCCAAGTACTATAAAAGAAATCTATGACTTTGGTTTCAAATCATCGCAATTCGAAATATTTAAAGTCTGGTATACTAACTCTAGTTAAGCGAGTGATATAAAGTTTTGAGAGAGTGTTTCTTTGTAATTGGGGTCGGGGAGAGAATTCTGTATGATTGTAATAATTTTTCACATAGTGAAGTATTTTTGTGGTTTTTTCTTCGATTTTGGAGTTTTCCACGTTGATTCATGTGCTTCTTATTTTGTTGTTTTCTTTTAATTTTTCAGTTATTTTTCTACTTATTTCTACAGTAGTAGTAAGAGGTTTTTTTCCCAACATGTGGTATCAGAACTTTAGGTTTGTAGTTTCTTGAGTTTCTGAGTATGCTATGTGGTTGCAGCACTATCTAAACTTCCACATCAGAAAGGATTTCTTAAAACGAGCTACAGCTGGTATTGTGAATAGTGTGAGTTCTTCACTATTTGTAGATACGTTGGGAATGAATTAGATATGTCAAGCTTTATGAGTCCAGTAAAGATTGACATGGATAAATTTCAGGAAAGATGAACTTTGACTTGTGGCAAGTACAAATCAAAGATGTGCTGATACAATTTGGGATACACATGGCTTTGAAGGAAAGATCGAGTGGTGGTGCTTTTGAAAAGTTAAGCGGTGATGGTGGTCCAATGGTGGTTCCAGCATGAGTGATGAAGAATGAGATGAATTAGATTTGAGAGCTGTTAATGCAATCAGACAAAATTTGGCTAAGAATATTCTTACAAATGTGCATGAAATTTCGATAGCCAAAGAGCTTTGGGAAAAGCTTGAAGCGATGTTTCAAGCGAAGAGCATCTCAAATCGGTTGTACCTAGAGGAACAGTTTCACACGCTACGAATGAACGAAGTACGAAAATCTCAGATCATCTGAGTGTTCTCAATGACACCGTCTCTGAGCTGGAGGTGATCAAAGTGAAGATAGAGGATGAGGATAAGGCACTCAGGCTTATCTTGTCACTTCCGCCTTCTTATGAACACATGAAGCCAATCTTGATGTACGAGAATGAGACTTTAAATTTTGCTGAGGTTACTAGTAAACTTCTATCAGAGGAAAGGAGGCTGAAGAGTGACGGGTGTACTTCACAAGAGGATTCAGCACTAGTAGCTAGCAATTGGAAGAAGAAGAAAGACTTCGTGCAAAAGAAAGGTTGCTGGAAATGCAGACAGTTTTGACACATGAGAAAGAATTGTCCTAACAGAGCAAGTTCGTCAAAATGCTCTAGATCGGATGCTGATGTGATCTCTGTCGTCAGAGGAGATGGTAATTTCCTATGAAGAAAGATAGAATTCATCCTCATGGTATGTCCACTTTACCATGATAGAGGATGTGATGTTAGCGGTTCCACATGTTTGCACACGAGCATTGGCTTGGCAGTTATGCAAGGTGTGTGTGGTGGAAGTTATGTCGATAGCTGAAGAACTTCCAGGTAAGCCAAGTAGGTGGAAGTTGCACCGTAAATTTCAGCAGGGTTTATCTACATGTGACGAAGAAGAAAAGTCTTGGAAGGTGACATTCAAAGCGGTCTACTTTTATGGTGGAGTAGGTTATAATTATATGAGTTTAGGATTATGTTTTTCAGTGAAGACAATTGGTGCAGCATGTTGTGAATTCTTCAAATATCTTGCCAAGGTGGAATTTACAGGGCTTTTGGCAATATATTAGAAGAGAAATTGTCTTACATCGGAAATGTACAAGGAAGTCATGGGCTCCAAGTACTATAAAAGGAGTTTATGGCTTTGATTTCAAATCATCCCAATTCGAAATACTTTAAGCCTAGTATACTAACTCTAGTTAATGAGTGGTATAAAATTTTGAGAGAGTGTTTCTTTGTAATTGGGGTCGGAGAGAGAATTCTGTGTGATTATAATAATTTTTCACAGTGAAGTATTTCTTTCTGTCCATAGTATTTTCTCCGATTTTGGAGTTTTCCATGTTAATTCCTATGTGTTCTTATTTTGTTGCTTTCTTTTAATTTCTCAGTTATTTTCTGTTTATTCCTGCAGTAGTAGTGAGATGTTTTTTTCCAACAAATTTAACCAATGGAAAGTGTTATTTTTGCTATTCAATGGTAGGAATTAGATAGTGAAGCTTGATTTATTATTATTTTTTTTTTGGGGTGTAGAATTCGATTTGACCATGGCTATCAATTTTGGAAGTGTTAGAAGGAATTTCGATGTTCTCACTTATATAGTTCTATGTATGTTTGCTATAGAGTTCAGTTGTTTCCTTAAGTTGGAGTGTTGATTTTTTCCCCTTCTTTTCTTTTATTTTGTATTAGGCTGATAAATGCGGCCAAGATTTATATATATTATTTTATTTGCTTTTGTTTTGCTCCACTCATTTTTTAATCCTCTTTTATTATTGGTTGTTTCTAGCATTTTCCCTTTTTATAGTGTTCTAATTTTTTTGGTTCTTTTTTGAGCTCTGACTGATCGTTTTTGCTTGTAACATTCATGACTATTAAAAAAATATATTGTTTTTCTTTTATAAAAATTCCTAATGATTAAAAGTATCAAAGTATGTAAATTTCTTGCCACAAATAACCGTGTACTTGAAATATAATTTTAAAAAAAAACTTAAAAAGAGTATTTACATAAATGTTTGTTTTTAAACATTAGTAGATGACATTCCAATTATTACCGGAATTAAACTATTAAAGTAATCTAATAAATATATATATACTAAAAAGACATATTATTAACTGTTTGGCTATTTTTCCAAAAAAAAAAAAAAACACTGTTTGGCTCAGCGTTTATTTTGGTTTAATTTTTCAACAAAAATGTTTTGCAATTATTTGAATTCTTTAATGGTCAATACCCCCTTTCCATAAAAAAAAAAAAAATTTCAGTACATAATAAACAAATAATCGAGTTACTATACGAAGTGATTTTTTTATAATAATAATTAATATCCATTTTCTTAATCTAGAGTCTAGACTATAATAAATGTACGATATTTTAATAATATCTATTTTCTTAATTCAGACTAAATAATGATTGGACATTTATCCATTTACCACCAAAAAAAAAAAAAAAAACAGTAATGAATCAAATTACTATATGAAGAGATTTTTTTTTTTTTTTTAAATACTATCAATTTTCTTAATCTAGATTATAATAAATGTACCAAATTTTATAGCAATAAATGTTATCACTTATCAATATCATGAATCAAAATATTACCTTGTTGCCATCCACCTTTTAGAATATATAGTAAAATTTTAAAACTAAAAAAAAAAAAAAAAATCCTAAAATGTATTTTCATTTTTGAAACCATGAATCAAAATATTACCTTATTGCCATTCACCTTTTAGAATATATCGTAAAATTTTAAAACTAAAAAAAAAGTCCAATAATATATATTTATTTTTGAAACCTTACTAGGCTTATTTTTTTTAGCATTGAAAACATTAAAACATTATGACAAATCTAGGTTTTGATTTTGTCCTTTCCACACAATTTTGAGTACTAGTGATTAAAAAAAATACAAGCAAAAAAATTCGAGTACTTCCATCGAGAACTATCACAAAGAATCAGACATCGTTATCTTAGTTTATATAAAACAGGAGTATAGATATGACTTTTGAGACGAAAGAAAAAAGAATGTAAAAAGGTGAGCTACTCAAGAACATAGTTTGGTACATTTGCAAGCAAAAGAAAACAAGAGAGAGAGAGAGAGAGAAGAGTTTGGTCATAAATTTGTTTATGAATGTGAAAATGAAATGGAAAGTGGAATGGGACAATTTGAAGAATATGTGGACCAAATATTGTGGGTTCCTCATTTTTGCATTAAACAACAATCAACTATGACTTGGACGCACCTCACTCAACCTTATTATTATTCTCCTACATACCTTTTTACATTCTTAAATCTAAATCTAAATCTTTGCTTTTTTCCATCACAAATTTTATTTTATTTTTATTTAGAAAGAAAACACATCATTATTTTGATGGAATGTTTTCTACAACTCATCATCTTGGTTTACAAACACACATCATTGCAACTTTTTGATAATTTTCAAAACCCTTCACTCCTTTGAGCATAATAATAATAAAAAAAACCAAATAGAAGGATGTTATATAATTATATTTGCTTTTTGTGTCAAAATCACTTCCCTCAATTGATTTGAACGTAGGAGTACGCTTGGCTGATATCCGTCCAATATAAAGGTAGATGAAGGTTTTAAATGTTGATGTTGGTGAAAATGTCAAAGTCTTAATTTTATGAAAATGTCGATAAAAACACGAAGAAAATGTCGATGTTGATGGATATTTATAAAAAGATTATCAATCTAAAAAAATCGTAAAAGACATTAAATTAACAACGTTTTATCCGTTCTAAATAAGTTTAAAAAATCATGCTAGTGACATTTTGTTGTTATTTTTGCTATATTTCGTCAATTTTCTATGATATATTAGAAATATCAATGGAATTTTTTTAAAAGTTCAACCAATTATACGGGTGGAGGATTAAACCGACTTTTGGGATGAAATTGATGTCTAATCTACTAAGTTTAAACCATTCAATTTAATAAAATTAATTGAAAAAATTATAATAAAGTTGGGTTGAACGTTGGTTGGAGCTTTCTTAGTCGAGGCAAGACGAGTAAATAAAAGGACAATCAATTTCATAAAACTAATTAAAAAGAGAATTGTGATGGAGATTGAGGATGCACCATGAATGTAAAACAAAAGGGGAGATGTAAAGGAAGCAAAAAGGTTGGTATAATGCTTGCACACATATAAATATAAATATATACAAAAAGCCATAGATAAAGATGATAATGGCATCAGATTCAGATTTCAGAGTGAAAAATGTGATGCAAAATCCACCGATTTTTGTTCGTGGAGTGACCTATTAACCGACCTAGCTAGCACGCACCCGCATCTTCTATTCTGATTTCTGATTTCTGAATTTTCAATTCTCAAATGTGAAAGGGATTTCACTTTTTGAAGCAAAATTTGTGCGATTCCTACATTTTTCCCAACTGGGAATTCTTTTGCCAGTTATCTTCCTCGTGGCAGAGCGCATAAACACATGTAAGGAGAGAGGAAGAGGAAATTGCAGAACAAAACAAAAGAATGTGCTTCAACAGAGACGAAATTTGAGTGAAATTTGGTTAGCGTTCAGGCTGCAAGTAACGCCATTGATAAACCCAACGGCAAAATCCGGGCGGATTTGAGTTTCCTCAAATCTCTCTCTCTCTCTCTCTCTCTCTCTCTCTCTATTTTTCTTTTCACTCTCTCTTCGCTCGGCAGTTTGTTTTTGTATTAAACCCCAACACCCCATACCCTTAAAGCCTCTTTCCTTTCTAGTTTTTAATTCTGAACGAGAGAACAAGGAGAGAGTGCTGTCCCTCTCTCTCTCTCTCTCTCTCTCTCTCTCTCTCTGCCTTTTGCCTCTCCCCCTTTGTTTCATTTTCTTGATTTGTTTGGATCATACTCATCGTCATCATCGTTTTTAATTCATTTCTTTGATTTTGAGATTTGGGTTTTGTACGCCTTCTCTTGTTTGCCTGTGCTCTCTCTCGTTTCATCTCTGGATTTATCAGTGGCGGATTAATTGGTGTTGGAGCTGGAGAGGCGGCTGGTTTTTGAAGCAACTGGGTTTGGTTTGGTTTGTTCTTCGTCATCAGTAATCACGTAGTTACCTCTCGCCAAGGCAGGTCGGTCAGTTTTATTTTTGTACTTTCAGTGATGGGTCGTCTTCTTTTTTGATTTTTCCTCTTCCCTTTTTGTCCATTCCACATTTTCGCTACAGACAGGAATACAGTGTTTGAACACACAACCATCGCTCTATTTCTCTCTCTTTCTGTCTTTCTTCGACTTTCGTGTTAACAAAAAATCCATTTGTTGGCATGTGCTATGTGTCTGCAGGCTGTCTATCGATATACTCATTAGGTGTCTACGAGAACCCAGATGGTGAAATGCTCATCTTCATAACAGGGTTTTATTTCTCTCACTTAACTCGCCGCCGACTCACTGTTTTGAATCGTCTTCCTCATCAACGCCCCGCAATCAATGATGGGTGTTACCCATTTATTGAATACAATCCAAGCTTTGTCATCTGATGTACGATCGTCTAATACCTTGTGGGAAGCATTTGGAACATTGCCAATTTTGGAGCTCGCATCAATTTGCATAAATCTTGCACTTTTTATCTTGTTCTTCTTCATTGTCTTGGCGAAGCGGATATCTGTTTTTGTTGGTCGCCTTGGCTTCGTCAAGGATGATGAATCTGGTGCGAATGCAAGTCCAATTCGGCGCAGGGCGGATGGTGAAATTCATGATGTTGACGTCGGGACCAGTTTCAAAATGTCGGTTTCATGTTGTTTCTATGTGTTGTTTGTGCAAGTTTTGGGATTAGGTTTCGATGTCATTAGTTTAATTAGAGAGTCTATAAAAAGGAAGGAGGATAAAGATTGGTCTGTTGTTTGCTTGCCGGCTGCTCAAGTTTTGTCCTGGTTTCTTTTGAGTTTTTTGGCTCTGCATTGCAAATTTAAGGCTTCTGAGAAATTTCCATTGTTGTTGAGGGTCTGGTGGTTTGTGTCATTTGTTATTTGTCTGTGTGCTTTGTATGTTGATGGCAGAGAATTGTTTCTACAAGGTCTGAAACACCTGCGCTCTCATGTTGTTGCAAATTTTGCTGCAACTCCTGCTTTGGCTTTCCTTTGTTTTGTTGCTGTTAGGGGGGTTACTGGTATAAAAGTTTATAGGTACCCTGATCTTCAAGAGCCATTGCTTCTTGAGGAAGAACCTGGATGTCTCAAGGTTACCCCTTACAGTGGAGCTGGGCTCTTTAGTTTAATTACACTTTCTTGGCTGAATCCTCTTCTCTCAATTGGTGCGAAAAGACCACTTGAACTCAAGGACATTCCCCTTCTTGCACCAAAAGATCGAGCTAAGAACAATTATAAGGTTTTGAACGCAAACTGGGAGAAATTGAAAGCAGATAATCCTTCAAAACAGCCTTCTCTTGCTTGGGCCATTCTGAAGTCCTTCTGGAAGGAGGCAGCTTGTAATGCCATCTTTGCTGGCCTGAATACTATAGTTTCATATGTAGGTCCTTATATGATTAGCTACTTTGTTGATTACCTGGGGGGGAAAGAAACTTTCCCTCATGAAGGGTACATTTTGGCTGGAACGTTCTTCACAGCGAAGCTTGTGGAGACTCTGACAGCTAGACAGTGGTATCTTGGGGTTGACATCTTGGGCATGCACGTGAGATCGGCTCTCACAGCATTAGTATATAGAAAAGGCCTTCGGCTTTCCAGCTCTGCTAAACAGAGTCATACCAGTGGAGAGATTGTGAACTACATGGCTGTTGATGTGCAAAGAGTTGGGGATTACTCGTGGTATCTCCATGATGCTTGGATGCTCCCTATGCAAATCATTCTTGCTCTAGCTATTTTGTATAAGAACGTTGGAATTGCTTCTATTGCAACATTGATTGCCACCATCGTCTCCATTATCATTACTATTCCAATAGCTAGAATACAAGAGGATTATCAAGACAAATTGATGGCAGCCAAGGATGATAGGATGAGAAAAACTTCTGAGTGCCTAAGAAGCATGAGGATTCTGAAGCTGCAAGCTTGGGAAGTCAGGTATAAAGTGAAGTTGGAGGAGATGCGGGGTGTGGAGTTCAAGTGGCTTCGAAAAGCTCTTTATTCCCAAGCTTTCATTACTTTCATTTTCTGGAGTTCCCCAATATTTGTGTCTGTCGTTACTTTTGCCACCTGCATATTGTTGGGCGGTCAGCTTACTGCAGGCAGTGTTCTTTCTGCTCTAGCCACTTTTCGAATCCTCCAAGAACCACTTAGGAATTTCCCTGACCTGGTGTCGATGATGGCTCAGACAAAAGTTTCTCTAGACCGTATTTCTGGACTGCTTCTGGAGGAAGAGTTGCAGGAAGATGCAACTATTGTCCTACCCCGAGCCACACCAAATGCAGCCGTAGAAATCAAAGATGGCCTCTTCTCCTGGGACCCTTCCTCTCCAAGGCCAACTTTATCAGGAATACAAGTGAGAGTGGAGAAAGGGATGCGTGTCGCTGTTTGTGGTGTTGTTGGTTCTGGGAAATCAAGCTTCCTCTCTTGCATCCTTGGGGAGATTCCAAAAATCATGGGGGAAGTAAGTCTTTTAGAATTCCGCTCTTAATTTCATATTTCTATGTCAAAATTTTCACCTGCTTTATCCTGTGGTTCTTCCCTGCCTTTTTTTGTTATTGGAGATGTTTCAAGTTTCTTGAGTCCTCCATTTTTTCTATGCCCAGGTAAGATTATGTGGTACTTCTGCATATGTGCCTCAATCACCTTGGATACAATCTGGAAACATAGAAGAAAATATTCTTTTTGGAAGTCCTCTTGACAAACCAAAATACAAGAATGCTATTCATGCATGTTCACTGAAGAAGGATTTGGAGAATCTCCCGCATGGAGATCAAACAATAATTGGTGATAGAGGAATAAACCTTAGTGGAGGTCAAAAACAACGTGTTCAGCTTGCGAGGGCACTTTATCAAGATGCGGATATTTATTTACTTGATGACCCCTTCAGTGCTGTTGATATACATACTGCCCTAGACTTGTTTAAGGTTATATATATATATTGTGACATTTCATATTTTTCTCAGGTGTTTGGTAGTTTGGTTACTTATAACGGCGACATGTAATGCAGGAATACATAATGATGGCGCTAGCAGACAAAACTGTCATTTTTGTTACACATCAAGTTGAATTTTTGCCGGCTGTTGATTTGATATTGGTATGGATTATTCTTCGTATTTTATGTAATTGTTGCTTTTGGAGAGTCCAACTCTGGAATTTTTTGCATATATTGTTTAAGTTTTTTGTCTGCTGCCAATCCATAGTTGTAAATTGATTGAAATTGGTCTAGTGTTCTGACGCCTCTGATATTATGATGTGCTTGCTCTGTTTTCTTCTTTTCCTCTTTCTTTCATCCTGTTCATTATTAATTCTTTCTAGACATTCTGCCTTAACCTTTGGAAAAGAAGCTCTAGCCTCTCTCTCTGGTAAGAAACAACTTTTTAATTGATACGTGAAAAGTAGAAAAGAGAGGTGGAGGCACCCACTCAAAAGTCTAGTGATATTACAAAAATAACTCTGATGATGTTGATAATAAAAAATCATAATTAGAAAAATCTCTAGAGAGCGTGCCGTGTCACCATGCTAACCAGAAGAATCAAACTATGACACCATCTTCTTAAAGTTAAAAATAGAAGTGAGAATTTGATGAATACTGTAAAAAGTTATCTTGAATTCTTGTTTAAGTGCTTGATTAGTCATACTTGGGAATGATAATTTAGCTTAAGGTACAAATGGATTAAGATAACATCAATCTCACTTCCAGTCCCTTTTAAAGAGCATAATGCCCTCCTTTTGCTCCACAAGACCTTTTTATTCTATGCACACATTTTCATGCAAGTATTATTCAGTATGAGGGGAAAAAGGCTAAAATGAAGTTGAATACAATGGGGGGTTAGTATGAGGTTGAAAACATATGTTTGAAGGACCTCACTTGAACTTTAGGGATTGATATGCCCTAAGCTTTGAATTGATGGGGAAAAATAGCAGGAATGTATAGTACAATCATTGGAATGAAGTTGGCATTTGATGGTTTTTTTTTTTCCATGTAGACGGCTGTACAGCGACATTTAGTGAACTTATTACTCACATTTCAACTCAATTTTGTACTCCAGTATGATCTAATGTTCATGCAATAGTGATGTCTCCTATGTCTTTTGTTGGAATGTTGATTGATATAATTAAATTTACCATAACCCATTAGCTTAAGCTTTTGGGTTGATTGGTGATTTAAAATGGTATCACAACAGGATGTCTTGAGTTCGAACCCCTATAATGTCATTTCCTCCCCAATTAATATTGATTTTCACTTGTTGGGCGTTTCTACAAATTTCCAAGCCCACAAGTGAGAGGAAGTGTTGGAATGTTGATTGATATAATTAAATTTACCATAATCCATCAGCTTAAGCTTTTGGATTGATTGGTGATTTAACATCTTTCCATTTTGTTCCCGGAAAAGAAAAAGAAGTATCCAACAATAACTCTGGATTACTAGATTTAAAATGAGCAAACAGAAGATTCTGGAAACATAAAATTTCTTGACGGCTTGGATAGGAATATTGTTTAGTACTTTTCTGTGTATCACATGTATTGTATTATTAATAGTCTGCAGAAGCTTTTGTGTCAATGCAAAATGATACTACAATTATATCTTTCTCTCAGCCATTCATTTTCCTTCTGTGCAGGTTATCAAAGAAGGTCGCATTATACAGGCAGGGAAATATGATGATCTTTTACAAGCAGGAACTGACTTCAACACTTTGGTAACTGCTCATCATGAAGCTATTGAAGCTATGGATATTCCCAACCATTCATCTGAAGATTCAGATGAAACTATGTCTGCAGATGAATCTCCTAATATTGGTAAAAAGTGTGATCTTGTTGGAAATGACATTGGCAATTTGGCTAAGGAAGTGCAAGAATGTATATCTGCAGCAGAGCAAAAGGCAATCAAGGAGAAAAAGAAGGCAAAACGTTCTAGGAAAAGACAGCTTGTACAGGAAGAGGAAAGGGTAAGAGGCCGGGTCAGCATGAAGGTCTACTTGTCATACATGGCTGCAGCATATAAAGGCTTTTTAATTCCGCTCATAATTGTTGCACAAGCGTTGTTTCAATTCCTACAGATTGCAAGTAACTGGTGGATGGCATGGGCAAATCCCCAAACTGAAGGGGACCAACCTAAAGTGACTCCCATGATCCTCCTTGTGGTCTACATGGCCCTTGCTTTTGGGAGCTCTTGGTTTGTATTTGTTAGGGCTATTCTGGTTGCTATGTTTGGTCTTGCAGCTGCACAAAAATTGTTTATCAAGATGCTTACATCTATTTTTCGTGCACCCATGTCATTCTTTGACTCAACACCAGCAGGACGGATCTTGAATCGTGTAAGTTTTCTTTCTAAGAGACAGAGGTCCAATCAATTTAATCATGTTATTTTATTACTTTTTGGCTTTATAGGTGTCCATTGATCAAAGTAAGAGACAGTAAAATTTTCTTTCAACTTTGAATTATTTTATTACTTTTGGCTTTATAGGTGTCCATTGATCAAAGTGTTGTGGATCTTGATATTCCTTTTCGACTTGGTGGGTTTGCTTCAACGACAATACAACTTATTGGCATAGTTGGTGTTATGACAGAAGTTACCTGGCAAGTCTTGCTTTTAGTCATACCCATGGCTATTGTTTGTTTGTGGATGCAGGTGAGTACTGGTTACAGGTTCCCCCTTCAATGTTTCTCTTATGATACTCATGCCTTCTTTATATTTTGCATTATGAGAAAAGAAAATTATTTTTCCTATCACTTTTATTATGTCATTCTAAAATACTTCATCTCTGTAAAGGTATAGACTGGTGCCAAGGTATTATGTAACTATATCGCATTGGTTCCAGGATATATAAATTCTAAAAAAAAAAGGGCTTCTTTCTATTATCATAAAAAGGGGAAAGATACAAACGATAGAAAGGAAAACAGATATTAAATGTAATGAAGAGAAACATTCTTGAATTTTAAAGAATCACAACTACAAGAAATGAAATCTGTTTGTTATACTAGCAAAAGAAGAAATAAGGTCTACTCCAAAACCATGTGGCCATCTTGGCCAGCACTTTGTGCATCATGTAAAATTTCCATCCTTGATGTATCATTTCTTGTTGATAAAAATGGAATATATATTCATGTGAATAGAAATTTACAAAAAACTGATTGCAAAAGTGAGGAATCTCTGAGATAGCAAAAGGGTTCTTCAGTTGGCAATAATTGGAGAGGGAGTAGCTACAAAATTTCCTATCTAATAACATCTTCAGATTCACTTGGGCTTCAAGGATTAATGGAAAATTGCGTTCTGTCTTCATATTTTGATTAAGGGTATTGAAGGTGTGTTGACCTTACTAAGAGCATTTTATGATGCAGAAATACTACATGGCTTCATCAAGGGAGCTTGTTCGCATTGTCAGTATTCAGAAATCTCCGGTTATTAATCTATTTGGCGAGTCAATTGCTGGAGCAGCGACGATACGAGGTTTTGGACAGGAAAAACGGTTTATGAAGAGAAATCTTTATCTTCTTGATTGTTATTCTCGCCCATTCTTCTGCAGTCTTGCAGCTATTGAGTGGCTCTGTCTGCGTATGGAGCTGCTCTCCACCTTCGTCTTTGCTTTCTGCATGGTTTTACTTGTCAGCTTCCCTCATGGAAGTATTGATCCAAGTATGTTACATATTCACTTCTAGATTCATTGCCTTTTGGTATGCTTGGTCTTTTTACATTGCTATGGAGTCGTTGGTTCTCCAAAATAATGATAGAAATGGCCTGACTTAAGTTGGGGAGGATGTGGTTTCGATTGAATTGATGTTTAATTCTTTCACCAATGAACCAAGACAACTTCAGTTATATATATGCGTATGAAATCTAGTTTGGTCTGGTGTTATGATTAATGCATATGTTTGTAAAATGTAGACTGGAAATTTACATGTAAAATTATCATTTCAATTTTATCTGTCAGTTTATAGTGAGGCGCCGCAAGCATACTATTTTGTTTTCTGCTTCGAGGATAGGATATGGGCCTTGAATCTTGACCATGTAAAAGGTGGAAAAAAAGGATTAGATTCTTCGAAAGTACATTTGTCTCAATGAACTGTAACCAACATAAAAACTGTTTAGTGCTGCAGATAAAAAAGGGGTCTGGATTGTCAAAATTTATCAACTGCTGGTTTTTGTTTGTATAGGTATGGCTGGCCTTGCGGTAACATATGGTCTAAATCTAAATGCTCGCCTGTCGCGGTGGATACTTAGCTTTTGCAAGCTCGAAAACAAAATTATATCTATCGAAAGGATTTATCAGTATAGCCAAATTCCTAGTGAGGCACCATTACTTATTGAGGACTCTCGTCCTCCTTCCACGTGGCCTGAGAATGGAACTATTGAGCTTACTGAACTAAAGGTAGTGATTGACCTGCAATATTATCGTTTTTTGTGTTTTTGTGTGTTTAAATGTGGTATTCTTAATGTTTAAAATCTAATGTTGTTATTATAATCCTGAGTGCCAAGTGCCTATTTTTCTATTTGCTTATTTATTATGGAAGCTCCGTTCCACTTCCATGTTTCATTGGCAATCAAATACAATTATGAATTGTTTTCTTTCTATTTTACAAATTAACCATTCTGGAGTTTATTGGTTTTCTTTTTTATTAAACATGGATATAATAACATGGATGCTTCCTTATTTGTTTGCCAACAAGGCAGAAGAATTCTGTGCTTTCAATTAAGACTTGGCTGGACTGGCATACTTTTCGGTTCTGTTGATCTTCCCTCCATAATCAGTAGATTAATTTGAAAACTCAAAAAAAAATTGGATGTGGTTAACTCAGTCCAATAACATTGATGGAGTATGAATCTTTTGCAACTTTTGAGGTTAACTTGAATTAGAAACCATGGTGGTTTTGGTAGATGATAAATATTTCTTGTTGTCAATTATGGGGGGATGTATGATGGATGCTTGAGTAGACCACCGTTAAGGCCTGAAGTACTTGGTTGATTTTTATATCACCTCTATCAAACTCGTTGTTAGATAAAAAATATTTTCAGTTCTAACTTTCAACCAATTTTAAAATCTTCTCATGGTCATTGAGTGCCTGATGAAACTGACAAATTCCTCTCATTTTCTTTTTCAAGGTTCGGTACAAGGAGAATCTTCCTTTGGTGCTCCGTGGTGTAACTTGCTGCTTTCCCGGTGGAAAGAAGATTGGGATTGTTGGCAGGACTGGAAGTGGTAAATCTACTTTGATCCAGGCACTATTCCGATTGGTTGAACCATCAAGTGGAAGGATAGTTATTGACAATATTGATATTTCTACAATCGGCCTTCATGACCTACGAAGCTGTCTCAGTATTATACCTCAGGATCCCACTTTATTTGAAGGCACAATTAGAGGCAATCTTGATCCCCTTGAAGAGCATTCTGATCATGATATTTGGGAGGTTTGATCTCTCTCTCAAATTCCCACTCCACTGCTTTTTCTACTAAAATTGCTATAGTAGTAATTCTGTTTGTAACTGAAAGAATGAGACGGGTTCCAACTTTATCATTTAGAATATTGAACGTTCATTGGATTGATTGGTAATGAAAGGGAGCAAAAAATGAAAAGCCAGAGTATAAAGCACCAGTATCCATTAGTGAGCAGATATTAGTATTAATGTGTCTTTGTGGTCTTTCTGAAAAGTCCGCCTGTACCTGTTGAATGTTTTGATACTCTTGTTCCGTAAAATGAAATGGGGTTTTCCTGATTTATATTTAACCTTGCTCAGGCACTGGATAAGTCGCAACTAGGACAGATGATCCGTGAAAAGGAGCAAAAACTCGATACACCAGGTATTTAACAAGCAGATATGGATCCTAACCCCTTGTGTATTCTCTTTCGTCTGGCTGTGCCTGACGTATATTTCATGTCATGTTTGATTGCTGATGGAATCCTCTTTACAATGAACTTGCAGTGCTCGAAAATGGAGATAATTGGAGTGTAGGGCAGAGGCAACTCGTAGCATTGGGCCGTGCACTATTGAGACAAGCCAGAGTACTTGTTCTCGATGAAGCCACGGCATCGGTTGATATGGCCACAGATAATCTCATCCAGAAGGTTATTAGAACAGAGTTCAGAGACTGCACCGTATGCACAATTGCACATAGAATTCCGACTGTAGTTGACAGTGATCTGGTGCTGGTACTAAGCGACGGTGAGTACAGCTCGTAACCGAAAGCCAAAGTTGTAGACATTACTTTAGTTCAAACATAACAGTGCACAATCTTTCGTTTCACATATTAATTTAGACAATCTAGTTCCTTATCCACGGCCAACTGAGATCTAGATTTGGATGTGGTTTGCAGGTAGAATTGCAGAGTTCGATACCCCGGTGCGACTATTAGAGGATAAGTCATCTATGTTCCTTAAATTAGTGACGGAGTATTCCACGAGATAAAAAGGGGCAAACCAGATGTTTTTGTTGAGATGGGATGCCTGAAAATGACGTCTGTCTCAGTCAGATGCACGAGGCGAAAGGGCCACAGCGACCACTGCTCGTTGAGCTGCATCTGCATTCGGCAACGACAGGAAAACGAAGGAATGAATAATAAAGAGAGGAGAAGGGGGCAGCAGGGGTGGGTCAAAGAAGGTGTAAATTGAAAGTGAGGTTCTTGTTTTATGGAATGAATGATGATTCATGGTTAGGAGGAATGAGGATGAAGAATAAATCAAACCCATGTATGCCAAAACAATAATTAACACGAAAGAAAATGAGAGCGGCCATGGTTTTTCCAGTAATGTAATGGTTGGTTTAGATAGGGGCTAATTTGTAGAGTTCAGTTAGCCAAATGTTTATTTCTCAGGTTCTAGTGCAGGAAAATAACAGTACTCTAGATTTTGGCTTTCCTTTTTCCCTTTTTCCCTTTTTCCTTTTCTAAAAAAAAAAAAGCTTTTTGAATTTGTTATGCATTTTCCCTTTTCTTTTTCCAAGTTTTCTTTCCTATTCTTTTACACTTTGGTTTAATTCTGCCTACAATATTAGGTCATGTTTGGGAATGATTTTAAAAATAGTGATTTTAGTACCATTGACTTGTTTATAATTGATTAATTAAAAGTGATTTTCATATACTCATTTTAATGTTTGGTTTTACACTTTTAATAGTGATTTACATACAATTAAAAGTGATTTTCAATGATTAAGGATATGTTTGAGAGTGATTTAGAATTAGAATAATTGTTTAGTATAATTCATTTTAATTTTTGGTTCCATACTTGTAAAAGTGATTTAAATTTAATTAAAAGTATTTTGTTTAAATGGTTCCACAATGTAGCTTTTGAAGTTTTGATTGACGAAGCTTAAGAGTTTAACATAATTAGTGAACCGTATTGATTTTGCCAACCTAGGCTATTAAAACATATTTCTTCAACTAAGAGGTTAGTGGTTCAACAATTGTGGAGTGTGGAATCAAACAATCGACTTTTAAAATGATAATTAATGTCTTATCTCCTAAGTTATGCTCAGATTGACAGTAATAACTCACTCTCCAATACCATTGGAATGGTTGGAAAATTTTAAAGCATGTTTTTATTTTAAGGATATAACATGTCAAATGTGGTAAGTGGGAGCAAGGGCAAATCTATAGTAGGTCTTGGGAGCTAGAATATATTTTATTAGTATAATAAAATTCACTCAAATAACCAAATTGGTATTCAACCCCAATGGCAAGCACGCCCCAAGCCCTCCCTCGCGCTTGAGTTTGAGCCTACAGATGACTAATTTTTCGTGAGGTTTTTATTTTTCATTATTATCATTTTTTATCTATTATTTCTATAAAATTTGCCACAAATGTGAACTTTCGAGGATTAAATGCTTTATTTACAAAACGATAGTAACGAAAGTTTTTTTAATTTTTTTTTTACATATATGTTTATAAAATGTTATTTTTTGTATTGATTTAAAAATATATAGAAAACTATTCTTTTCATCGACAGGATCTAATTTATTCCTTTATTTTTTTTTATTACAAATCTAAATGATAAGCCACATTTCTTTAAATAATTCTATTTGCAAAGCAATTTACAAATAATAACAAATATATAATATACTATTTTTTATTTTAGTTTCTCCTTTAAATTTTACTTTTTTTTTTCTTGATATCAAATATAAAATCGTAATGAATAAAAATATTTATAGATGTTAGCAAATTATTTTGTAAAAATTAATTCTATTAGAAACTATAATTATTATAAATAAAAGTTAATAATTATTTCAATTTTATTTTCATTTTTATATATTCATATAAAAAATAAGTTAAAATACTATTTTGGTCTCTATACTTAAGAGTTGTTTTATTTAGTCATTGAACTTTTAAATATCTAAATTTAGCCTCATACATTCAATAAATCTTAAAATTGGTCATTACTGTTAGTTTATTATTAATATATTTTTAAAAAAAATAGTCTCTACTAAATTTCCCTTAGCAAATTTTGTAAACATATTTATATTGTGTCTTTTCTTAAATAAAAATGATTATTACTATTTTACCAAGTTCAATAAATTAACTTCAATTTCAAACTAACGAACAAACTAAAAAATATCAATCATATTTTTCTATCGAACAAACTAATATCAAAATATATCAAGCCCTCCTGACATAAAGTTCTGGATCCGCTTCTAGGTGGGAGGAGGGTTATTGATAAAAAGCTTGTCGAAGGCTCTATCAAATATATTTATAAATCGGACCTCTAAAATTTGCAGTAATAATAGCCAGAGTCGATCATAGGGATTGAAGTTTTTAGATTAATTACGTACCATAGTTACTCACACCAAATTTTATTTAGAGAACCTAGCTTTGGATTGAAACAAGAATAAACTAAATTAACTATTTACAAAGGTTGGATTCCATTTTGAGAGACAAGTGAAGATTGTATTACATGAAGTGCAACTATGAATCTGATTAAAGAATTGTAGAACATGCAACAACCCTAAGCCAAGAATTACTAAAATATGTAATTAACTCTCTTAAGCCCAATTGAACTAATGTAAAGTAGTAAATCAACCTCTTGGTCTATTTCTACAACTAAACATGGTATTATGAAATTCTTTTAATGGCTTATAGTATTAACCTATTCATTCTTATGCAATAGAGTAATCCTAGTCATGCATCTAAGTTCCTTAATTAAATTTACTTTCTCAAGCTAAATTTAATTTAACATGCAAAGCTATGGCCAAAAGCTTAGAAAATTGATTCGGGATGCATAAAATACATTACGATATAATACAAATAAAAAATCAAACATAGTTTCAAAAGTACAATCATCTACGAGTCTAAAATACTCAGATTTACAACACATATTTAGTACAATAAATCCTAAATTCAAGAAACAAAGTGAGGAAAAAAGAGAAGAAATTGGATGACGCATGCCAACACTCGTTCCTGTCGTGATATCCCGCGATCTCGAGCATTGAGTCTCCTCCTTAGCTCTCCAAAGTGTCCTTTAAGTCTCAAAACAATGTATGAATCGAAAATAGGGTTTGCGTCTCTCAAAAACAGCTCCCTTTGCATGAAATAGAAGTTTCCTTTTATATTGTCGAGACATTGTTGCAATGCTAAGGGCAGCGTTGCACTCTCCCTTCGAATCAAATAAAAAAGAAAAGGATTTTCTAGTTTGGCGTTGCAACGCTCTGTGTGTGGTCTACTGGGTTTAAAGGGTTGCATGTATGGCGTTGCAATGCTATGCTCTCGGGCCTATTTGCTTGTGCACTTCTTCTCATTGTTTCTTTGGCCTAAAAGCTTTCTTTTAAGCTTCTTTTTGTCTCCAAACCACTCAAAATCCTCGGTTTAGCTCTCAATGCTCGAATCCTGCAATTCATAACGTAAAAGCATCAAAATTCACTAAAAAATACACAAAATTAACTTAAATCTAAGTCTAGAAATAGCACACTTTTGTGTGCTATCAGTTATTAGTGTGCTATCAGTTACTACTAATGTTTTAGTAAGATTTGACTTGGCAAATCAAAACCTGAATGAAACTTAAGTTTAGTTGGATCTTTAAATCACAGGAAGAGAGATAAGAATTTGTGAGAATTAGAAAATAGTTTCAAATCATTTGAGAATTCTTTGTCTAGTTATCATTGATATGTTTTCATGATTACAAGATTTTTGTGTACATTATGCATTATATTATTTGTATTACTTATATTTCAAATAAGAAATAGTTGGTTTGCTTAACTTTTCAAGTATTTTTTTTTAAAAAAATCATTTTAATAAGATTTGTAGTGTTTGAAAAATAACTTTTTTTAAAATGAATTTGAAAAATAAGTTATTTTGAGTGAAACATTTGAAATCAAATTTTAAAAAAATAGTTTTTAGGTGTTTAACTTGGAATCCCTCCCAAAATTTCATGATATATGAAAATGACCAAAATATCTTCATACTACCCCTCCCAAATCTCTCTCATCTTTCCCTCTCCTCCACACCTTCACTTCCACCATGATACCACCCCATCGCCGACAACGCCAGTGGTCCCTCTGATGACCACATCGTTGGCGACCACCACCACCCCATTGCGGGCAACGACCATCGATGTTCCATCTGGCAACCACTACGGGCCAGTTATAGTGTTTTAAATACAAATTTGAACTTATTCGTTCATAGCATTTAATAGTCGTCCTTTATAGTAATTTAATATTAGTAAAAACATTTTGAGTGTAGAGCAAACCAAACAAACTTGTGTATAAAAATACTTTTAAGGAAATGTAACTAAACATATGAGTGTTTTAATTCTAAACAGTTTTTTATTTAAAAAAATGCTTAAAAAATACTTGAATTAAAAGGTAATCCAAATAGGCCCTTCATCAATCAATAATATTAACATTGGATTTATTTACCTTTTACCTTTCAAAGCATCAATTCATTTATTTACCTTTTAACTTTTATTTCATTAAACGTATTCGTTAAGTTCATAGAAGTTTTATATTTTGCCATCATATTCATTAGCCTTGAAATGTTCAAGCACAAACGAACTTAAGCATCTTGTTTTGTTTTGAATCTTGATATTAATTATTGGCTAAATTGAGTTCAAATAACTTCTCATCTATGTTTGGATGGAAGGAGAATGAGCCATTCTCAAGTTCGTCGAATTTTAAAAAAATCTCATCAATATTTTTTTTTAATATTATCTTGAAACAAAAAAAATGACGGTTTTGAAACTCTTTGTGCAAATCCAATTCATGGTGTTTCAACTTTCACTTCAACTTCTCATTCCTCTTTTTTTTTCCTAATAATTTTGTGATATACCAATGTCAAATATTTCTTTTGCTTTTGTAACTATACACTTATGTTCATATATATAACTATTAATAACAATCAATAATAGCTTAATTAAGCAAAAGATTAATTTAAGTGAACATAAGAATGACTTGACAGTTAAAATGTTTGTTTACTCATTCTTTTCAAGTTAAAGGTTAAAATTCTCACCACCACATTTGTTGAACTAAAAAAGAAGATTGTTAATTTTAAAATTTTCTACATATTTATGTAATTTTTAAAGATTTTTTCGTTCAAACATCAATATTTTAATCGAGATTTATATAAAATTCAAGCTTGAAATTTATATTGTCGACATCAATATCTTCAACTTTGCTCTCAAATGTATTAAAATGTTGATATGAACAGAAATGGAAATCTCCATTTTGTGAAAATATCAATAACAATGAATATCGTCGACAAAATTATGAAAATCAAGAAACTTATAAGAAGTATTTTAATTATGAAATAAATATTTTATATTTCTTTAATATGATACAAATCTTATAATTAGTACCAGAATGTGCATTTAAGAATGATGAGAAGTTTATAAAATAAAATAGCATGTGATTAAATAATATATTTGTTATGGGCAAGGTCAGGAACTCATGGGCCCACTGCTATGTGGTCTCCTTTAGTGCCACTGGGATAAACGAACGACTGATCTCCTATAGGGGCTGTTTGGCGCGCTGGTTTGGAATCAGAAACTCTGGGGTTCTGGAACCCTGAGGTTTCTTGGCTGGAATCAGAAACCCTGGGGTTTCTGATTCCTGTGTTTGGGGTGCAGGGTTGTGTTGGGCTGGTTTGCTGAAACCTGTATTTGGGGTGCAATGTTGGGTTGGGCTGGGTTTGTTTAATTTGTTTTTTTTTATTTTTTATAATTTTTCAAACTGTTTATTATTTTTAAAAAAAATCTTACACTGTTTTTTTTTCCTACTCCATTTTTTTAACTTCATAATTTTTTTGGTGTGTTACATACCAACTATTTAACCAATTATGTAGAGCAATTGTTACAACTATAGTTCAATTTGAATTATACTATGTGTAGTTTGTATAACTATATGCTATCTCATTCACTCCACTCATGATGACATAAAATTGAAGATTATGCGTAGCAACAGATAATTAATAGGTGCAATGTAAGAATGATGTTGCCAATGGTAAAGTAAAACCAAAAATTAGAACTAAGATCTAGTTCTAAAAATATCATAACACACATTCCATATGAAATGACAAGAAAGTAGAAGTAGTTGTCCAAACACAAATGTAAGTCATAAGAGTGGTAGATGAAAGTGATGAAAAGAGATTCAGGTTCTAAGTGCTTTCCCCAAAATTTTCACGTAGTAATCATACTTCCAATCTGGGGTGAATGTAAAGAAGGAGTTCAACATCATACTATCTGAGAGAATAGTCTTTGCAACAGCCATTCAGTCTTGCCTTGTCATCCCTGGGATCGCCTTTAGTTTTGCATATAGCTCGTCAACGCTGGCCCTTTTAAAATATTGACTAGGTGGTTTGGGTTGCTAGGGTGATTGTTGGAGTGGTTGTTGGGTGGTTGGATTGATGGGGTGTTTGGGTATGCCGAGGTGGTCGCCGGTGGTGATTGCACGGTGGTCAGGTCGCCGGAATGGTCGTTGGGTGGTTTTCAGCAATAGTTGTCGGGTCGCTGGAGTGGTCATCAGGGTGGTCATGTCGCCGGAGTGGTCGCTGGGTGGTTGTGGCAGTGGTTGGGTTGTTGGAGTTGCCAGGGTGGTCACCAGGTGGTCGTCAACAGTGGTTTTGGGTGGTTGGGTTACTAGGTCGTCGGGGTAATCGCCGAAGTAATCATCAAGGTGGTCAGGTCATCGAAGTGGTCACTAGGTGGTTGCCTACGGTGGTTGCTAGGTGGTCAGGTTTTCGAGGTGATCGTCAACTATGGTTGTCGGGTGATCGGGTCATTGAAGTGGTTGTTGTCGGTAGTTCGGGCAAGTCGGGTTGTTTGAGTGGTTGGGTTATCGGGGTGTCTAGTTGTTGTGGTGGTCGAGTCGCAGGGGTAATCGTCAGACTGGTCTCTCGAGTTCCAGTGGTTGTTTGAGGTAATCGTCAGCGGTGGTCGGGTCACCGTTGTAGTCGTCAGAGTTGTTGTTATCGGTGGTTGTTGGGTGGTCGCCGGAGTTGTCATCAGAGTTGTTGTCGAAGTAGTCGCTAGAAATGGAGAATGGTAAATGGAACTGGTCTCTAGAGTTCTCATCGCAGTGGTCGTCGGAGGTAATCGTTAGCGGTGGTCGGGTGGCCGATGTGGTCGCCGGAGTTGTCATCGGAGTGGTCTCCGGAGTTGTTGTCGGAGTGGTCGTCGGAGTGGTTGCCGGAGTTGTCATCGGAGTGGTCGCCGGAGTTGTTATCGGAGTGGTCGCCGGAGTTGTCATCGGAGTGGTTGCCTGAGTTGTTGTCGGAGTGGTGGCTGGAAATGGAAAACGGCAAATGGAAGAGGAAAACATGGCACAAACCCCATGGGGTTGTGTTTCAAAACCAAGGGTTTTGAAACACCTTGTGCCAAACATGGTTTTGGGTTTGGAACCCAAACCCATCCCAACCCAAACCCATGGGCCAAACGGCCCCATAAGGTTTCTTGGGAAGCCGAGCTAACGAGTACAAAACACTTACGAGGACAATGACCTAGAGATGTCCACGGGGCGGGGCCGGGAAATGGATTCCCCGTCCCCGTCCTCGCCTCCCATTTCATTTTCCGTCCCTGCGAAATTCTCCGTTTAATTTCAAGGGGATCAGGGCGGGGATCGGGTTCCCTGAGGAAAAATTTTCCCCGTTCTTTTTTTTTTTTTTTTTTTTTTAATCTTTTTTTAAAAAAAAATTTATTCTCAACCATAATAAAAATTATTTCTAAATGAATAATTTTCAATATAATTTTATTTAAAGTAAATGTTATAAAATTTCATAATAAAAACAATAATATACCATAAGTAAAAATACTATAATATCGAAACAACTTAATTTCTAAAAATTCAAAATTCAATATTACAACATAGACTTTAATTTTTTTTAATAACGAAATAGTCTTAAACTAATTCCTACTATAGTTTTTTTTTTTAAAAAAAAAAAATTCTATTTATAGGTAATAATATATATATATATATATATATATTATTAATCAGGGCGGGGCGGGAATGGGGAATATATTCCCCGTCCCCGTCCCCGTTTAGCCAACGGGGAAAAAAACCTCCCCGCTCCCTCCCCCATTTCCTGTGTAATTGGGGATTCCCCGCTCCGTTCAGGGCGGGTCCCCACGGGGCTCCGGCCTCGTGAGTTAAATGGACATCTCTACAATGACCTACTAAACCTTGTAATAATTGAGCCGAGGCACGTGTTCCTTCTCTCCTTACTTTTTACTGTCACTATGTATGACCCTGACAATGACGCAACGAGGAAATAGTATAAATGGAAGAGACTTATCTCACTCATGAGGTAAGGAACACTACCTTTACTTAACTTGACACTACTACGAGCTTTGTAATAATTGAGTCAATGCACATGTCCCATCTCTCCTTACTTTTCACTATCACTATGTACGACTCTGACAATGGTACAATATCTTAACTTAACTTGACACTACTACGATTTAAGTACTAACTCAAGCATGCATCCGAATGTGTTGCAGGTAGGTCAGGTCAGACTCTCTACTACACACCACTATGAAGAACTGAGCTGCCGACTTGTGACCAGAAACTGACATCAGCAATGTCAAATAGTAAATAAAAGTAGATGACATGTCATTTAATAATAGGTCAAAAGGGAGTACTAGAAATTATCCTTTTAATACCAATATCGAACTCTTGAGACGATTATTTGGGCTAAATTCATAAAAGTATGGGCTACATTGAGGCCCATTTAAAAAAAGAAAAAACCCAAAATCCAAAATCCAATAGTTGAAGCCTGTTCGTCAAAATTCCTCGCCCTGTTAACGGAAGCGCTTTTCTCTCCCTTCCTTTCTCTCTCCGTCACTCTCTCCGACCAGCTTCCGAGCAAAGATGCAGGCCCTTTCGAGGCGTCTAGCGCAGCAGCAGAGTCTCAACTCTCCTTCCTCAATTGCCTCCCTCAAGTTCATATACCCTTTTTCTCATCACTGTAATCCCTCATTGCCCTCTGCCTTTTGATTTCACTTCCACCTTGATTTCTTCCATTTTAACCTCTTTTATTCGTCTTTTTTTTCTGTTTTCTTTTTCCAGATTCTGGAGCTGATCGTCCACGGTATGAATCCACCTTGGCTACGCGGGGAGTCGGACATCTTATCCGCAAGGGCACTGGTGGGAGATCGTCCGTTAGGTAACCTAGCCCTATTCTTCTATTTGATCATCGGGCTAATGTCGTACAAGTAATGCTGGATTTCGGTGCTTTGGAATTCTGAGGGAATTTAACAAATTTAATGTTATGATTAGTAGTAGTTCAAATTTTATTGCCATTCATCGCTTGATTCATATTCTGGTAAAGGTAAGCACTTGTTAGATATAATTTTTGTATTGAGTAATTCAAAAGATCATGGTAAAATTCCGGCTCTTCCCAGCTTGAATGGGATAATGGAGCAGGCAACTTAAGTCTGAGTTGGTTTCTCTGGTCCTGTCAGATAGTCCTAGAATTGGCTTATCTGTTCTCCTTTAAACTTACACATTAGGATTTTCAAGCAGATCATATTATTGATATTTAACTCAATTTGGGTTTTAGTTTTTAGTTAAGAAACTAAATTCTGTGTCTGAATTTTCTGATTTTATTGTCTCATCACAAAAATATTTTGCAGTGGGATTGTGGCTACTGTCTTTGGAGCTACTGGATTCCTTGGCCGTTATGTTGTACAACAACTAGGTAATAGGTGAACATAAATGATGCTAGCACTCGGTTTCCTTTTCCTAGATATGCAATTTATTATGTGCCTGTATACCTTCTACTTTTAAATGGTTCTGGTAGTGGGTTTGGCAGCATTGACTCTATTATTGATTATTTATCAATTTTATGCTAAGCATGATTTTGGAAATCAATTTTGTTTCAGCTAAAATGGGGTCCCAAGTGTTAGTCCCTTTTCGAGGTTCTGAAGATTCACCTCGTCATCTTAAATTAATGGGAGATCTGGGACAGGTAGAGCAGTATACGATGTTATGATGCAATGGATGATAGAACTATTTCTTTTTTCCATGTGCTCCTGCTGAACTCTTTCAAGTTTGTAATTTTTTTTCTCTCTCTCTTTTCAGATAGTACCAATGAAATACAACCCAAGAGATGAAAATTCAATAAAAGCTGTAATGGCAAAGTCTAATGTGGTCCTTAATCTTATTGGTATGGGCTTCACTTTTTTTTTTCAGTCTTGTGAAAGGTTTAAATATATTTTTTTTAGATCTTGAAGATTAGACATTACCATCTTTGTTGACAGGAAGAGAGTATGAAACAAGAAATTACAGCTTTGAGGAAGTGAATCATTCCATGGCAGAACAGCTTGCCACGGTATGCATCGGCACTTCAATCCCATGTTAAAATTGCCAAATGTCAGTATGTGATTTATTGTTTCTCTTCTTAAAAGGGATTTTTTTTTTTCAGTTTTTCTTATGAAAGTTACCTTCTTTCAGCTGTTCTATTCGCATCTTCAACATCTTTGTTTGGCTTGTGTTTTCATATGGCCTTCTTATACTTTCATGAAAGTGGTTCTTTTGACAAAAAAAAGGATTAAAAGATTGATGGGAAGCTATAATCACTACAAAAGTAAAGTAGTTAGGGGAAGGGAAGGCATTTATGAATGAGAGGACGCGATATAGTGATGGGAGAGTACTGAAGTAGATGAAAGCTAGGACAAGTGATGTTAGCTTGAAGTGGAGGAAATGGGAATAAGCTTGGCCTTCCCAGAGCCTATTTCATGAAAATCTATCAAGCTAATATTAGGTAGGTGTCCCCGTGCCAGTGCAGTTTGGGGGCAATTTTACCTGATTTAATATATTGCAAGTGAGAAAAGAGTTGGTCGAGTGTATGTTTCAAATGATGATTTTGTTTCTATTATAATTTTGTTCAATCCATTTTTTATTATGTCTACAAATTATTAATAATTGAGTTACATGAGTCTATGTGTTTATAGAAGCATTTTAAAAGTGCTTGGCGTGGTGCTCTTTGGGGCTTAAGCACAAAGTGCAAAAGAAACTAAGGTTTTAGGTGCACAATAGAAAATTGTTATTAATTTTTTTATATATGAAAAAAATATAGTATAATTGTTTTTGAATTAGAAAAAATATCTTTGATCAAGAAACCGTGAGAAAAATGGAAGAATACAAAAGGAATTACAAGAACAACAGCTCAAAAAAAGGAGCCAACCAACAACAGACCTAACAAGGCAAGAATTAAGAAAGGGAACCAATTTAAAAGATTAAGGCCTGGAGAATAATTAGAATAGTCTTTAGTTACCAATGCCCAAAATTTGATAAAAAAACAACTTCATTGATGAGATGAAATAATTGTTTTGATTAGAAACAATTTCGAAATTTTGATGGATGAAGGTGTAATTTTAAACAATATAGTATTATGAATAATATGATAATGAAACAATTATAAGAAATTAGAGGTTTTGTAGGAGAGTGGGGAGATAAATGAGCATTTTTTATGAGTAATTCATAGTTTCTATAATAAAATAAAATAAGCTAATTAAAAAAGGCTTCAAGTGCAGAGGCGCATGCACTTGCATTGAGGCGCTTTTTAAAACACTGGTCTATATGATCTTTGTTTTCCCCATTACGATACTGCTGTTGTTGACATCTTATATTCATATCAGTAGAATCTTCCCTAGATCCTCTACCATTCTAATATCAATTAATAAGGGCAAGATAAACACAAAAAGGGATAGACTATAGAGTAGTTGCGTATATTAAGTTGAAGTATAATGCTGGAAGTATGTTGCGTATGTAGCATGTCACTCAGGTATGCTGCAACTTCTGAATATTTTCCTTTGTTTCTAATTGAAATATGAACTTTCTTCTTTACGTAGGCAAATAAATGTTTTTTAATCATCATGTAGGACTAAAACACAAATGTGCTTTCAGTGTTTTCTTTTTTAAGCTACAAAGTAGTAAACAAAGAAGTTATGATTCCTTTTTTTTTTTTTTTTTTCCTGTTTTGTCTTGACATAAGTTCACTACCCTCTTTTCTTGTTTTTGAGTCTGATGTAGATTAGGTCTTTCCCCTCCTATTCAATATTGTAGATTGCCAAAGAACACGGTGGTATCGTGAGATTTATTCAAGTTTCCTGCCTGGGAGCATCTTCATCATCTCCATCCAGATTTCTGAGAGCTAAAGCTGCTGCTGAGGAATCTGTTTTAAAGGCATTCCCTGAGGTAAACAGTTATCATTTGTTTCCTGATTTTGAGTTGATAATGCCACATGAAGTTACATAGCTGCTAATGTAGTTTTTCTAATGGTAGTTTCATATCATTAGAGAATCCTACCAATCTTGATTTTTCTATAACTATTAGTTTATCTTTTATTCTCATGGGAGTAATCTTTGGATCATGAAGGTTGAGGTGAAACTGTGTTTAAGATTGAGGTGAAACCGTGTTTAAGGTTGAGATGAATGTCTAACATTGCATATTAGTTTTAAAGATTGTATGGATAGAAAGCATGCTAAGTTCCCAGAATTGAAATTTGTTGGTATGGGCTCCAATTTGCGATCTACAATTTGGAATTTCAATCCCAGAATTGAAATTTATTTTTCATTGATTTTTGGATATTTTTTTATGTTTGGGTGGACCTCATCCATATCCTTGTTCATAATTTGACATTATTATAGTAATAATGTCTTGTTTCTTGTATTGATTTTCTTTTTCATTAAGGCAAATGAAAGAATACAAATGGATAATTAAAAAAAAAGGTAAAGAAAAGAAGAACCCACTACTTAAGGAGCCTATACAAAGAAAACAAACTAGAGATTACATAAAGGGTATTAGTTGTTGACTTGAGAATAAGAGACGAATGATAGTTACTAAAATCTTCAGAAATTGATGATGGGAGCTCGAAGCTTCCAATGCGATTTAGATTTACATGTGAGAGGAGGATAGTGGGCAACAACATAGATAATTAGGTGGTTGTGGGGGTGTGTTTTGTGTGGGTCGCCCTAATTTTGTAATAGGTAGCATGGCAATAGGTTATGTGGGAGGAAAGGACTTTACATGAGTGGAGCCCTTGCATGGACTTTGGTTATGTCTGTATTTTGTTGTAATAGGTAGCATGGCAATAGGATCCTGGCCTCTAAGTGCTAGGGAGGTTTTCTGCGGGTTCTTGGCATTTTCCTCAAGTCTTTGTGAAAGGATTTCATCTGGGACTAATCGGCCGACAACAAGGAGTCATAAAAGCTAGCCATAAACTACACTTCTCCTTAATGGCTCTCCTAGTTCTCTAGAGGTGATGAGCCCCTCCCTTGTCGTGAAACAGTTGGTGATGCATCACCTCTTCTATTATTGAGTAACACGGTCAATTACAAGCAACACACATGCTAAAGGTCTCTAAAATGTTGCCCTAAATCAAGAATGTGAAAAACATTCTCGCTACACATGATCTAGATCTTTTGAAGCACAATCACACTGAAGGCACTATTGTGGCCCCAGAAGCTAAAATAAAGATCTTCAAACATGAACAATGATGTTAATCTTCCCAGGTAAAAGAAGCACTTATGACTCCAAATAGCTAGAGGTAATTTATTTATTTTTATATAGGAAACAGAGAAACATATTAAAAAAACAGGCTGAAAGAACAGCCTAGGGTTTGGAGGTACCCCCAAGAACTATGAAAAAGAGCCTTCCAATTGTTAATAATCATGTCCCCTCGGGGACATCCGATAAAATTGGAACAATTGTTAATAATCATGAAAAAGCTATTATTACAATAGAATTTTCTATGGTTGGAACACCACCCAGAAGCAACATGCCGCACACCATTACAAAAATAATCTGAGAGACAACTTATCAACCTGGGGTTTCTTTCTTTTTAAAGATGCCAAGGGAGGGCTCGAGTTGCACAATTCCACAAGGTCTTTGCCTTTCCTTTAAAACACCAACCTTCTAGGGCCTTCATGAGCCTATCATCCACTCGTCTAGGAAGGCAGATAGCCAAACCAAACCCATTCATAATATTAGACCACTTCTTGGAGGCTTAAGGGCCAGAGCTTTCTTTTGTTTGACTGGCTTAGAAAGGAAATCATATATTCTTTCTTGAAAGGAAAAACGAAATCTTATATTCAACCATTCATACTCATCCACATCTATTGATACGCATAGATTCTATTTGAATGTTGGCTCTTACTTAGTGTAAATGCTACCCCCTCGCCCAAACTATAGTCTCAATGATTTAAAGATCAATTGGGAGAGCTTTCTGGCGATCTCTTTGATAGGATATTTTGTACAGGGCTTCCTTTTTTGTAATATTTCACACCATTAATGAAATATTTGTTTCCTATACAAAAACCCTCTTATGTAAAACCTCATTTTAGAATGTTAGAAACCCAATAAGGTTACATATTTTTCTGGAAGGTCTTACATGGGAGGATTAACACTATGGACTCCAAAGGTTGCCTTCCTTTCTGTTTGGATCCCAATGGTATGTAAGGGTGCTTATGAGGATCTTGGTCATGTTTTATGAGGCTGCCAGTTTGCTTAATTGATCTGGGGTAGTTTCTTGGAGACTTTGTGGTACCTTTGGCTCGTAATAGATATATAACTTGATGGTAAAGGAGATGTTGATCCACCCACCTTCTTGGGGGAAGGGGGCCTTTAGTGTGTAGGCTTTTCTGTTGTCTTTATGGAAATTTGGTGGGAGAGAAATATTAGAATTTTCAAAGGAGTTGAGAGGCCGGGGGGGTTTATGACTAAGTTCAATGCTTGCCTTTAGCTTTTAGTAACCACAGAGTTTTTGTAATTGTCCATGGTCTCTTATTCTCCACAACTTGCTATTCACGCAACAAAGCTTCTTTGAAGGGCTTCCCTTTTTTCATTTCCTTGTCGGAGTTCTTTTTTTTTTTTTACAATATGTGAGGTGGAGGACTTGAACCTCTGACCTCTTGGTTGAGTTTTCTTTTGATCATTCACACGAATAGTTCTAGTAGGTGCAGAACTTGTTAGTCTAGCAAATAGCACATGAATATTTCTTCAAGTAACTGTTAGAGACTTGTAATATAATTTTAATTGCAACTTTTCTCCATTCATTTTGTGGTTATTGTGGGAGTTGATGTTTCTAAAATGTGCTTTTACAGGCAACAATTTTGAGACCTGCAGCTATGATTGGTACAGAGGACCGGCTTATGAATCCATGGGCACATTTTGCTAAAAAATATGGCTTTATTCCCCTCTTTGGAGATGGATCTACAAAGTATGTATTTCGTATCACATATTGTATGTATCAAAATCACATATTGTACTATTGTATGCATTGAATAGTTAGAATTTTGTTGCGTTTATAACTTATTTCTTGATTGTTATCCTAACCACCAGCGCTTTCTTTGCAGAATCCAACCTGTGTATGTCGTTGATGTTGCTGCTGGAATTGTTTCAGCCTTGAAAGATGATGGTACCAGCAGTGGAAAAGTTTATGAACTAGGTGGTCCAGAGATTTTTACAGTGCATGAATTGGTATGTTATTTTTTTCAAGTACCCTTCCCCCTCCCCCCATGACACAAGAAAAGAAATTTCCTTACAAAGCTTCATGTTCTACGCAGGCAGAGGTTATGTTTGACATGATCCGTGAATGGCCTCGCTACCTGAAAGTCCCTTTCCCTATTGCAAAGGTAAAAACAGGAGAAGTTGATGTTGATATGCAACGTTGTATGTATGCTTTCCCTCAAGTCCTTTATATATTGCCCACTATATTCCTTCTTTTATTGTTGCTGTTATGCAAAAACTATTCACAACTATCTTTATTTTGTTGGTCCATATTTTGTTACTTACTATTGCCTTTTCCCCCACTAGCATTTTTTTTTTATAGAAAATAGAAACCATTTCATGGATTGATGAAACCCCCCACTAATTGCATAAAAAATTTGGAATATGCTAGATGATTTTGTTTCAGTGATGTAAATTAGTTCTTGGTATACGTTTAGAGTTTTACTTGCTTATGCATAGCACAACATGATTATCGCTGTTTTACTTGAATCAAGAATGAAGTTTCTCTGGAAATCATCTTTTGGACCCATTGATGCATATGTTTTAAACTTGTTAATTGATAATTGGAAGAGTACTCTTCTGATAATGCATTAAGTTTTTCAAGGTCTTCTTGAATTTTGTTTAGTATAATACTTGTACGAAACCAATTAAACCTAGGAAGTGTAAGTTGCTCATTGAGATGTAACATGATTCCCCCTGTCATCCTTGCGGAGCTTGCTGGATGCAATTGCAGATTAAGCGGGCTTGGTTCTTAGATCTTGTTGAACCTGCATGATTTTTTTTTTCTTTTTTAAAACTAAAAGGCTGCTGTTTGGCTTCAGGCAATTGCTACGCCCCGAGAAATATTCCTTAACAAAGTCCCATTTCCATTACCAACGCCAGAGATTTTCAATCTGGATCAGATCCTAGCTCTAACACAAGATACAGTTGTTTCTGAAAATGGTAAGCATGCCCTTCATTATTTTCCTTTTCCAATAAGTCAAGATGTTCTCCAACAGTCTTTGATCTTGTGATTCGGTTTGCAGCATTGACTTTCAATGATCTTGAGATTGCACCACATAAGTTGAAGGGGTATCCTGTCGAGTTTCTTATATCGTACCGTAAAGGTGGCCCGCAATTCGGTTCCACAGTCAGTGAAAGAGTCTCTCCTGATTCTTTTCCATAGGCTTCTTTTGAATATTTTTTGAAGTCCCGGATATTTTGTATTAACTTAGTTGAAAAGCTTTGAGAACGGCCTGTTTGTCTCCATTTGATTAAATAAAATGGAGAAAGTTTCGAGTTCAAGCCTCGTGTATCCTTATCTTCTTATTCATGGTTTAGAATGCACAGTGTATTTGGTGTTGTAATTAATAAAGGCTGGGATGCTTGGTTACAGCATACTATGATAATAAAATGTTTTTTCAGGGAAAAGAAAAAAGTATAGAAAATTTGAGCTATTTTGCCAAGTTTGAGGAAGTTTGTTGGGTATGGATATGGACTACTACTTGAGAAATTTTGAAGTGGTATCTCCAGGTCCATGGTTAAAGATGTCTAATAAGCTGAGCTAGGTGAAGGCTAAATGGTCTATTTATATTTATTTTTAGATATATGTCACGTACATCTCGACTATTCTTATGGAACAACTGTATCTCAAGTAGGTGGTCACTATGGTTGGTCTTTTAAGCCCTTTAATTATTTTACATAGTTCTTTTTTACCACTAGACTGACCCAAGGTCGTTCTAAATAGTTTTTTATTATCATAAAATGTTACAAAAATTCATTCAAAGAAGTTTTATGATCTGTTTTTTTGTTATTATAATTTTTTTACTTTATCTTTTTGTTAAATTAGTAAGTTTACTTGGTTTTTCTTTTTTTAGTTCAAGGGGGTGGGAGATCGAATTATGGTAATTGGTACCTTGTCCATCCAGCTATGAAATTAAAACGTAAATGTGTAATTTAACTCAAAGAAAAAGTGAAAAAAAAAGAACATGGGTGTTTAAATTATTTTAAAAATACATGGAGATTAAATTCATAAATGATCTTTACATTGTTTTTCAAAACATTAAAGGCTGCATAGATGGATTGAGTGTGAAGGTTATAAGCTGCTTTTGAAGCTCAAAAGTGAGGGACTAAGAAAACCCATTACACAAGGAAGGAAGCAGAGATTCACTTTTGAGTAGGAGTATCAAATATATAAAATCAAACATCGACTTTGAAGAGGACGATGTAGAGTTGAGGTAATAGAAGCGAAAGAAAGATGGAGGTCGGAGGCGAAGACGGGGCGTTCGAGCAAGTGAGGTTGGAAGGTAGAAACATTGGAGCTTCAATGTCAGTCAGCCATGGATCTGAAGGTACATTGCACAACTGTTGTTGCATAAACATTTATGTAAACAGCAACATTCAGGGTGTGAACAATTCAACATTGAATGGAAGTGAGGTCAAAATGGGAAACCCAGGAGTTTGTTTCTTCTTTGGAGATATGGAACCAAAATCACATCAAAATTACAGATCAGTTCATCAAATTCCCAAGCTATGGCAATGGAGTGTGATGCTGCTTGTTCTTGTTGTACTCCTCTTTCTGTTGGTTTTGGAGATTAGAATGTTACATTCTTAGACTGTTCTTTTGGTTTGGTTTCAACTTTCAAGCTAATAGGAATGCCATTGGAGTGCAATATTATGGATTCATATGCGATATATCTACTGTCCAGTGTTCCTTTGTCTTCAGTATAATTTTTAGAATCTTTTGTTTTTGTTTTTGAAATTTGTGAGTGTCTGGGCTAGTTTGCACGCATCTTGACTATTCTCACAGAACAATCGCCTAATTCTATTACATTTGGTTGTCAAGGTAACTCGTATTTATGATCTTTTGATAATGATATTGTTTTTAGATTTCTTAATCTTTAAAAAATGAAGTTTGTCTACTAATCATTTTCTTCTCATTTCTAGAAAGAACTTTTTATTTCAAACATGTTTTTTTCTAAAAAAAAATTGACTTGAATTTTAAAAATATTTTTAAAAAGGCAAACGAGAAAGAAATGTGTAGTGAACAAGTTAAATTTTTACGAACAGGAAATTAAAAGGGAACTTGTTTTCTAACGAAACTTATAAATGTATGAAGCCAAATTGTGATTGAGAGTTCATCCGCCATACCAAGGATGAACAATTTGCATGGTTACAAAGTACATTATTCCAATTAGATATTTCTTTTTCACCATTGGATCTACAATTAGTTGCTTTAAGAAGTTTAATTTGATATGAAATATACTTGGTTAAGTCATGGTTTATCCTCTCATTTGTTTTAATTTTGTCTATGTTCCTTCTTTTTTCATTTTTCTTTTTTTTCTTTCCTTCTTTAAAGTCTCGATAACCATTTTGTTTTATTTTTTATTTTAAAAATTATGTTTGTTTTTTATCCTTTTTTTTTTTAGTGCTTTCACCTTCCTTGAAAGTTAAAAACACATTTAAATTTTAAGCTAAATTTATTTTAAAAAAAGTTTTCAAAAATTACTTTCTTCAAAATTTTGCATGGTTTTTTAAAACATTTTTAAAAGGTAAGTAATGAAGGAAGAAAACTAAAGGTAAAAGTAATATTTATATGCAGCTAAATTTTTAAAGCTAGAAAATAAAATACGAAATAGTTATAAAAGGAGTCTAAGAAACTCAAAACTAGAATGGACATAGTAGGTCAAGTTAGAATTTTTGTTCCCTATTAAAATTTGGCTAGAAACTCAAATATTTTTTAGGATAGATAAAAATCATTGCAGAGAAGATGAAACTATCATGATGAAACTATCATGGAGAAATTATGAGAAAACAAACACAATTTTCAAAAACCAAAAAATAAATGGTTAGACTTAATTTTCCTCAAAAGAAAGATGCAAATCATGTTCGACCGATTTCTTTCAAATTGGAAATTGAATGTCCAAAGAGTTGAATGCACATATTCAACATGAGTAAGAACTCTTTTTTTGGGGGGGAAGATAACATGAATGAGTAGTAAGAACTTGTGTGTTCAAAAATTTGATTTTGTTGAAGAAGAGGTCATAGAACATACAACACATTTCCAAATAATTCTTCACCCATTAGCATCAACACAGTATTGATCGTGATTCAACGCAAACAAAATTGGCCGAAACAGGTCAATCTAATCAGAATCAGAACAAAGAATTAAGAATGAGAAGCAGAAACCAGATTAGGCGATGATTTTCATTTCTTGACGAATTGCAAGCCATTTGCGTTGGAGTATCGCTCCATGAATCTCATGAACCTGTCCCACTCCCTCGGAGTCCGCATCACGTACTTGGCCTCGATTCCTGCCGGCTTCCCGTTGATGAACTTGGCATTCACATCCACCGACTGAATCACGCCTTCCTCATCGATCATAAAGAATCCGGTAATGTCCCCAACCTCCGCCGACGAGTCGAACACAGACGGCTGATCGAACTTGAAAATCGCCACTCCGTTGGTGCCGTCTCGCGATTTGGTCAGCCTCACGTCTGGCACCGTCTGCTCGTCCGTGCCCTGGATGAACTGAATCTTCGGCTGAACCATCACGATCGGATTGGACGGCTGTCGTCCGTAGGCTTCGCATCTCCGGCGACCGAGCGTCTGGCATTTTCCGCCGGAGAGGGTAAGAGAGCGGCCGTGGAAGGCAGAGAAGGCGCTCCGGTGGAATCTGGCGGAAGCGAAAGCTGAAGAGAGCAGAACAGAGCACAGGGAGGTAGGGTTGGTAATGGAAAATTAGGGTTGGAAAATGGGAAGGGAGAGAGTGATGGAATTACCTTTGGGTTTGGTGGATGGAGGATGATGCAGAAGGGAAGAAGCGAGAGATTGCAGAGACGCCATTGATACGCAGTACAGAGAGGAAGAGAGGTTAGTAGAGAGAGAGAGATAAAGGGAGAATGGTTGTGGTTTGAAGATGGGGGAAGAGGTGTGTAAGGAGGAGAGCCATTCACTTTTTGAGAGCCTTACAGTCCAATGCCCAATGACCAATGTCTTTTCTTTTCAACAGGAATAGACACACACTCCCTTCTAAACAATACACTCTCAAATATCTAGGCAAAATTATTTTTAAAAAAAATACTATTCAACTTTGCCCTTGATTCAAAAATATCTATATTCTTTCAAAAATTACAATATTTATTACTCTCCACATTTCATAAAGGTTTCAAAATTACCATTGAAGTAAAAAAACAACTGTCGTTTGGCCCCTGATTTTGGATTTGGATAGGCACCCACGTTTAGACAAATAGGTTTGGAAATCAGAGTCTCATAGTTTTCGTTTGCCGCAAATCCAAAACCACCCCATGGGTTTTCTTCACATTCATGTGTGCCCTCCCTCTCTTTTGTCCTTTACTTTGTCCCTCGGCTGTTGCACTCTATCACCTCTCATCAATTCTCCTCTCTCCCTCATCTTCTCAACTAAAACCCTAATTCCCTCACTTCCTCCTTGTTGTCATTGACGCTCTAACCTAAAACTCTTCCTCCCTTGTCATCTTCTATTCCACCGATATCCTAGACCAAAGGCTTATGGGTTATGGGTATGAAACATGGCTTATGGGTCTGAATATGCATTTCCATCTCATTTTTTGTTATTCACACGTTATTGGACTTACTACTATCCATGCTTCTGATCAAATTTATTGAGTTGTTTTCTCCTTTCACCTACCTTGAATCACTTTGTATTACTTAGTATCCATTCTTGATCTCAATTTAGTTGCCTTCTCACTTCACTCTCATTACTTCTTAATACTTTTTATTAAATTATTAATTTTTTTCATCCAACTTAAGTGGTAATTAACGATGGAATAACTTGAGAAGTGACATCTATTTATACTTTAAATCTTTGTATTCAATATATTGTAATCATTACTTTCTTTATGTTAATTGGTGGTTGAGTAATTTAGTAAGTGCACTTATTACCTAAACTCTTGCACTAATAAACTCTTCTTATAAATGTATCACTTCTCCCTCACAAACACACCACCCCTTTGTTTTCTAAGTATAGTTTACTGTGTATTCGAGTTGAGGTGGTAAGTTGTCTCTGGTCCTCTTGAGTTGGTAGGCTCTCTTCTTCATCTTCATTTGTGGACTTTGCTCTCATTTATTAATTTTTTTATATTATTGTTTACTAGTATTCTCCTCATGAACTAATTCACTTTGTTTTCCTATATTCTTATATGTCGTATTTGAAGGTACGTGTCATTCATTCGAACTTCCGTTGATGTTGATTTGTACATTCAAGTATCATAAGGTGAACGATCTGCCATGATCTGCCAACCATATCTAAGGTACTCACTATCCACAAACTACTTTTTTGTATTTTCATACATTTTCTCTCACCCCATCTCATACACTAACTTTTTTAATCTTCTTCTTTGCAAGCTTATCTTAAATCATTCTTTGCCTCACAAACGTTGTGGATTCTAAACCCAAGAGACAAAACATTACATAATGTTTTTTTCCCATTTCATATTTGAACATGTACTTGTTTGTTATTACTCCCCTTGTTATTACATCCACGTTTGGTATATTATGATTATGTTACATTATATATTATTTGAACTCATAAGCAAACATGATTATGTGATTGAGAACAAAATTTGTATTAAGTGAAGCTATCCCCGTCCTTGCCCCGTGGACATGCCTACATTTTTGTCCATGCACCCTGGCACATAGTAGTCCCTCATGCAGGCAAGCAAGGATAATATTTTCACTTTATAGGTCCAAATTCATGTGGCTTTGAGTTCAACAATTGCAAGGTGAGGATCTCTTATCCTTTGAAATAGTAATTGATCTCTTATCCACAAGCTATTCTCGAATTGACCCTAACCTTACTACATTTGGTTGCCAAGGAAACTCGTAGGATATTAAATTCTAGGTAAGTGGCACCATGGCTTGAACTTGTTTCCTCTAAGCCTTTTTATTATTTACATGGTCCTTATCACTAGGCAAGTCCATGATGGTTGTTTTCCTTCCCAATATCGCTCCTCCAAAGTGGAACGTGCGTCATTGGTCTACAATTAACAAGTCCCTTAACTAGTTTCACACCTAACAAGGGCATGTCACAGAGTGAACATAACATATCATTCATGCCTAAAAGTTAAAAGTGGTACAGAATCAAAGTTGATGGCAGCATCTGTAGAACAACACCATCCCCACCCAAACAAACGAACAAACAACTAAAAACAAAAATAAAGTGAATAATTACTATTATTTCTTTTATAACTTGGGTTACAGGAACAACCACTTAACTTGGCCACATTTGATTTGGCAAACTTGTAGAATAATAAATCTTCTAAGTTGGTTCCACCATGGTTTGAACTCAACCTCAACGGCATTTGGACCAAGCAGTCCAGATAAAAATATTATTTTGATGGGGATAACGAATATTTTGATCCTTCGGTTAGTTCAAAATCATGTCGAGACAGAAAACTAATAAAGAAGTGCTAACTTTCGACAATATTTTCTCAATAAACTTACAAGCTGAGTTCATCTCTTCTCTGACTCTGGAGGCTGAAAATCAGTGCATGCGACACAAGCAGCAGGGGTAAACTTCTCAGTGAGATTGATACGCAATGTTTGCTGCTTACCTTCGTTTGCAGGAACATGAAGGAGAGCATCCATGATTAGAATGTCCCAGTCGCGTGGCCGGAGAAAAGAAATCCAGGAGTCCTCTGTTGAGATATTCCAACTTAGTATTACAATTTTAAAAAAATTATAAAAAGAAAAAAAAGACAAGGTTAACGTTTCTCCCCACTAAGGAACCAAGTGATGTATAACAAGATAATAAAGACTTGAAAGAGGATGATAACTCATGTAAAAAAATAAAAAATACAACAAGATCCCATTTTGAATATATTGATGCAAAAGTAAAATCAAAAGAATTGATTGATATCCGTGAGTGCAAAGATCAACTCACGCACACCTCGACTAATTTTAAATAGAAAAAGCATAAGAAATTAAATCTCAGGTATGCGACCACTAATCCAGAAAGTCCTTTTCCAAATACTTCAAGTTGGATTGCTCCGAAAAAGAAAAGGTCAAAACAACTTTCACAATTGTCATCTCATCCTTCAACTCCAAAAAGTTGCAGTAAATAAACAGATAGCATAACTAAGTCCTAGAAATGATGATTGATTCACTAAATTACCGATGAAGAGAACTTTTATAGGAACAAGATTTAGGCCGAATTCCACAAGAGGATTTCTATGTACAATTTTTTTCTAATGAAAATTTCCGTGTATAAGATCATTTTTTTTTATATATAATGCAATGAGATAAATCAAATAGAAAATTTCACCTGAGATTTAACAAAAATTGATAGAAAAGAGAAAGACTTGTTTATCCATCTCTAATTTTCTATTGAAACTAAAACTTGAATTAACAAAAGAAAATGTAGACCAGATGACAGGAGAAGTATCTCTACCTCCATTACGAACTGCCTTCAATTGGAGGATACCTGTGCCTTGTGGTCCTGATACTGGAAACGTGCAGGATAGAGAATGTCTCTTATGAGCTACTGCAAGTGATGCATTGTACCATGGACCTTTAACAATAGGTTCTCCAATAGCATCTATAATTGTTTGATTGTTTCTGGCTTTCTCTATGGCTTTGCTGGAAATAAAATAAAATAAAATAAAATAAAATAAGTCTTATGCCAGCAACCAACTGCAAAAGAAAATCACCACAAATGTACATTTAAAAGCTTTCCACTCCTAAGAACTTTCATACATGTGACGAAAAGCTCAATGAGAACTCTAGTTTGATTCCTTCTTTTATTAAAGAGAATTCTGAGACTAAATTTCTTTTTCAGAGGTATTACAAAGCACTAATAGTTCTAAACCAATTTATTTAAGGCACAATGCAAGATGCAAGCATAACGTAAGACAAGATATTATATATATAGATATGAATTAAAGCCCTTTGTTGTATAGTTAGTCTGGTTATAGTTTGGCTCCTTTTGTTGGGCTATCTTTTTGTATGCCATTTTGTATTCTTTCATTATAAAAGCTCAATTATCCACTAAAAAGAGGGCCAATAATCTTGTGGATTGGGACTTTCTTCGCATAGTTATCAATAAGTTTGGTAGGTTTTAGAGAGTGTGGGTCAAAGAGTGCCTCTCTTCTCTAAACTTATCAATTCTTTTGATTGATAAGCAAATAGGCAACTTCTTGCTTCTAGGCAACTTCGTCAAGAAGAGGTCTCCTCTTTTTCATTTTTGTTAGAAGTAGACTATCTAAGTAGATTGTAGACTAAATCTTAGGATAAAAATGTTGAGGTAGGTTTTCTGTGCGAATCAGGAATTAGAGCCACCAACCACTTACAGTTTGCCAATAGCCACATTGCAATTATCTTCCTTCTCTAAGGCTAAAATCAAAGAGGCCTCAGGCTTAAAACTCAACCTCCATAAGACTTTTTGTAGCTGGGATCAATCCTAGGCTACAATTGATCCAATCTGTTACAACTCATAACAGATTAGAAGTGGCTTCTATAGATGAATATTTCACTTGTGCTATTAGGGCCTCTCAATCACCTTGGTCTTCCTTTTGGAGGTATAGTCCAAGAAGAAAATTGTTTGGAATCCAGGGTCAAAGACAATCTAGACAAGAATCAAAAAATTGGGGAAGCTTTCAATTTCTCAATGAGGAAAACTAGTCCTAGTTCAGTTGGTTCTTAGTCATATTCCTATTTATTTCTGAAAATATTGATCAAATCCTAAAGGGTCTCGTCTGAATTGTAGCAAGGTGGCTAAGTTATTGAAAGTGGTGATCTCAGTTATAGATACGCCAAGCCAAAAAAAAAGGGTTTTCTGGTCAAAATGGTTGTGGAGGCTTCTGATGGAGAGATGCTCTGTCGAATAGAGGTACTGGTGAGTATTCATGGTAAGGAGGAGTCAGGTTGGGCATCTAAAACAAGAAAAATGCATCCACTTAAGCCCTTGAAGATCCATCATCTGTTTGCACAATTTCATCCAGAAAAGTACTAAACTTAAGTAACTGGGCCAATAACAAAGATCTAAAGCCCCCCAACACAAAGAGAGCAAGCAAATTATGTATAGCTAAAGGAAACCCAAAGAAAAAGAATTCTTGCATTCTCTTGTCCCCTCGTCATAAAAAGGTTGACAACTGAGCTCTTTCGGTAACAATAATGTAAACATCATTGAATACTAATATGAGATATTATCCAATCCATTGAATACTAATTCATTAGTTCATCTGAAGTGAAAAGGCTCGATTTCAAAAATACAATGACCTAAGTAATGTAAAACCATAGCCGATTTTAAAGGTTGAGAACCACCAAGATTTGGCAACTTCATTACCCTCTAGTCTTCAAGTTAGATGGCAACGAAGAAAACAACATAGCAATGGGGAGGGTTTCCTTGAACTTCAAAGCACTAATAAGTGAAACATGACAACAAACAAGTGCATAAACAGCAATCCCAAGATACATGAGTTTAATTTCACCAAATTTAGACTTTCATTTGCTTAAACGATATAATTCATCCAAATTTTGAAAATCCCTAACAAGACAGACATACCTGCTACAGCTATGATAAATGGCGAGGTCATCTAAAGCACTCAAAGCTACACCACCAGTAACAGTAATAAGTACAAAGGAGACTGCTTTACGACCCCAGGATTTATTCACCCCTTCCTCCGCTGGCTTTATGGAACTGCTGCAAGCAACCCTTAATCAGAGATCATCAAGTTCCACTCTATCCCTTAAAAAAACCGGTAATTGATGTCAATGAAAATCTTCTAAAAATCAAATCCAACTTTATTTTTTCCATAGAAAACCAAATAAAACAGTTCCAAGTTCTAAACGAGCATAAGGTGGAAATTAAGGCTCCTATACGATCAAAACATTCAAAAAACAAGAGAAATTGAAGAACCCAGATACAGATATATCTGTTTCTAAAAATGCGGGCGATCAATTCCATGTTGAACTGAAGTTCGTGGGTAAGTTAGTAGCTGTTCGTATGAAAATCCAAGAAATGGAAGCGTATATAAAGAGCAGAAAAAAGCGAAAGGGAAATGAGAAATCGGGATTACAAGAAACCCGCACCTGGAAGCGTGTAGATTTGAAGAGCGCTTGAATATGGAAACGAACCTTTTCGCCATAATTTTCAGCTTTGGGCCTTGGGTTACTCAACTTACTTGCTCCTTCCGTCGCTCAGCGCTTCCGCAGGCCAAAATCACACTACGGCGCTTTTTGAATGAAATCTATGCTTTTTATGTTTTGTTTTTTCTTCTAATAAAGTCATTTGTCTGATTTCATCTCAACTATATATATATATATATATATATATATATATATATATATCACTCACTGAGTATCGGAACTTGCCTCAAACTTGCGTCACAACTTGAATAAGTAGCTCGTAGGATATTAAATTAGGTGGCCACTATGGTTTGAATCCAATTCAACTCAACTATTATACATGATTTTTTAGTGTAATAATGTTTTTAGAATTCCTATCTGAAACACATAATCTAAAATAGTTTTCGATGATAAAGTTTCCAAATGAAAAAAAAAAATAGAATCTGAATTGCATATCAAATATGCTCTCCATCTTTCTATTATTTCGTGATTTAATATTTGCCTACTCAATATTCTTCTTATATCAACCCATATAACTTTAATACATGCCCAAATTAACATGTCAATAGTAATACACATACTCAAGACCAAGTTGTTCATTTGTTAAAACACAACACAAAATCCAAACGATTAATTTTTAATAGTTCAAATATTAAATAGATGTTTTAAAAGCTCGAGAACTACAATTGAATAAATCTAGAAGTTAAAGAAATTAAGATAGATATTTTGAAACTTCGAGAACCAAAATAGAATAATATTGAAAATCTAGTGGTTTGTAAAAGTTAAATCAATTTTTTATTTATTTCTCAATTTAAAACACAAAGAAGGTTGATTCTAAATTGAGGTTCTCTTTGATAACAATAAACTAACTATATGAACTAGTTTTAAGATTTATTGAAAACACAAGGAACTAAATTTGAACAAATATCAAAATATAGGGACCAAAATGATATTTTAATCTTAACATTAATATTATTACTCAACTAGTTATTTTGGAATGCCCTTCTTTCTCTATTTGGTATAAAATGTTTGCCAACTACAAGTTACATTACAATTGAGAAAGGCTGAGATTTCATCTACTACCTAATGTCTCAACCAAGAATCAATACATAAAAAAATTGAATTCTATTAGAATTGAGTTGAATATTCTAAATACTGAATCCAACTCCAATCAATTTCTCTTTTCCCTGTCTAAAAGAACAAGTCTGCTTCAGCAAAGCACTCCCCTCTATATCATATAAATATCTCAAGCTGCCATACAACAACCAGTAGAATCAGCAAAAACCATAGCATTTTCCCCACACAATAGCAGCAACAAATGTAGAATGCACACAAAAACATTTTAGCTTCTCTCATCTCCTTCCCAATTGTTCTTCTCCTTTGGCCCAGTTGGACCACCCTCTCCAAACAATTCCCCTGGTAACTTTCTGAGTATATTTGCAACCGAAAACCGAATAGTCAATGGAAGGCGATTGATCATTTTGTCGAGCGTCATTCTCGAGCTGTAGACGATAGTTGGACCCCATTCTCTCATGAACTGCAACCAACAAGGCTCCACAATGTCATTGCCTCTCAGGTACTCTGCTGCAACTATTTCATAATGGATGCTTGAATCAATGAAAAGATGACTACGTGCGCAGTCATTCCTTATTCCGATCCCAAGCTTTGCGGAGCCTTGAATGTAGACCCCGGGATGAGGGTAGCTAGCATGTCCACTCTTTGAGGAGTAAACTATTGCTTTGTTCCCTTGTATGAATTCCAAATTGTAAGCATCCACCCACTCACCACCACTGTGCTGGGAGAAGTAAATGCTACAAAGTTCTCCTGTAAAATTGCAGATTCTGAGGGTGATATGCTCCCAATCCCCCACATGTTGTCCAATCTTCCCAAGACTGATATTCATGATTCCAAGTTTAAGAGTGGCTGGTCCATTGAAGGGACAGAAAATCCACAAAGCAATATCTGTGAATGTCCCGCCCAAAGCTGGCTTCACATGAACGTAAAGTTTGGCGCTTTCCAGATTTCCATATATGATCTTATCTGTACAACCCTCACTGGGCAAATCCATCCAACATACCGTATCGTTTCTCCCACCACCTGGCAAATTTGTGCCACAAACATGTATGGCCTCCCCAGATGGCATACCATCTCTGTGTAATAGCACCCCATTTTCGAAAAACCACGAAACAGAAGATGGCAAGTAGATTTCTTTGGGATGAAAGAAGAAAGTGGGTCCATAATGGTTGATAAGAGCGTGAATCTGATCGAGGTTCGGCATTGTAGGTAATGTAGAATCCCGGTTTTTTAAGCATGCAATAGGAAGCTCTTTATCAGTGACTTTGTAACTACCACAATAAAATGTTCCTACAGGAACTCCCCTACCAAGCATCCCCCGGTGACATGCTCTTGTACTCCAAATCTGTACTAGAAAGTTTGTACATTTAAAACTGATATTAAGCATTAAGCGATAAGTTTCGCATCTATCGGTTAAATCAGCTCGAACACACATTACTTCACCCAATTCAGGCTTTTTCAGCTTGTTAGTAACAAAATAACCCATGGATTTATAACCGTCAGGTGGTTGAGGTAGCCAAATGTAAGCACATTCGCTGTACTTTTCCTCACTACCATCATCTGGACTCCATATCAATGCATAATCAAGGGGTTCCACGAGGGCTGGCAACTTAACAAAGTTGCTAATATGATCACTTTCCTGAAAATAAGCATCTACTTCCCTTGCCACAAGAAGATAACCATGCAGGGGTTGGTCATTAGGTTGGCAATAGTGACCAAGGCAGTGGAATCCTTCAGGTATTTTTAATGGTCTGTAAAATGTGACACCATTATTTTCTCGGCGTGATAGATTGCAGCCACATATGGAAACAAATTGGGTGATTTTCAGAACCTCAATTTCCCCAAGACTTGCTTTTCCAGAAGCAAAACCTCCACCTAGAAAGACATGCATCAAGTTTCATTGAAGGAGGATCAATATTTGTATATACATCTGCAACTACACAAGTAAAAACCCTGAACTTTTTAATTACTTATTCACAAGTTACAGCACTTGGTAAACTGAACACGTTTAGACAAATATATTTAAAGAAACTAGAGACAGTTGATAACTCTTTTTTTTCCTTCTAGAAATGAAGACGAGACCGGCTATTAATATTGAGAGAATGTAGGCTGACAATAATCGCAGTAGGAACATCGAGAAAGATGATATGAAGAGGATACCTTTTTCCCTACATGATTCAATTATATCAATGAAATATTATTACGGTTGGTGTTTGTGTGGATCGGGGGGAGTCCAAATACTACATGTAACAAAACAAAAACAGAACTCGAGTATTAAATCATTAAGGAATTTTACTACATCACAGATTACCGCACAGATTCTCGATTTCTTCCAGATTTTCCCCTAATGAAAATTGATCCTACAACTTCCCAGGCTATAGCGACCTCAAATGTTAATGGATGCTCTGCTCTACCGGCATCCTTTTATATTGTGTGAACACATCGCTTTTAGTGCATTAACATAATCCAGTTCTGAATGCAGATATCTTCTCTATGCCATGGTTGAATTATAACAGTGCTTCCTTCCAAAAGATTCTATTTCTCCCTTCATAGTTTTCAACAACAAGAGATCAACGTTATATTTCCCTCTTGCTTCAACTTTAGAAATCTCACTACAACAAACACAATTAGTTTATTGGGGAAAAGATGAGATCAACTAGTTTCCAAATGTCCTTATCAACTACAGCCACACGTTGAGTCAGAAACAAACAAAGAATTGCCTCAAATTCAATGAGAAGTAACAAGGGAAAAAATATAACAAAAAATGAACAAAAGGCAATAGTTTATAACTCAAATTCATTTGAGAGTATCATATACCTTGAGGCCATTCAGGAATTGGGGAAGGCAACGAGAAATGGTTGGGCTCATCTGAGGGCAAAAGGTAGTGGGCATTGCTCCAATGAAACCAGTTGCATCCAGACGTCATCTGGGTCAAATCATTCAGGAATAAGAAGTGAACTCTGATAGCACACAATATGTGATAAATGAGCTAATTAAGCAACCAATTTTGGGGACAATTTTTGGAGAAGAAAAATATTCCTAATTTAATTAGGTTATGGATTCCTAATTTGATTAGATTTTGGATTCCTAATTTAATTAAATAATGAATTCCTAATTAGATTAGGATATGGATTAACCCATTATAAATACCCACATTCTCTTCACTTCAAGGCATTCAATTTTTGGAGAGCACAACTCTAAATTTCTACATACAAGAGTGAGAAGAGACCTGAGAGAAATATTCAAGGCCAAGTTGTGGAGATCGTACAGAGACGGAAAATCGACACACCAGCATAGTTTTTCTCTTCTTTCTTTTTATTTAGTAATTTGACGTTGTTTAAGAGTTTAGATTTTGTGATAGTGAACATGAGTGACTAAACTATTTTCTTATTCTAGGGATTGATGTAGCCATTAGACCTTATATTTTAATTATTTAAAATTCATGATTGATTGTCATTAATTTCATTCATGCTTTTATATTCTTAATATTTTTAATCTTTTGATCACGGATTAAATGTTACGTTGGTCTAAATTCACGCTTGAGAAAGGTAATTTAGATTAGATCCTAATTGCATGACTAAAGGTAGTTCTAACTTGATAATAATTAGAGCTCCTTTCAAAGTTGTTAATGAAAGAAGTTAATGTTATGCATAACGTTAAAAATCATCAGAAATGTAGGTTTTGCCTTATTGCATAAGAATTGTTTGTCCTCGAGAGAGTCATTCATGATAAAAGACTTCTAGACCTATGAAATATTTGTTTGATCAATCTTGGATGTTTAAGTCATTTATTTATTTTAGTCTAATAGGTAAAATCAACTTCCTAGATATTCTCTCCTCTGATTGTTTCAATTTTTATTATAATTGTTTTATTTAAATCTTGCATTCATCATTCAATTTTATTCTCGAATAAAATTGGGCGATAATATTCATAGTACTTAAGTGAATTAGAAAATCAATCTTGAGGACAATACTCGAACACTCTTTCACTATATTAAAACTTGACCCGTACACTTGCGGTATTGCGCAAAAATTACGCAACAAACTCTTATTGTAACGCTAATGTCATTACATTCTAATACGAGACACCATCCGATCAAATTGATTAGTTCATCTGAAGTGAAGAAAAAACTTGGTCCTAAAAATACAATGACCTGAGTAACGTAAAACCATAGCCAATTTTCAAGATTGAGAACTACCAAGACTCAACAACTTCAATACCCTCTTGCCTTTTTAAGTTAGATGGCTATGAAGACGACAGCATGGTAATGGGGAGACTTTCCTTGAACTTCAAAGCACAAACAAGTGAAACATGGCAGCAAACAAATGCATAACACACAATTCCAGGATACATCAGTTTATTAGGCCAAATTCAGACTTCCATTTGATTATACTGTAGTTCGTCCAGAATTTGAAAAGCCCAAACAACTCAGAAATACCTGCTACAGCTATGATAAATGGCGAGGTCATCTAAAGCACTCAAAGCTAAACCACAAGAAGCAGTAATAAGCCCAAACGACACTGCTTTACGGCCCCAGGATTTATTCACCCCTTCTTCCGATGGCTTTATGGAATTGCTGCAAGCAACCCTTGATCAGAGATCATCATGTTCCACCGCTTCCTTTTGGAAAACCGATAATTGATTTCAATTGACAATGGTTTATAAAAGGTAAATTTTGGTAACGAAGAAAACAGAGGGAAAGTAACTTCACTGTCACTGCACTACCTTTAACAAAAGGAAAAGAAAAAGGAATAAAAGGAAGACCCACAACCAGCTTGCTAGACGAGCAAAAGATGGAAATTAAGCCTCTTAAACAACCAAAACATTCAAAAAGAACAAAAAAATTAAAGAACCCAGAAACATTTCTTCGTAAAAATGTAGGGCGGTCAATTCCATGTTCGTAAATAAAACGCAGAAATGGAACTGGAAACGAAAAACAGCCAAAAGCGAAAGGGAAACAAGATATCACAATTACAAGGACGCCGCACCTGGAAATTTGTGGCATTAAATAGCGTTTGAAGATGGAAACCAACCTTTTCGCCAGCATTTTTAGCTATGGCGGAGCGTTGGGTAATTGGGCGAATACCCTCAAATCAGTTAACTCGGCCGCATCCTGACATCGATCATTCGAGAATAAGAAAAAATTGCAGAGAAAAAGTTAAGAATTGATCTCATTCGGAAAATCTCTGTAATGAAGGAGAAGAATAACTATTTATCTTGATACGGAGGGAAACTATACCGAACAAAAAAAAAAAAAAAAGATGAAAGGAAAACAAATGTTTGTCCGATTTGTCTGGACTTCTCCGATCAATCAATGATCAATAGAAAAATAGAAAAGAATCAACGCCTTTTCTCCACCAACTGACCATTCAAATTTCAACCAATGAGCTTCAGAGACGCGTGTGGTCGCAGATTCCAAATGGAGACATTTTTTTTGTGAGAAAAATGAAAATGAATGAAAAGAAAACGTGGAAAATATTGAAATAAATTGGGATCAATTGAAGGTCCAAACAAACCACCTTTCCTCTGCTGTACTTGTGCCATTTTAAAATAGGGTAAATTATTAAAAACACCTCTAAATTATTGGATTGATTTTAATTATATCCTAAATTTTGAAAAGTGTCATTTTAATTCTTGAAATTTAAAGTTTGTTTCAAAATAATCCTTGAAGATTTTAAAATGATGTGTTTGTTATATATTGTTGCTTACGTGAATAGATTTGAACATATACGAGGGAAAAAAATAAAAATACATGTAACCATTTTTCGTCCATGAATTTAATGAAAAAGACCTTCAAGGGTCGTTTTGAAACAAACTTCAAACTTCAAGAGTTAAAATGAAAATTTTCAAAGTTTGAAACCCACCTGATATTTCAGAGGTATTTTTAACAATTTAACCTTTTAAAATACTAGTGTTTTAACACGTGCAATGCATGTGTATTTTTCAATAATTTAAGTAAAATGTTAATCTTATTTAGTTGGTAAGATTTTTTTTTTTATTTTACATGTTATATCTTATGGGAATATAATATTGGAAGTAACTAACTTAATTATTATTTTAAAATTTTAATCTCGAATGTAGGAAGAAGTTTACAATTTTATAAAAGTTATAAAAAAACACAAAAATAACTTAATCAAAACTCCACTTAGATTCAAATATAATATTATTGTTTTTTAATTGATTCAAATATCATATTAAATACATTATGTTATATTTCGAAAAAGCCTAAAAGTTGTAACATTTAACAAAAACATATTAAATTTAAATTATGGAGTGAAATTCTTTTTTTTAATTACTAATTTTTTAGTTAATACAGTTTAATACACTATAAATTATAAATTAAAATAATATATTTATTTTTTGTTGTTATTAATATTACAAAATATAAGAGAAATTTTTTTTAAAAATTATGCTAGTTTTGAATAAAATTAGCATGTAAAAAATCAAATTAATAAATGATGGGCAAAAATTAACATTAAATACTATAAAAAGTATTATTATCAAATATATATACAAAATAAATGTAATAGTAATGAAAAGGAAAAAAAAATTAATACCATCAATGTTAGATTATAAGTGAAAATATGGTTAAAAAAACTTATATGTAACTTTCAATATATTTTTTTCTTTAAATTGTTATAAGAATAATAGGAAATAATTTAATAAATATATTAAATTATAAAATAACTTGAAACTATCTCTAACTAAAAATAATCTTGAAAAAAACAAATAAAATTGAATCGAAGATTTAAATTAATAAAAAAAAAATATTAATACCTATAGGAAAAAAATTGATACCTAAAAAAGCCTTGAAAATAAATAACAAAACAATTTTTTTAAGAAGAAAGTACAAACAATAAAACAAAAGGCATATCTTTATGCAATAGATAAAGTAGCCATGAATAAAGATAACCCACCAATAGATGAGAAAGAATCGCATTGAAAGCTTACCGAGTGATCCCATCTGCCACTAAGTTCTATCTCCGAAGAACAAATAACAAATAACAAATTGAATTAAAAGAATTGTAACATGCAAAGTGTTTAGAAAAAATAACAAATATTAATTATAAATAACTTGAAAATGTTTATAGGAGAAATTGATACCTATGTTTGAGAGCATTTTGTTGAAGCATCTCCGTGTCTCATTAGTGCGTAACACTACTTTGTATTAACACAAAAAACTTTAGAAACTTAGAGATTGGATTAAAGAGGAAGAGAAACAAACTAAGAAGATACTCAAATTTTTGTAGAAAAATGGTAGGAAATAGCTCTTTATATAGTTGTAACTAGGAGTTAGTAGAAGATTTTAAAACTCTTGAAATTCCATTATTAAACTAAATTAAATGTAAAAAGCCATTAACTATAGGATTAATTTACATAAATTAAATCAACAAAACCTTTTATATTCTAACCTTTCATAATTCTAACTTTTCTATATTTTTATACTTTCATTTTCAAAATTATTTTCTTAATTTAAATGTTAATTATGCATCAAAATATTATACTTTTGTTTTAAAAGTTTGATTATATATAATTTATTTTTTTAAAAATATTTTTAATTTCTGATTTGTTTTTAAATATCACGTTTATATAAAATTTCATTAAATATAATTGATAATAAATTATGTTCAAAAATTCATTAAATTTACGTTTTCCATTGCTTAACATTTATTTTTTTTTTATGAAGATCCATACATTTTTTTAGAAAATTAAAGCTCCACTACATTTAAGTTATTAATTGTTTTGAAAAATATTTAAATATTTAGAGAAATTGCACTTGTTACCATTTTTATTATTAATAATTAATGTTAGTGGCATGCTTGTAAATTTAGAAATTAGAGTAGGTAAAATGATTTAGTTATATGAGAAAAAAAAAATGTAGGTTTTATTTGTATTTGAGTGGAGGAGTTTTTTTTTAATCTAAAAACCTATTTATCATATTTGTATGCCAATTTACGTGGGAGAGAGAGTATTTGGATGGATGGAAGAATAGGAGAGAGGAAGTAAAATTGAGAGAGACCTAGAGATGAGTAAGAAAGAGAAAACAAAATATAATTAAAGTTATTGACTAAGTAAATAAAGAGAGAACTTTTTATATTCCAACTATTTAAATGTCATTACTTATAATTATTAGTAATTAATATGATGACATGCTTTGTAATTATAAAATTTCATAAAGAGTAATGTAGTCCAAAAAAGTTTTTCAAAGATTGTGGCTTTTTAATATATTATAGATTATAGATGATCATTATCTTTTATAATTTTGTTTTGATTATTTATTTATTAAAAAATTCCAATGTGTTCTTCATTGTCATTAAATTAATCTCTAAATTTATTAAAATATATTTATTAATAATTAAATTGGAAACCACTCATGTTTTTCTTTTTTTTTAATTGAACAATTGTAGGGCTAGAGAATTTAACCATCAATCTTTGAAATAGTAATTAATGCATTATCTGCTCAGTTATGCTTGGATTAGCGCTCATGTTTTAATTCAACTTTAGATACATGTGTATAAAAAAATTGAAAATTTTATCGCTCTCATAAGTTAATATCAACATAAACATGGCTCAATAGTTAAGACATCTATTTTTTTTTAGGTTGGAAGCTCAAATTCTCACTCTCCCATTGGTTGTAAAAAAAAAAAAAAGTCATGAGGTCGAGGACTCGTCTAAGTCAAATGCATGATGATATAGGTATGTTGAGATTGAGTAGCAGTTAAAATGTTAATTAAAATGAAAAAAGAATTAAATCACAAGTTTAGTACCTGAAGTTTCATATTTGTGTCTAAAAAGTCCCTTAATAATGTCAAATAGGTCGTCTAAACTTTCAATTTTGTGTCTAATAGGTACTTGACATCTTCAACACTTTTTAAATTAACGAATTTATTATACATAAAATTGAATTTTGTGTCTAATGGAACATTAAAGTTTCAATTCTATGTCCAATATGTTCATGAATTTTAAAAAATGTTGGATAGGTCAATGACCTAAATATAAAATTGAAAGTTCAATAACTTATTAGATACTTTTTAAAATTTAAGGATTTCATAGACACAAAATGAAAGTTTAGAGACCTATTAAATACTTTTTAAAGTCTAGAGATTTATTTGGACACAAATTTAAAAGTTTAAAGACGTAGTAGATACTTTTTAAATATTAGAGACACACAAATTTAAAAGTTCGTAAACTAAACTTATAGTTTAACCAAAAAAGTAAAGTGGAGAGAAATGGGAGAAGGTGAGATATGAAACGAGATGAGAAGGAAAGGAAAAGGAAAAATACGAGGGGTGAGCGAAAGTGAGTCACTCCATGTCAGACCCTCTAAGTCAAGAAAACTAAAATATGAATACTCGTTTCATTTATTGCTTGCGAACTAAACATTATGGAAGTTTTCTAGTAGTAGTAGAAACTTTCTCCCTTAAGATCCCAACATAATATGATGGAAAGGAAAAGAAGAGTTGTGTTTTTCCGTGAACTTTTCCTCTTTACATTTACACAAAAGTATATCCCATTACCATCTACATCCAAACCTCTTCTTCTTCTTCTTCTTTCAACCATACAAATTACAATTTTATATGCTCCACTCCATTTCTCTTTCTCTCTACAAAAATCTTCTTCTTCTTCTTCTTCCTCTTCCAATCTCCATTTCAATACCCAACAACGAAAATATATAATGCTGCTCAGAAGCTCTTCAACGCCGCTTCTTGGCTCTCTCCTCCCGCCGGACCACCACCACGACACCGTCGGAAAACACTCGCCCTCCTCTTTTGCCTTCCACTGCAACAACGCGCTTTCTTTCTCCGACCACCGTCGCGCTTCCGCTGGCTTTCGGAGAACCCACTCCGAAGGGAACTTGAATACCCTTTCCCATGCTTCCGATGCCGTTGATGTTCGTGAGGATTCCTTCTCCTTTGATTCGTTCAATTCCAAACCTAATAAGCTCTGCCACAGGCCCACGCGCTTCGTTCTCCAAACCATACCCTCGTTTTCGTCTTACGGCGCCACTGAAGAAGAAGATGACGACTACCAACGCACCGATCCGGAGGAGGAGGAGGATGAGGGATGTTTTGGCATAGAGAATGGGATGGAGGCTGCGATCGTAACTCCGGAGGTTAGGGCTATGGAAGAAGCTTGGACGAGAGTGGGTTCTTGGGATGGGATGGGGTTTGTTGGTGAAGACAAAGAGATGTATCTGGCGAGAGGGCTCGGAATGGGAATCGGAGGAGCCGATGGTGGTGGTGGTGGTGGTGGTCGGCGGCGGAGTGGCGGTGGCGGAGGGGGTGAGCAGCAGGGGATGGAGGAGTATTACAGGAAAATGGTGGTGGAAAATCCAGGGAATGCTCTGGTTTTGAGCAACTTCGCGGGATTCTTGTACCAGGCAAGTTCAAACGTGGTTTCCTGTATTATTTATTGTGAGATTTAATTAGTCGTCAATGTGAGATTTGATTTTGATGGCAGTGGAAAGGAGATCTGCGAGGAGCGGAAGAGTATTACAGCAGAGCCATTTTGATCGATTCAAAAGATGGAGAAATTTTGTCAAAATATGCAAAGTTAGTGTGGGAGTTGCACCATGATCAACAAAAAGCTTCATCTTACTTCCAACGCGCTATCCAAGCTTCTCCACATGACAGGTGAATCACATCCCAACTTCCAAGTTTCTTTTCGTGTTTACTCAACTCCTTCTACATAATTATTGGCTCAAACTCGGTTATGGTTACGAAGGTTCCGTTTCATAACTATTTAATTATTAATTTTTTAAAATTAAGCTTATCGATACTATTCCACCTAGTTATGTTATCAACTTTTTACCTATGTTTTCAAAAGCCAAGTTAAATCTTGAAAATTAAAAAAGATAGTTTTCAAAAACTTGAATGGACCGAGACTTCATCTATAGCATCGGTGGAATAGAAGGCAACAAAGGAGGAAGAGTGTGAGGAGAATTGATGAGAGATGACAAAGTGCAGCAGCCAAGGGACAGTACAGAGGACAAGGGCATGCGTGAATGTAAAGAAAACCAATGAGGTGGGTTTCAATTTTGGACAAACCCTAAACCATGGGGTTAGATTTCAAAATCATTGTTTTCAAACTCATTCAAAAGTCAAGTCCATCCAATTCCAAAATTAGAAGCCAAACAGTCTCTAAATTATCTTTTAAGAAAGATGAAATTCATGATAAAAAAAAAAAAAACAAATACAATTTTTAAAAATCAAAAACTAAAAATTAAATAGTTATCAAATTGGACTAAAATTACAATATGAATATGTAGAGATTAAACTAACACAATCTCGCTAAACTTGTGGTATATCTATTTTTTCTAATTTTGACATTTTAGTCCATATATTTACAATTTTTTTATATAGAGATGGAGATTAAGATCAGGTACTACGGTAATTAACCCTTGTAGTTATAATAGCTTCTACTGTGGAAGTGTTTGAAGAGGAAGATACTAAATCTGATGCAAAAAATTACATTGTGATTCTTCAGCCATGTGCATGCAGCCTATGCCAATTTCCTGTGGGAAACAGAGGAGGACGACGAAGAAGAACACAGCTTATTAAAAGAGATGGCGACACAAACTTACACAGCAGCTGCTGCAACTGCTTGAGATGAAAGTGAATGCCTAAAGCTTTTTCTTGCATCCGTTTTGTAGAATAATCTCAACCTCACTCATAATAAAAATTTCCTAGCATTTTCAAAGTTTGTTCCATGTCTGCAATACAATGAAAGTGAAGAAACAAAAAAGAAAAACAGAGATAGAATAGGGCAAAAGCAAACAAGTTCATTATAAGATTAATGAAAAGGATCATCTTCTAAGTCTGCCTAACAAGTGCTTGTACTTGAAATGCCAAAATTTCCCACTTGAATTGCATCTCAAAAACCATCCAAGGGGGAAAATCACCACCATCTTATCTTATCTCAAATTAAATTGCTCACAAATTAACATTTCCAGTAACGTCCACTCACGCTCAAAACACAAAGCACAAACCAATTCCCTAAACCACCCACCCACACTGGAGACGCTGCTTTTCCTGAACACCATCAATCGTAGTAACCAGCTTCATATCAAAAACTCTTCCACAGTTTCATCTCCATAACGGTTATGCACAAAGTAGATGATTGATGATACTCTATTGAACCTTGTGATAGCCTCGTTGAGGGAAACCGTTGCCTCTCAACCTACCGTAGTCACTGCCATCCTGACTGCTTCCTCGGCCCAAACTACGAGAACCAAATCGTCCTCTGGGGGCATCTGACTGGTAACTGCCTCTGCCTCCTCTTCCCCTTCCTGATCATGGCACCAACGAAATGCATCAGAAACCATCCATGTGAAGCCAATACAAATAAATCGTCGTTCACAAGGGTTTTAGGGTGGGAGCAAAGTGCTCATTGAAGAATTTTGCTACTTTTAAGAATAAGAAAAGGCATAATCATTGTCAACACAGGGTTGGCTTCTATACCTTCCCAAAAGCAGCAATTTGATGAATTTCGTTTTGACAAGAAACAATGTAGTAATGATCCTGATATCTTGGTTCAAGTTTTATATAGAATTTCTTTTCAACATTGGTTATGTTTAATTTGGCATTATTCTGGCATGTATACCAATATAGAGTTCAACAACGTTCTAACTCAAAGACTTTAAGGCGGAAACCTTGACAGTATCATATATATGCAAAATAATAGTATAAGAAAAACCAGAAAATAAGTTACAATCACAACAAGGATGATTCAACCACCTCAAACACATTATTAAAATGCAACTGATTATGTTTCAAAGATATATTTGCACTTACTTCCTCCCCGAGCACCACTGCTGTTTGGCCTCCGTTCCTCAACGTAGACTTGCCTTCCAGCTATTTGAATTGGAGACGCCTGTAGCAGAATATGATAGACTTATATTTTACAAGGGAAAAGTAAAAACCAATTATAAACGGCATGCAATATGAGAAAAAACTCTAGAAGTATTGCACACTCAAACCAGTTCAAAGCACAGTCCAGAAAGCCCAAACAGTTTGAAATGTTTGATAAGAAGGTCCGGTGCAATAAAAATCTTAAGATAAAACAAAAACTCAACTCCATGAAGAATTGAAAAGGGGAGGGGGAGGAATCCCATACAAATTTGGTTTGTCTGTCACAGAAACTTAAACAAAATAAAATGTCCCTAGCTAACACAAATAAATGATAAATAAGTTTAAGTGTGGTCCAAACCTTTAGGGCATTTTGAACACCAAGAATATCTTCAAACTCAACGAAAGCATAACAAACCCCAATTTCCTGGACAAAGGAAATCTATGTTTAGCCAGTAAAGATTAACCAACCATGCTCAATTTCAGCTTCAGTAAAGAACCGACCTTTCGAGACCTAACAAATACACCATCAGGCAAAATTCTGCCAAAAGCTTTAAATTCTTGCTCAATTTCAGCTTCAGTAACAGAAGGCGGCAAGTTTCTAACATAGACCGATTTCGGTTCACCTGAAGAGAGAACAATAAAAAGACTAATCAGATGCTTTGGGAAAGAAAAATTACACAAAAAGGTGATAACTCTTTTTTAATTTCTCAAATACACAAAAATTACAGTTCTCATGTAAACACCCATTATAACAACAATTCTCCCGAGTCCTTTTCATGGTTATTTCAAACAGCATGCAGAATACCGTACTACAAAATAAACCTAAGAATAACTGTCATGCAAAAGTATGGATCCCGGATACAACCAACAAAAAATAATTAAAATCCCACCTGTAAAACCAAAAGATCAATAACCTCATACCACAATATTGCCATGATTTAGATTGTAAGCACCATAATTTAAAGATGAATATAGAATTTGACCTTCATCTTCCACACCATAACCTTCTTCAATTGTATCTGCTCCAGAATCAGGGGCATATGATGGTGCAGGGTTTATCTGTTGTGGGGTAGGTTCTGGAGTATGGTTCCACTCAGAAGTAGCTGGAGCACTCGGATAAAATGATGGTTGGGGAATAGCTAATTGTGCAGATTCCGCCCTAGCAGCTCTCAACTACATAGTTTCAATATTATCAACATATAAGAAAATGATCTCACATTTGTACCACTGATCAATATCCAGTTCAAGCTGTAATGACTGAAAAAATGACAGAGCCCTAAGAAGCCTTCAATTTATGACTAGGATGAAACAAAATCATAATGCCATAATATAGCTTTTCAACTGTTGTTTTCCTCAATTTGGTGAGGCTTCTGTTATACCAATTTATGACTAGAGATTATTTTTTTTTAATAACCGAGAGTCGGAGCTTTTCTCCCCTATACCCGAGAGCACCCACACCCGCCCCAAGGCCCGGACTTGGGAGACATCAAAGGTTTCTATTTATTAAGCTCACCCTAGGGCTCGAACCTGAGACCTCTAAGCCGGTATGACCAAGAGACCCCAGACCCTTACCAATGGGGCCGTTAACTCTATAGATGATTTTATAGTCACAAAAACTAACTAGCAACTATTAAAGGATCATGGCTTGATGGCATATTGTCATTGCTCGCACACACGCACACAGCATGCAGACACAGGCACCAGCACTAGGAGCTATGGTAGAGTGCACATACAATGGAAGCATAAGTTCTCTTTTCTGGCTCTCCAACGGGTTCATCAATCACTGCAGAAAGAGGCTCCTGCACACTGTTAACTACAGTTTGATGTGAAGCAACCAAATCCTCCACAGGGGCCTCCTCCACAACAACTTCGGTTTCAAATTCTTCTTGTTGCTGTTGCTCAGGAAGGCTGTATTTATCAACTGGATCGTCTTCTACATGAACTGAGTCCACGTACTCTCTTGCATTCTCCTCCAAAACATAGTCGGAAACTACCAAAACAAAATCGAGAAAAGTATTGTCTTAATAACCTACTGAACTACTCAGGCTAATCTAGCTACTAATAATGATGTAGAAACTATTTCAGCAACAAACAATTTCACTTTCAACTATCACTAATCTTTGAGATTTTCTAAAGTTACTACTACAAGTGCTCCAAAACATCAAGTGCACCGTGTGAAGGGAAAAGAATCCACTAACCATGGCTATGATAAAAGTACTTTTCTTCATCTACAGGAAAAATTAAAAACCTAAGTGATTTGTTGCCCAACTGTTCAATACTATTGACAAAGTACCTGGTGGCTCTGGAATGGAGCTGGGAGCATTTAGTTCAGCTTCAAATTTATTTTCTGATAGTACAGGCAATGGATTGTGCTGAACTATCTCCTCCTCAATGAAATGAAAGATATCATTAAGAACAAAGTAACCCTTCTCTTGAGGAGCAAGAAAAAAGGTTTGCACAAACTTTCTGATCCCACTGAACTCCTTTGTCTTTGCAGAACCTGAAACCACTACTAGAATACCCCCATTCCAAGAATCCATTGAATTGATCGTCTTGATTGAAAATGCAGTGAAATTTAGCGACATGATAAGTGTATGTATTTGCTGCAGAAGAAAAGCTAGAGTAAGCAACATGTGAATAATAGTAACAACGTGTTATATCATGCAGAACATAACCTGTCACAACAAACAAGCAATGAAGAGGCGTGTATATTTATTTTTTCTTCACTGTAACACATAAGTGAAAGATTCAGAAACCCACAAAACCAGTAACCCCATAATAACATTACATAGCCTAAACCCTAATTGAAGAATAATAGCTACCACTACATACTGATCAACAAATTTAAAACAAAACAAAGAAGCTAGAAACTATTAGAAACTCAAGAGCCAAAAAGTTGCCAGCGTTGAGAATCAACAAATGACGAAATTACCAACTTAACCAAATAATATTTTACTCAAACATGGTCCAACCAGCATATCCTTCACTAGTGTCGAAAATTGAGACATGGGCACAAGAATTAAAAAGCAAGAAGTACCAGCATTGTGGAGGCAGTCTCGGAGGAATCTCCATCAACCCGAATCATGGAGCTAGCATCGGAGTAAAACTGGTGGACAAGGTCAGGTTGTTGCCGAAGAACATGGTAGTACTGTTCCACAAAGTAGGACCCAACCTGCACCATCTCAAAAATCCATATCCACCAATCAGAAAAACCAAAAAGAATTTTTTTTAAAAAAATGCACACAAACATAGGTAAAGGCAAGGTTAGAAGAAGAAGATGGAGACCTGGACAGCGCTGACAGATCCAGAATAAGCTGCCATTTTCGCAACTGTAAACAAGCGGAGGAAAAAGTAAAGCTCAGTTCACGGAGGACAGCATGCAAATCCCCAAATCCTAAAACCCAGTAGCGTAAGTACGAAAGTGGGTAGATCCAGGGGGACGAAAAAAAGGAAGCAGAAAACCCTAGGGAGAATAGTTAAGAAATCTGTTAAGGTTGTTAGAAATAGTGAATCGTGGATTGTATACGGTGGCAGTGGCCGAAGAGAACACCGAAAGAATAAGAAAAGGAGACGGCGCCGCCGATGAGGAAGCCGGAGATCAGAGAGACGGCGATAAGGAAAGACCTCAAAGGCAAAGGCGAAGGCAGAAGCAAAGGCAGCTGCAGATCTATGGAAGGGGAAGCGAAGGGATTTTTGTTGCAGACTTTCAGAGACTGAAACGATTCGCTTTTATTTATATCGGAAACGACGATATCAAATCACGGCCCTTGGATCCATGGGCCCCACTCTCCATCAACACTGCCACGTTATCCCCATCTCCAGATCAACGGTCCAGATCTCCCACATGCTTCTATTTTGCTGCGATGGTTTTGTCGGGTGGGTCGGTCGGTCGCCTAAATGACCCGACCCGACCCGGAGAAATGTTATGCTATAAAGTTAAAACTCTTGAGTAGGTAAAAGGCTGTTTTTTACTGCGGTCAAATTACTTGGAAAATGTTAGGGTTGATTTGAATAGGCTAAATAATAAAAATTATGTTAAATTAGAAGTTTAGTCCCCAAACTTTAAAAGTGTCTACTAAGGTTCTAAACTTTTAAATTTGTGTTTATTTAGTCCCTATATTTTAAAAAGTGTTTAATAAGTCTCTGAACTTTTAAATTTGTGTTTATTGAGTCCTTGAACTTTAAAAAATATCTAATAAGTCCTTAAACTTTCAATTTTGTATTCAATAAGTTCTTGATTTTTTTAATTTTGTGTCTAATAGGTCTTTGACCTATCTAATTTTTTTTTGAAATTCAGGAACCAACTAGACACAAAATCGAAAGTTCAGGGACCTATTAGATACTTTTTAAAGTTTAGGGACCAAATAAACACAAACTTGAAAGTTCTAGGACTAAACTTATAATTTAACCTAAAAATTAAATACTGCTGGACTTTGCCCTTTATTTCAAAAATACATCTATTATTTTAAAAGTTGCAATATTAAAACTACCCTTGATGTAAAAAAATCCAAGCAAGCACCAATCACCTTCATGTCATTTTCAAATCACTATCATGTCGACTTTCTGTCCAACATTCTAATGAATTTCTACTCCAAGAATAGTCTTGAAACATTTGTGAAAGGTCAAAGGTAATATTGCAACTTTTGAAAGGATAGGAATATTTTTAAATAAATGGCAAAGTTCAGGGGTGCTTTTTACAATTTAGATCTCGTTTGATAACCATTTGATTTTTGAAAATTTTGTTTGTTTTCTCACAATTTTTCTACAATAGTTTTCATCTTTCTTAAGAATACATTTGAGTTTCTAGCTAAATTCCAAAAACAAGAACAAGTTTTTGAAAACTACAGTTTTTAGTTTTCAAAACTTAGTTTGATTTTTGAAAACATATGTAAAAAATAGATAAAAAAGCATGAAAATTCATAGGTGGAAGTAATATTTGTAGGATTAATTTTTAAAATCCAAAAACGAAAAACGTTATCAAACAAGGGCTTAGCTATTTGAATATGGTTTTTTGTTTTTTGTTTTTTTGGGTTCAAACCCATTATCCACAACATATATGTTGTCATTTTTTAAGTTTGGGATATTTTTGTTATATTATAGAAGGTAATTAAATTCTCTTCTTTTTTACGTTTGAAATGAATGTCGTTTTTTTTTTCCTTGACCCTAAGGGAAAAATGATGCTTGACAAATCGTTCAAATTCAATCCTTATATGGCATTGCCATTTTTAAAATTTTGAGTATCTTTTATTATATTGGAAGGTAATTCAATTATATTTTACGTTAAAAAAAAATATTTTCAATCTGTTTTAAACTTCAAACTAAATAGAAATAATTTCTACACAATATTTAAAAACAATAAAAATAGTATAAATTATTTAGTTTTATTTGGAATAGAATTAAAATTAATGGTAAAAGAATAGATAATGACTTAAGATAGACAGACAACATGTTTGTTGAATTCTCTGTTGGATCATACAATCATTTCTGGAAAATACTCTTAGCCATTTCTCTGAATATAGTAAAATTAATCATGACAATCTTTAAACATATTAGAAAATACTTTCTTAGAATATACCGTCAAAAAAATATTTATATACTCTTTCTTCAAATACATTGTCATGCAATCTCTTATTTGAAGATTGATATGATTATTTTCTTCTTCTCTTCGGTTGGATTTCATAGTAAAATTTTGTGAAAGAAAGTATTGGTTTGAAACATCAAAATGAATTAATGTTTCATTTATGTTATTGTTACTTGACTTGAAATTCAAAAGTTTCAAAATGGTTTGATACATTAAAATGTGTTGATGTTTCTTTTTACAAATTTGTTGAGTTATGTTTGAATTTTTACAAGTATCTACACAACTGAGCTAATTTTGAGGTATGTTCTATATTGTTTATATTAATTTTATTTTTGGAGAGTTACTAAGTTGTTAACCTATAAATAGTAACTTGTTTCTTCATTTAGATTGTCTCATTCCATTTTGGAGCATCTCATTCCAATTGAAGAGTTCTTATCTCCTATCTTTCTTCTCTTTAATCTTGAATCAAGTTGAGAGCAAGTATCCAAGAGTTCTGCCAGATCTAGATAGTTCGAGGTTGTTGTCGTTGTATCTTGTTGAGACGATCGTTGTAGTATGCTTGCAACCTGTGCAAAGTGAATAATTATCTTCAGGACAGCGCTTTGTAAGCGTGCCTCGACTACGTATTATCTTTTGTTTTTGAGTTTTGAAACTGTTGTTACATACAATGTCTGTACTATTGTTTATATTGTAATTGTTTGTTGTCAGTTAAGTTGTAATCAAATTTACTAGTGTTACTCAATTCTTATACACAACATATTCTTTCCAACATCTTCTTCTTCTTCTTCTTTTTTTGGTTTCAAAGACTTCATCAGGTAGTACTAAAATAATGTTACTAGGTACATTCTTTTTTAAGAAAATATGTTACTAGGTACTTAAATAAGGACAACAGTCGTAAACAGAACCACCCCCATAAACATTTTACTTTACAGAAATATAGGTTTCTGGCTAGAAATTATGGTTTTAGCTTAAGATATTAGGACTTAAATTACAAGTTTGGTCTCTAAGAACCTATTCGGTTGATAAATGTGTTTTCAAAAACTGTTTTCAAATTTTGTGATCTAAATAGTGAAAATTCTAAAAATAACATTTTTATATTTTCATTGTATCTAGATTTTGAATTTAAAATTTTAAAATGCAGAATTATATTAAAAAAGATAACAACTTTAATAAATATAGTATTTCATGTTATAAACTTAATTTATTTTTATTAAATTAAAATATGTATAATATAATATATTATAAGTTATATGATATTGTAAAATAATAATTATACAAAATTGATAACAAAAAAATATGTTCATAAATTAATTAATAATGGTTTATATTCAACCTAATATTTAGTTTTGCAACTACAACTAATTTTATGGTCTATAAATATATTATAAAACACATTTTGAACAATTGTTTAAATTGAAATCTAATTTCTAAATCTGCTACCAAACACATATCTAAAAACAGGAAATACAATTATGTTTTCATTGAATCCCTTATTTTCAAAATTATGTTTTCAGATTGTCTATCAAACAGGAACTTTTAGGGGGCGTTTGGGGGAGTGAGTTGGGTTGAGTTGGGTTGGTTTATAAAGTCCAACCAGTGTTTGGGAGAAGGGAGCTGGGCTGAGTTGTAAACTGCCCACTTCGTTTTAATGAACTCGGTGGAGTTCAACAGTACCACGCGTTTTCCTTACTCGCCCTTCATTCATTGCATCTGTTCTCTCCTCTTCCCGAAATCGTTCGTCTCCTCTGTTCTCTCCTCTTCCCGAAACCGTCCGTCTCCTCTGTGTCCGTCTCCGTCCGTCTCCTCTGTTCTCTCCTCTTCCCTAAACCGTCTGTCTCCTCTGTGTCCGTCTCCGTCCGTCTCCTCTGTTCTCTCCTCTTCACGAAACCCTCCGTCTTCACGAAACCCTCTGTCTCCTCTTCACGAAACCCTCCGTCTTGACGGTTCTCTCCTCTTCACGAAACCCTCCATCTCATCGGTTCTCTCTCTCCCTCGTTCCTTATGCTCACTCGTTTCTTAGATGGAGATGAGTTTGGATATGTGATTCGATGTGCGATTTGTGACTTTGCTTCTTGAAGGTATGTTGATCTGCAATTTTATTCATTTTTACCCTCTCATCTTCTTTCCCATTTTTTGCTCACTCGTTTGTTCGATGGAGACGGGGTTGGATATGGGATTCGATGTGCGATTTGGGGCTTTGCTTCTTGAAGGTATACTGATATGCTATTTTATTCGTCCTAACTATTTCATCTTATTTCTCATCTTATAAGTTTTTTTTTTCCTCATAAATCTAAACCCTAACTCCATCTACCTCGCATCTGATTTTACTCACGATGATTTCTTTTTTATTTGGTATATCAGAAAAATGAGCCCTCGGTTTGTCGATCTTTACTGTACATGCACTATTCCTTCACCTTCTATCCTAGATCCTTTAGATCCGTTACCCCACGCAACCTTCCTCTAGTCCTTGCTTGAATCGATTTCCTGTTTTCCTAATTTCTTTTTGCAGAACCATAAACGATTCTTTACACTTCACAGTCCCACTCCCCCTATCGGATTTGCATGTCGATTTCCTCGTTATCCCACCCTCCCCTGACCGCTCTACACCTTTTTTTTGACCAAGCTCTTGCCGGAGTCCTTGCTTTTCCTCCATTGGGCCATCCATTCATCCATAACTAACCTGTCCAACGATTGAGTTTTGTTTGAATGAATGCATGTACCATGTGAGGGATGAGTGAGGAACTTCATGGTAGGATACTTGATGTCTGATTCGAGCTTGGTTGGGGGAAGGGTTCCGACAGGTATGTTCTCTAACCCTTCCGGCCGATGATGAACTGTGTATTTTCCTAAAAAATAAACTTTTTCTCTTTTCCAAACATTATGTTTATATATTTTGTTGGTATTTGCATACTGATTTTATTGTTTACGTTTTTTTATTTGCATACTGAGTTGTTGTCGATTGTTTTGGGATTTTAGTGGATTTCTGGTTTCTGTTTATTGCATACTGATTCTTTGTTCATGGACTTTTTTTGGGGTTTTGGATTCACTTCCTTTTTCCTTTAGTACTTGGATATCGATTGATTATGGCTGAAATCATGTTTTAGTTCCATCCCACTTTCTAATATGATCTCTGTTTTTTTCAATACTGATATATTGTTTTCAATGCTTCACGATTTTGATTGAGTATGTTGTACTTACATACAAACATGAATTGAAAGGGGTGTATTATTTGATTTGGTTTTTCCTATTGTTGTTAAACTTCTGTGTCAACCAAATTTTTGTCCAATGTTAGACACTTCAAACTTTCATTGACCATAATAGGTCAACTTATTTCCTGAGGCCGGTTCTATTTATTTTAGTTCTATTTCTATACATCATTTGGATTGTATGTTATATGAATTTGTTTAGTTCTACCTTTCGGTTGGATAAGTTTGGACTGTCATATTTATCATAAATATGTCAGACGTTTTCTGCCTTGTCTTTTCAGTGCAATAAATTTTATCTGCCACATTAAATTTGGGTGTTTGAATTTACAACCACCATCTACTTTTCTTTGGTGGATTGGAAACATTATTACCATTATTAATTACTATCAATAACTTAAAAAAAGTAGGTGGGAACAACCCATTTTCTGTTCCTATATATCCATGGGCATTTCTGTTTGCATTTTGAGGATCCTCCACTGCATATATTGGTTTCCTATTCCGGTGAGTTCATTATAATGATTCATTTCTTCAAGTTTTTTACATTGTTTCTATTTTTCAATTCCTCATTCATTGTATCTGAATATCAGTTACACCACCTCCTCTTTACCCTTCAAGAACTGGAAGACTCCTCTCGACTCAACTCCATTCCACATAAGGTACACAACTCATTTGTTAGGGCAAGATTTCTTTAGTTAATTGTATTATGTTCTTTATCTTCATTCTATCTAACATAATCTTTTTAATATGTGCAGGCTCAAACTAATAATTATTGCACACATTAGTTTGAGGTTTGGAATGCAAACTTTTTTACATATACATTTGTTATTTTTTTTTGTTTTTTTTTCTGTTGTGTTTAATTTATGCTTCATTTCTGTTTATACACTACCTTTTTTGTAAGGGGTGGCAATTGCTTGTGTAAGTTTGTTTGAAATTTTTTAGCATATGTTCCCACTATTTTCCTTAGATTAAAAATTGATAACAATACATTTGTAATGAATGGTTCAATTTTGATTTGTAACTATAATTCGTTTCGATTAAACTAAGTTTTATTCTTTTTAATCTTGTGCAAAATTATTGATTACCGTTGAATTTTAATTGTAGTAAGTCATTAATGTATGATTATGTTTATATTAATTCGAGTTATTGCCGATGTCAACTAACTAATAATTTTGACACTTATGACGCCATCTAAATAATTATTTTTTTAACAACAATTCGTTTCTCACAAAAGTCTAAATAATGAGTTTGAATTGTTATGTACTAAAATAGAAAAATGAACATTTTTCAGAAGAAAAAAAAATAAAGGTAAATTCTTTATAACTAAACTCATTAACAATAAACCATCATTGAACATATGTGTTTTGCAAAGGAAATTTTGTTTTTGTTTTTCCATTCTTCATAACTTGAAAAACTGTTTTAACTTGAATTTCACTAGCTTATTAGTTCAATTTTAAAGAAAATAAAAATGAAGGTAAATCCTTTATAACTAAAGTCATTAACAATAAGCCATAATTCAACATATGTGTTTTGCAAAGGAAATTTTGATTTTGTTTTTCCATTCTTCATAACTTGAAAAATTGTTTTAATTTGAATTTCACTAGCTTATTAGTTCAATTTTAAAGAAAATAAAAATAAAGGTAAATCCTTTAAATCCTTTATAACTAAAGTCATTAACAATAAGGCATAATTCAACATATGTGTTTTGCAAAGGAAATTTTGATTTTGTTTTTCCATTCTTCATAACTTGACAAAATGTTTTAATTTGAATTTCACTAGCTTATTAGTTCAATTTTAAAGAAAATAAAAATAAAGGTAAATTCTTTATAACTAAAGTCATTAACAATAAGCCATAATTCAACATATGTGTTTTGCAAAGGAAATTTTGATTTTGTTTTTCCATTCTTCATAACTTGACAAAATGTTTTAATTTGAATTTCATAATCATATTATTGGAATTTTAAAGAAAATAAAAATAAAGGTAAATTCTTTATAACTAAAGTCATTAACAATAGACCATAATTGAAAATATGTGTTTTGTTTAGGAAATATCATTTTTTTCCCTTCTTCATAACTAGAAAAATGTGTTAACTTGGACTTCATAATCATATTAGTGGAATTTTAAAGAAAAAAAATGAAGGTATATTGCTTATGGTTAAAACATTCAACCATAAGCCCCAAAAACTCAAACACCTAAAACCCAAAACCCATAAATACTAAAGCCCCCAATCTCCAAAACTCCAAACCCTGAATCCTATAACTCTAAGAACTGAAACCCTAAAAAAGTAATCCATTAACCATTCATCATAATCTTAGTAAAATTTATAGGGTTGCTTGTTCCATGATATCACGGTTAACTGCGTACAATTTGAATTTAGGATTATGGGTAAGGCAAAGTTCTATGTGGTCTTCGTTGGCCGTAACCCTGGGATTTACATGAGCTGGCCTGAATGTTATGGACAAGTCAATGAATATAGGGGAGCAATTCACCAGTCCTATGCAACTTTTGCGGAAGCAGAGGCTGCCTTTACCCAGTTTCTAATCCATGATCGACTTGTGGCAAAGTTGCCCAGTGGGGTTCCATGGGCTAATTCTACTAAGAATAATGTTAATGTAGGAAATTGCAAGAGTACTATGCTAATTTTATTGGGGTTTTTTGTTGGAATGGTTGTTATGTATGGATGGATTACCTTAATAGGACATCAGTGAAACATGTGATGTACAATTCAATGGATGTATCCAAGTATAACAAATGACATAATTGTATTTCAGGAACAAATCCCAACCCCCCATTGCTTTTTCCATTGACATGGAAACCGTTGAAGAACTATTTAACATACTCACCATCATAACCAACTCCCAAAGACAGTTGTTGATGACTTTAGCCTTCCTTCTCAACGATTATCGGAGGATAGATTACCAATCATCGTTCGATAGGCATCGCATTAGGCAGTTGAATTTCTTTCGCCTAATTTATGAGAACGATTTGTGTTGTCGTGAAAGCAGACTGCTTTTTACAGGTCCCCGCCCAATCTCGAAAGAGGTATTGCTTGCACATATTGGGTAGAACCGAATGACTTCCTGCTCATACCATCTTCCAAAATACCTAAAACCCAGGTCATTGACAATCAACGACTTCAAATTTTGTGGTCACTTATTATTTTTGTGGGAGATTTTGGTTTCTACATTATGTAAATAGCCGATCGATGGCCTACCAATATTTTTGTGGCTATTTCACGTATGCATGAAAGTAATGTTGACTTATATACATTGTTAATCATTTGTCACCTTGCCTATCTATAAATTAAAAGAAGTTCAATATGTAATGAGACGTTTGATTTCTATTAATTTCATATCATGTGGAATAAGTCAACTCCAAACACGAGGAATATAGTTTTTTTAAAAAAACTTGTAGGATTGAAACATTTCTTTTGTGGATATTCCACTCATACATTCCAAAAATATTGGAATTTATAGTTATTTTTTAATTCAATGTTTGAAGGTTAGAAAAAATATGTTTCTAGATGAATGGTTTGAGGGAAAAAAGTCAAGTAAAAATCAGTCTGCTTCTAGTTGCAAATTACTGTTTCAGATACATCTGACAGCTCAACTCAACTCAACTCAACTCTGCAACCCAAACACAGACTTCCTGACTCAACTCAACTCAACTCTGCACCCCAAACACAGACTTCATGAACTCACTGACAAACCAACTCTGCCCAACTCAACTCAACTCTGCCCAACTCAACTCAACTCTGCGCGCCAAACGCCCCCTTAGAGTTGTATTTAATAAATCCATGACCTTTAAAAGTATCTAACGAGTCCCTAAAACTTCAATAATGTACCTAGTAGGTTCTTTGAGTTCATGGATCAAACTTATATAATTCTTACACGATGTAAGGGACAAAACCAACTAGCTCAACAAAAGTGTAGTGTATTTTCGGATAAAAATATTAAGAATTTAAATCAATGTTTTTTTTGGTCCAAAACAAAAAATTAACTAAACTACCAATTTGGCCCCTATGATTTAGACATAGTTTTAATTTGGCCATATAATTTTAGAAGTTTCAATTTAATCCCAATAATTTTATTAAAACTTCATAATTCATCATAAACCAACCATTTTTACCCACCCCAAAACTATAGATGGGGAAGAGGAAAAAATTTCACCACGAGCTACACAAGGACGGGGATGGGGACGAGGAATGTATTCCCCGTCCCCGTGTGTGTGTGAAAAAATTTCACCACGAGCTAAACGAAGACAGGGATGGAGACGAGGAATGTATTCTCCGTCCCCGTGTGTGTGGGGACGAGGAATGTATTCCCCGGATATGTTTGAATTATATAGTTAAACATTTGAATTATATAAATAGATTAATTAGATAATTTGATATGAAATATTGTTTTTTTTTATTATGAGGTTTAATAATTTTATCTTTAAATAAATATTTTTTTTATAGAATATTAACTATTTAAATGAATATTTTTCATGAATAATTAACAATGCAATTGAAAATTAATGGATATTTCCCATGGAAGTTAACTATTTAAAAATTTATCAAAAGAATTATTTGATTCTTAAAAAAAGAAAAAAAAACCTAAACGGAGAATAATTCTCCGTGGAGAACCCGACCCCCGCGAAGAATCCCCGCCCCAATCTCCGCAAAATTTAACGGAGAATTTCGTGGGGATCTGGATTCAAATGGGGGGCAGGGACAAGGATGGAGAATCCATCCCTATCCTCGCCCCGCCCCGTGGACATCTCTACCCAAAACTCACCATTTTTCTTTCTATTTTTACTAGAAATTAAATCCTAATACAATCAATCAACACACCAACTAGAGTCACATAAACAGAAAATATTTCATAACTCTAAAAAAAAGTTAGAAAATATGTCATATTATTTAGGTAACATCTTGTAATGGTAGGAGCGATTTATAAAATTTAACCAAACTCTAAGAATCTAAGAATCAAATTAAAGCTTTCAATATCATAAGGCCTAAATTGAAATTAAACCCTAATCATAGGGACTAAATTCAAACTATAAAAACTAAATTAAAACTAAGCTCATACTATAGAGACCAAATGAGTAATTAATTTAACTCAAAAATTAGGTTAAAAAGTCAATTTTAGTCCCTAAACTTTCATTGAATAACAATTTAGTCCTTGAACATTGATTTGTAATGATTTAGTCCCTATACTTTGATTTTTGTAACATTTAATCCTCAAACGTTAGTATGTAACAATTTAGCCTTATACTTTAAAATTTGTAACGATTTAGTCCATATTGTGAAAATTATTTAAGATTTAATGAGATTTCTTATATAGATAGATCAATAAACTAATTATGGACCCAATATGTTTATAAACTACAAAATTTAAATTGTCAAATTGTTAAATAATAAAAAATCAACAATTAATTTTGATGGAATTTTTTACAATAGAAATAAAATTGTTACAAATCTGAAAGTACAAGGACTAAATTGTTTCCAATTTCAAAATACAAAGACTAAATTATTACAAAATAAAGTTCAAAAAATAAATTATTACATACTAAGTTTGAGGGTTACCTCATTTTCCTAAAAGAAAAGAATAGCCGTTGGAACAGGCTTCCGAGCATAGTAGCCATGTTACACAGTGACAGAGTGTTGCACGTCTTTAATAACAAAATTAAAGATCAAAGAACAAGTATCCTATATTTTTTTTATCAAAAAAAAAAAAAAAAAAAACAGGTATCTTTTAAAAATGAGTATAAATTTTAAAATAATGGTTTTTTTGAGTAGCATTATTCAATTTATAATTTGGCCGTGTTGGACATTAGACTTGCCTCACATATTTGATTGAAAACTAATAATTAATCACATTTTTCAAGAAAAAAACTGATTAGATCTTTCAAAACATCCAATTAAACAAACAAATTTCTTCAACATTTATACAAGTCTATAAGAAATTAGATTAAATTGCAAATTTGATCTATATGATTTGAAAGAAGTTAAAATTTAGTCCAAATTTCATTCATAATAAAACCTCATAAATAGTTCCTATGGACATAGGGACTAAATTCCAACTTTCTTCAAACCATATGGACCAAATTTGTAATTTAACCAAACCATATGGACCAAATTTGTAATTAACCAAGAAATTACTGACATAGCATCTGACTTGGTACATATTATATGAAAAATAACAAACCTGAGTCCAGAACATAATTACAATTGACCATTCAATTTAGTAGTGAAGACATTTAACCTAATTCAACTAGACGAGCTCTTCCACAATTCATCTAAATTTTCAAACACCTTATTTCCATTTCCACGAAATTCAGAAAATTGTTAATCCAAATAAATTAAAAACAAAAACAAAACAAAACCAACCTGGACATGATCAACAAGATTTAGTAATCACAGATTCTAGACAACCATCAATGCATCACATAATAGGGGTCTGCCTACATACAATAAACAAACATTCACAAGAAACACAGTTGGTTGAAATCACTACCTTTCATAACTACTTATCAATGGAAAATTCTGATATCCAAACCACGACATCTCATTGGCACATCATCAAAAATTAAAAGACAGGAAGAATTAGGCAGAAGAAGATTCTAGAACTGTCCCCTAGTTTGTGTTAGCTATACCATACCCATGTCCCTAAAAAACAGAGGTACAGGATGTCAGTAGATTGTATTCGTACATGAGGGAAAATTTTTAGATTACAGTTACACATGAACTAATGGGAATTCTCATCCATTCATATAGTAACTCCCGTAATACGGCTGAGCAACTGAAGCTGGCTGCTGCGATGGCGCAATTGTTGCCTGAGCAGTCGGTTGGGCATAACTCTGAGCAGAATATGCCTGCTGCTGCTGTAAATAAACACAATATTTCATGAAAAATGACTTTTGCATTCGGGTACACATCAAACCCAAAATAGATGATTGTTCTATGTCTCTTTCAACCTTTTTATGGACAAGCCAAAAGAGGCCAACTAGCTAAATATTCTGGAACTCACAAGAGATGAGAAGGATTTAATACCTGGACAGGGTATGTAGGAGGATACGTCGCATAAGTAGAGGCTTGTGACACTGATGTGGACACTTGTGGATTCGTGTATGTGCTCCCATACCCACTATACGAGGCCTGAATTCAAGTAGATGGAAAAAACACATTAGGGTTATTCCTAATATATCCAAAATGACTATATATTTATGTGACTGGAAGAGCAGAAATGAAGTATATGGAAACAAAAAATTGTTGGGGATGAAGGAGAGAAACGTGCGATGTCACCTTTACCTTCCACAAATAAGTTAAGTCATAATTCAAAACTATTTTTAAAAAGAAGAAAAAATCTGAAGAAATTATGAGTAAACATTAACAAACTTTAAGGGGCCGTTTGGCCCATGGGTTTGGGTTGGGATGGGTTTGGGTTCCAAACCCAAAACCATGTTTGGCACAAGGTGTTTCAAAACCCTTGGTTTTGAAACACAACCCCATGGGTTACAACAGTGCAACCCCATGGGGTTTGTGCCATGTTTTCCTCTTCCATTTGTCGTTTTCCATTTCCGACGACCACTCCGACAACAACTCCGGCGACCACTCCGTCAACAACTCCGGCGACCACTCCGATGACAACTCCGACGACAACATCGGCGACCCGACCACCGCTAACGATTACCTCCGACGACCACTGCGATGAGAACTCTAGAGACCAGTTCCATTTACCATTCTCCATTTCTAGCGACTACTTCGACAACAACTCTGATGACAACTCCGGCGACCACCCAACAACCACCGATAACAACAACTCCGACGACTACAACGGTGACCCGACCACAGCTGACGATTACCTCAGACAACCACTGCTATGAGAACTCGAGAGACCAGTCTGACGATTACTCCTGCGACTCGACCACCCCAACAACTAGACACCCAGATAACCCAACCACTCAAACAACCCGACTTGCCCGAACCACCGACAACAACCACTTCAATGACCCGATCACCCGACAACCATAGTTGACGATCACCTCGAAAACCTGACCACCTAGCAACCACCGTAGACAACCACCTAGTGACCACTTCGATGACCTGACCACCCTGATGACTACTTCGGCGACTACCCCGACGACCTGGAACCCAACCACCCAAAACCACCGTTGACGACCACCTGGTGACCACCCTGGCGACTCCAACAACCCAACCACTGCCACAACCACCCAGAGACCACTCCGGCGACATGACCACCCTGATGACCACTCCAGCGACCCGACAACTACTGCTGAAAACCACATAACGACCATTCCGGCGACCTGACCACCGTGCAATCACCACCAGCGACCACCTCGGCATACCCAAACACCCCATCAATCCAACCACCCCAACGACCACTCCAACAATAACCCTAGCGACCCAACCACCTAGTCAATATTTTAAAAGGGCCAGCGTGGACGAGCTATATGCAAAACTAAAGGCGATCTCAGGGATGACAAGGCAAGACTGAATGGCTGTTGAAAAGACTATTCTCTCGGATAGTATGATGTTGAACTCCTTTACATTCACCCCAGATTGGAAGTATGATTACTACATGAAAATTTTGGGGAAAGCACCTAGAACCTGACTCTCTTTTCATCACTTTTATCTACCACTCTTATGATTTACATTTGTGTTTGGACAACTACTTCTACTTTCTTGTCATTTCATATGGAATGTGTGTTATGATATTTTTAGAACTAGATCTTAGTTCTAATTTTTGGTTTTACTTTACCATTGGCAACACCATTCTTACATTGCACCTATTAATTATCTGTTGCTACGCATAATCTTCAATTTTATGTCATCATGAGTGGAGTGAATGAAATAGCATATAGTTATACAAACTACACACAGTATAATTCAAATTGAACTATAGTTGTAACAATTGCTCTACATAATTGGTTAAATAGTTGGTATGTAACACACCAAAAAAATTATGAAGTTAAAAAAATGGAGTAGGAAAAAAAAACAGTGTAAGATTTTTTTAAAAAAATAATAAACAGTTTGAAAAATTATAAAAAAAAAACAAACTAAACAAACCCAGTCCAACCCAACCATGCACCCCAAACACAGGTTTCAGCAAACCAGCCCAACATAACCCTGCACCCCAAACACAGGAATCAGAAACCCCAGGGTTTCTGATTCCAGCCAACAAACCTCAGGGTTCCAGAACCCCAGGGTTTCTGATTCCAAACCAGCGCGCCAAACAGCCCCTAAAAGATACAGTTATAAAAATGAAACTATTAGCAAATAAAGATGGAGAAGAAAATTGATGTAAGCAATCAATAATTTGTACAAATATTGATGAAGAAACAGGATGTACGTAAAAAAGAAAAGAATGAAAATAAGGCATCCTCAAGCGGGGGTTTTTCAATAGATTTTTAGTTATGTCCATTTGGAGCTCGTGTCATATCGAGTGGACGGCTCAGGGGACTGTGGGTACATCTGGTGATGTCATTATCATGTGGAATCAGAACACAGTTCAGGTTCAGGATTCAGTGTTAGGTCTTTTCTCTGTTTCGGTTCACATTTCCTTTAAAGATTGTTTCAAGGGATGGGGTTTATGGCCCTTCTTCTTATAAAGGAAGGAACTCCTTTTGGCAAGAGATTGTAGACCTTAATGGCCTTTGCACTGGCTATTGGTGCGTTGGGGGAGATTTTAATGTGGTTTGAAGAATTACGGAGAAGTCTAGTGGAGGAAGAATTACTAGAAGCATGAGAAAGTTCAATGAGCTAATTGAGGATCCAAGTCTGATTGATATTCCGTTGAAGAATGGTTTGTTTACTTGGTCGGATTTCAGGGACTTCAGCTACTCTCATAGACAGATTCTTCCTTTTTGAAGCTTTTAAAGAAGTGAAATTGGTCAAACTTTCTAGAACTACTTTGAATCCTTTTCCTTTGTTACTGAATTTGGGAAATAAAAAATGGGGCCCCTCTCCTTTTTGCTTTGAAAATATGTGGCTTGAGCATCCCCAGTTATGTCAAAGTTGGAGTCTTGATGGTCCTCTTTGAGTGGCAATGGTTGGCCAGGTTTTGCTTTCATGCAGAAGCTTAATGGCCTTAAACCTCTGTTGTTAAGATGGAATAAAGAGTGTTTTAGCAATGTGGTTAATCCAAAGTAGCAACTTCAGGCTAGGATTGGTGAAATTGACTTTATAGAAGATTCAGGGGATATGACTGCTGATTTGAATAGGGAAAGAGCTAAACTCGGCTGATTTTTTTGGAGGTAAACTTGAAGGAGCAGAAAATGTGGGTTCAATAATGCAAGTTGCAATGGCTTAGAGAGGGCGATGAAAACTCACTTTTTCCATAAAAGGCCTACCGGTAGAAAGTCAAAGAACATTATTTCTATTCTTGAGAAAGATGATGGCACCATTTTAAATACGGATTTAGAAATTGAACAAGAAATAGTGGGTTTTTTCAATAATCTTTTTGGTTTCTCGGCAGATCAGGGATTCTTGGTGGAAGGTGTGGATTGGTCTTCTTTAGATTCCAACTGGAAGGTGTGGCTTGAAACACCTTTTGAAGAAGAAAAGATCCACCAGGCAGTTTGCAGCCTTGGAAATTTTAAATCCCCAAGCCCAATGAGTTTTTTAAAAAGTCTTGGAACACTTAGTGTTCCAAGACTTTTTTCAAAATGCCATCATTAATAGATGCACTAATGAGACTTATACTTGTTTGATACCAAAGAAATCAAAGGCAATGAAAGTGGGGGAGTATGGACCCATCAGTTTGGTCTCTTCTTTATATAAGATTATTTCTCCAGCCAAGATGTTAAAGAAAGTGTTGCCCTTGATAATCCACTCAATCGACCTTTATTGAGACAAGACAGATTCTTGATGCTATTCTAATTGCTTCGGAGTCAGTGGGAGAGTGGGCCACAAAGAAGAAGTCAGGTTTCATTATCAAGCTTGATTATGAACAGTGTTTTAAAAGGGGGCATGTGAAGTGCCTCGCCTCGAAGAAGAAGGCGCTGGTAAGAAGGCGCGGCCTAGGCGCGTGCCTTACATGAAGCCTGTGAGGCGCGCGCTCCACACTCCTCTAGGGCTTCTTGAATTTCATTTTTTTTAATTTTTTAAGTCCAAATTTGCATTTAGGTTAGTTATTATTGTTAAAAAAATTGTAAACACTCTAAACGCAAGGCTTCTGTTGTATTGTTTAGATTCTAACTTATTTTTATCAGAGATGTCTCAGATAAGAGTTTAAGAGACTTATATATGGCAACCCCTTAAACCCTCATATAGAATAGGCCCAAAAAGCGCCAGATAACAAATTCAAGGCATTGCTACAATATATTATTTTTTTTATATATAGTGCGCCTTACAAAAAAAAGCCCACGCCTTTTTTTGCGCCTTGCGCCTAAGCCCCGAAAGGCCATTGCGCCTTAGTGCACCTTGAGCCTTTAAAAACACTGAGTATGAGAAGGCTTATGATAAGATGGATTGGTTTTACCTTGATGCTGTTTTAGAACAAAAAGGCTTAGGCCTTAGATGGAGAAAGTGGATTCAGGGTTATTTGTCAACTGATAATTTTCACTAAAAGGGGTTTGAGACGAGGAGATCTGTTGTCCTCATTTCTTTTCACCCTCATTGGAGACTCCTTCAGCCGGTTAGTGCACTTTTGCTGCCAAAGAAAATTCATTAAAGGCTTTGCAGTGGGTTATAGGGAGGTGGAAATCTCCCACTTACAGTATGTTGATGATACCATCATTTTTTGCCCTGAGGAGGAGGATTTTCTTGCTAATTGGTGGCTGGTGGTTAAAATTTTCCTCCTTGCCTCGAGTCTCTCCCTGGATTTGGCCAAAACTTCTCTGATAGGGTTAAACATTGAAGAGGACGTCTTGTTGTTAAATGCAAATGAGCTAGGATGCAGAGTGGAAAAGTTCCCTTTTCCTATTTGGGTATTACTTTGGGAGGTAATTTTCGAAACAAATCTTTTTGGGACCCTATGCTCGACAAGGTCATGAACAAGATTGATAAAGGGAAGAATTTAACTCTTTCGAAGGGTGGTAGGTTGACTCTTGCTCAATCAATGATAAATAGCCTTCCTTTGTACTATTTCTCCATCTTTAAAGCTCCAAAGGGAGTCAAATGAAATTGAAAAAATGGCTCGGAATTTCTTCTGGAGTGGCGGGTAGTTCAAAGGGTCCTTATAGTAACTTAGTAAATTGGGGGAAAACTTCTCTCCCTCAACAATGCCATACTCCTTAAATGGCTTTGGAGATTTACTCCAAAAAAAGATGATTTGTGGAAGAGGGTGATTTCTAGTATCTATGGCGAAGATCCTCACGTTCGGTCCCCCCCCCCTCCCCGAAAAGGAGTTGCAAAAGGTAGGCCTTGGTTTGAAATTGCAAACAACAGTACTTTTTTTTTAGTTTTGTGGACTTCAAGGCACGTCCAGGCAAAAGAATCAGGTTCTAGAAGGACAAATGGACTGGGGAAAACACTTTGGAGGTCTCTTTTCTAGATATTTTTAATATGTCTGAAAAAAAAGGCTTCCATTGTCGATTGCCGGAAAGAAGATTTGAGGGATTGGGATTTGGGCTTGCGCAGAGGCCTTTTTGATAGAGAACTTGATGGTTGGGGTTAGTCCAGAAGCTAGATGTTGTCTGCTTGGGGGATGATGATGACAAGACCCTTTGGTCGCTTGAGAAAGGAGGTATGTTTCCCTCAAAGTCGGCCTTTCCGAACTTGATAGAGGTGACCCCTACTTTGACATCCCCTCTTTATCTCTTCCATTTGGAAGTTTAGAATTCCTAAGAAAGTCAAGGTGTTTTATGGTCTTTAGCTTATAGGAGTTTAAACACTTTGGATCTCCTCCAAAGGAAATGTAAAAAGTGGGCTCTATCCACCTCAGTGTGCGTCCATTGACCACATGTTTCTACATTGTCCTTTTGCTGCCAAAGGTAGGTCTTTCTTCTTTTTTTCTTTTTCTTTTTTTTTTTCTTTTTTTTTTTTTTTTTTTGATAAGAAACATAACGAATGATATAGAACAAAAAACTGGAACAACCTAAGGGCCGGGAGATAAGGCCTCCCTGCCCAAGCAAACTACTTACAAAAAGCATTCCAATCAAGAATAATCAAAGAAAGATGGTAGTTACAAAAGAATTTGCTAAAGCTAATGCACCACCAAGAAGCATTAAGCTGTACAAGACAAGAAATTTAGAAGAGAAGTAGACTTATCCTCGAAGATTCTCTGATTTCTTTCCGGCCATAAACCCCATAAAAGGGCCCGAGAAACTTTGGTAGGAAAATAAATTTGAAGATCCAAAACATTAAGGAGGATCTCCCAACTCTGTCTTGCAAAGGAACAATGGAGAAACATGTGGTCCAGGGATTCCGCATCTTCCATGCACAGCGAACATACCGAGGGTCCAATCACAGAAGAAGCAAACTTCTTTTAGAGCTTATCATAGATGTTAAGGCTTCTATGAGCCAAAGACCAAAGAAAAATTTTCACCATTTTAGGAGGCTTAAAGTTCCATATTATCTTAGACAAAGGAGCTTTAATACAAGGTCTGTTACCCACCAACATCCTAAAAGCAAACTTAGAGGAGAAAGAACCAGAAGGATCTCCTCCCTTTGACTCAACCGAAAGCCATCCAGCTTGGCAACTAGTTGAAAACAAGCTTGCATCTCTCTGTCAAAAGAACCTCTTCTAAGGCCCAAATCCCAAGTTCCATGCTCATCATTCCAGCAATCAGCTATCGTAGCCTCCTTATTTTAAAGATAAATTGAAAATATCAGGAAAAAGAGACTTGAAAGGAGCCTCCATCAGCCACTGATTGTGCCAAAAACTGATTCTCTGCCCATTTCCAGCTTTAAAACTTAGAAAAGACTCGAAAAAAGGAGCCATTTTTGCGATATCAAACCAAGGCCAATTACTAGGACTGCCCTTCGGCTCAGTGATTTTCCAACCAAGATTAGAATCCTCATAAATACTTGCAATTACTTTCCTCCACAGCGCACTCTTTTCAGTAGCAAACCGCCAGCACCATTTGGTGAGGAGGGCCAAATTCCTCTGAGATCCAATCCCCAGCCTACCAAGATTAAGAGGGAAGCATAATCCCATTTGACCAAATGAGAGCCAGCTTTAAAATCTCCCCCACTCCAAAAGAAATCTCTGATCACCTTTTCCATCCTTTTAATCACGCCTTTGGGCGCTTTAAGGAGGGAGAAAAAATATAGAGCCAATCCATTTAGGACCGAATTAATCAAAGAGAGGCGCCCTCCTTTGGAGAGCAAGGAATTCTTCCATTTGGCAACCTTATTTTCGAACTTGTCCACCAACGAGTCCCAAAAAGAAAAGGGAACAGTGTCTTCCACCAAGGGGGAAACCCAAATAATTAAAGGGACACGAGTCCCTTTTACAACCCAATTAAATTGCCAATTCCTCACCCTCCTGATCATCCACATTAATCCCCATCAAAGCTATCTTTAAAAGGTTTAAGCTAAGCCCTGAGTACCATACTGCAAGTGAGAAATGACCATTTGTCGAGCTTCCACCGCAATGCCCTTTAGAATCCTTTTTTTCAAACAAAAATGCACCAGGCGACTGAAAGCATCACCCACTAAAGTGAAGAGGAAAGGCCCCTTGTCTCAACCCTCTTTTGGCCCAAATCTTCCCTCGAAGCTTACCATTTATAACAATTGAGTAATTTATCGAAGAGAGACATCCCCAAATCCAAGTTCTTGGCCCAAAACCTTTTTTTTCCCATATATCATTAAGAAAAAATTAGTCTACTTTGTCATAAGTCTTTTCATAATCAAGCTTCAAAAGAAAGGCATTACTTTTTTTGGCTATACAATCACCAACCACTTCCAAAGTTATAAGGATGGCATCTAGAATCTGCTAGCAAGGACCTTGGCCAAAATCTTGTAAAGAGAGGTGATTAAGCTTATGGGGTGAAAATCCCCCACTTTGTTTGCTTTGATCTTCTTAGGAATAAGGCAAATGTATGTCTCGTTCGTTCTTTTGTTGACTATAACATTTCGAAAAAAATCTTGGAACACTCAAAGTAAATCCACTTTAACAATGTTCCCAAGATTTTTTTATAAAACTCACTCGTCATCCCGTCTGGACCAGGTGACTGAGCATTTCCCAAACTCATAATTGATTTTCTGATTTCTTCCTCTTCAAAAGGAACTTCCAGCCTCTCTCTCCAATAAGAGGATAAAGGATCCCAGTTTAAACCTTCAAAAGAGTAGTACTGATCAGCTTGCTGAAAAAATCAACCACTACAACCTCCACCTCTTTCTCTTCTGTAAGAACATTGCCATACTGATCTTCAATAGAAGAGATGAAGTTTCTACTATTCCTTTGCGAAATCCATCTATGAAAGAAGGCAGAATTCTCATCTCCTTCTTGCAGCCACTGAAGTTTACATTTTTGCCTCCACATTCTCTGCTCTTTAACAACCATATCCAAAAGTGTAGCTTTTAAGGTCTTTCTTTCAGTAATTTGATCGCTCGTAAGAGTTCCGTTGTCCTTCTCTTTATCTAACAACTCATTCAAGGATTGGAGGTCCTTTTTTTTTTTTATCCTCAATATGCCCAAAGACTTCTCTATTCCACTGAACTAAAAAGGCTTTCAAACCTTTCAACTTCTGCATGAAGGCAAAACCTAGCCAACCCTCCGAAGGCAGAGAATTCCACCAGCCTTCCAAAGAATCCATAAACAAGGGAGGCTCGAGCCCCATGTTTTCGAACCGAAAGGGAGTAGGGCCCCACCTTTGCAAACCTGAAGTTACTTGAATGGGGAAGTGGTCTGAAGTAAGCCTAGTCTGCCTATACACAGACACTTCTTTAAAAACATTTAGCCAACCATCAGAGAGAAGAAATCTGTCAATTTTAGAGCTAGACGCTCTATCCCAGATCTAGACCAAGTGAAAGAGTCATTGTTTAAAAGAGGGTCAGAGAGATTCAAATCATCAATAAAGGAATTAAACAAAGTCATACCTTTTGTGATTCTGGTACCAAAAGACTTTTCTGAAAGCCATCTAACCATATTGAAGTCTCCCCCTATCCACCAACAGTCTGAACAAAGCCCAGCTACATCATACAATTCTTGCCAAAAATCTTTCCTTCCTTTATTTGAAGAAGGACCGTACACCCCTATGATCCAACCCTTTATGTCGCCATTATATTGAAATGAGATGGAAACTGAAAAAAGGCCCAAAATTGCATCTTCAACGCTCACCAAGTCCTCTTTCCACATCACTAAAATGCCACCTGAAGTGCCAATCGCATCCAAAGCCACCCAGCCTATTTGCTTTGAGGACCAAACTGATTTAACAAGCTTCCTATCAATCTGCATGAGCTTTGTTTCTTGGAGAATGACTACATCCGGACTAACTTTAGTAAGGACATTCCATGGAATCAACTTCATGGGGGAACTTCAAAGCCCTGATCATCTTCACTAGACTCCTCATCTTCTTCCTCTCGTTCATTCTCCCATGTTCTGAGAAGGCCATTCAATTCTCTAATATACTTTTTAGTCGGCACACTACCTTTCAAATTCTTTGTAGGGTTTGGTCAAATACACAAGTTCCATTCCTATAGAGCCTTAACCAAGGTTCTAGTACAAGGGGGAGGAGAGGGAATCTGACTAATTTTCTTCCCCTTCCTTTTTTGTCGTGAAATCACTTTTGAACACCCCCTGAGTTTGCATCCTCCAAAGCAAGAACCTCTTTTTTTTTATATAGGAAACAATAACCACTTCATTGATGTATGAAATAGATACAAAAGTGGGTCCCATCTGAGATATTACAAGAAGGATCTCCATTGAGATAAGAGGGTCGATAAGCCATAATTACAAAGCAAGAACCTCTTCACTTTCTAAAGTCGAAGTAAGGAGATTTTCTTCTTGGAAGCAAAGCTAGTAATCTGAAGGGGGGTCGCCTATCTCTTCAGCTAGTCTTTCCTCTTCAGTTTGCTCAAGCTGTAAGCTTTCCTGACTTGAAATGGAAACATCCAAAGGCTCCTCACTTTTCATTTCCTTTCTCTTTCCCCTTAGAAGAGACATATTTGTCGTGTTTCTCTGTGGGCTCCACCGTTGAGCAAATCAGCCCTTTCTTCTTTCCAACACAGTCTTTTCTTGGGCTAATCCCAATAATGATTTGAGAGGGCAATTGTGGTATTACACACGGGGCAGAAGAAACTAAAGTCAACTGAGGGCTTTGAGGTTGCATGGAGTTTGAGGGCTGACAACGTTGGGATGAGGAGTCATCATTTCTTTAGCATTTAGAACGTTTAAAACACGTCCTGTCGTACCTGGGCCGAAAATCTCTTGTTGAAAAGTTGGGACCACTGGGTAAACGATTTTGACCGTTGGGCAAGAAAACCCATCATTCATTCTCCAAATATCCATTGGGTTAGGCCCCGGCCCCGAATTTGTGTTGTAAAAATTCTCAGCTGCCGTCGGCGAGAAAAACCCATGAACCTTTGCTTGTTTTCCAGCCAACAAGAAACAATCTTGGAAAGTATTAACTTGAGCTATGAATGTTTGATCCCTGTCCAAGATATTCACCTCTACTGGGACAAAGGTGGGTCTTTCCTTATCGACATCTTTGGCTTTTCGGTTTGTATGCCTAAGCACGTTGACATTTGGTTGGTGGAAGTCCTTGGGGGGTTGGAGCTTATCTAAACGAGGTAAAGTTCGTTGGAATTTACAGCTAGACCACTCCTTTGGCATCTTTGGTTGGAAAAGAATTGTCGTATGTTTGAAGATCAATCTTCTTCTTTTGAGTCTTTTTGTAGGAGTGTACAACTCACTTCTTCTTGGTGGTGTTATTTTCACAGGAAATTCTTTTGTAATTATAGTCATTCCATGATTATGAACAACTAGAAAGCTCTTCTTTAGTTTTTGTGGGTAAGGAAGCCCCCTTCCCATAACCCTTAGGTTATTTATTCCTTTTCTGGTGTTAATATATTCAAGTTTCTTATATATATATATATATAGAAAAGCGGGGTAGAATAATTGCGACAAAGAAATCCTTCTACATAACAAACTAGAAAAGAGCAAATAAAATAGACTAATTTGACATTTTAATCCCAAAAATAGGTAAAGAACTTGACTTTATTCCAAACTGCATACGAGACCAACTATTGTTCCCTTCCCCTACCAAACTCTCAAAAACATAGTTGAAATGACAACAGAAAAACACCCTTCCGTTCACCACCAAAAGATCCACAAAAATGAATAGAAACTGCAATCTTCAAGAAAAGGCCACATATAACTCAAGAAGCATCACTTGAGACCATGCAAGTTATATGCAAAAATTGTCACTTCTACAGCCACAGTTCCCAATCCTTAGAACAAAGGAAACGGAGTGTTTTTCCTCTCTTTTTGTATAGTTTTGTTGGTTGGTGAGGGGAAGGAAATAATTGTGAAGGTGCAATTATGACGACAACAATATATGAAGTAATTTCTTCCAAACCAATAAATTAAAATGCACGGAGGGAAAAAAAAATAACAAGGGCAATTAGACCTTTTGTGTTGTGAACGTATACTACATGACATATATTAATATGAAAAATAAAAAGGGTGAAAGATAAAAAGACTTTTACCGATTGGGTATAACCAGGTGCCCATTGTTGCCCCTGTGCTTGAGCGACAGGAGGCCAGGCTTGCGGTTGTAAACCATAGCTAGCTGCCCACTGGTTTTGACCAGTTGGATAAGCACCCATCAAAGATTGTGCTGGTGAAGCAACACTAGGATAGGATTTGGCCATTTTTGCTTTTTCAGAAGCTAGATAATCATCCGCAAGGCGTTTTTTCAGTTCTGACGTACTCTTATGTGAAATGAATAGCTTTGCATGTCTGTCCTCAGCCTTCTTGATTGACTGAACATCTCCAAAGAGATTTAGAAACTGCAAAATCATTCATGAGCGCATTCAGGAAAATACAATCCAGACATATTTCAACACTAGAAAGATTTTCTGATCAAGAAAATGTCAGAAAGATTTCATGTAATGAGCATCTACTTCCAGTTTTCAGCATCATCAAATAAGAACTTTCTTAATTCGAAATACTTCAACGCAGGGTTGTTTTGTACAAGAATATTATACATGCAATGGCGATTTTGACAACTCCAAAGAGACGAGATCCAAATTAAGGTGGAAAAACATAGGACCTTTGTAACCAGGTAATATAATCTTATATCAAACTTTATCAATGTAAGGTCAACCAAAACATATGAACAATTCCTAGTATACTGATGACCAAGAACTTAATTCTTCATGTTTAATTTGCAATTATGTCTATCTACCCTCAAAAGCTTTTCCCCGGCAAACATAATGAACTTTATTTGTACCTCCAAGAAAATGCTCGATAACTCCTCCCTCATTGAAGCACTCACGACCATTGCATTCTCTGTATTGGGCACTATGACCTTCTCAACTAATGAATCTAGATAATCAATTCTCTTTGCTGCTGACTGAATTGCCTCAAAATGTATCAAGGCCTGGATGAATCATGGGCAAAAAAGTATACATTTAACCGCAAGAAAACAACACTTATGAGATTAAAATTCAAATATTTCAAATATAGAAAGAGAGAGAAAGAGAGGGAGTACCTCAATGAGTGGTTTGGATAATTCACCATGCTCAACTGCCTTGTCTAGAATTTCTCTAGCTTTTCCTTCATTCTTACATACCTGTCAACACAGTGGAGAGAGAAGATTCTAAAAAAACAATGCTTCAGGAATCAAGAAAGAGGCCACTTCAACTGATCACGTCCCCCAGAAGAGACTGTTAATTAGATAAATGAATACTTACTAAAATTGCTTAAAAAACTGCCTGTTCTTTGTCAGTTTGTTTATTGTGAGGTGGGTGATGGGAGGGATACTTATTTCTGTAAGTAGTTGGGGGACAGACCACTATACTCTTCGTTTCCCCGTTTATATTGCTTGTCTAGTTTGAAAAATCAGCCGGTGGCTTCGATCCTTTCTCCTAGAGCTCCCTCGACTCCTTCCTTTGGCTTTTATCGTCCGTTAACCAACAGGGAATCTATGGATGTGATTGCTTTGTTATCCCTCATTATTGAGTTCTGGTTTCATCCCATTAGGGGAGATGTTCGCCTTTGGAGTCCTTGTCATTCCAAAGGCTTTTCTTGCCGCTCGTTTTTTCACTGTTTGGATAGCCCCACCTCTTCGAGTGAGTCTGTCTTCTCCTCTTTATGGAAGGTTAAGGTTCCAAAGAAGGTTAAGTTCTTTGTGTGGTAGGTCTGGCACGAAAGGGTTAACACCTTGGATCGGATTTTGGCCAGAGGTTCTCCTTTGGTCGGGCCTTTTTGTTGTATTCTGTGTAGGAAGGCGGCTGAGGACCTAGACCATATTCTTTGGGACTGTGATTTTGCTGTGCTATTTGGAGCTGCTTCTTTGGGGAGTTTGACCTTTCTTTTGTCAGGCCTCAGGATTGTAGAGAGTTGTTTGTGGAGCTTCTGTTCTCGCCCTTCCGAGAGAAAGGGTTGTTTTGTGGCAAGCTGGAGTTTGCGTTGTTCTGTGGATTTTAGGGGGCTGAAAAGATCTGTTGGGGACTGTGGCCCCTTGTTAGATTTTATGTTTCTCTTTAGGCTTCAGTGTTGAAGCTTTTTTGTAATTACTCGCTAGGTATCATCTTGCTTGATTGGAGCCCCTTTTTCTAGTATCGCTCCCTTTTTTTTGTGGGTTTTCTTTTTGTATGCCCGTGTATTCTTTCATTTGTTCTCAATGAAAGTTCGGTTCTTTATTTAAAACAAAACAAAACAAAAACAAAAACAAAAAACAAAAAACAAAAACAAAACTGAGCATGGACTGAAGAAAAATATAGCAAGCTTCTTTATTTTAATATAAAGAAAATTTCTTGCACAACTGTGGAATACTTCTGATGTAGGCCTTTTATGGCTTTCTTTATGTTTTAAATCACCTTTTATGTTCTGTTTTGCACCATGTTTATGGGTCTCTGTCTTCATTCTAATTTTCAGCTGGAAGTTAATCTTCCTATAGCCGTTGGACCTTTTGGTTTTAGGTTGTATAAAAGATCAACCTTTCTTATTAAGAGAGGGTTAGATCATTTTGCAATAAAACTTCAGTCCTTTGGTTTACACCAGAGATCCTCAGTCACACCTCTCAAGAGGATGCAACACCACAACCCTATCAGGACCGTCAGTTTCCTCAAAACATGATCCAAGGTATTAACTCTTCGCAACCTGCCACACAGAATTTAACTTTCTAAATTTTAACCTTCCATGGCAAGGAAAAGGAGGAGAATGAGTGAAAGGTTCGCAAAGCAACAAAAGAATGAACTTCAAGAAAACCCTTCAAAAGGGTTGGGACCCAAATACAATAATCCCCTCTCCCAAGACTAACCGAAAACTTCCCAATCAAAGATAAAAGGGCCACGATATTAACAATGGAAACCAAGAGAAATAAAGGAAGCGTTCCATAAAGATGAGAGGATAGAAGCCACCAAACAGTTCCCCTTAGAAGAGAGGAGTTTAACCAAGAAAACAGAGAGGAGAGGGGGGCCCAACCACTTGTCCTCTCAAAAGCAAGTAGTTGTCCCACTCTCCCACAATGAACAAAATGAGAGTAAGAGGGAAGCTCGCCCAAGATATCTTCCCACAAATTTCTTTGAGGGAGGGAATTGATCGAGCATATTATTTGAGGATAATTTTGAAACTTTCTTTTAGTAAGGTTGTTTGTTAGTTTAGTTTAATTAGTTAGCTTATATCCAGATACATAGAAGGTTCCTCCTTTGCATTGGTAGACTTTTTGAATCATAATAAAATTCTCCTTCGGAGTTCTTGAAGATTTTCTCCTTCGATGCTTGGCTGCATCATATATCTTCTCTACTTTGAATCCTCCTCTCCTCAGTGCTTCAAGACCCTTCCTTCACAAAAGAAAGATCCTTCGGTGGCAATTAGATTCCCTTTTTGCTAGAACAACAAACAAAATTCCCAATTTTCTGTTCGGACTCTTTTATTTTTGTTGCTCTTTCTTGGTATAAATCTTATGCTCCTAATTTTTACAGTCTTAGTTATTTGTGCCAATTGGCCGAGCTTTTTGTAATCTCCTTTGGCTTAGGGCATAACTCTCTACCCCCCTGGGTAATTTCATTTTCTCAACGAAATTAGTTTCTCATATACAAATTCCAAATGAACAATAACACCCCAAAACCACCTAGAAACCTATATTATCAATCAAAATATGACTCACAAGACTATGATCAGATTATTAAAAAATAAGGCCCCGTTTGATAACCATTTGGTTTTTGGTTTTTGAAAATTGTGTTTGTTTTCTCATCATTTCTCTTCCATGAGTTTCATCTTTCTTAAGAAAAGAGTTGAATTCTTAGCAAAATTCCAAAAACAAAAGTTTTTGAAAACTATTTTTTTTAGTTTTCAAAACTTGGCTTGGTTTTTGAAAACATAGGTAAAAAGTAGATAACAAAACAAGAAAACCAATTGGTGAAACTTGGAAGTAGTATTTATAGGATTAATTTTCAAAAACCAAAAACCAAATGGTTATCAAACGGGGCCCAATGTTCCCCATTTAAGTTAGAGGAGAGGTGTAAAGAAGCATAAAGAAAAACAACAAAAGAACAAATGCAGAATGCATAATTATGTGAACCGACTCCAAGGAGTGCAGGGACCACAATTTCTGCCAACATACCAAGTTCAGAAACCTCGAGTACTGAGCATATAACAGTGGTAACGCACGAGAATGTTCTTTTCCTCTTTCAATGGCAATGGCCTGTTCATATACAGAGTATGCATCTTCCAGGTTTCCCTGAAAATTCCAACAGCCAAATTAGGAAAAGCACACGTCAATATGTATCATAACTTATTTAAGACATCTTACCAGACGATGTTCCATATTAGCATGCTTAATAATTGCTTCAAGAAGGCCAGGTGAAATTTCAGTATGCACAAGTTGATAAGAGGCTCGAGCACCAGCAATATCCCCATTTTGCTCCTTGAACCGAGCAGCAAATAAATGGATCTCTGGTCGTCTCTGTTGAAGTTTTGGGAGCATGTACACATTAACTATAAATCCAAATTTATTAAATAATTTAAAAAAAAAAAAAGGTTTGTCACTCCATGCATCATAGACAACATCTTGGGATACCTGCTGACTAACTTAGTCATAGAGGATACATATTATAATCCAGCAAGCTGCTGAACATTTATAAATTCGAACTTTTTTAATTAAGAAAATGTATAAAATAAATGGGATACATATTATAATCCGGCTTGCACTTGCCCCTAAGGTCTTTAGGTTGTTCCCCTATTGAATAAATTCAAACTTTTAAATAATTCCGATTCAATTAATGCTCCTTGTAATTTAAAAAAACTTAAAATTGTAAGTGATAGACACACTAGGATAAAGAAGAAATAGCACTAATTAATAAAGCAAAAGAATTGCATATAGGGAGGAAAAATGAAACCAGATTACCAGAGCTTACAATCGAGATGTTTGTATTAGTCAACCACTTGGTTGGACTAAAGGACAGAGGATTTGGTGGCCAAGATGAGATAGGGTTGTGCACACAGGAAAAGGAAACAAGGCCCAGAGATATTTATGTACCTTTTTCATATACAACCCATGAAAATAAGGATGTTTTTACTCTTTGAATCTCCAATTTTCCAAATAATATATATTGGAGTGGAAATACATGAAAGTATACGTCTTAATGTCTCTCATAACTCATTAAGTATGAGATCATTGAAACGTGTAAAAAAGTACAAACAAATATTTTTCTGTTTCTACAATGTCTTAGTATCTTAGACAATAACAAGTCAGGTCTTAAATTTTTGGAAACTGGACTGCCCTGTTTTGATCATTTGGAAAATGCACCAAAATTGATTGTGTCATGTCATATTGTTTTGCTTGTGAACTTAGGTTGACTATACTTCGTCGTTCTCAAAGATGTTCAACCAAACCTTTTGTCAAAATAAATTGATCAAGCCATTTTACTCTACTAGTTACTGTTGTAACTATATATTGAAATTTGTAAGCATACATTTGGTGATAGTTGTAGTACTCGTTAATGATAGTTGAGTTTTCTCGCTTGGAGGATGCAGGAAACATTAAGTACACCAGTGGAAACCCACAACTTGTGTGGCCCAGCCAAAACCCTTTGACTAGTAAGCCTCTTGATACATTATGAGCAATGAATGATCAAGTTTAGGCCATCCTTAATCATGATAACTACAACCAATTATCATAAGATTAGGTAAAATGGTAGATGCATGTGTTGCCTACCTTAACAAAAACTTGGCTTGCCCGAGCAAGGGCGTTATTGGAAAGATCCATACTGTCACTTGCTTGCATGCATAAAATATACCGTATCCAGTACTCAGGATAGTTGGCACAAGCAATAACACATCTCTCGTATAACTTCACCACCTGTTCACAAAAAATTCAAACAAGAAGAAAGGAAAAACTATAAAATGGTCTTTACATTTAAAATACCTTTATGTAAAGATGTGATAAGAAACAGAAAAGAGATATGCAACAGAAATACTCCTCAGTAGAATAGAGAGGCCCCTCAAATATGAAATGAGGGACCCTCCTTGCCTGACAGACAGATGGTTAGGAAGATAAGATACCTGCATGCATAACATTGGAATTTTAAAAAGAATAAAAAGTTACTGTACAAACACATCATGAACCTAGAATCTCCACTGATAAATGAGAGTTCGAAGTACTTAGCCTTAAAGAAACCAAATTGAAGGCCCCTGCTTTAGTCTCAGTTCAAATTCCCGATTAAATAGTTGCTTCATCCAATGGTTTAGCCAGTAAAGCATATGATGCAGCAGATATTTTTTAACTGTAAGTCAACAAGGACGACTAAAAACTAAAACAATAAACATATTTAAAATCTGAAACAAACTAAAGTACCTTATTTAAGTCTCCTTCTTGTTCTATAAAATCCAGGTAACTATGCCAATTATCAAGCTCTGCAACATTTAGTGGCCGAACATGAAAGTAGGGCCTTCTGATAGCTGTTTCAAAACCAATGATCTTAGAATCGAACTCTTTAGCTTTCTTATAGATTTCTTCTCTAATGGCGATATACTTCTCCAACTCCTCTGCTTCTGTTAAGCCAGCACTTACAGTTTTAGATGATGGTTCCGTGGCATCAGGATGACCTTCCTCCCCATTTACTTGATCACCAGCCTCTGATTGCACATCTATTACAGCCTCCTCAGAACTCTTCAATTCTGACAATGGTCGACTTGCAGCTAACTCCTTACAGCTGCAACACATTTGCATCGTGATCCAAAGGGAAAAAAAACATTTTAGATTATTTATCAAGGAAAGAAGTTCAAGAAAGCCATAAGGGTTAGCATTAATCCCACACAACCAAAAATTAAAAAGCCCACGGGCCCCATTTTAATAAGAAACCATCTATCTGAATAGCTTTTCCTGACACAGAATGTAATTCAACAACAAAAGGGTGCACATAAACCCCAGACTATGACAAAATGTTAACCTAACAAAGTACGACAAGTAATATTGCCAAGATGCGCAAGACTCACCTATTGAAATACCGGTCCAACTGTTGATTTGGATTTTGTAGTATACGTGTGTATATCATGGCAAGGCGACCCCACTCCTGCTGCATGTACTCATATTCAATATATTTATCCCAAAGGGGAAAGGAGAGGTAATCTGCCCCAACATAAGCTAATCCTCTCTCAAAAAGCCTGAAACATCATCAACCAGGAAATAGGTTATAAGTACATACAGATCATCAAGTGATGCAAAAGTATCCACAAAACAGGAGCAACTGCACTAACGTTGAAGGTGAAGGAACAATTTACTCTAACAGCATATGACACTTCTGCATGCTGCATTTACCTTCCTAAAAATCATATTAAGTCCGTGAATGAAGCAATGATAGAGGCCATCTTAGCCCATAACTGAACGAGATATTCCCAGCAGCAATTTGTATATTGATGCACCTCAGTGGACCAAGGTTAAACAACTGCCGTAGTTCATTCATAACTACAGACTAAGGTATAAGCCACAATAGACGATGGGAAATTGACACTATTTCTTTTATTAAAAATAACTTTAAAAAAAGGCAAGTAACAGTGTAGCCCCAAATCATGGGAACGCACATTGGAACATGCAATTCCAATATACATTTCAATCAAATCTTTCCGCCTTACACGTAGGAAATCACTGGTACAGCCATCTAAAACGAGGTTACAAGCAAAAAGAAAAAGATTGTTATCAGGTCCAAGTAACTAAGAATCATAGTAATGGTACACCAGGAAAAGCACAAACGCCATTAGGAAAACAGAGGGCTATACCTTCTAATGGTCTCTGGATCTCCATATGTACTAAGAGTGAATATACAGTAATGCAGCCAAATATCAACTGAGTAAGTGACCCCATGTACTGCTCGTTCATACACCTCAACAACTTTGTCAGTAGAACCAAAACGTGCCTCATGATCTGCATACTTCTTCCAATAACCATAGCATAAAGGAAATTCCGCTAAAAAGGCATCATAAACTCTCCGGATTTTGAGTATGTTATCCTGAAAAGAATCCAAAAATGGAATGAGTCTTCTCATAGATATATGAGTTTTGCCCACATGAGATTGTTCAAAGTGAAGTGTTTCCCAGTGCAAAATTCAGTCCATATCAAATTCAGAGGAATCAATATACAATGTGAAAACTTGCTTCACATATACAACTCTTCAGATGTATTGCATCAGTATTGAAAAAAATGTGCATCAAATAAGTCAAAAGTAGAGAATCACCAAACAAATGCAAAGGAAATAGTGGAACTTTTCTCTGGCCTCTAAATGTTTGGCAAAGATATTCATAAACAATTCGTATAAATTCATGGATGAAAAAGTCCATGTTATTTGCAATATATCCATCATGATTACCGGAGATCATATAAACCACACACACAATATTTTTCCAAAAACCATCAACATTAAAAAAAAATTTATAAGATCAACATTAAATATTATTAAAAGGTATGAATAAGTCCATGCAGGCCAGTAAGCCAATGTCAAACCAACTTATCAGTTTGAGAAAAATGGAAAACCAATGCCAAAACCAATTTTTTAAAAGAATTGATACAGCCACCAAACTAAAACAGACAAAATTGAACAAACTGTTTACTTCAAAAAAAAAAGTTTGAACAAACTGACCAAAAATAATTAAATCTGTCAAAGCCAAACAACCAACTAATTTTTGGCTTCAATTTTATCAAAAGAAGCCAAGTGACACATATTGTCAGTTTCGTCAGTCTTGTAGTTTCAGCTTGCAGCACTAAATACCATCCAAGATATTTCGTTAACATATAATAACAAACATATTTCGTTGACATCATAACTACTCGAGCCACCAACCTCTTCATTAAAGAGATTTGGAAATCAAGTACTACCAATTGATCCATTGGCAAGGCAGGATAAAGAAATTTTACATTTACATTTTAACAAAAACAAAAGAAGAAGTAAAAAACCAAAAACTAGTGTTTTAAAAGGCGCACCCAGTCGTGTGCTTGGCAAATGTAAGAAGGCGCGCACCTTCCTGTGAAGCCCTAAAGTATTGGGCTTGCACCTTAAGGCTTTTTGATTAATTATACAAAAAAATAAATTTTAATAACCCAAAACGCAAAAATCCTTGCATTTAGGGTTTTTTCTTCTTTATTAATTAAAAAAATAACATTTACTAACCCTTAGGGGCTGTTTGGGGCAAGGGTTATAATAACATGTGTTATAATAACTTGTGGAGTACTCTGCACCCCAAACGCAAACTAATATAACCCTAGACTAAACAACTCTGCATTTTAAATAATATTATATTATTTCACAGATTATTATAACCCACAGACTATTATAACACATGTTATTATAACCCACTCAGTGCCCCAAACAGCCCCTTAGGTTTTTTTTTTCATATTCCCTCTCCAACCATGTTATCTCTTTTTTATGGATGTTCTTATATATAGTGCGCCTCACAAAAAAAAAATCCACACTTTTTTTTGCGCCTTGTGCCTGAGCCCCGAGAGGCTATTGTGCCTTAGGGCGCCTTGAGCTTTTAAAAAAAACAACACTAACTTTAATCCAGAAAATTGAAAGAGAGACAAACAGAGGTAGCCAAACCAAAACCATGACCATTCCAACAGGGAGCTAAAGAAAAAATTTACCAAAAAAATAAAGATATAAATATAAATATAAAAAACCAAACTGTTAGTAGTACTATAATTAAAAAAGGGAAAATTCATAAAAGATTGATTATGATTTATGCTAGCTCAAGAACAAAGAGATTTCTCCTCCCCGTTCCAAAAAACTTGAAGTTTTCCCCAACCCACCATAACTGTTGCAATAACCATAAAGAGATCCGTATTCCTTCCAAAATCGTTTTTCACAATAAATAAATAAATAATGAAGAAGAAGAATAAGAAACGGGGCATTTCATTGATTCAATGGAAAGAAACAAAAATAAAAAGATAAAAACCCCAAAAGGAGTGAACAAAAAAGAGAAAAGGGCAAACTAACTATGGCCAATGAAAGCATCCCAAATCATACAAATGACTTGGAAAGAGAATTCAACTCATAATTTAGAAAAAGAACATCGTTGAGAAGCTATGAATTTGGAAATATCAACCAACACCGCTGCATATTCTCAAAAACCCTTAGAATACTTTCGAACCAAATCATTTTTCACAAATTGAGAAGCAAGGATTAGTGAACCACCACAAACACACACAAAAGCCTCCCAATACAACTTTTTAAGAAAGTAGATCATTTTTAGCTTATATTTTGTTAGAAAATCAGTAATGCCCTAACATATGGGAGGGAAAACCAATGGGTTGGCCAAGTGTAATGTGGTGCAGGTGGACTGTAAAAGAGCGGGAAGTAAGAGGAGAATTCTAAGGCAGCCATTAGGGTTCAATTGTAAGAGAAAGATAGCCCTCAAAAAAAGGCTATCGATGTAAACACTTTTCATTGCATCAGTAAAGCATATTAGAGTTCACTAGAAGGAAGCATATCATAACTGTTAGATGGCTAAAAGGTAAATACGGAAGAAAGACAACACTCCCAGGGAAAAGGCCTCAAGATTAACGCTCTTCATGTGAAAAATAAATTAAACATTATTCTAATAATATTACAGGTTATATCATACCTACAATTCCTACGGACATAGCTGAGAAAAGAACAAGAAAAAAGTTGATTGTGTAGATTATTAGCATGCATGACCCAGACATGAGCCAAAACTTTGCACATCATGAGAATTCGAAACTGCTTCCTCGATCATACCACAAAATACGTAAGAGTTCCCATCGTCACCAACAAAATCAGTGGAAAGAACAAAATCAGCGGAAAGTAAAGACAAAAAATAAAAGGCTGCATAATATTAAGCTTTGTCGCGGCATCCATGCGGTTGATGAAATTTGAGGGAAAGATTGCCAATTTATTAAGCCTTTATTGTTTGTACTTCATTACAGATCCCGCCAATACCAAGTTCAAACATTAAAGGGTAAAACCGTATAACTTTTTAATATTCATTCTTGCATACCTCTGCCACCTTCTCTGTCTCTTCTATCAAAGAAGTCCATGCATTAAAATCTAAAGAATTAGCCCTCACAATGTTCCACAGTCTATCTTCTTCAGCAGATAATGGAGGTACTGCCAAAAAAGGTGGGGAAACATTAGGCAACAAAACAAAGTGATTACTGATTACAGTATTGAAATAGAAAGAAGTTTATCGACCATGTAACCTAAATATGCAAATTATTTTCTTCATATATTTATAAAGGTTGAGAACAAGCTCTCGCCCTGGGCAGCAACATGAGATAGGGATTAGTGCCTCATGTCCATAAACCATGGTATCAAACAAAAAGTCAAAGACAATAATGGGTCAAAATGTGCTTGGAAGCAGTAATCGAGTCATAGTAATGACAACCAGAAAACCAAAAGAGAAGATGCGCAGCTACAGAAGCCAAACTATAGGTTTCTCAGGTCCTGAAAGAAATATGTAAATATTTCATAATATTTCTATTGGTTCACCCATGGAAACCATATTGTGACTAGAACCTAAGCTAAAGCTAAACTAATGCTACAAAATCAAAAACTTGTTAAGAAAATATTCTAATAACATATAGTGTCTTTGTGACCCACCCTAAATTCTTTTGTAATTACAATATTCTCCTCAATATATGCGATTGGAAGGCGCTCATTCGTTAGTTTTTGGGCGGTGGTTCTCTCTACCCGACCCTTAGGTTGTTCTTTTGTGGCCCTTGGTGTGGCCTTTTCTAAAACACTTTTCGTTTCCTATAAAAAAAAATAATATTCTAATAACAGTTTAAAAAAAAAAAAAGGAATTCTTGGCTAATGGAGCCCTCTCCCCTCCATGCTTATCGATCTCAAAGGTCCTCTTTTAAAAGATCCCCCTCTTGTTTATACTCAAAGGACATTAAACAAGTTCAAATCTATCTCAAATGATCATATTGAAGGAGTATCTTTATCTTTTGGAGTGGCTCACTCTACTAAAGATAAGTTTCAAGCCCCCTCTTCCGAGAATGAAATATCAGATGAAGATGAAGTGTGCAATGTAAGTGTTAGTTGCTGTCAGTCTTTTAAAAAAAATAAATAAGAAACCAAACTTCCATTGAGAAAAAATGAAAGTGATGTAGCCTAAGTGACTAAAAGGAGAAATCTCCAAGAATCAAACTCTAGAATCTTTATTAGAATGATAATTGTGTAGAATCATGGGAGAAGCCCTATAATCTATTTATAGGGAATTAGAGAGCAAACTAAAATCCAAAAATATAAAAGTATAGTTAAAAGAGGATTAATCCAGGAATTGCTCTAATTATCCAAGATTAACCTAATCCTACTACATCAATTCTATCCCTCCCAAAAAAACTCGTCCTCGAGTTTTATACTGAAAATTGCCTTCGAAATTCATCATGTCAACAAAGAAGACCCAACTGGTGATTGTTCATAAGGAACAAAAAAATTTCTTGAAATGCAAGTGCTGGAGTCAGCTTGTGGTAACGTAAAGATTCCTCCAAATACACAATCTTGTACGTAAAAATAATTTTCAAAGAACCATCATCAAATAACCCAAGAATTTTGTGGCTCAAAATATCCTCTTCTTTCAAAATAGGGTTCGAATTCCTACTCAGAAAATGAAGAAAAACCCACGTTATGAGTCTGGAAAAATTTTAACTTGGGCCCGGTTATGTTTACTTCGGTTGGTTTGGGTATGGGCTAGGTCGAAATATCCAAGAAAATAAACAGAAGTTGTTTGCAGGTCGGTTCATGTAGGATTTGGGTCGAGAAGACCAATTTGTCATATATGAGCCAGGTCTTGGGGCAGAAAACACCAAAATCTCCCAACGAGTTTCAAGTCAAGTCATGTTGAATTCGGGCTGCATCATCTTCCTCCTCGTCACATCCAAAAACAAAGAACACACGCTGAAATTGGGTCGAAAAGTCATCAAGCTCACTGGGAAGGCATCGATGGCGCTTCCCTTTTATTGTCGATCGTGCTAATGATTCCATCTACATCATTCTCTTCGCGCGGGTTTTGCACTCCCATCTTCTTCGTGCCGATGGTACTTCAGGTTTCCAACTTCTTCAAATCGAGTCGCGCAAACTTTGGGTCAAACGCAACTACGTCTCTTACTTTGATCGTGTCCTCTTCTTTGTTTGTTTGATCTTCATCTTCGCACAACTTATCTTCTTCGTTCGATTTGTCTTCTTCGCACAGGTTTTGCAACTTCTCTTTGTCTTTGCTCCCTCCTTCCTTGCATGTGGATGTTTCTTGCACGAATTCTAGGCTTCAAATGAGTTTCTGATTTTCTTGAATTTTTTTCACATGCTTTTCCATTTGGCAAACTAAATTTTCCATAACTTGTTTGAGGTCTTTCATCTTCTCATTGATTTCCTCCATCGAGCTTCCAATCGACTGCAAACGTTGGTCCACAGTTTGATATGTAAGTTCTTTCGGTCCATAGTTTGAAGAGACTTTCGCCTTATTTGGGCGTGTTCCATATTCGAGAGAGAAGTTTTTAGGGGGCTGCTGGCCCATTCCATATGTAGGGTTGGCTACTGGCCCTCTACATATTTGGGTCTCCTGTTGAAAGGCAACTCGCGAACGACAAGTTTTTGGAGTCCAGTCATTGAGAAGATAGAGACTCGCTTGCATAATTGAGGAAATTCTCATATTTCCAAAGGAGGCAGACACACTCTCACCCAAGCTACGCTCTCTAATCTACCCACCTATTATTTCTCCATTTTCCTTGCTCCATCTAAAGTCATTAAAGCAATTGAGAAGCTATATAGGGCTTTTCTTTGAGGGGTGGTATCGGAAAAAAGGGAAGCCATCTACTAAAATGGTCCACATTACAAGCACCTTTTGAGGAAGGCGGATTTGGTCTCTTTGATTTACACAAACATAACATCTCCCTTATGGCGAAATGGAATTGGAGGTTTTACACTGAAAAGGAGGCTCTTTGGCAAAGGGTGATTGCTGCAAAATATGGTACTAGTCACTATAATTGCAAGCCGAGCAGTTTGTCTTTGAAAACTTCCAAGGGTCCTTGGAAATCTATCCAGAATTTGCAGCATTTGGTTTATAGCAACATTGAAGTCATTGTTGACAAAACCCGATTTTGGAAGGATGTATGGTTGGGAGCTCAATCTTTTCAGTCAAAATTCCCCTCTCTTTACCTTTTATCTCTTAAGAAAGATTTGCTTGTTGCTGACCATTGGAATCAATGGGCTGGATCTTGGAACCTCTTTTTAAGAAGAAACCTCAATGAGATTGAAACGGAAGAATGGGCTTCCTTATCTCACCTCTTGTCTTCGTTTATCTTCAAAGAGCAAGAGGATAGATGGGCTTGGACATTGGAAAAGGATGGTCTTTTCTCTACAAGTTCGCTAACTCATAGGCTTGCATCTACTAGGAACTTGGATAAATCAACTTTTTACAAACACTTGTGGAAGGGTCACCATCCAAAAAAAGTTAAGTTCTTTGTTTGGGAGCTTAGCCATGCGTGTATCAACACTTTTGATTTATTATAGCGAAAATCCCCTGGTGTGGCTATCTCCCCAAATTGCTGCCTTCTTTGTTATAGAGATAATGAATCACAAATCCATCTTTTCAGCCATTGTGCTTTTGCCACTGCATTCTGGTCCTTCATCCCGCAAGAGTTTGGTTGGTCCACAGCATGGTCTGAGGATATTTATACATTGCTAGATATGCTAATCTCTGGCCATCCATTCATAAAGGAAAAAAAGACTCTTTGGCTCAATTTCATTTATGCTTTTCTATGGAATTTATGGCTTGAGAGAAATGCCCGAGTCAAAAGCACCAGAACATTCATTCCCTCCTAGAATCTACTTCATACCATGCTTTATCGTGGAGTATTTTATCTCCCCCTTTTTGTAATTATGGCTTAACAACTCTTTTATCTCATTGGAGATTTTTTTTGTAACTATCACAGATAGGACTTCTTTTGTATCTATTTCACCCATCAATGAAATGGTTTCTCTGTTTCCTATCAAAAAAAAAAGTTTTTAGGATTGTAATACTCCATTCTTGCAAATTTCTTGAAATTTCTCTTCTTTTCTTGAAAGAGAATACTTTAAAAGGTACCCTCTTGTAAATAAATGTGGGTTGTTGAACAACGAGCACAGCTCACAAAGCTCCCTCTTGCGATCAGCGTCGCCAAGAGTTTCCTGGTCTTCCACCAACGACAGTCAACGTTGGCCCAAGCGATTGCTCTGATACCAATTTGATGTAGCCTAAGTGACTAAAAGGAGAAATCTCCAAGAATCAAACTCTAGAATCTTTATTAGAATGATAATTGTGTAGAACACATGGGAGAAGCCCTCTATTTATAGGGAATTAGAGAGCAAACTCTAATCCAAAAATATAAAAGGATAGTTAAAAGAGGATTAATCAAGGAATTGCTCAAATTATCAAAGATTAACCTAATCCTACTACATAGAAAGAATACACGAGCATCCAAAAAAATCAAGCCCACAAAAAGGGAACCCACTAAAGGAGGGGGCACCAGCCAATCAGGTAAAATAAGACTTAAGGAATAATTACAAAATAACAGTGTCACCGACGGCCATAGCGAAACATGAAACCTAGCAAGGGACCAAACATCACTAGGGTCCCTCTCAACTCCTCTAGAAGTCCTATTGTTTCTCTTCCACCACAAACCCCACAACACAACACATAACCCAGCTTGCCATGAGTCTTTTGTAGCTATGAGTCTTTTGTATACAAAACCATTGAGAAAATTTTAATGTTGGTTGTATGCAAGATTTCTTTGAAGATGGTTTATTTTCTCTTTTCAATGAAGTTGAAGATAAGGATTTAATCGGCAATCCTTCTTGCTCATCTAATCTCCCTGAAAGTGGTTCTAAGCAAAGATCTTCCAAGGCCTTTAACCCCTATCTTCTAGAAAAACAAATTTTTTAGATTATTTTGATCAAGTTGGCATTACTTTTCTCCCTATCAAGCACAAAGACGACTCCAAATGGGCTTGAGGCTTAGGGTAGTGCTATTTTTGGGGTTTTTGGTTGCAGGTTTTAAGTTTTCGATTTCTCCTTTTGGAGGTTGTTTCATCAAAATTTTGTATCTTTTCATTTATCAATGAAAAGTTGTTTCTGGTTCAAAATAACAGTGCTTAAATATTTAAAAAGAATACAGCAAAAACATTAAGTTTTAACATAAAATGTAAATTTGATGTTCTTTCAAGCTCCTTTACAGCGAACCTAGCAAGCTTTTCTTCTTTTTTTTTTTTTTTATAGGAAACAAAAACTATTTCATTCATATATGAAATAGATACAAAAGAGAGTCCTATCTGAGAATAATTACAAAAAGCACCTCCAATGAGTCATGAGTGACGTTAAGCTATAATTACAAAAAGAAGGAGATAATTTACTCCAAGACAAAGCAAGAAAAGAAGTAGACTCAATAAAAATATGAATGTTTTGTTGCTTATCTGTAAAGACACGAGCATTTCTTTTCAGCCAAAGATTCCATAAGAAAGCATAGATGAAGTTGCACCAGCACCACACAATAAATAATTTTTTTTATGAGACACAATAAATTGTTTTGCTGAGGAGTACGGAAGTACATGAAAAGGCAAAATCTACCAAGACATGAGCAGGATCCTCGCAATAAGTACTCCCAGAACCTCTTTAAAAGCAAGAAGCATTTACCACCCCAAGTGACTAACTAATTTTAAGAGAAACGACGCTGCCATCAAGATACTAATTATCCAGAAAAAGAGCACACTCAATTTCTAATCACTTTCTTTTCCATTGTAAGGAAACATTCATTTTTAGCTACCAACAATGTCTATACCGTATCCAGATACAAGATCCATTATAAAGTAGAACTATCTGAATGGAATTCAAATACAAGTTCTAAAGCGCCATTAGGATCATTGATCACAATGGATGTGCCTTTTTTATCCATCAGATGCTTAATTTTAAGTGTTTAGGTCCCTCTGATATTTCTTTAGGAATATACGCATATTTTGGATATCTCCTCTAGCCTCATATTCTTCTTGATCATATAGGTTGATATCTTGGTCAAACTAACTAATCACATTCAATAATACATCCACCTTTCATTATTAAAAGCGTCCTATAAACTGATCCAAATAATAAAAATAATAATAGATGAAATCTCCTTTTCCAAATTAACACCACGAAAACAGAGAACCTATTTTAATTTCATGGACAAATTACAAAGTGCACAAATAATTAAGGATTAAATAAGTTATCAAAATGAAATTACAGAGCCAAATCAAAGCAAAAAAAAGAAGGGTATTCCAAGCAGTCTTCCAATGAGTTGGGGACCTTTGGGTCAGGGGATGAAAAAGTAGCCTGGAGACTTTATTACAATAAGAAGCTTAGAAGGAAAATAAGATTTTTAAAAGATAGGTGGACATATATTTATGAACAAAATGCAGAACTCTTCATTGCTTCTCAAGGAGCTTCATTACTCTTAATAGTTCAGAAACATAACACTTTTACTTTGTGCACCCTTCAATTTGCAGCACCTTTAAATTGACGTTTTCTTTTGCCCACCAAATTTGTAAAAATGCTTTTTGCCAAATGAAATCTCATGAAAATGCAGAAACTAAAATGAGAGACATACCAGAACCATCAACAAAGTGTTGTTCCTCAGAAGCCTCGTTGGCATTCTCAACAACATTCCCATTCTCAACCGATAAGGCATTGACTGATTCAGCAGCAACGCTTCCATTTAAAGAAGAATCATGACCGACTACTTCAGCAGTTTCCATTCCTGAATTTTCTGATAGAGCAGCATTCTGACTATGGTCAGTCACTCCTACATCTGGCTTCGTCTCATCCACCTCACCAACATGATTTCCTTGTTGAATAGAATTGGGATCCGTAACATGCGGGTGGCCGTCGCCCATATCTGCAAAGGTAGGTGAAACTTTAAAGTCTCCAGTGATCACAGATCGAAAAGCGCCAGGATGAGGAATTAGATTTGTACTGCTATCAGCATAGACACTCGAAACATATCAAGCAGATGTATACCCCACGACTTCAGATGTTTGGGCAACTACAGTTTCACTGTCCCCCATGCTAAAACTACAGAACTATTTCTTTGATAGCCTAACTGCATGCATTTAAACAACTATCACGTATAATTTATGCGGAGAGGGGCAGAAAACAAAACCCAAAGAAGAAGGAGGTGGCCATCAAAAATGCAGCTAGAATCCTAGACCCAGAAAAACAAAAAGCATTGTGCTTGAATTAAACATCGACCCCTAACATATTCCCGCGCTACCCTTTACTTCAAAAGCATCAACTCTCGTTTGTACACTAGTTTAAAGCAAACCCAGCGATTATGCAGACATATAAATACTTAAAAGAACATGTATATATGCTGGTTTATCTACCTTCCCTGTATCTGTTCGGCAAATTTATAACGATAAAAAGAAAATGAATGGCGCGGAAGAGCGCAGCATAGCATGCAATCAGTTGAGAACATAATAGAGCAGTATTATGACCAACATAATAGAAAGCGAATTGGATGAAACTTCCAGAACATTAAATCGAAGAACAGTAGTAAAAGAAGAAAGCAGAAGAACTTACCGGAAGGAAGAAGAAGAAGAAGCCGAGGGTGTGGAATGGAGAGAGCTGTTTGAAAATACGAAGGGCAATTGAGAATTGGGAGAGAGGGGAAGAATTAGAAAGAAACTGAGACTCCCTCGCTTGATTTTGAGGAGTCGAGGGCAGAAGGGCGAGTTTGAGATTACCGTTTTCCATCTTCCCGCACTATAGTCTATAATGCCTTACTGGACCTGTCCGTCCACTGTAAATCGGCCCAGCCCGATCCCAAACTTTTTCCCCTTTCTTTTTTTTTTTTTTTTTTTTTTGATAACTTTTTCCCTTTTATACCCACCAAAAAAAAAATGTTTAAATTCAATTTAACCCTAAACTTGTTAGGTGTATCAATTTGCATCATAAACTTTCAATTTCATTCAATTAGACCATAAACTTAAATAAGTGTTGCACTTTTTACCCTCGATTTAGTTTTTGCTAATTTGTCCACTAATTTTAACAAAAAAAATAATGTAAAATCTTCTTAAATTCATTAGTTTCAATAAAATAAAGTTTTGCATAAAAATAAGTTTGACCAATGCACAAATTAATCATTAAATAACTTTGCCAAAATTCATAAATTTTAACAAAAAAAAAAACTCTAATGTTGTTTTTCTCTAAAATTTTATTAATTTCATATTGCACGTATTTTTATAATTTTTGAACGCATAAGAGAAAGCTTCTTTCAACAATATGTGGAGAGATAATTTATTAAAGGGTTAAAATTACAACACTTTTTAAAGTTTAAATAACTTTACCAAAATTCATAAATTTCAACCAAAAAAATAGCTCTAATGTTGTTTTTCTCTAAAATTTTATTAATTTCATATTGCACATATATTTTATAATTTCTGAACGCATAAGAGAAATCTTCTTTCAACAATATTTGGAGCGATAATTTATTAAAGGGTTAAAATTGCAGCACTTTTTAAAGTTTGAGGTAAATATTGCAACACTTATATAAGCTTGAGGTGTAATTTGATAAAATTCAAAGTTTAGGGTAAAAATTAATATAACTCGACAAGTTTAGGGGGAAATTTGATTTTTTTTCCCAAATAAAAACTTTCAATGATTATTCTCTAAACTTTGATTTAATCGAGATAACACATATGCAACCTAAATATAACTTGACTAGTTAAGGTCTATTTAATAACAATTTGGTTTTTGATTCTTGATTTTTTATTTTTGAAAACTATGATTGTTTTCTCATATTCCTACAGTGGATTTCATATTTCTTAAGAAAACATTTGAATTCTTAGCCAAATTCCAAAAACATAACAAAAGTTTTTGAAAACTACGGCTCGTTTGATGACCTATAAAACATTTGATAACAAAAGTTTTTGAAATTGGTTTTTGGAAATTAAACCTATAAACACTACTTCCACCTATAGGTTTCCTTGTTTCATTATTTACATTTTACACATGTTTTCAGAAATCAAGTTGAGTTTTGAAGACTAAAAAAATAGTTTTAAAAAACTTCATTTTGTGTTTTGAAATTTGGTTAATAATTCAAATGTTTTCTTAAGAAATATGAAATTCATTGTAGAGACATTATGGGAAAACAAACACAATTTTAAAAAATCAAATGGGGCCTATTTTTTCTAGTTTTCAAAACTTGATTTGGTTTTTTAAAATATGGGTAGAAAGTAGATAACAAAACAAAAATTTCCATAGGTATAAGTAGTGTTTATAAGCTTAATTTTTCAAAAATCAAATGGTTGTCAAACGGTACATAAGATATGATACTTTGAATCAAAATATTAGAAATTCGAATCTCCATTTATACATTTACTATAAAAAAATGTCTTAACCAGTTGAGTTATATTTAAGTTGGCATAAACCATTAATTTAATTTTTTTTGTTTTTTTTAGAAATTTAATTAATTATTATACTCAATAGATCTAAATTAAAATTAATATGTCTTTTCCAACAATATTAAATTAATATATGTGTTAGTTTTATATTACTCTTGTGCGGTAAATCGAATTTAATTTGCTTGCAACATCTCTACTGTTGACGAATTAATATAAAAACCAAAATACTTATCCAAACTTTGAAGATTTATAACTCGTTAGAAAATAAAACTAAAAAGTTGAGATATATAATTATATATTTTATATACTATATTTTAGTCTTAATAAAAGATGATATTTTGAATTTATATATAAAAAAAAAAGTATTTTATTTGGAATATTCAGGTTCCACAACATTTTCCACCATATTACCTCGTCCTGGACTATATGATTTCTGCCTTTCGATTCACGTGTAGTTTATGACACCCAACAATAATCCCTAGCATTAGATTTGCAAATCGGAATTGTGCACACTGTATCTATTATTCCCAAAGGAATCCCTTGGTATCAAAATGTAAATTTTCTAATTCCAAATATGTCCCTTATTTATTTGTTTTTTTATATATTATTTGAATTATTTAAATGATGTGTGGTGGAATTTTGAAAGGATTTATCATTGTTTTTTTTTTTTTTTTTGTAGGATAAAGGATTTATCGATTCTCTCACACTATATTCATTTTCCAATGATTTACCCCTATTGTTTTCCAAATTTAAAAGTTTTAAATTTTGTAAATGAATGCTATCGAGCAGGATTTGAAGGGTGTTAAAAAAAATTATAAATTTATTTTTTTAATAGATTTATTAACCTTTTCAAACTGCCATAACAAAAAAAAAAAAAAAAAAAAGTGATCCATTATAATATACCTCTTACTTTCCCTATAAATATTTTTATGCATTTGTAAAGAAACTCGTTGTTTTACTTTGTGTTTTCTTTTTGTGCCAAATTGGTTGATTCAAGGTATGTCGAATTTTTAGTTTCTTTTGCCTTCATGTTATTTTAAAAATTAAATTGTTACATTGATTTTGCGAAGTCTTTTTTATTTCTTTTTATACCACAATTTAATTCATAATAGTTTTATTTTAAACTACTCTTAGTAATGCATATTGTTGTAAAGTTGCAGACATAATGAAGAAATTATTATTTTTTTTTTAGTTCAATAATAAGTGGGATGGAAAATTTTGATTCTCTACCTCTTGGTTGAGCCAATTGAGATATGATCAGTTTGGCAAGAAAGGAGAATTGTTGAGGATGAAAACGTACTCTTAAAATTACATGATATAGAATCTTTTCAAAATACTTGCAGTTTAAAATCTTATTTGTAAAAATTTTGTTGAAAAGTATTGCACTAAGAAAGAAGTTTTATAAGAATTATTATATATTATAGCCATATAATGAGTTTAAATGTTCTTATATTTAAAAATAGAAGAAATACAAAATGTTGCACTCTCTTCAAATTGTACAATAAGAAACATTATTTTCTTTTATAAAGCCAATGAATCGATTTGATTAGAGTAGAGTGGATGAATCCAAAGGGTGTGAAAGTGTAGGAATGCAAAAAGGTTGAACTCAATTCATATTCTGCCACATTTAATTCAACTTGTTAAATAGAATAATGGGTATAAATTAAGTATAAAAAGAAAAACAAAGTTTTAATTTTAGAAAAAAAATCCAAAGAACTAAATTCGGGAGGAAGTGAGATAGGGAGATTTTTATCAATTAAAAAAAATTGTTATGTAGTACTCTAATTTATATTAAAATTTCAATTTAAATAATATTATAATATCCAAAACATTATTATATAATTTATATTAGAAAATTACATAAAAAAGAGAAAAATATTTTTTATTTACATATTTATTAAAATTTTAGGATAAAAAAATATATTTATATTTAATTATTAATTAGTAATAACGGTTAGAAAATTTATATTAAAAAAAAAAACAAAGAAAAATTTTAAATTGAGAAATTAAAAAAAGTATGTAAAAAAATAGAGAGAGAAATGAGAGAAGAGAAGAGAAAGAGGTAGGAATAAAGTGAGGTGAATAAATAAATAAATAGGAAAGTTGTAGGAATAAAGTGAGGTGAATAAATAAATAAATAGGAAAGTTGTAGGAATAAAGTGAGGTGAATAACTAAATAAATAGGAAAGTTGTAGGGCCCACAATGGAGAGTTTGAGATGAGTTAATAAGCGTTTGTTTGGTAGACAATCTAAATTATGTTTTATGTTTTCAAATTCACTGAATTCAATGAATATGCGTTTGGCAAACGAGTTTTCGAAAATCATTTTCGGATTCTGTGATCCAAATAGTGTAAATTTTGAAAATAACATTTTTATGTTTTTATTGTATCTAGATTTTGAATTTGAAAATTTAAAATGCATAATTACATTAAAAAAGACCAAAACTTTTTGATAAATAAAGAATTTCATGTTATAAACTCAATTTATTTTTGTTAAATTAAAATATGTATAATATAATATATTATAAATTATATGAAATTGTAAAACAATAATTATACAAAATTTATAACAAAAATTATGTTCATAAATTAATTAATAATGGATTGTATTCAATTTAATATTTAGTTTTGCAACTACAATTAATTAATGGTCTATAAACACATTATAGAACACATTTTTAACAATTATTTAAATTGGAATCCAATTTCTAAATCTGTTACGAAACACATATCTGAATACATGAAATACAACTTTGTTTTCATTGAATTCATTGTTTTCAAAATTCTATTTTCAGATTGCCTAGAAAACAGACCATAAGTTTATAGGCCCACAATAAGAGTTAAAATTTCCTTGGGTCAAACAATGATGTTTTAGATATGATACTATTATTTAAATTGAAACTTAATGTAAATTAGAGTACTACATAACAATTTTTTTAATTGATAAAAATCTCCCTATCTTACTTCCTCCACGTGTCATCTACAATTTTCTTTTTTAAGTTTAAGCAAAAATTACTTATAATAAATAACAATCTTAGATTTTTTAGCTTATTTTTTTATTAATATCTAATATATATATATATAATTTTATGATTTGAAGATAAGAAAAACATATTTTAAATTTATCCGTATTACAATTTAAGAAATTAGTATTTAAAAAGGTTAGCATATTAAAAAAATTGATTTTCAAATTAATCATATTCAAAGTAAAAAGATAAACGATTTCTCCTTCCCAAACTTAATAAAATAAAATTATTACAATAAATAATATAAATATATAGTAATCTAAACAAAACTATATATGATATTCATTTTGAATGATATTAAAAATATATATATTCATTTTGAACTTAATCATTTTAAAATAGCATAAATATTTGATATTTTATTTTTAACTTAGTTATTTCAAAATTTCAAATAGTATATTATTTTCAAATTAATAAAACTTTAGATAATTCATTACATTGATTAGTTAGAAAAATAAAATCTTAAATTATATAAAAAAAATATTTTATTAAGCTTCAAAAACAAATCTTAAATTGACCAAAACAAGTATTTAACAAAATTGTAAAATATTCATAAAATAATATAATTTAAAATAACAATTTTAGGATTGACAGAAACAAATCTATATTATTTATAGAATTGAGAAAGAAAAAAAACGTAAAAATGTTGAAGTTTATTTGAATCCCTTTAAATTGATGGATTGAAATCTTTATAAATCACGTGTAATATTTAAAAAAGTATTGTAAGACTCTATTTTATTTGAAAACTATCAAAGACAAATGAAGAATTAATGTGAGAGATATTTAAAAAAGAATGTGGGGTATTTTGTTCAAAATTATTTTTTTTCTTCAACGAAATTTGTAAAATATACATAAATTAATAAAAACAAAAAAATCTCAATATTAGAATTCATATGAACAAATTCTTAATAATGAAAATTTTGAGAAATTGTAGAAAAAAACTGTACAAAAAAAAAAGCTAAAATCAACTCAGACTTTAAGGTTTAACAAATATGCACCTCAAACACAGACTTCCGAACTCCTATTCTATGCAACTCCTTGTCTCAAACACAAACTTTCTAACTCCAGACTAAACAACTTTGCACCCAAAATACATACTCCCTAACTCCACAGACTTCCTAATTCCTCAGACTTACTAACTCCTACTCTCTACAACTCTTTGCTTTAAACAACTCCTTAATGTCTAAATTTAGTCTATTTACTTTAATAAACTTAAAAACCATGCCATTGTTGGTCTACTATTAGTATGTCATTAACTTTCATTTGACATTGCTAAAAAAATATATTTTGTGTGTGTCAACGTGGGATGAGCGAGTGAAAGATTAACATGGGTTTATGTTCCATTGGTGAAACCCATTGGTGAAACCCATTGGTCAAGCATGATTAGAAGAAGAAACTTGGATGTGGACTTCCGTTAAATTATAAATTTAGTCCATTCACTTTTAAAATTTTAATTGATAAATTCCTAAAGTTTAGGGATATAAATTAATTTTTGTCTTCAATTTTTTTCTCCCAAAAAAATAGTAATATAGTAAGAAGATTGAAGACATAATGACATGTTTGGAAGTAATTTTAGAATAAGTATATTCTTAAAGTGATTTAATTGTAATTAATTTTGTAAAAGTGTTTAATTATAAATAATTTTGATACTTGGTTCCACGTCTTAAACGTTACACTGAGGTTAATTGATTTTTTTTTTTTTTTGAATGATTGATGTTTATTTTCTTAATTAATTTTAGAATAGTTAAATTATTAAAAATGTCACGTGCTTTGAGACGGAAAAAAAGTTAACAGAGTGATAGAAAGTCATAGAGGGAGAATTTTATTTCTTAAGAGAAAGTTGTCGAGAGAAAACAGTTAGAAATGGGGAGGGACAACATTTTTTTTTCCAAAAGGAAACACGTCAACTAAGAATTGAACGCGATAATTTTAGATAGAGAAAAAAAGTTAGAAAGAGATAAGGACAAAAAAAAAAAAAACAGATAAAAGACAAAAAGAAAATAGAGAGAGAAACAAAAAGAAAAAAATGGAAAATTGCAAGATAAATAAAGTTAGAGATAGATACACAAATTTTAGGGAGAGAACAAAAGTTAAACCGAGCTAAAAAAAATTGGAAAATTTTTTATTAGAGAGTAAAACAAATCTAGAGATAGAAAAGTTAGAGAAATAAATAATAAAAAAAAAAGTTAGAGAGAGACAAATAATTTAACAAAAAAAAAAGTTTAAAATATGAAATACTATATTTATCAAATATTTAATGTTTTTCTCATGTAATTTTGTATTTTAAAATTTACACTTCAAAGTTTGGATACGCTGAAAACATAAAAATGTTGTTTTTCAAAATTTATACGGTTTAGATCACATAATCCAACAATAGTTTTCAAAACAAAAAATGCGAAAAATGGATATTCGTTGAGTACATTCAATCAAGTGAATATGAAAACATAAAATAGAATCTAAATTGCATACCAAATATGTCCTTAAAAACCTATTAAACACTTTTAAAGTAGATGGACTTATTGGACACAAAATTGGAAGTTCATGAACCTATTTGACATTTTTTAAAGTTTAATAACCAAATAGATACAAACACTCGAACTATAGTTGTAATTTATAGGTTAAATTACAACTTGTGTGTCTATGATTTGGAAAAAGTTATAATGTAGTCTAAATGATTTTAAAAGTTAGAATTACATCCCTATGGTTTAATAAGCCCTCATGAATAGTCGCTATCATTAGAAGCCACTAACAAATCGAATGTGTGGTAGGATAGCTAATTGACACGTACTCAATCTATTAGTAGCTTCTAACGGCCATGTATTCAAGTAGAGACTATTTATGAGGTTTTATCAAACTATATAGATGAAATTCTAACTTTTAAAACCACATGATAAATTTTGTAATTTAACATATATAAACGTAAAGGCTTTGGATTGTGTAAAGGCTAAAAAAAAAAAAAAAAAAAAAAAACCCTGAACTTTGTCTTTCGTTAAAAAAAATATCTATATTCTTTCAAAAGTTGCAATACTACCATTGACCTTTCATAAATGTTTCAAAACTACCAATGAAGTAGAAAAACTATTAGAATATTGGACGAAAATTCAATGTATTTGCATTACAAATTTTCAGACTTAACCCATACAAGTATCCTAGTTACCATTACGTTGTTCTAGAAGCATATCCAAAAAGGGACAAAGGGGGACGTGCCCCCTCAAATTATTAGTATTTTGTACATATATATACAAATTCATACAAAGTCACAATATGGTACTCTAGTACATTTATATGGGGCACAAGAGGCACTTCCTACATCAGGATCAAGGTTTAAACTTGGCATGTGTCTTACAATTCTCATTTTACTTTTTAATTTTTGAATGTATATATCATTTTGATGTTTTAGTAAGAATTTATACACTATTTTAAGGGGTGTTTGGGGGAAGTTAATAATTCCACTCTTCTTTGACCCCACGAGTTTTTAAGTTAATTGTGGGCTCCATAACTTTTCTCTATCTTGTCTTCTTTTATCTCACCCCTACTTCCCTCTCTCTACTCTCCTTTCCCTTTCTCTCTCTTTTTGTTTGCACAATATTTTTTAATTCTTAATTTACAATTTTTTATATATAAATTTTCTCATTACTATTACTAATTACTAATTAAAATATAAATAATTATTAACAAAAATATTTTTATTTTTATCATATAATTTTAATAATTTGTTTAACAAAAATATTTTTTTTATCCTATAGTTTTATTTTTTAAATATAAATTATATAAAAATGTTTTAGATATGATACTATTATCTAAATTGGAGCACTACATAACAATTTTTTTAATTGATAAAAAACTTCCTATCTCACTTCCTCCATATGTCATCTAATTTTTTTTTTGTAAGTTTAAACTAAAATTACTTATAACAAATAACAATTTTATCTTTTTTTAAGCTTGCTTTTTTTATTTATCTATATTTAACTACTAGCTCAAAAATATATATAATTTTATGACTTTAAGATTAAAAAAAAGTGTATTTTAGACTAATCCGTATTATAATTTAAGAAATTAGTATTTAAAAAGATTAATGTATTAAAATATTAAAAAAAATATAATTTCAAATTAATCATATTCAAAGTAAAAATAAAAAAATAAACAGTCCCTTCTTCTAAACTTAATAAAATAAAATTAGTACAATAAATAACATAAATATATAGTATTTTGAACGAAAATATATGTATGATATTGTTGTCTTGTAGAGTGTAGCTAAAATATTCAATGTTATCTACTATAATGTTGTGCAAGTATACATAATCAAGTAGCAAATGATAAATATTTATATGCTTCTCCACAATAATTAGTGATAGAAAAATACTAGGCTAAGCTCAATTTTTAGTGAATGCGATGTGTAACCAAACAAATTGGGTAATATACTAATTCTACTAAGCAATTAAACAAATTAACAGAAGTTAAAAGAAGCTGATAAAATGGTAAAAACGCTTAAAGCATAACAAATGAAAATAACTTGTAACATACTGCACAAGATCGGCTCATATTAGGGACTTTTTACACTGAATTGAAACTAAAATTGCTGAAGCAAAACCTTCTATCTTTCAAGCCACACGACAATAAACATGGGATTCTTCTGAGAACTCCCTAATTAGCAGTCTAATTCCCGTTAAACTACTAAGTTTTTAAGCATTGCTAACGTGCATTAGGTGAACTATTATCCCTAATATCCCACTTTATTGAAAGCTAAGCTTTGAAACAGTGCCAACGTGGTTTATGAGCATTCGGTTCTCTCTTCTTTTTTTCCAAAATAAAAGAGAGCAGTGAGTGAATCAATTAGCCAGACATAATTCAAACATTAACATGCATTGCACTGAAAATCAATTTAAAATAACAAAGTGAGTCGAAGTTCAAGTCTCAATACATTGTAACAAATCTCTCTAATCCTCACTTAAGAGTGATTAGTTGAAAACTAAAGAAAGAAAACAACTAAGCTTGAATGGAAGTGCCAATTAGCTAGAGTAGTCTTACAAAGAAATGGTACAAAGGAGAAAATGTCAAGAAAAATAAGAAAATCAGATGAAAAAGCTTTCGAGAATCATTTTCTGTCTCTTTCCAAAAGCGGCTGCTCCAAACGTTCCTTGGTAGCATGTGATTGGCTATCGGTGGCTGATTTAGCTGCTTTTCGGACAACTGATCAATTAAACTCATGAAACTCTATGCTTCCAAAATGCTCACTTTTCAGCAACTAGCTGCCCTTGAAATTCTTCAATTCTTGCTGACAATTGGTCCCAAAGATTCCTTTGCCAAAATAGTGCTTCCACAAAAACTTTGCTAAAACAATGCTTTAGCAAACTTCTGGTTCATCAAATATACAACAATGCAGCTCATTACCAAAAACCAACAACATTTTCAGGAGTTTTATTAGATAATAGCATTTAAAGACTCAACAATTGACTTCAAACTTCTAAGTGCTAGAAATAACTCTTATCCAAAGAGTTATTACATCTTTATTTTGAACTTAATTTTGTTAAAATAACATAAACATTTGATATTTTATTTTTAACGTTGTTATTTAAAACTTTAAAGAATATATTATATTTTAAAATTAATCAAACTTTAGATAATTCATTTCATTATTTAGTTAGAAAAATAAAAATCTTATTAAGCTTGAAAAACAAATTTTAAAATTGATGAAAACAATTCTTTATTTAAAAAAATGAAAAAAAAAAAAAGCAAACTTAATTGAAATTGACTCTTTAACATAATTGTAAAATATTCATAAAATAATATAACTTTAAATCTCAATTTTAGAATTCACACAAACAAATCTAATATTAATTATATTTTAAAAAAAATATTAAAATATAAGTCTAATTTTATAGGACAACAAAACTGTTAATAATAATAAATAAATAACAATCAACACAAAACCAAACTTCACAACTACATGATAAACAAACTCTGCATCCCAAACACATATTTCATAACTTCACACTAAACAACTCTGCACTCCAAAGACATATTTCATAACTTCATACTCAACAATTATGCACCCCAAATACAAACTTCATAACTTCATACCAAACAACTTTGCATTTCATACACAGATTAAATAACTTCTCATACTATATAATTACCGGTTAATTAATGACTCTATACTAAACAACTTTGCACCTCAAACGCCCTCGTGATGTTTTAGCAAGTATTTAATTATTTTCTAATTTGCGTATATATATACACACAAATATACAACTATTTTTTAATCTTTAGTAAATTATTTTAGAAATTCTATTTTTTTAAATAAAAAACTCAATTCTATTTTAAAAATTGTCGGACAAATATTTAAAGTTTCATTTTTTATTTAGATATTTAGGTGGATAATCATATAATAATATATTATAATTTAGAAAAATTACCTTTTTGTTCCTTGAGTTTAAAAGAATATGTGTGTTTGGTCTTCGAAGTTTCATAACGTACTCTTTTAGTTATTGAGTTTTGAGAAATATGTTTAAAAGATCCATAATGTTATTTTTTTTTTCCATTTGTTAATAATATTTTTTTATTAATTTTAATGCATTTTAAATTTAAATATATAAATATATATTCTCTCTCCCCTCTCTTACCACATTGTGTCTCCTCCCTCCACCCCTCTTCCCTCTTCTTCTTTTCCCCTTCTTCCCCTCTCCAACATCTTCTTCCTCTCCCCTCCTCCCTCCGCCCTTCTTCACTTATTTCCATTATCGAAAAAAGGTCTTTTAAAAGAAAAATCGAAATCGATCCTCCAAAGGATTGGGTAAAAATCTTTATTTTCTTTTTAGTTTCTTGACAATATAATCTACCGTTTAACATTTGCAAGAGTCTTCATCAAATGCTCAGTCTCTACAATTTGATATATGCTTGTTTTCCTATGATATTTATGGAGAATAAACAATAGCTTGCTAAGCCATTTCTGTAAATTCTTGTTGTGTAATGTAAAGTAAAACTAAACAAAATCAGTAAAATGCATATATTATATCAGTTTGCTCTGGATAAACAAAATCATCAAGATTTCAGAACAACTAACGCGCCAAATACACAACGCCCACAAAACTACTTCCGAAATTATGCATCAATACTGGTTCGTTCAAACCATTCAAACAACACAAGAGGAAGTCACAGAGAATCAAAATCGAACTTAAATAAATGACTACTAGCAATTAACAAAGAAAAAAAAACCAGGGAGATAGAACTAACCATTCCATTTGAGACATCACAACGAACGACAGACCTCGAATTCCTCTCAAATCTGTGACACCCACCATTCCTGTTCAATAGTAAGGACGATTTAGGTTTTGCACATTGTAGAATTTAAAAAATAAAAATAATATGATGTTTCATATCTATGGTCTGTGTCATACCCATATACGAAAGGATACACCGCTTCGTAGTGCAATCATTTCGACCCGAATAATTGTAACGAGACAAAGGACGTGATTGTCTATTCTGTTCAAACATATCTCCACTGTTAGATCGTGATGTTTCATATATATGGTCTAGATCACACCTATGCACGAAATGATACGCCTCTTCGTCGTGTAACCACTTCGACCCGAATAGTTGTAAGGGGGCAAAGGACGTAACTGTCCGTTCAAACATATCTCCACCGTTAGATCATGATGTTTCATATCTATGGTCTAGATCACACTCATACACGAAAGGATACACCACTTTGTCTTGTAACCACTTCAACTCGAATAGTAGTAATGAATGACAAAATAGGAATTTATAAAAGTTCTAAGGGCAAAATAGAAACACAAAGATTCTCATTCTCCAAAGCCCCATTTATATGTATTTAGAGATGTCCATGGGGCAATGCAGGGATAGGGAAGGCTTCCCTGTCCCTGTCCCTGCCACCTATTTCAATCTCTATCCCTGCGAAATTCTCTATTTCAATCAATTAATTAAACTCTTTAATTAAGTAATTTTTATTCATTAACTATAGGTCACTCAACTATAGACCTAGAGTTGCACTCTTATGCACTGTAGGACAAGTTGCGTCCGTGGATATAAATCATTACATGTAAGTCGATCATTCACAAGTTGTTCGTAATTACAGTTGGGTCAAAGTCTGTTCTACCTCTATAATTACATCTTATACCTTAAGTACCACTAATTCTCTAATGAATAATTTTTTTATGATCTAACCATAAACTAAGTCCCTCTCGAGGCAGTGATAGGGTGATGTCCCATTATTCAAGTCCCGAAATCATCACTTAAATGAACTATTCATCTACTTTTCTTATATGGGAATGAGTGAATTTCATCTCTTGAAATTATGTATCTAGCTCTCTATTTGGTTAAGTTCCCAAAATGGTAAGCTTATTGAATCGGTTACAAAAAACCATTCTCACCCATGCAGATCCAAAAACTTGATCGGTGTACACGCAAGCGCACGCAATCGAAGTAATATAAATTGGTATGTGAGTACCAAGTATCGAATCCCAAGGGAACGGCGTAACAAAAATATTGTAATGCAAAGTGTAATGAAAATTGAAACTTTGAAAACTAAATTGCAAAAATAAGGTTGGGTTGGTGTGTTGGTAAAAAGAAAAGTTACAGAATCTATAAATGACAATAATCGAAATAAGAAAAAATTGCATAATTGAATTACAGAATCTAGAATTGGCAATAATTGATAGCAAATTAGATAGACTTAGTGAATGAAAATTCAAAGGGAATTTGGATAAAAATGGGGCTTAAGAGTGTCATTGCCCTAAGTTGTAATTGTAAGTCAAAATTACAATTCCAACCTACTCCACACTCAATTGTAAACCAAAAATGCTTATCCTATTCACTTTGAAATTAGGTTTTTAGGAGGCTAAGTGAGTGATTTATATGTCTATAGTCGCTCTACCTTAGATAATTTGGCTCAACAATTTTATGGGTTTTGGAGTCCTTAATCTCTATGTTTAGGATAAGGAATTGGCTTATGTCTAAGCTCTTTTCTCCATCGCTTGTGTGAAATCTGCTTATCACTAACCCCGTCGGTATGAGATGTAAGCTTGAGTTGCTACCCTAGTTGATCAATCTAGGATCCCAACGAAAATTTATTCAACACAAGCAAACAATTGAGATGTAGGCTTGGTTTTTGTTGGAATTTTGGCTATAATTACTTCTTAGGGAATTCACATTCTTGAACCCCCTAAGAAGTTTTATCTCATATTAAAGATAAAAAATTTTCAACTATTTTTTGAAGAAAAACTCATGTTAGAAAATTGAGTGAATTGCTAATAATACCCAAGGCTAATTATGTTAATACAAAATTTTAGCCTGAGCAACCTTGCTTGATTAATCAATTAGGACAAGAAATTGTAAAACAATTATGGGCAATGACCACAATGAATTCTGAAAATTCTCAATTGAAATGAAAAACATAAAATCAACAGCAGCTATTAGGAAATTAGTTATTCTTCCTTATTCCTTTGAATCTGATGGATCTATAAGCATACTAACAATTATTAAAGTTAAATGAAAGCAAAAGATAGAGTTGAATGAATAACGCAAATCGATCAATCTTATCTCATCCCAATTGACTCAATCTCTTGCTATTTCTAGGAGAAGATTAGTCTTGACAATCCAAGTACCACTTGAATCGGATTGGGTGAATTGGAGTAAAACCAGAAATTTAACCACTTGTAACAGAATATGAAAATTGAACAAAGAGGAACTGACAAAACTTGCAACAGAGGCTGGAATTAAACAAAAACTTAATGTAAAACTGAATTCGAATGATGAACAAAATGATACTACCAGCAACTCTTGGTAATACAAGAAGAAAATTCAAAAAAGTAAAGACAGAAACTGAAATTCTCAGCAAAACAAGTAGCAAAAATTTGCAAAAAAATAGAGCTTCGGAAAATCGAATGTTTTGCTCCTCCTCTTCTTCCCCCTTTATAGGCCTTAATTAGGGTTGAAGAATGCCCAAACTTCGTGCTCATATTCCCTTAGTTCATGCGGTAATTAAGCTTTCTATATATGGATTTTGCGCATGAATTTTTGTTCGTCCTTGAATTATTCTACTGTCCAGAATTGTAGAATCATGATTTTGCAATTTCCATATTTCCTACAAACAAGATTAATTTATTTAGAATTCTATCGCAAATGCCATCATTCTTATTTCTCTCTTATTTTACAGCAATATTTCAACTCTTTTCAATTGGACTAAGTCAAAACAAGAATATTTTAAGCAATTGGGAGTTAAATAAGCCTTAATTCTAAGGCTTATCATAGATGAAAGGACAAACCCTCACAGGCAAAGAGTTCATAACTTACTCAAGATTAAAATTGAGTCGCATTTGATCATCATGTGAAATATTAATCTTCTCAATTAACAGATTTATAAAGAGAGATTAACTATTTCGTGGTCCAGTCTTATACAAACTCATTATATAGGATACTCTCACTCACATGTCTCCACATGAATGATTTGGATTAAATCATTTGTAACAATTACAAAGTGGGTTATATCAATAGTGTTACTAAGATAAGACACTCAATCTTATCCATATACTATAGACTATTTAGGTTATTACTTGAACGCGATTCTCCTGTATGTCAACTACATACTGTTCAATATTACAACAATAACCTTGGTTTTTACTCAATATTAGATAATGTTATACACAATATAAAATAATATATTATTTTATTAATAAATGAGAACATGTTTAATTACAAAAAACGAGCTTCAGGGCACAAATCCTAACATATTTTAATTGATATTCGTTCTTAGTTATTGTTGCTCTCACTAGAGAATGAGAAATAAGCTTCTCGCCGATCATCTCCCTTTTACTTGACGTGAGAGTGCAACCTGTTGTAAATCTGTTTATTGTTTTCATTTCTCTTGCACTGAACCTTGTATTACTTCTAAATTAAGGATCATGAAGTTTATCTCATTCCTTATTGTTTTTTATTATTTTTATTTTTTTTGTCACGAGTAGCTAAATCTTTAAAGGTTTGGCTCATTGTGAACTTTATGACGTAGTCATTTTAATTTGAAAAACATGCATGAGAGATTTCTCAACTTCTTCTTGGTTATTTTTTCTCTTCCATTACTTTTTTTTCGTTTGGCCAACCGAAGTGAGGTATTAGCATATTTCTAGCACCCAACGGGTTATAGTGTGTGGAAAGCCCAAGAAGAATAAGTTGTAGTAGTTTTTACTCTGGTATTTTAGACATAAAATAACCGTTTGTAAGCTCAAAGTAGGTCGGTGCCTAAATCCATGACATTGAGTGCAAACATGTAAGATGTTGCGAGCTTAACACCCTTCTCGAAAGAGGGATAGTAAGTAAGAACCTATGCTTAGTTGAGAAGGAATCCATGCATGTTAACTCAAAGTAAGAGAAACACACTATAGAGGAATCCAGAGCCAACCATGTTATTTAACCACTGTTTCAGTACTTTCTTCTTGTTATCTATGTGCACTTGTGTTGAAGTGTCTCGTATTTTACTATTATTGTTCATCGCATAACTGTTTACTTTTACTCTTTTTGTTGTCCAAAATTTGATGATAAAGGTTGTAGTAATAATTTGTGTAAGACTAAGTCTCCATAGAATCGACCTTGTAATATTTTTCTTGTATTACTTGTTTGCATTGAGTGTATACTTAAGCTTAACACAAGGGTGGGCAACTTAAATTATGTACGCATGTGTTGTTAAGTGCATGGTAAATCATCATTCCTTATCTACAATCATCGCATGCCTAAGGATAAACACATCTTTACAAACCAACTACACCAACCACATCAACGATACTCTGACATTCTTACACTATATTAAAACTTGATCCCTACACTTGTGGTATTGCATTGAATAATTTTACGCAACACCAACGTAAAGAAAGTCATTGGGCGCTAGCTTAGCTAGCTAGGGTCTTTCAGTTGTTTGGTATTGCATTGAATAATTTTACGCAACACCAACGTAAAGAAAGTCATTGGGCGCTAGCTTAGCTTTCAGCTGGTTGTTCTGTTAGTTGTAGCTCGCCTTAAATTTTTAAGTTTAACGGTACATTAACGATTGCTAAAGGGAAACCTAAAAGTATACAATAGTTGTAATATTTTATTTTTAATATGAGCTAAAACTTCTTAGGGGGTTCAAGAATGTGAATTCCCTAAAAAGTAATTGTAGCCTAAATTTCAATAAAAACCAAGCCTACATCTCAATTGTTTGCTTGTGTTGAATAAATTTCCGTTGAAATCCTAGTTTGATCAACTAGGGTAGCAACTCAAGCTTAGATCTAATACCGACGGGGTTAGTGATAAGCGGATTTCGCACAAGTAATGGAGAAAAGAGCTTAGACATAAGCCAATTCCTTACCCTAGACATAGGGATTAAGGACTCCAAAACCCATAAAATTGTTGAGCCGATTTATCTAAGATAGAGGGACTATAGACATATAAGTCACTCACTTAGCCTCCTAAAACCTAAATTCAAGATGAATAGGAGATGCAATTTTGGTTTACAATTGAGTGTGGAGTAAGTTGAAATTGCAATTTTGGCTTGCAATTACAACTTAGGGCAATGACATTCTTGAGCCCCATCTTATTCTAAAATTCCCTTTGCAATTTTATTTACTAAGCTTATCTAATTTTCTATCCAATATTGCCAATTAGATTATGCAATTCAATTATGCAATTTTTGTTATTTTAATTATTGTCATTTTTAGATTATGCAAGTAGATTATGCAATTTTTCTTTTTATCAAAACACCAACTCAATATTATTTTTGCAATTTAGTTTTCAAAGTTGCGATTTGCCTTATATCTTGCTTTACAATAATTTTTGATGCTCCTTTCCCTTGGGATTCGATACTTGGTACTCACATACCATTTTATATTACTTCGATCGCGTGCGCTTGCGTGTAACACCGATCAGATGTCAAATTCAAGCATCTAGGTCAAACATCTAGGTAACTGAATTTTAAATGAATTCAAGCTAGATATCGATCCTACAAAGTAAAATGACAACAAATTATCCTTCAACTTCTAAGAATTGAAAAAATCCCTACCTGAATACGCCCATTTAGGTTTCCAAATCCATCCCACACAACAATTTAACCTTTTTTTTTCTGTGTATTTGGAGAGTTACAAGGGAGGGTTATGGTCATAAATTTTGGGTTTTTGGAACTCCTTTGGTCAAATTGTTACTATGATATTTTAAATGCTAATAATCCGTTCATTCTCATTAATTTTCGTAGGGGAAGAATCTGTAGATAGATGAAGAAGAAGAAACATTTTCTAGTAAGAGTATTTTTGATTTTTTTTGAAAAGTCAAGGGTATTATTGAAACAAAACTTTAACGTTTTCCATTCAAAACTTAATGTTATTGATATTTTTGAACGTTTTTGAAAGGTTTAGGGTATTTCTGAAACTTTTAAAAGTTTAGAAGTATTATCGAAACAAAATTTTACGTTTTTAATCTAAAACTTAACGGTAATGATATTTTTAAACATTTTTAAAAGATAAAAGAGTATTTTTGAAACTTCGAAAAGTTTATGGGTATTATGAAAACAAAACCAATAGTTTAGGGTATTTTCTATAATTTAGATTTATTTTTTATTTTTTTAGCCTGGTGTAGATTGTGTTAGATAGATTTGAAATGAAGTTTACCACCCTCTCATCTTCCTGACTCCATTCCCACTCTTACAAAATCTGGCGACTTTCTTGTACCCACCATTTTAACGAAGACAGACAAGAAGCAGACTCTTAAGAATTCTTTCACTGGTCTGTAAAATTTTCCATTTTGTTCTCCCTTTACCTCTCCTGCTTTTTCTCATCCAGGGCGCTCTTTTTCAAATTATTTTCTCCTCTTCCCTCTCCTTTTCTCTTCTCCTGTTCTTCTTTTCGCCTGCTTACTACTCAATGCACTGCTTTCTTCTCCCTTTTCTCTAGCCCATTTCCCCATTTTTGTGCTCCTTCTTGCTTCCCTCCCAAATGTGGGAAGTGTCAAGAATCTTCGGCACTCAATTTCAAGTTACTTCTCACTTCAAACCATCCTGCATTTTCTTTTCAGCTATCGCTTCTTTCTTTCCTCTTGGCGTCTCGGACAACTCCCCGCTTTCGTCGGCCGAATCGATCCTCAACGTTTTGCCTCCCTCATTTCTGTTTTCTTGGTAAGTTTTTCGCCTGCGATTCGGGGTTTAGGGTTTTCCTTTTTTCGCTTGTGACATTTCATGGAATGATTTCTGTTTCCCATTTTAATCGCACGGGTTTTAGTCATATACCCGTAAGGATCAAGATATTGCCAGTTAATTTTCCATGCATTCTTGTATTTCGTATTCTTTTACTGTCACATATCTGCTTTCTGCCGCTTACCCTCCACCCTTTTAGCCAACTGGCGCGTTCTGAAGAATTTATTTTTTAGCTGGAAGAGTTAAAAGGAGAGCTAGAAGCTGGAGACGATGGGAAACTAGAAAATTTTTGGTGCAAATTGTAATAATTCTCTAAAACTGACAAGCTATGAAAGTTCTTTGGAGTTTTAGATAGCCAAGAACACAGTGCATCTTTCGCTATTAATTTAATAAATAATCGCCTACTTGCTATACTTTCAGAAATATAATATAATTAATTATATTTACCATTGTTATTTTCTGTATCTCCCCAAGAACCATGAATTTATGTTTTGCAATATTACATTCAAAATTATAAAACTGATTTTGATAGAGTCCTTACTATCTGGCATAATAAGTAGTAGTAGTTGATATTTCTTAATGTATTTTTTTTTTCAAATTTTATTCCTCGTAAATCATTGTTTTTAGTTTCTGTTTGATGTTTATGGACAAAATTGGGAGCATTCAACTGGCGGGAGGAAAATTTTCAAATAGGCTTGCCCCATGCTTAAGTGATGCACTAGACAATACAGTTAATTAGTTGGATATTTGTTCTTAATCTTGAACAGTTGATTATTGATGTGTTCATATGCTTTCCAGGAGCGTTTTGGATATTTGTTTTGATGTTTGAAAACAATGGATAATGGTTCCTACTGTTACCTGAACTAAGTTTTACTGAATAGTCTTGTTACAGTATATTTAAATGGTTCTGTGTTCACGTATTGTTGCTATGCCTGCACCTAGTCAAACATGCAATAAAAGGCAGTAGAGAACATTTCAGTTTTAACTAGTAAAGTTTATGGTATAATATATTTTTCTTCTTGTTGAGTAATAAAAGTAGGAATTTCATTTATTGCAATGGAAATTTGCATTGCGCTTGATGTTTGAATATTGCAGATTGGCAGTTCTAGCAAATTTCCAAGAACTATCTGGTAGGAGATGTGATACATACCGGTAGGATGGAAAGAAACTTATAAATGCTCTATTGAAGGACGCAATATTTGTTTGTGGTCAGGCGCCTTGTTTGCTTTGTGTATTCATGTTTCCTATTGCATAGCAGGCAAGTCCATTCTCTATGATCAGGGTGGTTATTTACAATAAGTCCTTTAGCTTAGAATGTGCAAATATTTTAATGTATTTGACAAGTGCTTATAAGACGGGCCTCCTAACACTCAAGTACAAAAAATCTTGATGTAATTCTAACAAATGCAGGCACTTTTGTCTTTTGGATTGGAATAAATATGGCACCGAATCCTCGGATTTTGAAGGCTTTTCGTGCAATGAAGGATATTGGGATTAGTGAAGATAAGACAAAACCAGTCTTAAAGAAACTTCTGAAATTGTATGATAAGAACTGGGAACTTATTGAAGAAGAGAACTATAGAGTTCTTGCAGATGCTATATTTGACGAGGAAGATAGCAAGGTGCATTCTACTTACTCCTTTAATTGTATCTTTTTCTCTTTATATGTTGTGTTTCTGTTTCTCACATATGTATGTATACTCTTTCAGGTTGTAGAGGAGAAGAAATCTCAGAGTTCTCAAGTGTGTAACTCATTATCTTACTTGATGTGAAGGTCTTATTCTGACCCTCTTAGTTGTGCTTATATTTGCTGTCTTTGTTTTTGTTAACCATAGGTGAAAGATTTTGGGGAAGATGTTCAGGCGCCTGATGAGCCTGAACGCCCTCTGAAAAGGTTACGGTTAAGAGGCCAAGAAACCCAGGCGGATGGGATGGCTTTAAAAAAGCCCAAATTGGAAGAGGATGGGTTCCCTGAAACCTGTCCCCAACAGCAGATGCAGTTAAGTGTGCCGAAGAGATCTGAAACTGATCCAAGTTCTTCTCGTCGTGTAGACAAAGGGAAGGAACCTGTACCACCACGTATCGTAGCAAGAGTGAAAAAATCTAGCCTAGAGAGACCATCCGCTGCTGTGCATATTAAGGAACCAGCAGCTGAGTCAGGTGTAAAAAATTCCAAAGTGAGGCCATCTGGGGCTCATGCATTGCTCAAACCTAAAGATGAGCCATTTACGGATGATACATTTACAAATGAGTTGCCTATTGCTGCGATTCATCCAGGTCAATAGATACTTTCTTTAGATATAGATCATCATTATTTGGCTTCAAAATTATAGTATAATGTTGTTTGATGGTCTAACGGGAGTCTCGAGTTTGATGCAAGCATCGGTAATTGATAGTCCTATTAGAGTTTAATTCAAATGAAAATTAATTGGAATGCAATATGTGATAATCAAGATTAAAAAGCTTTACAAATTGCTATTGTTACTTACCTCAGGAAAGGGAGTAAAATATAAGTTAAATATTGCAATACCTTACATGGTACAAATTTTACTTCAATCTATCGTAGTTATTTCATGTGCTCAAATCCAATTGGTTCAAATCAAGCATTGGAATTCAACATTAAAGTTTAATTTGAAGATAGACATAGTTTGATTATTTGAGAAATACGTTTAAATATTCAGATCATTGATATATTGTTGTAATTAATACAAGTTATGGTAAAATCCAAATAAAATTGTTAATTAAGGTTTTATGTAAAGAAAAAAGATCCAATTGAGTAGATGGTAAATAAATACTAGAAATGCAAGAATGAAAAAAACATTAACACTATAGGAGTATGAAAATTTCTAAAAATGAATCGATATTTATCAGCGTGAATTCCCTATAAGAGTTAGAAGATCATTTTGCTAATGAAGGCAAGCATGTAAAAGTGATATTCTGTGGAATCTGCAACCTGCACATTATTTCTAACTACTGGATTATTTTGCTTTGTGAAAACTTAACAGATTCTTCAAGAAAAGAAGATCATTCCATTGCAAATGATTCAGTTAGGAAGCCAGATGGCCAAGTTGCTCAAATACCATATCCTTCAGACGGAAGTAACAAAGGTGATGGTACGGAAACCTCATCATGTAAGAGGATTACAGGCAGTGAGCTTGCAACTGTCACGGAAGAATTACATCCTAACTTAGAGATTGCATCATCGTCCCTAGGAGAGGTAAAAATTTCTTTGTGCTGCGACTCCACTTTTGGACGACCAGATTTCCGTATGCCTAGTCGTGATGCAGTTATTAAATATATGGAGGAAAAATGTCTGCAGTCATATAAAATCATTGACCCCACGTTTTCTGTTATGAAACTGTTGAGTGATATGTGTGAGTGCTTCTTGGAATTGGGAACTGATTCTCCTGATGAACAACAGGAAGGTTCAATAAGTAGAATTCCACTTCTAGATGTTATGAAGAATTCAGATCCAATGGATTCTCCAGGGACTGTTGCCAATGAAGGAAATTTGAATCTACCTACTCCCGTGAATGAACCAGTCAGTATTATCTCTGATAGAGTACTTGCACCACAGGTTCCTAGTGTTGTAGAGTCTTCAAATATTTCCAATGACCAGACTATCCACGATACCTCTAAAAGCAGCAAAGAAATATCAAATGGTCATTCTGAAGATGAAGCCAGGAAGGAGTTTGATAATCTTGAGGCTGCAAATCCACATAATTTGATGGTTGTTTCACAGAGTCCAGAAGCTACTGATGAATTAAGCTTCTCTCACGATGTGGATGATATAACCAAGGGAGAAGAAAGGGTTCAAGTTTCCTGGGTGAATGAAATTAATAAAGAGCATCCACCATTCTTTCACTATATACCTCGCAGTCTAACTTTCCAAAGTGCTTTTGTAAAATTCTCTCTCTCTCTGATTGGTAATGATAATTGTTGCCAGTCTTGTTTTGGAAATTGCCTTACATCTTCTGTCCCCTGTGCTTGTGCACGGGAAACTGGGGCTAAGTATGCATACACACCAGAGGGTCTTGTTAAGGAAGAATTTTTGGAAGAGTGGATCTCTCTTGCTCGTGATCCTCAAGGAAACCACCAGTTCTATTGTAAAGAATGTCCTCTTGAAAGATCAAAGAATGATGACTGTTTAGAACCTTGCAAAGGCCACTTAGAGAGGAAGCTTATAAAAGAATGTTGGAGTAAATGTGGCTGCAATAAGCATTGTGGCAATAGAGTGGTGCAGCGAGGAATAACTTGCAAGTTGCAGGTATAGTTCAAAATTCAAATCATACATTTCATGTACATGTAGAATTCAATAACATAATTTCTACGTGCTCCTCTGGTGATGTTGACATTGAGTATCAAAGTTAATTGTTGACATGTACTTATTTGATATCTCAAGGACTGTGTAACTGCATTTATACTTTCAATATTCCCCCTCCACTTTCTACATGTTCTGCATGTAGAAACAGATTATAAACACAACTTTGGCTATAGCATATGTTTGAAAATTATTTCTCTCCATTTCAGGTATTTTTTACTTCTGAAGGAAAAGGATGGGGCCTTCGAACCCTTGAAGACCTACCTAAAGGCGCTTTTGTTTGTGAATATGCCGGAGAAATATTAACCATCTCAGAAATGTATCATAGAAAGGTGCAAAGCACCAAAAATGGGGAGCATACCGACCCAGCATTATTAGACGCTTTTTGGAATAAAGAAGGGCCTTTCAACGATGAAAAAGCTCTCTGCTTGGATGCAACAAACTTTGGGAATGTTGCCAGATTTATCAATCACAGGTATTTTATTAAACTTCATAGAGTTTAAGCTTCCTTTGTCCCATACTTCCCCCTTATTGCCCACGTTTCTACTCTTTGCTGCTGCTGATTAAACATTCTATAGCCTGTGTGCTAAGTTCTTTTTGAAATATTTATGGGAACTGTAATTTCTTTCTTTATGGCTCTCTTTGTCATTACTCTTGAAATCATCATTTTCTATTTTCAACTTTTCTTTTTGTGTTTAATTATGGAAATTGTTTTTTTTTTTATACTAATGTCTAATGATTAATCTGATTTTCTAGTTTCATATGTTGTTAAAGAACAGAAATTTGAAGACAATTACCAAATGAACCTTGAGGTATTCTTGGAGATCATATTAGAACTAATTTGTGAGAAGTAATGGATTCAGATGAAGGAGTTTGCTCTCCCTTTAATCACTGGAATTCTAACACTGTGATGAGGGTTTGAAACTTGAAAAGATTGTTCCTGTATGTGATGTTGACGTTTTTGGCTTTAAACTCCTTTCTACTTTGATAAACTGCTTTCTAGTGTTCCTCATATAGATGTATTCCAGATACAAATTAGTTGGCTATGTATTGAGCTCTAATATCACTAGATCAATAGCACAGGTTGGATGTGAACTGTGGTTATGACAATGTGCCATGAGATTATGGCATCCGTTGGGAAGTTCTGTGACTATCTGGGTTGAAAGACATATTGCAGAGGGTATCTGTGTTCATTCCAAATTCAGATGGTTTCAGCGTATTATGCTGTGATAAGATTGCATTGATGTCATAGCCTTGAAGTAGTAGAGATAAATAGTTGATACAAGGATCTGATAGATGGAAGTACCATTTATGAAGAGACATGGGGCAAGGCAGTAAAAGGCCTTGGAATCACTAGATGTTCAGGGCTTGGATGGAAACCTCTTGGGGCCACTTAGTTTGGGGTATTCAATATCCCATGAATTTTCTGACCACCAAATGATCTTATGATTATGTGTTTAGCGCTAGTTTAGAACCTGATGAACGTTTAGAGGTTATTGCATTTCTGGATATTAAAAGGAATTGTGTATATTTAATGGGTGTTGGAACAAAACATGAACCTTTCTCTTAGTGAACTTTGTATATGAGCTGGTTGAGTGAAAAAGGTTTTCCAAAAGTGTCAATAGTAAGTTGAAACATTTATGCAGTCCTTATCAAAAATATTTATGCTGTCCTAGCATAGTGTATATCTGAAAATGTTGCTGTAACTCAAGGAAAAAAACCTGCTAGGCAGTTGCTTGTACATTTACTGATCTAGTTGTAGTTGTAGGATAATCTAATTTTTCTGTCTTTTCAAATTTATCAGATGCTTTGATGCAAACTTGGTTGACGTTGCAGTTGAGATCGAGACTCCAGATCATCATTATTATCATGTATTGACTCTCGCGAGTTTCACCTTTCTCTTCATCATTTTTGGATACAGCCGTTCTTTTTCTACCATAGTGATCATCTAATTCAGTTCTTTTCCTCTTTGCAGCTTGCCTTATTCACTACAAGAAAAATAGATGCTATGGAAGAGCTAACTTGGGTCAGTGGATATTATTATATATAATTGTGGTTTGGGTTTATTTGTTTGCATAAATTTTTATGACTTGGTCAACTTTTACCTTTCCTGTTTTTATAACTGAGGCCCTGAGTGGAAGATATCACAATGAGAGGTACCTCATTGAGGCAATAAACTGGGTCTTGGCTGCAAGAGTTTCTGCATTAGTTATATTGTGGTATCTCTCATTGTGATATCTGCCACTTAGGTTTATAGATGGTAAAGCAATGAGGTAATAAACTACATCTTGGCTGCAAGAGTTTCTGCATTAGTTGTAGTATAATAACTGTTCTTCCTGCCGCTTTCATGGACTTTTTTTTTGCTTTTTGTTTTTTTTTTTTCTAAAATGTCGATGAAACAAAAAATATAAAGAAGCTGCAGCACATGGAGAAAACAACAAACTACTAGATACAAGAAACAAACCACAATCAATTTGCTTGAACAAAAGAACTAAACAAGCCAAAGACCTTCAGCTAGAACTTAGAATCATCAGCCAAACCCAAAGAGCACAACAGAGACACTTTACAACTGGATAGCTGAACGGTTGAAGCAGCAAAAGAAAAGAAAATGCACGTATCATTACCGTAGCTTCAAAGCCAGCAACAATCTCTTCAAATCGAAGTCTCCAATGACTAACGCAATGCCATAAGCTTTCCTCACTTGTATATAAACTAGCTAAGTCTTAATATGCAACCACTATCCATAGACGATAGACAATTAAAAGCAACTAAACTGATTTCTCCCTGCAGCAATAAAATTGGTGCTGCGACCATAGCTTGATTGAAAAATCAGAATGAAAACGATTTTCTCTCTCTCTCTCTCTCCCTCTCTTTCATTCTTTTTTACTTTTCCACTCTCTATACCAATCTTTATTCTTTATCAGGTTTTTACTTTTGATCTCAAGTCTTTTTAAGCGAAGACGATACATCCTTTTTATCTACTTTTGAACCAGTTGTTTTAAATTTTTAATATTTTTCTCTAAAATATGGTTCCTCATCATACTTTCTGGTAAACTTGTGATTTATGTTCTAAAATATTGTTCATAAAGAGATCATGCATGGCAAGACCCTTCCTACTCGAGTTTGATTGTTAGGAAGTTGATAATTTAACAACTGTTGGGTTGTTTCGTCTTCTAGGTGATGGATTAAGGCCAAATCTTGCTGTTAGATTACTAATATGGAGTGGTTCAGATTCATAGGAGGTGTTTGGAAGCCTTAATAAGGAGCTAAGGGACCAATGGTCGAGAGGGCTATGCTCAAGGGGGATCATGAATTCTTAGTTGGAGGAAGAAAGCTAGGGTCATTAGGGCTGAGGAAAGGTGATAACCATTTATTTTTCCCACAGAATTGCTAGCTCCAAGAATGGGAGGAGGAGAACTTTAGTCGATTCTTTCACCATGGAGGGTGGTGTTGTTTTCATAGATGGTTATATGGAGTTGGTTTTTTCTTTTCTTTTCTTTTCTTTTATATATATATATATATATATATATATATATATATATATATATATATTTTAAATGAATGAATGAATGAATTTTATTTTAAATTATTATTTATATAAATATATTTTTAATAATGACTCCTCTTGTTAGGCTGTTCTTTTTGAGGTGTCGTTTTTAAAGATCTAATTTTTCTTTTGTCCTTTATGAGGTTCCCCAAAATCCTATGCTGTTATTGGGCGGTCTTGATTGGCAACATATTAGAATAAGGGTTGCGGGTTTTGAAGGCCCATTTAATTTGGAAAAGATTTAGAGAGCGGTCTTCAGTTTTGAGGGTTCTAAAGCTCTAGGGCTTGATGGCTTTTTGTTAGGACAGTTGGGTTGTTATTGAGGTGGACCTTTACAAGGTGTTCTTTGAAATAGATATTATTTTTGTCCAACGATGAATGAAACTTGCATCGTCGCCTTGCTACAAGTTGAATGTTTGTAGTGTTAAAAACCTTAGGTTCATAAGCTTAGTCACTGGCGCATAAAAAATTATTTCTAGGACACTGCAGTTGAGTTGCTCTTTGATCGAGGAGATCGTGACAAATTCTCCTTTTCAAGATAAGGGGAAGGTCTTGTGGCATGCCTGTTGTTTTGCTATTCTGTGGGGAGTGTGGCTCGAGAGGAATAGTAGGATTTTTAGGAGGGTGGAGAGATCTTTGGAGGAGGTGTGGGAGGTGGTGATATTTAACCCATCCTTGTGGGCTTCCATTAGATGGGTTTTTTTTTTTGTAATTATCAGCTTAGTTGTATTCTTTTGGATTGGAGTCCTTTCCTATAGTTGTGGACTCCTTTTGTGGGCTTGTTTGTTGTATGCCCTTGTACATTCTTTCATCATTCTCAATGAAAGCTCGGTTTCATATAAAAAAAAATATTTCTAGGACACTGGTGCATAGAATACAAAATGTGTTACCCCATTTCTCAGAACCAAGATGCTTTTGTGGCAAACAAACAAATTTTAGACCTAATTCTCTTAGATAATGAATAGATTGAGGATTACAGAATTTATAAGTAGGAAGGAATCATTTTAAAATTGCTTTTGAGGTCTGTGATCACATGGACTTGGGTTTCTTGGATAGAATTCTTTGGAAGAAAGGTTTTAGCTTTTAATGGAGGACTTCGGTGGGTAATTGTTCAATCTCTTGCTACAAATTTTTTATTTTAATCAATGGGAGGATTAGGGGAGTTTTTTTTTGCTTCCATGGAAGGGACAGAACCCGTCTTTCTCCACTCCTTTTCATTGTGGCAGTTGACACTTTAGTAAGTTGGTGATGAGGGGATGAAAAGAGAGGGCATTAGAATTGGATAGAAAATGTCCACCTCACTCACTATTAAGCACCATGTTCACGGTAGACCATGTTTTTTTGTTCGTGGGAAGTCTTTTCATTTTCCAACAAAATCCTTGCTATTTTTTATTTGCCATCTTGTCCTCTAGATAGATAGGGATGTGAGAGCTCTCGGATGGAAGATGGGTTTTCAAAAAAAAGGAAAAAGAAGGAAAAAGAAGAGAAGAGCACATTTTTCTTGTGCTCCATTTGTCAATAAATTTAGTGTTATAGAGTTTTTTTTTTTTTTTTTCATTAATTTAAGAAAACAGTACTTTTAACTTGGATGGAAGTAGGCATCTGTTTCTGAGGTTTTATGTCATTATCCTTTAGGCCAATCCTGGATTGGCCTCCTTTTTTGTATAGTTAGTTGTGGGTCTGGGCGTTCCCCTTTTTGTTGGGCTGTTTTTTGTTGGCCTATTCTTTCATTGTCTCTCAATGAAAGCTGGTTTTCTTATTTAAAAAAAACTTGGATGGAAGTTTATTTTGTTGGAAAACTATATTTATGAATGTGTAATTTTATTTTATCTTTTTAATAATAAATATATTAGTTAATAATAAATTAAGAAGGTAACTATTAAATTTTAAGCAAATTTAAAGTTGACACTGAAGAAGACAATAAATTTCTATTTAAGCGTTTCTCAACATATCTTATGGTATAGATTTACCTCTCTGCTCATTCTTTTGAGTAGCTACAAATCTAGCCTCTTCGTGTAATGGTGTATGCTGTAGTATAGTCATTCATTTGCTTTGAACGTATTCCTTATGAATGATGAATGAAGTTTTGATCTTGACTAAATGGCGCTTAAAGTCTTCTTTTAGAATTTTTATCACCATGTGATACTTCTTTGGACTTTTAAAAAGCCGTCACTGATATGCTTGCTTTACCTGTAGGATTCTGGCATTGATTTTGATGACCTTGATCATCCTGTTAAGCCATTTCTCTGTCAATGTGGCAGCAAGTTCTGCAGAAACATGAAACGATCTTCTAGTAGGTTCTTGCTTTTCTTTCCCAGTTTTTCCCCTCTTATCTTGATAGAGTTGGCTCATCCTTGTTTATTACCGTGTGGACCTTGTTTCTTAATATTTCCTGCCGATGATCTTTTGTCTATTTTCATGAACATATTGCTTCTTTAGTTCTGCAGTTAAATTTGTACTTCCCTACTTTTTCCATCAATTTGGGAATGGTTAATGCTAAGGGTTTGAGAGAATTAAAATACTCTATTCCATTCACTAAAGAGAATCAAAATACTGCTGGAAGATCTAATGGCGTTTAAGTTTATAGTTTGCTGCACAGTGTTGCCTTGAATGTTGCAAATTTAGTAGGTTTGTGTGTATTTACTGTGTCCTCTTGCAACATGTTATCGTCTCCTTTTTCTTTTCACTTCTAGTGTTAATTTGTTCCATATCCTTTTGTTTTTGTACAATATCATTCATGATCTACCATGTACGTCCAGTGTCCGTGTCTGTGTGATTGATTCGTATGCAAATATACTTGAGCTGTGCTTATTACTGCTTTACATTGGGAAAGCTCATTGTGGCGTTCCCAAATCAATGGACGCTTACCGGTTAACCAGTATTGCTCGTAGTTTCACACTAAATTTGCTGTGCTAACAGATTTTCATGTGCTCTTGTTCTCATCTTACTCAGGATCTAAATCAGCATCAAGTACAAGATGAAGTCAGATTATGGCGCTTAGTTTCCGTTTTTGATATCATGGCCTTGCAAGATGAAGTTATTAGGAAATATTGAAACCACAATGAATTTGGTTCAGCTGACTACTGTCTAATTTAGTTGTAAGTGTACTTCCAAGACGATGGTTCGGTTGGGTAGTAAAGCTGATGATCGATCGTGGATTCACATTATATGCTTTTTTGCTGTTAGTTTATGTGTATTACCACAATGCTCATAGATCTTTCATCTCTGGCCATGGTATTTAGTGGTGTTGAAAGTTTTGAAGATTGTAATTTATCTGATGATCTGATCTGGTGGCTGTTGTTGGGAAGGGGAATGGAATTTTTGTTTCTTCTGTTGTTATTGTGCAATCGCCAATAGGGGTATAAAAGCAAAATGTACAAATAGAGAATTCCTGAAAAACATAGCCTTTCAGATCTAGACCAAGCTAATAATGAGTTTAGGTTGGAATGACTTATGGGAGGATAAAAAGTTGCTTCCAGGTGAAATACTAATTAACGTTTCTTCCCGGAATGAACAACCATAGATATTGATGTTATTCTTCGTCTTGAGAACCTCATTTTCTTCTCAAGTTCTTACAAAATAGGAGACCGTTATTTAAATAAAGAAACAAATGAGAAATTGAGAATTCTTGTCCATGAATTGAATGCCAAAAATAATGACCAGACTATATTTCACTTTTTGTAACACTGGAAGAAAAAGAAAAGATTTTTCATTGGCTGTGACGTCTTTTTGTAAATGTGAGTTTCATATACCTTTTAATTTTAAGTACTTTTTAAAAACATTATTTTTTTAAAATGTGATTTTAATCAAGAGCTTTTTAGTTGTACTATATCTAAAAGCAATTCTAAAAATGCTAAATTACCATAAAGGAATTCTAAAATGATTTTTGGTTCATCACTTTTTGGATAATTAACTTTAAAGTGATTCTTTAAAAAATGATTCTAAACCAATTTGATTATTTTAAAATTGATTTTTATTTTATTTCTTTTTTTACAAAGGTAGATGTATTCAATGCAAAAAGGGGATCTCAAAGCTCGAGGTCAAGGCACAAAGAAGTTGAGACTGATTAAACCTGAAAGCTCATAGCTTGAGCAAGACAATACAAAACACTAAAGAAAACTAGCTCACACCCCGAGTAAGGGAGCAAAAGAAAAACAGGAGACAATCCCAAGGAGATTTAGAAGGAAGGATCAATTTCCCTTCCAACTAGGAAGAACACTGAGCAGCCATGTTCCCTCCAAATATGGTAAGTGGATGCACACCAGACTAGCCTCCAAACACGACTATGACGACCCTTGCCCTTGAAAGGAATAATCGAATTAAACTCAAAGCTCCTCCACAAAGTCTTCTTGGCTATGACTCGAACATAGGATCAAGGCTTATAGGAGCCTCTTGAAAGAAAAGGAGAGAGGAGAAGTTCAGAGAGAATTTTACAATTCTCTGTAGAGGAGATGCGTCTCTTATGAAGAATGCACATAATGGTTCACCCCTAGAGTATTATTTATAGTGGCATAGAGCAAATAATTAAATAATATATTTTAATATCTAATATATTAAAATATATTTATCTAACCAATTCGAATCTTATTCAAACCTTTTACAATTCTCCTACGACATCTATTTCCTAATTTGAATTTAATTCAAATCTAATAAATATCTTTTCTTTAATGTATCTAAATACATTAATAATTTTTTTGATATTTAATGTATCGTATACATTAAATATGTTTTTCCTCATTTAATATATCAAATATATTAAATTTTAATTTGAACATTTCAAAATTTTCTCTCAACAAAATTGATACATATTTGTTCATATGAGCTAGCAAGGAGACCTTATAGACTTACAGATTATAAGCTCCAATGATACAAAATTAATTAATTAAACTCTTTAATCAATCAATTCATTAACTCTAGGGTCACTCCACTATAGACCTGGAGTTGCACTCTTATGCACTGTAGGACAAGTTGTGTCTATGAATATAATCACTACATGCAAGTCGATCCTTCACAAGTTGTTCGTAATTACAGTTGGGTCAATAATCCGTTTTACCCCTGTAATTACATCTTGCATCTTAAGTACCATTGATCCTTAATGAACAATTTGTTTATGATCCAACCATAAACTAAGTCCCTTTTGGGCCAGTGAAAGAGTGGGGCTCATTGTTCAAGTCTCGAAATCAGCATTTAAGGGAACTACTCATCTACTTACCCTATAAGAGAATGAGTGAATTCCATCTTGTTTGATTATGTTTCCAACTCCCTATTTGGTCAAGTCCTCAAAATGGTAGGCTTATTGAATCGACTACAAAAGCCACTCTCACCTATGTAAATCAAAGGACAAGCCCTCACAGGCAAGAGTTCATAACTCACTCAGGATTAAGATCGAGTCGTATATGATCATCCTGATGAAATATTAATCTTCTCAATTAATGAATTTATAAAGAGAGATTAAATATTTCGTGGTCTAGTCTTATACAAACTCATTATATAAGATACCCTCACTCATATGTCTCCACATGAACGATTTGGATCAAATCATTTGTAACTATTACAAAGTGGGCCGTATCAATAATGTTACCAAGATAAGACACCTAACCTTATCCATATACGTACTATGACTCTTTAGGTTATTTCTTAAACATGATCCTTTCGTATGTCAATCATATACTGTTCAAGATTATACTAACAACCTTAGATTTTTTATATAATGGATAATATTATATGATAAATAAACAATTAAAATAATTATTAATTATTAAATAAATCATTATTACGAGGCTTTAGGGCATAAATCCCAACAACCCTTACTTACCTGAGAATCTAGGTCAACTCAAAGGCATCCCCATAAACTCAGCCAGCCCTTGCACCTCAGTAGCAAGTAAGCCAACACAGAAGAAACAACTCTTACTAAAGTTTGCATGTGGTCTTGACAAAGCCTCAAACCTATGCAAACAATCCTTAATGAACCCCAAAGCCGTCTGATCAACAACATTGAAAATCATTAAATCATCAGTAAAACCACTTAGGAAGTTACTATAGATTAAAAAAATTAAGCTATTATTTGTTACTAAGCCTCTAGATTAAAAAAAAAAAAAAAAAAAAAAAAAACTGACCCTCCAAAATCACTTAGGAAGTTACTCCAAACACCCTAAATTTTTTCAAATTTATTTTCTTATTAGATTCAAAAGGTTTATATCAATGGAGACCTTCACTTTTGGTTGAGATTATAATATCATAACTAGTTAAGCTATGCTCAGGTTGACTATTACTTGTAAATTTATAATTTTTCTACTTTTAACTAATGTGCAACATTAGTGACAACATCAATAATCAAACTCTTATATAAAGATTACTCAATTTTTTTTTAAATGTAACAATCATGTAGTCATTTGTTCTTTTATCATTTAAACTTGTACTTATCAATTAGTTAAAGCATATATCCTCAATCAAGATGCTAGAGGTTTGAATTTCTCCACTTTAAATATTGTTGAACTAACAAAAAAAAAAAATATAGCACTTATCAAGTTCAACATTTTTTCTTGAAATATATTACTCACATGCATTTGCAATTCTTTTGTTGAATAAAAGATTGGAGAACTTTTTCTCAAACAATTATGCATGCATCTATCTATCTTCTAATATACCGTCATGAAATTAAAGTAAGCATAGTTCAATGGTATATGTTATTCATTTTTTGAAGTTGGAGGTTTAAATTCTCATACTCCACATTTGTTATACTAAAAAAACATTCAGTCATGAAAGTTTATTTTTATTTAAACTAAATTATGGTCCTATTTGGTTTACCTTTTAATTCGAGTGTTTTTCAAAAATGCATTTTTTTTTTTATAAAAATCGTTTAGAATTAAAACACTCATATGTTTGGTTACGTTTTCTAAATGCTTTTATACATAAGTTTGTTTGGTTTCCTCTATACTAAAAATGCTTCTACTAATGTCAAATTACCATAAAGAATGAATATTAAACGCTATGAACTAATAAGTTCAAATTTATATTTAAAATACTACAACCGATCGTTGACTATCGCCGGCTGACTACCACCGGAGGGGTCTTTGGCAGTAGTTGTTGGAAGGAGTTGCCGGTGATGGCCGCGGGCAATGAGTGGCGATAGTGTGAGGGTATTCTGGTCATTTTCATATGTCATGAAAATTTGGGAGGGATTTCAAGTTGAACACTTAAAAACCTTTTTTCTAAAAGTTGATTTTAAGTGTTTCACTCAAAAGAGTTTATTTTTCAAACTCATTTTTTAAAAAGTCATTTTGAGTAGTTGTCAAACACTATAAATCTTATTAAAATGATTTTTTTTAAAAAAATAAATAATTAGAAAGTTAATCCAAACCGTCCTATATCCCCTATTTCTTACTTATTAAAGGCTCACCATAGATTACTTGGTGAGATAATAACGGATTACTATTTTTCATTTGAGATTTGAGGATTTCATCCTCCACACCCAAAAATTTCATTAATACATAGCTCTAGGAACACTTAGGGGGCGTTTGGTTCGCAGGTTTGGGTGGTTTGTTAAGTCTGGGTTTATTAAGCCTGGGGTTGTTAAGTCTGGGTTTGTTAAGTCTGTGTTTGGATGGTACAGAAAATAGGTTTGTTAAATCTGGGTTTGTTAAACCAGTGTTTATCCGGTGACAAGTCTGGGTTTGTTAAGTATGTGTTTGAATTCTAATTTTTTAAACCTAAGTTTATTAAAAATGTATTTGATTGGTGATCCGCTAACACGCAAGTGCACGTGATCGAAGTAATAAAGAAACTGGAAGTATTCCAGAGTATCGATCCCACAGGGAACGGATACAACAAAATTCAAGAGAATAAGCAAAGATGTTTTCAAATTGCAATTGTGGGTAACCGATGTAAAATAATAAGTGAGATGGTTTTTGTTGTTTTTGAAAAGAAGAAATAAATATGCTAAAAGAGGGATTCAAATATGCTTTTGCTCTATTGAAAGAAATTGCGGCCTAATTGCAATTGCAATCCTTTGACTCAACACTTAAGCTTTGTAAACCAAATTCAACACCTATTCGACCTTCTATGAAGTATCTTTAGGAGGCTAAGCGATTAAACCTATATTTCTATGGCTAATACGAACTTAGTTAATTTTCAAACACAATTCTTTTGGTTTTAAAGGTTTTGCCCTATGTCTAGGGTCAAAAATAAATTCCTATGTCTAGGCTATTTTCCTTTATTGCTTTTATGAAAATTCAATTTTTATCTAACCTTTTCAAAATTAGACTCCAATTGTTGTATACTAATCTAGGTGATCAATCTAAACTAGTAATGAAAATTTCAATCAATAAAAGCAAACAATGCTATAAGATTAAGCAAAGTTGCTCTTACATATTAGACCTTTATTCATTTCTCTAAGGCATTCACATGCTTGAATCCCAAAGAAAGTCTTAGCTCATAATTAAAAGAACGAAAAACAATGAATGAAAAGAATTAAAGTGCATAACTAAAATAGAAGCAATATGTGATAAAAATTTCAGAGTTAATAAATAATTGAATAACAACTTAATAATAAGGAAAGAACAACTAAAATTCCATTAATCGAAATACATTCAGCAACTATTTAGTCTCGTAAACAAAAGGAAAGAAAAAAAACAGTAGCTAAAAGCTTGAAATTACAGCAACAATTAAATTCCTAAAACTGAAGCAAATAAACAGAAAATAAATTCTAAGAACGGGAAGAACACAGCCCCTTTTCCGCTTCTTATTCAATCGACTCAACTCCACTTTTTTCAAAGGGAATTGAGCCTTCACTTCCTTCAATTTTCATTGAGGAATGATTGAATTTCGAAGTTGAAAGGGGCTGGAAAACAGAAGAAAAACAGCAGCAAACAGAAATAAAAACAGTAGAAAATTGACAGCAGAAATTTTGACAGCAGAAATTTGACAGCTGAAAATCGTGGACAGCAGCAACTGTGGCCGAAAATGGCAAAAAACTGCTTCTCCTCTTGAGGCTTCTTCTCCAATATTTATAGATGAATGGGGCTAGAGTTTCCTTCTTGAATGAGGCACAATTATGGCTAAAATCTCAACTAAAATCGTGGAGCCAATATCTCACAAAATTCCTAGATTTTAGGAGATTTGCATATTTCCCTTTCATTTTCAGATCTATCAAAATTGCAATTGCATTTCTACTGCATTCTTCAAATTCCTGCACAAAAACATCAAGTAAGTGTGTTTTCATTTTCTTTTGCTTTATTTTCTCCATTTACTTAATTTAAAAGGCTTCCAACAATAATTCCATTTAAACCAACTATTTGCTAGCCTTTTTATCTAATAACACATATAAAATAACAATAATAACTAAGTATAAAGGCCAAATAATTCTCATAAATGAGAATTATCAATTGGTAAATTTAAAATTTGTAATAAATAATATAAATTATTTAATTAAAGTAATAAAAAATATATATTAAATTATATTTAAAATGTAACTTTATTATGAAATTAGAGAGTACTATTTTAATAATAAATAAAATATTTTTAATACATTTGTCAACTCAATTTTCTTCCAATAATTATTTTATAGAATAAATATTTAATTGTTCATAAAAATATTTTCAGACTATGTACCAAAGCGTGAATAAATATAAACAATTTTTTTTATGTAAATATATCCAACATAAAATTAACTATAAAAAAATGTTATCAATTGTTTATTTAATGATTTATAACTTGTTGTACTAACAAAAGTTATTTACTACTTATCATCAAAATTACTATTGAACTTAACTTTCTATATTTAACTAATACATAAGGTTATAAAGTTAAATTATTTTAAATAATATTATTTTAAAAGCTATTAACTTCAAGATACACTAACCAAAATAGTTTAATTAATTAATTTTACAAATATTATGTTTTTAGTTGACTATGATAACATGATTTTTACATTTTCATAAGAAAATAAGTTTAGGAAAGTTGTGGTTTTAGAAAAATGGATTTTATTTTATGAAATGGAAATTGACGTATTAAATTTAGGTTTATATAACGTGTATGGTTTGGAATTTATAATAAAATAATTTTTATTATAATTTATACGTTAATAAAAATTTTAAAATATAATAATAAGTTTTTTCACGATGAATATCTCGTACACCATATCTTTCTCTTCAAATATGGAAAAACAGAGCACCAATTTCTCTAATCGCTAAAAAAATTTAACAACAATACTGTATGATATGATATGAAGTCATATCGTCGATTGTGAAGGTGAAGAACATCTTGGGGTCAATGGAAATGGAGAAGAGAGAGAACAAATCTTGAGAGGAGAGAGAAAGTAAATTGTGATGAGTGAAAGGAAGAGAAATCATGATAATGGAAGAGAGAGGAGAGAGAAAGAGGGAAGAAAATTTGGGAGAAGAGAAAGTGGGTAAAAGATAAGGCGGTTTAACAAAATGAGAAGAGAAAATGGGGGGTTAATTACTTGGGTCTATGGGTTTGGAAAACTGGGAACCAAAAATGGGTTAGGGTAATTAAACCCAAACTTCCCCCTTGAAACCTGGGAACCAAACACATCCTAAGGATCTCTTTTAGGTTAATGATCTCTTTTATCCATAGACGATTTATTTTTGTATTGAATGAAAATTCCATTTTTTATAAGTAATTTGAAATTATCTTACATTTTTTTTTAAATTTATAAATGTATTGAAAAAAAAGTTAAATTACAAGTTTAGTTAGCTAAGCTTGTGTAAGTTCATGAACTTTAAATAATGTCAAATAGGTACATAAACTTTCAATTTTGTGTCTAATATGTTACTGGACATTAAAAAAGTCTAATAAGTTCTTAAATTTTCAGTTTTGTGCTTATAAGTCCTTAACATATTTGAAAATTTTTAAAATTCATGAACTTATTGGACACAACACTGATAGTTTAATGTCACAAAATTCAATTTTATGTCTAATAGATTCATTAATTTTACAAAATATTGAAGATGTCAAGAATTTATTAGACACAAAATTGAAAGTTTGAGAACCTCTTTGACATTTTCAAACTTCAGAGCCTATTAAACACAAAGAAAAAGTTCAAAGATTTATTAGACAAGTTTAGAAACTAAACTTAATTGGTAATTTAACTTTAAAAAAATTGCAGTAAATACTCATAGGACTATTTTGACGTCATAATGCTAGGAGGGGCATTTGTGAAAAAAAGCCATAGTTGGTGGGGTAGTTATGTAAAAATGCCCAAGTTTTTGTGGCACCCCAAAACCAAAACCCTAGAGCTCTCCAAGTGGCGTATATAAAATGTAATGGTAATGCTTCTGTTGTAGCGGCCGCGGGAGAGACGCCAAATTCCATCAGCAATGTCGAAGCGAGGTTCTCTTCTCCTTCATTACTCGTTGTTTTTACATGGCGTCTTATTGATCAAACTCAATTCAATCTGGTGTTCTTCTTGGTTCCATTTAATGCCTGTGCTCGAACTAATTTGATTGCTATCGCAGGAAGGGGAGGATCCGCCGGGAACAAGTTTCGGATGTCACTGGGTCTTCCAGTGGCTGCTACTGTCAACTGTGCAGACAACACAGGAGCGAAGAATCTCTACATCATTTCAGTGAAAGGGATCAAAGGTCGCCTCAATAGGTTGCCATCCGCATGTGTCGGTGACATGGTTATGGCCACCGTCAAGAAAGGCAAGCCTGATCTCAGGAAGAAGGTCTTGCCTGCTGTTATTGTTAGGCAGCGCAAGCCATGGCGCCGAAAGGACGGTGTCTTCATGTATTTCGAAGGTTTTGCCTCTTTCCATTCTTTTTTCCAATTTGCTTTTTTGGTGCTGTTATTTTTTCCCCTCCAGTAGGCAGCGCTAAATTGGAAGTCATGAAGGTGTTAGAAGTATTGAGGATCTTAATTAGTGGGTTAGCGGTATAATTTGTAGGTTTAACTTGCAATTTCTTAATTTAATATTTCTCATTTACCGTGTGAAAATTCGATCGGAGTTTGGTTGCCTGATGTTGAGTGACTTTTTTATGAAGGCTTTTTACTTTTTTGTTCTTTTTTTCTTCTTATATTGAAATAAGTTGCCTCTTTTAGCAAATTGAACTTCTAAGCTCGTTGAAAGCTTAGTTTACTGATTTTTGGCCAAGTATATGGGAAAAGGTTGTTCCTGGCTTTCATTCTGTAATTTAATTCTGTTTGATTGGGTATGGTGTGGATCCAATTACGAAGGCTTCCGTTCTTTGTCTGCATTCAGCCACAATTCGTTCTCTCTTGGCTATTAGACATGATTCAGAGTTTATAATAGTTTATTGGCGATAGGATTTAATTCCCTTTGAAAACCTTATGATTTATGCACTCTCCTAATTTTAAAACTGGATCTGAATTGAAGTAATTTTAGCTACTGATGTTTATTTTTAAATGAGTTTGATTGTTTTACTTTGTTTTGCTTCTAAATTTCAAGAACTAGAAGTCGTTAAATGGGTTTATTCCCCTGTAATTTGGAGCTCTTTTTCTCTATTTCTTTTAATGAGATTTTTTCTCTCTGAATTGTTGGCTGGGGAAGTAACTCATTCCTACCAATCTTGTCACAGAAGGAAAATGCGCAATTGATTGTGAAATAGTGAATACAATGCATATTTATATTATTTATCAGACTAGTTTTGCAAATGTCAATTTCTTACCACCATTATTACTTATTCTTGTGTTTTTCTTATATGTATGTATCGTATTTTTTTTTCAGATAATGCTGGTGTTATTGTCAATCCCAAGGGTGAGATGAAAGGTAATGTTGATTTTTTATTTTTTAAATATTAATTGTTGTTATTTTCTTTTTATACCAGTTAGTGTTTGGTTCAACTTGAAAGGTAGTGTCTTTCTGCTCTGTGGGTATAGAATGTTATAAATAATTTGACATGTCACGGAAGAATGGTAATCAGTTTGGAAATTTGACATAGGCAATTTTAGGTGGAGGATTTGAACCTTGACTAGTTGTTTCCACTAACTAGTCTTTGCAGATTGTTTACCTTTCTGATTCACGGTTTATTTTTGATAGCCAAATGGATGAGTTGGAACCAAAAGTAGTTAGAATGGAACAAAGGGAAAGGAAGGAAGAGAAATACCAATTCCTGATTATTTTTGGTTTAATAATGTTAACTTCATATTTTCTTTATAAAAAAAAAACTTCATATTTGAATAACGACTGGTTTTTAGCCTGCTTAGGGAATATATTTAATTTAATGTTTTCCAGTTTTGACATTGATCACACCACATAGGGGCTTTATTTATTTGGTAAATAAAGAACTGATGGCTTTGATGAAACCTGGTTAACTCTTCATGATGAACCTGTATGGCTTTGGTTGGATAGCACCCCTCCCCTTTTCTCTCTTACAGCATGACACTAGCACTGGTAGATGGAAAGATTTATAACAATGGTGCATTTGATTGCAGGTTCGGCTATTACTGGCCCCATTGGTAAGGAATGCGCTGATCTCTGGCCAAGAATTGCAAGTGCTGCTAATGCGATCGTGTGAGAATCGGATAGCCAAGGCAATTAGGTCATGCCATGTTTTAGAATTTTTCTAGGGTCTTCTTTTTTTTTTTTTGGTTGGGTTTGCCTCTGCTTTGTTAGACACAGATGCAGGCTCATTTTTGAGGTTTCTTAATCTAATGGATCGTTCAAGTTTACATTGCTGTTGTTTTGCTCCTTTCTGTTTTGGAAACTTTTGCAGTTTTGCTATAGATACGAAGGACGCATGTTTTATAACGTTAATATTTGGAGAAATATTGGAAAGTTTTGTGCCGTTTGAATTGTTCAATTCTAAATCAACCCAGGAACCCCCTTCCTGCAAAAATTGATGAAAAATTATGCTGTGTTTTATTGACGCCATTTCAAATAGCTTTTCATTTGAATGATTTCAGGTGTGATTTTTGTATGATAATTTCGTGAAGGATATATAATTGTTCTATTTATTGAATCGTTTATGTTTGTGTCAATGAATATGTTTATGGTTGAACCGTAGTTCAGTGGGAATGTAATAAAATGTTCAAGAATTGCCCACACTTAGTTTAGTGGAAATTAGCATATATCTTTGATCAAGAGGTCAGAGGTTTAAAGTTCTCTACTTCTAATTATTGTTCAACTTAAAAAAAAAAAGTTCAAGAATTTAGATTAGAATATTTTAATGAAATTTGAAATACTTGAAACTGAAGTTTTTCTTTAATGAAAATGAAAATTTTGAAATAAGAATTTATTGGTAAAGCATGATTTTGAGGTTAAAGTTTTTCTTTAATGAAAATGAAAATTTTGAAATAAGAATTTATTGGTAAAGCATGATTTTGAGGTTAGGCTAGGTGACATTTTCAGAAGAGGCTTGGTTGATGGCTGGCCGCAAAGGGTAAATGATCAACAACTATTTTTAAAATACAATAAAATTAAAAATATTTACACCTAGTTGCAAAGTAAGTTTGCGAGTGATTTGGCTGGCCGCAAAAGTTGCCTAGTGATACTCACTGGTATTTTAAAGGCTAAAATTTTTCATACCCAACATTCGATTATTATTATTTTTTTGAGTATAATTAAAACTTTAAATATATAAGTAAAATGTTTTTCAAGCGTTATATAAATATCAATGTCAATGGTAATTCATATATATTTCTTTTTTTGAAGTTAAAGGTTTAAATCTCCATATTCTACATTTGTTGTACTGAAAAAAAATATACTAAAGGCGTTTTAATCTTGAATATATATATAACATTATGCACTTGTCAATCATTTTAATACATATAGTATGACACTATGTGGGGTAAATCTATAAAAGAAATTCAATATTATTAGAAAAGAATACATTACAAGTATCACTTCGATGCAAGATGTGAGATTAGATCATTGAATGTATATTATACATGAACATGTGATGTATATATTTGGCAAAATCTATACATATATTTGAGAAGAGAGGAGTCAAGGTGATTCCTCTAATGGTTCATATCCCATGTGTGAATAGAAAATTCGACAAATATCAGATCTCACCTAAATTGGTCCTCTATCATTCCAAGAGAAATGTTGTGTAATGTAAACAGACACACATACACGTACACATAGATAGGAGCCTTTGAATTGAAGGTAAGGCAAAGCAAAATTTGAACCAAATCAAACCAACCATCCCTCTCTCACCTGACCTTACGTCTTTTTGACTCAAACCCAACCCATGACTTCCCAACTCACAGTTTGGTGTACCTCTTTCTAATTTATCACACATTCCATCTCTCACACTCAACCCTTTAATACAACTCTTTCCCTTCCTTCCCTCTGCTCTCCATCAACTCAAAACTCTTCTTTCTTGGCATTGGCATTGACATTGGTTCTCGTTTCGACCCGTCTCCAAAGACATGGCCGGCTTGGTCACCGGTTCCCAACACTATCTCCATGCTGCCGACGAGGTCACAAATTATTCATTCCTTCATCACGCTCTCTCCTAACATTACATTCCTTCCTCTAGTTATGTCTATTTTGTCCGTCTGCTTTAACGAATTTCTAAATTTTTAGTGTTATATATGTGTTTATGGGTGTAGAGTCTTCGTGGACCTCCACCGTCGTCCAAAACATGTCGAGTTTGTGGTGATGAAATAAAACTCAAAGAAGATGGGAAAGTATTTGTGGCGTGTCTTGTGTGCAATTTTCCTGTTTGTCGCCCTTGTTACGAGTATGAAAGGAGCGAAGGCAACAAGTGTTGTCCTCAATGCAACACTCGTTACAAGCGTCACAAAGGTACTCTTTCGCTTTCTTCTCTTCTTCTATTATGATCACACATCAATTCAATGTTTTTCTTATTCTATAGGCTCTCCGAGAGTTGTTGGCGATGACGAAGAAGTTGACGAGGCAGATGATTTTGATGATGAATTCCCCATCAAACACCACAATGACAACTTTGAAACAAAACAGGCTAATCATTCGGTAACATATATTATATCACATACATTATATTGTCAAGCTATTTGAAGTTATTTCATTATTCAAGTGCTAATCCTTATCATTTCTGGTTCAATACTTTTTTAATTGCTTATTCAACTTATAGTACTGTTTATCAGATAAAACATTGAAAGTTTAAAAACTTATTATAAATTTTTAGAATTTTATTTTTGAAATAATGAAACTAAATAGACTAGAAAAATGAATAATTAATCCTGATTTCAATTAAACGTAATTGCTTGCTGCCTTGCTGTTGAGAGAAAAACAGAGCAACTTAAACCAACTGTGGATTTTATATTGTCCAGGAAAACGATAACTACAATCAGCAGAATTGGCATCAAAATCTCCAGCCTTCCTTCTCTGTTGCAGGCAGTGGTATAATTAATTATAGTGCAATCCGTGTGTTTATTTTTACCCGGTTAAGAAATATTTTTAGTCTCTCAACTTTTATAAGAATAATAATTTAATCCTTAAACTTATAGTTTGTCACGATTTAGTCTCAATACTTTCATTTTTGTAATAATATATGTATATCAATTTAGTCATTGCACTTCAAAACTTGTAATGATTTAATCTTACAGGAAAAATATTATTTTGATTTAATGAATTAAATACGAGGACTAAATTGTTACAAAAATGAAAGTACATGGATTAAATTATGACAAACTAAAGTAACTAAGGCCCGATTTGAAACCATTTGATTTTTAATTTTTAGTTTTTGAAAATTGTGCTTGTTCTCTCACTTTTTTTTACATGGATTTTCATTTTACAATGGTTTTCATCTTTCTTAAGGAAAGATTTGAATTCTTAGCCAAATTTAAAAAACAAAAACAAGTTTTCAAAAACTATAGCCTCGTTTGATAACTATTTGATTTTTGAAAACTATGCTAATTTTCTCCCAATTTCTTTACAATAGTTTATTTTCATCTTTCTTAAGGAAAGATTTGAATTCTTAATCAAATTCCAAAACACAAAAACAATTTTTCAAAACTTGGCTTAGATTTTGAAAACGTTAGTAAAATGTAGATAACAAAACAAAATGGTTATCAAACGGTTAAATTACAAATTTATTATCTATGGTTTTGAAAAAAATTATAATTTAGCCCATATGGTTTTAAATTTTAGAATACTACAGTTTGATAAAAACCCCAACTCGTAAATAATCTCTATGACATAAACTATTTATGAGAGTTTTATCAAATAATAGAACTATTTATGAGATTTTATGAAATCATAAAGACAAATGGTAACTTTCTAGACAATAGGACCTTTCTAGACAATAGGAACTAAACTATAACTTATCACATAGACCCTTAAATTCGAATCCTCCATCATCAAATTTTGTTGAACTCAAAAAAAAAAAATTCACTGGTATTTTTTATAATTTGTATGGCGAGTTGATTTGGTTGTGGAATTGGTAGTGAACGGGAAGGATTTGGAAGGCGAGAAGGAGGGTTACGGGAACGCAGAATGGAAGGAGAGAATTGATAAATGGAAAGTGAGGCAAGAAAAGAGAGGTTTGGGGAACAAAGAGGATGGAAGCAACAACGATCAAGGCGAAGAAGACGACTACCTGTAAGCAAATCAACCCCTAAATTTTAATTCTATTTTCTTCCTGATCATCAAACTGGATTCGCACTTGCAGATTAGCAGAAGCTCGTCAACCGCTATGGCGGAAACTCCCAATTTCCTCAAGCAAAATCAGTCCCTATCGCATTGTCATAGTCCTCCGCCTCGTCATTCTCGCTTTCTTCTTCCGTTTCCGTATCCTAACTCCGGCCTACGACGCCTTCCCCTTGTGGCTTATCTCCGTCATCTGCGAAATCTGGTTCGGCTTCTCCTGGATTCTCGATCAGTTCCCCAAATGGGCTCCGATCAACCGGGAGACCTACCTGGACCGCCTCTCGATGCGGTTCGAGCGTGAGGGGGAGCCGAACCGCCTGGCTCCGATCGACTTCTTCGTCAGCACGGTGGATCCTCTGAAGGAGCCGCCGATCATAACTGCGAACACGGTGCTGTCCATTCTATCGGTGGACTATCCGGTGGAGAAGGTGAGCTGCTACGTGTCGGACGACGGAGCGTCGATGCTGCTGTTCGACACGCTGGCGGAGACGGCGGAGTTTGCGCGGCGGTGGGTGCCGTTCTGCAAGAAGTTCAGCGTGGAGCCTAGGACTCCGGAGTTTTACTTCTCGCAGAAGATGGATTACTTGAAGGACAAGGTGCTTCCGAGCTTTGTGAAGGAGAGGAGAGCAATGAAGGTAAGGTTCGAGTTTTGATGAATTTGAAATGGGTGTTACTGTAAATTGAAATTGAAATTGAAATTGTGGGCAGAGGGAATACGAAGAGTTCAAGGTGAGGATCAACGCGTTGGTGGCGAAGGCTCAGAAGAAACCAGAAGAAGGATGGGTGATGCAGGATGGCACTCCATGGCCGGGAAACCTCACCCGTGATCATCCTGGCATGATACAGGTAAAACCAGAATTTGAAAATTTCCTCGACATGGTAGACATTTGAATGGACATTTTCATTATCATTACATCATTAAAAAAAAAAAGCAATCAAATAGGATCTAATATTAATAATAATGAATTTTAACATTTTGAAAGGGTTAAATGGTTGTTTGTTAATTTAAATATTTTTTTTAATGAAGTTTTTGTATTTATATATATTTTCTTTTCTAATTATACATGTGATTTTATAATATAAATTAACAATTCAAATGTTTTTATTCACAATATTAATTAATTTAATTAGATGGATAATATAAATTTAATATGCATTTTAAAAAATAATGCGACTTTACATTTTACTGTATTTTAAATTACATATTGATTTTATGCTCATGAAAGTAAACCCTATATGTATTTTTTTCTTAATAATATTGAAAATACAAACTAATGTATGGTGTGATTCTTTAAAAATTCTCTCTAAAACAACCCTTATTTGCAAATGTAAGGACACAACTTAGGTGCATCCTACACTTTACAACCACAAGAATTTATTATTATTATTATTATTATTTATTTGTGGTTGTAAAATGGGCTGCACAACACTTAGGTGCAGTCCATGCTGCACCCAAGTATTTTCCCATCATTAATGTCCCTTTCAATTTCTCTTGCGTTTTTTTTTTGCTTCATTTTGTAACAATGGAAGCCTTTAAATTTTCCTTAAAAAGATTTCATCATAGATCTATTTTATTAAGTATATAATATTTTTAAGAGGTGTTTGGCCCAATGTTATGGGTTTGACGGTTTTGAAATCCAAATCCAAAACGGTGTTTGAGCCACTGTGTTCAAAACCTATGGTTTTTGAAACACAACTTGGTGGTTTTGAACGCACCTCAAATACTGTTTTTTGATTCTCGTGCTTCAGAACATTGCACCTCAAACACTGTTTTTTGATTTCCAGGCTTTCAAACCTCTCAGGGTTCTGAATCCATGGGTTCTGATTCTGAAATGGTGGGCCAAACGCCCCCTTAAGTTCTTTGCTAACCTGAACTTAAGACATATACCCTTAGATCAGAGATTCGAAGTTTCCTACCCTATATGTTGTTGAACTCAAATATATATACTAGAGATTCGAAGTTCCAAAGTTAAAAGTTTTTCACTTTTGAAGTTATCCGATCAAAGCCTCTAGTTTAACCTTTCATCTTCTTTATACCCTCCCAAGTATGCTACTCATTAGTTAATGTATAAATCAAAACTTCAATTTTGCACTTTCTAAAGCTTAGATCAATTTAGAGAATCTAAAGTTCAAGAATTCTGCACACACACGATTAAGTCTAATGATAAAACATTTGCCTTTTAACTCCATATCATCTTTATCAGGACTTCATTTGTAAAACTTGAAACCTGAGTCCTCTGAATCAAACGATTGGACAAAATCGAAAGATGGGAAAAGAGAGTGACTTCGTTCCGAAAAAAAATCCCAACTTGTTTCTTGCTTTGCAGGTGTATCTAGGAAGTGAAGGTGCACTTGATGTAGACGGTAAAGAGTTGCCTCGTCTTGTATATGTTTCTCGTGAGAAACGCCCTGGATATCAGCACCACAAGAAAGCTGGTGCTATGAATGCTCTTGTAAGTGTCTCCTCTCCTGCTTCAAATGATTTAAGTGACACTATAAAAATGGACATGGACATGGACCTGGAAGTTCTTATTGTGTTGCATTTTACAGGTTCGAGTCTCTGCAGTCCTCACAAATGCACCATTCATCTTGAATCTGGATTGTGATCACTACGTCAACAATAGCAAAGCTGTAAGGGAAGCCATGTGTTTTCTAATGGACCCTCAGCTTGGAAAGAAACTATGCTATGTTCAGTTTCCTCAAAGATTTGATGGTATTGATCGTCATGACAGATATGCTAATCGGAATATTGTGTTCTTTGATGTAAGTCGGAAGTTCTTTTGACGTATTAGTAATTTCTTTGAGCAACAATGTTGATTAACATTATAACTGCAATCGCAGATCAACATGCGAGGACTAGATGGAATCCAAGGTCCAGTTTATGTTGGCACAGGATGTGTCTTCAACAGGCAGGCTTTATATGGATATGAACCACCAGCCTCCGAGAAAAGGCCGAAGATGACATGCGATTGCTGGCCTTCATGGTGTTGCTGCTGCTGCGGTGGTTCAAGGAAGTCAAAGTCAAAGAAGAAAGGAGAAAGAGGTTTGCTTGGAGGCCTGTTCGCAAAGAAGAAGAAAATGATGGGGAAGAGTTATGTAAGGAAAGGGTCTGGACCAGTCTTTGATCTTGAAGAAATTGAAGAGGGGTTTGAAGGTTATGATGAGTTGGAGAAGTCGTCACTCATGTCGCAAAAGAATTTCGAGAAAAGATTCGGGCAGTCACCAGTTTTCATTGCTTCCACCCTCAAGGAAGATGGAGGTCTTCCAGAAGGGACTAACAGCACATCACTTGTTAAAGAAGCCATCCATGTGATAAGCTGTGGTTATGAAGAGAAAACAGAATGGGGAAAAGAGGTTCGTGGCTGAGGCCTGGCTTTAGCTTTTATATTGTTTGTTTTGCAACTTCCATGTGAATTTAGCTAACACTACCTGGTGAAACAAAATGTGTTTGTTTTGCAGATAGGTTGGATTTATGGTTCTATCACTGAGGATATTTTGACAGGATTCAAGATGCATTGTAGAGGATGGAAGTCAGTTTACTGCATGCCACAGAGACCAGCTTTCAAGGGATCGGCTCCGATAAATCTTTCAGATCGTTTGCACCAAGTTCTGAGATGGGCGTTAGGTTCTGTTGAAATCTTCCTCAGTCGACACTGCCCGCTGTGGTATGCTTATGGAGGAAAGCTAAAATGGCTTGAGAGGCTTGCCTATATCAACACTATTGTTTACCCCTTTACTTCCATTCCATTACTTGCTTACTGCACAATCCCTGCTGTCTGTCTTCTCACTGGAAAATTCATTATCCCCACTGTAAGTTTCATCAATACTCTGCTTTTTGTTTCATCTCTGTTCAATCAACAAAAAACACAACTCCAAAGCTAAAATATGAGCATATTTTCTGCAGTTGACGAACTTAGCTAGTGTCTGGTTCATGGCCCTGTTTATTTCCATCATCGCGACAGCCGTGCTGGAGCTTCGATGGAGTGAAGTGAGTATTGAAGACTTGTGGCGTAATGAGCAATTCTGGGTGATTGGAGGTGTCTCTGCACATCTTTTTGCAGTGTTCCAAGGCCTGCTCAAGGTCCTTGGTGGAGTAGACACCAACTTCACAGTTACAGCAAAAGCAGCAGAGGACACCGAGTTTGGAGAGCTCTATCTTTTCAAGTGGACAACCCTCCTCATCCCGCCGACCACGCTTATAATCTTGAACATGGTGGGAGTGGTTGCTGGAATTTCAGATGCAATCAACAATGGCTACGGGTCATGGGGTCCTCTATTTGGAAAGCTGTTTTTCGCTTTCTGGGTCATTGTTCATCTCTATCCTTTCCTCAAGGGTCTGATGGGAAGACAAAACAGGACCCCCACCATTGTCGTCCTCTGGTCCGTGCTTCTTGCATCCATATTTTCACTGGTTTGGGTGCGAATTGATCCCTTCCTGCCCAAGCAAACTGGTCCTGTCCTTAAACAATGTGGGGTGGATTGCTAGTCATGCTCTGATGCTCCTCTTTCACTTCTTTTTGTTGGGTTGCCTCAGTTGTGTTCAAATGTTTGAAGTTTTAAGATATCTTTGTAGCCTTTATTGTTTGAATGAATATACAAGAACATAATGAACTTCACTACAGCAATTTACTAAAAGCTAGTAAGGTAATACATAATCTCACAAGCTTTTTTATTGCATTCTCAAAAGTTGGTAATGTAATACATAATCTCAACAGCTTTTTTTAACATCCTCGATTCAAATACAACATACAATTTTAGAAACAGTGGAACAGCCAGCAGGTTAAAACAAACAGTGGACAACTGATTTACAAACAAATAAACATAAGCAGGCTTTACAACTAAATAGAAGAAAATCAAACAGTTAACAACCAAACCTCAAAGTTAGTACGAAACAAAGGGTAATTTTCGGTTATTCGGAGGTGATTTGATCTTCCAAGATCGAAATAACCGTGCTCGATGTCAAGCTTTAGCAACTCCTCGACTATTCAGAGCTCTTTCCAATCTTGTTTCAAATGGTGTAGAGTGCCACTTCACTGTCTTATCCTGCACCCACAAACAAAAGAACAACTTAGTCCAGTCCCTCCCCTCCAATGCCACCACCAAAATTTCAATACATTTCAGTAAGTTACTACTTCAAATCTACCTCTCTATACTTGCTGGTTGTATTTGGTATTCCTTTAAACGAAGAGGCCGAATCATGATCCTTATCGCTCACTCCCTGCCTCCAATATGTACCGACCGATCCAACTACAGGCATCTCACTGTGACCGCTACTACTTCTCATCGAGCTTGATCCTTGCAATGTGCTGCTTTCCACTGGAGTAATGGTGGCTTCTAAAGCCACTGTTGAAGTAATCTTACTACTGACTGGTGTGGCTTCTGATGAAGCCAACCAGTTAGAAAGGCTGGCATCAACACTCAGTTCTCGACTCGACTTGGAACTGTATGGACATTCCTCAACAGCTGATTCTTGTTCTAACTCCAGATTCTCTTTCTGAGGTGTTGATGGCAATGCCACCTTTGATTTCGCAGCATTCCATTGAGAAAGATTTTCAACTGGATTCAGTACAGGGCAAACATAAGCATTCCTATGCCTCGAGTTTTTTCGGCTTAGCCCCGAAACGTACATCCAACTATCAGCCACAGAAGAAATCTCCTTTTCATCATTTTCATCACTAGCTAGATGATCACCAAAAACCTCATCCTCATCATCACTATCCTTACAGTTCCTGTATCGATGAATTGAAGGGGAAGATGATCTGAAGTTGGGACTGAGAGGAACAGCAACATCTTCAGATGAAGATTCAGGTTTGCTTGATTTTGCTAAATTCTCTTCCTTTAGATCCTGTTTCTTCCCATGAACTGAAGCAGCAGCATCTTCCTGGGGTAAAACAACATGCTCATACTCATGGGGTTTCACAGAAGTCACTTCCTCTGTGGTACTGATGTTCCTATTCCTATGACCAAAAGCCACATTATTCTTATTTCTAACCAAAAATCAAAATCAAAACTGCAAAAGGAAGAAAAAAAGAGAGCCCTAAACTTTGGGGTTGTATCCCTTAAAACTCCAAATTAATAATTGCATCAATTAAAACCCTAAGCTTTCATAAGTTAATCAATTTCGATCCTTCGTTCGAATTTTGTTTTAAAACCGTTAATGCATGACTTCCACACATGTATTAGATTTCTTTATATGCAAGGATTAATTTAAATTAGAGAGAAATAAATAGATAGTGGCAGTCTTTCATATTCTCATCTTTCTCTATTTTTCTTTACTTATTTAGAAAGAATTACGTGATAATTGTTCTTACTACTTTGGTAGAATTTTAGGAGAATGAATAATTTTATTTAAGTGATTTTGAACGGAATCAAGTGAAAATAACTATATAAATAACTAATGAGTCTAAATTGATTAAGTTAGGGCTTAAATATATCCCCGTTGGATAACCATTTGGTTTTTGAAAATTAAGCCTATATAAATACTAATTTCACTCGTGAGTTGCTTGTTTTGTTATCTACTTTTTATATATGTTTTCAAAAATCATGCTAAATTTTAAAAATTAAGACCCTATTTGATAACTATTTGCTTTTTAAAAATTAAGTTTATAAATACTACTTCTACCTATGATTTCTTTGTTTTGTTATCTATTTTTTCTATATATATTTAAAATTTAGGGGTATAAATTGATTTTTTCAAAAAAAAAAAAGAAAAAGAAAAAGAAAAAAAAAGGGCGCCCTTCCAAAATTTGAACTACTCACCCAGCTTCCAGAACCGAATGCAGAAGTTTGTTGTTAGAGTCATCAGGCAACGTATGAACAGAAGAAGATTGTATGGATTTAGCGATCGCATTCCTCTGCAGCAAAGCAACATTCAAAGCTTCATTAAGATAAAAGGAAATTAAAGAAGAAAATTCCTGCCCACTAATATCTCAAAAGAATGAAGATCAATGACCTGAATAGTGGATCGTTGATCTGTATGACGAGAATCGCGATGGTTCTTGAGGCGTTTGGCATCTTTGGATGAACCAAAGCAGGCAAAAAAGCAACCCATGGCTTGTAATTCAGAAACCCTCCTGTTGCTATTTGATCTGGGCAGTAATTACTTGGAAGAAGAAGATTCGGTTAGTGGATTTCCATTGGTTTCGAATTTCTCGAGAGATTGAGAGGATGAAGATGAAGTGGGTTTTGGAGAAGATTCTCCCTCGTTCTCGTTTGAAAAGGGTAAAAAAAACGGTCTGGAAATTTGAAGTTTGGACCGGAGAGCTTACGGTTTTGTTTTGTGTTATTAATTTTAAATTAATTGGTAGAATTCTCTGTGTAAGTGACCGTTGGGGTTCGCGTCATTCTTATTGGAAACGTAACCACCGGAGCCTACAGAATAAAAAACTCAACATTATTCTCTTTCCCTCTCTTATTTCAAGGCAAATGGATTTTTTTTTTTTTTTTTTTACATAAAACTTTTTTTAGTAGCATTTTATACAAAAACTTCATGATTTTTTTTGTTTAATACAACAAATTTGAGAAAAGAGGATTTGAACATGTTAAAAATTAGTACAAACTTGTTAGACAAGTAATTTGACTTAGTTAGATTTTAATTATTAAAAACTAATGTTAGTGGGTCACTTTTCTAGGGTAGTGCCTCTAAATTAGGTGGGATGTGACTTAGTGGAGTTAATTCAGGAGAATTTTAAGGTTAGTGCCTTAGGGGGTATTTGGATTGAGGAGTTGAGAGGAGTTTCCAACTCTTTGTTTGGCCTAAGGATATTTTAACTCTTATTGTGGGCCCCACAAACTTATTAACTCTTATTCTAATTCCTTAGTGTGGGTCCCACAAATTTATAAACTCCTTCTTCAACTCCCCACAACTTTCATATCTCATTTTTTTACCTCACCTCACTCCTACCCCTCTTTCTTCTCTCCTTTCATTTCTCTCTCTATTTTTACATAATTTTTTTTAATTTCTTAATTTAAAAAATTTTCTTTATTTTTTTATATAAATTTCTCGTCATTATTACTAATTAATAATTAAATATAACTAATTATTAAAAAATAATTTTATTTTTCTCCTATAATTTTAATAAGTTTTTAACAAAAATATTTTTCTTTTTATTCTATAATTTTATTTTTTAAATATAAATTATATAATAATGTTTTAGATATGATACTATTATTTAAATTAAAATTCTTAATGTAAATTAGAGTACTACATAACCATTTTTTTAAATTGATAAAAAACACCCCTATCTCACTTCTTCCACATGTCATCTACAATTTTTTCTTAAGTTTAAACAAAAATTACTTATAACAAATAACAATCTTATCTTTTTTTAGCTTTTTTTTTTATTAATAGCTAAAAAATATATATAAATTTATGATTTGAAGATAAGAAAAACATATTTTAAACTAACATGTATTACTATTTAAGAAATTAGTGTTTAAAAAGGTTAACGTATTAAAAAATTTTGATTTTCAAATTAATCATATTCAAAGTAAAAAGATAAACGGTTTCTCCTTCCAAACTTAATAAAATAAAATTATTACAATAAATAACATAAATATATAGTAATTTGAACAAAAGTACTATATATAATATTCATTTTGAATGGTGTCAAAAAATATATATTCATTTTGAACTTAATTATTTTAAAACAACATAAATATTTGATATTTACTTCAAAGAATATATTATTTACAAATTAATCAAACTTTAAATAATCCATTACATTGATTAGTTAGAAAAATAAAATCTTAAATTATATAAAAAAAATTATTTTATTAAGCTTGAAAAATAAATCTTAAATTAAAATTTAAAATTGACGAAAACAAGTCTTTAATAAAATTATAAAATATTCATAAAATAATATAATTTAAAATCTCAATTTTAGGATTGACGAAAATAAATCTATATTATTTCTAGAATTGAGAGAATAAAAACATAAAAATCTTCAAGTTTATTTGAATCCTGTAAAATTAATGAATTGAAATCTTTCCGAATCACATGTAATATTTAAAAAATTTGTAAGAATTTCTTTTATTTGAAACTATCTAAGACAAATGAATAATTAATGTGAGAGATATTGAAAAAAGAATATGGGGTATTTTGTTCAAAAAAAAATTCTTTAAAGAAATTTGTAAAAAATATATAAATTAATAAAAACAAAAAATCTCAATCTTAGAATTTATGGGAACAAATTCTTAATAATGAAAATTTGAGAAATTGTGGAAAAAATTTGTACAAAAAAAAAACTAAAATCAACTCAGACTTCATAACTTCATGTTTAATAAATATGCACTCCAAACACAGATTTCAGAACTCCTACTCCCTGCAACTCCTTGCCCCAAACACAGATTTCCTAACTCCAGACTAAACAACTCTGCACCCCAAACACAGACTTCCTAACTCCCCAGACATATTAACTCATACTCCCTGCAACTCTTTGCCCCAAACAGCCCCTTAGTGGTATAGTTAGTGGGTGAGTGGTTGGTTATTTACTAATTTTCTATAAATATTTGTAATATATTTTTACTTCAATGCATAGAACTCAATTGAAACACTTGACTTTTCGTGCAATTTCTCTTGTTTTTACTTTTTGTTCTCTTCGTTCTTTTGTTATACCTTCGACCTCAAAGAAGATAGTCAATGCCAATTATTATTGAGTAATGCTCACTTTGTCACAAAAACTTGAAGATATGATTAGAAAGAATGATAAATAAGTATAATGTTTACAAATATAGTGTTGTTTGTTTCTTTAATTCTTATAGTAGGGTTAGTTGGTTTCGACTTAAGTCCAAATTTATGATGTTAACTTAAGTACAATTCAACTAGTTAAAACTTACATCATTGACCAAAAGGTCAGGTGTTTCAATCTTCACTCCCACATACCACAAATGGTTGAAATCAAGAAAGAAAAAAAAACCAACTTCATGATAAATCGTGAGATAATTTTGGATTAATTATTCTTTATATAGACAACTTGTGCAATTATGTTTGAGATGCAATTTTTGGTCACTTGGTAACCTAAATCTTTCTAAGATATGGATATTTGAGCAAGTCTTATGTTAATAGTCATGAACATTTGAAAAACCTCATTAAAAAACTTGATTTACTCAACTCAAATCGATTTTTACAATTCTCTATGAGCATGTTTGAGAGTGATTTTGAAATGGTTAAAATCACTTTTATCATATTTAAAATTACTTCGAGACTTGCATTTAATCATTCAAAATTAATTTAATGTTTGATTTTACACTTTTAAAGACGATTTATAAAGATTGATTTTGAATAGTTAAAAACATATTTCGGAGTGATTTTGAATACGACATAAGTGATTTTAACCATTTCAAAATCACTCTCAACCATGCCTACCTCAATTTTTTATACACCGTTTTTTTCTTTTCATTCCTTGTCTTTTTTATATTCGTTTTAGATATGAGTAAGAATTGTGTATGGTTTAAAATGATTTGGATAAAATAAGATCCTTTTGGTTTATTTACATTTTTGCATTTTTAAAAAATCATCTGCCATTTATATCTCTTCTAAATTCACCTGTTTTGTGTCCATTATGTCTAATAGGTACTTTCACATTTGACTCAAGGTTCTATATTTGATTTTTTTTAGTTTAACAATATGTGACGGTTAGAGATTCGAACCTCTAACTTTTTTGTTGAGGTCATGATGCCTTAACTAGTTAACCTATGTTTAGATTGATAGGTTCTATGTTTAATTTAAGGGTACATACGTAACTAGTTATTTATGATATCTTGATTTTTTTAAAAATATTATGGTCCACTAAATTTTTGTAGATATTTACTATAGATGTAGCCCTACCAAAAATTGATGGGGTTGAACCTATAGGCCCTAAGGGGCCGTTTGGTTTAAGGTTTCACAAATTCCCATGGATAAAGAATGTCTGAGAATAATATGTCTGAAAATAAGATTGCTAGAAATCAAAGATGATTATGTTTGGTTATGCATGAGAATGCTATCATATTTTTATAAGAAGAAGTGATATCAACATTTGTTTTATGAGATTAATATGAGGAATTTTATATAATTATGATGTAGTAATTAATAAAACAATCTAAATTAATTAAAAAATGAATATAATTTTTTCTAAAATTTTATAATTAAAAATTAATTGATTAGATTTAATCCAAAAGTAATTAATACTAATTATTTAAATAACTTCATACCAAATTAATCATAATTATAATTAAATAACTAAATTTATTGTTAATTAATGAATTGGTAGTTTATTTTACCATTGCATTAATTCATTGCATTTTATTGAAAAAATAAGTATACATTTAAATAAATTAATTTATTAAATTGAAACAATTAAATTTATATTGTATTATTAAAATTTTAATGTAATTAATGATGAAAAGAAGAAAAAAGAAAATGACCCAAAAAGAAAAATATATATATATAAGAGGGAAAAAGAAGAAGAAAAAAATGAAGAAAAAGAAAAAAAAATAAAAGAAAAGGAAGGAAAAAAGATGTAAAAAGTATCAAAGAAAAATTAAAAAAAAAAGAAAAGAATGAAAGAATGAATGAGAAAAAGAAAAAAAATAATAGGAAAAATGAAAGTCGAGAAGAAAAGAAAAATAATAAGAAAAAAATTGATACATAAGATGAAGGAAAAAGAATGTAAGATAGCAGTAAGAGAGAGAAGAAAAGCATAAAATGGAGTAGAAGCAAAGATGGAAAAGAGTTTAGTCAAAACCCATCAATTCACATGGGATTGAGAACGCTTCAACTACCGGCATTCATGATGCCTAGGAAAATTCTTTTTTGAGGGAAATAACTTAATCCCTTTAACCAAACATGAGTTTTATATATCCAAACGCATTCTCATCCTTTTAAACCTCCAACTAAATGGGCCTTAAGAGAGAAAAGAATCTTTCATTTAAAATAAGGTTAGGCTCAAAAGACAATATATATATATATTTCTTTGTTTAATTTCAAAGATGGGCATGAAAAATGCTTTCCCTACCTCTGGTCTCAGTCTCAAAATTTTAAATTACTTGTCATTATTTACATGCATTGCACATGTTCATGAATGTTGTATCTTTTTTGCTTCTTTTCAAAAAATTATGAAGAAGGGTTGAACATGCATAAAAACCGATTGTTTCTATTATAAATAATAGGGGTGTATAAATAATCCAGTAACCCGAACAATTTAGACTACGCAACTCAAACAGTAAGAATTGGATTGGGTTAGATTTTTTTTTTGTCAGTTTGGGTTGTGTTAGAATTTTGGAGAACCAAATTTTCAGGTCGGTTATCCAATTTACCTTTTTAGGCTCGGTTGATCCGACCTAAAATTTATCTTATATATATATATATACACACACACACACATACATACATACTTATAAATGAATTATTTGTGAACTTTTAATGTTTTTCATCTAGGATTGTAATGAAGATTAAAATGTTATGAACTTTGAAGTTTGATATTTGAATTTTATGTGATTTTAGTTATTAATTCAAGCAACAATTATTTTTTAAAAATAAAAAAATCAACCCAGCGACCCAACCCAACCCAACCCAACCCGAAAATATAAGATTGGATTGCAACTCTTGATCGGGTCATTCAGGTAGCCAACCTAATCAACCCAAAATTTTGGGTTGGTCCTAAAAAATCCTTCAACCTAATCCAATCCAATATGTGTACACCCCTAATCATTTTTGGTTAAGGAAACTAATGCAATAAACCAATCTACAGGAAAAAAAAAAGGGTACACAAATTTTAGGAAAAATAATTATAATAAATATATGAAATGCAAACTTGGTAGAAAAAGCTTATCAGATTATTATATACTTAAATATATTAAAGTTTGAGGACCCTGCTCCACTAAAGATGTTTCTTAAATATATCATATTTTCAATTTTTTTTTTAATTAAATGGAGGCAAATAAGTTAAAATTTAGTTTTCTATACTTCATTTACAACCATTCTTAATGTTTAATGTGATCAAATTAAAAAAGGTTGAAGACAAATCGATCCCCACTTTTATTTAATGGAGCATTTTGTAATTTAGCCCTAAGAAAATTTATTTTTTAAATATTTAAGAATTAACGAGATAATTTTGAAGAAAATAGAGTAGTTTGTAATGAAGTACTATATTTGGAATCTTTTTTTTTTTTTTTTCCTTTTTAATGGTTGTAAACGGTGCAGAAAATGTGGAGGCCATAACATAAAGGGTGGAAAGCCATTTTTCCCCTCCCCCCGCAAAAAAAAGAAAATGATAAAAAAAAAAAAGGAAAAAAAGAGAACTGTGGTGAGAGAGGCTCGAACTCTCGACCTCAGGATAACTCAGAAGCTATGAGACCTACGCGCTAGCCAACTGCGCCACCACCCCTTTTGATCGTTTTTCATACTTTATTACGTATTGTATTTATTAATATGAGATTGGTTACGTACGTCGATTAAAAAATAATAATTTAATTATTATAGTTGACTTCGATAACTTGAATTAATTAATACCTAGGTTAAATTATAAAATTAATTCATAAAATGTGATAGTTGTGTACATTTAAATCCATCAACTGATTTTAATAAGCCATTATCGTTGTATTAAAGTTGATATTTAAAAATATTGTCATAACATGTTGAATAGATTAACAAGTGATAATTTAAGCTAACATGAGGCAAAGCTCGACTGATTTAGACATAGACTCTCGACCAAGAGGTCAGATGTTCGAATCTCTCACCTTACATGATGTTGAACTAATTTTTTTTGAAAAAAATGTGATGATTTAAAATTTTTGTCCGATCATTACCCTTATTTAATATTTCAAATATATATATATATAAAACAAATCTACACTTCTATGTTCGAGTCAAATCATCATCTATTAGTTCACTTTATCATGCAAAATCATTTGTCCTATAAGGGTAGGGGTGAGAGATCAAACTATCAACATTTAGAATGATACTAAGTGTCATATCCACTGAGCTATGATCGGATTGACAGAAAATGTTGACAATAGTGATTTATTAATGATGTTAATAACCATGATTTTTTTTTTAAAAAAATGTTAAAAATAATGATTCATTAAAATTAAAATCGAAAATTTAGAGACGTAATTGAAAATTTTAAGTTTATTAGAATTTGGATACATTTTCACCCAACATCCATATTCTTCACTTATAAATTAACAAATATTAAGCCTATCTTATTTTATTTAACCATGTACTTAGAATTAATTTAACCTGTTCTGATTTTAGGTTAAGGGACTTGGGTTTTAAGGTGTTAGATTTAGGGTTTAGTGTTTTACTGATTTAGGGTAAGAATAAAAATGGAGACAGTCATCAAACATTGACATTCCCCATGTAGAAATTAACCAATATTAAACCTTTCTCATTTAATTCAAACCTAATACTTAAAATGACCCATTTTAGGATTTGAGGGGCCATTTGTTTTTTGGGAATCTAGATAACCGGAATCTTCAGTTGCCTGGAATTATAGATAACCGGAATGATAGATGTCCGACATCTTTAGATAGCCATGTTTGTTTTGTAGGGAAGTTTTTAAGGATGTCTGGGAATATTTGGATAACTATGTTTGTTTTGTAGGATTTGTACTTGGGAATCTCTTAAATTTACAAAATGTTCCAAGAATGACCTCACGACAATTCATGTAATTTATACATTAATTTAATAAAATTTGAATTTAAATAAAATAATTTTTTTTATTAAATTTAAATTTTATTTTTAAATCAATTTAGTTTCTATTATTTTTCCATGTTATTTTGCTCAACAAATTAATTTATATTAATTTAATATTTTTTATAAAATAATTATAAATTTCAATTTAAATTGGAATATCTTTCCAAGAAGAAGATAATTCATGCATATCAATTTCATTTGCATATATTCAATGAAAACAACTACAATATAATTCAAATAAAAAAAATCATTTACAAAAAAATTAAAATGCAGAAAGTCCCAAAAAATTAATTTGCATAAAATATTGAGAACATAGAAAATTAATTTGCAGAAAATGAAAAAAAAAATCTAGAATATTTCAGAATATTATTTTGCAGAAATAAAAGAGCAGAAAATGCATAAAATTAGTTTATAGATAAAATGAAGAATATAAAATAGCAGAAAATAAAAATGCTAAAAATGCAGAAAATAAAAATGATAAAAATGCAGAAAATAAAAATGCAACATGCAAAAGTTTATTTTTCAGAAAAATACAGAAAATAGAATTCCAAAAAATGTTGAGAATTCATATTTTTTTTTAAAAAAAAAAAACAGAACTTAATTTGTTGAAAATGAAAATGTTGAGAATTCAAAAATCTAATTAATAGAAAATGCAGAAAACTAATTTAGTTTGAAGAAATCAGAAAACTCATTTACAGAAAATTATAATACATAAAACTAATTTGCAGAAAATAAAAAAATGTAAAAATACAGAAAATGAAGAAAATGAATATGCAGAAAATGCAGAAAATGAATATGCAGAAAATGAATGTGCATAAAATGGAAATGTAGAAGATATTGAAATTGAAGAAAATAAAAATGGATAAATTTTGAAATGTAAAAAATGTAGAAAACAAAAATGAAAAAAAAAAAAAACAATGATTAGATGATCTGTAAAATGAAGAGACATTGAGACCTCCAATTTTAAGGTCAATGTCTCGACATACATCTCATATGAAAAAAAAAAAGTGATCAAAATTGAATAGACAACATAATGAAAAAAAAATGTGAAAGGTAGCGAAAGGAAAAAAAAATGAGGAAGAAAGTAAGAAAGGAACATGAAAAATACCTGGAAGAGGAGTAGAGCAGAGCAGAGCAGAGTGTTTTTGAAAAGAAAAAAACTCTAATAAAAAGTGACGATTGATGAGACGACTTGGAGAGAAAGAAAGCGATTTGTGGCAAATAATTAGGGTTAAGGGTAAATAATGTAATTTGATAGATGCCTGAAAGAAGGGAATCTTAAAAACCCATCTTTTCAACGATATTCAAGATAGCTTAAAATGAGGGATTTTAAAATACCCGGTATCTTTGGATGCCTGGCTATTTTAAGATTACCACAATCCAAACACGGTAATCTAGATGACCATAAGGTGAGAATCTTAGATTACCACCAAACAAACGACCCCTTAGGGATTTAGAGTGGATTAGGATTTTAAGGCATTAGGGTTAGGGTTTATGGCTTTACAGCAGTTTTTGTTGGGTTTTGTGTCCTAAAACTCGTGGTTTTGTAAACTGAATGTATATTCTATTTTACTATAAATATGTTATTGAGGTTTATTCAGTAAATGTGTTATTGAATAAAGTGAATTGTGTATTCTATAACCCAAATCCAATGAACAAAGAACCCTTGGCTATAGTATGTATACTTGAACTTTATGTATGACATAAAAGTGGATCAAGTTCGAGTAATAGCCAAAATGGTCTATAGTATAAGAATAAGGCTGGGAACCTTATTCTGGGGACACTATGGACGCGGCCCACTTTGTATAGTACTAACGATGTGATCCAGAATCGTTCATGTGGAGACATGTGAGTGGGGGCGTCCTATGCAATGAGTTTGCATAAGACCGGACCGCGAAATAGTCACTTAGACTTTATAACTCCGTTTACTGTTTTAACTGACTATATTCATACGATGACCTAGGTAACTCGATCTTAATCCTGAGCGTGCTATGAACTCCTATTTATTCGGGATTATCCTTAGATTTGCATGGGTGAGAGTGGCCCGAGATCGCCGACTCAATAAGCCTCCCATTTTGGGGATAAGACCGGATAGATAGTTGGGAACATAGTCATGCGAGATGGAATTCACTCCTACCTGCTTTAAGGATTAGTAGAGAGGTTGTTCCCTTAAGTGCTGACTCCAGGTCTTGAACAATGGGCCCACCCTCTCATTGGCTCGAGAGGGATTCGGTTTGTTGGTTGGACCACAAACCAATTGTTCATTAGAGGATCAGTGGGACTTAAGGAACAAGAAGTAATTACAGTGGTAAAACGGTTTATTTGACCCAGCTGTAATTACGAACGACCTGTGAAGGATCGACTTACTAATCATGGTTATATCGAGTGGACAGAAATATATCTACAGTGAGGAGAGTGCAACCACTGGACTTTAGTGGAGTGTCCCGGTGGTTAACGAATGTTGATTAGCTAGGCTAAAGAGTTTGGCCGGTTAAATCTCGTATCGTTGGAGCTCATGATCTGTAGGTCCATTAGGTCCCATTACTAGCTCAGACTAAGCCTTGGAATAATTTGAGAGAAAAGAATTTGAATTGTTCAAATTCGGTTTTGGGAGTAAACGTTAATTATATGCGATATACTTAACGTACTATAATTTAATTATGAATTAAAACCACAAGAAAGAGAGAGGAATATATTTAAATGTGATTTAAATATTTGATCGGTTTAATACGTGAATAGGGATTCATGTACAAACGATTGGTCATAAAAGAGAGGGATTGGTCTAATTATTTAATTAATATTTGATATTAAATTAAATAATTAAATTAATTAATTAAATGGTTTAATTAATTAATCAAGTTTTTAAATTAATTTTGATTTAAACTTGACTAATTCCAACCAAATGTTGTCTTCCATGGGAAGACAAGTGTTGTCTTCCATGGGAAGACAAGTGTTGTCTTCTATGGGAAGACAAATGTTGTCTTTCATAGGAAGACAAATGAGGTTTCATTAGTGCCTATAAATGGGATGAAACACAAAAGGATTGTGTGAATATTTTTTGATAGTTTTTTTTTTAAAAACTATCTTGAGCTCTCTTACTTTCTCTCTAAAAATTCTCTTAACAAAGGATCCCACAATCCATTCCAAGGGCTGAGAATAGTAGGGAAGACTCTAGTGGTGGTCCAAGTATTGTTGGTGATCCAAGATTTGCAAAGAATTTGGAGAATTTGAGCTACAAAGGTATGTGTTCATACTTTCTGGTTTTTTCCAGTTTAGAGCATGTTTTTGTTTGGTTAAATTGATGTAGTTTGAGTGCTCGAGATCCGAAATTGCTTCCGCTTTCTTAATATTAACTCCATCAGTTTCAGGGTAAAACGAAGACCTCGAGAATAATTTGAACAAAAAAATGAAAAACGAACTTTAAAATGACAAAAAAAAAATTCAAAAAATGGACACATATTCATCAATCATTCACATTTCCCACTTAGGAATTAACCAATATTTTGAACCTATCTCAGTTTATTTAACCATGTAGCATATACCTTAACCAAGAGGTCAAATATTCGAATCTCTACTGTACATATGGTTAAACTAAAAACAAACCAAAAACAAACCATATCCTTCCTAAAATTAAGATAGTTTTTGGTTTTCGGGCCAGTTAAGGAATTAGGGTTTTGGGTTTAGGGTTGAATTGATTTAGTGCTTTGTGATAAAAACAAACCCTAAATCAACCCTAATATAAAACCCTACACTCCCATCTTTCTTTCTCCATTTCTACTTTCTCCTTCTTCCATAGTTGCCGCAGCCGCACGTCCGATCCCCACTCTCAGGTTTTGTTTTTTTCTTTCTAAATCGTGAATTCAAAGAACACATTTAATTTTCTCCTGATCCTAATTCTTCAAAGAATGGCTGGTTTTATTTTTAATTTCCATCTCGCGTACTTGACAGAGATATGGTCGAAAACCAAGTGGCCAAGGAAGAAGAAGAAGCTGCAGGTGATCACGTGGAGGCGGCAGCTGGGAATGAAGAAGTAGTTTACGATTTCAAGGCGCCGTCAGAAAGAAGAATCAATGGAAATTATGAGTCCGTTTTTGGAGAACGGAGGAACGATTTCAAGTGGGGTTCGTCGTTGGATAGAATCAAGAGGAAGAAGAAGAAGTTCCAAAGTCTGTTGCAAAGAATCAAACGAGTCCCTAGGAGAAGACCAAGGGACTGAATGAAGATCAAAGATCTGAGTTGATCTCCACATCCAAGAGCCTAGGAGTTAATTGTTTTATTGTTGTTTTTATTTTTTGGTAATTTCGTATCCTCTCCAAACAAAAACAAATTTGTTTCTGTTCGTTTCCTCAACTTTTGTTGGTTTCTTTGCTATTAGTTTTATCAAATGAATTTTATAAGGTTCATGGACTTCCCACGAAGGAAGTAGTGGTTGTGTCAATTTTTATGCATCTTTGAGTCTATTTAGTATTTTCTTGTTTCAATAACATTTGGGGGATTTTTTTTTTTTAGTTTTCAAATTTTGACCTAGTTTTTGAAAATATATGTAAAAGTAGATAATAAAACAAAAAAAATGAGGTAGTATTTATTGGGAAAATTTGCACAGAAAACTCATTTTCGCGCATCGATGTCATTTGACCTGTGTTTTAAATTAATGACATATGACCCTTTCCGTACTCTACATCCTGTCTAAATTACCGTGAGGGCATCGTACTCTCATTTTTGTTCTAACTCTAGCTCTTTAGTTCTCGCTCTCGTTCTAGCTCGTTCTCGCTCTAGTTCGTTTTCTTTCTTGCTCTAGCTCGTTCTCGCTCTAGCTCGTTTTCTCTCTTACTCTAGCTTGTTCTCGCTCTAGTTCGTTCTCGCTCTAGCTCGTTCTCGCTCTAGCTCGTTCTCGCTCTAGCTCGTTCTCGCTCTCACTCTAGCTCGTTTTCTCTCTTGCTCTAGCTCGTTCTCGCTCTTACTCTAGCTTGTTCTCGCTCTCGCTCTAGTTCGTTCTCGCTCTTGCTCTAGCTTGTTTTCTCTCTTGCTCTAGCTCATTCTCGCTCTCGCTCTAGCTCATTCTCGCTGTCGCTTTAGCTCTTCTCTGACGTAATTTTTTCTTGTCTTTTTTTTTCTCCAGATTTTCAACCATTCATTTGAGCGAGAGCGATAACGTTTCCTCCTACGAGAGCGTGAACAAACAAGACCGCCTCATACTACCCTCATGTGTAATTTTGCGCGTTATGCCACATCAAAATGGATCATATTTCATTATTTTCAGAATGCAGGTCATCAATCATTAAAGCGCTGGAAAACGGGTCATCCGTACAAAAACCCATATTTATAGGCTCAACTTTTAAAAATAAAATGATTATCAAACCGGACTTTAGTATATGTGGTTGGCATATGTTTTTTCTCAGATATTATATTAATCTCTTGAAATGCTAAATAGCAGTACTGCAGTTTATAAATGAATATATTAAATTAGAAACAAAAGTGAAAATTGCCAATCATATATTGCAGCCATGACATGCTACAAAAATTGAATAGTAAGTTTGCTTTGATGGATTGGCAAACTTCAAACCATATAAGAGTAAGGTATTAATTTCTATTGGAATAGAAGCTCACTTTGCCTTCCATGATGTTTCCATGTACTTGTGCTTGAGGAAGAAGACTACGAGTTCAAAAAACAATGTTCTCTATTTATGTTCATTTTTGTTTAGGGCTTGTATGCCTGTTATTTTCCTCCTTTTCTACTGTGCTGTTTGATGCTTCACCGATCTCACATGACATGACTTTTTCCTTCTTTTTTTTACCTGTCATTTTCTAAAGGTCAGGGGCTAAATTGTTAGTTTTTTAAATTTAGGGATCAAATAAAAACCTATACTCCAACTCAGAGACCAAGAATATATTTTACTCGATTTTTTTAAAAATATTTGTGGTGTAGTCATCTCAATAATATATGGCTTTAAACTCAAAAGGGCTAAAAGAATGGTGTGATTATCACCTTGTTTGTTGGGAATAACCAAGTTGTGACAATTTCATATGTCCATGAAAGAGGGTATCTATATACCCTCACAAATGTGTGGGTTTTCTCTTATTTCCATAAATTTCTCTTTTTTGCTAAAGAGAGCATAGCTCAACTAATGTGTTAACGACCACAAATTTGTGGTTTGAATCCCTTCAACCCCTATTGTACTAAAAAAAATAATAATAATAATAAATTTCTCTTTTCTCTCCCTCCTTTTTATTACTTTCTTTAATTTATATTTTATAAATCTATTATAATTGTTTTTATTATCTAATTAATTAATTTTGTAAAATCTATTTGCATTAATTAGTTATTGATAAAACTATATTAAAACTAATTAAAATAAAAATATTTTAATATTAATATAATTAATTATTACTTTGTAATGAATATTAAGTGGTTCACAAATAAGTAAATATATTAAATCAATGTAATTAACTATTCTTTTATTTTTTAGATGATGAAATTAACCATTCATTCTAACTAAATTTAAAAAATCATTTGTTAAGATTACTAATTAATTAACTAATGCTAAAGTTAATCCATTAAATAATTTAATAGAATCTTCATTTTTTTATACATAAATAATTCTGGTTAAGTATGTAATTAAAATTATTTGTGAATTATTTAAAATTAATTAATTTATAATTAACTTTGATTAGTTGATTTAGTTAATATTTCACCATTCTATAATGTTTCTAAGATTAATTTCACAAAATAAATGCAGACATTATTTATTTTCATACAAATCTAATAACATTTCCTTGTAATACTAAACACAAATTTTTTTAATTTCCAAACATCATATTCTTATACTTTTTATTCATAGGCATTTGTTATCCGTGACCATCTAACTAAATTTTAAACCAAACGACTCTAGGAGGAAAAAGAATCTTCCTTTAAAATAAGGGTAGACTCAAAAGATAGAAATGAAAAATGCTTTCCTTAATTTCCTTGATGGTCTCAATCTAAAAAATTTAAATTACTTGTCATTATTCACATGCATTGCACATGTTCATGAATGGTTGTATCTTTTTTGCTGCTTTTCAAAAGAATTGTGAAGAAGGGTTGAACCTGCATGAAAATCTATTGTCTCTATCATAAATAATGTCTAACACTTAAATAATGTTCTAAAATTTCCATATAAATTTATAATATATTATATTGAAATATCTCTCTCATTCTAAAGCTCCCTCTTACTCTTAATCTAATCAATATTGGTTTATTTGAAGAAATTAATGCAACAAACCAATCTAAAGAAAAATAAAATAAAATAAAATGGGTACAAAAAAATTAGCGAAAATAATTCTAATAAATAATTTAGGGAAAATAATTATAATATATAAATGGGTAGAAAAAGCTTATGAGATTATTAAATATTTAAATATATTAAAGCCTTTCCTCTCTCTATTTGTTGCCTCACTTGGTTGTCTTCCCTACTCTACCCCAACATATTTTCAATTTTTTATTAAATGACGGCAAATAAGTTAAAATTTAATTTTCTCTACATCATTTGCGACAATTTTTAATGTGTGATCAAATAAAAATTGAAGAATATTAATCGCCACTAAATAGGATTTTTTAATTTTGTCCAAGAAAAAAGTTTTTTTTTTTTAAATTTAAGAATTAGCGAGATAATTTTGAAGAAAAAATTAGTATGTAATGAAGTAATATATTTCGAATCTAATTTTTTATGGTATATTAAAAACAGTGCAGAAAATGTGGAGGACATAAAATAAAGGGGGAAAATCAATGTTTTAAAAAAAAAAAAAATTGGAAAAGTATATTGGGGTGAGAGAGGCTCGAACTCTCGACCTCAGGATAACTCAGAAGCTATGAGACCTACGCGCTAGCCAACTGCGCCACCACCCCTTTGATATGAAAAAATTACTTTAATTATTTACTTATTATTTCTTTGCAATTTATTTCCTCCTAGAGTCCTGTAGGCTATAGATGAGCCAATATAATAATAGAGATTAGTTTAAAAGCCCATCCAAAATTATTAATTTAATTATTATAGTTGACCTCGATAAATTGAATTAATTAATATGTATATGTTAAGTTATAGATTTTTTTTATGGTACAACAAATATGGGGTATGGAGATTGAACCTTCAACCTCGAGAAAATTTGGAAAGAGTAAATGTCAATTAGTGCTGAATTATGCTCAAGTTGGCCATAAATTATAAAATTAATTCATAAACTGTGATAGTTGTGTATATTTAATTCATCAATTTTTTATTTTGATTTTAATAAGTCATTGCTTGTATTAAAGTTGATATATTTAAATATTGACATGAGATGTTGATTAGATGAACAAATTATTATTTAAAATTTTTGTCCCATTGTCCATTTAATATAGCAAATCTAGGCTTTTATGTTTGAGTCAAATCATCATTTGTTAGTTCAATTAGCATGCAAAATGACATTATTTTTAGTCCTACAATTGTGGGGTTGGGAGATCAAACTATCGATATTTGAAATCATAATAGGTGTCATGTCCACTGGGTCACTGAGCTAGCTTAGATTGACATACAATGTCAAAATTTAATGACTTTATGCATGTAATAACCATGATTTTTTTAAAAAAAAAGAATGTTAACAATAATGACTTATTAGAATCAAAATGAAAATTTAGAAATTGTAATAGAATTTTTTTTAAGTTTTGGGAACTAAACAGATACAATTAGCTATTAAAGTTTAGAGGCTAAGTTTATAATTTAACCTAATTTGATTTAGTTAATATATAGTTCTTAATTCAATATCTAATAATGGTTTACCTTTAAAAAAAATGTAGTAACAGTTCATTAACATTACTTAATTTTGATTAATTACATTATTTATTGAAAATTATTTGTATAATTTAGAAAGAAAGAAAGAAATATATATTTTAAAGTTTAACAGATAAGGGCACACGATCTAACTTTCCACTCAAGGAAATTTAACCTAGATATTATCTACTAAATTATCTTCATATAGACAATTTGAAACAAATAATTGATTATACTAAATAATAAATACCTTACTAATATTTAACTAACATATATCAATCATAATTTTTTTAGTATATAAATGTACGGTGAACATTTGAATTTCTAAACTCTTCATCACCAAGTTGTTGGTCATGACTTAATAATTATTTATTGTTAATTTGTTTCATTATTTCATTGACGTATATTGTTGAGAAATTTCATACAGAAATCCCATTCTCGAATATCATATTCCCTAGCAAAATTGAAGATAAATGGACCCCTATGTATGTTTGTTAAAAATATTATTTTTAGCTATATTTTAAGGGACAATTTCTTTAGCATTAGTGTGTATATATACATATCCCAACCCAAATAATATAAATGTCGACCTCAGCGTAACTCAACTAGTTAATATGTCTTCAACCAAAAGATAAGAAGTTTGAATCTCCGTTCCTATTTTTTTCCTCTTTAATTTATCTTTCTCTCTAACTGTTCTCAAGCTAATTAACATTTTTTTTTCTCTAACTTTTTGTTTGTGTCGATCATAGCACATGTAGTTAAAGTATTTATAACGAAACCTCTCTTGAATATTAGAGGTTTTGAATCTCCACTCCCATCTCTTATTACTAAAAAAAATTTCTCTCTTCGTCTAGCTATCATATATCTCTTGCTCTTTAAATTTTTTATTATCTCTCTAACGTTCTCTCTATTTCTATTCTTTCCAAGTGAAAAGGACAAATAAATGAATCAATACTACATGAATAAAAGAGACTTTGAAACTTTGCAACAATGATAAATAAGAGAAGTGCACATTCCTTCTTAGCGACACATTCTTAAAATTCTAAGTCAAGTATATTTGGTTCAAAGTAAATTTATAAATAAAAAAAAAAAAAAAAAAAAATCATGTTTGGCTTCAAACAATGAAGAGAAGACTAAATTGTTTATGGACACAAATAAGAGAAGACTAAATTCTTCTTTTTTTTTTTCTTTTTCTTTTTCGGAGCAGTCACACACAGAAGAAATAATTTTATGCTCTGTTTTTTATTTTTCATTTTGTGGAGGATAAATTTCATGCTCTCTGTAAATGTAATTAAAAAAAAAAGGCATGAATCTGGATGACAACTTACAATTCTGACAATTTATATTGAGTAATCAATGTAAATAGTTCAGTAACTGATTGAATTAATTAATCTTCTTTTACATTAATATACAGTGATTTTAATTTAATTTAATTTTTTTAATTCAACAATATTTAAAGGTGGGGAAATTCGAACTTCTAGCCTCTTAGTCGAAGGTACATGCCAAAAACTTAACTTTTTTTCGTAAAATATGTTCAAGTTGACAATTACATAGAGTACGAGCATATTAAACTTCGTTTGTTATGATTTTGTATGATTTAACCCTAACACTAATTGAAATTTTTAGTTGTAAAGACGAATTTGTCATTTTCTTTTACACTCGCCCACCCAAACCCCAACAAAACTCATGATTGGGTATGAATGGATCAATTTTGGTTATTTTGACAACCTACTATGAACATCTGAGAAAGGACTTATTTGGTAACAATTAAACTGTTATAGTAATATTTTTTAAAACTTTTTTAAATACTTTTAAATTCTCTAAGAAAAAGACTTTTGGAATCCTAGCAAAATTTGAAAATAGATTTTTGAAAACTATTATTTTTCACGTTTAAAATTTAGTCAATGTTTTTTATGTTAGAAAGAAAGTGACAAGAACATTGAATTAGCATAAAAAACAAAAGATGAGAAGATTTCTCACCATTTGATTAATTATTATTTGAATGAAAATTTTAAAAAAAAAAATTTTAAGCAATTTATTATTAGCAATTAATCAACTTTTTTCACAACTATAGGCCATAGGAGCTAGATCAATGGTTATACTTATCTCTCAAAATTAAAAATTGATCATGTAAATGATTTTAACTATATCTTTTGAAATGAAATATATAGTTGTATACAATATCATATATGCCTTCTAATTCTTACATATTAGCTGTTACATAAATTTCCATCCTTTATTTTAATGGAAAATATATATTTTTGGAACAATTTCAAAGTTCAATGGTTACTTTTTGGAACAAAATTCAAAGCTTAAGAGTAAAAATGAAACTTTTAGAGCCTAGGGACATAATTGAAAGTAAAAATGAAACTTTTTAAAGTCTAGGGACATAATTGAAACCTACCAAAAAGTTCATTGGTATTTTGTCTAATTTAACCAATTTTTAATTATAAACAAAGTAGACTATATATTTAATAATTAAATATTAAGACTATTTATATATAACTAGTCAATTTTTTCTTTAAAGTTACATTTAGTCAAATTAAAAGAAATCAAATACCAAAACTTCACGAGACTTCCATTGGATGTGGAGTAGCTTTTCTATTAGTGGGAGCGGCTTGTTTTTCAAGAAATTGTACAAACTACCAACCATAGAATTGTTGCATTCGAATTTTTAAGTTTCATCAATTAACTCCTCAAACATTCAACATTATTGCAATTAATCCATTTGTCAAAACAACTTTGTTAAATGATGAATAAAAAAAAATAAGTCAAAAGTTCGAATAAAAAATAATAGATCAACATGAGCATAACTCAACTAATATAAAACATGTATCATCAACCAATAAGTCAAAGGTTCGAATCCTTCATCCCATATATTGTAAAAAAATAATAATAATATAGACAAAAAAACTTTACAATTCAACTCCAAACAATAATGGTGAAATGATCATTAATATTTGAAAGATATAAGTTGCAATTCATGTGTGATAATAGTATTTTTTTTAAAAAAATGGACCACAAGTTGAAATGAAGACACAAAGACGTGGAATAGGTAATAAAAATATAAAATAGTAATTTTCTATAGTTGAGGTCGAGTCTATGCTAGGTTTAGGATTGAGGTCAAGGGACGCAGAGTGCAAATAAAAAAAATATTTTTTTCTTAACATTACTTCAAACGAAAACCTTAAAATTGCAATACTTATTCATGTTTAAGGTAAATATTGTAACATCTTTTTAAATTTAATGTAAAGATTACAACACTTATTTAATGTGCAGTTTGATGAAATTGAAAGTTTAGGGTAAAACTAAAAATTGATACACCTTTACAAAGTTTGGGGTCAAAATTATATATTATTCATATGTAATTTACAAAAATAAAATATTGCATGCCTATAACAAAATATTGTATTTTTTATCATGCTATTTTTTTTAGATAGATGGATGAATAGGCATCTTTTACTTCTCGGAATGAGAATGAAAACTCTTGGATTGTGTTAACTTAAATAATTAAAATGTAGGAATGAAATCAATTGATGGGTGGGGAATCACTTCTTCCAACAAGGGTAATCTAATTCCTCTCTAAAAATCTCATCAATCTCATTCTCATTTTTTATTCTGTGGGTCTTAGAACTTTTTTCATTACTTATAACAACTTTTTCTCTCTTATCTATTAATGAGACCACAACCTATTTGTTAATTATTAAAAATGTTTTACTTTACTGTAATAAATTTTCTTCTAATAAAAAATCACACTAATTTATTCTTTTATTGCATGAGATTTTTTCTGTAAATTAAAATGAACTATTTAATTTGTTAAAATGTGGTATTTTTATTAAATAATGTATACGAATAAAATTGATCTATATTCTTCTAATAAAAATATATTTTAATCTTTCTTAGTGGAGGTAATTTTATTTTAGTTAGTTACTTTTTTTTGGAAACGGTTACTGTCTGTTAATTAATACAAAATAAATTATTCAAATAGAATTTCTTATTATTAAGTTTTATAACAATAAATTTAATAGTATTTTATATATGATTGTTGCTCTAATAAAATTATATCAAATACTTTTAGTTGATTTAATTTAATTTTAATTGGTTATTATTTGTAAATATTAAATAAAGTATTAAAATAAAAAAATACCTCTATAAAATAAAATAGTATGACAATTAATTAAATTTTATTATTATATATTTTTATTTTAATTAGAATTTATATTAGCATATTATTTAGTAATGCATTTTAATTAGTTAAAAATATATAATAGATACTCTAGTAATTATAATATGTTTGATTCCTATCTCGATTTCTGATATTTTATAGTAAACGACATCAATGGATTTCTGATTCCCATTTCAAACAATTCCCAACAAACAATATATATTGTTGTTGCCAAATTTTGGACATGAGAAATCTCACCTGACCTCCATGTGACAACGATGGTGAATTTGTATTCTTGGGAGAAGAACGCAGCCTGTAAGACAAGAAAAACCTGGACACCGGTGTGGTGTAGGCCACACAGGCTCCAATGCTTAAGTTATAGAGGTTTTTAGAGAGAATTTGGTGGTTCTCAGAGAGTGTTGTAGGCTGGAATGAACTTACCTTGCTCTCTCCTAAAGAGAAAACTTAAATACTTTCCCTTTTTAGGGTTTTTCATAGGTTTTCGTCTTCGAATGGGGAAAGGAAAGATCGAATTGGGCTGGATCGAGGGTACACGAGCCATGAGGGACTGAGGCAAGGCCCAAAAATGGGCCTTGCCAATCTGGTCAGCCTCAATCAGGCCGACCACAGGCTTGGGCCGAAGCCCAATCCCGTTTCTTCTCCCTCTCATTTTGGGCCAGTCCCCTGTCGGTTTCGGTCCTTTTTGACTTCATATTCGGCTTCCTTCCTCGTTTGGCCCTTTGTTGTAGACCTTTAGCCAACCCGTTCTTGTTGGTCCAATTTCACCCATAACATTAGCCTCCAATCTCTAGTTAGGATTTGAGATTAGAAGCGTGTGGAGTAATTGCATGGGGCCTGACTTGGGAGTAGCCTATTAAGTTTTGGAGTCATTGTTGACATTTTGAGGTCTACTTCGAATTCTCTCTAGTTATTGTTGTCCATTCTTGTGAGGATATTCAGTCTCCTAGAATGTCGGTTTCTCCATTTTCCAATAGGAATTTTAAGGTTCCATGACGCTTATCTTGCGTCTTGGTTTCTCTATTTTCCTATAGGAATTTTAGGGTTCCATGACGCTTATCTTGCGTCTCAGATCATCCCCAGAATTGTCGTCTAACCTCGTAGGTCGGTCTCTTCTTGATGGGTAAGATTCTCCTTTGGATGTGAGTTCGTCCACATCCTGAAGAAAATTTAGGGCTCAAAGGTTCTCCTTGGATCTCCCCAAGATTGTCGTCCAACCCAGTAGGGAACATTTCGATCTTTCTTGAGGGCTAAGACTCTCATCTAGATTCACGATCTGTGCCGTTTTCCTGGAGAGAATATATAAATTCGAGGGCGTCCTCAAATTTAAGTGAGATTGTCATCAAACCCCGTAGGGACTATTCTGGACTTTCTGACTTCCCATAGGAGGGAATTTTGGGCATCTAGTAGTCGTGTAGCTTCATGACCTCTTGTTTGAGGGAATTCTCTGCTATTCAGTAGCCTCATAGCTTCTCGTTTTTTGTAAGCGTTTTCTAAACAAATGTAGTTTCATTCAAAGCCGATACTAGAGAAAAGGAAATAGGCAATGGAGTGAGAATCGGGGGCAGAACTGGTCGGCCTCGGCCGGTTTGGTCGGCCTCAACTGGTCTGGCGGCATCGACGCTTCTGCTAGGAGCATGCTTGCAGCTCTTTGTGTGCCGGTACATTTTGCCATGAACAAGTTCTCCTCGGCCTTACCATTTTCTTCTTCATTTTACTCCACCCCTTCTTTTGGAAGGTTGGATTTAACCTCAGATTCTTCCTTTATTTATGTGCTAGAAAGAGCTCGGCCTCAGCCCCTCTATTTTGGCTTCACCTTTTGCTTCGTGTGTTTTCTATAACTCACGATTTTGTTGCTTCATTTTTTCAGATATGCCTACATGGTTTGCTTCCTTTAAGAAAGATCCATATGCCTTCCCAGAGTCAAATGATTTTGCAATATGCTCGGCCTCAGCCTATGAGGTCGGCCTCGGCTTATCTAGGATTTCTGGATTTTCTTGCTCGTTTTATGTGGCTTCTATTTTTTGTTCAACATAGAGGCATACTTCCTTTTGTAGCTTTTGCCTTTTGTTTAATAGAGAGACATATCTCCTATGTAGCTTCTCATTTGATGAGAAAATCTTGCCATGTTGAGTCTATGCTTTATTCACAAAGTTCATGATAGTTTCGAGGAAAAATGAAATAATATTGTATTCATGTTAATCAGTCTTTGAGAAACATAACAGTAGTAATCGTAAAAAAGTGATCTATTGATAATAGATCTTTAGGTGTTCTGCATTCCAAGGATGGGAAAGAATCTTTCCTTTATAATCAATTAGACTGTACGTGCTAGGTCTGACAATTCTTACAATTTGGTATGGTCCTTCCCATGTTAGACCTAGTGCACCTGTTGATGGATCTTTGGTATTTTGCATGACTCTTCTTAGTACAAGATCTACTTCTTTGAAGCTTCGTCTTCTGACTGTTGCATTGTAATATCTTGCAATTCTGTTCTTGCATTATGCTGCTCGAAGATGAGCTTTTTCCCTGTGCTCTTCTAATAGGTCTAAGCACAGTTTCATTGACTCCTCATTCTGTTGAGGGTCAAATTCCTCTACTCTTGGTGAGGGTAAACTAATATCCACAGAAATGACTGCATTTGCCCCATAAGTAAGTGAGAAAAGAGTCTCACATGTGGTAGATCTTGCAGTTGTTCTATATGCCTATAGCACATTGGGTAATTCCTCTGCCCATGCTTCTTTCAGATTTTCTAACTTTGTTTTGATATTTAACTTGATAATCTTATTCACTACTTCCACTTGCCCATTAGCTTGTAGATGTGCTTGAGATGAACATCGATGATTGATGTTAAGATTTGAACAAAATTTTCTGAAGAGTGCATTATCGAATTGTTTTCCATTGTCTGAAATAATGACATTAGGAATTCCAAAACGACATACTATGTTTCTTCATACATAGTTAGTTATCTTCTTTTTTGTAATTGTTGCCAAAGCTTCTGCTTCAACCCATTTTGTGAAGCAATCAACTGCCACCATTGCAAACTTAGTTTGTCTTTTGCCTTGGGGAAGAGGTCCAATAAGGTCTATTCCCCATTGCGCAAAAGGCTAGGGACTTACTATATTTGTTAGTGGTTCAAGTGGTTGTCTCGGTACTAGAGCAAATCGTTGGCATTGGTCACATGATCTTCTGAAGCTTCGAGCATCTTGGAGCATCGTTGGCTAATAATATCCTTGTCTTACAATCTTATGACATAAGGATCTTCCTCCAGAATGATTGCCACATATTCCTTCATTGATTTCTTTCATCACATATTCTGCCTCAGTAGGTGTGAGACACCTTAGTAGCGGCATTGAATAACCTTTCTTAAAGCGTACCTTCTCTAAGTAGGTAATGAGTTGATCACTTCTATACTCGTTTGGCTTTTACTATTTTTTAGGACAATTTTTCCTCTTTCAAGTATTCTAATATGGGATCTATCCAGGAAAGATCTTTTCCAGCCTCGGCCTCGGCCACCATGTCCTTGGCCTCAGCCAAATTGTCTTCGACCCGGGTTGGCTCGTTCCTGGCTATGGCATCTTCCTCTCTGGAAACTGTTGCATCAGCTTTCAATATCTCTTGTCTGCTTATGGTTGGCTCAAATAGGATTTCAACTGGAATTGTTCTACTCAGTTCAGTTTCATAGGAGGCTACTAATCAAGCTAAAGAATCAACATTAGCATTTTGTAATCTTGGAATTTGCCTGAACTCATGTTTGGAGAATAAAGTAAGCAGTTCCTTGACCTTTGACAAATACTTTGTCATTCTCTGCTCTTTAGCTTGATATTCTTTAGTTACCTGCTGATCGAGTGAACTTTGGGTGAAGAAAAGTAAGTGAATACGTTCAACCCCAGTGCAATGGCACATTGTCGATGCAAGTAATAAAATAAGAGTATTATTGAGTATCGATCTCATAAGGAACAATATAACAAAAATATTGCATAGCAAAATGTAAAGAGAATTGCAACTTGGAAACTAAAAATTGCAAAAACAAGGTTGGGTTTCGTGTGTTTGTTAAAAAAAAATAATTGCATAATCTAATTGCAAGTTAAAGTGACAAAGATTGCAAAACTGAATTGCATAATGAAAATTGCAAGATTAAATAGCAAAACCAAATGGACTTGATAAAAGAAATGGTAATTTGAACAAAAACTGACTCTAGCAGAATGTTAACCAACTGATGAAAATTGCAAGGGAAATTCCTTAGAAAAATGAGGGAAGATGGGGCTCAAGTATGTCATTGCCCTAAGTTGTAAATTGCAAAACCAAAATTGCAAATTCAACCTACTTTACACACAATTGTAAACCAAAATTGCTACTCCTATTCACCTTGTAAGTAGGTTTTAGGAGACTACGTGAGTGACTTATATGTCTATAGTCTCTCTATCTTAGATCATTTGGCTTAACAATTTTATGGATTTTGGAGTCTTTAATCCCTATGTCTAGGATAAATAATTGGCTTATGTCTAAACTCTTGTCTCCATCACTTGTGTGAAATTTGCTTATCACTAACCATATCAGTATTAGATCTAAGCTCGAGTTTCTACCCTAGTTGATCAAGCTAAGATCTCAATGGAATTTTATTCAACATAAGCAAACAATTGAGATGTAGGCTTGATTTGTTGGAATTTTGGCTACAATTACTTCTTAGGAAATTCACATCATTGAACCTCCTAAGAAGTTTAGCTCGTACTAAAAGTAAAAATCCTACAACAAACTCTAGAATTAAAATCTATGCTTAAAATAATTACTTAAAAATCTATTTGCAACCACAATCTAAAGGAATTAATTAAAATTTTCTATCATAATCAAAATTGACATATGAAGTAATTAGAGCAATATAAAATAAACACAAGCTTGGACAACCCACTGGTTGATGTACAAGCAAGCACACGCTATCGAAGTAATATAAAATGGTATGTGAGTACCAAGTATCAAATCCCAAGGGAACGGTGTAACAAAAATATTGTAAAGCAAAGTGTAAGGACAATTGCAACTTGAAAACTAAAATTGCAAAAATAAGGTTGGGTTGGTGTGTTTAAAAAAAATATTGTAGATAATTGAAATAACAAAAATTGTAGGATTGAATTGCAGAATCTAGAAATGACAATATTTGATAGCAACTAGATAAACTTAGTTAATGAAATTTCAAAAGAAATTTAGATAAAGATAGGGCTCAAGAATGTCATTGCCCTAAGTTGTAATTGCAAGCCAAAATTGTAATTCCAACCTACTCCACACTCAATTGTAAACCAAAATTGCTTCTCTTATTCACCTTGAAATTAGGTTGTTATGAGGCTAAGTGAGTGACTTATATGTCTATAGTCCCTCTATCTTAGATCATCCGGCTCAACAATTTTATGGGCCTTGGAGTCCTTAATCCCTATGTCTAGGGTAAGGATTGACTTATGTCTAAGTTCTTTCCTCCATCACTAGTGCGAAATCTGCTTATCACTAACCCCTTCGGTATTAGATCTAAGCTTGAGTTGCTACCCTAGTTGATCAAGTTAGGATCTCAACGAAAATCTGTTCAACACAAGCAAACAATTGAGATGTAGACTTGGTTTTTATTGAAATTTAGGCTACAATTACTTCTTAGGGAATTCACATCCTTGAACCCCCTAAGAAGTTTAGCTCATATTAAAATCTATAAGAAACTAAGCTACAAGTTAAAATAAACTCTATGTAAACATAAAGTTGACTACTATATTACTCTAGAAATAACACTTAAGGAAAATGAATTAACAAGCTAAAGAGAATTGATACTTCTAGTGATACTTCCAGTGAGTAATAAATTGAGCAAATGTTTCATGAAAAACAAAGGAGAACCCAGAAAAACACCTATGAATCGTATACTTTCAGTAAAATAAATTAAGTTCCTCCAATATAAATTTAACCCAATAAGAATATCAAATGTATTAAACAAAGCTTGAAAATAACATCATTCAACTACCTTAAAACATAAACTAAACTTGTAGAAAACTTGCAGAAACTCTCGGTAAAACAGAGGAAAGAAAAAAAATGGAAACAGAGGACAAAGATAAACTGCAGAAAACAGAGAGAAAAACAAGAGAAAAACCCATGAAAATTAACTCCAAAAACGTCCTCCAATCCCCAACTTCTTCACTTGAATCAAATTGGATAAATCAAAGGAGAAGCATAACTAAAAAAATTACGGCAGTCACGGTAAAACAGAAAACGAAAAACTGAAGAAAACTAGAAAAAAAAAACCATGAAAAACAACTCCAAAACGTCTCTAAAAATGAATGCATTCTTCAATCATCTTCTCTCCTTTTATAGGCCTTCATTAGGGTTGAATAATGCCCAAATTTCGTGCACAAAATCTCTCAAATCATGCTATAATTGAAGATTTTCGGAATGGGTCAAATGCAGATTTTTTTCTTTTTTTGAACTTTTCTTCCGCTCCAGAAAAAATTGCAGAATCCCGATTTTGCAATTTTCACATTCCCAAGTCTGCTACTCCAGATTGCATAATCACGATTTTGCAATTTGATTTTGCAATTTCCATATTTCCTACAAACAAGATTAATTTATTTAGAATTATATCATAATTGCCATCATATTTATTTCTTTCTTAAATTGAAGCAATCTTTCGACTATTTTCAAATGGTCTTAAGTCAAAACAAGAATATTTTAAGCAATTGAGAGTTAAATAAGCCTTAATTCTAAGGCTTATCACCCACGAACAAGAAAAACAAGGCTTCAAGAAATCTTTATTCAAACTAAAACAAAGGACAAACCCATGAATCAAGAACTTCCAGCTGAGGCAAATTGAATTCCTTTAATCTAAATTGAATCCAATAAGAATATCAAGTGTATTAAAACAAAGCTTGAAAAGAACACAACTAAACTAAATTAAAACAGAAACTGAATTGAACAGAACAATTACACAACCATTTAATAAATCCTCTCTTAATCTCCAATCGACTCAATCCCTCAACTATTTCTAGGAAGAGATTGAGTCTTAACAACCCAAGTTTTCGATTGAATCGGACTGAAAAAATCGAAGAAAAATAGAACAACTTGTAGTAACCTTACGATAAAGCAAAGAAGAAAACTTGGAAAAGAAAACAGAGGAAATTCTTGGAAGGAAACCCACGAGCAAACTCCACGAAAACGCCTCCAAGAAACCGATCCGAGCTCTCCTTTTATGGTCTTCCATTAGGTTTGAAAACCCAATCAATTTCGTCCATAATCCCATGAATTTCATGCAAGGAATCAGTGCTTTCCATATTTGGGTTTCTTTACATTTTCCCTTTTTTTTGTGTTTTTCACACTACTGCTCTAGAATTGCAACTTCATCTTGCAATTTCAATTTTACAATTTCCACAATTTCTGCACACAAGAAATTCTTCTTAGTTTATCTTTCTCTTTTCCTCATTCTTTCTTTCACATGCACTTTTCACAAATTATTGATGTTTTTCAAGCCTTTACCAACTTTCTCCTATGATTTCTAAAGCAAAGGCTTAGTTTATCTTTCTCTTTTCCTCAGGATTATGAGCAATAAATAAGCCTTAATTCTAAGGCTTATCATCTGTTTCACTATCAATTGATAATCACTCAAGACTAAGAGATTGGAGATCCCTATTCCCCTGGCAACCTTTAATCCTGCTACAAGTGCTTCATATTCTGCCTCATTATTTGAGGTTCTAAAGTTGAATATGAGAGCATATTCATACCTTTCTCCTTCTGGAGATTCAAGTAGAATTTCTACTTCGCATCATTTGACATTGGAGGATCCATCAACGAAGAGTTTCTATGGCAGATTGGGATTTTCTGGATGAGATGCCCCCACCTCCATTACGCAATGAAGGTGGTTGGCCTCAACTCCTCTAAGGTCAGTCTCGACCCCTGCATGGTCGACCTCGGTCTGTAGTGGAGTGAGCTCAGCAATGAAATCCTTCACTACTTGTCCTTTGATCGATGTCCTCGGTTTGTAGTGAATATCATATTCACTAAGCTCTACTGCCCATTTCATGAGGCGTCCTGAAGCTTCTAGCTTGTGCAACACTTGCTTGAGAGGGAAATTTGTGAGAACAGTGACTTTGTGTGCTTGAAAGTAAGGACGTAATCTTCTAGCTGAGGTAACTAAGGCAAGTGCAAGCTTTTCTACTTGAGGGTATCTGGTTTCAGCCCCCACCATTGCTCTGTTGGTGTAGTAGACTGGTCTTTGGTGACCATTCTCTTCTTTGGTTAGTGCAGAGCTTACAACAGTGTTAGAAGCTGCTACATAAAGTAGTAAATCATCTCCCTTAATTGGTTTGGCTAGGAGATGAGCTGAACTTAGATAAGCCTTCAATTCTTGAAAATCTTGTTCACATTCTTTAGACCATTCAAATTGAAGACCTTTCTTCAAGATTTTAAAGAAAGATTGACATTTGTCAATGGCTCTACAAACGAACCTGTTCAGTGCTGCAATTCTCCCATTGAGACTATGAAGTTGTTTGAGATTGGTTGGAGAGGACATCTCTAAGATGACCTTTATCTTGTTAGGATTTGCCTCGATTCCTCTTTGGTGTACCATGAATCCGAGGAATTTTCCTAATGTTACTCCAAAAGCACATTTGCTTTGATTCAGTTTCATCTTGTACTTTTGAAGTATTTGGAATGCTTCATGGAGGTCAGTTTTATGTTGATGTGCTTTAATGCTTTTTACTAGCATATCATCCACATACACCTCCATATTATTTCCCAATAATGGGACAAACATTCGATTTACCATTCTTTGGTAGGTTGCTCCTGCATTCTTGAGGCCAAATGGCATAACTATGTAACAGTAAAGCCCCTTGTTAGTAATGAAAGAGGTTTTTTCTTGATCAGGTCTATACATCTTGATTTGATTGTATCCAGAGTAGGCATCCATGAAACTTAATAACTCATGGCCTGTTGTTGCATCTACTAACTGATTTATCATAGGCAAAGGGTAACTGTCCTTAAGACAGACCTTATTTAGATCAGTGAAATCGATACACATTCGCCATTTGTTATTAGACTTTTTTACTAAAACCACATTAGATAGTCATTGAGGGTAATGGACTTCCCTAATGAAAATTGACTTTTAGTAAATCATCTACCTGGCTGGCTATGATCTCGTTCTGCTCTTGATTGAATGCGCGTCGCTTCTGTTTTACGGGCTTGAAATCTCTGTCCACGTTCAGTCGATGTACTGTAACGTTGGGATCTATCCCTAACATATCCTCATGAGACCAGGCAAATAAATCTACATTGTTCCTAAGGAAACTGATCAGTTTTTCTTTCTGTTCAGACCCTAGGTTTGTTTTAATGTTTATTCGTCTGTCCTCTAATGTGAGCGGGACATATTCTAGTTCCTAGGCCAGTTGCCCTCTCTGGTCGGCCTCAGTCTCCTCGGGGGCAAGGAGCTGGTCAGCCGCCTTTTGATTCCCGATTAGGAACAAAGCACTAGTGTTGAAAGATATCAAATTTCATAAGTATTTGTAAATATGAATTTTGTTATTATCTAACTAGTTAAGACATATTTTCTCAACCAAGAGTTTAGATGTTAAAATTTCCACTCCTACATATTGTTGAAGTAAAAAAAACAAAAAACAATTTATCCCATTTAAAATAAATGGTTGAAAAATAATATATTATTAAGTGGAAGTTAATAATTAAATAACTACTTTTGTAGGCTTTGTAAAATTAGTCAAAATAAGTATGCGAGGGGCGTTTATACATAATGGTGTAAGATTAAAAAAACCGAAATTTCTATATGTTTCTAGTGAAACGAATATGTTTTTGGTACATAAGTTGAAATTAAAGATTTTCTTTTTTTAGTACATTGAAATTAAAGATTTGATTACTACCATTTTTATTTATTTTTGGGGGGGGTTAAAAAAATAAGTAAATGAAATTGAAGAATGGAATAAATTTGTTAACACGCGGGGAAAGAGATTAAAAAAGATTTAAAACAAAATGATAGCGAAGCGATAAATAAGAATCTAGTTCCCTTCTTTTTCTGAAAAACAGAGGAGTCGTACGTTTGGTATGAAAAAGGGGTAAGCGGGGTATTTTGGTCATTTAACCCGTTATGATATTTTCGTAGTTTCCTTAAAAAACAAGGGTAAATACATAACTCAGCTTCTATAAATAAGACCTCTCCTTTGCTTTCGTCTTCTTAAAGTTTCTTTCATTCTCTCTCTCTTTCGTTCTCGTCTCCGTTTCTACCCTCTTCCGTTTCAGTTTCTTTTCTTCCGTTCTCTCAATTTTCTTTAATTTTCACCTCATCCATCCCGTTTTTTTTTTTGACCATTTTTTTCGGATGGTTTTTTTCTTCTTCTTATTTTAGCCCCTCGTAAATTATTAAATTAATTTATCAGGCTGGCCTGGGGCGTTTATTTATAAATTATTAATTGTGTGTGGGCATTTGTTAATATTTAGAGATTGAGCTTGCAAATTTGGGAGGGTGAAGAAAACAAATATATTTTGGGAGTGGCATGAATTGGTAGTAGGTTTAGGTTAGAGGGTAGGGACAAGGATGAATACCACCAAAACGATGCGTTTACCTCCTCGTAGATTAATTACGCCTCCTGGGCCCAGTCTCAGGCCCAATAAGAGGAAAGAGATAGAGGGCCTTGATGAGGCCCACCAACTGTCGTTAACGGCTAAAGTATCGAAGCCGCCGCCGCCGCCGCCGCATTCCAACCAGCTCCTAGCCGGCTACTTGGCCCACGAGTTTCTCACCAACGGGACCCTTTTCGGCCAGCCTTGGGATCATCTGGCTACGGCTTCCGCTTCAGACGCTGAGCCCACCGAGAAACTCCAAGCCGAGCTGCACCTCCAGAATTATCAGTCCTACGTGGAGGTATCTAATTTGTTCAAACATCGTGGGGTCCACTTTGAAGGTATTGTAAATCCCACCCAGCTAGCTCGCTTGCTAAACTTATGATTTTCTTTTTTCTTTTTCTTTTTTTTTTCCGTAACCTAGTTGTGTAACATGTGTGTGGACCAGTTTTTTAGGGGGACCACTTGAATTTATAGATTAACAAAATCAATTCTATCCACATTTTCAATTTCCCTCTATTTTAATGTCAAATCAAACAAAATATTATCTATCTTTCAATTGAAATTTTAATAAAAATTAAATACCCTTCCAATTGCAGAATTAATCTAGTCTTTTTTTTTCTTTTCAAAATAAGTTTAACTCAGCAGTAATTAACATGTACTCCTTTTTTTAAGGTTCAAATTCCTATATCTCATTTATTGTACTAAAAAAAATATAGTCTTTTTTTATATTTAAACTAGTCTACTTCTTTTCATAAATATAATTAGAAGTGAGTGGATTTTAATTCGGATGAACTATTATTTACACCATTAACATTTAATGGTTGGGTTATTTAATGGTTGGGTTGTACTTGTGAGATATTTATTTAAGTTGCAGGTTCAAAACAAAAAAAAAAAGATATTTATTTGAGTTTTTTCCCCCTTTAATCTTCTATTTTATTTGGTGTGTTCGTGACATGGGGAAATGAGTTAATATACAGTTTTGCTTCTTTTGAAGCGTTTACGTAATTATTTCTTTTAAATATTATAAATGAGAGCAAGGTTTCAAACCTATCACTCTTTGAAGAATGTATTAATGTCTTTAGATAGTATTTGATAACGATTTCGTTTTTAATTTTATGTTTTTCAAAATGTTGCTGGTGTTTTATACATTTTTTAATTGGAAATTGTATCGCTCTTAAAGAAACTTAGAATTTTTAGTCAAATTTCAAAAAACAAACACAAATTTTTAAAAACTATTTTTTTAACTTTTGAATTTTGAAAATATTTTTAGAAAGTAGATAACCAAACAAAAAAACTCATGTGTGAAAATATTATTTATAAGTTTAATTTTCAAAAGTCAAAAATTAAAAACAAAATGGTTATCAAATGGATCCTTAACTACTAAATTATGTTTGGATTAGCTTATTACATAATTTAATTAATATAACATGTTATATAAGTTATTTTAGATGTGGTTCATTGTCATTTTTTAAGTTTTTTGGCCCTTTTTTTTTTTGACAAACTTAAAATCCTTTATAGAATTATGGAATGTGGTGTTGATTTTATAATATGTTGAGTTTTTTTTTCCTTTTTTTTTCCTGTTTGAAGATAAATTAGGTTAAGTTTTAATAAGTTCTATTTTATATTAGATTATTGAAAAATAAAATTTATATTTTGTACGTAGGAGTAGGATGATCATGATTTAGTCTAGTGTTAAAATTGATTATATTACAAGTTTAGTCCTTAACTATTAAATTCATGTCATTTGGTCCTTGAACTTTAAAATTGTCCAATAGGTTTCTGAACTTTCAATTTTGTGTATAATAAGTTTTTTAACTTTAGAAATATCTAATAGGCTCTTAAACTTTTAATTTTGTACCTAATAGATTCTTAGGTATAAAATTAAAAATTAATTGATTTATTAAATATAAAATTAAATTTTATGTTTTATATGACCCTAAGCTTTCAATTTTGTGTCTAGTAGATTCGTGAATTTTTAAAAATTTTCAAATAGGTTAAAGACCTATTGGCCAGAAAATTGAAATTTTAGGGACTTATTGGATACAAAATCAAAAGTTTACTGACCTATTAGACATTTTTTAAAGTTCAAGTACTTGTTTGATACAAAATTGAAAATTTAAGGACCTATTAGATATTTTTTAAAGTTTAGAGACTCAATAGACATAAATCTGAAAGTTCAAAGACTACACTTGTAATTTAGCCTTTAAAATTTAAGCTACTAGATGACAATTTTCTTTTGCGTTTTTTAAAATTAAAAAAAAAAAATTGAACTTGTTTTACTACTTTTTTTTCTTCACTTTTTAAAATAATATTTTCAACTTAAAATTAGTTTTCAAAATATATTAAGTTGTTTTTCAAAGTTTTACTAAATTTTAAGAAAAAGTAGAAATTTTTTTTTTTTGAAAGAAGCAACTTACTTTGTATATCCTAGTGTTTTACCACGTGCAATTGTACATGTATATTTTTAAATTTTAAAATAAATTAACTTCTAAATGATTGGGGCAAGATGTTACTAAGTACTGTTATTTAAAAATGAATTTTGGTATGTTTTTTGTGTCTTTTAGTTTATTTTGTAGGTTGAATGTTTTTCTGTTTATTGATTGAATTAAAGTTAATTTAATTATTCAATTTAGGGCTAAGTTGCAAGACACTGTTATTCTCAAGGATGATGGTTTAATCCTCACCCTTGTAATTGTTGAACTATATATATATAGAGCGAAGTTTGATTTTAAAAAAGTTACCTTTTTGTTATAAAAAATATTTTTGGTTTGGATTTAAAAACATTTTTGAGATGTAAGTTTAAAAAAAAAAAAAAAAAAAGAAAAAAAAAGCTAACTACGGTTTAATTTTACATATTTGTTGGAGTTTTGAATTAAATAGGTTTAATCATGTCAACAAGAGCATAACTCAACTGGCATGAAATATGTGCTTATGACCAAAAAGTCATGGGTTCGAATCCTCCTACCTCCCAATGTTGTTGAATTCAACAAAAAAAAAAAGGTTTAATCATTGGAGACACAACACATATATATGGTTCAAGACCTATTAGAGTCACAACACAAAATAAAAAGTGTTATGATCTATTGGACACTTTTTAAAGTTCAATGACAAAACTTATTAACACAATTTTGAAAGTAGTTCAGAGACGAACTTATAATTTAACAAATTATATTTATTATTTTAATAGAAAATATAAAAATATAAGGCCCCGTTTGATAACATTTAATTTTTAGTTTTTAGTTTTTGAAAATTAAGCCTACAAATACTACTTCCACATATGGATTTCCTTGTTTTGTTATCCACTTTTTACATATATTTTCAAAAACCAACCCAAGTTTTGAAAACTAAAAAAAGTAGTTTTCAAAAACTTGTTTTTGTTTTTGAAATTTGGCTAAGAATTCAAATGTTTTTCTTAAAAAAGATAAAATTATTGTAGAGAATAGTAGAAAAATGATGAGAAAACAAGTACAATTTTTAAAAATCAAAATCTAAAAATTAAATGATTATCAAACGGGGCCTAAGTTAAATTTAGTTGTTGTTTAAGTAATTTTGATACAACTTTTTGTTTTCTTTAAAAAAAAAAAGAAAGAAAGAAAGCCACAACTACATTTAATGACGATTTTGTAAATCATATAGTTCATTTGTGTTCAAAATTCTAACCACATATTTTTCTTCTCGAATCTCATTTCACCTTTACCTCCCCCTTTGCTACTATATATTTTTCGTTTTGTAGTTTGTCTCATAAATTATATGATATTGTAAAATAATAATTATATAAATTTTATAATATTAAACATGTTCGTAGATTAATTAATAATAGTTTATATTCAACTTAATATTTAATTGGTATCTACAATTAGTTTTATGATTTATAAATATATTATCAAACACATTTTGAACGATTGTTTAAATTATGAAACCCAAATTCTAAATTTGCTACCAACACATATATGAAATACAACTATGTTTTCATGGAATCCCTTGTTTTCAAATTTCTGTTTTCAATCACCAACCAAACGCATCCTACTTTTTTTCAATGTTCATTGTTCATTATTTATTTATATACATCTTTTAAATATCCTTTGCGAACAAAATCTTAATATAAAATTTAATCTAATATGCATTTGTGTTAGTATAAAAGTTTCACAGTATATTGAATTTGGTTTAAATCTTATGTTGGTCACTAGATTTGTTGGGTAATGTTCATGTTTCTAGTTTTCTATTTCTTGTTTCCAATTTTTAAAAAATAGAAGTGTTTGACAACTATTCATGTTTCTTATTTCTCATTTTTTTAGAAGCGTTTCCAAAATTTTTGTAGGAATTTTGGAAACAACAAAATCAAATTTTTTGTTTTGGTTTTCATTTTTATCCAAAACATAAATAAAAACATTATTTGATCATAACTTATAAAATGCATAATAAATATCTAAAAATAAATATAACGTAAACATTTTTATATTTAATTTAAAAAACTAATTTTCATATAAAAAAATTACATTTTTAAATTAAAATTTTAAAAAACAAGAAACAAGAAATAGTTACTAAACACGTTTATGTTTTTTTTAATTAAAAAAGAAATAATAAGAAATAAGAAACAGTTACCAAATTCAGTTTCGTTCTCCTTAAAAAGAGGAATTAAGAAACAAGAAACGGGAAAGTTACATGTTCAATTAAGAAACAAGAAACGGGAAAGTTACCAAACAGGTCCTATACATTCAGTTTTGTTTCATTTTGGTTTCCCTATTTTTAACTTTGATTTATTTTTGTTCTTGTACTTTTAAGAAGTGACCATTGTGATCCCTATTTGTAAAATTTTGACATTAATTTTATACAGAATGAAGACCTTTGAATTCAAAGTTATGACTACATTTTAAAATATTATTGGCATAGTGTTTTGCCTTGAAATTGTGATTGAAAAAAATAAGATAGAAAATAAATGAAGGGACCAAAATAATCACTTTATAAAAGTATAGGGACTAAAATGAACGTTTTGAAAGTATAAAGTTTAAATTTCTCATTTTGCACCTTTCTCTCTCTTAGTTGTAAAAAATTTAATGGTAGTATGTAGAAAGATATATACATACATTGATATGCAACCAAATATTGTTCCATCAAGTATATTAGCGAGTGTGAAAATCACTAGATAATGTCACACAGTATATCCAAAAGTTTGTTTTTTTAACAATTCCAATGTAGTTCTACATCCCATGAGAGGAAACAAGTGTTCTTTTCTCCCAATTCTTTTATATTTTTTCTCCGATTCATGTGTGTGAAGAGTTTAAGCTTACATAATATAGTCTTAAAATTTAGTACTCATATGAATGTTAAATGTAAAGTAAAATATTTGTTGGGTTTTTTAGCCTAATTTCTTATTTACTCTGATAACAAATTATCTTACACTCACAAATATTTTTTTAAAAAAATTAGAATTATGAGATGTTAAATATATGAAAAATTGTAATTGGTGTCAAAATTGGTCGTCATATTTGTAAATATGTCACACAAATAAATAATTTGTAAATATTACAATTTTTTAATATTTTCACGTGCCTATTTAAATAGTTTTTATGTAATTCCTTTTTTACCTCTATCTATCACTAATAGACCATTTCTATGCCTATAACTGATAGTTGTCTATCATTAATAGACTATTTTCATGTCTATTGTTGATAAATAATTTTTATATATATTGTCGATAGATTATTAATATGTATATCGGTGATAGATTTCTATCATTGATAGACTATTTTATGTTTATTAGCGACAATTTCTATGTGTTTGATAAGCTATTTTTGTGTTTATCACTGATAAAACGTCTTTTCCATGTTTATTATTGATAGATCATTTCTATGTCTACGTCTATCAGTGATAAAATTAATAACAAATAAGCATGCAAACAATCGATGATAGACACATCTCATTGATAGACCTCAGTCAGTGAGTGACGTCTATAACTGATAGAGATTTACAACATTTAGATATGTTGATATGATATATCATAATAAACATAATAATAAACGAGCATGCAAATAATCAATGATAGACACTTATCACTGATAAACCTCAGTAAGTGATAGGTCTAACACTGATGCAGTGAAGATGTCTATCACTGATAGACTTACGACATTGAGATATGTTGATATGGTATATCAATAATTAACATAATAGCAAATGAGCATGCAAACAATCAATGATAGACACACTTACCACTGATAGACCTTAGTTAGTGATAGGTCTATCATTGATAGACTTACGATTTTGAGATATGTTGATGAACATTTTTTTACTTTTCACATGCTTTAATTTTGTTGGGCTTAAAATTGTGTCATATTTGCAAATACTCTTGTGCTATATTTGCTATAATTTTGTGTTAGATTGCTATGTATGGGCACAACGATTTTACAATCACTCAAATCAAGCTTGAATGAGTAAGTCATTGCCCTTTAAAGATTAAAAGATTAGTTGTGTATTAGTTGTATGCAAGTGTACCTTAATATGACTAGTTTATTACTATGTGAAATACACACGTTGTATATAATTTACTTTATTTCATATTATAAAAAAAATAATTATATTCATTAAAAAAAATCTGTCTAACAAATTAATTTTGTACTTTAAATTTACAAAAAGTTCATAAATTTCTTATATGTTACAAATTCGTAAATTTATTTTATTATTGAAAATTAGTGTAATTTAAAAAAAAAAGAATATTAAAAGAAATTATTATTATTATTAATAAAACAAGTTAAAAATTAAAAAGGTATGAAATATTTCAGGTCACTTTATATATAAATAGTTATGATCAACTTTTTTTACAATGATAAAAAATGATACCTAATTTTTTTTAACAAAGAACTGATATCTAAATTAATCGATGTACTTCTAGTTTTTCCATGTTTTATTGTTCGTTTCATCAAAATCATAATTATTTTCTTAATTATTATTATAATAGATTTTGATTTTTCAATAATTACTTTCTTATCCTATTTTTCTTAAATTTAAGCTTTCAAATTGTTGTGAAAATGAGTGGAAGAGACAATTTTAGAGTTGAAGGGAATGAAATAATTATAAAACTTTTAACATTCCAAAAACTTGTATATTCTATAATTAAATATAATTCGATAAAAATATTAAGTTTAGAATTAATCTATCTACAAGAAGGTAAAACCTTTTACTTTCTAGTTTTTGCATTTCATTCATTTAATCTTTTTATATGTGCATTTAAATTGCATTATCTCATACTACATTCTTAATGACTTTTTGGTTATAGTTTATTGTTTTTAATATATTGAATTAAAAAATATGTAGGTATTTTCATTTTTTTTAAGTTATTTTACCTAATTTTTTACTCTTTTTTTTTATTACTTTGTGTGTTTATTACAAATTCTAAATATTTTCAAGCTAAGTTTTTTTTTATGCACTGAATGTTTAACCTTTAATAAATATTAAATTAACTTACTGATTTGATTTGATTTCATACTATAATTATAATTAAAGAAAAATTATTGTATTCTAACTCTTTAATTCCATATAAATTCTTGTTGATAAATAATTTTTAATTTATTATTGATAATTAACTTTTAATTTAGTATTGATAATTAAGTAATAATAGTATTGAAAACTTTGTGAGGCATTAAATTACACATGTTTTTTTTCTCAACGAAAATATCTTAAGCTTGTAATTGATCAATTAAAATTTAATTTTCAACTACTATTTTTAATTAAAAAATACAATCGATAAAAAAATAAATAGTAACAAAAAAAAATCCAAGATCCTAGATATCCACCCATCTCTTAAAATAGATCTGCTTACTTGACAAATATTGATAGACAAACACTTTTATTCAACTTCATCAAAGTAGAGTTGTCATCAAAGTGGAGTTGTAACACATAAGTCTAGGATCTATGATATAGATTCGACACACATATCCTTTGCAATTTGAATATACCACCAAACACATGCAACCCTTGCAATTTGAATATCATGCCAACATTTAGAGATCCTTGCAATTTGAATATACCGCCAACATTTCAAGATGTTTTAAAGATTGAAGAGACCTTTTATATTCCAATCTTTTAGAGGTCGTTTGTTTCATGGTAATCCAGGATTCTGATGGGATGGGTATTTGGACTATCCTGTTTGTTTTGTATGATGTAGGATACCTTAGCATTTCAAGATTCTCGAGTATCTTAGGATGCCCATACGGGAGACATCTAACCAATTTTGGATGCCCTTTTGAAACATGAGTTTTTAAGATTCCTATGTTGATCAGGGCATCATCTAATGACATTTTTATCCCTTATCAATTTTCTTTATTCCACATTTTTATTTTTTATTTAAAAATAAATTAATGTATGTATGCACTAATAAAGGGTCATATGTAATTAGCTATATTTATATTTTACATTTAGATTGAATTAATATTTAATATTAAATATTTTATAAAAATGTTGAACTAATAAAAATTAATTTGTTCTACAAAATAACACATAAACGTTAGTATAAACTAAATTGATATACAAATATAACATTAAATTAATAAAGACAAAAATGCATGTGATATAAATTTAAATTATATTAAACTAATACGTAAATTACCTAAAGATTAGTAAATGTGTTATTGGTATAACACATAATCTTAAGACATTCTCATACACAAACCCTACAAAACAAACATAGTTATCTAAATATTTGCAGACATTCTTATAAATTATTCCTTCAAAACAAACACAATTATCTAAAATGTAGGGCATCTATATTTCCAGTTATCTATGATTCTAAGCATTTGAATATTTCGGTTATCTAGATTTTCAAAAAAAAAAAAAGCCCCTTAGTAGATCATATACATTTATTATTAGTTAATGAATTTTTCCACTAAGGATTTAGAAGTTTTTAAAAAATCAAAACTTTGATATTACCATAAGGGATGTAGGGACTAAACATAATCGACGGAGTGAATTAGATAGATGTTTGCTTCACCTAATCATGTTGGTTGGTCCAAATCCAATTGAACCAATTAAGAACGGTCCAATTGGTAATTCAACACATAGTATATTTGACAAAATTGAATCAATATAAAATTAATTATTGTTATTTCAAGGGAAAATTAATTAGACACACCATCCCCTAAATTATAGAGATTGTTACAATTGCAGCCACCAACATTTAATTGTAATTAAAAAATAAGCTCAAACTTTTTTTAGTGAAAAAAATTGTATCAATGATCGTTGCTGTAAAAAGCAACGGTCAAACTTTCATAATTTAAAAAATTGGAGGTCTTTTTATTATCTCACATTTCTGTAGGATCTAACGGCAACACTAAAAGGGGATGAATAGGGTTGCTACCATTTTTTTTTAATTTTGATTTTAAAAAAACTAAAACTAATTTTTAAAAAAAAAACAACCACAATTCGCAATTAGAATAATTTATCGAGCAACAAAGCAGATTTAGTCTTAAAGCATGCATTCAACAAAAATTTGCAAGAAATTGAAAGTAAAGAGTAAGGGAAAGAGAACACAGAAAATTATAGTGTTTCGGCAAATTGCCTACTCCACTCCCCAAGACCTCTTATTGGATATTTCACTATGTGATCCTCTTGCGGGTGAGAACCAAACCAACATGACCCTCTTTTTCCCAGGCTAAAGAAAAACTCAAATCCTTTTATTAGTTCAGGATTAAACCAATTTAATTTTCACTCAACCCAAGGTGTATCCCACACCTTAATACAAATCCCAAAAATTCAATAAAACAAAATTGCTTCTTGAAAGCAAGATACACTAATTTTGGAACATGAAAAATTGCTCTAAAAATTTATCACACAATAGCAAAAAGACCGGTTAAGAGAATGGTGAGATATTTAGAGAATTGGAGGCTTTTTGGAGAGTTGAAGGAGAGTTTCTGCTTGTTGGAAAAATTTAGAATAGTTGCATTCTGATGAACAAGAGGTTGTCAATTTTAGGAAAATGAGGATTAATGTAGGTCATTTGATTTACAAAAAAAGGAATGGGTGGCTAGGATCAAAGAAGATGATTTTGGAAATGTATTTTGATATTTAAAGCATTTAAGAGCATTGACCCATGCAAAACAACTGAATCCTAGTCGCGAGAGTGTACAATTCTCCGTACTCGCACGTTTCTGAAGGCCATGCCAGGCGCATGGACCAGTTGATGAAAGTAGTTTTTTCCCTTTTTTTTTTAAATTTATAATTATTTTTATATATTTACAAATATATATTTGAATTCTCGAACAGCATCTCGCCACGTGTCTTCTGCTTATTCGTTCATGTATGCCACGTCACTTCCACATCACCATGCCACGTCAGCAAAATTGATCGTTATGTGACACGTAAGCTGCCATGTCATCTGCCATGTAAGCAAGATCCAACCTTTGTGTGTCACGCCATCCGTCATGTCAGCAATTTGCCACGTGTTACGCCATGTCACAATTTTCTTCCAATCTTCTTTTGCTCATATCTTTTTTGTTTAGATTCCGATTTGAACGATTTAAAGTGTGTTGGACTCATCTTTTCGAACTCTACGAGATAGAATCTTTGAAACACTGAAATGGTTAGTTTAAAAAATTGAGTTTGTTATCATCAAAATATTTAGTTTGATTGAAGCTTTAAAGCTAATAATTTCCTCTCACTCTCTCTCTCCCCCTCCTCCGTCTCTCTCCAACTTTCTCTTTCCCCTTTCGTGGTTCCTCCCTTGCATAGAAATTGAATCAACCATCACATATAAACTTAGAGAAAAACTTTAGAGGATTATGCAAATCTTTCACTTCTGCATGTTTTTATATGGTGTTTCATTTGGCTCTATCATACATTTGAGTACATAGCTTTCGCCAAACCTTCAAAAAGAAAAAAGAAACCATTAGCTTATTATTAATGTGTTTGCATCTATTTATAAGTTTTCATATATTTAAGAAGAAATTGAACAAATTTTAAGTTTTACAGTGATTAGGTGTGTGTTTCTATAATTTTCTATAAAGGCAATTTAATTGTTGAAACAAAAAATAACATTCTCATTGAAATGAAAAATAAAACATTCTCAAAGACCAATATATTTTTGCTTTCTCTCTGGGAACACACATATCATGCAATGCTCGATTTTTTAGTTCAGGATTAGGATTAGGAGTTTAAATATATATATATATATATATATATATATATATATATATATATATATATATATATATATATATATATATATATATATATATATATTCTTAGTGGTAGTTTAGTAATTTTAATGTAAGTACCTACTTTAAAAAAAATAAAAAAGAAAGTTACAAAATAAAACTAAACTTCAATGGCATTTCTATATATAAAAACTAACATTGATCAAAACCCTAGCAATCAACATTTTATTTATTGTTTGTGCCATTTATTTGGGTTGTTTGATATGTAATCATTTGTCTCCTTTCATTTGAGTTTTCGATTTGTCCTCACAACAATAACGATTTTTTTTAGGCCTTTTTCATTTGAATTTTATTATTTATTTATTAATAGAATGACTTTTATAATTTTTTAACACATTATAATTCTAATTTAAAATTAGAACCGTCGCTTAAAATTCAAATATAGAATATTAAAATTAATTCAATATTTTGAAATTCATAATTTTAAAATAGAATGAGTCTTTATATATATATATATATATATATATAAGAAATAATATACATGTTAAGTTTGTTAAAAAAATTGAGATAATTAAAAATGATTAATTTATTTGATTCATTAAGTACTTTGTCATGAATAATTAACATTATTTCAAAAAGAAAAAAGAAAAATTAACTTTCTTTTGTTAATGATTGGAATTCTAATGGTTAACCATTTTATTTTAATAATGATCATAATATAAAAACTAAAGTTGTAACCTACAAAAATTGAACCCTCATGTAAGTAATTAATTAGTAGATTTACAAATAATTTTAATATTATTTATTTATTTATTATAATATAAAATGATCTTACCCTTCTAATTAAAATTAGAACCCTAGCTTAAGATTGAAAAAGATATTATCCCAAAAGAATGGTTTTAAGATTAAAAAAGATATTATCTCAAAAGAATTTTACCTTTGTTTGTTAATCTATATATATATATATAATAATAATAATAATATATATATATATATAATAATAATAATAACAAAGGTTACGTTTGTTAATCTAAAGAGGTTACCTTTGTTTGTTTTTTTTTTCTTTTTGACAAACAGATTACATTTTGTTAAAATATATTAATTCAATTGATTTATTAAGTACTTTATATGGAATAATTAACTTTAATGCACTTACATTTGATATTGGAGTTATATATTTTAAATTGATGTCAATGATGTCTAAATTTATTGATTTATTAAGACTAAAAGAAAGAAGATGGTTGTTGAACTCAAAAAAAAAAAAAAAAAAAAAAAAAAAAAAAAAAAAAAAAAAAAGAGAGAGAGAGAGAGATTGTTATATATATAAAAATAAAAGGGTTATGGTCTAAATGAAAATGGTACATTTGTAATCTAACAAAAACTAAAGGAGTAGGATAGTCTAAAAATGTTTTTCAAAGATCCTTATTTTTTAATATAGTATAGATATAGATATAGATTATAAAATTATAGATATAGATTATAGTGTAAATTCATTGCCTAAACAAAAATTATATATATATTTTTTAGAAAAAAAATTGTTATATTTTTTTCAAGATAAAGAAAAAATTGTTATAAATTAATAGGAAACAATTTAATAAACATATTAAATTTCTTATAGAATTTGAATCGGCTTAAAATTAAATTAATAAACTAAAAACAAACAAAAATATTCCAAATTAAAAAAAAAACACACAATAATAGTAACTCCAAAATAACAAAAAAAAATTATGAAGAAGAAAATGAAGATATGTCAATACACAACTACCTTAAAATTAATTTTACATTTTACTTAATAATGGTAAAAATCAAAGATCATATAATTCATCAAACTAAGAATTGAAAATATGGATATGGTTCATTCGACACGTGCATTCTATGCTCTCTAAATGAATCTTGTAACATTTAAAAGTATTTTCAAGATTGACGAAGTGATTTAAAAGTAACGAAAGAGAACTAAAAGTATAGGGAAAAAAAGAAGCACTCTAAGTTTTATTTTTCCTATTTTATTTGGAATACACCAAAATAGTAATAATAATTAAAAACAACAAACAAAAGCAAATTAAAACTATTGGAGTTTTCATCTAGCTTCAAGTGTTCAAGGACTATTTGCATAAGCTCCTGGAAAAATCTTCCATCCATGCCAAATCCATTCCATCTTCTAGTACTATCGAAGCAAGCAAGTGCACATCCTCATTTTTTTATCTCTTGGAAAAATCTTCCATCCATGCCAAATCCATTCCATCTTCTAGTACTATCGAAGCAAGCAAGTGCACATCCTCATTTTTTTATCTCTGTTTGGAGTCGAGTCACTGAATTCACATTCACATATTTACACATTTACACACAACTAAAAAGGAGTTTTAGGTTGGTAATGAACAAACAATAGTGAAAGAAACTCTATTTTTATAGTTGAAGGTGATGGAAAAGTTACGGAAACTTTTGAAATTTCGAAATCATTAAATTTTAGAAAGCCAAACTTTAAATGTTATAGAAAATGAAAAGACAAAACCTTCAAAGTTTTTTAAACTCCATATATTTATCACAACTTTATGGTTTATTTAAATTCACATTTATTCAAAAGATGAAATTCTACCAATTTTTTTTATTAAAATATTTAATAATGTTTGCTACTATTTTTAGTATGATTAACATATCCCTAAATTATTATTAAAAAAACATGCATCCCTAAATTTTTATCTAACAAAAATATTTGTAAATTCTATCATATAAATTGTCAAAAATAAAAAAATATTATAGTAATGTAAATATTTAATAAAATGTAATTTATTTTTTTTCCATTACTGATATAATATACATACTCTAAATTACAAATGATATGAAAAAGCTTGGGCTTATTTTTTAATTACAATTAAATGTTGGTGGCTGCAATGGTAACAATATGAATATTATAACTATAAATTTATCGATTACAATCTAAATTGACTTATAAAATAATATTTTAAATTTATCATATTCATTTTAATAAAGGAATACATTTGCAATTAATTGAAGAGAAATTACAACTTTTAACATTTAAATAATAAATAATAAAAGAATTGTACTAAAAAATTAAATAATAAAATGATTATTGATATTTAATGTTGATGACATGTTTTGTAAATGTAGGAATTAAAGTAAGGGTACAATAGTCTAAAACTATTTTTCAAAGATTGTGGCTTTTTAATATATTATATAGATTTACTGTCAAATGTGCTTTAAAAAAATCAATTGTAATGTGAAGTAAATAAGTATTTGCTAAATTTCAAACTTAAGCGTAGAGAAATAGGATAAAATATAAACTTTTAAGAGTTGGTTAGAAGAGACATCAAGTTTTTTGGGAAGTTAATCTAAAAAACTATGGTTAATTTGTTTTAAAAAATCTATGGTTAACTAAAGTTTACAAATCAAAATAATTGAAAAAATTAATTTATAATTAGTTTTATCAAACACTAAAAGCAGACAAAATTCTCTTATAATCACTTTTGAGCCTTGCAAAATCAATCTCAAACATAGCCTATAACATGTTTAGGAGTGATTTTGAAATGATTAAAATCAAGTCCAAAATCACTGTTATTTTTAAATGGCGATGTTTGACAGCGCTAGATAAGGATGTGTTTGGTATGAAATCTAAATGGATTCAACTAATATCCATTTGACATATTCATTTTTTAAAACAGTTTTTGGATTTTGATATAAGTAGTGGAAATTCTGAAAACAACATTTTTATGTTTTCAATATCCATATTTTGAATTTGAGATTTTAAAATGCATAATTACATTACAAAAATAAAAAATTTAATACATATAATATTTCATCGTATAAAGTCATTTCATTTTGGTTAAATTAAAATATGTATAATATAATATAATATAAATTATATGATATCGTACAATAATAATTATACAAATTTTCTAGCATAAAACATGTTCATAAATTAATTAATGATAGTTGAAATTCAATTTGATATTTAGCTAGTAACTACAACTATTTTTATTGTTTATAAATATATTATCAAACATATATATTTTGAACAACTATTAAAATTGAGATCCAATGTCTAAATCTGCTACCAAACACATATCTGAAAACACTAAAAAGATATGAAATACAACTTTTGGAATTTAAGTGATTTATGGTCAATCACTTGGGAGGTAATTCCAAGTGAATGTGGGAAATTTTGTTTCTAGGGCAAATTGTAAAAATCACCCATTGATTAAAGTTTAGTAGTTGTAACAATTGTACCCCTAAACTTTCAAGTGTAAAAAATCAAACCTTCAAAATTTTAAAAGTGTAAAAATTAGTCCCCTAAACTTTCAAAAGTGGAAAAATCGAACATGTAAACTTTGAATGGTGAAATTAAACCCTAAACTATCATAAATATAAAAATTACATCCATTTTACTCTATTTCTCAGCTCTCATATTTCCTCTTCTCTCTCCACTTCTTCTCTTTCCCCATCTTACTCTCTCTACTTTCTCCCTCTCTCTCTCTCAAAATGAAACCGCCATAATGTGCACTGGCGAATTGACGTAGGGCTAGGGGGGCTCCTCAATTCCCATAAAGATTAGTTATTATATAGAAAAGTTCATCCATTTTCATAAAATTTTCTTTGGTCTATTGGCATGCCCCTCTGTATCTTGTTTCTTCAAAACGTCAATCCCAGGTTCGAATCTCGCCTCCGCTCAGTTTTTTTACGTACACGCTACACAATTAAAATTCTCTTTTAAAAAATCATATAAATCATATTTGTTTTAATAATATTTATATAATATTTACAAATATGAAATGATAAAAAATATTTATTATCATCTGTTTTAATTTATTGTTAAATTAAATTTCTTTCTTGGTAACAAATATAAATCAAAATGAATACAAATATTTTCGAATTTAAAACTAAATACATAAAAAGAAATTAGAATTCTTAAAAAAAAAAAAAAAAACACTCTCACCTATTATTTCAAGTTTCATTTATTTATTACCATATGTTTTAGTTTATTGTTAACTTAAAAAAAAAAAAAAATCTTTATTAGTCTTCCCTCTATAAATTTTAGAAACATATTCACATTGCATCTTTTTCTTGAATGAAATTATTATTGTTATTTTACCAAGGTCAATAAAAATTAACTCCAAACTAACATTAAGGACTAGTTTTATGGTTTATTGAAAGTACAAAGATTAAATTTGGACATTTAAAAGTATATGGACTAAAATAGAATGAGATTCAAAATACAATGACCAAAATGATATTTTAACCAAACGAATATAAGTATGTTTAAAATAATCTTTATATGAATTCAAGCCCCCTTGATATAAGGTTCTGGATCCGCCACTGATAATGTGATTGCCTCTTAATAAGTGTAGGACATGAATTCAAATATCTCTCTACCCCTGATAACCATTAGATACAAAATTTAAATACTTTTGCAGTTTCTCTCTCCTATATCCAATGGTGCAAAATTGTTAGTCACAATGTGGCAGCCTCCCTCGGATAATTTCCCTTCTCTCCCTTTATTCAATCACCCACTCTTTCTCCACTTGTTCTCTCTCCTCATTCCACTCTCTCTATTCTGAATTTGGCCCTTTGTTACAAGTAAAGAAGAGATATTAGGTGCAAAAAATCTTAGGCCAAAAGTTTGTCTGTTTTAAGCCATATTTAATATAATTACAATACCCACATGAAAAAGAAAAAAAAAATGCATTTCCTCAAAGGCAATAGCGATCTAATTAATTGAAGGGAGGTCATGTGACCATAGCGATCTAATTAGAGATGGGGAAATGGACATTTTTTTTGTTTTCTGTTCTAAAGTTCTATGTTTTTTGGTTATAGCTAAAAAAAAACTATGTTTTTGGTTAAAAAGTCTCGTGAACTGAAGAAAGTGATGAAATGAAACTTCAGAAAAGGAGGGGGAAAAGAATAATTTTTATTGCACCTAACCTCTCTTCTTTCCTTGTAGGAAAGGACCAAAACAAAAATAGAGAGAGAGAGAGAGAGAGAGAGAGTGATGGAAGGAAACTGGGGAATGACCAAAGGGCGGGATGGGAAGAAATTTTGGGAGAGAGAATTAGGTTAGAATGGATCTAATTTTTAATTTATGACAGTTATTAATTTATGACAGTTATGAGAGTTTAATTTTAGGCTAACTTATAGAAAATACCCTTGAACTATGGTCTCGTTTCAATAATACTTTTAAACTTCAAAAAGTTTCAATTCAAAAATATTCTTACCATTAAATTTTGGATGAAATACGTTAAAGTTTCATTAATACCGTTGAACTTTCAAAAAATTTCAAAAATACCTTTATTGGAAAACGTTTCTTCTTCTTTCTCTCTGCGAATTCTTCCTCCATGAAACTTAATGAGAAAATTTACTTATTTGTCATGTATTCATAGACCATAAGTTTTTTTTGACCAAATTAATTCTTATGTTGAAGCTTCAAGATGACCTTTGCTAATTCATTCTTGAATTCTTCATGTTCTTGTCTTGATTTTGTTGATATCATTTTCACTGTTATTCTTCATCAGTCACTACCCATTTTCAATTGTCCCTAAATTTATTTTAGGCAAAATAAATGAAAATATTGTCATATAGTGGTTCTAACACTTCTTAAATATTCAAAAAATTATTACGTATCAAACTTTTGATTAATTAACCTTGTAAACTGGACAAAACCTGCATTCTTCAAGTTAATTAGTATTTGAAATGTCGTAGCAACAATGGGACCAAATAAACTCAAAAAAACCAAAATCCATAACCTTTCCCTCCCTTGTAACTCTCCAAAGACCCAAAAAAAAAAAATCCATTTTTTTCTTCCACTTATCTTCTTTACACTTTTTAAATGAGAGCTTTATTTCAAACTTTGTTTTCATCTAGTATTTTGTTGCACATAGTCTTTATAAGCAAAGTTTTACATTAATTTTTATGGAGGAAGGAGAGAGGAAGAAAAAGATGAAACGTTTTTCAATAAGGGTATTTTTGAATTTTTCAAAAAAGTCAAGGGTATTTATGAAGCTTTTCCATTCCAAAAAACTTAACGGTAAAGGTGTTTTTGAATTTTTTTTTTTTGAAATGTCAAGAGTATTGATAAAACTTTTTAAAGTTCAAGGGAATTATTGAAACAAGATACAAAGTTTAGAGGTATTTTCTATAATTTAGCCTTAAATTTACCATTCAAAGTTTTAGGGGTCTAATTTTTACATTTGAAAGTTTAGGGGTGCAATTGTTATATCCACCATACTTCAGGGGTGGATTTTGTAATTTGCCTAAAATATTAATATGTGTTTGGTAAAATCAATTCTTTTAAAAAAAATAATTTAATATAATTATTTATTATTATAGTAAATTTGAACCTGTTGTTGTTGACAAGAAAGGAAGATGGTGGAGATATTACTAGAGGGACAAATAACTTTTTTGTTTCTTGAAATACAAGTGGAAAAATTTATAAGAGGAATAAATCATTTCCAACAAGAGAAAATAAAAGAAATACTTTTCGACAAGAGAAAGGAAAAGAAATCATTTGTTGAAAAGGAATATATGACAAATTTTAGGATTAATATTTATATGATATTGCGCCATCAATGATATAATCATCTATAGATAAGCTTAGTAACTTTGGTTTGTTGATCATTCTTATATGTTTTTCTGTAATAATTTTTTTTTTCATAAAAAAATGATGTGAGATACATTTTAGTTCAGAAGTGAACTTTTTGGTTTTGAAGAAAAAAGAAAAATTGTAAAATTTAATTTGCTGTGTTGATGGGAACGTGTTTTACAAAAAGTGTCCCTTGTTTTCATAATTTTTGAAAACATAGAAAACATTGTTTTTTTTTTAAAATAAGCTATTTTAAGAGTTGTTTTTGAAAGTAAGTATACGAAATATATTTTGATCATTTTCATTGTATTTTTCATTTTTCAAAGCATAAAAACGAAAAGGACACAAACCAAACATGGCTTAATTTTGTTTTCTTCTCAAATTTTTGTCTTTCTATCATTATTGATCTCTATTTTTTATTTATCTCTAGGTTTTTTCTCTCCACAATTTCTATAATCTATATTTCTAAATTTATTCTCTTGCTAAAATTTGTATTCATTTTTCTTCACTCTTCTCTCACTCCAATATTTTTATAAATCTCTCCACCTTTTTATCTCTAAAATTTTTGTTTCTCTCTCTAGTTTTTTTCTATATCAACAATTTTTGTATCTTTCTAACCTTTTTTTAAAAAAAAATTTCTCTCAAAATTTTTTTGTTCCTTCTTGTATTTTTTTGTATCTCTTTAAAGTTGTTCTTCCTAGATTTTGTGTACATCTCTTTGACTTTATTTATCTATTTTAGAGTTTTCGCTTAGAATTTTATCTCCTTAATTTTTTGTCCCACTCTAAAATGTTTGCCCCTCCTTCCTATCTCTAGCCTTTTTTCCTTTGTGAAACTTTTTATTATCGTAGGGAGGACTGGGTGCTATGACTTCCTTGTCGTTTTGGTATGTTATCAATGGCTAGTGCTTGAAACTTACTACATCCTAGGCGTCGTGTGGTAGCTTGGTCTAGGTTTCTATGGTTTGGAGGGAGGATCTCCATACAGTTCTTTGTGGCATGGCTTGCTGTTCGGGTTAGGCTTCATATGTGTGATGGACATCGTTGTTGGAATCCTTCCATCCTGATAGATTATATTCTTTGTAGCAAGGTAGCTGAGCTCGAGACCACTTGTTTTTTTAGTTCCCCTTCAGCAAGTCAGTTTGGGGTGAGTTGCTTTTGTGGGGTTGCTCCTCCCATCAAATGTTTGCTCAGGCCACAGAGCTAGCATGAATCTGTCATCTTTGGGAAGGCAAGCACTGTTGGGTTTGGAGGGTAGCTTGGTGTGCGATTATCTATCACTTATGGCAGGAATGTAATCTTCAGGTCCATGGGTCCCGCTCTTTACAAGTTCTTATTCAAGCCATGTGATTGGATGCCTTTCTTCTATGCTCCACTTGGTCAGGATTGTTACTATCAATGTGGTTGTGGATTTCCGACCCCCTTGAGATATTTTCTTACTAGTTTTTATCTCCTCGTGTTAGTTTGTTCTCTTTGTTTGGTCCGTGAGTTGGCATACTTAGTGTTTACTTTGGTCTTGGGTTGTGCCTTGACCTCGGGCTGTGAGGTATTATGCTGTTTTTTCTTGTAATATATTATCTTAGTAATTTTTTTATTAGCTCTCTTTTTTGCTGTCTTAAATTTTCATTTCTCTCTAGCTTGCGCATAGCTCAACTGGTCAAGAGAACACTGAGTTAGAATCAAAATATTAAGGACTAAATATAAACTTAGTCTTTATAGTTTAAGTAGAGTTACAATTTTGGTCTCCATAGTTTTAGAAGCATTTAATTTAGTTCTTGTGATTTGGGCTTAGTTACACTTTCATTTTAGTTTCGATAGCTTTAAAAGTTTCAATATAGTCTCTAGAATTTGAACTTAATTTTAATTTGGTTAAATATTTTGGTTAAATGTGATGAGTTACTCCTAAATTGCATTTTACCTAAAAAGAATGAAGCTATATCCTTCTACTTTTTACTTGGCCCTAAACCCTTATAGGGAAAAAACGAATCAATATGGTAACAATGAGAAATATTTGTAAAGTTTGACTACACCACAACGATCAAATTGGAATTAGCTATTTTTCTCAAAAAAAAAAAAAAAAAAAAAAGCTCCACCAAGACCAAAATTGTAATTTAACTAAATATTAACATATATTATAAAAAAAATTCTGAAGCTAGGGGTCCGCTACTTCTCCCTCTCTGAAACGATCTCTCTGCCTCCGGCAAAAAGAAAGCGCATAGATTTCCTTCTGCTACATCTCCGGCTGACCTTAGAGCTCTGCTTCCAGTTCCCGGTTCTGAAGGTTTTTCTGCAGATCGTATCGATAATTCTCACTTGCACGTCTCAGAAAAGCATGGTGAGAGGGTTGCTCAATAAGCTCGTCTCTCGATCTCTTTCTGTCGCAGGCAAATGGCAGCAACAACAGCTGCGCCGTCTCAACGTCCATGAGTATCAGGTTTTTTTTTTTTTTTTTTTTTTTCCTAATAGTTTCTTTTACTATGAGCATGTCCTGAATTCTGATTTCCATGTTTAGCCATCATAAAATTAAGGGAATTTTGCTTTTTGGCTGCTTCCCGCATTTGATTTAAAATCGGTATAAGGATTTTCATTTTGCGCACCAACTTTGTTACTTTTATTGTGGCGATTAGGGGGCTGAGCTGATGAACAAATATGGGATCAATGTACCCAAGGGTATTGCTGTCTCTTCTGTTGATGAGGCAAAAAACGCAGTGCAAACTGCTTTTCCTGATGCGAAAGAGGTTAGCTTGGGGCCTCAAGTCTCTCTTTATCCTCTCCCGATGCAAACGTTTCTTTCTTTGGACGTCTACAAATTCTGAAATCACGAAAAATAGAAATCATTACAGTTACAGTATCACCTTTTTTGTTTAGAAATGACAAAGAAGTTGGTTATTGGTAACGCCACTTTATATATTAGCAAAAACTTAACCAGTTATGAGAAGCATTATAAAAAATTTGATATTGTGCAGTTGGTCGTTAAAAGTCAAATTTTGGCTGGTGGAAGAGGTTTAGGAACATTTAAAAGCGGCTTAAAGGGTGGAGTTCACATTGTGAAGGTGGACCAGGTTGAAGAGTTTGCTGGTAGGATGCCCTTTTGTATTTTCATCCTTCTATAAGGTTCTGAGTTTTTAATTATTTGAAGATTCTAGTTCTACCAAAAAAATCCCATCTGTGTTTTTCTCATACTTAGATGGTTTCTCCTAAATCTTATATTAGATATATATTTCCTGACATCTTGGAACTAGGATCAGGAGCATTTCTCAAAGCCAAGTCGTCTATTGTATTTTATGAAATTAAGTATTACTTTTCCGGTTAAGTTTGCTTAAGTGTGGAGCTGACAACTCTAATGGAATATTTCAATAAAATCCCTTCCCCCCCGCCCCTTTTTTCCTCTTCTGTGTGCAGGAAAGATGCTTGGGCAGATACTTGTCACTAAACAAACTGGTCCCCAGGGCAAAGTTGTAAGCAAGGTATTATATGTCTTTTCACTCTGCATAGTCCCTTGAGTTCCTTTATGCATAATCTTCCTGAATAATGTAAATGTCTAGCTGTAATGGATTTTGTGGATTCTATTATTCTGCCTAGGTTGGTAACTCATAAGTAACGTGATTTTTTATTTTTTGAGATTTGACAAGTTTTTCATGGGGCTAATACTGTAGCTTTAGCTCCTTATGGTACAATTTTTTTACTCAACAATTTGTGAGATGATTTTGCATTGCTTGAATTCACTTTGTTTTCTTGTATATTGTGTTATACAGAACTGAATCTTGTAATAAAAGGACCAAGAATTTGACATAATGTAATAAAAGGACCAAGAATTTGACATAATGTTTAAAGTGCCGTTTTCATAAGTAATCAATCTTGCAACACATATAATTGCTTATCATAATACTGAACACTGTCTTCTCATGCTGGTTAAAGGAGGTTTAGGCTTGAGAAATACCAGGAAGAGGAATGTTGCCTTTTTATCTAGTTTTTGTGGGTGTTCATTGAGCAAATAGAGGTCTTATGGCATCAGATCGTCTCTAGTACATATAATGCCTTGGGGTTGTCATATTCTTAACTGTTTCCACAGAAGTAGCAGGTTTCTGTGGGACTTTATTGCAAAACTTCAACTTCTTTTTGAATCAGCTTCTTCCTATAAGGTTGGCAATGGTTCCTCAACTATATATAAAAAAATGATTCCTGAACTATATCATAGGAAGATCCTTGGATTGTTAAAGATCCTTTTTATCTCCTGTTCCCATGGTTATACATGGTTGCTGAAAGCCAACTCAGCACTGTGGAAGACTGTTGGGAGGAAAAAAATGGAGAATGATAGGTTTAATTTCAGATGGTTCTATAACAATAAAGAATTGATGAGTGCGGATCTCTTTATAGCAAGATCACTGGGAGGATGAATCTCTGCATAAACTGTTGACCAAAGATTTTGTAGAGAAGAAAATTAAAAAAGAAGGAAACTGAATGATAGGTGGAGGAATTTTGAAGAACCTTCAATTTAAGATAATGGGGTCATGAACGGACCAATTGAAGAATTAACAACTGGAATTGAGAAGAAAGAACACTATTGGGAAGAGTTGGCTTTTTGGACATGAAGGAAATTCTTAGCCTTCATAGTTTATATATAGACACAGCTCATAGGCTTTATTTACATAGGTGGTTAATTCTAATCAACCATAGTAACTAGCTACTGACCTAAGTAAATAAACAATAAACTAGTAAAATAAAATACTTAAGCTAAATTACAAAGAGATAACTAACCCACTACATGGGGGTTCCCCTTCTTGGTGGAACTGAAAAGCCCCAGGGCTATTATTTTATTAATGGTAAAAAATTAGTTACAAAATGGAAGCCCTTAACGTTTTTTTTAAAAAAAAAAAAAAATATAGGTTTAGCTTATGGGGTTTAATTACATAGGTGGTTAGAACAGGTAACCTAATTACCTAAGTAAATAAATAATAAACAATCCCTAAAGCTAACAAATCCACTACATCTCAACCGTCTAAGATTAAAAAGCTTAAACAAATTCCACCAGGTGTAACTAGAATGCTGACAAGTGAAGAATTACTATTTGGCTTTCTCTATCTTCTTTCAAAAGAGCAGCACCAATTGGGGGAAGAGCAAGATTCAGATTTCTGCACTTTGTCACCAATGTTAATCTTGCTAAGAGCTATATACCAAAACAGCAAGAATCTGTTGAAGAGTGATAAGAGCTGTATCATTCTGCAATGTAGTGTAGGGAGAGTGAAAATTGAAGAAACCATCTCCTTTTAGTGAAGTCTAAGAAGCATGGATACGGACATGGGACACACGATAAGTCAATTTCTAAAAAACTAGGACATAGACACATTGGAGATATGTTCTTTTTTTAATTTTTTAAGGATATATGTAAATTTAACATAAAAATACTAAATGTACCCCACTAAAAAGCATAGAATGTCAAGTTAATTGATTTTAATCGTGAGGCTAGGGCTGGCGACGAATAGGACTGATTGTTGGTGGTGAACAAGGCTAGTGTCTGGCGGGGAACAAGGCTGGCAGTGGTGGCTGTTGTTCCTTTCTTTTCTTCGTGAATCGCATATAGAGGGGAGGGAAGGGAAAGGAAGGGAAGGGAAGGCTAGTTAGGGTTTTTATTTTTTAATTTTTAATGTCTTTTTTGATGTTTTTTTTTTGTTTAAAAATTAAAATTATGATAAGAACTGGGTTTTATTTATCAATAAGGGTACATTGTCAAGAGAAGAATTCTAGAGCTTCCCCTCTCTCCCACCAAAACCTATCTCAAAATGACCCAGCAAAAAAGATACCCCTCCCTCTCTTTTCCCTCACTCTAAATACACAACACACATTCACTTACCTATAACAACCAGCGGGCCCACACTAACTAATTTGTAACAACTTCCTTTTCCCCACTCTCCTTTCTCATGAGCCTCCTATACACATATTTGATAGGAGGTCTATCAAATTAGATGGGGCTTTAAAATTGGGCTCAAAATAAATGGGCTGGGCCTTTTTTTCATCAAAATTTATCCCAACGTGTCCCTTTACGCGTCCAGCACATTTGAATTTAAAAAAAATACTGGACACGTAATTTGGCGTGTTAGACTTGTGTCTGGAGTGTATCTGGACGTATTTGTGTCCGACACGATTCTGACACGAACACTCTACCTAAAAAATAGAGTGTCCGTGCTTCATAGAGTGAAGTAAAACCTATTCATTAATCTCCCTCTCATATAAGGGCTTGTTAAACTTCAACTTCCAGCAAGAATTATCTGTCTTTTACAGGCTTTTAGATTTTAGATGTATCTGGAGTGAGAACGAGGCAGGGCAATTAAGTCCAGGAAAAAGATTGCACAACTTGAAGGAATTTCATCGGAACTAATGATTTAATGATTGATTAGGGATCTGCTCACAAATTAGCTTCCAATTATGAATCTTTTTTGCATTGTGTCAAATATGTTGTATATTTTCTAATAAGAATATGTTTTAGCCTATTGAAAAGCACATTCTTGTGTTTCTTGCTTCCTTTTCATTATCCCCTTTGTGTCTGCTGTATGGTTTGTTCAGTGCCTGACAGTAAAGATCTGAATGTTTTAACAGGACTAATTTGATCTAATTTTCTTTCTTTTCTTTGTCTATTTCATGCAGGTTTATCTGTGTGAGAAGTTGTCACTTATCAATGAAATGTACTTTGCTATCACTCTGGATCGTAAAACTGCCGGCCCAGTATGTTCCATTACCATGTTGCCTATTCTTCATTTGTTTAAAAAATAGTGTGCCTACTTTGTTTTTGCAGTGAATTTTCAGTTTGGTTATTTCTGTTTCTTAACTTAGGTGCATCCTGAGGAAGACTTTGGTTACAGAATACATGTTAAATAAAATAACTTTTAACTTGCTTTATTTTGCAGCTTATAATTGCCTGTAGAAAGGGTGGAACTAGCATTGAAGATCTCGCTGAAAACTTCCCAGATATGATTATAAAGGTTGTTATTGTGTGTTTGCTTGTTTGGCAGTGTTGCCAAGGGAGAGCAACCTTTTCTTCCTTTGACATTTGTGCAACTTAATGTTTCCTCACTCAACCATTTCTTTCTTCTCTGGTAGGTACCTATTGATGTTTTCCAGGGAATTACGGATGAAGATGCTGCGAAGGTTGTGGATGGTTTGGCTCCCAAGGCTGCTGATAGACAGGATTCAATTGAACAAGTGAAGAAATTGTATAAACTCTTCTGCGAGTGTGACTGTACATTATTGGAAGTATGTTGCGACTTTGTTAACTTGATTTTTTGCAATTTACATCTGGCTTGAATTGTTCCACTCTAGAGCGTTAATCTGATGATCCTGACTGCCTGATTGTTGCAGGTAAATCCCATTGCGGAGACTTCTGAAAATCAGCTGGTGGCTGCTGATGCTAAGCTAAACTTTGATGATAACGCTGCATTCCGTCAAAAAGCAATATTTTCTCTCCGTGATCCAACTCAGGAGGATCCTCGAGAGGTTTGGTTTTCCTTCTTTATGTAGAGGAGAATACTTTCTTGATTCTACTGAGATATCGATGTGAAAATAAAATCCTACAGTTTTTAATTTTGTGAAAATTTCACTTTCTGGGTTTGCAGTAACTATACCATCAATTTTTTAATTTGATCCCCCAAAATAAAGTGAAAAATTGAACCCAACCGATGTTGACCTTTGCGGTTCTTGTAAACACTTTCTTGTCTACTTTGAAGGAATCCTCATTTGAATCTACCCTCAGCCCTAGATTTTTTAAAATTATTATTTATTTTATTATGTATTCTATGTCTTTAACCTCAACCCTAGTTTGAAATTATTTGTAATTATTATTAGTATTCCATCTCTATAGCCCTTACCTCAACCTCAATCCTTAATGTTTTTATTATGTATTCTATGTCTTTAACCTCAACCCTAGTTTGAAATTGTTATTATGTATTTTATGTTCTCTTCTTGATCCCAGCTTCGACTTCCCAACCTCAAATCTTGGGCCTAGTTTTGTTTGTTTTGTTTTGTTTTTTTAATTATTATGTACTTCTATTATGCATTCAATGTCCTTGTCTTGATCTCACCCAACATGTAGTTTTGATTTATTTACTTAAAATTCTTATTGGCCAAAGATTTTGGTGGTTTGAGTTGGTTATAAATAAAGTGAGTGGGTGGGGGATGAGGGTAGGCAGTAAGAGGGGAGGGTCTAAGTACTTCAAAATGGTGTTTTCAAGGCGCTCGCCTATGGCAAGGGGCGATGCGAGAAGCATGCCCCTTGCCTGAGTGGTAGCTAAGGTGAGCACCCTCAATAAGGCGCTCGCCTTTTAGCTGCCATGAACATGTTTATGGCGACATAGGCACTTACCTTGTGGAGAAGAACAAAAAGGAAATGGTCGAAAGAAGAGGAAGACAAGAAGAAAAAGAATGGTCAGAAGAAGGATTTGAAGAGAAAAAAAGAACGGTTGCGGAAAGAACGGTCGGAAAAAATCAATAAAGGGAAGAAGAAGGGTCAAGAGAACGGGGGTCGGAAAAAGAAGAAGAGGTAGAAGAAGAGAAGAAAGGTCTCTACAACATTTCCTAGAAGCGTTAAAGATGTCTAGCTGGAAGCTTTAAAAGAAATACTAGCTGCATGTTTGCTATCTGGAAGTATTTTTCATGCTTGTTTTTATTAGTCAGAGCACTATTCTCTTACCATATTTTAAAAAGAATTTCTATTTTTTGTTTTTTTTTTCAAATACCTCTATGTTTTCTTGATTATATAAGTTAATTTTCAAAATAATTTAAAAAATTGAGTTTTTTTTTTTTAACCTATAACTCTTACAGATAATATTTATTAATCATTTTATTGAATACGTCTTGCTTTACTTAGGCGACACCTTTTTGTTGCCTCTTGCCTTGAGGCGATTAAGAGGTTTGTCACTTTAGAGTGCGCCTTGCGCTGTGAAAACACTTCAAAATACTTGGGAGTACGTTTCTTATCTTCCATCTTTCAGTACAATTTCATTCTTTGGTTCCTATCAATTTGGTATAGAGCATTTCAATCTCTTGAGAATGAACTTTGTAACAATGTTGGAACAATTGAAGAATGTAGTAGGAGCCATAATATCAAGACTCGATGATTGTAGGAAACGTAGAGGTTAAACAAATTGAAGAAGTAGACAATGTGGATAAACAAATTGAAGAAGTAGACAATGCAGATAAGCAATTTGAAGAAGTAAAACAACGTGAGAATCCACATGAGGTTGGAGAAAGATAAGGAGGAGGCAAGATGGTTTACTTAAAATTCTTATTAGCCAAAGATTTTGGTTTGAGTTGGTTATAAATAAAGTGAGTGGGTGGGTGTAGGCAATATTGTGAATATTTAGGCTAGAGTGCATTCAAGAGGGAGGGAGGGTCTAAGTACTTCAAATTACTTGGGAGTACTTTCCTTATTGTCCATCTTTCAGTACAATTTCCTTCTTTGGTTCCTATCAATTTGGTACAGAGCATTTCAATCTCTTGAGAATGAATTTTGAAACAATGTTGGAACAATTGAAGAATGAAGTAGGAGCCACAATAGCAAGACTCGAAGGTTGTAGGAAATGTAGAGGTTAAACAAATTGAAGAAGTAGACAACGTGGATAAAACATATTGAAGAAGTAAAACAACGTGAGAATCCACATGAGGTTGGAGAAAGAAAAGGAGGAGACAAGATGATTTTCTCTAAGATTGACGGATTTGGTTGCAGAAATCAAGAAGAATCAATTGATTTCCAATAAGAGGAATAATTTGCATTATTGAAGGAGTGAAGGGGAGAGAGAAATTAACCAAATAGAAGTAACTTGAAATTGAAGATGGTAGAAACTCGAAGGTTTGCAGTTGCACGCCAAGGGAATCAAAAGGGAGTACTTGAGCATCTATGGAACCAAAAAAAAGGACAAAACGTAAAACAAAGTATTATCGAGGGGAGCATATGCATATCTGATGATGATGGTGACACAAGGGTGGAGGATGACTGTTTAAATGGTTGATGAAATGGGACAAGCACAAATAAAATGGATTGAAAAAAATAAGAATGGGGCTAAATGATTATAATTTTAATAATCAAATAATTCTTTGGATTGGATCCCTTCTTGCTTAGCTAGCTTTTGCTTGGACTCCTTTTGTTGGGTTGTTTCTTTTCTGTATGCTTCATTTTTCTCAATGAAAACTTGGTTTCTCTTTCTCTAGGAAAAAAGAAAAATTTTCCTCATCTATATCATATGTCTTCTGTGAGGTTGCATTTTTGTGGCTTTTGTTTTGCTTTATTCAAGAAACTCCTTTTCCATCGTTTTGGGTTTCCATTGGCTTTTGTTGAAGTGGGAGACAACAGATGTGTTCGTCCTTCTGTTGAGGAATTTTCATGTTAATCTAGAGAGGAAGGACTTTCATTTTTGGTTCCCCAATCCCTCTAGGGGTTTTCCTTGCCGATCTCTTTTCCTTCTTTTGTGTAACCGATGGCTGGAGAGGAGTAAAATGATTTTTAGAGGGTTGAGAGATCTTGAGAGGAGGTTTGGAAGGTGGTTAGGTTTAATGCTTCTATATGGGTGTCGTTCAACGAGCTTTTTGTAACTATTGGCTTGGTTTACTTTTTTTGGATTGGAGTCCTTTCTTGTAGTTGTTATGGGATTCATTTTGTGGGCTTACTTTTTGTATGCCCTGGCGTACATTCTTTCATTTTTCACAATGAAAGCTTGGTTTCTTACAACAACAACAAAAAAAAAAACCCAATGCTAATAAGGCTTAGGTGCCCTTTATGGGCATTGTATGGATGGTGAGTCTTAGGGTGGTCTTAGATGCATCCTCTAATCCTGCAAAAATGACATTACAAGGAATTGTTATTGCCCTTTATGAGCAATGTATGGATAATGGTGGTCTTAGGTGCATCCTCCAATATGACACCAATTTGATAATGTATCGACTTAACTTATAGTTTGGTGAATTGAATAGATCCAAACAATTTGTTTAAGAGTTCATTGATGATAGGAATTGGGCTTAGTGGGAAATGTTTTACATTTTAGTGCTGGTAGTGTACACAAGTATGGTAACTGCCATTCTTTGATCCAGTACAAAGATAGGATTGGAAAACAGGCCAACACCAGGTTGAATAATACCAATAGACCAACATCTCTTTGGCCTGTCATTCTATTTCGTCCTTTTGTACTTGTAGGTAGCAATATAATTTGGACTCACTGGTGGCACTTCCTTTTTCAGTAATAAGGCATGAGATCTTGCTCTAATTGGAGGTAACCAGGTTCAATGTTGTTGAGAGCTGCCGCAGCGCCACCAACTTAGTGAAATTTTGCATTTCATTTTTTTTTTCTTTTCAAGTAACAAAAACTTTCGATGATGAAATGAAAAATTACAAAAGAGTACCAACTAGAAAAATTACACAACTCTGAACCCAATAAACTTGAGTGAACATTAAGCTTAAAAAAATACCATGAACTTTACAAATAACAACCAAACTTCAGGAAGAATTGCAAACACTTGGTAGCAAGTGCTTGGGTTTTCCAAAAACCTGCAACTTGAAAAACAGGCCCATTGACAACATCATACTTGGAACCAAAACTTCACGTTCCAAAACATCAACCAACAAGAAACCAGCCCCCCCCCCCCCCCCCCCCCCCCCCGAGCTGCTAATAATCTAGGAAACTATCGAAACACCTTCATTCTCCATGGTCAACACCGAAAAACTTGGAAAGACAATTGAAGGAACAAAACACTAGCAGGAGGTCCGCATTTTGATGTACCCTTGAAGAGTTGAAGACCCAACTTCAGAATCCAGACCAGAATAGGACGTCTTGAACCATGGTAAAACGAGCAAGTGTAGACTGTTGATTCAAAGATCAATGTTGATGGAGGTCTTCGTTGAGACACAATTGCCCAGCGGCCTAACCCAATTATAGAATTGCCCAGCTGCCGAGAGGGATTTTTCAAGTTACCAGGGGTTTGAGACAAGGAGATCCCTTCGTCCCTTTCCTCTTTGTGATTGTTGTTGATGTTCTTAGTGCTATGCTGGAAAAAGCTCATGAAAAGGGCTGTATCAGTGGTTTTGAGGTAGGGAGGAATCAAATTCATGTTAGCCATTTGCAATTTGCTAATGACACTCTACTTTTCTTTGAGTACAACGAGGAGAAGCTCAAAAATTTAAAGGATATTGTTGATATTTTTGAGTTGGTGTCCGGGCTAAAGATCAATTGGATGAAAACTACCATTTCGTGTATAAGTCTTGAGGTTCATGATGAGGAAGAAGGAGTTGAGCAATGGAATTGCGACATTGGAAGATGGCCTTTGAATTCTCTTGGGGTGTCGCTGGCATAATCCCAAGTCTCTTTTATTTTGGCCTCCAATTTGGGCTCCATTGGAGGAGAAGATAGCTTCGAAACTAGCTAAATGGAGCAACTTTCTTTGCTCAAGAGGTGGAAGACTCACACTTGCCAACGCGGTTCTCTCCAGCATACCAATTTATTATCTCTCCATCTTCAAATGCCCTGTGAAAGTGATAAGCAGATTAGAGAAGTTTATTTGGAATTTCTTTTGGAAAGGTGTAGGGAAAGAAAATGGGAGCATCTTAGTTAATTGGTGAACTACTTCTCTTCCTATTTATAAGGGGGCCTTGAGTTAGGTAATCTGAAGAGCAAAAATTTCAGTTTGCTTGTGAAGTGGGGTTGGCGATTTATGAAAGAAGATGATGATCTATGGAAGAAGGTTATTGCCAGTGAATAGTCCTTTAAGAAAGGAGATTGGATTCCAAAGCCCCAAAACTATGGGCCTATTTCGGCCTTCATATGGAATCTAGAATCTTTGGTTGGAGCGAAATGTCCGTATCTTCTCAGACAAGAACCAAAGCTACTGCTCTTTTGTCCTAGGGTAAGTTATCTCCTCCTTTTTGTAATTATAGTTTAGCAATTCTCATGTCCCATTTGAGATGTTTTTTTGTAAGTACTTGATAGGATCTTCTTTTGTACATCCCTTTCATATATGAATGGAAGGGTTTTAACGTTTCCTATCCAAAAAAAAAAAACTATGGGCTTAACAATGGTTCTTGGAATTCCAGATTCAAGGCTTGCAATACAGTTGACAAATGGTGTCAAATAAACCTTGGCAAGGGTGATAAGATTCGGTTTTGGGAGGATAAGTGGATGAATGAACAAGTCCTTAAATCGTCCTTCCCTTAAATTTTTAATGTTGCTTTGTCTAAAGATACTTTTATTGACCAATGTTGGTCTGCCTCTTTCAATGAGTGTCCCTGTTCCTCTAAGAAGGAATTTGACTGACGATGAAACAATAGAATGGATTGAGCTCCATAGCCTCCTTGAGATGAAATGCCCATATAACGTGGAGGATTCCAAATCTTGGATCCATAGCAGAGACGACCGGTTTTCAGTTAATGCTTTAACTCCTAAGCTTTGTGACTGTCGAGCTCCCATTGATGGCACTTTGTTAAAAGCTATTTGGAGGGATAAAGTGCCCAAGAAAGTGAAAGTTTTCCTATGGGTTTGTTGCCAGGGGAAGTTAAACACAGGGGATGTATTGCAAAGAAGATGGCCGACCTGCTCCATGTCTCTAGATTGGTGTGTAATAGATTACATGGGGTTCCATCTCAAAACCAATTGGCAATGAGAGGAGTAGTCCATGTATCTTATAAATCGTGAGGTCTCTCTACATTTTTCCAATGTGGGATCCTCAACATGCCCCCTCAAGATGGTGCCTCTTTTGGTTCACCATTCTTGGGTCGGATCTCATTTTTTGGACCGAATACCTGTTTGGGCTTCATGGGCTCTGATACCATAATAGATTACATGAGGTTCCATCTCAAAATCAATTGGCAATGAGAGGAGTAGTCCATGTATCTTATAAATCGTGAGGTCTCTCTACATTTTTCCAATGTGGGATCCTCAACAGTGTGTGATGTGTAGATCGGACAATGAACATCAGAACCACCTGTTCTTCTTGTGCTCAACAGCTCGTTCCCTACAGGCTAGAATTTTGAAGTGTTTTGAGCTTAGTTGGTGCTTCCCAACAAAAGTTGATGAAGCTCTCCTCCAACTTATTTTTGGTACTCCCTCCAAGGATAGATGTCATATTTTGTGGATTAATGCTATTATGGTGGTGTTGTGGAAACTGTGGCTAGAGAGGAACTAGAGGGTCTTCAAAGAGAACTCAACTAGTATCGATGAGCTATGGGATTCTATCAAGCTCGTTGCATCCATTTGGTGTTCTCTTTCTAAAACCTCTTGTAATTATAATCTTATGCACATATCGGCTAATTGGGAGGCTTTTTTGTAACCTTTTGGCCTAGTGGGGATATCTCATCTCCCCTTCTCTTTGTATAATCTCCCTTATTTCAATGCAAGTTCTTTGTTTTTTATTAAAAAAAAAGAATCACAGAATTTTATTTAAGTAAATAGTGCTGACCTCTTTATATCCAGGAAGACAGTAGGGTGCTAAACCTACTAAAATTTCCAAGTTAAAGATGAAATTTTGATAAGAAATAACATTTCAATGAAATAAATTATAATCCTGAAATTCTTTATGGAGGTTTGGGCTGGGATCTGCAATAATCTTTTACTGCATCAGGGTTATGACAAGATAGATCATTTTATGGAGGCCTCATTACCTATGGTTGCATGGAGACAACCACTATGGGTTGACCTAGTGGTTATTGGGGCCAATGAAAAAAGTACGGGAACTTAAAGGAAATGGTACAAACCATAGTGGGCACTGGGCACCTATCTAGGATCTAATATGCCTACCAATTTTATTCACAAGTGACAACCAAATATTGTAAGGTCAGGTAGTTGTCCATGAGATTAGTCGAGGTGTGCGCAAGCTAGGCTAGACACTCATAAATACAAAAACGAAAAAAGGTTGCATGGAGACATGTCCTTTTTATTCTTAAAATTTAATTAGAAAAAGCAGTGGAACTTTTTTGGACTCCACCTAAACGTTTGGTAGTTTAAATATAACTTTCAGCTTCCCCCTTCGTTCAACATTCTCCTAAGAGGATGGGCTTGAGAGCCTTTTTTTATGAATATTATGAAGCAAAACAACTTTGAAATATGTCTCTTTTGATTTTCTTTATTTTTTCCAATAGGTTGATGCTGCCAAAGCAGATCTAAATTACATTGGCTTAGATGGAGAAATTGGTTGCATGGTCAATGGTGCAGGATTAGCAATGGCTACGATGGATATAATTAAGCTGCATGGGGGAACTCCTGCCAATTTCCTGGATGTAGGTGGAAATGCTTCTGAAGGGCAGGTAAATAATTCAAGCAAAGTGATCCTCTTCCAAAGCCCTATACTTTAATTCCCGCCCCCCAGAATTTCATGACAGAGGGGGTTAAATTCGATTAAACATAATTTTAATTGCATTCATGTGAAATATACTTTTTTGATATATATATAACTTCAAATCTAGTAATATTGATTGTCAAACTCTACCAACCCATGTTTGGTATTTGTTTGTTGAGTAAAAATTATGACTTCAAATTTACTGTTAATTTGTTTAAAAGAAAGTATGATTACGTATTGATGAAAAAAAAAAAAGTTATAGCTTGAAACTTGAAATATTTTATGGAGTTTCTTTTTCTTTGTTAGAATCATGGTTTATTTTCTAGCAATTACAGAACATTCAAGTAGTTTCTTGAAAAGTTATTATTTTTTATTTGTTATTTTATTTTATTTATTTATTTCTATTTCCATCTGTATTTTATATCAAGAAAAGAAAACCAATATTTATTGATGAAACTGGAAAAAAAACTAAATATTATCCACAAATTAAATAATTAAATACTATTAATTTGTTATCATTTCAATACGTTTAAATTTATAAAAGTAAATATGGTTCACAATTTAAATACGTTTAAATTTATAAAAGAAAATATGGTTAACAATTTAAATTTATAAGAGATAAAAAGAGTCTAAATAAATACTTTCAACAAAAAAAAAAGGATTTTTTATATGTAAATTCTTTTTTCAGAAAAAATGAAATCAGTAAATAAAATTTTCTTAAGAAGATTGAAAAAGATAAAGAGTCCCATCGTGGCTCTGCCACTCCTCACCTGCCGTATTCATGGGCGTATGTGTGGAATGTGCGAGGAAGTCTTCGAAACTCTGTTGCTATTTATTTATTCATGGTTCATTCATTTTTTTACTCAATAGTCATAATTGTACGATGGGTTAATAACTAAAATGTGTCAAGCAGGTAGTTGAGGCATTTAAGATATTGACTTCTGACGAGAAAGTCAAAGCAATTTTGGTGAACATTTTTGGTGGAATAATGAAATGTGATATCATAGCTAGTGGAATTGTCAATGCTGCCAAACAGGTAAAATATGCATATTCTGGTTTCCATCCTCAGTAGTATGTTGTAGATTGCTTTTCTTGCTGTTTTTGGTATTTCAGCTATCAAATACACACTTGCACATCAGGAAAAGCTTTTATTGGAGATATGGGGATTGTGCAATGCACAAGAGGATATGATATCCTTTTTAATCAAGAAGCTTGAAATATATCCCAATTATTCTTCATCCATGCTAAAGTGCTATATAAAATATATGGGAAAAAACCAATTTATACCCCTAAACTTTGGGGTTGTATCAATTAAAACCTTGAACTTTCATAAGTGTATCAATTTGCACCCTCCGTTATATTCTGTTTGAAAACAGTTAGTTCACACATGTGGAGACTTGTAATTGTATCAGTTAAACTCCTAAATTTTCATAAGTGAATCAGTTTAGACCCTGTATGTGAAAATCGTCCCTACATCAATTCTCACACGTGTGTTGATTTCTTCAAATGTCGAATTAACGAAATGAGCAATTTTTTATCTTCTCTTCTTCATCTATTTTTCTCTATCAATTTAGAAAGATTACGTAATTTTGGGGTATAAATTGATATCCCAAACATCCATGCTAGAGTGCCATATAAAATATATTTACGAAATTGAAGCCTAATGAAGAGCTTTCAGCTTAGTCCTTTTGCAAGTTTGAGTTAAAATCTTCTAGGTTCTCTTTGAATATCCTTCAGTTTCTTTACTTTCACAGTTCTGGTGGAAATAAGACAAAGCATATTTTCTAGCGTAAATCTTTCACATTTGGAGCTTTCTCTCGAAAGGTGTCATACAAGCAGAGACATCATAGGAAACATAATCCTAATACTTGAATTAATTCAATGTTAGGAGGTGAATGCTTCATTCCCTGGGCAGTAAAAACACAAGCAGTTCTTTCTGTTGAAGAATGCTTGAAAACTTTAAATAGAAAAAACTACGAGGAACTTTTCATTGGTGACCTTCATCTTTCATTGATTTCTTTCGTGCTAAAGGACCGTAGAAAAAGGATCAAGGCCAAAGGTTCTTTGGACCAATGCTAGAAATTCTTTGGTTTGGCTCCTTGAGAAGCAAGGAATTCTAGAACTTTTAATGAAAAAGCCGACTCTTTTTAATTTTGTCTGTCAACAGCATACAGCTTCTAATTGGAGTGGTCTTCACAAGATTTTGTGTAACACCCCTCCTTTTCTCATATCAATTTAGATTGGAGGCCTTTTGTATAGATCCCTGTCCAGGCTTAGGGGTTCATCATCTCTTGGGCCTTTATGTTTTTTTTCTTTTGTTTTGTTGGATCTATAAATCTTCTTCGTGAATAAAAAAAATTGGTAGAATTCTTTCATCTTTGCCAACAAAAAATTTCTTTTCTGATGCGACCACCTAGGATATTATAACTCCTTAGCCTTCATGCCCAAATTGGCTTAGTCCTTCTCAAGGTCCTAACATTAGATTTAAAGCCGAAGGGCCATATGCCAAAGCCCCCTTATTGGTTTTATGTACTTCCCTCAACTAGTGGATCCACTATCCCCCCATTATGTGGGTCATGGATATAAGTTAATTTAATTTGAACTCTTCGCATTAGGTTTCTTCTGACAAACGAGATCCTTAAATGGGAGTTTTTCAGCCATCCCATGGTGTATAATAGATCTATAGATTTTGATCTCCATCGCTGCAAAATTAATTAGCTAACTTTCTCATGCACGGTAGACAATGTCAATGTTATGGTCATGTATATTAATCATTGCTACATGAGTACCATTCATGAGTGATCCGTAATTAGCTGATGAGATTACAAGTTCATCACTATAATTGTCTCTGGCTATTTAAGTCCCACTAATTTTTTAGAAGAAATTGTTCATAATCTAATCATGAAGCATTTCTCTTGGGCCACCTTTGTTATTTTCACAAATAGAAAGGGGAGTGAGTTTCCTATAGGGATGTCATTTTTCTACCTTCCTATCTGACTATATCCCTAAAATAGCAATTATTGAGTGAATGTTGTTATTCTCACCAATATAACGGGATGCCTGTGTGGTTTATGTAGAGGGTAATGGTAATGGTAATGGGGTGTGTGTCGGCTGAAAGGTTCTTTGTTTTCCAGATACTTTTGGGCTTTTATTGTTTCATTTAAATTCATGGCCTTTTGACTATTTTGTTTCTTCTGTATTTGAGAAGATGTTTGTGTGGTTATTTCGTATAAAGGGAAATGGTAGAATGGGTGAGTGTAGAGCTGAAAAGGATGGGTTCTCTGTTTTCCGGATACTTTTGGGCTTAATGTTTTTTTTTTGAATTCTCGTACGTTATAACTTTTCTCTATATTAAATTTAATGCAAAGTTTTGTTTCTTTTAAAAAAAAAATATTGCTGGAAGAATTTGAAGATTGGCATAATTTCAATCTAAATAAACGCAGATGGTATTTGAACAATATTTTTTGGTATTTACCTTTTAGTCCTTGATAATAAAATTCACATGTTAGGCTACTAATGGCTTCTGTTTGCCGAGCAAGATATATGGTTATGAACATGTTATTCTAAGATTGGATATGACCCTGTGTTGAAGGTTGCCCTCAAAGTGCCCGTGGTTGTTCGGCTTGAAGGTACCAATGTTGACCAAGGAAAAAGAATTCTGAAGGTAAATTTTTGGTTAAATTACAAATTTGGTCCCTATAGTTTGTAGAAAGTTAGAATTTCGTCTTTATGGTTTGATAAAACCTCATAAATAGCCCCTATGATTTGATAAAACCCTCCTAAATAGCCCTACTCATAGGGATGAATTCTAACTTTTAAAACCATAGGACTATATTCTCTCTAAATCACAAGGACCAAATTTGTAATCTAACCTAAATCTTCAATCGAGGTTTTTTTTTCCCATAACAGAAGGTTCAGCTCTTCTATTTATCTACTGAGAGGAGTAACTAAATTATTGTGATTGCTGATGGCTCTTCAGGAAAGTGGCATGGCATTGATAACAGCAGAAGATCTGGATGATGCTGCAGAGAAAGCAGTCAAAGCCGCATATTGAGTTGCTTTTCTTCTTTTTCATGGCGGATCACTTGTTTCTTAGTGATTGTTCTTTTTCATTAGATCAGTGCGGTTCTGATTGCCTCTTTCCTGCGAATACAAGGAAATATTGTTTGCTGCAAAATGAAAGCGTGCACATATAACATTCAATGAAAAGGAGTCGATGTTCTTAAAACATTCGACGCAAAGAATGTCGAAATTTTAATAATGAGTAGCTTTTTTGCTGAGATTATTGGAGGCTGTTAGTCTGTGCCCCATTTGGTTTCAAATTTTCTTGTCCTTGAAGGATACGAGTTTTAGTGGTTGAGTTTGTAATCTCCCAGATTATTTTATTTTATTTTATTTTAAATCCATATCTCCCAGATAATGAAATGCAGATTACTATTTGGTTGGAAATAAATGGGTGTACAGGATAAAATGGTACTCTCATGGGAGCATTGAACATTACAAGATCCGTTTGGGGGCCAAAGATTTTTATCAGATTCAAGGAGTTGATGGCGCCTTCAATGATTTTGATAATCTTATTTATCATGGTCTCTCTTGGTTGAGATATTAATTAATCATCCATTGCAAATTAATAGGATGTCTATTTGAAGATCCAGCTAAGCCTTCACATGATTTGTATGGTAACATAAGAGGAGGTGGTGAATAGGGTTTAATAAAAAAATTTCTTAAGTTGGATCAAATAAAAATTGATAAATTTTTTGCAAGTAAATTATTTAGACTAGAGGTTCTTGCAAATAATTTCATCTCAATTTAAACAAGAAATCAACAATGGTACTTTACGTATGCACTCTATTTAATTCTAAAACATTGATTGCTAATAAAAATGCACAATTAGATATTACCATCCAAAATAAACATCAAACAATAAATTTATAAACAATTAATATTAAGAACTAATAATAGTTATAATTTTAAGAAATGTATTATAACAGCAAATTAATTACAAAAATAGAGGGTTAGTGAAAACACCACCAAAATTTTATAATGGTTTGGCTAAATCTGGTCTACTCCACCTCCAAGTTCTTCTTGGTTATTTTACTAAAGAGTCTAAAATTTCACGACTCTTCCCACAGCTAAGAGTTCAATTGCTACAACGCATCTTTTCATGGCTCATAGTCCAACCGCTACAACACTCTTTTTACGGGTTAAAGAGCAATCCTTATAATGTTTGGAAATTATAAGAACAAACTTACAAACTCTCAAAAGGAAGGATTTACAAATTAACATTAAAAAAAAATCGAATCCTTACAATAAAATTTTCTCACAAGAAAAAGATGAAGGGAAAAATTGAACTTAGAGAGAAATGAAAGGTGGAGATTTTTTTGGGAGGTATGAATTTTGAAAAATGTAATTGTATTTTGGAGAAGAAGTTTGTTTTAAATTTGAGGGGGACAATGGGCTAAAAAGAAGTTTAAAATCCGCCACATGTCGTCCTGTGATTTGTCATCTTTGTCACGTCATCATTTTGATCATTGAGATGCCACGTAAATTGTCGATAAAAGAAATTAGATTTGTTATCATCAAGTCATTAATTAATTAATTAGAGATTAAAAGCACAAGGCCAATATTGTCCTTATGCAAGCAATGCAAGCCCCACAGGCATGGTTTGATAAGTTAAAAGGAAATGTTATTAATGTGACTTTTATTATATGAAGTCAAACTCTGATATTTCTTAGAAATTCTATTTTTATGGTGTTTGTTCTTATTGTATAGGTAGATGATAGAGTAAAATACATTTTTGGTCCCTAATTTGAATTTGATGACTATTTGATCTTTGAGGTTTCAAAGGGAGCATTTTAATTCTTAAAATTAAAATTTGAAAATAGTTCTAAATGATTATTGAGCTTATTTGACCATTAGTTGACATATGGGCTTATTTGACCATTAATTGACCTAACAGAATGCTGAAGTGACCGTTAATATTTTAATAGGAGTCTCCTTCTAGGGTTGGATTCCATGGTGGGGATCGATCCTGTAGTGAGGGAGGTGAGGAGGAAAGTGAGCTATTAGATCATCATAAGTGTAGGAGATCTTGGACGTTGTGTTGAGGTTAAAGTGGATTTCAACTGATGGAATTTTGAACCCTTTCAAATCTAAGAGGAAGGGTTGGCACAAGGGGAAAGTTTGGTGGTGGATTGACAACATCTGTTGGAGGGGAAGAGAGGAGAGAGGAAGGAAATGACTACACTAGTAGTCCAATCAGTAAAAAATATAATACATTTTTACGACTTAATTTAAAATTGTCATGTCATAGAGTCCAATCAACGTGTAGCATGTTCATTACCACGTAGCATTTCATTAAATTAACTAATAGTCAAATGAACTCAATGACTATTTTTTTTCTTCTTTTGATCACAACACAATTTCCAAATAAACTAAAGCATCTCTTTTGAAAGTTTAGAAATTAAATAGACATCGAAGCCAAACTTTAGACACCAAAAATATATTTTTCCCAAGATGATATTATTGTGAATCATAGCTGCAAAAGCACTGTCTCAAGCTTTATTCAACACCTAAAAGCACTCTTTGCCCTAAACGATGTTGGTCCCCTCCATTAATTTCTTGAACTTAGGTGCATGAAGTCTTAACGATCTCATCTTAACCAATGTATTAAATTTTTGTTGACATGTTGACATTTCCGTCAACATTTCCACATGCTGATAAAAGATTATTGAATAAAGTTCTTTAGCTGGTTTTTTAGACATTAGACTAAAATTCAACAAGAAACAACAAATTATAACAAGGGATGTAAACCGGGTATTTCTGCATACCATTGCTATAAATTCTCAAAACTACCGCAAAATGAAATATGAACTGGTCATTCTACAGTTGTGTGAAGAAGATGAGGAAGATTAAGAGCTGAGATCAGTCATAAGAAAGTGCATTTGTTCTCTCAAATGCAGAACCTGTCAACCCAGTAAAAATATTAGAAATAAGAAAAACTCTCCGATGTTCATTTTCTATATGAGCAGAAAGAAAAAAAGATGAAGCTCAAAGCTGGATTACCTCATCCTGAAGCAAAGCAGGGAGGTACTTTTCTGCAACAAGTCTATTAACGTCTGCCAGCAACTTCTCTTTTTTAATGGTGGACCAAATATGTTGGGGCAGTGATAGCAACAATATGGTTAGAACATCAGTAATAGATGGCCAGTCACAACAACACTCGTCTGAAATACGATTTGATTCTGTTTTACACAGAGGTACTAACATATCTACTCCTTGTTTAGTAACATCAGTAACAACAGTCCCTGATACCACCACTGCTGGCTTCTCATTTTCAGCATTCAAAAGGTGGATATCAGTTTTGCAGCAACTTCGATCGGCTGAGCAAGGTTTCCCAGCTAGAGTTTCTGCCCCTTGACAACAAACAGCTGCAGCAATTTCAGGCAATTCATCTTTGTCAAATAGAGATGGTGTCCCAGATGCCAACCACTGTTTGACAAGTTTGAAGAGTTCAGTCGCTCGTAGTTGTTCCAATATCTCTTCCTGACATTCCCATACTTAAACCTCAGAAAAAGTTCTATTCTTTATTTCGATCTGATCACATATCATATTAGCAAGAATAAAGAGGAATTATACAAGCAACCAATAGCCAGAAAACTCAAACATTTTCTGCAAATAGTTAAAAAAGAAAAATAATAAAAAGAAGATCAAGAGAACCTTGACAGCTAGTCTTCCTCTCTCCTCTGCATTTAATTTTACATTCCCATCCTCTTGCTCCCGGACTTCTGCAACCCACTTAATAAATCGTCTGAGATTTGGAGGTGGCAATTTAAATACTACAGAAAGTAATTCCTGTACATCCTTCACATCTTCTGTTTTCAAAAGTAGAGGAACTTCTTCTGTTAAGTATTTTATAACGTGATTCCAACCGTCATGCTGACAACTCTGCACAAAACAAATTTACGACCAGTGTTCAATATTAATTTTTAACATAAAGTATGTGCAAGAAAAGACCTAAAAACATACCATCATAAGTTGTAATTATTAGATACTTTAAAGTTTAGAACTTATAAGACGACCTTGAAAATTCAAGGACCAAACTTATAATTTAACCTTAATTCTTTTAATTATTGGCAACCTTCTTAAAAATTATTCCCAACACTTTTTTGGTTTGACAAATTGCAAATGATACGCTAGTGTTAAATTTTACCATTACTTTTTACGGAATTAGTAAAATCACACATGTAGAACAAGCCATTTGTGACATTTCCATAAAAACCAATGGTAAAATTTAACAGAAGGGTATGATTTCACAAGGCTTTTAAAACATTTTTGGAGTATATGGGTGTGCTTAGCATATTTCAGAAACCACGCCACATGGGCGTAATTTGTAATTATCACTAACATAAATTAACTAATGTTATCCAAACAAAGTCAGACTCAAATGACTATTTTTCTTTTTTCAGTTTTCCACAGTACAATTCATATAATTCAGTGATCATAATACTTATTCAAATACAAAAATGATTAGTACTCAACTCAAATAGCTTTCAGAGCCCTTTCTCATAAAATTTATAATTTTAATAAAATAAGTCATACCTTACATTGTTATAAAAGAATTATCCAATTTTAAAAGTTACATACGGTAAATTATATTATTCAAAATCCATTGATGTGATTAAGTTTTAATTTATTATTTTGAAAATCAGTATCACCAATAAATCTAATTGTAAATTTTACATCAAAATTTTATTAACTTTTGGTTAAAAAAAGTGACTTCTAGATAATTTTTACAATATAAATATATAGTTTTATATAACATTAAATTACGAAAATGTTAAGTTCAAATAAAATGTAATGTTTGACTTAATGCATACATCAACATTTATGAACTTCTTCCAAGAAAAAGACACAGAATGGGGAAGGCATGATTTATTATCAAAGACTCCATACATTAAATTTCAAAAAATTTCAAAACTTGATGAATTTTTAAACAGTAATTAGAAATTGCATTCTACCAAATCATGTCCAAATTTAACCAACTCATGTTAAAGTCTGTCTAACTGAATCAATCTGTGTTGATCTAGAAATGATGAACCAAATCACTTTTGATCAATTTCATCAATTTGTCGACTTTTGTTAATTTTATCAGGATGAATTCAGAGAGGTTAGGTAGTTTGATGTTTATTCATCAATTTTCTTTTCCTTTCCATGCCACTTGATCGATTCAACTTCAGTTTTCATGCTAGACCAACCCAGTAACACCCCTTATGTAGCAGTGAATAAAAGAACATTTGAAATTGTAGATAAATGACGAACATAATCAGCTAAGCAGGGGAATGTGGGGAGGGGGGAGAATAGTATCTCCAAGAAAAGGATGTACCAGAGTGTAAAGAATAGACGGTCCCCGGGGAAGCCTTGATAAAATCATGAACCTGCGGAATTTTTTTTTTTGAGAACATGGATCTGCAGCACAGAACCCACTCCACAAATAAACACGAGAAATGAGAATAGGAATTTACCCTCTAGGTAGTCCTGTTGCACCATCAATTGTGTTCATGGCATCCCACAGTTGGGTAAGTGGAACCCAGTGAGGAGGATACTTGAAACGCGCAACATCCAAGATAAGAACCATATCTTTCCCAGTATGATAACCCCCAATTGGTGAAAAATGGCCACTTCCAGTCTGAAACCAATTATTATGTTAGAGACAAGCCTCAATTAATTTCTATGACAAGTGATAAAATATGCCACATCTTCCTCGGAATGTATAAAGTTGTTTCTCATGAACAAATATTCACATGTAACACACATGGTTAGGGCCCAATCTTTATTAATTGGTTTATATTTATAAAAACATACCTTTCAGTTACTACAGCTAATTTTGAAGACATATAGTAAGACCATTGATGAAGGTATATACTTAGATATACCTGCTTAAATACTCCTCTATGGTAGGAAGTGATCACATGACAGTCCTCAGAAGATGAACATGACGCGACATACTTGCGAAAATCATCAATGGTGCTTTCATTTGTCCTAAAACCTACCACTTTAGCACCATTGCACCGAGCCAAACATGCAACCTTGCCAAATGTAATACCATCAGTTTTGATCTTTGCCAAAGGTTCACAGCAGTCCAGCATAGTGTCATCAAACCATCTCCATGGACCTGAAGAAAGCAAAAACCATCAGTTCATCAAACTTACACGAGGCCTGTTAGTATGAAGGTATATTTAAACAATAAATGGTACTGGTAACTTTTGCACCTAGTTCTTTTTGGTTCTTTGCTCTTTTCTTGCGTTTAACTAGTACTTGTTAGGATTTATACAGGCAAGAACGCTGCTGAACTCAATTTATGGTTTCTATCGTGTGAGCATTGAAGATTTGGAGACCACATGGCCACACCTTAATCGATATAAATGGCCTATATGTTAAATCTAATCAGGACCAAGAGCATTTTGACCAACTTCAATAGTAAGTTAGCAACATGAAATTGACTTTGACAGAGAACAGTTTTGTCATATTCAATTAGCAAAAATAGCTAGTAAGGTAAGAATGACTGCGCCAAATTATCCTGTTTGGAACTGAAATTGCAAAGGCTCGATAAGGTATGTTCCCTAAACTGGAAAAAGCGCTCGACGAAATACGTCCTGCATAGTATTAGAATGATTGAAAAGAAAATCAAAGAGATGAACTAAAAACAATGAAACATCTGGTTGGCGTTGGTCGATATATACATACAAGATACTGAAGCAGAAACAGTTTGTCAGAAAGTTAATTCGTAACGATTCCAGACGCCATACTCATTTTTGCATGTATGAGGACTAAAAGGGATATGGATTGTAATTCATCGATTATCAACATCGCCACTAGCTTAACCAATGCAAAATGGGCTCTCAATTAATAAGGGAAAACAAGTGGCGAATTTCGATTTACCTTTCCATTTTCTACCAGGATCAATAGAAAGTGCGTTGAGGACAACGGCAAGGGTGGCGAGTCCACAATAAGCAGGTTCCGATTGGGTTTGATAGTAAGAAATCAACTTGAAAAACCCTTCCATGGTTCCATCTGCAAGCGCCTCAGTAAAGAGACGCTGCAAGATTCACAGAGCTAAAGCTAGTCAAGAACTAATTAGGAGAGAGATCAAAAAAACTGCAAAGAGACGGAGAGAGAAGATGTGAGGTGTTTAAAGTACCTTTCCATCGGAAGAAGAAAATTCTATAGCCGGAGGAGAGGGAAGAGATCTGCGATAAAATCCGGCGACGGCCATTATGGGAGAGAAAGATCGTCAACTTCGGCAATTACGGCGGTCGCTTGATTACTGATCAGAATTTGGATACTCTTCAAGGAAGTCTCCTCTTTTTCTTTTCTTTTTTTCCCCCTTCTGTTATTCCCATTCTTTTTCCACCATTGTGGAAGGAAAAGTACAGAAGGAAGACGACTTATGCGAGATTTTTTTTTTTATACTTTTTGAATCAAATTTAAAAGGGCGCCCACGAGTGGGTCCACCCTTTTAATTTAAAAACAAAATATTTTTAATAAAAATGTTATTATATTGGTTCAATTACAAATTTAGTCCTTGAACTTTTAGGTTTGTGTCTATTTGATCCCTAAACTTTCAAAAGTGTCTAATAGATCTCTAAACTTTTAATTTTGTGTCTATTTGATCCCTAAGGGGCTGTTTGGGGCAAGGAGTTGCAGGGAGTAGTTAATATGTCTGGGGAGTTAGGAAGTCTGGGGAGTTAGAAAGTCTAGGGAGTTAGGAAGTCTGTGTTTGGGGTGCATAGTTGTTTAGTCTGGAGTTAGAAGTCTATGTTTGGGGCAAGGAGTTGCAGGGAGTAGGAGTTCTGAAGTCTGTGTTTGGAGTGCATATTTGTTAAACCTGGAGTTCTGAAGTCTAAGTTGATTTTATATAGTTTTTTTCTACAATTTCTCAAAATTTCATTATTAAAAATTTGTTCCCATGAATTCTAAGATTGAGATTTTTTGTTTTTATTAATTTATGTATATTTTACAAATTTCTTTAAAGTAAAAAAAATAATTTTGAACAAAATACCTCACATTCTTTTTTTCAATATATCTCACATTAATTATTCATTTATCTTGGATAGTTTTCAAATAAAAGAGTCTTACAATACTTTTTAAAATATTACATGTGATTTGGAAATATTTCAATCCATTAATTTAAAGGGATTCAAATAAACTTCAAGATTTTTACGTTTTTATTCTTTCAATTCTAGAAATAATATAGATTTGTTTCCGTCAATCCTAAAATTGAGATTTTAAATTATATTATTTTATGAATATTTTACAATTTTATTAGAGACTTGTTTTCGTCAATTTTAAATTTTTAATTTAAGATTCCTTTTTCAAGCTTAATAAAATAATTTTTTTTTTACATAATTTAAGATTTTATTTTTCTAACTAACCAATGTAATGAATTATCTAAAATTTGATTAATTTGAAAATAATATATTCTTTGAATTTTTAAAATAACTAAGTTAAAAATAAAATATCAAATATTTATGCTATTTTAAAATAATTAAGTTCAAAATGAATATATATATTTTTTAACATCATTCAAAATGAATATCATACATACTTTTGTTCAAAATACTATATATTTATGTTATTTATTGTAATAGTTTTATTTTATTAAGTTTAGAATGAGAAATTGTTTATCTTTTTACTTTGAATATGATTAGTTTGAAAATCAAAATTTTTAATACGTTAATCTTTTTTAATACTAATTTTCTAAAATGTAATACGGGTTAGTTTAAAATATGTTTTTCTTATCTTCAAATCATAAAATTATATATATTTTTGAGCTATTAATAAAAAATATAAGCTTAAAAAAGATGAGATTGTTATTTGTTATAAGTAATTTTAGTTGAAACTTTAAAAAAAATTGTAGATGACAAATGGAGGAAGTGAAATAGGAATATTTTTATCAATTAAAAAAATTGCTATGTAGTACTCTAATTTATGTTAAAATTTCAATTTAAATAATAGTATCATGTCTAAAATATTCTTATATAATTTATATTTAAAAAATAAAATTATAGAATAAAGAGAAAAATATTTTTGTTAAAAAATTGATTAAAATTATAGAATAAAAAATAATTATTTATATTTAATTAATAATTAGTAACAATGATGAGAAAATTTATATAAAAAATAAAGAAAATTTTTCAAATTAAGAAATTAAAAAAAATAGAGAGAGAAAGGAGAGGGGAGAAAAGAGAGAGGTATGAGTGAGGTGAGGTGAAGAAAAAATGAGATAGGAAAGTTGTGGGGCCCACAATGAGGAGTTGAAGAAGGAGTTAATAAATTTGTGGGACCCACAATGGGGGAGTTGGAGAAGGAGTTAATAAATATGTGGGGTCCACAATAGAAGTAAAATTATCCTTGGGCCAAACAAGGAGTTGGGGGAGTTATTAACTCCTCCCAACTTTACTCCCTCAACTCCTCAATCCAAACACCCCCTAAACTTTCAAAAGTGTCTAATAGGTCCCTAAACTTTTAATTTTGTGTCTAATAAGTCCATGAACTTTCAATTTTGTGTCTAATAGGTCCATGTTAAACTCGAACTTTTTAAAAATTAATTGATCTATTAGATATAAATTTAAATTTTATGTCTAATGGAATCCTAAAATTTCAATTTTGTGTCTATTAGACTCGTAAATTTTAAAAAATTCGAAAGTCCAAGGACTAAGTTTGTAATTTTGAAAGTTCAAAGACTAAATAGATACAAACTTCAAAGTTCAATGACTAAATGTGTAATTTAACCTATTATATTTATTTTAAATAACAAATTCGTTTAGTTACGCTATATTCAAAAGAGATTTTATTAATCTTCTTTCTAAATGAGGGTTTTTCTCTCTGTTCGAGAGTAGGGTTCCAAATTTTTCAATGACGGTGACATACTCCAGGCAATCAGAAGAGGTAGTCGATCATTGTTGATCTTAGTTTTCTGCAATAGACAATCTAGCAAAGAGATGGAAAAATCTATCTCTCACGGAACGTGAAGAAAAAATAATCAAAATAGAGGAGAAGAATAAATTTTTACCTGAAGAGAGCTTAAATTTGTGTGTAGCAGCAAAATTAATAACGCACAAACACACCAATTTTGAAGATTTTAAATCTGTGATGAAGACAATTTGGAGGGTGCACCAGAACACACGATTTGAACCTGCATGAGAAAATTTATTTTTCATTCAATTCAGATCACAATCAGAAAAACTCAAGATAGTTAATTCAAGTCCATAGATTTTTGACAAATACTTATTGGTTATAATCAATCTCAAGGAGGAAGACCAGATAAAAATTCAGAATACGGTGACTTGATTAGGGCTACTGTGATAAAGAAAAATTGGCCTAATAGGGGGGGCTAAGCCACAATCAGAGAAAAAGAGCATAAGAGATAGCGAAAGATGGAGACTAAGAGGACGAGGAAGGGGAAGAACAAGAAGTGATGTTGAGTGGTGGAGGGCTCCTTTTGAAAATTTCAACTCAAATGAGCCTACTGTGTTCATGAAGAATGTAGATTTGAGTGGAAGGAAAGGTTTTGAGGAATCAATGGAAGATGTTACAGACAAATCAAAGAATTTTGTTTAGGAACATGTTTGAGAAGAAGTTATTGATTTCAATCATTCAGAAATAAGGAACTTAAATGATGAAACAAAGGGAGCAGATTTTGAACACATAATGGAACTGGAACTAAATAAAGCCACAATAACTAATATGAATCAAGTATAATCTTAGTCTCAATTATTGGAAGATAACCAGAAAATTTTGATCACAAATAATGAGTCATTAGTGGATTCCATATTGGAGAGTAAACGGGACATGAGCCAGAAAGGATGAGTAGATCAAAAGGTAAACGCGAATTTGGCCTGAAACTAAAACAAGATTCATACAGCCAACCAATAGATATTACAAATGAGAAGAATTTGGCCTTTGAAGCTAAGATGAGTGGGAAGCGCAAGATAGAAGATGAGATTTCCAGAATGATGACTGTAAAAAAACAGAAGTATAGTAGTTCTGATTTGATATTGACGGAGGCAGTTGAACAGCCCCGCCAGACACAATAAAAACCTTAAGTTGGAACGTCTGCGGTGAGGGAAATCCGAGGGCATTCAGATATATAAAAGACGTAGTACGTCTTCAAAATCCCCAAGTCATATTTTTAGCAGAAACTAAAAGTGCTAAGATGAAAATGGAATCTTTAAAACGTGCTCTCAAATTTGATGATTGCTTGATAATTGAATGTAAAGGAAGGAGTGGTGGATTGGGATTGTTTTGGAAGAAAGAAATCCAATTGGATTTAAGATCTTTTTCACAAAATCATATAGATTATAGTATCTATTGGAGGAGCAAACAATGGCATTTTTCGGGTATATATGGAGCTTCGGAAGGCTGTAATAAGAAGTTAACCTTTGATCTTATTCGCAGGTTGTCAAATGATGATGAATCTCCAAGGCTGATAGGAGGAGACTTAAATGAATGCCTGTGGATAAAGGAAAAAAGAGGAGGATCCAATTGAATTTCTTCAAACATGGAGTTGTTCAGAGAAGTGGTTAATGAAGTTCATCTTAAAGATATGGGTTATGAAGGAAGCTCCTACACCATTGTTTTTAAAGGCTCAAGGCGCACTAAGGCGCAAAGCACAAAAAAAGGCACAGGCTTTTTTTGTAAGGCGCACTATATATAAATATAAATATAAATATATATATAGCAATGCCTTGAATTTGTTATATAGCGCTCTGAATGACTAAGTACGAGGGTCTCGCTGCCCGGTCAGCGAGTTGGGGTCCAGGTGCAAAGCGCCCTGGTGTTCGGGGGCAACACCCTCGAAGCCTAAATTATATGGAGATTAGTTTAAGGGGGTGCCATATATAAGCCTCCTAACCTCTCATATGAGGCATCTCTAATAAAAAATAAGTAAGAATCTAAACAATACAACAGAAGCCCTTGCGTTTAGAGTGCTTACAATTATTTTTTTAAAATAATAACTAACCTAAATGCAAATTTGGACTTAAAAAATTAAAAAAAATGAAATTCAATAAGCCCTCACGGGTTTCATGGAAGATGCACGCCTAGGCTGCGCCTTCTTACCAGCGCCTTGCTTCTTCGAGGCGAGGCGCTTCACATGTGCCTTGCCCCTAGGCCGATGCCTAGGTGCGCCTTTTAAAACACTGGGCATAACCACATGATTTCCATGTTAAAATTGAAAGTATAGTTTGAAAAAGAAAGAAAAACAAGTGTTTTAGCAAGATATAAAAATCTTAGGTGGACCAAGTAAATTAAAAGTTATTATAGAAGAAAAAAAAGTAAATTAAAATATTATCAAATTTCAACATTTCCCTTCTTAAAGAAGTAACCCAGAAAATTTTCTAAAAAAAAGTAACCCAAAAAATGGCCGATAGTGGAAAGAGGGCCTTTGTCAATTGCAAAATTTCCCCATTAAATTTCATCTTGGAGGTCCCCGATCTTCATCCACCATTCTCATTGAAGCCAAACCCAAGACCTTGCAATAGTATCATCCACAAGCTCGAGCACGATGGTGGCTACGACTCAGCAACACCAGTGGAGTGAGGAGGAAGCTACGATTGGCAGCAGCACGGTGCGACATGTGGTACTTGTTCGGTGGCGACAACAAAGAAATTGGAGAAAAAAAGAGAGAGAATGGATGGACGGCACAGAGAATCTTTGACTAACAGCGACTTGCAAAGGGGGAGAGAAAGGGTGTTGGAGTATGAGAAAAACAAATGATTAGGGTTTTTTTAAATTGGAGTTGCATATGGAAATCGTGTACCACGTACAGAGTTTTGTGTCATCTGCATGGCTTCCAAGTGTCCAGGTGTTGTGCCACATCATGTAAATCGTGTACATGGGCCACAACAAGGGAAATCGTGGCCCATGTTCACGATTTAACCACCTCCCTTTAAGAATTAGTTTCAAAACAACTCTATATTTGTTTTTAATTTTTTAAATTACATTATTTTTTTTAAAAAAATCTCGTATATTTTGGGGTGTTTTCCCAAAAATGACCAATAATCCGTTTCTCAAAATATGTCTTGTTTACCGGTTGTTGATGTTTGCATGTAATTTTACAATTCTGCCCCTCATCCATTAAATGTCAAATTTAACCCATCTTACTTGTCCCATCAACTTTTTACCAACCTTACGTCTTTCTTCTCCAATTTGAGTATAGGAGTTAAAAATTAGCCAAATAAACATAGCTCAATTGGTATAAAGTATGTACTGAATCAAAAGGTTAGAAGTTTGAATCTCCGTACCCTCGCTTGTTGAACTAAAAAAAAGAAATATTTAAAAATTAAAAGTTAAGGCCCCGTTTGATAACCATTTGATTTTTGGTTTTTGGTTTTTGAAAATTGTACTTGTTTTCTCACCATTTCTCCACAATGGCTTTCATCTTCTCTACAATAGTTTCCATCTTTCTTAAGAAAATACTTGAATTCTTAGCTAAATTCTAAAAACGAAAACAATTTTTTGAAAACAATTTTTTTTAGTTTTCAAAACTTAGCTTAGTTTTTGAAAACACATCTAAAAAGTAGATAAGAAAACATGGAAAATTATAGATAGAAGTAGTATTTATAAGTTTAATTTTCAAAAACCAAAAACCAAAAACCAAATAGTTATCAAACGGGGCCTAAATTACAAGTTTAGTCTCTAACCTTTTAGATTTGTGCCTCTTATTTTAAAAAAATGTCTAATAGGTTCTTGAGCTTTCATATTTGTGTCTATTTGATCTCTAAACTTTAAAAAATATATAATATGTCCTAAAACTTTCAATTTTATATCTAATAGGTTCCTAAATTTTCAATTTTGTGTCTAATAGGTCATTGACCTATTTGATGTTTTCTAAAATTCACGGACCTACTAAACACAAAATTGAAAGTTAAGGGTCCCATTAGACATAAAATTTAATTTTATATCTAATAGATTTGTTAATTTTTAAAAATTTTAAATATGTCAAAGACCTATTAGACACAAAATTTAAAGTTAGGATTATACATTTTTAAAGTTTAGGTATCTATTAGACACTTTTTAAAGTTCATAGACCAAATAGAGACAAACTTAAAAGTTTATGGACTAAACTTATAATTTAACAAAAATTAAATGACGACATATGTAAAAATACCCATATTTGGAATCAAGACAAAGATAACTTCAATGATTGAAACCATAGCCCAAGAAATATACATTCAATGGAGCGTGATGTGGTTAGTGTAGGGAATAATCGAATTAAACCCACAACGGAAGCATATGAATCGTCTTTGATTTATTTAGAATTAAATTAAAATATAAGGGTTAAGCAATAAATACCTTCCAAATATGGAGAATCTTCTGGCGGATCTTTATCTCTTCCACAAAGTCTTCCTTGCTATGACTCGAACACAGGACCAAGGCTTGTGGGAGCCTCTTGAAAGAAAATTCACAAGGGATTAAAGAGGAAGAAGTCTAGAGAGAATTCTTTAATTCTTTGTATTGAGGAGATGTGTGTTGTATAGAATGACTCAACCCAAGGGTCCTATTTATAGAGACCAAGGAAAAATCTTTGCCATAATTAAAATATTATATTTTAATATCTAATATATTAAAATATATCTTATATTTATTTGAATCTCATTCAAATCTCCTACGATATTTATTTATTTGAATCTTATTCAAATTCTATAAATATCTTTTATTTAATATATCAAATATATATTAATTATTTTAATATTTAATGTATCAAATACAATAAATATATTTTTCTCTTTTATATTTAATATATCTAATATATTAAATATTAATTTGAACACTTCAAATTAAATATTAAATTTGAACATTTCAAATTTTAATATTTTATGTATAAAATACAATAAATATATTTTCCTCTTTTATATTTAATATATCTAATATATTAAATATTAATTTGAACACTTCAAATTAATATTAATTTGAACATTTCAATATTTTCTTTCAACTAAATTGATCTTTTAGTGTTACTATGAGCTAGCAATGGGACCTTATGGACCTACAGATTATAAGCTCCAATAATATAAAATTAATTAGGTAAACTCTTTAATTAATTATTTTTCATTCATTAACTATAGGTCACTCCACTATAGACCTAGAGTTGCACTCTTATGCACTGTAGGACAAGTTGTATCCATAGATATAATCATTACATGCAAGTCGATCATTCACGAGTTATTCGTAATTACAGCTTGGTCAAAAGTCCGTTTTACCCTTGTAATTCAATCTTGCACCTTAAGTACCACTGATCCTTTAATGAACAATTTGTTTATAATATAATTATAAACTAAGTCCCTCTCGGGACAGTGAGAGGGTAGAGCCCCATTGTTCAAGTCCCGAAATCAGCACTTAAGGGAACTACTCATCTACTTACCCTATATGGGAATGAGTGAATTCCATCTTGTGAGATTAGGTTCCTAGCTCCCTATTTGGTCAAGTCCTCAAAATGGTAGGCATATTGAATCGGTTACAAAAGCCACTCTCACCCATGCAAATCAAAGGACAAGCCCTCACAGGCAGGAGTTAATAACTCATTCAGGATTAAAATCGAGTCGCATATGATCATTCTGATAAAATATTAATCTTCTCAATTAACGGATTTATAAAGAGAGATTAAATATTTCATGGTCCAGTCTTATACAAACTCATTGTATAAGATACCTCCACTCACATGTCTCCACATGAATGTTTTGGATTAAATCATTTGTAACTATTACAAAGTGAGTCTCATTGTTTTGAGAAGTTAAAGCCATTAGAGCTTAGAATGGAGGTTGTCCAGATTGATTTGCGTTGTTGAATGAAGGACGTTGAAATCCTGAGGAAGGATTTTGGAACCCAGGTGCTGATCCTCCAAGAAGTTGTGTTATGGAAATTTGGATCGTAAAGAGAATAACACTTCATGGTTGTATGTCCAATTTTACCGCACATTTGGCACTAGGGTTTCGAATTGTTCCAAAATCGACCTCCTCCTCCTCTGCCACGATTACCATTTCATCCTTCTCTTATGTTATAATTCGAATAAGTATTCCATTGCTGTTGATTTTGATTTGGTGTTTTCGAATTTGAATGAGGATTTGATGGCTTCTTTTCTGTATTATTCACTACTAAATTTGCTGTGGGAAGAGTCTCGTCGGGAGTCACAGAGGAATTTCTCTCAAGTCTTGTTTCATGAGTCATCAATAAGGCATAAATTTCATGTAGTGGTTTTGGCTTTGATTTAGCAGATATCACAGAAACAATTGAATCATACTCTGTGCCTAAGCCCGATAAGATATAGATAATATGCTCATGAGTAGATACTGGATTTCCTACTTCATTTAAAGCACAGATGAGGTTTTTAACCTTTGCAACGTAATCTTTAATGAACTGACCTCCTTTCTTTAAAGATTGAAGTTGGATCTTTAATTGCATAATCTTTGCTGTGTAAGACGTAGAATAAGTATGTTCCAAAGTCACCTAGATTTCTATCGCCGTAGTACAACCAACCATTTGTGAAACAATGTCTTCGTTCATTGATCCTATAAGCCAAGAACAAAGAAGACGATCTTGTCTAATCCATGTTAGGTATTCTGGATTATCGATGAGATTGGAGGTGATTTCACTCCCATTTTCGCTTGATTCTTCTTCTTGATGGATCTTCTTTGTTGGTCGATCATCATCACTTAGGATGTTGTTGAGTTATGAGTTATGAGTTTTTTCTTTTTAATTACATTCAATTTTTCACTTTAATGTTTTAAGTTTCTTTTTTAAAAGTTAAATCTAACACATTTCAGTTTTTTGTCTTTTAAGTTTTCTTTTAAGTTTTGTGAGTTTCTTTATTAATGTTGTAAGTTAATTTGTGATATTAATTAGGTTCATTTTTTGTACACCTATATAAGGATGAACTTCCATGTGAATATTGTATCACAATTTTTTTCTACTTCAATAGAAGTCTATTCATCTATTGGGTTCCACTCTCTCATTTTCAATTTTCTCTCTTTGTTCAACAAACATTGAGATTTTGATTTGATTATTGCTTCCGCAATATTTTTTCATCCTTCATTTTTTCTCAACAGTGGTATCAGAGCCTTAGATTTAAAGGGCTGTGATTTTTTTTTACAGTGAGAAATTCAATTTTTTTATTTGAAAAAAAAATGTCTTCTAATTTTGGTGTAACCTCTCATCCACATTTTAATGGTGAAAACTACCAATTTTGGGTTATTAAAATGCAATCCTACCTCAAGGCACTTGGCCTTTGGAAATCTGTCTCAACTAATGTTGATCCTCAACCATTAGGAGAAAATTCGACGTTGAATCAGATTAGACTACATGAAGAGGAGAAATTGAAAAAGCCGAAGGCTTTATCTGTTATTCATGCTGCTTTATTTGATCCTATTTTTGCTAGGATTATTGACTGTAAAACAGCAAAAGAAGCTTGGGATAAATTGCATGAGGAATTTGAAGGAAGTGCAAGGGTGAAGGCTGTCAAATTATTGACTCTCAAGAGAGAGTTTGAAATGCTGAAAATGAAGGATTCAGATTCTATGAGGGACTACACAACAAAAGTGATGACCATTGTAAACCATATAAGACTAGCTGATGAAAATTTTCTAGATCAAAGAGTTGTGGAAAAATAATGGTTAGTGTTCCCAACAAATTTGAGTTAAAGATCTCAGCGATAGAGGAGTCTTCTGATTTGACTACTCTCTCTATAGCTGAGGTAATTAGCAAATTACAAGCTCAAGAACAAAGAGATACATTGCGCAATGAGGAGCATGTTGAGGGTGCATTTCATGCCAAGTCTAAAGGCAAGAAACCTATTGCAGAAGATGATAGACGGGAAACCAAAAATCAGGGGAGCAAGGAAAAAGGACGAGCATCAAAGAAAGGTAAATTTCCTCTTTGTCATTATTGTAAAAAAACCAATCATGCTGAGAAAAATTGTTGGTCCAAAAACAAACAAGTCTATCATTGTGATTATTGCAACAAGGATGGTCATACAGAGAAGTTTTGTTATGCCAAGAAAAGCCAAACCCAACATCCTCAGGAACAAGCAAATTGTGCTCTTAATAATCAAGAAACAAATTTATTGTTTACGGCCTCTGATAATCCTCATTCATGAGGATTATTTGGCCTTTAAACTTAGTTATATCCGTGATTTTATTCATATTAGTTGATGAAAATAAAAATATTTGATTGAATTTAATCACTTGATTGATGGAGGACCTCTAATTTAAGTAAGTTGAGAAAAGAAGGAAAAATCTCACACTTATTTAATGTCTTTATGCAGATTTTTGATGAAATGCAACAACTATGCAATTGCAAGGCAATTGCATTTTTGGCAAATCTGGAAGTAAAGGAAAAAACGAGATTTTCGGGAATTTTGAGCGAAATTTACCCATGATTTCAGCAAATTGGTGTGCTGTGATTGACCATTGATTAAGAGATGAAGCCCTAGCTCAAAGTTCCTATAAAAGACCAAGGAAAAGTCGAAGAGAAAAGACAATTTTTGGGAGGAATTTTGGGTTTCGTTTTTGGGTTTTTTTTCTCCGACAGCAGCTTTCTTTGATATTCATTTTTTGTGCCATTGTTCTTCCTCTTAACATCCAGAATCCTTTTCTCAATTCCATATACCTAAGAATTGGGTATGGTTATGGACAATTTCTTTGTTCAATTGAGTTATGGATAATGGGTTTTTAGGAAGGATGAAAGTTTTGTTCTTCGCACCTTGAATTTCTGTATTAGAAGGAGAATAGCCACTGTTTTGTCTTTTTAATTTTCAGCACTTTAGTTCTGTATTTGATTTATGATTACAGTAAGATGAATTAAGTTTTGGTAATTTCACTCTCTGCTATTTGAACAATTTTGAGCCTACTTTTCGGTTTCTGCATATATAATTGCAAGTTTCTTCAATTTTGATGCTACTGGTTGTTTTTCAATTTTAGCATTTAGCTTCTGCCTTTGGTATTTCAAAAGATCAATTTACTTACTCAGTGAAGTTAATACCATTTTTCTGTGGGTTAATCGGCATTTTGAATCCTTGGGTTGTTTCTTTAAAATACGTACTTGCATTGCATTTGCAATTTAATTGCATTATTTCCTTTGAGTTTCTTTTAATGATCTCCTACAATTCTAATTTACCATTTTCAAATTATTCCATCATGAAGAGCTAAATTTCCTTTGGGATTCAAGTTTGTGAATGCCTTAGAGGAAAGATGTAAAGCTCGAGAGTAAAAACAATTTAGCTAATTCTTGAACTCAAGTTTGCTTTTGATGAGTAAATTAATGGGTAAAACTAGCTGGCCATCTAGTGTTGCTTGCCAAGCTAAAACTTAATACCGAAAGGGTTAAGGGAAGCGGATTTCGCAAAAGCAATGGAGGAAAGGGCTTAGACATAAGTCTGAAACATCGACCCTAGACATAGGGCGAGACTCCAAAACACTAGAATTGTGCGCAAAACTATCTAAGTTAGATTAGCCATAGACATATAGGTTTAATCACTTAGTCTCCTAAAGATACTTCAAAGAAGGTCGAATGGGAGTTGAATTCGGTTTACTTAGTTCTTGAGTTAGCTACGATTGCAATTGCTTTCTTGTTGCATTTTCTTTCCAAAGGGGCAGCAGCATTCTTGAATCCCTTCTTATTTCCATTGAATTTTCAAACACATTTTTAGTTAAAACACCCCTCAATTTATTTTCATCCTTGGTTACTTTAAATTGCAAATTGCCTACAATTTTGTGCCAACTGAAATTCATTTTATTAACCCCGTTCCCTTGGGTACGATACTCTGGAATACTCCAGTTTTATTACTTCGATCACGTGCACTTGCGTGTAGCAAAAAGCAGCGATCAGCCTCTCATATTGATGACAAAGAGTCAACCTCCTGGCTTATTGACAGTGGATGTACTACTCACATGGCTAAAGATATCAATCTTTTTAGCCAAGTTGATAGATCTATAAAGTCTAAGGTCATTCTTGGACATGGCGAGATGGTGCTAGCTAAAGGTAAAGGTACTGTCATTATGCATACTAAGCAATGTGAAAAGAAAATATCCAATGTTCTATATGTTCCGAGATTATCTCAAAACTTACTCAGTATTGCTCAATTGTTGCATAACAAAATTTCCGTGGTTTTCAAGGACCAAGTTTGTGTTATTTATGACCCACAAGGAGTAGAGATTGCAAGGGTCAACATGGTCTGAAATGCTTTCTTTTTGAATGGTGACTCTTTATGTCATCATGCACTAAATGTCAAAGTGGAAGAAAGCAAGAAGTGGCATCATCGCTTTGGTCACTACAACAACAAAGCTTTGAAAATTTTGCATTCTTCTAATGTGGTTGATGATTTTTTCAATTTCACCTCATTTGATTAGATTTGTGAAAGTTGTCAAGAAGGGAAGATGCACAAATTACCTTTCCCAAAAGGTGGCAGTTTTAGAACCAAAGACAAGCTTGAATTAGTGCACATCGATGTTTGCAGTCCTATGCGCAATACATCTATTGGGAATAATAAATATTTTCTTCAATTTATTGATGATTTCACCAGGATGACTTGGGTATATTTTTTTGGTTGAGAGAGCTCAAGTTTTCGAATTTTTCAAGAAGTTTGTAAATTTGGTTAAAACTCAAAGTGGTTGTAAGCTCAAAACTTTGAGAACAGATAACGGGAAGGAATATACTTCCAAGCAATTTGACAAATTTTGTGAAGATTTGGGAATCCAGCATCAACTGTCCATTGCCTATACACCACAACAGAATGGTGTATCGGAAAGAAAAAACAGAACCGTGATGGAGATGGCAAGATGTCTACTCTTAGGAAAAAAATTACTAAAGAAATTTTGGGCAGAGGCTGTATGTATTGTTGTTTACTTCCTCAATAGATTACCAACAAGGGAAGTTGAGGGCAAGACTCCTTATGAAGCTTGGTCAAGTAGAAAACCTTTCGTTAAGAACTTGAAGATTTTTGGATCTATATGTTACTCTTTTGTTCCTTTTATTAAGAGATCCAAACTTGATGAGAAGGCAGTTAAGGGAGTATTTATTGGCTATGTTGTTGATTCAAAAGGGTATAGAATTTTTAATTTGAACACTGAAAAGGTTATCTTGAGTCGTGATGTCATAATTGATGAAGATTCTTATTGGGATTTTGAAGAGCAAACAATTTTGAGAGACTCATCCACCAATTTTGAAATCTTAGAACAAAATGAATCTTCTTTTGATTCAATTGATTCTAATGATCAAGATAGCCTTGTTGATGCAACTGGTGATGATCCAAATTACAAGGTAAGATCACTTGCTGATATATATGAAAGTTGTAATCTTGTTATTGTTGAACCAAATAGCTATTATGAAGCTTCACAATTTGCTGAATGGATTGCTGCTATGAAAGAAGAATTATAGATGATCAATAAAAATAATACATGGGAGCTTGTAGAGCAACCGCGAGGAAAGAACATCTTGGGTGTGAAATGGGTGTTCAGAGTGAAGTATAATTATGATGGTCCAGTCAACAAATATAAAGCAAGGTTAGTGGTAAAAGGTTATGCATAACAACCTAGAGTTGATTATGGAGATACATTTGCTCCAGTTGCATGACATGACACAATACGATTGATTATTGCTTTAGTTGCACATTTGGGGTGGAAAATATTCCATCTAGATGTCAAATCGACTTTTTTGAATGGTGATCTTGAGGAGGAGATTTATATGAGCCAACCTGAAGGGTTCGTGGATAAAGGCCAAGAAGATAAAGTATATCGTCTGAAGAAAGCTCTCTATGGATTGAAGCAGGCACCTCGTGCTTGGTATAGTAAGATTGATTCCTACTTACTTCTTCAAGGTTTCAGGAGGAGTATGAGTGAAACTACTCTCTATGTTAAGGTTGGTAACAACTCTAATAAACTCATTCTTTCCTTTTATGTTGATGATATGCTTGTGACCGGAAATGATTATCAAATGCTACAAGATTTTAAAGTTGAGATGGAAAAGATGTTTGAGATGTTAGATCTTGGTTACATGCATTATTTTCTTGGTATGGAAATTCTTCAAGAAGACAAGATTTTTATTGCTCAAAGAAAGTACGCTCAAGGAATTTTGAAGAAATTTAAGATGGAAACATGTAAAGCTATTTCTACTCCTTTAGCGATAAACTTGAAAGTGTCAAAGAATGATGGTGAGAAGCTTTCTAATCCTACAAATTATAGAAGTTTAGTAGGAAGTTTCTTGTATTTGACAACATCTAGGCCAGACTTGATGTTTGCTGCAAATTTTCTCTCAAGATATAAGAATTCACCTAGTGAAAGTCACTTTGGCATTGCTAAAAGAGTCTTTAGATACTTCAAGGGTATTCTTGATTTTGAAATTTGGTTCGAATTTACAGGTGATCTGAAATTGACTAGATATTCTGATAGTGATTGGGCCGGTTGTGTCGATGATTCTAAAAGCACTTCTGGTTATGTTTTTTCTTTTGGCATTGGGATTTTCTTTTGGAATTCAAGAAAACAAGAAGTAGTGGCTCAATCTACTGCTGAAGCTGAATATATTTCAGCTGCATCAGCCGCAAATCAAGCAATATGGCTTCGCAAATTGCTTAGTGATTTGGGATTTGAACCTGAAGAACCTACAAAATTGTTTTGTGATAACAAGTCTGCTATTGCTATTGCCTCCAATCCAGTACAACATGGTAGAACGAAACGCATCAAAGTTAAATTTCATTTATTGAGGGAAGCAGAGAAAGAAGGCGAAATCAAACTCATTTTTTGTAGTTCTGAAGAACAACTTGCCGACATTCTCACAAAAGCTCTACCACAAAGGCAATTTGTATTTCTACACCAAAAGCTGGGTGTCACAAAGAAAAACCTCAAAGAGGAGTGTTGAGTTATGAGTTATGAGTTTTTTCTTTTTAATTACATTCAATTTTTCACTTTAATGTTTTAAGTTTCTTTTTTAAAAGTTAAATCTAACACATTTCAGTTTTTTGTCTTTTAAGTTTTGTGAGTTTCTTTATTAATGTTGTAAGTTAATTTGTGATATTAATTAGGTTCATTTTTGTGCACCTATATAAGGATGAACTTCCATGTGAAGATTGTATCACAATTTTTTTCTATTTCAATAGAAGTCTATTCATCTATTGGATTCCACTATCTCATTTTCAATTTTCTCTCTTTGTTCAACAAACATTGAGACTTTGATTTGATTATTGCTTTCGCAATATTTTTTCATCCTTAATTTTTTCTCAACAGATGTGTTTCTCTAAAGAACGCCCATAGATTGTGTTTAGAACTTGCAATTTCCATGACATATAATTATTTTCCGTTAGCTTGATTACCCACAGCTGATGGTCTGGATTAACTACCAAAGAACTCGCTCCAGATGATGCTGCAGCACCAAAATTCGTCTGAGTTGAACTAAGGGAAGCCATTGCTGTTAAGCTTCGGCGAAAGAGAAGACAGTAGAAGGATGATCACAAGTAATTCTTCTCTTATTGATTTAGTGATCAAGAGTCAGCACCTTCATAGAGGTGGCTGCTCAAAATGAGTTAATAGAGCGATATTGAAGTTTGTGATCATTAAAAGGCCGAAGAAATGAGAAACAATCCCAACCAAAAATCTTTAAAAGGTGATAATCATGTTGTTTCTTTATACAAAAATAACATAAGGGGATTGATTATTTTGGACTGGGGAAGCAAATTTGTTTAACAGAAAAGAAGTTGTTTTGAAGGCAAATGACCAAATTTTTGGGATGTACGAGAATTGGCATGAGAGATAACCAAATCTGTGGTGATTCTTGAGCTCAACTCGCCCAAATTTGTTGTGGTGTATAAGGGCAAGAAACACGATGATTAATCCCATGAGATCCAAGGATTTTGGATAAGGAACAAAACTCTCCACCCCAATCAATTTGCATTTTCTTGATATTTGTGTTAAATTGATTGTTAAGCATTGTTATAAAATGTAAGAAGGAAGAAAAAATTTCAAAATATACTATAATTATCAATAAATAAAAAAAAGCAACATGCTCCATTAATCGAATGAATGAGGAAGGTCCCACCTATCATAATGTACAAGATTAAAGGGAGCATAAGCTCGCTCGAGATCAAGATACATGAGACGGTAGCCTATGGCTTTTACCTATTTGACGTGCTATACGAAAAATGAACTATCAATAGCTTTAGATTTCAAATTATAGGTATCCAAAACTTGATGAACAAATGTAGGATGTCCTAATCTATGATGCCAAGTTGAGGGTCTTGAAGACATGAGAGAAAGGTGGTTGGAATAGGCAAAAAGGATGCAAATTTGTATTTGGCAACAAGAGTTGAAAGCTTGTATAGGTTGGGGTCAAGATTTCTCCCAAGAACAACTATCTTGGTTCGAAGGTCCTTCACAAGAAAATAAATTGGATGAAACTCAACAAAAGTTTGATTATCATGACAGAGTTTGACTATACTAATCAATCTTTGTGGTAGACTTGAAATATGTAAGACTGATTTAAGATGTAAAGGGGAAAAAGATGATGAATGAAATAAAATAATAGACCCAGCATTATAAAGATTGTCCTCCTATGTTTCCTTGAGTATTTGATTTCTAAAATCACTTGTTTTGGTTGGAGATGTGCATATTCATAAAGTTTGCCTGAGTAATATTTAGTTGTTGCATTGCTTTTTATTTTCCCAAACGTGCTTCATATGCCAAGATTAAGTTGCTAATGTCTCCCAAGTCCCAAAGGAGGATGGTTTGCTCGGTTTTGAATCGATGTCACAAACGGGTTGTATTCTGTTTTGAGGCCTTCGAGAATATATCTCAAGTGATCACGATAGGATAATGGTTCTCCAATCCAATGGTGAAGAACTTGCGGCAATATCCTTGATGTTGGCCAAATATTGAGAAATAGAGAGGTCATCCTTTTTTATATGCTATAGATGAGACCATAATCCCATAGTACACATTGTCGATATATTTGTAAAATTGAAATCTCAATATGACATTGATATTTTAATCAGAGATATGAAATATGCTCATTATGACATTTATTGAGATGTATTCATCATAATGCATAAACATGTAATGATATACATAAAAAGAAACTAATAGATGAACTTTTAGAAATTTTATATCGAAAATATTTTTAAATATACATAAAATTTTTGACAGCAAATATTTTTAAATATCTGATCAAACGTGTTGTGTTGCACGTCTTTCATTTGTTTTCTCAAACATGGTTACGCGGGCAACAACATTGTTTAAAATAATTGGTAAGTTTGAAAACATAAATACGATTATCTTTAAAAAGAAAGTATTTTTACAATTCAGCAATATATCTGTACACAATTTGAGGGCCATATATTTATTATATGTATTAGCCAATTTCAGAGAACACTCAACTTTTTATAAGTTAGAAATCAGGAATATTTCTTGGTTTGTCAAAAAAAAAAAAATCAATTGGTCAAATGCATTTATAATTCTAATTATAATTTGAGAATTGAATCATTTAAAGAAGAAATTGTGATGCATACAATTCAACGTTGACAAAATTACTATTTGCATTTGGTTAGTGATTTCAAAACAAGAAATTCAATGAAAAACAGTTTTTACTTCATATTTTCAATGTTTTCAAAACATGTTTAGTAATAGATTTACAATTAGATCTCAATTTAAAAAAGGTTCAAAATGTGTTTGGTATATATTTACAGACAATAAAAATAGATATAGTTATGAACTAAGTATTTAGTTAAATCCCAATTATTATTAATTTATTTACAAGCATGATATGTTATACATATTCTAATTTTAACAAAAATGAAATATGTTTATAACTAGAAATAATATATTTAACAAAGTTTTTGTTTATTTTAATGTAATTCTACCTTTTAAATTTTAACATTGAAAACATAAAAATATTGTTTCAAAATTTCTACTATTTAAATCACAAAATTCAAAAACTATTTTAGAAAACAAATTTGTCAAATACACTCACTGAATTCATTTGATTAAGTGAATTCGAAAGAGGGAAAAAAAGAACTTGAATTGTATACTAAATCGGCCCTAAATTACGTGTCCTTATATTCAGGATTTAAAGAATAAAATAAATATCATCAATAGATAGATCCAGAATACAAAAGACTCCAACAAAAACACTGCATATTATCTTGCTATCAAGTGTTAAGCAAATTGCAGGGACCAACGAGATATTTTTAGCTTGCAATCTAACAATAAGGATTTGTAAATGTGTACAACCATTTGCAATGCGGTCAACAAAACCTCAATCTCAATGACGAACTAGTTTACTTTATTACACATTAAAAATATTATACAGAAATGAATTATTATCTACCAACTTGCCTGGTCAAAATTGAACCCCATATTACAGACTAGTTCACTTGAACACACCAAAAATCTTCTGCAATATTGAATGATCGTCTACCAACTATGCGAGCATATCATAAGACAATAGCCACTTCAATCTTCGGCTAACTGTTTGAAGGTTGTCATATCTTGATAGACACTTTGATATGGTGCCTCCTGCTATAAATAAATCCAATTCTCCAGAAGAAATTTGTAGTCTCTGTTGCTAAATACATTAAGGGAAGAATATCTGACATCAAGACGCTAAAGAAAGAGGTGCACTTAGATCCAGATCGACCTTGTTTTCCTGATACTTTTTGAGAAGATGAAGCTGACGCCGCAAGTGCAAAACCTGGCATGGCAAATTCCAAAAGTGAAATATCTGAATTTGGCCTTTATAAGTTTATATGTTTGACTTGCATAGTCAGGGTAATAGAATTTAACGCATATGGAAACTAGTTGGCATCAATGCATCAGTTTGGTGAGCGTGTCTGTGATGGCCCGCATTACCTAAAGGATACTTTGAATTTAGTTTAGCTAAACCTATTTTAAGTAGGAATTCTTAATTTTGAGAGGAAAAATTATTTGTCTTATTTCTACAAGTACTAGGTCACCGAGACTCATTACAAGAAAAAGAAACCATCATAATAATCTATTAATTGAAACTAATAAGAAAAGAATATAATAAATATTTACTAGAAAACACAAAACCAACACTCCCCTCCAAGCTGGTTTGGAGGTGTCTTCCATAGCCACCTTATTCATCAATCTGTTGAATTATAGTTTTGGAAATCCCTTAGTCAACACATCAACAATTTACTCTATAGTTAGAAGGTCTGTGCATATAACTCCTGCATTTATTATCTATTTTATGAAATGTTTATTGATCTCAATATGTTTTGTCATATCATGTAGAACTGAATTGTGAACTATAAAAATGTATTCTCACACTAAATATGCATAAGTGTCTTCTGAGAGAACTTCAATTCTTCAAGAAGTCTTTTTATCCATATACCCTCACAAATACCATGGGCTAAAGCTCTAAAGTTTGCTTCAACACTACTTTTTACCACTATATTTTGTTTTTTGCTTTACCAGGTAACTAGGTTGCCTCCAACAAACGAACAGTAAATAGATGTAGATCATCTATTTACAGTATTAATTGTCTAGTCGGCATCAATATAAACTTGCAGACGACCATGCTTTCAAAACAATGTACCTTTGCTGAGGTTTAGTTCAAATATCTCAAAATCCTGTAAATAGCTTCAAAGTGAACTAAACCAAGCGAGTGCATGAATTGACTTACCAATGCTTACTGAAAAGGCAATATCAAGATGTGTGTGAAACAAATAAATGAGTCACCCAAAAGTGTTTGATATTTCTCCTTATCTTTAACCTCTTCATCGGTTGTAGCGTGCAACTTCAAATTCAGTTCCGTAAGAGTTTTAACTACCCTAACAACCAAGTAAAACTATCTCTTCAAGTAAACCTATCTCTGCATGAACTGACTTGCCAATGCTTAGTGCAAAGGCAATATCAAGATGTGTGTGAAACACATAGAGTCACCACAAGTGTTTGATATTTCTCCTTATCTTTAACCTCTTTATCGGTTGCAACTTTCAACTTCAAATTCAGTTCAGTAGGAGTTTTAACTACCCTAACAACCAACTTAAACCTATCTCTTCAAGTAAGTCAATAATATATTTCCTCTTATTAGCAAAAATTCCCTTTTTTGATCTAGAAAATTTCATCCCTAGAAAATACTTTAAATTTCTTTGATCCTTAATTTGAAATTCAATTGCTGGTCTTTTCTTTAGAGTAGTCAATCTGTCTTCATCATTACCTGTGAGGATAATATCATCAACATACACAATCAACACAACAAGCAATAACTTTCTCATTTCCACTGTGCTTATAAAATATGGTGTGACCTGCTCAACTTCAAAAAAAAACCATAGCTAGTGATTGCTTTCTCAAAATGTTCAAACCATGTGCTAGAAGACTATTTTAGGCCGTAGAGAGATTACTTTAGTTTTGCACACTCAGTTATTTCCAAGATCCTTCTCAAAACTAGGTGGTAAATTCACAAATACCTCTTCTTCTAGGTCTCCATTGAAAAAAGCATTATTCATATCAAGTTGGTAGATAACACTCTAATAGAGTTAGTTTTAGCAACAAAGACAAATATTTCTTGATAATCAATTCCACAAGTATGAATATACCTTTAGCAACCAATCTAGCTTTGTACCTCTCAATACTACCATCAAAGTTGCATGTTAAAGTAAAAACTCATTTGCATCCCACTCTTTTCTTATCCTTTGGTAAATCTACAATGTCCCATGTTCCATTGTGTTCTAGAGCATTCATCTTCTCCATAACTGTTAATTTTCAATTAGAATCATTTAGGGCTTCCTATATATTCCTTGAAACAAACAAGTTATTTATCCTAGAAGTGAAAGCTATATGATAATCCAACTGTTTTTGGTATGAAAGCAAATTTGTAATTGGATATTTAGTGCAATTGTGAATTCCTTTCCCAAAAGCTTACTAATTTGAATTGACGATGAAACATGAATAGAAGATTGGTTACCAAAATTTTCACTATTATTCCTCAAAGTATTAGACTAGTCTGTCGCCTTTGTTGAGATTTGAGGTTTTTCTTAATTAAATTTCAGTTGTGTTTTTTACGTTTCTTATTTATGGTTAGATTTAATTGTTCAGTTTTAAGTCTTAAGTTTCCACTTTAAACATTTACCATTAATGTTGTTTTTATTGTTTTTAAGCTTTTAAGTTGTTAGATCTTGAATAGGTTTAATTTTTCTTCCTGTATAAGTGTAAACTTCCAAGGAAGTTATGTACCACAATTTTGTACCACATTTTCTTATCACATTTTTTGTATCACCAACTTTTTCTACTTCAATAGAAGTCTATTCATCTATTGGGTTCCACTCTCTCATTTTCAATTTTCTCTCTTTGTTCAAACAAACATTGACATTTTGATTTGATTATTGCTTCCACAATATTTTTTTCATCCTTCATTTTTTCTCAACAGTCTTCTGGTATAAACTTGAAGCTCAAGATTTCGATCATTATGATCATTTTGTAGTATTTCTCCACCTAAATAAGAATTTCCATACAGGGCATTGAAGAACTAAGAGATTCAAGACAAATGATATAAGGAATAGGGGCAGAAATGTCCCAGAAACTATCTTCAAAGTTGGACTTCTCGCCGTAAAACGAATTATATCAATACTTTAACAGATTTCTTGCCCTGATACCATATTAATTTTGAGAGGAAAATTATGTCTTATTTCCAAAATTAAACACTAGGTAACCTTACGTACAGGAGAGACCCAATTCAAAAAAGGAAAATATCAGAATAATCTAATAATTACAGCTAGTAAGAAAATAATATAATAAATATCTACGATAAATGTTTAGAAGAAAACATAAAACCAACAGGGATATTGAAGATTTATTTAAGATAATTTAGTCTTGTTATGCTTAAAAGCTATAATTTAAGCCCAAATATGCTTTTATTTATTTGTATTTTTAAAATTATTATTAATAAGAATTCACTCCACATATTAGTAACTCCTCTAATTTAAATAAAAGCAATATGAATATATATAGAAGCTCTCTGACGACCTACTAGCATCAAGTTACCACATGTAGCAGAGTAAAGAAGCTTGGCAAGAGGACAAAATAGCCCTAGCTAGGAAAGAAAAAAAGAATAGATAGGGAGATCATAGTTACCTCTTCTTGAAGCAAGGTGGGAAGACTTTCCGTGCAAACAAGTTTTTGTAGTTCCCGCAAAAGCTTCTCTTCTTTTATACCAACCCATGTTTCGGCAGGCAAGGCAAGAAGAAGTGTCGTTAACACATCATTGGCCGCTGGATGAATCCCGATTCCATTTTTCGTGCCAGAATAACAGCATCCAGATCTTACTTGGGAAGACGATGGAACCAACATGTCAAACTCCTGTTCATTGTTGCCATTAACAACCATTCCACACACAACTGTAACAGGCTTGTCGCCATTAGCACTGAAGCATCTCACACATGTTTCACGACAGCAATAACCAGCTGAGACGCCTGCATTCCCGTTCAATATTTCTGCTCCTTGGCAACATACACTCGCAGCAATCTCAGGCAAATTGTCTTCATGAGACGGTGTAAGCATCTTGCAGCACGCACTTTCTAGAGACAGAAATTCTCCTACGCGTTTGAAAAGGTCAGTCTCCTGTACCTGTTTTAACACCTCTTCCTGCAAGAGAAATGGCAAGCTCTGATTACTATTAACTGAATACACAGATAGATATATCATAGATCTAGAAACAAAGGACGGGACAAGTATATGACCAACACCTTCAGAGCAAGCCTTGCTTTCTCCTCTGGGCTTAAACCCTGACCACTATCTTCTGTCCTTCGGACCTCTGCAATCCACTTGATAAAATCACTATAGTTTAAGGGCAGTGACGCAAAAATAACAGTTAAAACATCCTGTGTGTCTTTAAGGTCCTCTGACTTCAAGAGAAAAGGAACATCATCCATCAAGTACTTCGCTATGTTAACCCAGCCCTCATGTTTACAGCTCTACAAGAAGTTCCGGCATACAATTATTGTAATCAGAAATAACCTTATTACACATTGGTTAATCGTTTGTCTCAGCATGCATCTAACAGGGACTAAAGATTGATCTTGGTTTATCATGATCAACTTTAAAATGAAATGAACTTATGTAATAGCTTCAACAAAGTAAAGTCTAATAAAATATAAGTTCTATTTTGTAAGCCTCTACATGTAGTAGAGCCAATAATCTTAATCTAACATATTGAAGATAGAAAAACAAAGGAAGAAAGTTGGTTCCATTGATACATTCCTAAAACAAAATAGCCTTCTATTGTGACAAACAGAACGAAAAGTGAGGCAAAAGGGCAGAATTCCTTGACAAGGACCCATTTTGTACAGGGTAAAGCAGTGAAATGAAAAGGCAATGGCAAACAGAAGGAAAAGTAGGGCCAAATAACCAAAAAGTTCTCATAGAAACAATCTGAGGCTACTAGCAACTTCATCCACTTTGCACTCTCAATATTTAGTAGTAGTATATTACTTTTTCAGATATAATAAATCTCATTCCATAGCCACTAGCATATGCTACATTCTAATATGCCTAGATGTGAACCAAAAAGTTTGATTTTTGATACTTTCAGATATCATGCAATAAAGCTTTAATTTAGACGAAAAGAGAGGTAGCACTGAAACCAGAGGATGAATAACATATATCAAACCATCTATGTCCAAAATGAAAGATAGGAGTTTGGGCTCAGAGCCACAATGCAAACTGTTAAGAACTCTATACATTCCACAACATTACATCAAATTCAGAGTCTTCTATCGAAAATAATAATTCAAAAGGGTAAAGTTTATCAATTTCTATATCCCTATTGTATAGTACCTGCATATTAAACATGTGTATGTTAATACTATATTTTGTCTCTGATAAGAAATGTCAATGCTAAAGGTTTGAGAGAATTAGAATACTCTATTCCATTCACTAAAGAGATATATATATACAAGTGTACAATGTTGACCTAAGTAGGAGAAAGTGAAAAGACAATAAAGGACAATCCAATTAATATATTTACAAAAATGCAATTATACTAATATAATAACTCTAACACTCCCCCTCAAGTTGGAGCATATATATTCATCATGCCCAACTTGTTAGAGAGGTAATCTATTCGTCCTCCATTCAATGCCTTGGTGAAAATGTCTCCTAATTGCTCTCCAGTCTTCACATATCCTGTTGATACCAAACCTTGTTGTATCTTCTCACGTACAAAATGGCAGTCAACCTCAATGTGTTTAGTACGCTCATGAAATACCGGATTAGATGCTATATGCAGAGCTGCTTGATTATCACACCATAATTTTGTTGGTGTTGTGACATCAAATCCCAATTCGATAAGAAGTTGACGTATCCAGACTAATTCACATACAGATTGTGCCATTGCTCTATATTCTGATTCAGCACTTGACCGTGACACCACATTCTGTTTCTTACTCTTCCAAGAAACTAAATTACCACCCACAAATACACAATATCCTGAAGTTGATCTTCTATCTTCCTTAGCTCCTGCCCAATCAGCATCTGAGAAACATTCAATGTTAATATGCCCATAACTCTTATATAATAAACCACACCCAGGAGCTGCCTTCAAATAACACAAAATCTGTTCCACTGCAGCCCAATGGTCAACGGTAGGAGAAGACATATATTGGCTCACAATGCTCACTGAATAAGCTATGTCCGGTCGAGTTACTGTAAGATAATTGAGTTTTCCCACTAACCTCCTATATTGTTCAGGATCTTTCAGTAATTCTCCCTCTTTTGTGAGCTGTAAATTAGGCATCATCGGGGTACTACATGGCTTAGCCCCTAACTTCCCTGTTTCAGTCAACAAGTCAATTACATATTTTCTCTGTGATAACATGATTCCCTTCTTGCTTCTCATTACCTCGATTCCTAGAAAGTATTTTAACATTCCCAAATCTTTTGTGTGGAATTGACTATGGAGAAAGGTCTTAAGTGATTGGATGCCCAATGTGTCATCGCCTGTAATAACAATATCATCAACATACACAACCAACAGGATTACACCACTCTCAGACCGCTTATAAAAGACAGAATGATCTGACTTGCTCTTTCTCATTCCAAAACTTTCAATCACCTGAGTGAATTTCCCAAACCATGCTCGTGGACTCTGCTTTAATCCATACAATGATTTACGAAGGCGACATACCTTTCCATTCTCCCCCTGAGCAACAAACCCTGGAGGTTGCTCCATATATACCTCCTCCCCAAGGTCACCATGAAGAAATGCGTTTTTAATATCAAGTTGATGCAACGGCCAGTGATGAATGGATGCTAAAGAAATGAATAACCTGACAGAAGTCATTTTAGCAACAGGAGAGAAAGTGTCAGAATAGTCAATCCCATAAGTTTGTGCGTAGCCTTTAGCAACAAGGCGAGCTTTCAATCGAGCTACAGACCCATCTGGATTGACTTTAACCGCAAAGACCCACTTACAACTAATAGGCTTCTTTCCGGCAGGAAGAGAAACTAAATTCCAAGTACAATTGTCATCTAAAGCTGTCATCTCTTCTACCATTGCAGCACGCCAACCAGGATGAGATAAAGCTTCATGAACAGTCTTAGGAACAGACAAAGACTGTAGGGATGCAATAAAGGAACAGGTTGAAGATGACAAATGGTTATATGAGACAAAAGAGGAAATAGGATATGTGCACTGGCGCTTACCTTTACGAAGAGCAATAGGAAGATCATCGCTTATACCTGGATCCAATGACGAAGAAGCCTCCGGTATAGGGCATGAAACTGAAGAGGGTAGCCGGCGAGAATAAACCTGAGTAATAGGTGGATGAGTAGAAATAGGAACAAAAGGAGATGAAGTGCTAGAGGGCCCACAAGAGGAGAGAATGGTATAAACAAGGAAATCATCCTCGTCCTCTTTATGCTCCCCCTTACTCTTACCCGAAGATGGAGAAAAGAAAGAAGAATCTTCAAAGAATGTGACATCAGGAGAGACAAAGTAACGATCGAGACTAGGACAATAACACCGATACCCTTTTTGGACACGAGAATAACCAAGGAAGACACATTTTAAGGACTTTGGATCTAGTTTGGTGAGTTGAGGGCGAACATCCCGAACAAAGCAAGTGCAACCAAAGATTTTGGGTGGAAGAGGAAATGAAGGGAGTTTGGGGCACAAAATACGATAAGGTATCTCACCCTTAAGAACCGAAGAGGGCATGCGGTTTATTAAGAAACAAGCTGTCGAAATGGCATCAGCCCAAAAATATTTAGGGACATTCATCTGAAACAGTAAGGCTCTCGCGGTTTCAAGAAGATGGCGATTCTTCCGTTCTGCAACCCCATTTTGAGATGGAGTATAAACACACGAGGATTGATGGAGAATACCATGTTCACTTAAATAGGAACTAAGAGCATGAGAGAAGTATTCTTTAGCATTATCACTCCGTAGAACTTTAAGAGAACCACTAAATTGAGTTCGAATTTCAGCATGAAAGTTACGAAAGTGAGAAATCAACTCAGAACGATTTTTCATTAAATATAACCAAGTTACACGAGAAAAATCGTCAACAAAGGTAACAAAATATCGATCTCTTGGACTCAACAGGACACGGACCCCAAATATCAGAGTGAACTAATTCAAATGGAGCACTAGCTCGTTTATTGACTCTGGGATACAGACTCAGACGATGAAATTTAGCAAACTGACAAGACTCGCAATCTAAAGAAGACAAATGATTAAATTGAGGACGAAGACTCTTCAAGACGGAAATAGATGGATGACCCAAACGACAATGTTCTTCAAAGGGAGAGGACACTTGAGAACATGTAACAGCTGTGGATATTTGTGGTTCAAAAATATAGAGACCTCCAGATTCACGCCCTTTACCAATAGTCCTCTTTGTCAAAAGATCCTGAAATAAACAATAACCAGGAAAGAATGAGACACAACAATTAAGATCGCGAGTGAGTTTACTAATTGAAATCAAGTTAAAGGAGAACTGTGGCAAACTTAAGACAGATGACAATGAAATGGAGTTGGTAAGATTGACAGTGCCTAATCCTAAAACATGAGAGGTGGTGCCGTCAGCTATAGTAACGTTAGGTGAAGATTTAGATGGACTAATGTGAGAGAATAAACTGGGATTACCTGTCATGTGATCAGAAGCGCCAGAGTCTATGACCCATTGTGAAGAGGAGGAACGAAGACATGTAGATGTGTTACCTGTGTCGGCAATAGCAGTAATGGGAGTAGAAGATGACGCCTGTAATGACTCTTGGTACTGTCGAAATTTAGCAAACTCCTCAGCTGAAATTGAAATAGACTTGTCAAGGTTATCAGGAGCAGAGGCAACGTGCGCAGATGGAAACCTTTAGCCCTTATTCAGCAATTTTCTGCAATCGCGTTTCATATGTCCAGGCTTATGACAATAGTGACAAACAATATCTCCTGAATGTGCTCTCTGAGTGTTCGAATTTCCTCGGAACATGTTGGGGCTGACCCCTCTATTTCCTTTATACTCACCAGTCTGCCCAACCAGGGCACTATTAGACTCAGATGGCAAGATCATGTGCGACTTCTCAGTACGAAGTATTCGAGTATAAGCATCTTCCAACGAAGAGATTTCGGAGCTAGACAGAACTTGATCTTTGGCCATATCATATTTAGAGGCAAGACCAACCAAAAAACTCATAATGAATAATTGTTCACGTTGGGCAGTCTGAACTTTCACATCAGTACTAACGGGCAACAAAGCATTAAATTCTGCATACGTTGTTTTGCACTCCATAAAGTAATTTGTTAGAGATTTCTCACCTTGATCAGGTTGAAAGAGAGTCTTACACACATCAAACACCCGACTAATATTCCCTTTCCCGGAGTAAAGAAATTCCAAGTATTCTAAGAGCTCCCTGACGGATTCACAATGATTAACCAACCCAACTATCTCGCTCTCAATGGAGTTCTTTATCTGTAGAATAAGTCTAGAATCATCTCGTAACCAATTCTTCTTACTATCATCAGTAGGTGGTGATTTGGCAGTGACGTGATCATCCATATCAAGACTCCGAAGATAATGACGAATGTTTGTTCGCCATGCATAAAAGTTAGATCCATTAAGCTTATGTTCTGTAACCCTTGACACCATAGGTATCATCTCCGACATCACTATAGCTTTCTTTTCAGCCATAATCTCAAAAAATAAACAGAGAAACCAGATTTGAAATCTGAATCACAGCAAACCCTAAATGTTCCAAACAATATATGGCTCAAAACGCGATAAACTGAACACCCTATGACCCAAACCAATACAGAACACGAAAGGGGAGACCACGGCGAACAGACCCACGAGAGACGGAGCACCTGCCGGCGGCGCACGCGCCTTCACGCGCCGGCGCGTGAAACCGGCGGAGAAGCTTGTGGCGGCGCGTGTGGTCCACGGGCTGGTTATTTACCGGCCAAATTTTCCGAACCTGCTGATCGGCGACTGGGCTATCCGAGAAGCCGGGCGGTGACGAAAACAGACGCTGTTGACAGACCTCGCTGGTGGCGGATTCCGACTGCAAATTCTGGTTTCCAACGGCAGTGACAGATTATCACGGCCGATTCTGCAGTGATGATGGCCAATTTGATGCACAAAGCCCACAGCAAGACAAAAAACCCTCAAAGAGGATGTTCGAAACTCCAAACCCTAATGTTCACAAATCCCTAAGGACAAAAAAAAAAAATTTCCCTAGAAAACCCTAGGGCTCTGATACCATGTCAATGTTAAAGGTTTGAGAGAATTAGAATACTCTATTCCATTCACTAAAGAGATATATATATACAAGTGTACAATGTTGACCTAAGTAGGAGAAAGTGAAAAGACAATAAAGGACAATCCAATTAATATATTTACAAAAATGCAATTATACTAATATAATAACTCTAACAAGAAATAACATGTTAATACTGCACATTCAAACATCTCATAATCAAAGATATTTCTAAACTGTGATAAGAAATAATATGTTAATACTAAATTTTGTCTCTGATAAGAAATAACATGTGATTTGTTAGGTATCCAAACCCAGAAAATACGAAGAAACACCAGAAACTAATATATATCAATATAAAAGGACGTTACAATATAACAATAGCCTTTCGAGAGGGCTATCTCTCTCCCAAAGTCCCACAATGGACACTCCACTAAATTCATCCACCCCCAACAAGGACCCTAATACTCCTATTTATAACCAAGACACCCCTACCTAATTCCCAAAATACCCCTTACTGATAAATTACTAATCCCCTACATAAAACCCATACTATACTATATTAGTACTCTCACAGGAGTATTCGTTAATTACCTCGGCATAATGAGGCAAATAAAACAACCTGTAGACTTCCATAAAACAATTGTCAAAGTAAACAAATATTTACCTCTTAGGCTCTTACAATTAGCATGCGTACAAATCACAAAAAAAGACTCTATTAGAATAAAAAGAATCCTTGAACCTAACCAATTGGGATTTATAGGTTATCTTATAAAAATCATCTTAATCACCATTAGTAATACCAATATTGCCTCAGGCAAGGGTGGCATAGGGGATAAGACATCTTCTGTACCTCTTTATGTTGTCAATGTGCTTGAAACTAAATAATTTGAAAGGCAAGCACATTCACAATATACAGATGTCCTGGAAATGATTAATTTCAAATTATTGTGGTGACTATCTGTTCATCACATGAACGAAATGGAAAGAACGGCAAATATGAAGTAGAAAAAATAAACCACATGTTAAAGAGTGCATACAGTGGTGCTTGTTGCTCTCACCTAAGTGTAAACTTATAAATCATAAAATTGTCATCTCACCAGAGTATAGAGCAATCCTGGCTCCCTGTGCGGCCTGGATATAAGCATGAACCTGATGAGCCAAGGAAAACAGGTAAGAGCAAGATTAGCTAAATAATATACTAGATGCAATCCTATCAACAAATGGGAATAGACTTCATAACCAAGAGAATCCACCAAATGCTAATCTCATTATTTAGATATGCTTCAAGAATTTTCCTTCGAACTCATAATGCACCAGCACCACCAAACAAGAAAGTGAACTGACAAAAGGAGCCAAACTGAAGGTCAAAAAAACATTCAACATAGCATATCATTAAATTCCTCCACCGATGAAATTCAAGAAAACTTTTGTCCTTTAATATTCTGTTCATGAAATTAAAATAATTTCACTCCTTTTACATTTTTCCACCTAAGAAATTCAAAATAATTTTTTTCCCTCCTTTCATACAGCAACATAATTTCCATTTCATCATAACAGAAACATAAACATAAAAGTACAAGCGGGAAATTAAAAAAGGACAATAAAATTTAGCCAAACAATTTTCATCCAACAGCTTTATTCACAAATCTCATATCAATTGCAATCATATTCCATCTAAAGTAGGAATCTTGTTCAGTTCCTCTTTTAAGATCATTGCCGAATGTCAAACAAGTAAAGATCCTTTCATTTCATCATTAGAATGAACTAGGTTGGGCTGCATGAAGACTTTGATAATGATATTATTACTTATTTAAACATGTTTTTTTTTTGTTACTATTATTAAAGACAAGAATATATCTCAAGAACTAGTCTGATAAAATCTAATAATAGATATTTTACATAACGAGACTTTTATATGGTTTTATAAGATTTAAAAACTCTTTGCATACCCATTCTTCATTGTCACACAAACAATTCATAATGGTTCACATTAAAGAGAGGGAATAAGAGGAATAATGCAGATCAACCAATGGAGTGAAACAATGAAGATTATATGTTCCCATGTATGCGCATATCTGTCTGTAATCATTAGACACAAGCATTTCATTCAAGCACAAAGCTACTACCCTCTATGTTGCCCTGTTGCTTCATCAACGTCCTCCATAGCTTCCCAAAGAAGTTTGACAGGAACCCAGTGAGGAGGATACTTAAAGCGTGCAACATCCAAAATAAGTGCCATGTCCTGCCCAACATGATAGCCACCAATAGGCGAAAAATGACCGGTTCCTGTCTACATGACAAGAACAATAGTTTGTCGAATCTTTAAACTGATAAAAGAGAAAAGAAAACTCCATTCACTCGGTAAAAATTCATTACATTAAGATTTAGGAGTATATTTTCAAATTGCAGATGCTCGCATAATCACATTACATGTTTTCACTATATTCAACATAGATCTTAAATCCAACCTAAACTTCAGCATCAAGTCTAGAAAATATATATTGGAATTGCAGATTTGAAGAAGCTTCCATGAAACATGCATTTGCAACAACTTGATCACAAAGTACAAAGAGTTCCGTATGGCAACACAGAAAGGGAAAAAAAGAATAAAAGTTACGAACCTTAATAATTCTTTACATTCAGTAATCGAAAGTTAAGGTTTATAATTATATATAATCTTTCTAGTAAGAGGGGATGTTGAAGGAGGAAGGGCTTCAAATTCATGATGAGATTTAAGGCCCTCAAACCCAAGCTTAAAAAAAGTGAAATAGGACGGTGTTTCTGGACTCAGAATTCAAAAATGGGAGAAATTTTCTAGGATTGAAGTCTTGGATGAACGAGAGTCCAAGGTAATTTTAAGTGAGGAGCGGGAGAGGAAAAAATCAATTTCAAAGGTGATGTAGTGAGTTAGTTTACTAGTTTTGGTTAAATTCTTTTGTAGTTTTTTAAATACTTTGTTTGTTGTTAAATCCTCTATAAATAGAAGGTTAGTCTCTTGTATTGAACACTTTTGAATCATAATAAAATTATTTGGGTTAGATTTCTTGGATAATTCTCTCATTTGTCATTTAGGCTACTTCAAATTGGTATAAGAGGAGTAATCGCTTGCGCCAACGTTGGCTGCCACCCGTGGGGACCGAGAAACTCTTGTTGACGTAATTCAGAAGAGGGAGCTTCGTGATGTTGTACTCGATATTCAACCGCACACACTGAATTATAAGAGGATATTGTTAGAGTACCCTTTTTTCAAGAAGAGATGAGTGAACATAGATGGTATTATGGCAAACCAAAATCCAATACATGATTTGCAAGAACGGAAAACTACGACCCAAGGAATATGAGCAGTTGGAGATGTGATATACGAATACGAGAAAGACAAAGATTACAACCATACAATGGAAACCAAGATTGGGATTCTAATTCGAGTGAGGAAGGATTTGACTACAATGGAAATCATAATTGGCATTTTGATTCTATTGACTCCAAAGAAGAATTGGAGAATATTTCTTCCACCTAAAATCGATCTCAATATTTTGATAATAATTCACAATTTCATGGATTTGTACAAGAACCAGTGGGTGCAAGAAAGAAATATTTTTCTATTTGTGGAAGAGACCTTGAAGAATATGAATTCTTGGATAAAAGCAAGAGATCTTTGGGACAAGAATTTCACAAGAATTGTCGATCTCAATTCAATTCATACTACTATTATGATCCGCAACAATACCCATCAAATGTTGAAGATTTAAACGAATTTGAAAATGAATTTCGAATTGATTATGGAGTCAATCTTTAGCCAAGAACAAATAGGGCACAAAATTTCAGCATCCATGGATTTCAAAGAGTAATTTTGGATTTGTTAGGCCTCCAATTACTAAAACTTATAAGAGAAGGGGCAATATGGGGAAAGAGGTATAACGGTTGGTGGGGACCATTCTATGTATGGTGGGCTGCTGTACGACCTTTGTGGGAGTGAGGGTTTTTGTAGGACTTTGGGGGGGAGACGTGAGGTAGGCAGAATTTCGAGTAAGAATTGGGTTGTAGGAGAGTTTCTCAGCTCTCTCTAAATACCTGAGTGTTTGGTTGATCATCTTGTAACTTTTCCTTTGAATACAATATTATCGGCTCATAACACACTGTCTATTGAAGAACTCTCAATAGAACAGTGTTGTTTTTTTTCCATCTGTCTCTGTGTGTTTTCTTCTGATTGCTAAATAGGTTAATAGTGCGATACCTAACAGGATTAAACTCAAGTCAAAATTTTACCAAATTAGTTTCATCCCAGACCGAGGAATTTTCTACCCAAAGGTTTGCGCAGAAGCGTCCAAAAATTCTGGGGTAATTGATTGGAAGTAGAATTGGAAAGGTACCAATTTCCACTTGAGTTCTGAGTCAAATGAAACAATTCAAGCTGAATTTCAGACTTTGGGTCTCAAAGAATCAAGTTCAGGTCTCGAAGAATCTGCATGAAGAGAAACTTGAAGCCTTCCAAAGGAGTGTTTAAAGAAGAAACTAATGAAATTTCAGCGATAAGAAGTCCTATTCACTATCACAATTCACATTTGCTCAAGACTGACAATATTTGCGAGCAAGAAAGTATTTAGAAGGCTTCGTCACTTAGAAAAATCAAGAACGTTTAATTGAAGACAAATTTGGGACAAACTCAATCAAGAACAAACATGTAATTCAACCCACACCCCCTTCACATCGTGTTTTACTTTGAAATGACTATATTCATTTGCTGATCAATTCACAAGAATTTAAAATTTGTATCATTCAAGAAAGCATTTAAAAAAAGACGAAATAGGAAAAATTATCAATAGGAGACATTTCTATTAGCCAAAAGAAGACTTCAAACCTCTTGACAGTTGAAGAATTTGCTTTAATTGATGGAGGCTTTATTGATAATGGATCTTGGAGTCAAGAACCTAACTGATGAGGAACAAGTTTTTGGTGAATATACTGGAGATGAAACCCACCAGATAATGACTTAACTCATGAAAGAAGAAGATTCCCATGGGCTTGTTGAATATTTTGATGATGGTAATGATTGAGCAGTACTGAAAACTGTAGAGGAGGAATTCTTTTTGGTATTCACCCATTATTTCGATGAAGATAAATTTTTATTTTGTTTGGAAAATCTCTTTGCTGAAGGCAGGGAATTAACAAAGGAAGAGCTACGAGAAATAATCTTTGAGCCACAAAATAATGTAGAAGAGTTTTCCTCTAGTTTTCTTAATTGGAAAAGTTGTACTCTTGGGCCAAGGAGTTTGGGCGATGAATCGTGTTTTGTTTTTGGTGATTATTTTGAGGTGGCAGTGGACAGCAAAATTGGTCAAGAAACTTAGGAATCCAAGTTTGATAATTTCAGCCAAGTTTGGTAATTTTCTGAAGTCACTAAAAAAGCAAGAAAGCATATTATTCCCTCATTTGGAAGAGTTTTCACCAAGCCTAGTATTCAATAACCAAAATATATATCTCTTTGATCATTATTGTTTATTGTTTATTACCCACTGTAATGACCAACATATATATCTCTTTTATCATTATTGTTTATTGACAAAGCACCTTAACTAATGAGAGAAGTGAGAGATTTGTGAAAAAAAAATATTAAATATATCAATACTCACCTGTTTAAATGCAGCTCTATGATAAGACGAAATGATATGGCAATCATCAGAAGTGGAGCATCTAAGTATGTATTTGCGAAAATCATCAATGGTACTTTGATTTGTTCTAAAGGCTTGGACTTTCGCTCCAGCACAGTTAGCCAAACATACAAGTTTTCCCAACGAGATGCCTCTAGCTTTGACCTTTTCCAATGGTTCACAACAATCCAACATAGATTCATCAAACCATCTCCAAGGTCCTTTTACAAAAAGAGAAAATCTGAATAAACTTTTACTGACTAAGCTCACAACATACAGATTGACCAACATGAGAAAAAAAAGGTTGGCATAAAGTTTCAATAAACAAAAGCTAAGAAGCTGGGAGAGTAGTGCAACTTAGCCAAGCTATATATGTATGTGTGTGTGTGTATATATGTGTGTGACAAGAGACAAAACTTTTCATTAAAAAGTAGAAATTTAAAGAGATTGGACAAAGAAATAAAGCATAAATGAAAAGGCAAAAGAAAAAGACAGAACAGGCTGGAAATTTTGACAGCCTACAAGAAAGCCCTCCAATTGTTACAAATATCATTAGAAGAGTAACCATCAAAGAGTTCAAACAGAATAAAATGATGAAGCCTCTGTTGTGAATCAAAGAAACAACAGATCTAAGCCTCTAACGTGATGCCTCAGACGAACGCTTTTGACATGATTTGAGTGTTGCTTCTAACGCGAGATAATCCAAGGAAACACACAAATTACCAGATATGCTTCTGACACAAAGCTAAACACCTTGAGTTAGCAAAGAAGGAACTCCTCTAGGGTGAACAAATACTCGCGACGGTGGTGCTCAAACATGAAGAAGAAGACAAAGATCAAGAAGACGAGAAGAAAAAGTCTCTGGCGCGAGCTTCTCTGCCTTTGACCCACAATATGGAATACTAAATTACCCCTGACAAGAGGTATGTCAAGGAAATAGGTAACCTCTGACGTGAGGTTTTGAGGATCAGATGAGGATTTATGCTCTGATACCTTACTGTCTTCCACCAGAAGAACATTTTTCATATAAGTTGTGTATATCCAGAATGTTGCAGCCCTAGATTTAAAGAAGAAGACCTTGTACAAGACTGGAAACAATGCAATAGTAAAAAAAAAAAAGAAAGATACAAGGAAAGGGAGAGAAAGAAATCTTCTAAATATAGGAAGAGGAATAACAAGAAAGGAATTTAATTAGCGCCTTTGGTGAGAATTTGTGCTTGAAGATGGTTAGGAATTCGAGAAGACACTCCTCTTCTCAATATTTGAAGATAGTCCATGGTGAAGCCATTGGGGATTCTTTCAATTTAAAGATGCATAACACTTTGTCTTTTGGTTTGATTCAGGCAACAAGGAAAAAGTAGCTGCACTTTTGAAGATGAAAGATCTGATTTTAATGACAGCTCCAGAATCGGTGTTAGTACTTTAGATGAGGAGTTTGGTTTGATGAATCAAGATTTGGTAGCTTAACGTTTTCTTGAAGAGTCGTATGAAGAAGATATTAGTGCACTTTTTGAAGATGGTAGCTCGGAGGAATTGGTTTAGGTTGCTTTGGTTTGATGGTTTTCAAGTTTTTCTTGCTAGATCTCTCCTGGGAGTTATTCAATGCTTTGTTTATCTTTTGGCTCTCCTAATTTTTGAAGATCTGTACTTTATTTCTTTGCTTGTTAGTTTTATTCTCACTTCTTTTGGGAGTTCGTATCCTTGAACATTTTTTTATCTTTTCATCTATCAATAAAAAGTTTATTTCTTGATTGTTAAAAAATAAACCACACTACCCTTCCATTTGCAACAAACAACAACAAATGCAAATTATAACAACTTACAAAAAGGACTCCATACTAGAATGAATTACATCGTAAGAGTAATTAGAAAATAATCTTGGTTGTGAGAACCAAAGAAAACATGGCTTTTAGCAAAGGCCATCTTGTGGCTAACCTTTTCACCAGGTAGATAATTAAGCTTCATGGCACATCTAAATCCATTCTATCTGATAGCAAGCAATAACATTCATCCACATGTTGACATTTCTATAGTTATTTCCATAATAGAAGGTTTGACAATGATATTAGAAGATTAATAACTTATTTAAGAACAGAGCTCTCAAATTGTCTATTAGGTAATCCCTTTCCATTTTTGCAATATGACAGATATTGCTTGGCTATTATATCAATTGTTTTATCAAGATCATTGTTTACTTCTAAGTGGAGTTTTGCCCCTCATACATTTTCATGATTTTCATGAAAGTTTGCTTCATTTTCACAAAAAAAAAAAATAAGGGTATTGACTCATGAAATCACATCTGCTTGGACAAGCTTCATGAAGTGCTACAAGAAAGATATAAACTCCCATTGGGAGTGAAAAGAACAAAACATCCAGCCAAAACTAGAAACACAAAGCCAAAAAAAAAAAAGAAGGCAAAACAAAAGGACACAACCAAATAAAGACCCCAAAAAATGAAAGAAGAAAACTCCACAAGGAAGGAACAGCCACGACGAGCAAGGCACCATAGCGAACCAACAACGCCAGAGAACCTCCAATGAAAAGCCACCAAATTAAAGAACCAACAACCAAAAGCAGAAAGGCCACCAACGAGGCTATCAATAGGAAACTCCAGCTAACATAAATGTAGCAGCAGAACAAGTTGCCAGTAGAGCCCCTCAAAAAAACAAAAGTATCTTTTAGGCTTAGTCTCATAAAAAGATGTAGTTTTACAAGAGAAGAATACTTCTATTGTATATCTTTTCAATATATTACAACCCTAGATTTAAAGGGAGAATTTGTACAAATAAGGAAATACAACTAATGGGCAAAACAAAGGGAATCCCAACGGGAAGAAACAAATTCAAGGGAAGGGACAAAAAATTAAGGGAACAAAATAAAAGGGAGGATAATTCTAGAAGATTTCCATAAGGGTCAATAATCAACACTCCCCCTCAAGCTGGATTGTATATATTAATAACATTCAACTTGGCTTTTAGATCTTCAAATGAGCCTTTGTATAGCGCCTTTGTGAGAATATCAGCAAGTTGCATCTTGGTTGATATGTAATTGAGAGAAATACTTTTGTTTTCAATTCTCTCTTTGATGAAGTGACGGTCAATTTCCACATGCTTTATACGATCATGGTGAACTGGGTCTTTGGCAATGCTTATGGTGGCTTGGTTATCACAGTAGACTTCCATTGGTGTCTCTGATTTTATTTTTAGTTCAGATAAGATTCTTTGTATCCATATTCCTTCACATATTCCTTGTGCGAGGGCTCTTAATTCAACTTCGGCACTACTTCTTGACACTACTGGTTGTTTTTTACTTCGCCATGTTACTAGGTTGCCCCACACAAAGGTGCAATAGCCAGTTGTTGATCTTCGATCTACTTTTGAACTTGCCCAATCGGCATCCGTGAAAACTTCTACATTTCTGTTTGTCGACTTCTTGAAATACAATCCTTCTCCAGGTGTTCCTTTTAAGTATCGTAGGATCCTGTAGACTGCTTGCATATGTTCTTTGGTTGGATTGTTCATAAATTGGCTTACATAGCTAACTGCAAAACATATGTCAAGTCTAGTGTGAGTGAGATATATAAGTTTTCCAACTAGTCTTTGATATTGTTCTTTGTTAGCTAGAACATTGTCTTTGCCAAAGTTGTGATTAGGATCAATAGGAGTATTGGCGGGTTTACACCCAAGCATACCTGTTTCCTTTAGAAGGTCAAGAATATATTTTCTTTGAGAGATACACAAACCGTTCCTTGAGCGAGCCACTTCCATGCCTAGAAAGTATTTTAGAGATCCTAAATCTTTTACTTCAAACTCTTTTGCTAAGAGTGACTTTATGTTTATTATTTCTTCCTCGTGGTTACCTGTAAGGATGATATCATCCACATAGACAATAATAATAGCTATCTTTCCTTGGAGAGAGTGTTGGACAAATAAAGTGTGATCAGATTGGCATTGTAGGAACCCTTTATTTTTTACAACCTTTGAAAATTTCTCAAACCATGCCCTAGGAGATTGTTTTAGACCATAAAGGGATTTATTGAGTTTGCACACTTTACTAATAGTTTCTGGTGTCTCCATTCCAATAGGGATATCCATATAAACCTCTTCTTCTAAATCTCCATTAAGGAAAGCGTTTTTGATGTCTAATTGGTGAAGAACCCAATCATTATTCACAGCCAGGGAGAGAAGAACACGGATAGTGTTTAGTTTTGCTACAGGAGCAAATGTTTCTTGGTAGTCAATGCCATATGATTGGGTAAACCCTTTTGCAACTAATCTTGCTTTATATCTATCTACCTCACCATTTGCCTTGTATTTAATGGTAAAAATCCATTTGCACCCTACAGTTTTCTTACCTTTGGGTAGATCTGTTATTTCCCATGTGTGGTTCTTTTCCAAGGCATTTATCTCTTCCATTACAGCTTTCTTCCAATCTTGGTCTTTAAGGGCCTCGTAGATTGTATTAGGGATTTGTATGGTAGATAGGTTAGTAGTGAAGGCTTGGAAATTGGGAGAGAGACGTTTATAGGACAGGTAGTTTTGTATAGGATGATTGGTGCAAGCTCTTACCCCTTTCCTTTGTGCTATAGGAAGATCAAGTTCATTTATATGAGAGTCATCGGGGAGATTGAGGTTAGGATTGTCTAGTGTTTCTATTGGAACTTGATCAGGGACATGTTCATTTTCAAGAAAGTTCTTCTTCCTCCTAGTATAGACTATGGGTTCTTTCTCAGACTCTTGGGAATTTTGGTTAATGATGATGGAGTTTTGGAAAGAAGGATCATCAATTGTACTACCTTCTACACAAGTCGAGTTTTCTTCATTGCTTGTTTGGAAAGAAGGTTCGTTATTGGTGTCCCCTAGATTGCCGACATTTTGAAAATAAGGCTGATTCTCAAAGAAGGATACATCCATGGATACATAAAATTTCTTAGAGTTTGGATGATAACATTTATACCCTTTTTGGTTGGAGGCATAGCCAAGGAAGATACATTTGATTGCCTTAGGATCTAATTTACTTTTGTTAGGTTGATGATCTTGAACGAAGGTGGTGTATCCAAATATTCGCCGGGGAATTTGAGAGAAGATCCTAGTATTTGGAAAGCTTTCTAGAAGTTTTTGTAAGGGAGTTTTAAAGTCTAGGGTTCGAGAAGGCATTCTATTTATGAGGTAGGTGGCTGTTAGTAGGGCTTCTCCCCAAAAGTAGTTAGGAGTATTAGAGGATATCATTAGAGCTCTAGAAACTTCTAGTAGGTGTCTATTTTTCCTCTCAGCAATGCCATTTTGCTGAGGAGTATCAGTGCATGTGCTTAGGTGAACAATGCCTTTTTCCTTCAAAAACTTTCCTAGGGTGGTATTGAAGTAGTCTTTAGCATTATCAGAATGGAGTATTTGAATTTTAGTATCAAAGAGGTTGTGGATCATGGTATAAAGATTTTGGAATATCTGAGTAACTTCAGATTTTTCTTTCATTAAAAACACCCAAGTAAGTCTAGTGTGATCATCTACAAATGAAACAAACCATCTAGCTCTTGTTATGTTTTTAACTCGACTAGGTCCCCAGACATCACTATGCATCATAGAAAAAGGATGAGAGGGTTTATAAGTACGTACCGGATATGAAGACCGAGAAAGCTTAGCCAACTCACAAGATTCACATTGAAAAACCTGAGAACTTTTATTGAAAATATCTGGAAAAAGTCGTTTCAAATACATGAAATTTGGATGGCCTAAACGTTGATGCCATAACATTATTTTATTATAATAATTGTCCTTCGAAGCAATAAAAATAGATTTGTTAACACCTAACTCTTGGACTTGGAACTTGGGAATCTTTAAGATGTAAAGGCCTGAGAAAGCTTCAGCATTGCCAATCGTCTTCCCCGAGTTCAAATCCTGAAAAATACAATGATGTGAGTAAAATTTTGTCATGCATGTCTTCATCTGTGTAAGTTTGCTTACAGAGAGAAGATTGTATTTAAGCTTTGGAACATGGAGAACATTTTCTAAGACTAGATCTTTAGAAACAAGTACATGACCACTCCCTATTACTTTCGAAATGGTACCATCAGCAATTTTGACCTCATATTGATTATTACACTTTGAGTAATTAGTTAAAAGTGAGATATCACCTGTCATGTGATCTGAAGCTCCAGAGTCTACAATCCATGTACTAAAATTTTCTGTTGTTACCTTAAAAGCATTAAGGAAGTTACCTGTTTGGGCTATAGACGCCATATTAGCTTCCGATGTTTTTTGAGCCGTCTTTGTTTGCCCAAATAGTTTTTGAAGGAGCTCCAATTGTTCTTTAGTAAATAGATTGTTTTCAGGGGTGACATTACCTTCAGATGGTGTACTTGCTTGGAAGGCTTTTCCTCGTCTATCATTTGTTCCTTTATTAGACTTCCAATCAGGAGGTTTGCCATGAATGTCCCAACATGCTTCCTTGGTATGTCCTGGTTTTTTGCAATGCTCACACCACGGTCTCGCCTTTCGTGTTCTATTCTCATTTCCAGAGTAGTTTCGATTAGAGCGATTTTCAGTACCATTTGAGCTACGTACCTCATTACCAAATGCATGGGGATTTCGAGCAATTAAGGCAGATCCCTCCGGTTCAGAGTTACTGCCACTCAACATTAATTTTTTCCTGCTTTCTTCTCTTCTTACTTCTGCAAAAGCTTCTCTAAGGTTAGATAAAGGTTTAGTAGCTAAAATTCTACCACGTACCTCATCTAATTCATTGTTGAGTCCCAACAGGAATTTGAACACTCTCTTCTTTTCAACTATTTTCTTGTATCTGGATGCATCTTTATCACACTCCCAACTATGACTTTCAAACATATCAAGTTGTTGCCACAATCGAGAGAGTTGAGTGAAGTATTGAGTTACTTGCATGTCACCTTGTCGTAGTTCGTGAAGCTTCCCTTCTATTTCGAATGATTCAGATGTATTTTCACGATCAGAGTACATTTCACGAACAGCCTCCCAAATCTCCCTCGCTGTAGTGTATAGGAGAAAGTTTTCTCCAATCTCTGTTGTCATAGAGTTGATCAACCATGACATAATCATGTTATTTTCAGCTTTCCATACCTTATATTTTTGATCTGTGCTTTCGGGAGTTGAAATCTTATCAGATAGGTAGTCTTCTTTTCCTTTCCCACAAATGAACAACATGACAGATTGGGACCATGACAAATAATTTTTTCCATTCAGCTTATGGTTCGTGATTTGAAGCACCGCTCCTTCCATCATTGGCGCAGTATTTTTGGATGATGAAGCCATCGATCTGTCCTTTTTATACTTTCACAAAAAATAGGCAAACTACTACAAGTGTAAAACACAAAGGACTTGCTGGAATTTATTTAGGCTGGGTTGGTAAGCAAATGTAAGCACTTCTTGTGCGTGCAACTCAGTAAACATAAATAATTAAAAAAAATGAGTGGGGCTGCCACTTGTTTGCCACTTGCTGCCACTTATTTTCCACTTGCTGCCACCTGTTTGCCACTTGCTTCCACTTGTTCTTGGATGAGCACTAAAGCAGAAAAAGAGACACACAAATTTGAAAATAAAAAACTCTTATTTCTAACCTTGAGTGCTGGAGTAAAATCGTGCTGTTTTTTTTTTCTTTCTACTGGGAGAAGGAAGAATCGGAAAACCAGAATGGCGGCCTCAGCTATGGTTCTCGACCCCAAACCCTCCCTTGATGAGATCTGATCTCCAAGGCCTGGCGGAACAGTCCTCCGACGAGGATGACCTTTACAGTCGACTGAAATCGCTGCAACGGCAGTTGGAGTAAAATCGACACTGTTGAACAAACATCCAGCGGCGTCACAGCAAATGAACTCCAACGGATCACGAGCGGAGGTGATGGTTGCGAACAATCAACACACGAAGCTTCTGACTTGTGATGGGCTACCGACGACGAAACCAATTTGCACACACCACCGAAGCTTCTAAGAACAATCTTCGTCTAACTTTCTTTCACAGCAACTTTTAGGACCGAGGATGTGAGGATGCGAGGAAGATTTTCGGACCTCTGACACGAGGTTTGAGTGTAGGTATTGGTTTGAATAAACCAGACAAGAGGTACGATGCCTTCTGGATTACTGCTCTGATACCATGTAGTTTTACAAGAGAAGAATACTTCTATTGTATATCTTTTCAATATATTACAACCCTAGATTTAAAGGGAGAATTTGTACAAATAAGGAAATACAACTAATGGGCAAAACAAAGGGAATCCCAACGGGAAGAAACAAATTCAAGGGAAGGGACAAAAAATTAAGGGAACAAATAAGGGAACAAAATAAAAGGGAGGATAATTCTAGAAGATTTCCATAAGGGTCAATAATCAACAAAAGAAATTCTGGATTCTGCACCAAATTGAAATTTTCCTTGGTGAAAGGGGAATAAAAGCAGGACAATGAACTTGGCTTAGGAGACCTGAAGAAGGCCTTGGCTCCATAACAAGAGCTTAGGAAGAGGGGTCGATTGAAGGAGGAGGGGCCTCCAGACCAGATTGTTCATCATCAAACAGATAACAAAGACCAGATTAGAAAAAGTTTCCATCTTCTCTAAAATTTTGATAATCAGTATGCAGAATTTATGAAGCAATGCTACAATCACTAACAAACTAATTGACAACATAATTTCATCTATTTAATTTTTTTTTTTTTAAAAAAGCACATAAACGTAAATTCAAAGAAAGTCTTTACAAAGAAAACTCTGGTCACTAGATACAATCCTCCCCTCAACAATTTCATCTCCTGTGGCTGTTTTAAGGCATGATCATTACAAGCGGAAGAGTATTACATTCCTTTGATCAACTACCCTTGAGCAAAAATCACCCTCAAAAAATTTCTAGAACTACGGTAGTACATACTCATTTCATTCACAGTTTGACATGCCATTAGGTAATATATTATTTTATTTCATGGGACCATAATATTCTTAAAGACTTCTATTATGGCAAATAATGGATGGAGGTAGTATAGAATTTTTTTTATTTTATTTTTTTTATGAAAAGTAGTATAGAAAAATTTTCATGCTATTGTAGTACAAAATTTTCCCCCATACCTTTGTCATGGTCTACCTCATCAACATGAGATCAATGCTAATGGTAATATTGTATTGCAATTGCAAAAGACCTAACCTGATTTATCATTTGAATGCCCTTTATTTTTCATTTCCCAAAGGCCATACTAACTCGCAATTTGACTAACCCATTATTTTGATATACCAATGCTTCTTAAGAGATTCTATCAAAACAGATTTAATTCCCTCTAGGTTTGGAACTATTCCATCAATGATTTGACTAAGTTTCCTTGATAGACTTCATTTGAATGGACATCTAAAACCATAAAATGGATGGGGGCAAAAACTTCTGACAGTACCTTTCCATTTTCTTCCTGGATCAATGGCAAGGGCATTCAATACCATTGATAGGCTGGCTAGACCACAATATGCAGGCTCTGATTGTGTTTGAAAATAAGAGACTAACCTATAAAAACCTTCCATAGTCCCACGTTGGACAGCTTCTATGAAGAGTTGCTGCAGGTCCAAAAGATGCATAAAATTAGTGGTAGAGTTTATATTTTCTTTTTAGTGATTGTTCTGGATAAATGATTGGTTGAGCAATTGGTTGAGCAATCCCAACTTCAATGACCAAAGATTTATAAGTGGGTAATAATTAAGTAATGTGGATAATTTCAATCAAAAGTTAAATTACTTTAAGCATCCCACAGAACCAGACCCAAAACTTTGCAGTATCTTTTTTTATAAGAGAAAAATTTGCGGTATGAAATACTGAGTTGGTCCCCAATAAACAAATATTTGTCAATTTCTCCATCTCCTTATCATTGTAATCAATATAGCAATCTTTAGCATCTACCTTCAGAAAGTTCTGATGCTTCAAAATGAAAGAAAGAAAATCACAACAGACCATGACCAAAGAAGTACCTTTCACCCAGAAATATCATATTCTTGCAAGTGTTGAGTTCCTAGAATTTTGTTCAAGTTTCCAATAGAAAAACCAGAAACCCACAAATCCAAAGTAGGCCAGTGTATTTCTATTCTTTCTCATTTTATAACCCACATGAAATTTTTTATTTTAAATATTTTCATACCCTTTTTTCATTAACATCTTGAACTGCTAGAGAAATTAAAATACAGAAAATAAACCCAAGAACAAACTAAATGAAATTTAAAGTTATAATATTGTGAAATCAGGCTTATATGAGGGATTCAAGGTTGGCTCTAATTCTACTCATGCCTCTATATTACAATTTGCAGATGATACGCTTCTTTTTTGCAAATATGATGACTCTATGCTAGAGACTTTGATTAAAACAGTGGAATTCTTTGAATGGATCTCGGGTCTTAAGATTAATTGGATGAAATCAACCATATTGGGATTACAATTGAAGATTCATAGGTTTCTCAAGTAGCTTCCAGACTTAATTGTGAGGTTGAGACCTTCTCTTTCCTTTATCTTGGCCTTCCACTTGGCGGTCATCCAGTAGATTCTTCCTTTTGGTCGCTAGTCTTGGAAAAGATTATTGGTAGACTTACTTTATGCAACTCGGTGCTTTCAAGTATTCCATTACATTATATTATATGTTCTTTTTCTAAGGCCTTCAAATGTGTTTTTGAAACTTGAAAGAAAGATTTGTAACTTCTTTTGGGAAGGGAGTGAAGGGGGCAAGTTGAATCATTTAGTTAGATGGAGCTTATCTTCTAAATCTCTTGTTGATGGAGGTTTATAGATTGGTGGTTTGAAATTTAGAAACATTGCCCTCCTTGCTAAATGGGGTTGTGTTTTTTTTTTAGTTCAACAACATTTGGGGGTGGAGGGATTTGAACCTCTGACCTCTTGGTCGAGGGTACATGTCAATTACTGCTGAGCTATGCTCACATTGGCAAATGGGGCTAAGAGTTTTGTAATGATTCTAATTTACTTTGAAAAATGTGGTGAGTATTCATGGTCTTGATCATTTTGAATGGCACATAGGTAGTAAGAGCAAAGTGACCGTTCAAAGTCCCTCGCTCAATATTTCAAAAATCTGGAAAAATGTAGATAAATTTACCCATTTTTTTCTCGGCAATGGGAAGAGGATTTATTTCTGGCAAGACATTTGGTTAGGCGATTCTCCTTTAAAGTGGCGGTTTCCAAGTCTCTACATTATCTCTTTGCTACGTTATGGTTCTGTTGCTGATTATTGGGATAATAATTGTGTTTCTTGGAAAATTACTTGTAGAAGATTCTTGATGGATGAGGAGATCAATGACTCTTCTTTCCGAATTGGAAGTTGCCAAGGTTGTCAACCATGATGATTTAAAGCATTGGTGTATTGATTCTTCGGGTATGGTCTCGGTTAAATCTCTTACTAGGCAATTGACAACATCTTCTCCTATTCCAAAAGATTTTGTTTGGTCCTATGGAAGTCAAAATGTCCAAATAGGATCAATTCTTATATTGATTGTGATTAATAGTAGATTGAATACCTCTGAAGTTTTGCAAAGGAAGCTATCTTTTTCTTCCCTCGTGCCAACAATATGTTCTGTGTTGTTTGGAGTCCGAGAACCTAAATCACTTGCTATTTGGCTGCTTACTTGCTTCATCCTGTTGGCAGAAATTATTTGGGATTTTTAATCTTCATTGGGTCTTCTCTAATGATTCCAAGCACGACTCTCTTCAATTGCTTATCGGTCCAAGTCTTCCTCCAAGGCCTTGTTTGCTATGGGTCAATGCAGTTAAAGCTATTATTTCAAAAATTTGGTTGGAGCGTAATCAAAGAGTTTTTGAAAGCAATCATAGATGTTAGCTAGATTGTTTTGAGGCGGCAAAATTGAAGGCTTCTCTTTGGTGTTCTTAATCTAAGCTCTTTTATGGTTTTTCCTTGCAAGAAATTTGTTTAAATTGGGTTGCTTTTATATCTCCTTAGTCTTTTTCATTTTCACCTATGCATTCCTCACACGTCATTAAGAGAGGCTTTAATATTGGAATTACACAATGGTGCGCTTGTCAGCAATTTTGGGTAGGATAAAACTCTCGAGCTAGTAATAGCTCATTTATATTGCCTCCAATTACGATGAGATGTTTTTAACTTTGTCAAACACTGTTTCATTTGCCAAACAAGCAAGAGGCACAGTCAAAACATTAGGTTGTAACACCCCTACCAATCCCACAATCCATTTGGGAGGATCTCTCAAAGGATCTTTTTCTTGGACTCCCACGTACACAACGAGGTTATGATTCTGTCATGGTGGTGGTTGACAGGTTTAGTACAATGTCTCATTTCCTACCATGTAAGAAAATTTCCAATGCTGTTTATGTCACTAATCTTTTCTTCAGGGAAATTGCAAGACTCCATGAGGTACCTATAGTCTATTGTGTCCGATTGTGATGTCAAATTCTTGAGACACTTTTGGAAAACTTTATGGAAGAAATTTGATACTTCTCTTAAGTTGAGCACTACAAATCATATCCAAGCTGATGGCCAAACAAAAATCACGAATCACTCACTTGAGAACCTCATCCGCTGCCTTAGTGGTCACAAACCTAAGCTTGGAAACTAGCCTCAGCACAATCTAGATTTGCCCACAACCATATGTGCAACTGGTCTGCAGGGAAGTCCTATTTGAAGTTGTTTATACCAAGCTCCCTAGATTAACCATGGACCTTACTAATTTTCCACCTAATGATCACATTAACTAGAAAGCATTGGCCATGGAAGAAAGAATTGTGGAGCTGCAAAAGGAAGTACAAGATCATTTGGAGCACACTAACTCAAAGAACAAGGCGCAGGTTGACAAACACAGAAGGGAGAAGACATTTGACATTGGGGACCTAGTCATGGTGCAACTTCAAAAGAACAGAATTCTGGCTGGCACTTACAATAAGCTTCATCCAAAGAAGACAGGACCTTTTCGAATCCTAGAGAGGATTGGTGCAAATGCGTACAAGGTGGATCTCCCCCACTTTTAATGTCACTGACCTTTTAGACTATCATGCACCAGACACTTTTTCTTTGGCACCTTAACTCGAGGACGAGTTTTCTTTTTGGGGGGATGGAATTGATGTAACTCTTCAATGGCTCTATGTATATAATCGAGTACCTTCTTAGTCGGTTACCATTCTAGCCATTGGGAGATTTTCTGGTTTGTTAGCTTTGTTAATGTTAGTTAGTCAGTTAGTCCTGAACTCACTATATCCATAGTAGAACTTAAGTAGTAAAGGGCAGATTTTAATAAAGAGGTATTATTTTCATACATGCTTAGGTATTGCATTTAGATCATAGGCATATAAACTCTGTGTTCAGATTGCTACATATACAAAGGTTTCTATTATGTAGTATTTACAAACCATGTACTATAAGAGAATTGAAGCAAGAGTATCAAGGGAATGACCAAATGAGTAAATTATTTTTCGTACTTAAGAAATATATTCATTGGCAATCCAGTAGGCTTCACAATATCTAAAGATGAGGATTTATTTACATGATGGCTACAAAAATAATCTCCTACAAGTATAACAATTTAAATTCAATCCGAATCCTCGTCTCATTAAAATAACTTGTAATCGGTCAATCAAAATAAGACTGTTTCCAGAAAGCAAGAGCTTCAATTCGCTATTTAGGTGCATCACATTCGTTTCTTGAGACTTAAATTCAGTTAGTATTAGTATGGAGTCATGATTCAAAAAGCAGCCTACGACCAGCAAATTTATCCACCTGGAAAGTGGCAACCGATTAACAAAAGCATTAAAAGAAAATCTTAGATTAGATTGAATTTATTTTACAAAATGATGCAAATTACCGAACACAATAAACACTGTTACGAAGTTAAATGAAGAAATCACATTTCAGAAAAAGAAAAGTAGGGACTTACAGACTGAATTTTAACGAGGGGAGGGAGAGTAACGACACCAGTGGAACCGCGAGAAAATGAAAGATAACAGTGCAGGCAAATATACCTTCCCTTCGGATGAAGCGAATTCGACCGCTGGAGGAGAAGGAAGAATCCGCCTATACAACCCCGCCATAGCCATTTTCAAATTTTTTTTACGACTTCGATGATGAATCAACGACAACAACTCGAACAATGAAATGAGGAAGTTAGAAGTGTTTCCTCGCGGCCCACGGACTCAAAAGACCCTGGTGAATGTTTTAGAGCATTTGTTGGGAGTAAGTCTTAAATTTTGACCCAAGACCAAAACCCATTTATATTTGTCTCAAAACTCTTTTTTTTTTTTTTTTTTAGTTTCAAACATTTGGGGTAGGAATATTCGAACCTCTAACTCAACTTAATCGTACCGGCTCAAGTCCAACTCTGGCCCAATTCAAGTCCAACCCAAAGTTAAAGTTTGATCGGTCTAACTTGACCCAACTCATTCATTTATTTTATTGGATATGGATCACTTTTTTGAAGAGCAACCTGGTCCATTTGGACCATATTTGAATCGGTCTGTTGGACCAGTCGCTTATCATTGGGTCAATCTAAATACATATGTGTATATATAATTTATTGTATATTATATTTTATATATTTAAAATGATAGAATTTTTAATATTTTTTTCTTAAAAATATATGTTTATATATTTTTAATAATTCGTATATCATAGTTTTTAGTTAGTAAAAAAATTAACATATATAAAAATTAATAAAAGGTTTTTTAAAAAATAAAAATGATAAAAAGAAACTTTATAATATCAATAATTTTATTAAGTTAAAGTAATAAAAAAATCATAATTTTAAATAATATCACATAACAAATATAATTTCAATAAATTTTAATAACATTTAGTTAAGAAAAATTTAAAAAGTATTTTTTAAAAAATAATTAAATAATTAATATTTAATGGGTCAACCCAAGTTTGGTCCAAACTTTGATCCAATAAGCCAAGTCCAAGGATTGGGTCATGGGCTTGGCTATTGAAGGTTGGGCTGGCCCAACCTAGGGCCAAATAGTGTCTTAGGCCCACTGGGCTTGGGCCTACACTTTTTAGGGTATGGTCGGGCCGGGATGGGCCAATAATGAAGGTGACCTATGACCTATTCGTCGAAGATACATGTCAATTACCGTTGAGTTATGCTCACTTTGACTATTTGACTCAAACTCAAGAAATAAAGAAAAACGACCTTTTACTCGTATGATTGAATATATACTTGGCTAAATGCCATATAGTTCCTGATTCTTTAATAATTTTTTTTGGTTAAATTATAAAATTGGTTCTCTGATTTTGAAAGAGTTTACAATTTAGTCTCGATGATTTTTAAAGTTAGAATTTTGTCTCTACAATTCAATAAAACTCTCATAAATTTGTCTTAGAGGTTTTATCAAACATAGGGATATTCTAACTTTTAAAACTCTAGGGACTAAATTTTAACTCTACATTATAAATATTGAATTTGTATTTTTCGTATGATTCTCAAAGTTAATGTTTTAAAATTCTTCATTTTTAATTCCATGTATTTTTTAAAAAATATTTTTCATTCCATGTATTAAAAATCGTCAATTCTTCCCTTAATTTATTAAAAATTCTCAATTAGATTATTTCATGATAAAAATACATTAAATTGTTTAATGTTCATTTGGTGTTCACCAAGTGTTGGGTGGAGTAGATTGAGTTTTACGTATCAAATAGCATTAGAATTTTGGAATTATGTCTCATGTATCCAAATATGTTAATAAAAAGGCTGTAAATATGTATGTATGTATGTATGTATCTATATATATATGTAACACTGTACAAAAATATATATATTCTCATATATTCTCGTTATATTTTTTTTTATTAATTTCAAAATCCTTTTTGAATTGTAATTTTATATTCATTTAAAACAGGAGATAAATTTTGGGGTCATTTGGTTCGCAGGTTCAAGAGGTTTGTTAAGTCTAAGTTCATTAAGCCAAGATTTGTTAAATCTATGTTTGGATGGTACAAAAAATAGGTTTGTTAAGTCTGGATTTGTTAAACCCGTGTTTGGATTGTGTTAAAGTTTTTTAAGTTTGTGTTTGAATTATAATTTATTAAACATGAGTTTATTAAAAGTGTATTTAGTTGATAAATTTAAATTTTGGAATTTGTAATAAATAATAGATAAATATGTCTTTGAGGTTTCATCAAACACAAGGACATTCTAACTTTTAGAACTACTAGTTGGATACTATGTGCGTTGCATGTGTTTTGTGATGTTGAAAATGCAATGTACATATAAAAGTTGAATGTAGGGTCTTATCTATATGGAAAATGAAGAATTACTCTTTAATATTATTTTTTATTTTGATTAGCATCATTTGATTACCCACTTATTTTCAAACTTTAATTTAAACCAAAATATTATTTTTTTTAAAATTTTGTATTATCTAGTAATTGAAAAAATATTTTTTGCAATGAACTTTTCGAATTCAAGGGAATCATTAATTAGATAGTGATTCTCAATTTTAGATCTAGGAAATATTTAACTCTTTAAATCTAAGAAATAAGTTTCAAAAAAATCTATCTGTTAATTTATTTTTGTTTACAAAAGTTGACTAAATCGAGAAGATCTATTAATAAATTTATATATTTTTTACAAAATTTGAATTTCAAACTTTAAGTTATACCAAAATATTATTTTTTATTTTGATTTGCATAATTTGATTACCCATTTAATTTCAAAATTTAATTTAAACTAAAATATTATTATTATTTAAAAAAAAAATCGTATTAATTATCTAGTAATTGAAATAAATATTTTTTGCACTATTTTTCCAAATTCAAGGGAATCATCAATTAGATACGTGGTTCTCAAGTTTAGAATTCTTCAAATCTATAAAAGAAGTTTCGAGGAGATTTATTAGTCCATTTATTTTTGTTAACAAAAGTTCAATGAATCAAAAAGATCTATTCATAAATTAATTTAAACAAAAAATATTATTTTTTATTTCAAACTTTAATAATAATAAATTAAGAAACATTGGGTTTATTTTTTATCATAAAATTATAAGATAGAGGATTCAATCTTCCATCAAATAAAATAACTTTTAGAATCTGAGTATTAATTGTTACCATAATATTAAAAATTACAATAACATTATATTTTTAATAACTATTAGTAATTATATTTAAATATAATAAATTACATAAACAGAAAAGAAAAATACAAAAATCAGACTTTCCTAAATCCTAGCCTAGTAAACTCCAATTTATCCAAAACAAAAGAAAAAAAGGAAAATAAAACAAAAATAAATAAAAATAAAGAAGAAAAAAGAAAATAATTCAATTACATCACATTGTTGGCCGTTTTCTGCTTCCTTAACAAAGCAAAGTTGCAATCGTTTTCTTTTCCACCCTCCTCAATATGCCAAAGATCAGTAGATGAATTTGTGTTTATTTACAAATTTGAAAAGATAAAAAAAAAAAAAAACTACGAAAATAGTAAATTACATTAAATTACTCCCCTTACCATTTGCCAAAAAAAAGAAATAAAACTATTCAGAAGCCGTAAATTACATTAAATCACTCTCTTTCTCTACCATTTGCATAAAAAAAAACTACAAAAATACATTAAAAAACACAATAAATTAAATTAAATCACTCACTTTCTTTATCTGTCATTTGCAAAAACAATTGGAGAGGGAGCCCATTCATGACTTGTCGACCTCTGACATCACCATAACGAAGTCTCTTCAATAATAAATTGTTTGAACCTTGACAAGTGAAAAATTGGATACTGTTATGGGTGAAATTGGATTTGAAAAGAATGGACTGGATAAAAGGTTGCAATGAAGGGCCAAATAAGAAAAGAAACCCAATACGAAGTCCAAACGGACCGAAACCGACAGGAGACCAACTAAGGACGATAAAGGACGAAGAAACGGGCTTGGGCCGAAGCCCAAGCCCGTGGTCGGCCTCGGCCGACCACATGGCAAGGCCCCATTTTGGGCCTTGCCATGGTCCAAAGACAAAGGGGAGAAGACCGGGGCTTGAGCTCGGCCCAAGCCCGTGGTCGGCCGAGGCCGACCAGTTTGGCAAGGCCTAGTTTTGGGCCTTGCCTCAGTCCCTTATGGCCCGTGTGCCCTCGGTTCAACCCAATTCGACCTTTCCTTTCCCCATTCGAAGACGGAAACCCACGAAAAACCCTAGGAATGAAGCTATTTAAGCTCTCCCTCAGGGGGAGAGCAAGGTAAGTTCATTCCAGCTTACAACACTCTCCTACAACTCCAAAATTCTCTCAAACTCTCTCTGACTTAAGCATCGGAGCCTGTGTGGCCTACACCACACCGGTGTCCAGGTTTTTCTTGTCTTGCAGGCCGCGTTCTTCCCCCAAGAATACAAATTCACCGTCGTTGTCACGTGGAGGTCAGGTGATATTTCTCCTGTCCAAAATTTGGCAACAACAGATACAAATGATTTGATTTATTGAAAAAAAAAAATTAGACTTATATAGCCATAACTATCAAATAAAAATGGGGAAAATAAAAAGGAAAAATCAAAATTTCTCCCTTACAAGGTTTTTAGAATCACTTTAGAAAGCATGGAAGAATTCAATTGTGGGATGCACTATATATAAACTGATGAGGTATGACATTTAATTTATGTATATTAATCACAATCAGAATCTAATATTTTGTTAATATACTTATTCAAAAAAATCTTATCTTTACTTTTAAAAAAAGTATTTAAGTATTATTTTAATTTTATATTCTCAAAAAAAATTGTTAAAATTGTTTTTCTTTTAAATTTTTGTTCTTAACTTTTTAAATATGCATTAAAAAAATCTTTAAATATTAGTTTATTTTTAAAAAAACTTTTTAAATATGTCGTAAATATTGTTTAATATTAATAAATAAATAAGTATTGTTGTATCATTTTATTATTCAAATTATTCAAATATGCATTAGTTAGTTGGAAGATTGGATATAAGTATTATTATATCATTTTATTATTCAAATATGTTTAATTTATCATTTTATTATTCAAAATTCAAATATGTTTAATTTATTATTTTATTATTCAGATAATTTAAATATGCATTAGTTAGTTGGAAGATTGGAGATCGTAGATATTTTAAAATATTTATTTAAATTAGAGATTACATGCGTAGAGATTTTAGAACCTTTATTCAAATTGAGGACAGAAGATAAAATTTTTCAATTAAGAATGTCATAATGGAAAGTCTTCAAAATAAGGAGGGGAAAAAAAAGAAAAATCAAAAGTTTCTCCCCTCCAGCGTCATTTATATAGTATAGATAGATAGATATAGGAACTAAAATTTAACTTTCTTCAAACTATAAAGATAAATTTTTAATTTAACCTTTCTTTTTTCTTGAAAAATATTTTTTGTATGATTCTCAAACTTAATATTTTAAAATTAGTTTTCATTCCATGTATTAAAAATCCTCAATTCTTCTCCCAATTTATTAAAACTTATCAATTAGATTATTTCATGATAAAAATACATTAATTTTTTTACATAATGTTCATTTGGTGTTGACCAGGTGTTGGGTCGAGTGGATTGAGTTTTACATGTCAAATACCATTAGAAATTTGGCATGATGTCTTCATGTATCCAAATATGTTAATAAAAAGGCTCTAAATATATTTTTTTTACTGGTGTTACCTTTATTAATATATATGTAACATTGGTAAAATATATATATATATATTCTCATATATTTTTATTAATTTCAAAAGCCTATTTGAATTGTAATTCTATCTTCTTTTAAAATAGGAGATAAATCCTTATTATTAAAAAAATGAAAATAATCTTTTAGGGGTCGTTTGGTTCGCAAGTTTGGAGAGTTTGTTAAGTCTGGGTTTATTAAGTCATGATTTATTAAATCTATGTTTGGATGGTACAAAAAATAGATTTGTTAAGTATGAGTATGTTAATCGTGTTTGAATTGTGTTAAAGTTTGTTAAGTTCGTGTTTGAATTATAATTTATTAAACATGAGTTTATTAAAAGTATATTTAGTTGATAAATTTGAAAATTGGAATTTGTAATAAATAATAGATAATTATATATTAAATTTTTTTAATTAAAGTAATAAAAACTATATATTAAATTATATTTAAATTTTAACTTCTATTATGAAATTAGAGAGTATTACATTAATAATAAATAAAATATTTCTAATACATTTGTTCACTCAATTTTCTTTCAATAATTATTTTATAGAATAAATATTTTATTGTTCATGAAAATATTTTTGGACAATTTACCAAAGTGTGAACAAATATAAACAAATTCTTTTATACAAATACATTCAACATAAAATTAACCATAAAGAAAATGTTATCAATTGTTTATTTTAATTATTTTTCAAAAAAAATTGTTTATTTTAATTACTCATAACGTGCTATGTTAATTAAATTTATTTAGTACTTATTGTCAAAATTACTATTGAACTTAACTTTTATATTCAACTAATACATAAGGTTACAAAGTTAAAATATTTTAAATAATATTATTTTAAAAGCTATTAACTTCTAGACAAACTAACCAAAATAGTTTAATTAATTAATTTTACAAATATTATGTCTTGAATTGAATATGATAACATTTATTAAAAAAAAAAAGACTATGATAACATGATTTTTACATTTTCACGAGAAAAGGAGTTTGACAAAATTATGGATTTAGAGAAATGGACATATTAGATCTAGGTTTATATAACGTGCGTGATTTGGAATTTATAATAAAATATTTTTTTATTATAATTTACAAGTTAATAAAAGTTTTAAAATGTAATAATATTTTTCTTATAAATTAGTAACTATTACTTTATAAATGAATAATTTATTTTTAATACTATTGTTACTCTGAACACTTTTTGAATAATTATTTTGTAAAACAAATATTTAGTTAGTTTTGTAATTATATTTTTTTTCTAATATTTATCAATGTGTGAACAAAATACAAAAAATAAAAAATAAAAAAGAAAGAAAAAAGAACTTCCTTATAAATTTATCACAAAAAAAGAAAAAGAAAAAAGAACTTCCTTATAAATTTATCATTATAACTACTCCATAAAGTTTATAACAAATAAAAATAGTTTTTGGATTAAAATAGTTTGGTCAAAGCCGACATATCTGTTTATGAATTAGTTATTACTATTAGCAATTTTAACTAAATTCATTTACTTATTTATTATAAAATTACCATTAATTAATTATTTTTATTTAACTAATATATTTTATTAAAAATTTAATGCATTATAGAAGAGTTATTAAAGATAAAGTATGTACTATAGCAAACCTAAGTTTACAAAACTGCCAATCAAACGTGGATTTAGTTAAGTTAACTCACACTCCCCACTTTAAAACATGGAACCAAACACCCTGGTTTTAATTAGGGTTCTTTTAAACCCTAACTTTTTGACTAAATGTTTGATAGTAAAAAAAAGAAAAAAAGAAAAAAAGAAAGACGTTTTGGCACTTTCCTCTCCAAAAGAAAAGCATAAGTTTTCTTCCTTCTATTGTTGATTTTTTTTTTCTTTCTTTCTTTCTTGATTTATTGAATTTATCTTGAAAAAGTTTTAGGTTTTGATTTTTATTTTGTCCTCTTCTTTGATTGATTAGGATGAAATTTATTTTCAAATCTATTGCCCTAAAAAGTTCGTAAGTTATTTGTTTGTTTAAATTTTGGTTTTTCCTCTCAGGACTTTTGTTTTTAATGGAAGGTTTTGACAATAGAATTTTTTCTAGAAATTTCCAGCTTTGAATTTTTTAGATTTGGGACTATTTATATTTATTTTAAACTCTTTTTACACAAAGAAATTGATTGCTATTCAAAGTGTGAGTTATAGTTTTGATTTCTACATAAAAACGATGTATTTTTTTTACCGCACTTTTAGGGGAGTTTCAGATCTGATTTTTGGGTAAAATAGTAGCGATTCTTGAATTTTTTAGTGCTAAAAAGCTTGAAAGGTTTTGTTTTATGAAGCAGAAAATTTCAGGTTTAAATTGTCCCTAATTTAAAATAGTTTTGAAGGTTTTAAAAGTTGTAGTATTGAAAAATATTTGATATTTTTTATTTGCATTGAAAAGCATGAATCTTGATGTTTCTTGAGCACCCTATTGTGGTTTTTAAGGTGTTTTTTAGTGTTGTTTTTGTAGCCCAAAGAACCCAATTTTTCCTAACTTTTTTTTTTTTTTTTTTTTTTTTTTTTTTTTTTTTTTGTAAAAAATTATTTTGAATGGAAAAATTAGGTAGATAAGATTCTTTATATTTTAGATAAATTTTTTAGACCCTTAATTTGAAAGAAACGAACGTTTCACTCCACAGCGGAAGCATTGAATCATCTTTGATTTTATTTCAAATTAAACAATAAAAATTAAGGTTAAGCAAAACATATATACCTTGAAAATAATATTATGGAGAATATTATGGTGGATCTTTATTTCTTCCACAAAGTCTTCATGGCTATGACTCGAACACATGACCAAGGCTTGTGGGAGCCTTTTGAAATAAAATCCACAAGGGATTGGAGAGGAAGAGGTCTCGAGAGAATTCTCTAATTATCTAATTCTCTCTATTGAGGAGATGTGTGTTATGTCTAATAGCTCTACCCAAGGGTTTTATTTATAGAGACCAAGGAAAAATCTTTGTCATAATTAAAATATTATATTTTAATATCTAATATATTAAAATATATCTTATATTTATTTGAATCTCATTCAAATCTCCTACAATATTTATTTATTTGAATCTTATTCAAATTCTATAAATATCTTTTATTTAATGTATCAAATATACATTAATTATTTTAATATTTAATGTATCAAATACAATAAATATATTTTTCTCTTTTATATTTAATATATCGAATATATTAAATATTAATTTGAACATTTCAAATTTAAATATTTAATGTATCAAATACAATAAATATATTTTCCTCTATTATATTTAATATATCTAGTATATTAAATATTAATTTGAACACTTCAAATTAATATTAATTTGAACATTTCAAAATTTTCTTTTAACTAAATTGATATTTTAGTATTACTATGAGCTAACAATGAGACTTTATGGACCTATAGATTATATGCTCCAATGATACAAAATTAATTAATTAATTTCCATTCATTAACTATAAGTCACTCCACTATAAATTTAGAGTTGCACTCTTATGCACTATAGGACAAGTTGTGTCCATAGATATAATCATTACATGCAAATCGATCATTCACGAGTTGTTCGTAATTACAGCTGGGTCAAAAGTTCGCTTTACCCCTATAATTACATCTTGCACCTTAAGTACCACTAATCCTCTAATGAACATTTGTTCATAATCTAATTATAAACTAAGTCCCTTTCGGGCCAGTGAGAGGGTGTGGCCCCATTGTTTAAGTCCCGAAATCAGCACTTAAGGCAATTACTCTCTACTTATCTTATATGGGAATGAGTGAATTCCATCTTGTGAGATTATGTTCCTAGCTCCCTATTTGGTCAAGTCCCCAAAATGGTAAGCATATTGAATCGGCTACAAAAGCCACTTTCACCCATGCAAATCAAAGAACAAGCACTCACAGGCAGGAGTTCATAACTCACTCAGAATTAAGATCGAGTCGCATATGATCATCCTGATGAAATATTAATCTTCTCAATTAACGAATTTATAAAGAGAGATTAAATATTTCGTGGTCCAGTCTTACACAAACTCATTGTATAAGATATCCCCACTCACATGTCTCCACATGAACGATTTTGATCAAATCATTTGTAACTATTACAAAGTGGGCCGTATCAATAGTGTTACCAGGATAAGGCACCCAACCTTATCCATATACTATAACCCTTTAGGTTATTTCTTGAACATGATTCTCTCGTATGTCAACCACATATTGTTCAAGATTACACTAATAACCTTGGATTTTTCATATAATGGATAATATTATATTGCAAATAAAATAATCAAAATTATTATTAATTATTAAATAAATCATTAATTATGAGGCTTTAGGACATAAATCCCAACATAATTAAGATAGAATTTGGTTTTTGAGTATAAAGTATTGGATATATGTTTAGACTTCTATAAGATTGAGGATTGTTCAAGGAATTGGAATTGGAATTGGAATTGAGATTAAGAATTGTAGGTCGTTGATCAGGGTAACTAGTTTTCACATCCCTTCCAAAATAGAAATTGTAACGACCCACCCTAGATTGCTACTTAAAGCTTACTCAACACACTCTTATCTACGAACAATGAAGGTTTTAAAACACCTTTCAAACAAGAACAACGGAACATGCACAAAAACTTACTTTACTTCGGGATCCCGATTCAAAACAAAATAAACTTGCAAAACATTTCAAATTAAAGACAAATTCATCAAAGTTTAGAAGTAACCAAAAAAACAACTGAAACACAAGGGAAAGGAAACCACATGAAACTGGACAATTCTTCTATCCTAGGGAATAGGGAACAACTATATCTCCATAGCCTTGCTAAGCCAATGTCTCTAACCATTTATGCCCTAAAGTCTTAAAGTCTCGTAATTAGGATTTATGCCATAAAGTCTCGTAATTAATGATAATTAATAACTTTAGGATTTATGCCTAAAGTCTCGTAATTAATAATAATTTTGATTATTTTATTTGCAATATAATATCATCCATTATATGAAAAATCTAAGGTTATTAGTGTAATCATGAATAGTATGTGGTTGACATACAAGAGAATCATGTTCAAGAAATAACCTAAAGAGTCATAGTATATGGATAAGGTTGAGTGCCTTATCTTGGAAACACTATTGATACGACATATTTTGTAATAGTTACAAATGATTTGATCTAAATTGTTCATGTGGAGACATGTGAGTGGGGGTATATTATACAATGAGTTTGTGTAAGACTGGACCACTAAATATTTAATCTCTCTTTATAAATCCGTTAGTTGAGAATATTAATATTTCATCAGGATGATCATATGTGACTCGATCTTAATCCTGAGTGAGTTATGAACTCCTGCTTATGAGGGTTTGTCCTTTGATTTGCATGGGTGAGAGTGACTTTTGTAGCCGATTCAATATGCCTACCATTTTGAAAACTTGACAAAATAGGGAGCTGGGAATATAATCTCACAAGATGGAATTCGTTTCTTCCCTTATAAGGTAAGTAGATGAGTAGTTCCCTTAAGTGCTGATTTTGGGACTTGAACAATGGGGCCCCACCCTCTCATTGACCCGAGAGGAACTTAGTTTATGGTTGGATCATAAACAAATTGTTCATTAGAGGATAGTGGTACTTAAGGTGCAAGATGTAGTTATAAGGGTAAAACGAACTTTGCTTAATTACGAACAAGTCATTAAGGATCGACTTGCATGTAGTGATTATATCCATGTGATAGGAATGAACTCTTCATCCCGCAGCGGAAGCATTGGATCTTCTTTGATTTTATTTAGAATTAAACAATAAATTAAGGTTAAGCAATAAATACCTTTCAAATATGGAGATTCTTCTGGCGGATCTTTATCTCTTCCACAAGGTCTTCCTGGCTATGACTCGAACACAGGACCAAGGCTTGTAGGAGCCTCTTGAAAGAAAATCCACGAGGGATTTGAGAGGAAGAGGTTTAGAGAGAATTCTCTAATTCTCTCTATTGAGGAGATGTGTGTAATCAAGAATGCACAACGGCTCACCCCTAGGGTCCTATTTATAGTGGTCTAGGGAAGATAATAAAATAATATATTTTAATATCTAATATATTAAAATATATTTATCTAAACAATTTGAATCGTATTCAAACCTTTTAAAATTCTCCTACGACATTTATTTCCTAATTTGAATCCAATTCAAAATTTAATAAATATCTTTTCTTTAATGTATCTAATATACATTAATTATTTTCATATTTAATGTATCAAATACAATAAATATATTTTCCTCTTTTATATTTAATATATCTAATATATTAAATATTAATTTGAACATTTCAAATTAAATATTAATTTGAACATTTCAAATTTTTCTTTCAACTAAATTGATCTTTCAGTGTTACTGTGAGCTAGCAAGGGGACCTTATGGACCTACAGATTATAAGCTCCAATGAGACAAAATCAATTAATTAAACTCTTTAATTAATTAATTTTCATTCATTAACTATAGGTCACTCCACTATAGACCTAGAGTTGCACTCTTATGCACTGTAGGACAAGTTGTGTCCATTGATATAATCACTACATGCAAGTAGATCCTTCACGAGTTGTTCGTAATTACAGCTGGGTCAAAAGTCCGTTTTACCCCTATAATTACATCTTGCACCTTAAGTACCACTGATCCTCTAATGAACAATATGTTTATAATCTAATTATAAACTAAGTCCCTCTCAGGCCAGTGAGAGGGTGGGGCCCCATTGTTCAAGTCCCGAAATCAACACTTAAGGGAACTACTCATCTACTTACCCTATATGGGAAGGAGTGAATTCCATCTTGTGAGATTATGTTCCCAGCTCCCTATTTAGTCAAGTCCCCAAAATGGTAGGCATATTGAATCGGCTACAAAAGCCACTCTCACCCATGCAAATCAAAGGACAAGCCCTCACAGGCAGGAGTTCATAACTCACTCAGGATTAAGATCGAGTCGCATATGATCATCCTGATGAAATATTAATCTTCTCAACTAACGGATTTATAAAGAGAGATTAAATATTTCGTGGTCCAGTCTTATACAAACTCATTGTATAAGATACCCCCACTCACATGTCTCCACATGAATGATTTGGATCAAATCATTTGTAACTATTACAAAGTGGGCCGTATCAATAGTGTTACCAGGATAAGGCACCCAACCTTATCCATATACTATGACCCTTTTGGTTATTTCTTGAACATGATCCTCTCGTATGTCAACCACATACTGTTCAAGATTAAAATAATAACCTTGGATTTTTCATATAATGGATAATATTAGATTGCAAATAAAATAATTAAAATAATTATTAATTATTAAATAAACTATTAATTACGAGGCTTTAGGGCATAAATCCCAACAATCTCCCACTTGCACTAAAGCGGGCGAGACATGTATCCTAGGGCATACTCTATACCCAACATGTTCTCCCACTTGCCCTAGCAAAGATGAGACATGTCTCGTAATCCTAGACATTCTAGGTGACCCTCAAACACTTTAGCCTTAAGAGTCTTTTTATATAGATCCAAAGAACTGCTGTTAAAAGCCATCTTGGTCACTACCATGATGCTTTCTCTCTCTCGATATGATTCCCTATACATTGGTGTTTTTTAATTTCCTTAATATTAGTCTTTGCACCACTATTATCATAATAAAGAGGATAGACTAAATTATATCTGAAACACCTTTCAGATCTTCAAGGAACTATTTGAGTCAGACAAGTCTTTTTGTTGCTTCACAAGCAAAACGATTTAACTTGTATACCATACTCCACCACTTAGGGTAAAATTTATCCTTATATAGATTTCCTAAATCTTTGTAAGAACTAGTGTATCTTGTAAAGATCAAATATTTAACTCTATACACAAAAATTTCTCATCATCCATAGATAATTTGAGAAAGTTTTTAATTTTCTATTCAATGGTCATACCATTCGTGTAACTGATATATGCTAACCAATTGTATATTAATTGTTTAGTCTCATTTATGCATATCATATACTCTCAACATTTGAGGTGTCTTAGGTTGCATTTCCTTAGACATAAATATCAAATATTTGACAACAATTTGGTCAATATAAAATGTTTGAGACAAAGTTAACATTTTGTCCTTAAAATCTTCATTTTGGACATTTAAAAATATACTGAGTCATTCCAAATCACTTATTTGGAATTGGTTACTTAATCAACGTTTTATGTTAGACATCTTACATCATTCATAATGGGTAAAAATATCACCAACATAAAACATGAGAAAAATCCACTAAGCAATTAATGATTTTCTTGTCTATACAAGCTTCATTAATATTTATCCAAAGTCATAGATTTTGATACTTTTATCAAACATTATATTCACAGATCTAATGGTAAAATTCATTTCATAAATGAACCTTTACTATTTCACAAACTTTTTGCTTTTGATCTTTGAAAATAAACACATCTGATTGATTTGTGTAGATGCATTATCTAAGATTTCTTTTCATAAAAGAATTCTAAACATTCATTCATTTATTTATTTTTATATCACATATACAACAATGAATTAAATAATGCTTACAGACTTATAGTATGGCAACAAGTGAGAAAATTTACTCTCAGTCTACTTTCTCCTATTAGGTTTAACCCTTTGCCATTAGTCTCACTTTGCAGGTAATAAGCCTTCAACTTTGTCATCTAACATGAAAATTTGGGCTTCAATTAAGTCCTTGTAAAGGTTGAGTCATCTCATAACTCTCCCACTACGATGAGGCTTATCCAATTCATGACTAGGATCCATTTGACTTTCAAATGTAATTAAATTGTTAAAAACTTTTGTTAACTATTTAGTGGCTTCACTTAGAACCAATTTATTAACACTATCTCACCTTATTAAAGGTTTGTAGTCTTTTATTTGATATTTCTTATAAAAATGATATTTGTCATACAAATACCTTATTCGTTTTAGGACTATATAAAAGACCACTTTATACTCCTTAGGGGTGGCCTACACTTAGGCTTATCTTTGAACATATTCAAGCTTTTTAGGCTTGTTTCAACACATGAGCTTAACATTCCCAAATGGTGAAGTGTTGTAAACCAGCTTTAATACTCTTCTATAATCTTTAAAATTGTCTCGTAGACACTTTTAGAGGGAATCATGTTCACCATGCAATCTCTATTGCATTTCCTAACTGGAGTATGGTAATGGTGTGTAACTCATTACTGATGTAACCATGTCTAACAAGGTCCTGTTTCTCCTCTTGCAGCACATTTTCACAAAATTGTACTTGGTATTAAGATAATTGGGATAAAAACCTATTTTCTATCAATTAGTTTTAGTACGTAAGGTTCATGTACTTTCTATTATGATCTGATCATAATATTTTGATAGATTGAATTACCTAATCGATTTTTTAACTCTAGTCTTAATTTTCTTGAACCTTTCAAAAATTTAGACTTATGTTGTATTAGGTAAAGATACTTGTACCTTGAATGATCATCAACTAGAGTAACAAAATATTCATGACTTTATTTGACCTTTATATTCACCAGACCACATGGGTCAGAATATGTAAGCCCAAAGTATTCTTTGGCGTTCTAGCCCTATCTAATAAAGGCCCAATGATTATCTTGCATGAAAGGCAAGATCTACAGTCATGTAAAGTAATTAGCTAACTTTTTAGAGAATTACCTTTTACTAGTCTTTTCATTCTATTCAAGTTGATGTTAATCAACCTTAACAGCCAAAGTCAAGTATCATCTTTTAGGAGAAAACAATGTCTTTCTATTTTGGATTCTATAATCCTGCATATCTCAGGTTTTTGTAGTATAGTATATGCCAACATTTTTAACATATACAAATTGTTCTTATTTTCAGCTGAATATATTTTCAAACAATTTTGAAAATATAAAATTTCATACTTCAAAGTAATTCATACTATATGAACAATTTTGTAATAAAGTTCGAGAAATTGAATTTCTCTTATGGTTACTAAAAACACCATATTCAGCATTATGTAACAATTTTTACTTAATGACATCTTAATGTCTCCCACTACACTAACTGAGATAGGCTTCTTGGTGCTAACTTGTAGAAACTATTCTACATGTTAAGTATTTTCCAAGAATTACATATTAAATGTAATGAAGAATAAATCTTGATAGTAGATCTTATATCGACTATCTAGGTGACATTATGTATATTCCACCAAAAATCTAGTAAATTAAATTTACTTTCTTTTATATTTTTCTTCCTAGAGGTATTTCAAAAATTTCTCTTATTATGATTGTCCTAGCTAATTTAGGAACTATTTCCTTTTATATAGCTTCAATCATTTGGTTTCTTTACTTGGATTTTTGTAATACTTAGTTTGAGATCATTTAGACAACTTTCTAAATTTAGCTTATGTTGACTTCAACATCTCATATGTTGTTGTCATTTTATTTATCTTCTAAATTTGACATCTAACATGTCAACTAGGAGAATACGTACAAGCTATCTCGTTTACTTTTGATTCATTAATCATGTGCTTCACGAACAATTCGAATAGCATTAGCAATAGGTTTTGAGAACATTTCTCAATAAAGACAAATTCAAAATTTTACACTACCATTATAGTGTTAATGTTACTTTTCCAAGTAATAAAATTTCTCAATTTTGACTTATCAGTAAAAAAAAATTAAAATTACGAGAGAAACTGACATAATATTGAAATATATAAAATATATAATTTAACATTTTGCAAACAATTATCCATTCAATTTTAGCATAGAAATCAAACAATTTGAAAAATAAACCCTATAAATCATTTCTAATGCTATGGTACTTTAGTGAGTTAGAACAAGTGCCGCCGTAGGGTAGGTCAAGTATTCATTCACTAAACTGAGACAATCTCAACCAAGTATTATACCAGAATAACTCTTATTCCTATAATATTTAGTTACCATTAGTTTGGTCAAAGACATCTTTAACAACTTTAATGAGCCTTTTGTAAGTGTGACCCATAATTTTAGATCCCGTAGTTTTATCCCAACAAGTGCCGCCGTAGGGTAGGTCAAATATTGGAAACAAAACTACAATCCTATCATTCTCAGGAGTTCACCCTGATATTGACCCATGCAAACACCTTCCGTAGGGGGACGGTCCAAAAGCCGCCACGAGGCCCCGCATGAATCTCACGATGTAAACTAATGATGGAGACCGTAGGATATGTTGACACATTTCCTTCTCCCACTTACTATAATACTTTCTCAAAAGATTCACCTTGATATTGATCCATGCAAACACCTTCCGTAGGGAGGACGGTCCAAAAGCCGCCACAAGGCCCCACATGAATCTCACGTTGTGAATCAATAATAGAGACCGTTGGATTTTTGACATGTGTCCTTCTCCCACTAAGTATTTTGAAATAGGGTTTTCTATTACTTAGACAAATTAGGCTAATCTCATTTATCTAAGTTTCTCAATCTACCATTCACAACTTTTATGTTGGTTAGATTGATTTTAATGTGAATTACCAAGTTTTAAAACTATTTTTAAAAAATTAATCACATTATGAGCATGCTTAGTGAAATTAAATAAAATTTGACTAATTCAACTCCCAGGTCGGTTCCCAGTTAGAGGTGTTCCCTTTCGGTCAGCTTAAATACCCCAGTCTAGACAGAACCTTCCATAGACAGAGTTCCCTTATAGTCAATTTTTATTTCAAATTCATTAATATTTAATTAAATATTAATTATTAGATTAATGAACCTAAGTGAATTTAAGCAATGTTTTTAATCTCATTAAAATCTAATTCACTTGGATAATCTTAATATTTTACCATTTTAAACCCTTTTAAAACATTAATTAAAAGATTATCTTAAATTCTAATCCAATTAGAAACAAAAGAAGATAAACTAAATTTAAACTATTTTAAACAATAATCAAGAATATCTTCAATAAAAGATAAAACCCTAATCTCATTAGGAAAAACGTGCATCCTAATTAAGAAAGCAAATATCCTAATTTAATTTTCCAAATATAACAATTATATTCAAAATTAATTAAGATGCATGATAATGCTTAACCAATGGTGAGATTTTAAATTTAAATGGCATACTTTATGCAACAATCAAACAATTTAAAACATACATCTCATGCATAATTAAATTAAAACAAGCAAAATTGACTAGCATATTTGACATATCTTAGAAATTAAAAACTAAATTCAAAATTACACAATTTGATTTTTCAAGTCATATCTTGATCTTTAATTTCTTTTATTTGTTGGAGTCCACTCAAATTAGGATTTTGGAAACCCTAATTTCATCTCAAACTTTACGCCGTCAAGATGTTGAAACCACCGATTAGACAATGTCGTTGGCTTGTTTAAAGGAATACAAACTCACTTTGTAGCGTTAATTATTATTATTATTATTATTATTATTAAAGTTTGCATGAAGACAAATTAATTCAAATTTCCATCAAATAGAAATTCCTTCAGCCGCAATCTTTGACCCAAATTCAGATGATGAACTTCAATTATGTTTATGATTGCACAGCCTTAATGAACGAATGAACAACTCTGTTATATTTATATTTATTCATTTATCCTTCACAGCCTGCAGCAAATGAAGCTTTTCCTACTAGTCTTCAAAAGACTACTTCAGTCTGGGAACCCACGCACCATTGAGAGTTATTGTTTGCAGCAGTTTGAGGAGTGAAGCACCATCTTTAAATGTCGACAAAAACTTACGGTGAAGAGACACATTGAGTTACACCAAGTACGCACTGCCAACACCGTCAGATGCTTCAAATCCTCACCACCGACTGCTTTGCAAGTGGATGTCCAACATTGAATATCCCAGAATTTACTAGGACTATGCATTACTATGAATCAATAAGGATTTAAAAGAAAATTACATCCATGACCTAGTCCCATATGGATTTTTACAATTTGATCTAATCAAAGCGTAAATCTAATGTCAAATATGCCTAAACAGTCAATTTGCAAACCACAATATATAACATATGTGAAAATTAAAACTCCCACCATAACAAAACTTTAATTCTAAATAAAATCAAAGTAGGCTCTGATACCAATTGATAGGAATGAACTCTTCATCCCGCAGCGGAAGCATTGGATCTTCTTTGATTTTATTTAGAATTAAACAATAAATTAAGGTTAAGCAATAAATACCTTTCAAATATGGAGATTCTTCTGGCGGATCTTTATCTCTTCCACAAGGTCTTCCTGGCTATGACTCGAACACAGGACCAAGGCTTGTAGGAGCCTCTTGAAAGAAAATCCACGAGGGATTTGAGAGGAAGAGGTTTAGAGAGAATTCTCTAATTCTCTCTATTGAGGAGATGTGTGTAATCAAGAATGCACAACGGCTCACCCCTAGGGTCCTATTTATAGTGGTCTAGGGAAGATAATAAAATAATATATTTTAATATCTAATATATTAAAATATATTTATCTAAACAATTTGAATCGTATTCAAACCTTTTAAAATTCTCCTACGACATTTATTTCCTAATTTGAATCCAATTCAAAATTTAATAAATATCTTTTCTTTAATGTATCTAATATACATTAATTATTTTCATATTTAATGTATCAAATACAATAAATATATTTTCCTCTTTTATATTTAATATATCTAATATATTAAATATTAATTTGAACATTTCAAATTAAATATTAATTTGAACATTTCAAATTAAATATTAATTTGAACATTTCAAATTTTTCTTTCAACTAAATTGATCTTTCAGTGTTACTGTGAGCTAGCAAGGGGACCTTATGGACCTACAGATTATAAGCTCCAATGATACAAAATCAATTAATTAAACTCTTTAATTAATTAATTTTCATTCATTAACTATAGGTCACTCCACTATAGACCTAGAGTTGCACTCTTATGCACTGTAGGACAAGTTGTGTCCATTGATATAATCACTACATGCAAGTCGATCCTTCACGAGTTGTTCGTAATTACAGCTGGGTCAAAAGTCTGTTTTACCCCTATAATTACATCCTGCACCTTAAGTACCACTGATCCTCTAATGAACAATATGTTTATAATCTAATTATAAACTAAGTCCCTCTCAGGCCAGTGAGAGGGTGGGGCCCCATTGTTCAAGTCCCGAAATCAACACTTAAGGGAACTACTCATCTACTTACCCTATATGGGAAGGAGTGAATTCCATCTTGTGAGATTATGTTCCCAGCTCCCTATTTAGTCAAGTCCCCAAAATGGTAGGCATATTGAATCGGCTACAAAAGCCACTCTCACCCATGCAAATCAAAGGACAAGCTCTCATAGGCAGGAGTTCATAACTCACTCAGGATTAAGATCGAGTCGCATATGATCATCCTGATGAAATATTAATCTTCTCAACTAACGGATTTATAAAGAGAGATTAAATATTTCGTGGTCCAGTCTTATACAAACTCATTGTATAAGATACCCCCACTCACATGTCTTCACATGAATGATTTGGATCAAATCATTTGTAACTATTACAAAGTGGGCCGTATCAATAGTGTTATCAGGATAAGGCACTCAACCTTATCCATATACTATGACCCTTTAGGTTATTTCTTGAACATGATCCTCTCGTATGTCAACCACATACTGTTCAAGATTAAAATAATAACCTTGGATTTTTCATATAATGGATAATATTAGATTGCAAATAAAATAATTAAAATTATTATTAATTATTAAATAAACTATTAATTACGAGGCTTTAGGGCATAAATCCCAACACCATGGACACAACTTGTCCTATAGTGCATAAGAATGCAACTCTAAGTCTATAGTGGAGTGACTAGTCAATGAATAAAAATTAATTAATTAATTGATTTTGTATCATTGGAACTTAAAATCTGTAGGTCCATAAGGTCCCCTTAATAGCTCATATGAACAAATAATGATTAATTTCGTTGAGAGAAAATTTTGAAATGTTCAAATTAAAAATTAATATATTTTGACATATTTATTGTATATGATACATTAAGTGATACATTAAATATCAAAGAAATTATTAATGTATTAAGATACATTAAAGAAAAGATATTTATTAAATTTGAATTAGATTCAAATAAGAAAATAGATGTCGTAGAAGAATTTGGAAAAGTTTGAATAAGATTCAAACTGGTTAGATAAAATATATTTTAATATATTAAAATATATTATTTAATTATTTGCCCTAGACCATAATAAATAAAATCCTAGGGATGAGCCATTGTGTGCATTCTATATAAGAGATAAGAACTCTTGAAATTATCCTCACATTTTTTCTCTCGATTTTCAAGAAGGTTCCCAAAAACCTCTTTGGTCTTTTATTCGAGTCATAGCAAGGAAGAATTTGTGGAAGTCTTGGAATTCAACCTCATTGGAGTTAGAACACAAGGAGAAAAAGACCCTCCAAGATATTCTCCATATTATTTTCAAGGTATGTTTTGCTTAGCCTAAATTATTTTAATTTAATTCTAAAATAAAATCAAAGTTGATTCCAACGCTTCCGCTGTAGGTTTAATTTGATTATTCCCTTCATTTTGTGGCTAATGCTTGGGAGGCTATTAGACCTCGTCAACCGACAGTGCCTTGGGATAGGCTTCTCTGGTTTGGAGGGAATATTCCAAAGTATTCTAATTATCTCTTGGTTGGCAATGTGTGATAGGTTATTAACTAGGGATTGCCTTCATAGCTGGGATGTTTCAATTCTGACTAATTGTTTACTTTACTTGTCTTCTATGGAATCTCGGGATCATTTGTTTTTTGAGTACCCATTCAATCAAGCAATTTAGGGTAGTGACTTTCTTGGGGAGGTTCTACTCATAGAATCTCTTCTTGAGCCAATGAGTTAGTAGTGGTTTGTCAGGTGGGTAGTGGCAGACGTCGCCAATCCCATGTTTGGAGGCTTTGCTTGGTGTGCTTCCATTTATCATATCTAGAGGGAGCGTAACCTTCGGCTTCATGGATCGAATGAACGGTCTTCCCAATCAGTTCTTTTTGCTATTCAGGTGGATGTGGCTGCTTGTTGTTTCTCTTAGTTGGGGGGAAACTTGGCAGTCCCTCCTATCTCTCCTTGGTTGTAGTTCTCTTAATTTTTAGATCGTTGTTTTGGTTTATTTTGTGGTTCGCATGTTATTTTATTTGCTTGGGTTGTGTCCTTTTGGGTCTTTGTTGTGTGATCTAGTTTATTTGTGCTTTGACCTCAGGCTGTGAGGTCTCCCTTTTGCAATAAATATATTTATCTTGTAAAAAAAAATTAAATGAGAAGGGAGAATCATAATTGGATGGTAAAATGACAGAGAAATATATATAACAAAAAAATCCAAAAACCCTAAATGCGAAAGTTTTTAAAAGGAAGGACATTTGTGAAAAATAGATTTGGAAACACAATTTCTGTTTTTTCGTCATTAAAACTCATATGAGAACCTGTGAAGCAAACTGACCTATATTGGCCATTTTTAGTCCATTTGAAAATTTCAATTGAAATATTGTTGATATGATTAACCATGAATGGAAGTACCATAGTGTAATATAAGATTTCGCACAAAATATAAATTTATTATTATTATTATTATTATTTGCGTGGCATCTTAAAAAAAAAAAGAAAAAAATATCTCTCTCCACTCCTCCTTCATGTCTCTCGTCCCCCTTTCTCTTTTCATGTTGTCAACCCCACCTCTGAACCCATACTCTACGGGTGTTCATCAGTCGATCGATGTCGATTTTGGGCAAAAACTGACTAGTCGGTTTCCATTAAATGGAAACTGATGGTTTTGGGGGGTTGTCTATCGCCGACCCGATTGACTGGTCGGTTCAGTCAGTTTCTCTAATTTTTTAAAATATGTTTTGGCACGGGTAGAAGAGGAAGGGAGATGAGATGGTATATACCGTTGGCGTGGGTAGAAAAGGAAGGGAGACAAGATGGAGAAGATCAGGAAAGTGACAACGACGGCAAGGAGAGATAATGGCAGTGACGTACGTGACAATAAGAAGAGATGGTAGTAGTGCAACAACAAAGAGAGACGAAGAAGAAGACAAGAATCAAATGAGATGGGGAGGAAGGCCATCACAGTTGGCAATCACAATAGAAGAGAAGCAAATCGTGACATGAGGAAGAGGGAGAGGGCATAAATCACCTAGGGTTTTTTGAAATTGTCACAAAGCGACAATGTTTTGGCAAACATAGGGGCATTTTTTTAATTATATTGTCGGTTGGTCGGTCGATTTTTCTTGGTTTCGTTGAACTAACCAATATGCAAATTTGCAAAACTGATGCTAATCTGCTGCTATACAAAATCGATTTACTGACATCAGTTCGGTTGATTTCAGTTGGTTGGATTTGTTTTCGGTCTAATTTTGTTCACCCTTTACCATGCTCCACCCTCACCAACCCTTGTAAGCTTGAGTAGGTTATTTTTGTAAATAAGATGGGAATAATCGAGACACGTGTAAGTATTAGGTAATTGTCCGATTGACTTTTTTTTTCTTTTTCTTTTGAGTTCAAACAATTTGTAGAGGTGAGAATAGAATAATCATCGACCTTTTCCACTTAGCAATGGTCCAGTTTGCTGTCTAGTTGATTTTTGGGACTTTTTTTTATGACAAAATCCCAAAAGCATGCAACTATTTGTCCAACTACAACGTTAACATTAATTGCTATGCTAACATGCCTCAAACATTCTTACAAGTTAAAGTCACAACGTTACTCATATTAACTTTCAACTATTTTTCAGTTTAAGTCCTACTTTGGTTCCTAACTTTTAAGTTTATTCTATATTTTGGTCCTTAAACTTTCAAGCTTGTTCCATTTTGGTCCACGAACTTTTAAAATGTCTAATTTAGTTCTTGAACTTTTAAAAAATAACTATTTCGATCCTTACCTTTATTTTAATTTTAACAAATTAATGACTTAGCTTCAAGTATGTGTACTAATATGTTAATATAAACATGATTTCAAGCCAACAAACATTAGGCAAAGCCAATTTATGGTAGAAAAGTAACAAAACAAGGACTAAAATAGTTATTTTTTAAAAGTTTATGGACTAAAATAGATATTCTGAAAGTTCAGAGGCCAAAATAGAACAAACTTAAAAGTTTAAGGACCAAAATAAAACATTTTGAAAGTTTAGGGACCAAAATAGAACAAACTTAAAAATTTACAGACTAAAATGAGATTTAAGCCGTTATTTATTTATTTATTTTTGACAAAGACAACTTTCAACTATTAGTCCCTAGCAAGTGCAGAGAATTACTTTAGGAGGAAGGGTTTAGAGTAAATACATGTGAAGGTGGAATTGATGAATAATTCTATGATATATTTTAAAAGAGAAAAAAAGATGCCAAATAAGAACACACAGATTTTGGGTGTTGAACTAATTTGGATTTTCGAGTTTAAAATCCCTACCCAAGCCACAGCGTCGTCTAAAATAAAATGCTCATACACTGGTCTGGTATATGGTATATGGTAAATGTAAATCCATAGCTTTTGAATTTTAAGGTGTCTGACACAAACCCGTGTCCTTGGATATGATAGACATGGATCCCGTTGCGGACACGGACCCAGGATCCGAAAATGGGGACTTGTATGTTTCTGCAACTTGGGCTTTGGATCTGCTCGTTTTCTTCCGCCGGCCGTTTCTAGGGATGTCCGGTAGGCTTAAGGTGGGTGAGTCGTTGCTGGTTTGTTTTTGATCGGAGGATTCCTTCGACTTTGAAGAGCGCCTTGCTTTGTGTCTCTCCGACCTTTCTCTGGCCGTCGGAGACTCGATTGACGACGGCCGTCTTGATGATTTAGGTACGTCTGGCGAACTGCGGGCTGCTGAGTTTGAACCTTTTTCTTCTCTTCGACTACGATCTAAACAATTGGTAAATAGCTCAATTAGACACATGATAATGATGATTTTGGTTCTGTGTTTTACTAATTTAATCTCGGGTTAAATTATACAAAATACTCATGAACTTGAAGTAGGTTTCGATCATGCCTTAGATTTGAAAGGGTTTCATTTTAATTCTTGAACTTTAAAATTGTTTCAAAACTTAATTTAATGACAATTGATGTATAAAAATTAAAAAACGTCATTTACAACATTATTAAGTAAATAGACATGATAGTTGATATGTAAAAATTGATTTTGTGAATGATGTTGTAAATAATATCAATGATATTATTTTTGAGTTCAAATAGAATGATAAAAAACAATCTTAATTTCCTATATAATTAAAATTGAATTGTAAATTATGTTTTATATGTCGTCCAACGCGTCTGTTTCTATCCTTCATTTTAATGGATTTTTTAAAAATCAATTTTAAAGTTCAAGAGTTAAAATGAAACTTTTCAAAGTTAAGAAATAATTGAAATCTATACCCTAAAACTGAATATTTTGTATAATTTAGACCCCATTTGATAACCATTTAATTTTTGGTTTTTGAAAATTAAATCTATAAATACTATTTCTACCTATGAGTTTCATTATTTTGTTTTCTACTTTTTACACATGTTTTCAAAAACCAAGTGAAGTTGTAAAAACTAAAAAAGATAATTTTCAAAAACTTATTTTTGTTTTTGAAATTTAGCTAAGAACTCATATGTTTTCTTAAGAAATATGAAACTCATCGTAGAAAATTGATGGAAAAACAATCACGATTTTCAAAAATTAAAAACAAAAAAATCAAATAGTTATCAAACGAGGCATTAACCTTCTTTCATCAATCTATTTTGAGTTCTTATATTTCTATGGTTTACATCTACATAAATAACCCTGGATTGCTTTTCTTTTGTTTACGTTACGCTCAAGAAACAGATAATGCAATGTATCCAAAGCACAAACACAGAGGTTAATAACCAACTTTTAGAAGTACAAAAATTAAAACAAAATAAGTGGGAGAACCAAAGTAAAGAGAAAAATAATATAAGGATTAATTGGGAGAATAGGGTTAGTTTTTTTTTTAAAAAAATTAATAAAACAAGTATACCTTCAGACACCCATTTCACAGAAACGTCCTCTTTGATGTCTCCAGGGGCAGGAAGACTCAAAGGAGCAGATGAAAACGATGGTGGCGTTTTAAATTCATTCATCTGCAAAATTAGCGACCATTTATTCCTTTGCAACTGTCTCTATCTCGAGAAATTATTCAAAGACGCTGGTACAATAATGTGACTGACCATTGTATATCGTTAGATGCAGGAAACAGAAACAAAAAAAAAAATCATGGCTTCACCATTCATCAAAAAGTTCAGAGGAGAGCCAGCCACAATATGACGGCCAAGTTGAATAATTTTTCATCTCGAGAAATTATTATTAATTTTAAAATCTTACCCAGCTTGGAGAATTGACAGAAGGACCATCCCAACCAATATGGGCAACATGCTTTACATCTGTAGGATACCCAATTTGCATTTCAGCATCTTTCTCATTGTCTGTAAACCCAAAATCTCAAATGTTGGCATTCTGATTTTTCGATTTTACCAAAATCAACTGCTAATTTACCAAAGAAAAACAATGATAGAATAAAATCGTCTACTTGCCAAATATTTGAGATATATATCTTAGGCCCTTTAGAAGCCCCTTCACCTTCACTTTGCTGTTTGACATTCAGAATATGATTTTGAGTGTAAGCTGTCTATGAATTATACAGCTTTTATTGGACCCCAATACCCAAATCAACATGTAGAATCAATCAAATCTTCCAGTTTTAATGCTGAATGATTGTCAAGACAAAGAAAAAGAAAAACCAGTCAAAAGTCAGAGAATATGTATGAATAAACATTTAAGGAAAAAAACCAAGACAGATAAATCGATCAAGCTCTCAACCAGTGGAAAATTTATTCAATGAGGTCGTCACAATGCAGTTGACTCTTAATAACCGTTAGATGTATATTAAAAAATCTGCATGTCCTCTAATAACATTTGGATACAAATTTGAGGTACTTTTGCAGCTTTTCTCTCATACATCGAACAGCTCAAAACTGCCAGTCACATTGTAGCGGCCTTCTCAAATAATTTCTCCAACCAGTGAAAGCCATAGTCTCACCGACATTTCAATTTCTGAATTTTCCTCTTCTTCTTTCTTGAGAAAAATACTTGTGGAAATTTTTTGGGGAAAGGAAAATGGTTCAAAAGGTGGTGAAAGTTTTTTACAAATGGGTCATGAAGGTGAGGAGGGAGCCAAAAGGTATGGATTGGCCAACTATTTCTGTTCCAGAGAAGCTTATCGATAATTTGAAGCTGCATGGCCATTGTTAATTTGTTTCCTTTTACCTCCACCAATAATCGAAATTTTAGCTGTAAAAATGTTTTGAAATTTTAACCTTTAAGTTCTAAAATTAGGAAAATTTTACAGGTCTTCTACTCAGGATTACAGGCTGTTAGATGCGACTCTAACTCATAAAAAAATTTCCAGATTTATCTCCGGCCGGTCTACTTAATTACTACTTTAAATGGTTATATAATGAAACTTTTTTTTGTCAATTTTTTGGAGTTTGGTAAAAATAAAGTTCCGTCTCAATTGAGGCCTGAAATGATTGCTTTATTTGCCTATACCCAAAGACATGTTTAGGAGTGATTTTGAAATGCTTAAAATCACTTTTGCCGTATTCAAAATAACTCCGAAACATGCTTTTAATTATTCAAAATAAATTTTTATGATATGAAAATCGCCTTTAAAAGTGTAAAATCAAACATTAAGTTGATTTTGAATGATTAAAAGACATATTTCGAAGTAATTTTAAACATGACAAAAGTGATTTTAACCATTTCAAAATCACTCCCAAACATAGCCTTAATTCTTTTATCCTAATCCTTTTTTGTGATTCATCACTTTAATCTCTTGATGATCTCTACACTTGGTTCTAACATATTAAGAAATCAACACGACCACACCTAAGATCCATCAGGGAACAAAAAATCAACAACTGGAGCAAAAATAGTACTGCTCACAACAAAAAGACCCAAATCATTATACTGGGGCAATATAGAGTCAACTGGCAGCTATGAGTCTAACCAAACATGACATCTCTGTCCATTACCAATAGAAAATCGAACCAATGGTCGAAACTGATCACAAAGATAGAGGATCAACCTCCAACACCATGACCTCTCGCAGATGACCTAGCTATCCAAATAGAACAACCACATAACATATAAGCCTCAACCCAGACCACCCATAAAGAACCAGTCATAACAATCAGAAGCTACAAAAGTTCATCATAGTAGCATAATTCCAAGAAATAAGATGCCTAATACCAAAGCCACCCTCCCTACGAGGAATGCATATATCCTCCCAAGCCACTTTGGTGCCCCCAAAAAATGAAGGATCCCACAAATTTTGAATGAGTCTTAATTATCTCACAAATTTACGAAATCTTCTTATGACATTTGATTGCCCATGATATTAGGATTTGATTTAATGATATTTTAAATGTTCCCGAAATACTAGGTGTATCAAATTCTATTTTTTTTTAAAATCGATTAAATATTCTTATTATTTGAAAGTTTGATTTTGAAAAAAAATAAATCTAAGTTTTTTTTTTCTTTTTTTTTTTTCTTTTTCAGGTTTTAAATATACCTCAATTTTAAATAAGTTTAATTAACCCATAATTTTAGGAAATCTTCTTGTTTGTTTGTATGAGATTTGGTTATTTTATATTTTCTTATATATATATATGTTTCTAATTACCCATAATTTTGATTTTTTGTTGTCCAAATGATCCATTGATTTATTGGGATTTATGTTGTTTTGATTTGAATTTGAGATTTGTTTTGAATCACTCTATAATTTCAAGATTTAAATTCCTATTTTATTAGGGGCATTTTAGTCTTTTGATAAATCATAATTAATATTTGAATATATTGTTTGGTCATTTATTCAATAAAAAAGTTGCTATTTTCGAAAAAATAAATAAGTCGCTTGAACATATTTCAAAACAGGCATTTAAAACTCGTTTGATAACTATTTGGTTTTTAGTTTTTGAAAATTAATTCTATAAATACTACTTTCACTTATGAGTTTCTTTGTTATCTACTTTTTACAGCCTATGTTTTCAAAAATAAGTCAAGTTTTGAAAACTAAGGGCCTGTTTGGTATGCAATCCGGATTCTGTTTTATGTTTTCAGATTCACTGAGTTCAGTGAATATGCGTTTGGCAGACTTGTTTTCGAAAACTGTTTCCGGATTCTGTGATCCAAATAGTGAAAATTCTGAAAACAACTTTTTTATGTTTTCATTGTATCCAGATTTTGAATTTGAAAATTTAAAATGCAGAATTACATTAGAAAATACCAAAACTTTAATAAATATAGTTTTTGATGTTATAAACTCAATTTATTTTTGTTAAATTAAAATATGTATAATTTAATATATTATAAATTATATGATATTGTAAAATAATAATTGTACAAATTTTATAATAAAAATCATGTTCATAAATTAATTAATAATGGATTATATTCAATCTAATATTTAGTTTTGCAACTACAACTAGTTAATGGTCTATAAATATATTATAGAACACATTTTGAACAATTGTTTAAATTGGAATCCAATTTCTAAATCTGCTACCAAACACATATCTGAAAACATGAAATACAACTCTGTTTTCATTGAATCCCTTGTTTTCAAAATTCTGTTTTCAAAACTATTTTTCAAAAACTTGTTTTTGTTTTTGAAATTTGGCTAAGAATTCAAATTAATGTTTTGCTAAGAAAGATTAACACATTGCAGATAATTGATGAGGAAACAAGTACAATTTTCAAAAATTAAAGACAAAAAATCAAATGGTTATCAAATGGAGCTTAAATTTGGCCATTCATGCCGTTATCCCTAAGTCTAAAATCATGTTTTAGGTTTACATACGTTAGTGGGCTAATTAACTTAAAGATAATTTTTTAAAAATTAATACTTTGATGGAATGTGTGTACGTATAAAATAATATTATATTATTTACAATATTTTAACTTTATAACCTTATGTGTATTAGTTAAAGATAGAAAGTTAAGTTCAATAGTAATTTTAACGATAAGTTGTAAATAAATTTAGTTAGCAATTAGCATAACAAGTTATGTGAATAATTAAATAAACAAAATGATAACATTTTATATAGGGCAACTTGCAAGACTAGCAAAAATAATTGGGGTAATTATAGTCGTGTCACCACTTTTTCAAGATTACAAATACGGCAAAAAAATCAGCCCAGCCCAAACAACAACTTGAAAAAATCGAAAATAACCTTACTTTTGCGCATTTTACTAATATGAAGTATATTAACAGTATATCAGACATACTGTTGATATACTACTGATATACCTAAAATGAAGTATATCAGTGACATACTACTGATATACTTTACTTAGGTATTACGGTTAGGGGTGTGCACGGTTTGGTTCGGTCCTATTTTGGCCAGAACCGACAACCGAATTGATCGAACTGAAACATGGGGCTTAAAGAAAATATTAAAACACACTTCAGTCTAGTGCAAGTGCACACTGTCGATGCAAGTAATATAAAACTGGAAGTATTTCAGAGTATCAATCCCATAGGGAACGGATACAACAAAATTCAAGAGAATAAGCAAAGACGTTTTCAAATTGCAATTGTGGGTAACCAGTGTAAAACAATAGGTGAGATGATTTTTTGTTATTTTTGAAAAGAATAAATAAAAATGATAAAAGAGGGATTCAAACGTGTTTTTGCTCTATTGAACGAAATTGCGGCCTAATTGCAATTGCAATCCTTTGACTTAACACTTAGCTTTGTAAACCGAATTCAACACCTATTCGACCTTCTATGAAGTATCTTTAGGAGGCTAAGCGATTAAACCGATATTTCTATGGCTAATACGAACTTAGTTAATTTTGAAACACAATTCTTTTGGCTTTAAAGGTTTTGCCCTATGTCAAGGGTCAAAAACAAATTCTTATGTCTAGGCTATTTTCCTTTATTGCTTTTATGAAATTTAAATTTGTATCTAACATTTTCAGAATTAGACTCAATTTTTGTATACTAATCTAGGTGATCAATCTAGACTAATAATAAGCATTAAAATCAATAAAAGCAAACAAGCTATAGAGGAAGCAAGGTTGCTCTCACAATTAGGCCTATATTCCTATCTTTAGGGCATTCACATGTTTAAATCTCAAAGAAAGAATTAGCTCATTATGATGGGGATGAAAAACAGTAAATTAAAGTGTAGAAAATCCATAACAAGCTTAGATAAAGAGAAATTGAGAGATCAACTAAATTATGTGATAAAACTAAAATAAATCTTATTGAATTTAACTTGCAAGACTAACTAGCCAAAGGAATTAACCATACAACTTGAGTTCAAAAGGAAGAATGAAAAGAAAGATAGAAGAGTAACTTAAAGTTAAAATTACAACCATTAAACAAAACAAAACAAAGGAAAAATAACTGAAGTTTATGCTAACAAAGTGCTTGAAATACAGTGCAATAAAGCATCGTTCTTGCCCCTTTCATCAATCGAACTTAATCACACTTCTTTCAAAGGGAATGGGTCTTTACAATCTGAGATTTTCATCTAGATTGGACTGATTTTTGGGGCTTGAAGGTGCTAGAAAAAAGAAGAAAAACAGTAGAAAAAAGAAAGAAAATAGCAGAAAAATGGACTGAGGTGAGCAGTAAAACCCATTCACGTTTTGCTTCATTTTCTCCATTTTTTATAGGCATTGAGGGCTAGGGTTTCCATATAAACATCCTCAATCCATGGGCTAACTTCTAGGAATCAAATAGGGATGAGAATCTCCCAAAATCGTGCAAAAATCCCATAAAATCGCTTGATTTCCGTCATTCTTGGATTTTCCAGATTTTTCAGAAATGCAATTGCATTTCAATTGCATTTCCTTTGCATTTTCTTCATTTCTTCAAATCTGCACAAAAACAAGAATTTAGCCATCTTTCCATTATCTTTTCAACTTTTTTCTTCTTTTTCCATACTCCAACAAGCTTACATGAATTTATCTTATAAATGCTATTTTTAGTTTGCTCGTTATTCGATAAAATGTGCAAAAATGGCAAGAACAACTTAGTTTTAAGGTTAAATAATCCTCATAAATAAGAATTATCACACCCCCAAACTTGAGTTATTGCTTGTCCTCAAGCAATCAAAATCATAGTATTCAGATATGAATTTCAAGAACTAACCCAAGTTCTTGACAAGTATTCTTTTGGGAGACATCTCATGCTCATAACACATGTTTATCACAACCAACTTTAATCCCGCCTTAGTCTTGACTTTAGCACTTTTCACCCATACTTCCCTAAAAATTGTATCCCTATTCTTCTAGTTTCATCTTGCTTGCTTCTTACATAGGTCATCTTTTGAGAAACAACTTAACTAAACAAAAGAAAAACTCGCCCAAACTTATTTCTTTTTATTGCCAGGCTATTCAAGCTTTTTTTTTTTTTTTTAAGTTGGTTCCTTAGTCAATTGTACTTTCATTCCAACTTACTGACACTTTGTGGTGAAGGTAGTTGACTACGAGCACACATCACTATTTGAAACTATTTTTAACCTACTCATTTCCTGAATCAACCTTTCATGCAGAGGCAATCATGGGTGTCATGACTTTCCCTGGTTACTCGGTTAACTCTTAGAAAGATGAGTATCCCTTTAATAATTTTTTTTGGGCGCCATTTTTTTTTTAACTTGGCAGCATTCATACAACAACTCACAACATGTTTACAGTTCGTGAATTGTAAAAAATGAATATATAACGATGTGGGGTCAACAAAAGTAATGTAAGATGTCTATCCCCCCCAAACTTAAGATGCGGCAATGTCCACATTGACTAGTTTTGCTCTTGGGTGGTTGAGATGACCATATATATTAACAAACTTAATAACCCTAGAATTATAGAAACACAAGCTAGGGTGTATGGGTGGTGGGGTGCCAAGGAAAGTAAAGAAGTCATAAAGTTGGGTGGATAACTGAGGAGTGTTTAACGAGTAGAGCCGATTCCAAATATCATCATCAAGGATTTTTAAACTTTTAGACATATTTGGGCGATATCAAAAAAAGATAGATCAAACATAACTGACACTGAACTTCAAACAATTTGGATGTTAATCAAATCATCATGACAAAATGCAAGGGATAAAGACAAGTAAAAAAAATTTGAAGACAATAACATCACAATCTAAACTATTAAGATTTAAGAAGTAGAATTTAAGGTGCAAAGAATAACTCCCCTAATCATTGGAGGTTGAATCATCATCTTCTTGGCATGTTGGATGTTTTGCTTCATTTTGCAATTGCATTCCATTTGCATTCTTGTTCCTCGGCTTTGCCTCATTTTTCGCGAATGCAATTGCAATTCCTTGTGATTGGCGTTTGATTTCCCCTCTCCTTTTTATCTGAACTCCAAAAGCGAATTGTTAAAAAGTTCACACCGGCTCGAAAAGGAGTTCATGCCTTAAAAAATATATATTTTTTTATTTCCTTATTTCTTTTTGAATTTTTGAATATCTTAAACAATTTCCCAAGTAGATCCCCAGGTAGAGGTGTTCCCTAAACGGTCAACTTCTCAGCCTAGACATGATTCTACCTTACACAGAAATTGCTTTGTCATTTCAGAATTCATAGAAATAAGGTTTTTTTTTTTAAAACTTTTTTTTAAAGAAAATGAACAAAAGATAAACTTATCCTATTCCAGTAGGTAGACCGCAACCGTGTTCCTTCATTTTGCACCTGGGTCTCGATGATGGAAGAGATTTCAATCTTGGTTGAGCTGCTTTAATCACAACGGGTCTTGAAAATATCCCATGACAATGGGTTTTGGAGTAAATCGTGGTTGTGGTGAAATCGCATGATTGTAGGTAGAAGACCTTGAAATCAATTGAGTAGATTAAGACATAAAAGGTCTGGTTATATGTGTTGAAGGCATTGGAGAAATTAAAGGCTCCTTTATTTGAATACTTGTGGAACGTTTTTAAGAACATGTCCGAACTGGAGTAAAATCCTCATCAGGAAGATCATACTGCTCAACCCTCATTGGAGTAGGTTTTTCAGGGAGGGAATAAGCTGGAGCTTTTCCCTTTTGAGTATAAGAGGAAGATGAAGCCATAGACTTATCTTTCTTACTGCCCATTGCTTAAAAGAAATGAGAAAGAGAGATGAGAAAGAGAGATGAGAAAGAGAGATGAGAAAGAGAGATGTGCTCTTTTGAGAGGTAATCTGCCAAAGGGTTTTGAGTTCGTTTTATAGGCAAAATCTCAAAATCAAAGCACGACAAAATTGCTTGTCACCTGGCAAAGATTTGTTTGGAAACTAGATTTTTAACATCATTTTCTAAAACAAATTTCGAAGCTTAAGAATATGTTTTAATTAAAAATCTTTTATTGATTAAATCGCCTTGAAATTTTTGGACACAAAACTATTGCCAAAATGTCTTTTTTGATTGTTGAATAATTCTTTTGAGTACTGTTCTAGAGTGGAACTGTACGATTGATTCCTTCTTATCACAACACTGTTTTAGGATTCCTCCATATCTAATGTCAGACGCATCAGTCTCTACGATAAGATTTGCTTTATCGTCGATAAGAATTAGGCATGGAATACATTTGATTAACTCTTTAATTTTCTTAACAGCTTGTGTATGCTCTGCTGTCCAGGGAATAGATTCTTTCTTCAACCATTGAAAAAATGGTTTACAAATAGGTCGAAGATTTTGAATAAAATCATATACATAATTTAGACATCCCAAAAATCTTTGTAATTGAGTTTTGTCTAGAATTTAATATGGAATTTTTTGAATAAATTCTAGAGATCTTAAAACCAAGAAATCTAATTTAAGTTTTAAAATATTTTACCTCGGGGGCCGAGGCTACTAAACCAATAAGCTTTATAATCTCAATAAACTTTTTCAAATGAGAAAAATGCTGATCTATACCAACTGAAAAAATTAAGACATCATTGATATAGATAATTGAAAATTCTTGAATAGGTTCAAGAATGTCATTCATTATCTTTTGAAATTTGGATGGAGCATTTTTTAACCCAAAAGGCATAACGTTCCATTCGTATTGTCCAAAAGATACATTGAATGTCTTATACCTATATTTTACGATAATCTGGATTTGCCAAAATCTTGACTTCGTATTGAATTTTGAAAATAGTTTGGCGTTTGAAACTCATTTGAGTAAATCTGATTTATTTGGGATTGGATACCTAATCCATTCCAAAACTTTGTTTAAGGGTTTATAGTTAATTACCAGTCATGGGATGCCTCATTCCTTCTTGGCCTGGTTGTTGACATAGAATGCAACACATGACCATGGGCTCTTTAATGGTCTGTTGAGCTTTCTTTTGAGTAAATCTTCAATTTCCTTCTTGCAATGTCCTAGTAATTCAGAGTTCATTTGAATCGAATGTGCTTTTGTCGGAATACTTGATTCTTTGAAGTCTTTGACATACAGTAGTTGTACCATAAGTTTCTTCGCTCCCAAAATGTATTAGGATGAAAAGAGCATATCACTTTCTCAATCTGAGTCTAGACGTTTTGAATCCTCATTTGAATAGCTGAGTCTTTTAGGTTATCTTTGACTCTTTTGAAGCTAACTTCTTCCTTTAGGAAGGATGTTTCTCCTTTAGGGAGATTTCGTTTATTCTAGGTCTTGCTACAGTCTGAATGTTGCTTTCTCTGATTGGATCAACAAATTTAAATATAATTTCTTAATCCAATATGGTAGAGGAAATTTCTTCCTCTGAAACCTGAATTGGATATAGTTGAGTAATGAATGGAGTACCTAAAATCACTGCTTGATTTAGGTTTTTGACTAACAAGAATGAAGTCACAAAATAAACTCCATTGTTGTAGATGAAGACTTCTGGCAGTTTATGTTTGATAAACAGTGGTTGTCCATTTGCCCTTCTAAGTGTTTCGACTGTCTTTTCGAAGTACTTAGATGATATTATTCCTTCATGCACACAATTTTGGTTTGCTCCAGAATCGACCAAAGCTATGGCTGTTAATTTGTAATCATGTACCTTCAAGGATACTCTGATATACCTGTTGCGTAATTTTTGCGCAATACCGCAAGTGTACGGGTCAAGTTTTAATATAGTGAAAGAGTGTTCGAGTATCGTCCTCAGGATTGGTTTTCTAATTCACTTAAGTACTATGAATATTATCGCCCAATTTTATTTAGAGAATAGAATTGAATGATGGATGCAAGATTTAAATAAAACAATTATAATAAAAATTGAAACAATCAGAGGAGAGAATATCCTAGAGAGTTGATTTCACCTATTAGACTAAAATAAATAAATTACTTAAACATCCAAGATTGATCAAACAAATATTTCATAAGTCTAGAAGTCTTTTATCATGAATGACTCTCTCGAGGACAAACAATTCTTATGCAATAAGGCAAAACCTACATCTCTGATGATTTTTAACGTTATACATAGCATTAAGTTCTTTCATTAACAACTTCGAAAGGAGCCCTAATCATTATCAAGTTCGAACTACCTTTAGTCATGCAATTAGGATCTAATCTAAATGACCTTTCTCAAGCGTGAATTTAGACCAACATAACATTTAATCTGTGATCAAAAGATTAAAAGCATTAAGAATATAAAAGCATGAATGAAATTAACGACAATCAATCATGGAATTTAAATAATTAAAACATAAGGTCTAATGGCTACATCAATCCCTAGAATAAGAAAAGAGTTTAGCCACTCATGTTTACTATCACAAAATCTAAACTCTTAAACAACATTTAAATACTAAATAAAAAGAAGGAAGAGAAAAACTATGCTGGTGTGTCGATTTTCCGTCTCCGTATGATCTCCACAACTTGGCCTTGAATATTTCCCTCAGGTCTCTTCTCACTCTTGTATGTAGAAATTTAGAGTTGTGCTCTCCAAAGTTGAATGCCTTGAAGTGAAGAGAATGTGGGTATTTATAATGGGTTAATCCATATCCTAATCTAATTAGGAATTCATTATTTAATTAAGAATCCAAAATCTAATCAAATTAGGAATCCATAACCTAATTAAATTAGGAATATTTTTCTTCTCCAAAAATTGTCCCCAAAATTGGTTGCTGAATTAGCACATTTATCACTATATTTCTTCTAAAATCTTCATTTTGCTCCAAATGCTCAATTTCTACAAAATAAACAATTATGAACGTGAAAAGCATGTTTTTAAGTCTCAAAACTAGCATAAAATGAAGCCTAAAGATAGCACATATTGAGTGCTATCAATACCATTTCTAAAAATGAACCTTTGTTATGGCTCCCAGATATGTTGCTTCATGTTATGATTGTTCTTTGTCATCTATTTTTGGAAGAACATTGGCTCCTTGATTTGCCTTAATCATAGCCATTTCAGTAGATAGTTGAGTAATGTCCTTTTGATAATCCCTTTGAAGCTGTCTGACTTCTTCTTTGAGTTTATTGATTTCAAATTGTAAATCTGAAACCGTGACTTCTCTGGGTTCTTTGAATCTTTTGAAGATATCCTCTAAGTTTATTGGATTGGAAACTTGTGAAGATACCTTATTTGAAAGTACATGATTGTCCTTTTTCAAAGACTCTTTGAGTCGATTGAGGACAATTCCCTTTAGGGTTTCATCATTGAGCTTCCCTATGACCTCAAATAGCAATTCTTGGTCTTGAGTAAGAACATTTATGCAACTGAAGCAATTGCATAATCTTTTCCCATCGCAGTTGGGTTTATGAATAAGCTCTCCTTCCGATGAAGAGTAAGAATTAGACTCTTCTTAGGGTTCAAGAATCTGTCCTTCATCAGAAACGTTGTCTTCAAAGGATGATTCTTCATAATCATATATAAAGATTTGGAGTAATTCCTTCTTAATATCTTCTTCGATATTAAGTTCATTGACTTTCTTCTTCACTGGACACTTTGGTGCGTAATGACTAAATCTTCTGCATTTGTAGCATTGGACCTTTGATATGTCCTTCTTTGAATACTTTTTGCTCTTTTGGGAAGAATTATTGTTATAAGAATACTTCCTGTAGGGCGTTTGCTTATAAGGGTATTTATAATCATTTGGTTTCCTTTGATAGGAACTTGAGTAATTAAACTTTCTTCTGGAGAAGGTTTTCTTTGCAATAACAAAAGGTGGCTCAGTTGCATCTTGATAATAATACATTTTGCAAAAACTTCAGAGCTTTCTTTTTCTGGCGCCCTTTGAATAGTTCATCTTCTCTTGCCTTTTGCTTTGAATACATTGTTTACTTTCTTCGTGGATAACAAACTGAATTAACTCATCGTAGGTTATTGACGTCCATGGTATCTCACTTGTCTTGTAGTATTCATGGAGATACAATATCAATTCTGCCCCGAATAATTTGGGTAATCTTGCTACAAACCTTTCTTTCCAGAAAGCGCTGTAGCAATCAACCATTTTGTATACTTCTGTTAGGAAAGTATCTTTGTACCATCGAAAATATTACAGCTTTGGACACTTCAGTTGTTGAAGATAAGTCCTTACTTGGTATTTGTAATTATCAGCATCTCCAATGAAATGCTTTATGATTGCAAAGCAGAGTGTTACAACTGCATCGTTAACCCTGTCTTCTGAAGGAGTCCTAGGAAGAACAACAGTGATCTTGTAGTTGGAGTAATATCAAGTTACACATTGCTTTGAGCTCTAGAGGAAGACAGTTCTTCTTTGAGTGCCTTCCTTTTTCAGTTTGAAGTATGGTTTAGGATGTTTTTCTTTTCTTCTTCAGAATAGAAAAAATCCACCAACCTTTTAGTTGTCCTGTAAAACTTGCGCTTATCAGGGCAACACTTTTCGCATCAGAGTGTCTTTTGGAAACATATGTCGAATTAGCAACATGCATTTCTTGAACGACACCCATGATGAGATATTGAGAAAGTCCATTAACATTTCATTCATAGATTGATTGTCCATCGAATGATCTGTTGGCTATATAAGGACGTTCTTCATAGACTAGGTCCAAATGAGACACCTTGGGATAGTAATTTCAAGAATTACCATTGGAGTTGTCTCCTGAAATTTTGTTTACTTCTATAGGCACCTTTCTCCTTGCCTTAAGAAGTGCTTCAGGATCTTCTCTAGAGATAGCGAAACGGTTCATCTTTTCTACCATTTCAGTTATCTCTTCATCATTGAGAACATTAATTTGAGAGGACGGAGAAGACTTTTCGGCTTTACTCGAGAGATTAGCGATTTGCTTCTCGATGTATTTCAACATCTCCTGTTCTTTATATTTGATTCTTGGAACCGAGCTTCCAATATCTGCACTAAAGAATGATATTGAAAATTCTTCTTTAGGAAAAGAAATATCTTCAAAGATTGTTTTTTCTGCTCAGCTACTGTTAGATTAAAAACCTTTTCTTCGATTCTATCCATCTGTTCAGCCATAGTAGATAAAATCTTGTTGGTAAAATTATTTTGAATATGAACTCCTCTAATTTCCTTAGAGGGTTTATTTTCTTCTTCCTTTGGGTCTATTTGCTTGAATGGACTAGCAATGACCGTATTTCCATAGAGACTCTTAAACTCAATTTGCTCTAATGCAAGATGAGTACTAAAGACTTCTCCTCTTTCTGAGGTCTTCCACTTAGTCTCTTTGAGAGTGTTTACTTGATTACCATTTATTTGCTTGAATGGACTAGCAATGACCGTATTTCCATAGAGACTCTTAAACTTAATTTGCTCTAATGCAGGATGAGTACTAGAGACTTCTCCTTTTTCTGAGGTCTTTCACTTAGTCTCTTTGAGAGTGTTTACTTGACTACCTTTTGACTATAATTGGCACGATAGGCAAACCATTCGAAGAAAGGAATTTGCTCTTCAAGATTTTCCATGGTCTCCATCCCATGTTCTCTTGAAGTCTTCCCTTTCTGCGTGCTCATAAGCTTTGAAGAAGGATTTCCTTGGAATCTTCCATTTGCTGCTTAAGAAATCCTCTTTTAAGAATTCCATATTGACTTTGAATCCTTCTGATATGACATTAAGCTCGTTGACGTGAGTTGCCGTATCCATATTCATTTGCGAGGGGAATTTGGTTTGGCACACTAAATATCCGGTATGCGTGTGCCAAGATTCATCGAATTTATCCTCACAGAGTTAGTTCTCCTTAGAGGTTCACTTTCAAATTCATAGGAGGATGATGATTCTCCTTTGTATTCGGAAGCATTGTGTTTCGAACTGAGGAAGTTCTTAACTATTGGAGTAGGAGGTGCTTCATCTTGGAAATTGATCTCCACTTGACCTTCAGGATATTCAATAATTTGATCAAGTGTTTTTGGCTTGGGTGTTGGAGGTGTAAATGCATCCTTCAAAACCCATCTTGATTTTCTAGTGATTTCTTCCCATGATGGAACTTTGGACGTAGTCACCGTTAATTTTGAGGCACTTGCCTCAAAGAGTACTGTCGTTCCTTTTGGGGACACCTTCGCAGCCCTTGGAGCTATATTTGTCTGCATCAATCGATAACACTCTAAATATAGCTACAAAGCCATGAGATTCTGGTTCTAAATTCATTCCTTTGAAATGGATATCAAGGATTAGAGAATTTAGAATCTTTGGATCATGGAGTGAGAGGGTATAGCCTGGGTAGTAGTTGAAGTAGACTGGACCGTTTTCCATATTTGTTTCCACCATTCCTAATAGGAAACTTTGGAAATCTAAAAATTTCTTGTCTCTTAGAGTAATAAGGACAATAGTATTTAGACCTATATAGAATAACGGCTTGACTGCAACTTGCACTAGGCTGATATGCATGAAATTGTAATCTCCACGATGTTCGAGTATTAAATCTCTTGTGAAAAGATTTAATGATTCTAGGTTGCTACGATTGCTACAGTGCATTCCATGGTCTTCACGCCTCAGCTTTGAGTAAAATCAAATGTACTTTTGTAGTAGATTGTTCTTAGATCTATTTGAGGAATATTCCAATTGGCGAGTTGCTCCTCGACCTTTGTGATATGGAGTTCTTCATTGGAACCTTTGAGATCAACGACGTTCTTTTCTACCTTAGGAGCATCACCCTTGTCTATTTGAGTACTTGGGCTAGTGCCATATTGAGTAATCTTTGATAATTTCTTCGGGATCAAAGATTTAAGTAGCTTTGACAATATCTCATAATAATCAAACTACTTTAACAAAGATAAAAAAAATATTGCTTTCTTTCAATATTTTCCTTTAGACTTCTCGTCGATTCCTGTGTACTCGTTACAGGGGGAACGAATAGCTTACTAACGGATTTACGCACTTCTTACAGTGCATTCCATGGTCTTCACGCCTCAGCTTTGAGTAAAATCAAATGTACTTTTGTAGTAGATTGTTCTTAGATCTATTTGAGGAATATTCCAATTGGCAAGTTGCTCCTCGACCTTTGTGATATGGAGTTCTTCATTGGAACCTTTGAGATCAACGACGTTCTTTTCTACCTTAGGAGCATCACCCTTGTCTATTTGAGTACTTGGGCTAGTGCCATATTGAGTAATCTTTGATAATTTCTTCGGGATCAAAGATTTAAGTAGCTTTGACATTATCTCATAATAATCAAACTACTTTAACAAAGATAAAAAAAAATATTGCTTTCTTTCAATATTTTCCTTTAGACTTCTCGTCGATTCCTGTGTACTCGTTACAGGGGGAACGAATAGCTTACTAACGGACTTACGCACTTCTGTCAAGAACACAAAATCCTTGCCAAACACCTGTTGATGACGGGTTGCCACACAGAAAAATAGGATAGAATTGAGAAGAACAATATTGAACTAAATCAATACTAAAATCTAGCTTTGAGAAAAAAGAAGATTAAAACAAATTAATCTCTTGCTAACAAAAATTGAATTAAAGATTGAGTATATTGATGGCCTTGATACCAATTGCTCCCAAAAGCCAATATCCAAGTGATATCTAATAGCTTAGGAGAATAGGCTAGGAAACAGAGTGGTTATGTTTATAAGTGGTGGCTTAGAGAATTGTTACAAGTTTCTTCGCTTGTAGTTTTTCTTGATGCCTTTGGAATACAACTTGGGAATCTATTTATAGACCCCGAATTTGAAACTAAAAATTAAATAAAGTAAAATAAAAGATAAGGATGAACTGACAAGACAAACCCTGACTGGAACATCATTTAGGGAAAGCAATAGTAAGAGAATCTACTTTTACAAAAGTAATATGACAAAACAAATAGTTATATAAGACAAAAAGTAAAAAGACAAAATAATTAAGGCAAAAGTAAAAGCAAAAGAAAAATAAAGATAGTAGAGTTTGTCTGCAACAGTCTTCATCCTTTAATGAAGTAGCTTTGTTAAAGTTTTGTCCGTCGTTATCTTGCAAGAATCTTATCCTCGTGCTTGATTACTGCGAAGGCGAGAGGCAAGGAAGAAAGGAGAAGCTTACCAACGGACTTACAATCAACTGCCAGGAACACTCCCCCACACCAGTCTTCTGCGACGATCCTCAACGACGGTTCTTTCAATAACTTGCACATGAATAAAATTGGAGCGGATGACAATCTTTCACAAGTGGTTGAGTTGCAGAAAATTTATGTACAGAAGAATTCATATATATATACAAGAATTCTTCGTTTCTATACAAAGGAAATAATGTACATATGGGAAAATGTAATTTTACAAGAAAGAGAATGTACATTTTTTATTATCAATCGTAAAGACTTATTGAGTAAATGTCACATCTATTTGAGTATAATGTAGTTTAAGGACTTTACGGTCCATTGGAGGTGCTCGTAGTTTAATGACTTTGTGGTCGTATTGTAGTTTAAGGACTATTCCAGTCCTTTCATTTAATCCAGAGATGGATCATTGATGTCAAATTCATCTTTTTCCTCCTCGATTATTGAGAGAGTAGGATAAGATGATTTTTGAGAAGATGAGGTTACTTGCAAAAGTATCCTCTGTAGGTCAGCTTCAGTGGCTATTTGAGCTAGAGTTTGGAGTAAGGCATATTTATTTTGAAGAAAGTCTTTCTAATTCTTTTTTGAAACGTCTTAGTAATGTGGTATTTCAGCAAACCAAGTTTTGATACCCTTTAGGTTAGCATGGGTGAAAATGTATTTGTCCCACCATTTAACCTTCAAGGTTTTTACGAAGTATTTAGTATTACCTTCGTAATTTTGAGTAGAGAGATTCCAACAGAAAATCCATGGAATCTGAAAATACAAGGCAAACCGAAAGCTTAAGGCGAACGATGTCTTGTATATATTTTGAGAATTTTTACAAAATTGAATAAACCATGAATAATTAAAAGCTTGATACTAAAGAACAATTGATAACATTTTCTATTCAGTATGTCAGATATACCTAAAATAAAGTATATCAGTGATAATACTACTGATATATTTTATTTTAGGTATATAAATAAAATGATATTCCTAAAATGAAGTTTATTAATGATATACCAAATATTGTATATCAATAGTGTATCAGTACTTCATATTAAGTGTATTAAATATACCTAAAATGAAATATATCACTAATATACTATTAATATACCTACTACTGATATACTTGATGTTAGGTATAACAATGAAATGATATACCTAAAATGAAGTATATTAGTGATATACTGAATATGCAAAATATCCCAATCTGCTACTAATATATTTCATATAGAGTATGTCATTTAATTGTTATATCTAAAAAGAAGTATATCAGTAGGATATCATTATATACTACTAATATACTTCATTTTAGGTATATCATTTCACTGATATACCTAACATTGAATTATCAATAGTAAATCAGTACTTCATATTAAGTATATCAGATATATCTAAATGAAATATATCAGTGATATACTATTGTATATACATTAATGGGGTGTTTGGGGCTCTAATATTGGTGGGTCTGAGATGGCTATTTTAACCCACTCCTTGTTTGGGCCGACGCTTAAAGTAAGAGGTGGTAATGGTTTTGATTACCCTCGTTTTGCTATAGTGGTGCACGACGTTTATAGTGTTTTGGATACCTATCATTTTCACTTCCCGAAAACGTTATTCCCTCTCTCTCTCTATTCTCTTCCTTTTCCTCTACATCATTTTCATTTTTATGATTTCGTCTTCTCCCTCATGCATTCGCCTTCACCGTTTTGCTCTCTCCCTCATCCTTAACATGCCAAGCGTTGTATCGTTTCTCCAGTTTCATCTTCTTCCTCGTGCTTTCCTCTTATCCGTTCTGCTCTCTCTCTCGTCGTTGTTTCTTCATTTGTGCAGGTCGCTCAATGGTTTTCGTCCTCTCCCTTTTGCTTTCTAGATCTAGGGTTTTGAAAGTTTCCATATCTGATTTTTTTAACATATCTGAAGGCCTCTCCCCTCCATAATTCCATCAAATGATTTCTAGATCTAAGGCTTTTAGGTTTCAAAATATGGATTTTTTACTAGATTTGAAACCCCTTGGACTCCCTTTTTCCCCTCGCCGCTTCAAAAAATAGTGTTCCCTCCCTTGTTGCTTCCTTTCGATTCCATGCATGTTTGATTCCACGGTGGAGGTTGGGAGAAAGCTAGGTAGGGGACGAACGAAACGCTGTTTTGGAGCTTGGTGGGGGGAGCCAACTTCGAAGGTATGTTTTCTTTCCTTATTTTGGTCGGTCGATGATGAGTCCAACTTGCATGACATAATTATAGTTTTTATCTCCTCCTCATCTCTAATTTATTGTTGTTCGGCTTTTTGACTGCTGATTTTTTATCTCCTCCTCATCTTTGATTTATTGTTGTTCGGCCCTTTGACTACTGATTTTTTATCTCCTCCTCATCTCTGATTTATTGTTGTTTGGCTCTTTGACTACTGATTTTTTATCTCCTCCTCATCTCTAATTTATTGTCGTTCGACTCTTTGACTACTAATTTTACTATGTTATTTTTTGTAAGCAATCTAATATCTGTTGCATTAAACATGGCCTCTGTTCCACGGATCATTTTTTGTATGACTTCTTTCAATTGGTTGTTTACTCCTAATTCACTTTAAGTCCTATCTCTGATTTAGTTCTTGTGGTGTTATACATTTTCGCATGTTTTATTATTCTTACTCATGTTATTAATTTTAGTTTCTGTTCTGTTATAACTTTGGCACTGTTTTTTTTTTTGTTAGTATGGAAAAATCAAAATTCCCCATGAATGAACTTCATATCTCTGTGGCCTTCTTGTCTATGCTTTTTTTTTTTTGGCTCAATACTTGTTTGGATGGTTTAAATTTCTCCATATTCTATATGAGGATTGAGTTTCTGCTTTTTTTTTTTTTTAATATATTACATTGTTGGGTTTTTATATATCTCTTTTTAATATGTTGGGTTTCTTGTTAGATCTGACCATAATTTGTTTTAGATTGAGTATACTTTTTGAATAAAATGTATTTTTTTTTGTTAGTTCTTGGTTTCTATTTTTCATTTTACTTTTCTTTGTTTGTTGTTGTTTATGATAAAACAATATTAAGTGAAATTCAAAATTAAAATGATGAATTTCCTATCTCTGAGCCAGTCAATCCTTTCCTTTTTTGTGTATTCTTTGTTGCTACATCTGCCCATGAAATTTCCTATCTCTGAGTTTTTGCTTTTTTGTGTTCTTTGTGAAATTTACTTTGATTGTGTTGTTATAAATTGGGTGGATAGGGCTACGTATTCATTGAAGTGGGTTGGTATTTGAATGACATGTATTAATGAGTGTGTATTTAAAAAACTCAATTTTTTAATAAAAATTTGTATTAAGGTGTACTTGTCCAACCCTTGTAATAAATATAATGGTTAGGTGTACTTATGATAATAAGTGCACCAATATGTTTTTTCCAACCGCCCCCCTCCCTCCCCTCTTTAAATAAGTTCTCATTTCATTCAAAATGTTGAGGACAACCCCACTCTCCACATTACTTCTGCATAAGGCAATTGATGAGTCTCCTTTACTCATACATTTCCTTCTTCCATTCTTTTTTTTCAAGTCTATGAATGCATCCTTCTTCCATTTTTTTCACTTACAAATGCATAATGTCTCATGATTATAGGGTTGGTCACCTTTCAAATCCTTCACGTTATCGTCATTGTTGATCGACCATTACCCCTTCCAAGGTGACGTGTCTTATTCTTGTATTATGATCATTATATTCAAGTTAAGTACTGATTTCTATTGTTTCTTCACAAGTTCAAACTTAGAACATTGGTCGACATTAGTTCGAGGTTTGTTTATTTTAATGCACGAAAATATTCTATGGTATATTTTATTTGTTCACGAGACTAAGGACATTTGTCTATGTATTTGTTTGTAAGTGAACATTCTATTTATTTTTGTATGTCTTTCTTTACTATTTATTGTGTATTTGTTGGACAGTTTCGTTATTTGTGCAAGAATTTTTTTTTTTATTTTCTTTGTAAAAAAAACTTCCTCATGTATTCATTGGACATATTTTTTTTTTGTAAGTCGATTGTAATTTAATTGTATGCATCTGCTTTTTTCAATTAAAATGAAAAAAAAAAACTTTCTTGAAATATAATTTGAAATTAACCAAGAATATGTTGTTTGAATAAATTATTTTTATAGCATTTACCATGATTAGTTAATCACTCTTCTTCACATAACATTTTAAGCAAACAACTTTGAAGCATATAATTTGATGCTTTCTTTCAACGAAACATATAATTTGAATACAAAATACGATGACTTTTTAATGAAAAAAAAAGAATTGAATTTGTTTTGGATTTTAAATAAATGATGTTTGAATGAGAAATATCATGACCGAACTTGATTTTTTAATCACGCCAACTAGATAAATGGAATGTCAAATGAAAAGGAAATAAAGGTAGTTTTTTTTAACACAAACAATATTCTGTTTTTTTTTTTTAAAGTAATGTCTTGGAAGAGTAAACAAAATATATATATATATGGTTCATTGGTGCAATAAATTTTTCTTAAACAAAGCAACAGTAATCAAACAAAAATATATGGTTCATTGGTGCAATTAATTTTAACAAAACAAAACAACAATAACCAAAAAGAAATATGATAATTAGTACAATCAGTTTTTCATAATATAACCATGTTTTTTTCTTCTTCAAAACTATGTTCTCAATTTGCTTTTTTTTAATGAATATTCCATTTGTTCGAGTATATTTTCCAAATATCAAAATCATTTTCAAGTGTGGAGTTGTTTGTGCTTTTTAAACAATAGGGGTTTTTTTAAAGTCTAAGGATGATTTTAAGTATGTTTTTTCAAGTACAAATCCTAGTAAGCTCTATTTTACTCACTTTTTGAATAATAGTATATTCTCGATTTATTTTAAACCCAACCCACAAACCCCAAAACTAACCCACAAACCAACCCAATCCACAAAGTCAAAACTTAACCCTAAACCCAAAACTTCAAAATCCAAACTCAAAAATCAAAACTCCAAACCCTTTACATAAAACTTAAAAACTCTAACCATAGACCCTTTACATAAAACTTTTAGACCCTAACTCCATACCCTTTATATAAAACTTATAAACCATGAACATAAAACTTAAGACCCTAACATAAAACTTAAAAATCATAAACGTAAAACTAAAAAATCATAACCATAGACTCATACTAGAATGAAATTTGATTCACTGATTGTAACTTCAATCTTAGGGTTATGAGGAAATCAAAGTTCTATGTCGTCTTCATTCGACGTAACCCAGGGATTTACACATCGTGGGTTGAATGCCACCAAGAGGTGAACGGATTTAGTGGAGCGGTCCACAAGTCATATGTATGCTTTGTGGAAGCAAAGTATGCATTTATGCAGTATAAGGTGGTGAGAGACGCTAATTACTTTATAATTGAGCCTGAAGAAGTTGCATGTCATACACCACACCCTGAGTATAGGTCGGGAACCAAGATCACATAGTAACGTATTACTACTAGTAGGGTCCATTATTAGAATAGTAGTAATGTATAGTTTAGGAATTATGTTCAATAGTAAGTGATTCTCATGTGACCTATAATTTTCGAGGGTAGTCTATAATATATCAGTTGTTTGTCTTTTAGGAGCGAAGTTAAATCCTTTCTTATATTATGGACCCATGGGAACTAGTTGCCATATTGGTAGCTTTCACCTCAACACAACATCAATTACTTCTGATATTAGACATGCATATGAACAACCATAGGAGAATAGAACACCAATCACCCTTACTCAGGCATCACATTAGGAAACTAACATTCTTCCGACTCATCCACGAGTCTGACTTATGTTGTCATGAGAGTACAATGATGGACAGGAGATGTTTCGCCATACTCTATTCCTTATTCAAGACTGTAGGTGGTTTAGTCGGTACAAAAATCGTAGGTGTGGAGGAAATGGTGGCCATGTTCTTGCACCTCTTAACCCACGACGTTGAGAATCGTGTAGTTCGTAGGAAATTTGCAAGATCTGGTGAGACCGTGTCACACCCCGCCCCAGATTAACTCTACCAAACCTAGGACGAGATGTGATGGCAGTAGACTCCAAATGTGCAATGGAATCTATTGCCAAGTCTTTATCTCTTCTTACATTATCTAACTTTATCTATGGATATCCCCTTTACAGCACAGTAAAAAATTTTCCCTTTACTTACAATAAATGATATGCAATGACTTAACAAGACTGGTGGCAGACTCTGATTAGCTAACTCTGGTTGAAACTCAAGAGCAACCTGGTGGAAAAATTAAAAACAAAAGAATGAGCTAAAAAGCCCAGTGAGTGGTGATTCATAAGAAAATACATTTTCAAGGAAATTATTCTCTTATTAAACATAAGTTCATAACTCTGTGAAATAATGTAAATCACGATCAGTTTAGAAACCTCCGAGATCATTTTAAGACATTAAAGTCTGTTAAAAAAAAACTTCTCGTGAAACAATAACTCTTAATTCAACAATTCTTGAAAACATAAGCACGAGTTCGTAAAAACATAGATAGGGAAATCCGTAATTATAACTCTGGAAAGCATAAATATAACTAGTGAAATTCATCACCAAATATGTACCCAAATCTCTATCATACTATGTACCGAGTAATCTCCAGATACATAGCATAACATATCTCTGTCATACGTGCACGTAGAGCAAACTCTAACATCTGTAATGCTTCAGGTCCAGGATTTGGACCAGGATTTGGAATCCGGATTTGGCATCTAATGGCCCCGGCATTCCCCTGCATCCCCTGCGGCCTGAGCACACTAGCATACTATGGAAACACATTCTCATAGCATATCGGGTAATCACCATGGGTACAAAGATCTAGTGGTTTGAAAACCACTTCCAACATAAACCTCTTAAATCACAAATCACTTTAAATCATAAAAATTCTTAACCTTTCAAGATCTCAAACTATTTCTGAAAATTATATATTTCTCTAGACAATTGTTCATAAACTTGAGAGATTTCTGAAATAACATTAAACATTTATACTTTCTCGAATAATCATCAAATCTCTCAATAATATAAAACATTTCTAAAATCATATTTTCTCTTAATCCACATCTCATATAAATTTCATACATTTTTCAAGACACATTAAAACTCTTCAAACATCTCAATAATCATAAAAATATCTCAAATATTTCTCAAATGACAATTTCAACTAAAAGCATAAAATATTGGCATTTCCATACCATTTTTGGAAATTCATAACATACTATGAAAATCTCTTAGCAATTTTCTCTAAAATCACACATGATTTATAGAATTCTTGAAAATTCGTAATAATAATCAAATAATAAAAATAATTCGTAAAATAAACCACTCACATAACTATTTTTGTTAATGCTTCAATTGTAAGTTATTTCAATTTCCGTCCAACCTGGAATTCCAATAACCACATCAATAATCATTCTCCAACTCAAGATATTTGTAACCATAATACATTGCAAACAATAATTAATCCAATTATTTGTTTTTAGACATTATTCAATAGTCCAACATTTCAAATTCCACCTTCTCTTTCATTCATTTAACACCAAAGTACAAATTGCCTTTTCTCCATTAAATATTAATTCTCTCTCCCTCACACACCATTTCCTTTCCATAAAAAAAATACTATTTAATCTCTTCCAATTTCCATTTTTCAAAACAACTCTCTCACGTAATACATTCCCCATCAACTTTCTCTCTCTTCATTTAAACTCAAATGTACCATCATCATCATTTCTCTATTTTTATTTATTTATTTTCTCTTTCTTCTCCTTTTCTCCTTCTCTTCATCTTCTTCTTCAAGTTCTCTGTGTTTTTTTTTTCTTCTTACCAACAACTCATCTTCTTCTTTTTTTTTTTTTTTTAATTTTGTGACCCACTTGTGTTCCTTATAAAACATCTAAGAAAATACTTTTGATTACAACTTCTAATCTCTCTTTTTCCCCTCCTTGAGCAAATCAAAACCCCAATTAACAAACCAATATTACAAAAACCCAAGTTTCATTCTTCCATTTCCTACATAACCAATTAATTCCATAATAGAACCTTAACCTCACTTTGATTTGATTTTAAAGTATCTATTACAGATTTACAAACAAACAAAAGAAAACCCATATAAATCATCTCTTAAAACTCATTTCTCTTCATGAATTTCCTAAAAAAAACTTACCAAATTCTATTTCTGAGCTTAACCTCGAGTTATTCAACCTTCAGATTCAATCTTCAAGCTTCAAATTTCTGAATCAATGATAAAGATTCTTCTTCTTCCCTCTCTCACCCTTTGTGAAACTTATCTCTCCCTCTTTCTCTCTCTCTCTCTTTTTCGAAAACTGCTTCCTCTTTTTCCTTCTCATTTTTTTTTTCCTTTATTCCTTCTTTTTGTTTTGTTTTTTTTTAAAACTAATACTTATCAAACCACCACTTTTCCAACCCAACACACACGTGTCCTACCAATTCCTTCATTTCTTTTTTTTTTTCCTTTTCTCTTTTTTTTTTTTAAATAATCCATTTTTTTAATAATAAAAGATATTTTTCTTTTATTTTTCTTTTCTTTCTAATTTTAAACAAATTCTTAAGGAAAATTGCATTTTACAGACCGTTTCTAGGCATTTCAAATATGTCTTTAACGCAGTGTTGCGGCTACATGATGTGCTGCTGAAGAAACCAGAATCAATCACTAACACCTGTATGAATGAGAAATAGAAATGGTTTGAGGTACATATCACTTTTTCATTCATCGATTGTAATAATGATGTGGGGTCCCTAGAGTTCTCCACGTAAATGAATATTTCATTTCTTGTGTGACCACATAATTGTCTAGGTGCATTAGATGATATGTACATTAAGGTCAATGTTAGTGCCAATGATCGACCAAGGTATAGGACGAGGAAAGGTGACATTGCAACCAATGTGCTTGCTGTGTGCGATACTACTGGAGAATTCGTATTTGTCTTACTTGGGTGGGAAGGGGTTTGCAGCTATTCTCGAGTGCTTAGAGATACAATATCACGAACGAACGGACTGAAAGTTCCAAAGGGTAAATGAGCACTTTCTTAGTTAACCTTCATAATATTAGACAATGGATTAAACGGTTACACATTGTACAAGATATTATTATCTATGCGATGTTGGGTATCCTAATGCAGAGGATTTTTTGGCATCGTATAAAGATGAACGATACCATCTGTCTGAATGGCGTGGAGGAGGGAATGCACCGACTACTCCAAGAGAATTTTTTAACATGAAACATTCTTCTGTAAGAAATGTGATTGAGAGGGCATTCAGACTGCTAAAGGGTAGATGGGCCACTCTTCGAGGAAAATCATACTATCCGGTACAAATCCAATGTCGAACTATCATGGCTTGTTGCATCATTCACAACCTTATTAATCGAGAGATGGGAGAAAGTGAGATGAACGATGACATGGATGAGGTTGACTCAGATTCAGCTACGATTGGGGGAGACCACATCCATTTCATTGAGACCTCTAATGAATGGAGCTAGTGGAGAGATGATTTAGGCCAACAAATATTTTATGAGTGGGAGTTACGTAATAATTGATGCGTTTTTTTTTTGTTTTGTTGTATTAAGACTTTTTCTTTTATGTTGTTGGATGTAATTGAACTAACTGTTGCTTTGGAATCATAATGTTGGACTATAATTAAGTATGTTATGTATTTTAATTCGACAAACAAATAAACAATCGTCTTACGTTCTAACTAAACCCTATAATGATAAACGTATACATTTAGCAGAATGGCAGGTGCACCGAGAGCCCCCAAGCACTCATGAACGAAGCATGAGGATGCAAAGTTGGTAGAGTGCCTTTGTACTTGGTCTAATCTGACTGGTGGAGATCAGGCAATCTAGGTACTTGATGCAATTGCAATGTATGATGAGGGAGAGGATACAAGACACTAAAATTCAATCAACCACCATCGATTGCAGGATTCGAACCCTAAAAGAATAATATCATGTGATTGCAGAGATGCTAGGGGCAGGTTGTAGTGGATTTGGTTGGAATGACGAATTTAAATACATGGAGGGGGAGAAAGAGACTTTCAATGGATGGGAGAAGGTAAGGTTGCATAGTCCCCTTATATATAACTGTTACGTGACATTGTATAACATATACTTTTATCTTCATGTAGGGTCATCCGGCTGCAAAGGGATTGTGCAACAAGTCGTTCCCCCACTTTAATGATTTAGCCCTTGTCTTTGGCAAAGATCGGGCTACAAGAGCATCTGCGGAAACCCGTACGGATATGACATCGAATGTAGGAGAGCATATGGACAAGAGATTCACTTGGTCGGCTCCCAGGAATACTATGCCCCAAATTCCCTTAGTTTCAACCCAAAGAATGGACATGTCTCAAGATGAGATGAATGGAACACCCACTAGTCGGAATAACGCAGTAGGTGCTTCAACGTCCAGGGGCTAGTAAGAGGAAGCGATCTCATTATCACTCTGAGATGGTCGATGTGGTACGAGATGCTATGGATGTCAATTCGTCCCACTTAAAGATGATTGTAGAGTGGCCCAAAGAGAAGTGTGCAGTGGAGGTCGAAGTACGCTCAGAAATTGTGGCCCACTTGTACAATATCCCAGAGTTGGATAATCGGGCCAAAGTGCATGTTATGAATATCCTCTTCCGTGATGTCCAAGCATCAGAGAGCTTCTTATATGTTCCTCCAGAATTGAACTGGAATACTGCCAGATCCTCATCGAGAAAAATGCTTGATCAACCCTTCTTTAGAAAAATTATCTTATTTTTGTTTGAAGTATGTATGTAGTATCCTATTCTTTTGTGTCATCCTGGTGGTGGCTCGCGATTGACAATTCTCACTTGTAGAAAAACCTTTTTTTGTGTACTTAGTGAGATAGATATAATGTTGCAGTTGTACAACTCCAAACATGGAGATTATGTAAGGAATGATAACACTTCTTTTGTGCATCTCAAACTCCAAACTAGTCCAAGTATAGAACAAATTTTTGTATTTAAAATTTAAAAAATTGAAATTTTAATATAACATTACTTGTGAAACCAGAAAATGTTGAAAAAAAAAACTGCCAGCCTAAACCCAGCATTCAAAACTCCATGTTATAATAATATGCACCCCAAACACAAACTATTATAACCTAGACTAAAATAATCTGCACTCCAAACACAGACTATTATAACCCACAGACTATAATAACCCACAGACTATTATAACCAACTTTGTGCACCAAACAACCCCTAATATACTATTGATATACCAATGTTATACTTGAAATAAATTTTGAGTGAGTGTTGATATACTATTGATACACCAATGTTATACTTAAAATTGCATTTTGAACGAGTGATGATGTACTACTAATACTCTAATGATATACTTGAAATGCATTTTTAACGAGTAATAATGATATACTATGGATACATCAATGTTATGCTTGAAATGAATTTTGAATGAATGTTGATATACTATTGATACACCAATGTTATTGAAATTACATTTAGAATGAGTGTGATGAGAATGAACTATTCACCCCACAACAGAAGACTATGGTTCCTAAACAATTTAGAAACTGAGTTGAGATCGGCTTTGGGAGTGCTTGGAGGTGAGTTCGACATGTTCAGTTTACTTTAAACAAGTTTTTGGTTACTTAAGCAATAAAAATGCATTTTAGTCACATCTGAGCTTTTTCAAATTCACGGACTGTGATGGTATCCTTTGTTTTTTAGGCCTTCATGCTTGATATTTAACAATGGAAGGTTATACATTACATCAACCTTTACAATACTCTAGTCATAATGGTTACCAACAGAAAAAATTGGACCATTATAAGTTGATAACAATGTACTAGTGAAATAATACTTCGAAACAAATGAATAGGGATTCAATTTAAGTTCACAAATAACTGCAACTGCACGAGCACATGTTGACTGATAAATTTGGTATATCAATTGTATAATAATTGATATACACTTTGTATTTGGTATACATTAGTTGACTGATATGCCAAATATAAAGCATATCAGATATACTACTGATATACCAAATATAAAGTATATCAAATATACTGCTGATATACTTGTTGATGCACCAAGGGTAAAATTGGAATAATAAAAAAAACATATTTAAATTTTTTTGCTATATTTGTAAATCTCAAAAACCATTGTTAGATTTGCAAATATTCTAATGTTTTTTGCTACCCATTACAATTCCCCTTTTCTATATGGTTAATTTTATGTTGGATATATTTGCATACAAGAATTTGTTTATATTCAGTTCACATTTTGGTAAATAGTCCAAAAATATTTTCATGAACAATCAAATATTTATTCTATAAAATAATTATTAGAAGAAAGTTGAGCGAACAAATGTATTAAAAATATTTTATTTATTATTAAAATAATACTCTCTAATTTCATAATAAAAGTTACATTTTAAATATAATTTAATATATAGTTTTTTTTACTTTAATTAAATAATTAATATATAAATGATCTATTATTTATTACAAATTTCAAATTTACCATCCAAATACAGGTACTTTAATAAACTCATGTTTAACAAATTAGTATTAAAACACAGACTTAACAAACTCAAACTTAACACAATTTAAACATTAGATTAACAAACTTAGACTTAACAAACCTATATTCTCTATCATCTAATTACAGACTTAACAACTTCAAGCTTAATAATTCTAGACTTAATAAATCCAGACTTAACAAATCTCCCAAACGTACAAACCAAACGACCCCTAAAGGCCCTTACTATGTCAAAAAAAAAAAGTCCTAAAAGTACTCCTTTGCCTTTAACATGTAATATTTTCTCAAACACAATATCCTTAGTAATTATACTTTATGAAATCCACGAAATCAACATTATGGATCAAGGGTATATTCTCTTAATTAACATTTGATATTGGTGAAAATCATCTTGCTCAAGCGCTAGGTTATTATTGGATTATACAATCTTAGAGTTTTATAGTATAATTGTGTGCATTATTCAAAATAATTTACAATAAATATAAATATAATAACCATTTTCTTTTCATTTCTGTTTGAATATTTGTTTACCTTCTTTCTAAATTACTGGACTGTAACTATTTGGCTATAGGGTTGGGGATTCACAACGATATACAAGAAGAAGGACGAATGTAGATGAAGATGAAGGGTCATCTCCACCCTATATTTTAAACTATAATTTCCTTAAACAATGATATATTTATGTCCTTATCACCAACCCAATTAATAATACTAGTCATACAAATAATTATCACTAAAAAATTGATTATAGCCTTTGTTTTTATTCCCATCAAAGCTGTAGCATCGATGCAGCTTCCTTTATGCTCCTTGTATTTTTACAATTTGAGGTCAAACCCATATTATCAATTCTCTCTCCACTTTCTCTCAACATGCGTCTTTCATCTTCTAATCCTCTTTTTACAATAATATTCTGTCTGAAAATCCTCTAGCTAAAAAAATATCCCATTGATGATCAGGCTGCCGGAAGAGAAAGAATTTGAGTCGTCCGAGTAGATCAAAACTGTTAGATAAGTATTCGAGGCAGTTGGAAACTGTAAATCGAGTTAGTTTGTTGATCAAATGGAGAGAGCTTGGTTAAGGAAGAGACGATGATGGGAGGATTCTATAATTGGGGTTTAACGATTATTGTTCAGCTGTTTATCCTCATACTCGTTCAGCCAACTACCGCACAAGAGGGTTAGTGTATTTGGTTAATTGGAAGTGATTTAATTAGTTCTTTTCCTTCTCATCTTAATTATGATTTTTTTTGAAGCATATACATTAGACAAAATTAGCCTAATTTCTTGTCTTAATTTACTTTTTGAACTTCTTATGATGATGATTTTGGGCAGATGCATGGGGGTTTAGTTTTTAGAGATGCTTGGCAATAATTGGATTTGTTGGATGCAAAAAAGTCCATATATAATTTCAAATTAGAGATGTAGGTGAATATTGACAGAAGCAGGTGGAATTAAAATGATAATTTTCATTTATAAGATTGCAATTATGGGTTGGAGTTCAAACCTTTGACTGGAAAGGCTTTGGGAATCTAACTTTTAAGCTATGTACACGGGTAAATTTGTATGAGGTTTAGTTGTTGACTTGATGCACATCCCAGATCCATATAGTTATTTTCTGTTAGTGTCAGGGGTTTGAAGCCAAGGGCAAATTATTTCATCCTCTTCGACAAAATTAAAGATTTGTTCGATAATAATTTTATTTTTAATTTTCTAGTTTTAAAAATTATAGTTGCTTTCTCACAATTTCTTTCAATAGTTTTCATTTTAAGGAAATATTTGAATTCATAGTCAAATTTAAAAAACAAAACAAATTTTTAAAAGTTACTTTTTTTTCTTTTTGTTTTCAAAACTTGGCTTAGATTTTAAAAACATTTGGAAAAAGTAGATAACAAATTTTTAAAAAAAATCATAGGTAAAAGTAGTGTTTATAAGTTTAATTTTCTAAAATCAAAAACAAAAAACTAAGTCCTTGTTTGATAACGATTTTGGTATTAGTTTTTTGTTTTTGAAAATTGTGCTTATTTCCTTAATCATGATTTTACTATGATTTTCGCATTTCTTAAGAAAAAAACATTAGAATTCTTAGTCAAATTAAAAAACTATCTTTTTTTAGTTTTCAAAACTTGGTTTGGTTCTTGAAAACATAAGTAAAAAATAAATAACAAAACAAGAAATTTATAGGTGGAAGTAGTATTTATAAGCTTAATTTTCAAAAATAAAAAACCGAATAGTTATCCAATAGAACCTAAACAACTATCATTTTTAGTTTTCAAAATTTGACATAAATTTTGAAAAATGTTTAAAAAGTAGATAATAAAATAAAGAAACTCATAAGTAAAAGTAATGTTCGTAGGCTTAATTTTCAAAAATCATAAACCAAAAATTATAAAAAGGAGGCTAAAAAATTGGTGGGTGATGCAGATTTTGTGAGCCTAGCATGTTGTGCGGACTCAAGCTTCAAAGATAAAAATACAAGCATTGATTGGACACAAGATTCCCACTGGTTCCCAAATTCATCAAGTTGCACAAACACAAGCAACAATGCCAAATCTCGCATCTTTTCCATCGACTTGGGGAAGAAAACTTGTTACCATTTAAGCACTGTCAAAGGCCAAGAATATCTGATAAGGGCCACGTTTCTGGTCGACGAGTCAACTGCAGCCGGGGACGACTCATCTTTTCGTGTTTATATCGGCATTACGCTTCTGGGTTTGGTCGGCTCGTTCCAGGACTCAGTGGTGGTTGAAGGAAGCTTCAGAGCTAAGAGGAACTACGTAGATTTTTGCTTGGAGAAAGATAAGGGAAGAAAGCCTTATATTTCCTTTCTTGAGCTTCGACAACTTCGTGATTTTAGATATCTCTCGAGTTTTCCATCTCAAGTTTTGAAATTGATTGCCAGAGTTAATTTGGGAGAATCCAGATTATTGGATATCAGGTATATATTTGCTTCCTTTTTCCTGCTTTTTTAGAAAAATGAATCAACAAGATATACTAAAAGATACTGATTAATTTTCATTTTGTTACATAGATCTTTTATAAAGTTTAGAGTCTTATTGATACAAAATTTAATTTTATGCCTAAATTTACTAATTTTAAATAATTTTGAATGCGTCATAAACTTATTAGATAGAAAATTGATAGTTCAAGGATCTATTTTAGACAATTTTCAAGTTCAAAGGTCTATTAAACACAAAATTAAAAGTTTAGAGATCTATTAACCTATTAAACTTATCTTGAAAGTTGATTGTAATTTTTCCTCTAAATTTTAAAGAATTTGGAAAAATTTGCTACTTTTATTATTCTTGAAGGTGATCTAATTTCTCCTCTAATATTTCCTACAAAATTTAAAGATTCTAGTCTTTTTGGATCCTCGCTTTCCCTTGTGGCTGTTCTCAATGATTGAGGAGGGGTGTTATCTAATTTCCTCTTTCTTAAAAAAAACTAATATTATTTCATTAGCCAAATTTGTTAGTATAATTAAAAAAATATTAAAATGTAAGAGACTTTAAGAAAACTTTTTGAATAATAGAGACTAAATTAGAAAAAAGCCATAATATTAGAGGCTAAAGAATATATTTAACTTAAAATTTATTATTAAAACAAACGAGGCCTTGAAAGGTTGTGATTTTTTTTAGTACAACAAATGGGATAGAGGGTATTTGAACTTCCGACTTCAAGAGAAATAGTACATGCAAATTATTGTTGAGCTATGTTCATTTTGATAAAAAAAAGTAGTGATTTAAACTTGAGTTAAAAAGCAAATTTACTATAAGAATGATGGAGCTTATCTGATTTTATTTTTTTATAGGTTAAATTAAAAGTTTAGTCTTTGAACTTTCAGAGATGTGTCTAAAAAGTCATCGAACTTAAAAAAAATTCTAAAATAAGTCCCTAACTTTTTTTAGTTTGATGCCTAATAGATCTATGAATTTTAAAAATATCTAATAGGTTTCTAAACTTTTCAATTGTGTATCGAACAAATCCCTTACCTATTAGATATTTTTTAAAACTCACGGACCTATTAAACATAAAATTGAATTTTGTGTCTAATAAATTCATAACCTTTCAACTTTGTGTCTAAAAATCTTGTGAATTTTTAAAAATATTTAAGACCTATTAGACACAAAATTGAAAAATTAAGATACCTATTAGACATTTTTAAAACTCAAAGATTTATTAGAAATAAAATTGAATTCTAGAATATATATATATATTTTCCTTTTGAAATGCACAAGAATCTATCTTAACCTTTAAACTTAAAAAAAAAAAGTCATTATTGTTATTATGGAATCAATAGTTTTTTTTTTTTTTTAATTTGACATCAATTGTTTAACATATGGATAATGTGGTTTTGAATATGTATTAGCATGCTAATGTAGGCATGTGTCGACCAAAATCAAACCTTTATAACTCATATCTAATAATAGATAAGTAAATTCTATTAATATTTTGAGTTTCTATAATTAAGCCATGTCATATCAAAAATTTACTAGAACTCTCTCTTAAATATTTGTCAACTAAGTAAATTATAATAGTTTGGACCACTAGAACCTCTCCTAAATATCTGTCGACCGTAAAATATAACAGTTAGATTATAATAATTTGTAAAGTTATATAATATGTATTTAAAATAAAATACAGAGGTAGTCTGAATTATAACTGTCGCCTACATATTCCCTATAGATTCTTATTGCTTTTCTTTTTGCAAATTCCAGGTACCCAGATGACTCGAGCGATAGAATTTGGAAAGCATCACCGTATTCCCAAAATGAAGCTGGTTTCTTATCAGAGCCCAATATCAACATCTCATCCAAGGCCAACTACAATGCCTCGCTTGGCGTTCCTTTGGAAGTCCTCAGAACTGCTCTTACACATCCCAACCAGCTGGTTTTCCTCCACAATGGCCTCGACACAGCAACTTATGAGTATCGTATCTTCTTTCACTTTGTTGAGCTCAACCAGACTGTTAATTCTGGCCAAAGATTGTTTGACATTTACATAAACAATGAAAAGAAAGCAACCAACTACGACATTCTAGCTCATAGGTCCAACTACAGGTGGGAAGTTTATGATATTCTGGCTAATGGGTCACTTAATTTGACCTTGGTTAAGGCCTCAGTCGGGTCTGAGTTAGGACCCATTTGCAGTGCTTATGAGATCTTGCAGGTGCGTTCATGGAGTCTGGAGTCCCACGAGAAGGATGGTAAGATTAGGTTTTATTCGGCTTTGAAAGCAAATGTTCGAGTTTTTTTTTTTTGTTTTTTTTTTGTTTTAGAACTTTATTACTAATTGGCCAATCTGTCTCACTCACTTCATCCATTTCCTGCTTTCCAGTGGAAGTAATTTTGAAGGTCAGGGATGAGTTGTTGGTTGCTAACCAACAAAATGAAGTATTGGGTAGTTGGTCAGGGGATCCTTGCCTTTCGATTCCCTGGGACGGTCTGGCTTGCGACTCCATCAATGGATCCTCTGTTATCACCAAACTGTTAGTGGTTCCATTCTATTCTTCTTTAGTTGTCTTGTGCTCATTTCAACTGTTGTTAATTCACTTAGAATTGGGCAAAACAAGTGGAAATTCTTGAATAATTAGAATTACAACGTTTTGAGCTATTAAGTTAGGTTCATTAAATCATATAAGTTACTTGTAATTCTCCCTAGTTAATGAGATGCTGGTGACTATTTCCAGTGATTGATTATTTTGGAGTAGGCCTTTATTCTGTTAGTTTGTGCAATTTTTCAGGGACCTCTCTGCACATAAATTCAAAGGATTGTTTCCTGGCAGTTTATCTACGCTGGTCCATTTACAAACTCTGTATGGTTCACTCACCATGTGTTGTCTTTTAGTCGTTAATATTTGGGTGAGTAAACGAAGTTTAACTTCAAAATGATTCTTTGTGTGGTATGTAGGGACCTCAGCAACAATGGTTTCACTGGAAGCATCCCATCATTTCCCGCTTCTTCAGTGTTGATATCAGTGTAATAAGCTGATGTTTCTTTGTTGGATTTTGAACTGCCTTTAACTCCCTCCATATAGATTTTTATGTTTTCTCATGTAGAAATTATGTAGCAGATAACTTTGATGTATAATTGTGTATCACAATCTATACACAATACACGATATCCCTTAATCGTTTCACATATTATTTTTTCATTATTTTCTCCCTAAATTCCATTGAGGATTTACTAGTTAGAAAATCAAAGTATGCATCAGAAGCTAGGAGAAATTCTAATTTTCGTTATCTGTCAATTTTCATATCTAGGGATCTGAGGCACAATGATTTTAGTGGAGAACTCCCTGAATCTCTTGCTTTGTTGCCACATTTGAAAACATTGTAAGTTATTTCAGGATATTGTGCAATTTTCTTCAGTATTTAAAACTCGTGTAATTTAAACTTTTGCAGACTATAGGCATTGCCTAAACTAAATCATGAACAGTTGTTATGAGTCTGCTTCCTTTATGAGTGTTCTGATTTATGTGCAGAAACTTTGGCTGCAATCCTTCCTTTGGCAAGGAGCTTCCACCCCACTTCAACATGTCAAGACTTACTACAGAGTAAGAGTCGTTTTATCCACAATCATATAGGTCAAAACCATTTATGAATTGAAATATGTGCGAGATAAATCAACTAAAAGTAACGATTCTACCTCATTTCAGCTATGGAACATGTGATCATTCAGCATCAACATTTCGGAAACAAGGAATTGTCATAGGGACGGTTGTGAGTGGATCAGTTCTATTTACCATTATTATTGGTGTCATTTATGTATACTGTTGCAGACAGAAATCTGTATTCGGGGAAAGATATGATATGAAAAGAGAAGTTATCTTGAAAGGTGAGATACTTTCTGTTGACTCTTGTATCTTAAGATTCCCATAGAAAAAAAATGATTTTTTTTAATGTTTAATGAAAAATTATTTTACCATTGTCAAATTAATGATCTGATTAGGTGGAGTTTCTACCATTTTTTGAGAATAAACCGAGCTTTCATTGAGAAAAAAAATGAAAGAATATAAGGGCATACAAAAAAGGAGAGCCCACAAAAAAAAGGGGAGGCAACCTACAAGAAAGGCCTCCAATCAAGCAAAATAAGACCTAGTGTATAATTACAAAAAGGCTTTGCCACCGAAACCCAAAGAGAAACATAGAACCTAATCAAGGACCACACATCACAAGGAGATCTCTCAAGCCCACAAAAGATTCTGTTGTTTCTCTCACCCCAAAGCCCCCACAAGATAGCACACACCCCAACCTGCCACAAAAGATAATACATGTTGTTAAAGAAGCACATTATGTTTTCTTTTATGATGCAAAGTTCCTCAAGAAAGACTTGCATGAATTAAAACAATGTTCTACCCAAGGATCACTAGACTCTGACTATTCCTTATGCTAGATTGTGAGGAAATGCTTCACAATAATTCATCTAACATTTAAAAAAAAAAAATTAAATTATTGAGGTGATATTCATCGGTGTATTGCGGTTGTGAAATACAGTAATTACTAAGTGAGACTTGCTTGAAATGCAGATATAATCATTTCTCTACCCAGCACGGACGACGCCTTTATAAAATCAATATGCATACAATCATTTAGTCTCGAGTGCATTGAAGCTGCTACCCAACAATACAAAACCTTAATAGGTGAAGGAGGGTTTGGATCTGTTTATCGTGGCACTTTGCCTGACGGTGATGAAGTGGCTGTAAAGGTCCGTTCTGCCACATCTACCCAAGGAACGCGGGAATTTGAAAATGAGGTTCGAATGAGAATCCTAATATATATATATATATATTCTGTTTTCTCTTGACTCAACTCTTTTTTTTTTTCTGATTCTCATAGAAAACGTCAATTTTTATTCTTTTTTGATATTTACCAGTCTATTTTGCATTCATTAATTTTAGTTGGATCAAGTTCTTGGACACAATTTAGTCAGTTTATTTCTATAAAAAAAAAGTATTACTATATGTCCTAGTTAGCTCGTAGACAGTTTTCCATTATAGATGTATTCTTCTTATGCCACCTGAATTTGCTCATTTCTGAATTACAGCTAAACCTGCTTTCAACTATTAGGCACGAAAACCTGGTACCTCTTCTCGGTTATTGTTGTGAAAATGACCAACAAATTCTTGTTTACCCTTTTATGTCAAATGGATCACTACAAGATCGTCTTTATGGTAACTTACATGTTAAATCATTTCCACCATACCTGATTCTTTTATGATATTATAAAACCAAAATTTTCAATCTAACAGGCGAACTAGCAAAGAGGAAAACACTGGACTGGTCCACAAGACTTTCAATTGCACTTGGTGCTGCCAGAGGCAAGTTGTATTAGTACATAGTCATTTAGTTTCTGATTCATTAAACTACAACCTATATTGAATGAGAAAGAAACTTGGACTTGACTTTGATATTACCATGCGTTCTAATTTTGTGTCAGGCCTCCAATAGTCCAGACTTATATGACACAGGGTAAAAGGGGAAATGGGGTTAGTTAAAGTTGCTTAGGGCAGAGAGAATGTACTTTCTTATGTTTAAGAATTTAGTGAACGGTAATACAATGGGGTTTCACCAAGTCAAATAGAAAATATTTCTCTTCCATTGATTTTTTTTCCCTTGGGGAGGGGGGGGGGGGGGTGGTATTGGGGACTATTTGTAATCCCTAGGTAACAGGTGGAAGGATTCCTTATCTCTCTCCATACTGGTTCTGTGCATCTATGTGTTCTTAGTGCAAATGTTTTGGTTTTCCATCAAAATTACAGGATGATAATATAAAGAGATAATAATTGTTTGGAACAGACGACTTGGTTGTCACATATTGCCAGTTCTGGGAATGCTTCATTATGAATGTTTAAATCCCTGATGATTGGATAGATGATGTAATCTTTGTACCAAGCAGCGAAAATGACCTGTGCAGTTAGGCATGTATACCTATGTGGTGAATTGACACACATGAGATGATCTTGCTGATGGCTAAAAAAGGAAGATGGCCAGAAGTAACTTATTTATTATTATTTTTTTTTGATAAGAGACAAGAATATATTGATCGAGAAAAGATCATACAAAAGGGGACATGAGATATTCCCACAAAGGACAAAGAGTTACAAAAAAAAGCTCCCTATTAGCCTAAATATGTACAGGATCATAATTACAAAAAGATTTAGAAAGTGAACACCATATGGATGCAAAGAGTTTAATAGAATCTTAGTCTCATTTAGAAAGTGAACACCATATGGATGCAAAGAGTTTAATAGAATCTTAGTCTCCTCATAGCCGGAAGTAACTTAAAATAATCCTACTAAATAAATTGCACGACAAAGAATTGTCATCGCAGGATTGTTGCCTTCTCATAGTTGTGTGAATGTCTAAGCCAATTTGAGTTTGGAAACGAAAACTATTGACTCTAATTTATTTCATCTATAATTGAGGATTTTGGTGTGGAGTATTGCCACCCTTCCCCCAAACGAGAGAGATTCTGAGTCGGAAATCATATTGAGATCTTATATTTAGCAGTTAACAATATGGATGTCAGGGGATTTCATGGGATCCTATCTTTTTACTTTTTCAGGTTTGACGTATCTTCACATGTTTGCTGGGCGATGTGTTATACATAGAGACGTAAAATCAAGCAATATACTTTTAGATCATAGTATGTCTGCCAAGGTTGCAGATTTTGGGTTTTCAAAATATGCACCTCAAGAGGGTGACAGTGGTGCTTCCCTGGAGGTCAGAGGAACTGCTGGATATTTAGATCCTGAGTAAGATTTTTGTTCCACTTTGACTTTGTTTTTTGCTCACATCTCAATCACCCCAGAAAGATAAGAAAAATGGTTGATTAATTTGCAATTCTGGCTCACATTTACATATAGTTTCATGTCAATTTGTGATTCATATTTGTTGTTCAGGTATTATACGACCCATCATTTGTCTGCTAAAAGTGACGTGTTCAGCTTTGGCGTGGTTCTCCTTGAAATCATATGCGGTCGGGAGCCACTGAACATTCATAAACCACGCAATGAATGGAGCTTGGTTGAATGGGTATGATCCCATTCCATGATATCTGAACTTCAATTTAATATCCAATGAGTCTCATGGATAGTGGCCACTAAAGGCCTTTTGTAATTATCAGTTAGACGTTATTCTTTTGGATTGGAGGCCCTTCCTGTGGGTTTGAGCTTCTCTTGTGCTAGCTTTTTTTTTATGCCCTTGCATATTCTTTGCTTAGTTTCTTATAAAAAAAAAAATCCAACGTAGCTTACGAATAGTTTTGGTAATGCAGGCCAAAACTAATCTAAGGGAGTCGAAGGTTGACGAGATTGTGGATCCTTCTATCAAAGGAGGGTACCACGCAGAGGCAATGTGGAGAGTTGTGGAGGTGGCATTGGCATGTATTGAGCCGTTCTCAGCCTATCGACCGTGCATGGCAGACATTGTGCGTGAGCTAGAGGATTCTTTAATCATAGAGAACAACGCTTCAGAATACATGAGATCCATAGACAGTTTGGGAGGATCCAATCGTTTTTCAATGGCCATGGACAGAAAGATAGTTCAACCACCCACTCCCACTCCAACAGAGCCATCGCCAATCTCTCATGAGTTGGCCCCACCAGAGCCAAGGTAGCCTCTGATGAAACTTGATAGTTAGGCATCGCTAGTCTATAGATATATAATCAGGATTCATGGACACCATTTGAGGAATGCTGAAAGAGTATGTATGTTCGCACTTTCATGCATTCCTTGGTGCATTTGTTTAGTACATTTCTAGATACATGAAAGTTAATTTAGTAAGGTACAAGAATGGTATATATACGTTTACTTATTTACTTTGTCTTTTTGAAGCATCCTTTGTGATGTATAAAGGGATTGTTTCCCTCATTTGTAACAAAGCAATTTAGCATGAATTGCTTACCACAAGTGTACAAGAAATTTTTATATAGTAACTAGTAAATGAGTGTTATTCTCTAGATTGGGTTTTTAATTTACTTAAATATCACGAATATGGTTGCATTTTTCTCTCTCTACCATGACCCACCCTTCTCTCTCTCGACAATCTCCGGTCACCCAACCTCATCGCAAACCATGAACACACCCACACTCCTGATCAACCATGGCGACCAACCCCCCGCTGAAGAAGAGATCCGTAACCATTGAAAAGAAAAGGTATTCCATCGAACTAGATAGTAGGTATCGGGGAAACAGAGTTAAGATCTCCGAGTATAGTAGAGATAGAGCTTTTTTCATAGCTCTTCAGTGGGATCCTTTGAAATGGCTAGTAGCCACCATCCATACTCTACTTTCTACCCCCTTAAACCAGAAGTTCTTCAAAGAGCAGCGTTTTCCTGAACAGACCATCTGGGTCGAAAAAACAACAAACAAGAAGGGCACAGTCATAGAGGTAGCTCTTCTCCATAGCAATGGAGGGTTGAATAAACTCTTCATTCCAGTAGGTTTCGAGAGAAAAGGATGGGATGCTTTTTATAAGCTCATAGCCAACTACCCCCCTACCCCACCATTAAAGACAAGCATTCAATCAAAACCCCACACCCCATTGATCACAACGACCACCATTAACCATCAATCAAAATCCACCTACCTACCCATAAATCCTCCCTCGCAGTCCTTATTACACCCTATCCCACCATCGGCCTTCACCAAACCTGTTGTCTCCTACAAAACAGCCCTGATTGCTAAAGACAACAGTACTGTGAACACATCCGACACCGATCTCATACCCGATGATTTGGAAAGTATTGTGATCATAACTAGGAAGAATTTTCATGATGATTGGTATAAAATTACCCGTTGTCTTCAATCGATTATCAATGGTTTCTGCCATTTAAATCCCTTTCGTGCCGACAAGGCCATTCTTCGTTGTGATCAATCCACATCCACACTTGACCTCGTCATTTCTGTAGATTGGAAACTTTATGGAGCCTTTCATCTTAAAATCGAAAGATGGAGTTTAGAAGCACAAACGAGAAATTCGACAACCCCATCGTACGGTGGATGGATTAAAATATTAAACCTCCCTTTCGATCGTTGGGACTTGGCTACTCTGAAATTTGTGGGGGATGCCTGTGGAGGGTTTATTGAAATAGCTCGGAAGACATCTACTCGTATAGACCTCATGGAAACAAGCATACGAATCAAGGAAAATGCTGTCGGGTTCATCCCCATCGAAGTGGCCCTTCCTTCGACATCATCGGCGCCGATAATTGTCCAGATTGACCTCTTCTTCACCGCCGACCAATTACTGGGTTACAATGAAGCCATACACGGTACCAAAGCTATCACTGTGATAAACCAGACGAAGGCTATGACTACCGGAAGACCATCGGAAAGCAACTTGGGATCGTCCCCTCGAGACAGGTGCCCCCTATCACCTCATCCTTTGATTGACACGACATTAATTACCTGTCCATCTATCATCTCATCTCAAGCCCCTCCACAGTCCCACTCCACTGGGCCGTTTTGCCCTTCTTCACCCATTAAGCCCAACTTCACATCACACTCAAAAAACCCACCACCCCCATTAAACCCGCAATTTTCTCCCAAGCCCTCCATCGTTAAAAACCCAACCCCCACTATTAGACCTAAACCTATTTCACCCAAGCCCAACATCGCCTTATCCCTCCATCAGCCAAAACCCACACCCTCGGATTTATCCATCCTACTCGACCCATCGACCGTGGCTGCATCATCTAAAAAGCTAAACATTTCTGTCAACCACCAAAATACCTTCTTTGTCCCTGGCCAAAAATCCACAACCTCTCCCCCGATATTGGACTCCGATGACGATTACGCCTCCAGCCCCCTTCCATTATCCACTGCCCCACCCTCCCCTTTAGCCACTCAGGTTCTTTCTCCCAAAACTATCGACCTCTCTTGCACAGAGATTGGCACCATTCTTTCAGAGGATATTGCCGAACCTTCCAACTGCGAAATTACGCTAGTTTCTCAGGTCTGCTTTGCTCCCTCACCAGAAGTTGCTCTTCGTAGTTTGGTTCCTTGGCTGGCGGAAAACCGTATGTGTATTATGGCCATTCTGACAGCACACAAGAAGAACAAAACGGCCCAAAAACAAAATAAATTGGTACGAGAATTAGCAGGTCTCTGTTCCAGCATCAATTACAACAAGGACTCATCAAAAACCACTATGGAGGGTCATTATGCCTTATGATTATCATCTCCTGGAATGTGAGAGGCATAGGAGATTGGCAGAAGAGAGCGCTCATTAAAACCTATCTCCTCAAATTCAATCCTACGATGGTAATCCTCCAAGAGACAAAACTGGCCATTGTCGATCGTTTTATTATAAAGTCTCTTTGGAGTGGTAGAAATATTAGCTGGACTGCTTTGGAAGCATCGGGCTCATCGGGAGGCATTATCATTATGTGGAACGACCCTTCCATAGTTACCTCTGACATCACAAAAGGTTTATACACGCTCTCCCTTCTTCTCACTCTGGCTGATGGTTATCAGTTTTGGCTCACGGGCGTCTATGGCCCCACCCGGTACAGAGAGAGACCGGCTTTTTGGCAAGAACTTTACGACCTCTCTTGTTTGTGCACAAACGGCTGGTTGCTGGGGATTTCAATGTTACCCGATGGTCCTATGAGAAAACCAATGGCATAGTCACTCGCAACATGAGGCTTTTCAACCATTTTATCAGTGATTCTGAATTAACTGACCTTCCTCTTCTCAATGGGAGATATACATGGACAGATAACCGTTTCCCCCCCACGATGACTCTCATCGATAGATTTCTGGCTTCGGAAGGGGTTATCGCTAAGTTCGCTAATGCAGAGGTCAGGAAACTCGATGGGTTGTTTTAAATGGGGTCCATACCCTTTCAGATTTGAAAATACGTGGTTACAACATCGTACTTTCTTGCCTATGGTTGAATATTGGTGGAAAAATACTCCTTTGAGAGGATGGCCGGGTCATGGATTTATCATGAAGCTGAAAGAATTGAAAGAGAGGCTTCGAACCTGGAACAAGGAAATTTTTGGTTGTATAGCGACAAAGAGAAACCAACTTTTGACTGAAATTGCGATCATTGATACCATGGAAGAATCCGACTTCATTACCTCAGTGCAGCACACGCATCGTAAATTAATGAAGGCTGAAATTTTATCCTTGGCCGCATATGAGGAGCAAAGATGGAACCAAAAATGCAAGAAACAGTGGATTAAAGAGGGAGATTCCAATTCTAGCTTCTTTCATCGTATTATGGCCACGAAGAAAAGGAAGAATACTATCATGGAAATCCTATCGTTAAATGGTAGTAGCCTACTTAGCGAAGATGAGATTGTCTCGGAATTCATCGATTTTTACAAAGCTTTGTACATGGAAAAAGATGGAAAGGCAACATTCCCACAGGATATCGATTGGAGTCCTATCCAAAATCACTTAGCCACCGATTTAGAAGGGACTTTTACAGAGACTGAAGTATGGAATGCGATCCAGCTATTGGGAACAGAAAAATCACCGGGCCCTGACGGTTACACTTCAGAATTCTTCAAAAAATGTTGGAACATTCTCAAAGATGATATCATGAGGGTGTTCCAAGATTTTTTCCAGAATGGTATCATTAATGCTAGTCTCAACGAGACGTATATTTGTTTGATTCCCAAGAAACTGGATGCTCGTACGGTGGCAGACTATCGGCCTATCAGCCTCACCACTTGCCTCTACAAAATCATTGCCCGTGTTTTATCTGAAAGGTTTAAAAAGGTTCTCCCCCATACTATTACTGATTACCAAACTGCTTTCGTAGAGGGACGACAAATTCTTGATGCATCTCTAATGGCCAATGAGCTCATTGATGAATGGATGCGTAAGAAGAAAAAAGGTGTCGTCATAAAGCTTGATATTGAAAAAGCCTTTGATAAAGTGGATTGGAATTACCTTGATCATATCCTTCTAGTCAAGGGCTTTGGTTCAAAATGGAGAGCATGGATAAGAGGTTGTATCTCCACAGCTAACTTCTCGATCCTCATCAACGGCCGCCCTCGAGGTAAGATAATAGCTTCCAGGGGCCTTAGACAGGGTGACCCATTATCGCCCTTCCTATTCATATTGATCATGGATAGTTTTAGCCGCCTCCTTTCCAAAGCAGAAATAGATGGGCACATCAAAGGTTTTCGGTTCGACCATGGAAATATTAGCATCAATCATATACAATTCGCAGATGACACCATACTTTTCTTTGATTTTGAAGATGAATCATCTGCTCAGTATATGTTTCATACGGTGGAAACATTTGAAAAGTCATCAGGACAAAACATCAATCTTCACAAATCTTAGATTCTTGGCATCAATGTGGATCAACACGATATGGAGAATTTTGCTCAGAAATATGGTTGTAGATTGGGAGGATGGCCGAATTCATATTTGGGTTTACCACTCAACGGTACCCACAAAACTCGTGGTTTTTGGGCTCCCATTATTGAAAAGATAGAAAGAAGACTCTCATTATGGGGCTCATCCTTTTCATCCAAGGGGGGAAGACTCACCCTTCTCCAGGCTACATAATCTAATCTACCTACCTACTATTTATCTTTATTTCAACTGCCAAACAAGGTTGGACAAGAGATGGAGAGACTCTTCAGAAATTTCCTACGGAAAGGGGGAAAGAACAGTAGTGGTCTACACCTTGTCAGATGGAGTAATATTCTCCATCCAATCGAGAAGGGAGGTCTTGGTATAAGCTCTATGATTGATAAAAACAAAGCTCTCTTGGCAAAATGGATATGGCGATACAATCATGAAAAAAATGCCTTGTGGAGAAAGTTGTTACAAGCTAAATATGGATCCCCCACTCACTCGAATTGTACGGCTCTTGCTAAATCAAAAGGCCCTTGGAAAAACATTGTCAAGCAACAAAATCTCATCTATAGCCGCATTTGTCACCAAATTGGGAACAAAGGTAATACACTTTTCTGGATTGATAAATGGATCAATAACACCCCATTGGCCACCCGTTTCCCACTTTTGTATCGCCTCTCACATTGCAAAAAGGCCACAATTAATGAAATATGGAGTGATGATCATCGTTTTTGGGATCTTCGACTGGGGAGGAATTTGAAAGACAATGAGGCTGTCGAATGGGCGGACCTTAGTATTGTCCTTGAGCCTGTTACCCTTTCACAGAGCGGGGACACTTGGCATTGGCCCCTCAGTCCCAATGGTGTATTTACAACAAAATCCCTTTTATCTGACATGGGAGATAACACTTGTCTCATTGAACCATCTTTGGCTGAAGCTATATGGAAGGACAATTACCCAAAGAAGATTAAATTTTTCCTATGGGAACTCGCTCACAGAGCCATCAATACCAAAGATGTTTTACAAAGACGCATGCCATACATGGCCCTATCCCCTGGGTGGTGCTCCCTTTGCAAAACAGATGATGAAACACAAAATCATATCTTTATGTACTGTTTTTTTGCTCGGAGATTCTGGACCAAGATCTTTAAATCCTTCCGTTGGTATTTTATTTGTCCTGGTAATGTGAAGGATCTTCTCCTGATTGTTTTGTTGGGACATCCTTTCAAGACTGTCAAAGCCTTCTTATGGAAGAATATCATTAGAGCTTTCTTTTGGGTGATTTGGAAAGAAAGAAACCACAGAGTTTTCCAGGAAAGAGAGCTATCCTTCGAGGCTTTCTTTGATCTCGTTATTTATTATGCTATATCTTGGTGTAAACTCTCATCTATCTTTGTTACTTACTCATATGCTTCCCTATTAGTCAGTTGGGAAAGCCTTTTGTAACCGTCATGGATCTTGGATCCTTTTTGTAAATTTCACACATCAATGAAATTGTTTCTTATCTAAAAAAAAAAAAAATATCACGAATATAATTGTTCAATTTTATTTTTGAGGATAAAAAATAATAAGCATAAAAAAAGTAAATCAATGCAAATAAGCATTAGAGACTAAATGAAACATCAATGGAAAAAAGGTCCTAGGAAATTGTGATTTCACCAACTAGCCATACAAATCGATTAATCAATACAACCAAGACTCAGCAAAGAATTATTCCATAAGTTAAGAATGCAAAATTTATAACTTTCTCTTTTGAGCAAAATTAAATCTCTTTAAAAGATAAGAAACTAGTATCCCTATTCAATTTCTTTAAGCCTTAAATCTTTTAACAACTTTTGAAGAATTTCTAAATCTTTCGATCTTGGAATTTCTTCAGTCATGCATTTAGGTTCTAATCTAATTAAACCATCTCTCTTGAGTGCAAGGTTCAAATTTTATACCAATTACTTTGTAATCAAGAGATTAAAAGGATTAAACACATCAATATATGAGTGGAATAAATGAAATTCAGTCAAGGTAAATCAATAAATCAATTCATAATATTAAGCAGCCACATCAACCCATAAGAACAAAGAATTTAGCTACTCATATTCAAATCTACACAATAAAATCTTATGCTAAACCTCATAGGAAAATTATGAAAAGTCAAGGAAAAGGAGAAGAATTTAATTAAATTTGACGTTTCAATGATCTGTCCATCCCAAATCTACGCAACAAAATCTTAGAGGAACTTGATGTAAAAGCTGTCTTCATACAGATCTCGATAAAACTAAATACATGCAGCAAACATATGGGCTTCATTACATAGGGATCTGAAAACAAGGTATGTCTATTGAATAAATCTTTGCATGGCCTTAATCAATTCCCTAGGCAATGATACCTTAAGTCTGATTCTTTCATTATTTCCTGTGGGTTTTCTAGAAGCTTTGAATCACTGTTTTTTTTTTTTTTTGGGGATAGGAATCACTGTGTTTATTCCAAACATCTTAAAAAGAAGCCACCTATCTACTTGTTGTCATACATAGATGATATGTTACATTCCAGTAAAGATGTACAAGAATAGAGAAACGTAAGTATCAGCTCTCAAAGGAAAGTTTGAAATGAAAGCTAGAAGGATTTTAGGCATTGACATAAGAAGAGATAAGACAGATGGGACATTTGACTTTATCTCAAGAAGTATACTCTGCAAGTTTGAAATGGATCAATGCAAACCTGTTATCGTTCCTTTTGCTGGGCATTTTAAACTATCTGTATGATCTGCCTTACAAGTTTAGTATCTGAACTTTGAAGTTTGTGTCTATTTAGTCTCTAAACTTTCAAAAGTGAAAGTTTTTAAGTGTTAAAAAAGTGTTCTCTCTTATTCTTCTCACATTCTTGCTGATTAGTAACCATTAAGTTGTGCACATTCGTCATTGTTCTTTTATTTCTAGTACAAATGAACAAAAACAACAACAAATCGCAAATCAAATAGGGCCAAAGTTTTCGTGTGAACCAAATAAAATGAGAGTTTATGCAAACATTATCTTAATGAAGAGGAGAAAACAACTAAAGATTGTTTCCTGAGATTTAAAATTAAATATTAAAACAAAAATTGCAACAACACAAGAGTAAGGATTTAAACTTTGACTTTTTGGTTGAAGATATATATTGTTGTGCAAAAACTCACTATGCAAACATACACAATCGTAGGTTAATTGGTAGCAAGGTTGATCCCATGAGGACTAAATAATGCAAATTTTGTAAACTTGATTACCACTAACGCTAATTCTAAAGCAATTAAGCGACATAAAATTAAAAAAAAAAAAAAACAAGCATGGCACAAGGAAATTAAACTCTAGTAATTTGAAGGAAATAAGCAACTAAAATTGAAAATAAACAAGACAAAAATCAAATGAAGAAGGCGCTGGAGTTTATGAAATCACTGTTAATTTTCACTCCGTGATGCTGTGTGATACTATAGCATTGTGCAACATTATTGCACTGTGTAGTAACGGGAAATCTGAAAATTAATTTTGAAAATTAATTCTAATCCTCGAATTGCAGTTCTAAAGCAAAGTTTAACACATGTCTATGAAAACCTAGCTTTCAAACACATGGATAGCCCAATTTCCCTAAGTTTACAAGCCAAAAGTATATGTCTATACCCTTGAATTCACCCCTAATTCAAGTCATGAACCTACTTGCATTGCCTATGCTATTTCCATTTATTTTAACATTTTCATAATTAAAACAAACTTGTATTCTTTCCCAAGTTGATCATTATCAAGAAGAACAATAAGAAATAAAAGACCCATAAGCAAACTACACTTCTATAGCATTCCATAGCAAAAAGGATCAAAAAATAGAGCTATGAATCCATAAATTCCAGCCGAAAGAAAATTAGCTCATGGCTTTTACACTGAAAATAACCAGAAACGAACTACAATTCATAAACATCTTAGGTTCAAGTGAAGATTCACAAAATACCAACACTAGGAACAACTTAGTCTACTAAAACTTCAAGAAAACTAAAAAGCAAGATACATAAACTTAAGAAGAAGAAGAAGAGAAATAGAATAGGTAGCTGAAGAACGAAATTCTGAAGAAGCTTCTTCCTCTTTCCTACTGTTGCGTTTTTTTTCCTTCTTCTTCTCCTCCTTTGGTTTTTTTGCAATAGCTCTCTTCCCCCCTCTCACGTTTTTTCCATACACACTAAATTAGGGTTTTCTTTCTTCCAATAATTGTTTTGGGCTTTTTTTTCCTTTCCATTTTCAGCCCATCAGAATGGGTTTAAAGACCAAAAGCTATTATTATGTCATCAAAAATGGGCCCACATTTCCGTTTTCTGCCAGACTGCCAATGCTGCATAATGCTATAACATCAGTACCTCAACGAGCATTTTTTCACTTCTTAGATTGCAAAACAAAAGGAAAACAAAGCACACTAAGCCAACTACAACAAAAGACTCAAAAAGAGTAAAAAAAAAAGAAAAAGGAAAACTAAACAAAAACCCAACTCTTAATTAAAATTAACAAGAAACTTACTAAAAGCAAGATAAAAGTGTGCTTTCCACTCAATTTTGACCAAAAATAAGCAAGAGAGGATGCTAAACTAATCCCATTTCATGGGATCATAATATACCTTAAACAATTGAACTATGTTTATGTTGACTTGATTAAAGAAACTAAACCATATAGTAAAAAAAAATCATAATGTTCGCTAAACCATCTCTAACCATATATTTCACTGGTCATTAATTTTTCTAGAATTGAAAATTAATGGCTAAATTATAAAAAATACTTTTGAATTTTGCTCCTTGTTTCAAAAATACTTTCATTCTTTCAAAAGTTGCAATATTACTTTTGACCTTTTATAAATGTTTCAAAACCACCATTGGAGTAGAAAAATCGTTAGAATGTTGGATAAAAAGTCGACATGTCTAAATGCCATTATTTCAAAATTAATTTAGGCAAGTATCCTAGTCATTATTACATCGTTCTATTTCATCGTCACCCCAAATTTTTATTCAAGATTCTAACTGATTTCTACTCAAAGGTAGTTTTGAAATATTTATGAAAGTTCAAGGGTAATATTGCAACTTTTAAAAGAATAAGAATATTTTTGAAACAAGAAGCAAAGTTTATGTAACACCCCTATACTCTAGAGCATGCTAAGAGTGGAAGTAAGACTGAGTTAGCCCGCCTAAGCCTGAAATTTCGGCAGCATGGCGGCGTAACTACAAGAAAACCAAATTTTAAGAACCTGATAAAGAAGATATAATACACTTCTAGGATTTCAATCAGAACCTCAGCAACCACCAACTACACAAAAGTGCTGAGTTCACAACCAGAATTAAGGAAAACAGAAACACATCCTAATTCATGATGAAATTTACAAGGATACAAAACTCTATTTACAAACTAATGGAGAACAGTGTAACCAAGTAAAAGTACAACAAGAGGAGCCTAGAAGAGAACTACAAGTATCCCCATAGCCTTGCCGGGTTGTCGTCTCGTCAACCACCACGTCGGTGAACATTACCTGAAAATAGGGAAGAAAAATAACATAGGTGAGTATAATAATACTCAATAAGCAGCTCACTTATTAAAACAAGGTATAGCGAAAGCATGCCAAGAAGGAAAGATATGTCCTTACTTACTCTCGTGAACAAAAATGAGTAAGCACACCAATTAACTAAATATTCAATACTTTACCTCAACTTCTGCCTTTATCAGACCCTAACTTCGTGTTATACCAGTGAGTCATGTAACCTAGAATCCAATCTCGTGAAGATAGCAATCCTCACACTCATCTCAAAGGAGAATTACCTCGAAACTAGCAAACAGGTAATAGGGAAACGCATTCCCTATGCTCAACACAGTGGGGAATCACCCCTAAGCTAGCTCACAGGCAATAGGGAAACGCATCCCCTATGCTCAACACAATAGGTAATCATCCTAAGCTAGCACACAGGCAATAGGAAAGCGCATTCCCTATGCTCAACACAGTGGGGAATCACCCCTAAGCTAGCTCACAGGCAATAGGAAAACGCATTCCCTATGCTCAACACATCTTATATATTCTAGGTTTACACGCTCACTCAATACAACTGAGATAGGATAAATAACACTAGATCACTGACTTGTGATCAACTTTACTTTTCTTTTCGAAAACCCCTAAATATGGTATTGCTATCATGCCACTGCCACTACCTGATTCGGGGTTCATAATCTCAACCATCATCACAAAGTCTACTTTCAACACATTTAAGTAGTTAGGCTCATGCCTCATTCGAATGCAATTAATGTTTAACTATCAACGAATTAGTAACTTTGCCTTCTTGGTGAATTAAACATATCTCAAACGTTCACTATAACAACGAGACATAGCACGTAATTCCAAAGGCTACTTACCTTACAAAATAAATCAAAGTTGAATTAACGTCTCTTCGCCAAACGATGCTAAGTTACTTTGAGCCACAATGAGAGAAAAGTCCGGATATCTACAACTTCCAAATTTGACTTCTAGTATGCATAGAAAAAAATATCCAATTACTCAATAACAACTTAAATAAACCAAAATCAAGTTTCTAAATCTTACTTTGCCTTAAGGGACCAATTTCAATTACCTCAAATTCCAAAGCTTACAAACTACCACAACCAAAAGCTGCTGGAAAACTCTTTGTACGCCCCGACTTGGATAAAATTTACCTTCAACCATAAATGGTTTATCTTAAAGTGAGATCCATAGACCAAAAATCCATCCAACTATTGAAATTATGCAAAATTGAGCAATTAAAAGCACCAAACTTCTCATTCTCAAACCAAAATACTTACCCACTGCTTAACAGTTCCAAACCATACCGAAACAAGCTCTAAAATGCCCAAATAACTTCAAGGAAACTGCTGTCCACCCACTAATTCGTCGAAAATTACTTCGATTAGCTAGTATTTAAGAATGAAAGGTGCAAAAATGAAGAGATAAACAGAGGGAGAGAAAACAGAGAGGGAGAGGCGGACAGAGAGGGAGGGGGCGAGAGGGAGGGAGGGACGAGAGGGAGGGAGCGGACAGAAAGGGAGGGGCGAGAGGGAGGGAGACAAAGCAGAGGGAGGGGCGGTGAGGGGGGAACGAAGGAAAGAGGGGGAGGGACGGTGAGGGAGGGAGACGAAGGAAGGAGGGGGGAGGCGGTGAGGGAGGGAGACGAAGGATAGAGGGGGAGGGTTAAGGTTGAATGATTTTTTATTTTTTATTTTTCTTTTTTATTTAAAACATATAATAATAATAATAATAATAATAAGGATAACTACAACAATAATATATATATATTTATCCAAATATTCAATAATTCAAAATACCAAAATTTAAACCGGATGTTACAGTTTATGGGTTTTTTTTTTTTTATAATTTAGCAAAAATTAATCAGTTTGAGTACTTGCTAAAATTATTCAACCTACTTTGGCCGTCTATCTCAACTCTTGAATCTAGCAAGCAAGCAAACACATACACAACACAAAATAATTCATAACATTCTTGTTAATTAACAATGAAAAGTTTTCTTGCATACCCTTTTATTGTTTTTCAAAAAAAAAAAAGGTTTCAAAGCATCAACTTGCTAGCAATTTCTCGTGCTTTACAAAGTGCTTCAAGTGGTTCAGCTTTAGGCATGCTAACACCTTTTCCCTCCGTCATATCGACTTCCTTCCCTTCAATGCTCTTCCAATCAAAACATTGAATCAACAATCCTAAAGTCAATCCCAGCACTCTGTGTGCCATTCCAGATCCTGGACAAGCTCTCCTTCCCAAACCAAATGCAATCATTAACTTACTATTGGCTTCTCCTTCCCCACTCTCAAATCTCTCAGGTCTAAAACTCGTTGGATCCTCCCACAATGTGGGATCCCTATGGATGGCCCATGCGTTAACCAATAAGATTGTGTCACGTGGCACGTCGTATCCTGATATGGTACAGTCAGCAGAAGACCTATGTGGCAGTAGGAGCGGGCCAGCCGGGTACAACCGGAGAGTTTCGAGGACTATACATCGTAGGTAGCTTAATTTTGAAAGGTCGGATTCTTCAAGTAATTGATCTCCAAGTTGAGACTCTAATTCAGTTGAGACTCTAATTCAGCTCTGGCCTTCTTTAATACTGGTGGATGGTTTAGGAGATTTGACATTGCCCACTCTATTGTCACGGCAGTGGTGTCTGAGCCACCAAGTATCATTGTCTGTGAGATGAAATATTTGTTAGATGAAATGATGACATTTTCTAAAAATATTTTAGTAACTTTAAAATGGTTACTATACTCTTAATTTTCTGCTTACTAGGTTACAAAAAACTTAAAAAAATGTTTAATAAGTTTCTAAATTTTTTATTTTGTGTCTAATAAGTTACGGAGCTTTCAATTTTGTTTCTAATACGTTTTTGACCTATTCAACATTTTTTAAAAATTTACGGGTCTATTGGACACAAAATTGAAAGTTTAATATCTTAATAGACACAAAATCAATTTTATGTTTAATTGATTGGTTAATTTCAAAAAATGGAAGACACAAGAGACTTTATTAGATACAAAATTGAAAACTAAGGCCTCGTTTGATAACCATTTGAGTTTTTGTTTTTAGTTTTTGAAAATTAAGCTTGTTTTCTCTCAATTTCTCTACAATGGTTTTCATCTCCCTTAAGGAAGCATTTGAATTCTTAGCCAAATTATAAAAACAAAAACAAGTTTTTGGAAACTACTTTTTTTAGTTTTCAAAACATGGCTTGGTTTTTGAAAACATAAGTAAAAAGGAGATAATAAAACAAGTAAATTCATAGGTGAGAGTAGCATTTATAGGCTTAATTTTCAAAAACCAAAAACCAAAAACCAAATGGTTATCAAACGGGGCCTAAGAGACTTATTTGATATTTTTAAACTCCAAAGATCTATTGGATATAAAATTGAAAGTTTAGACACCAATAAGATTCTTTTTAGATTTCAAAAACCTATTGACACAAAAATGTAAGTTTAGAGATTAAACTTATAATGTAGAACAATACTTAGCTGCACATATGTGTGTAGATGTCTATCACTACCATTAAAATTTTGACAGTTAAGATAGAGAAAATTTTAATTTCTCATTTTCTACCTTCAAAATTTTAACGGTGGTGTATTAGTCAAGTAATGTTGTATAATTTAACCAAATATTTTCGAGCATATATAAGATAACATAGCCTAGAATTGAATTGACATTGAGAGAAAGATCAGAAAGACAAACCAAAATCAGGCCTTTGATAATGTCATCAGTGTAATATTCAGGCTGCGACTCCTGCAACTTGAGGAAATGGGCAACCATACTATTCACCATTTCTTCGTTACAGATTTGATTCCTTCGATGCTCGTCGATCATTCCTTGCCAAAAAGCATCCACTCTCGTGATAAGCTTCTTCGCTCTCTTCATGAAGCCTTGGAAATCAATATACTTCAAAATCGGCAAAAAGTCAGCTGGATATTGCGACAACGTAAACTCAAAAAGCTCATCAACAATCTCTCGAAACGTCTTCGCTTCATTACTTTCCGCTGCTTCTTCCCCATAATACCGCTTCCCCGCCACCATTCTCATCGTTATATTCAACGTCAGTTCTTTCACCATGGATTTAAACTCCACCTTGGCAAAATCACCCCTCGAAGCCTGAGACAATTTCTTCACCAATCTCCTCATTTCATCTCTTCGAATGGCGGAATTTGTGTTGAGACGGTTGGCCGACAGTATTTCGAGGGCGCTCACTCGGCGGAGTTTGCGCCAGTGATCGCCATAGGGAGCCGCTCCAAGGGTGGTGTGGTTGTAACTCAAGCACCTACTCACAGCGAAGTCGGGACGGTTAGCAAAAACGATGTCGTTTTTTGTGAAGCATTCTTCGGCGGCCTCCATCGACGAAACAACGACGACTAAACGAGAGCCGAAACGAAGAGAAAGAACTGGGCCGTATTTTTGTGAGAGAGTTAGTAAGCTTCTGTGAACTGGGGGCTTGAGGAGATGGAGATGGCCTATAATTGGGATGGAGGATGGAGTTGGAGGGATATTTTTGTGGGAATTGGATTTGAACAAATAGTTTATGGCAATAACGAGAGCAATGGTGAGAACTGGATATAGGAAGATGGAGTCTTCCATTCTGCTGGGATTTGGGTTTCTTAGCGAAGCTCGCTGGTCTTAGCTAGCATGTGTTGTTTCAACACATATATACGGCTAAGTTTCAAGTAAAATTTTTGTAACTTTGTTGTGAGATTCACGTGGCACTCAGATTTGGGATCTCTAAACTAAACAATGGTTGGTCTCTATTATTTGGATACTAACTGGTTTGGCGTGTATCACGTGTGGCGAATAGAGATTATGATGAAAATAGAGCTTATGGGGAATGAATATTCATATACAAATAGGCGAATGGTGGCTTGGGTCGCTTGGCAAGGGTAATCGAGGAATGACCCTACTAATAAACCATAAATTTAAGACTAAATATGCTTGTTGGCTCCAAAAAAAAAAAAAAAAAAAACCAAAAAGAAAAAAGAAAAAAAAGTTTGTCTTTTGGGTGATTTTTTAAATTTAGTCTCTACTTTTTTTTTTTTTTTTTTAATGTTTGAACATTTTTCAAGTTGTAAAATGTCAAAAGAACACTGTTTCGCTACGTACTGGTATGTAGGTATTTTTCTACACACTACTATTAAAATTTTGATAGCTAGGAGAGAGAAAATATAAAAATATCAATTTCTCAATTTCTACCTTTCTCTCTTAGTTGTCAAAATTTTAATGGTGGTGTGTAGGAAAATACTTGCACAATATACAATAAGTAATGTTCATGTCAAAATTAGATGTAACTTGAGTATAACTCAACTAATTAAAATATTTATTATTGACCAAAAAGTTAGATGTTAAAATCTCTCACCTTTAATGTCATGTGTTGCAGTAAAAAAAAGTCAAAATTTGGTAATGATATATAAGATAATATGAGCAGTGAATTTGTTTTACATTGAAAACTTAGGTAAACAATTAATGTTTTAAAATTTTTACTTGTTTGTCCTTACTATTTTTTTTTTTAAAATTTAAAGGATTATATATATATTAGAAATTAAAAAGTTAAATTTTGTTTCTTTGGAACAATTTTTTTTTGCTCTTAACTATGTTGTTGTTCCATGGGCAGATCATCATAGAAACTATAACATCAATAATTTGATCTAATGAGTCAAGTTTAAAGACTAGGCCATGGGCCTAGATATTTGAGTTTGAGCTTGATCAACCCATGTTTTAGGTCAATTGAACTTAGGCCTGTACTTCTTAAGGTCAGTTTGGGCTGGTTCGACCCAATGACGAGGTTGACTTTCTTGTATGGGTCAACAAGAGAAATAGCTAATTTTAAATAGTCAAACTTAAAAAATGGTTTAACGGTTTAGATTTTGAAAATATGGCTAAATGTATTATTATTTTTTTTTATAGAGATTGGTCTAGGTCGACACAAATACCCTTGGTGTAGAATCTACACTTTTAACTCAACTTAAAGTAATGCTAAAAAAAGTAATATATTAAGGAGAGAGGTAGAGTTGGCAAAAATAAAATAACAAACAAGACTAAATTGTAATCTATAACATTACTTCGAATTAATTGTTAATCTAATTAAACGTATGAACGATTATAATGTGCATAGAGACTTGTGAGACAGTTTGTAGGACCAAGAATGGTATTCTTAAATGAACACACTAATAAAAATGATGTCCTAAATAACATCTAGTGTGCATATATATATTCATAATAACATTTATAACTACATAAATGTAAGTTTAAATATGAGTATATGGATATATATATCCTCATTTAACATGAAATCAATAATCCTAACCCGTAAGCATGAAACAATTAGCATTAAAATATTTGAAAAACACGAAGAGAGGTACCATCAAGAGTGCATGCAGTAAGCAGTGTGCCATTGAACTTATTTTTAAGAGAGGTACTATTGCCAATTGATATCATTGGTAGACAGTGATTCCATCCATCTATGGGTGCTAATAAGTTCATGAAGAAAAACTTAAACCTAATATATGTGTAAACTTCTTGGAATATAAGTCTTTGTCAAAGAATGTTGTAAATATAAGAATCTATGGTGTATAAAAACGGTTAAGTACTAGATTTGAAAAAGTAAATATTTGGTTTTTTTTTCTTCCAATCAATCTACTAGCAAAAGTGGAGATGAACACATACCGCTATTTAGGTGAGCCCCTAATTGGGTCTTCTCTCTTTTCCTCCAAGCTTTGTCATAGCTTATGCTAATTCTCATGGTTCTTTCAAGCATAGTCCATTATGTTGCAAGGTGTACAATGATAGTTGAGATAGCTTGTCTATGGTCGTTCTGAACCACATCAATAGAGCAACTATGCTCATCGATAAATTTACTAATGATCCACAGTTGCCTGGTGCCATAAACTAATGAGCGAAGATATCACTTACAAGAGTCATCAATGCACTGAATTGTAAATTGCTTTACTTGTTTAATTTTAATGTTTTAAATTGAAAGCTTCCTTTTAAAGCTAGTGTGTAAATAACCTTCTTCAAATTGGCTTTGCTCCCAAAAATGCAATTCTCGAAAATGTGATAATTCTTTGTCAGGATGACAATTCCTTCATGTTGAGGATCCCACATTGGAAAAATGTGGAGAGACCTCACAATTAATAAAAAATATTTTTTTCTTCCATTGTGTTAGATTCTTCGTTGGGTTTAGGTTCTGCACTGTCTCTATGTATATCAATATCTACACTTTCAATATCCATAATGACAAAGCAACCGTTGTACATTCTATTTGAAAACCCTGCAAGCTCTTAGCAACGTCCTTGACTTCGAAAAGACTCATATAATCATTGATTTATTCATCCCATTTCCAAAGAGGAGAGATACATGAAATTCTGTTTCCAATAGTGAGTCTGAGATAATTGACGATGGATTCCGTGAGTTGAGAAAATGTTGAATCATGCCTTATAGACACATAGCCAGATTTAAATTGTTGTAGATGTTTTTCTCATCCCAAACGTCATCGTATACAATTGTAATCTATTGGGAATTAATTTTCTAAAAAACTGCGTTGGTACGAAAAAATGTATATTAATATTTGAGTAGAAGTTTTTTCGAGAATGATTTTATTATAAATAATAGAAAATAAATAAACGTGATTGATACGTTAAATTGAGATGAAGTATTTGAAAATTGATAGATTAAAAAATTAATTAGGACTCCAACCAATTTCGGAATCTATAAATGTAGAGAGAGTAAGTCAAATTTGGTGGAAGATTGCTAAGGATTTTTTGTTTAAAAAAAAGATCTACTTTGGTTGATCTACTTTGATTGGAGAAAGTTGAAAGTGAATAATGAATGAGTATATACTTAGGGTATAAATGGAAAAAAAAAAAAATATTTACGCTCCTCCTTTAAAAACACTAGTCATCATTCTCAATATCAAAAGCCTTTAGCCATATTTTTTTCAACTATTTGTGATCACTCCTTGCATAGCAAGCATGATTACTGGGAATATGAAGCTTGAAAACCTCTGAAAATGTTTCTGATCATTGATAAGTCTAGTCATTTGTCAGCAATTAACTCGAATTCCTATCCAAATTATTTATTGATTTAAGAGGACTTTGAAAGGATTGTGCATAGAATTGAAGATGGTGAAATATAAATGTCAGGATATCTCAAGATAACTATGTATTGTTTCTTAGGAATTTTATAAAATTGTTTTATAACATTTAGATAGCTATATTTGCTTTCTAGAATTTGTGCGCCAATAACAATGTACTTACCAATAATAGATTGTTGTAATTTATACACTTAATTTTAATATAAATTAAACTTATATAACAATTTTTTTTTATATTGATTGAATATTTTATTTTTATATCAATTTCTAACTTTATTGTTTTTTTTCCAAAGAAGACAATTAAATAATTGATAGTATCTTTAATATAATTTATTTATCTCTTTGCCAAATTAGAAGAAAATTTTCAAAATGAATAATATCTTATATCTATGTTTATCATAGAAAAAAATATGGTTGACAAATAAATATTCACAATACTAAATATATGACTTAAGAATCATTCTTTCAAAATATTAACTTTTAACTCTCTAGTGAAATATAGTGAATTGATTTTATTTTTGAAAAGTAATTTACTCATATATTCAATAACAATTAAGATCAACAATTCATCCGTATAATCTTAATTTAACCACGGGTTAAATACTAAAGATGAATTTCATAATATGAAAAAAAAAATAAAGATGAATAATTACACTTTATAAGTAATCAAAAGTGATTATATGTGCCAATCCGAGCATAACTCCATAGATAAGTGACCAATTATCTTAAAGGTTGATAGTTTGATCTCTCACTCATGCAATTGTTGTACTCTGAAAAAAAAAAAAAAAAAAGGAAAAAAGAAATGAGTACATGTGTGGATAAAATTTTAACAAAGGTCATTCATTTTACAAATAAAGGCTATGGGTTGAAAAGTCATTTCATGAGGCATGAGGGAATTGAATGTTAGAAACTCATCTTTTATTCCAGAATCCGATTATTTGAGTCTATAATTATATCATCTTTTATTTCAGAATCAGATTATTTTTTAGTCTATAATTATATTATATTAAAAAAATTACACAAATCATCCCTGAATTATGAGGTTTGTTATAATCACACTTTTCATTTTTAATTTGATCAATTAGCTCACTGTACTTTGTTAAGTGTTGCAATTACACCCATGAATTTTTAATTTGATCAATCAACCTCCGTACTTTATTAAGTTTTGCAATCAGCCTCTTGTAGTTTGTTAAGTATTGCAATCAGCCCCTTATACTTTGTTAAAAGTTTAGGGGGCTGATTGCAACACTTAACAAAGTACAGAGACTGATTGATCAAATTAAAAAATTTATAGGTGTGATTGTAACACTTAACAAAGTACATGAGGCTAATTGATCAAATTAAAATTTCAAGAGCGTGATCATAAAAAACTCATAGTTTAGGGATATGGTTTATGCAATTCTCTATTATATTTATTATACATTTTTTAAATGGTTTATTTATGATTCTAGAATGCTTAGAAACATGATACAATCAATAGAAAACAAGAAACTATGGCCCCGTTTGATAACCATTTGGTTTTTGGTTTTTGGTTTTTGAAAATTAAGCTTGTTTTCTCCCAATTTCTCTACAATGGTTTTCATCTCCCTTAAGGAAGCATTTGAATTCTTAACCAAATTCTAAAAACAAAAACAAGTTTTTGAAAACTATTTTTTTTAGTTTTCAAAATATGGCTTAGTTTTTGAAAGCATAGGCAAAAAGTATATGACAAAACAAGTAAAACCATAGGTGGAAGTAGTATTTATAGGCTTAATTTTTAAAAACCAAAAACCAAAAACCAAATGGTTATCAAACGGGGCCTATAATGTTAACCCCCCCAAAAAACCCCATGACCCGTTTGAATACTAAGGGATTTGAACGTTGCTTGTATGTATCAATTCAACACACGTTAGGCTCGACATTTTCTTTTAGTTAATTTATCATAATTTTTAGGAAAAATATCATTTTTTAATCCTCAACTTAGCAAGTTTATGCCGAAGTGAAAAAAGTTCAGCGGTAATTGACATGAACCCTCGACCAAGAGATTAGAAGTTCGAATCCCTCCACTCCCAAATGTACAACTCCAAAAAAAAAAAAAAAACACATAGCAAGGTTTATCAAATTTTTACCTTAAACTTTCATAATTGTTGCAATCTTTACATTAAACTTGAATATATGTTGTAATTTTTATCATCTAATAGACTTTCATTAGAAAAATTGTCAATGAAAATTTTCTCATGTACATTGTTCGATGAGATTTCTGGAGAAATTTAATTCGTGGAATAAAACTTGAATTTGTGTTGATTTATGTAGTAATAGTGGAGTACAATATCTAATATATCGTATACTTGACTTGAGAGCTGGAATGCTTGTTTTGAGGTTGAATTGTCAACTTTGGACTTGTAAATAGTCTTCAGCTTTGAACTTGTTAAAGGTCTTCAGCTTGTAGGTTATTGAAGGTCTTTAGCTTGTAGGTCTTCAACTTGTAGCTTATTAAAAGTCTTTAGCTTGTAGCTTCTTGAAGGTATTCAGCTTATAGCTCCTTGAAGGTCTTTGGCTTGCAGCTTCTTGAAAGTCTTCAACTTGTAGCTTGTTAAAAGTCTTCAGCTTGTAGCTTGTTGAAGGTCTTTAGCTTGTCAGAAGAATTTCAATTAGTTTCAGTCTTCAAGTTGTTAAGTATTATGGAGCCCACAAACAAAGGCCCATATATATTTGGCCCATGCACATCATTTATTTAACCTAAATATATATATGCTTTTATGAGTTTTGCGGGGCAGTGTGAGATTACGAGAAGAAGAAAAAGGTTTGCGGCTACTGTGTGGATTTTACTGAAAACAGAAATTGAAGAAAAAAAAAAACCAGTGAGCATTTGGTGAGCCGTTTTTCTTCGGGTTGTTTGCAAGAACGTTTTTTTCTCCATTAAAGAGTTTTGTGAGCTATTGTAGAGTGATTCGTGAGCCTTTTCCTTGAGAGAAAAGTGAGAGAAATCATTCTTGAGCGTTGTAAACTCTTGTAATTTTCTCCCTGACATTTTAGTGGAACCTGCATCGGTAGCAGAGAACTGGACGTAGCCAACATTGGGTGAACCAGTATAAATTCGGTGTCAATTTCTCTTCCCTTATCTTTTAATTATCGTTCTTGTTGCTTAGAAGTTTAGGTTGGTTTATCTACTCTTTTAAGCTTGTGAGTTCCAATTTTTTATTCCGCGGTATTTGGAACCATAACCTGATCTGGAATTTTTAGATAAAATATATATTGTCTGAATCTGGTTGAGTGAATTTAGATTAATTATATTTTATCGGCCCCTAACAAGTGGTATCAGAGCATTCTGGTTGTAGAATGATGTCAGGAGGTGATGAAATTGGTTACTTTTAATGGATCAGATTTTTCGTTTTGGAAGTGTCAGATATTGGATTATTTGCATTCCAAGGAATTGGATTTGCCATTAGAAGGAAAGCCTGAAGATATGGGAGAAGCTGAATTGAAAAAGTTAGACAGCAAGGTGCTGGGGACTGTTCGCTTGACTTTGACAAAGAATGTGCAAAGCAGTGTAGCGAAGGCAACGACCACAGCAGAGCTAATGGAAGCTTTGTCTAACATGTATGAAAAACCCTCTGTAAACAACAAGGTATATCTCGCAACCAAATTTTTTAATTTGAAAATGGCTGAAGGTGCATATGTTACTGCCCATATAAATGAATTTGATTTGTTGATGAACAAATTGGCTGCTGTTGAGTTAGAATTTACTAATGAAGTAAATGCGATTTTGTTGTTGAGATCTTTGCCTGATAGTTGGGAAACCATGAAAGCCGCACTTTCTAATTCATGTGGAAAAGAGAAATTGCAGTTTTCACAGGTTAGAGATTCTGTCATTGCAGAAGAGATTCGCAGAAAGGACTCAGGTATTGTTTCTACTTCTGGTTCAGCGTTGAATGTGGACAGAGGGAGGAGTAATAATAGAGGTCATGGGAATCGAGGTAAATCAAAAAACAACAGAAGAAAGTCTAGAAACGGCAAATTAGAGTGTTGGAATTGTGGTAAGACCGGACACCTGAAAAGGAACTGCAAAGCCACAAAGCGAACTGAGGGGAATGAACCTGGTGCAAATGTTGCTGTTAATGAGGTGCATGATGTTTTGGTTCTGGCAGTGGAAAGTGCTCATGACCCATGGGTGATAGATTCAGGTGCGTCATTCCATACTACAGGACAACGTGACATTCTTGAAAATTATGTTGCAGGAAATCATGGAAAGATGTATCTAGCTGATGGAGAGCCTTTGGACATCATTGGAACTGGTGACGTGAAACTAAAAATGGCGAATGGTTCAGTCTGGAAAATTCGCAAGGTACGTCACGTTCAAAATATGATGAAGAATTTGATTTCTGTAGGGCAGTTAGACAGTGAAGGATATGAGATTTGCTTTGGCCAAGGAAACTGGAAGGTTACAAAAGGTGCCATGGTAGTTGCTCGAGGAAGAAAATCAGGGACTTTGTATATCAACAGTAATGACAAAGACATGGTGGCTGTTGTCGATCATTCGAGTCAGACTAATTTGTGGCACAACAGGTTGGGACATATGAGTGAAAAAGGTATGAAAATTCTTTACTCTGCAGGGAAGGTACAGGGACTCAAGGCAGTTGAACACAAGTTGTGTGAGGGCTGTGTATTTGGGAAACAGAAGCGTGTCAGTTTCTCAAAGACAGGAGCAAAGCTAAAACCTACGAAGTTAGAGTTAGTTCACACTGATGTGTGGGGGCCTTCAGAAGTATCTTCTCTCGGTGGTTCCAGATACTATGTGACCTTCATAGATGACTCAAGCAGGAAGGTATGGACTTATTTTCTCAAGCATAAATCTGATGTATTTTCTGTTTTCAAAACTTGGAAGGCTATGGTTGAGAATGAGACAGGTCTAAAAGTTAAAAGCTCGAGGTCAGACAACGGCGGTGAATATGTTGATGGGGAGTTCAAAAGATACTGTGCAGACAATGGGATTGTGATGGTAAAGACTATACCATGGACACCGCAGCAAAATGGTGTGGCTGAGAGAATGAACAGGACATTGAATGAGCGTGCCAGGAGCATGAGATTACATGCAGGATTGCCTAAGATGTTCTGGGCAGAGGCAATCAACACGGCGACCTATCTGATCAATAGGAGCCTGACCACATCACTAGACTTCAAGTTGCCTGAAGAAGTCTGGAGCGGTAAACAGGTAAACCTTTCTCATCTAAAGGTTTTTGGTTGTGTGTCTTACATTCACATTGATGCTGCAGACAGGAGTAAATTAGATGCCAAATCCAAGAAATGTTATTTTCTTGGGTATGGTGGAGCTGAGATTGGCTACAGGTTTTGGGATGACCAAAACAGGAAGATTCTCAGAAGCAAGAACGTGATCTTCAATGAGGAAGTTCTGTACAAAAACAGAACAACAGTTGATTCAGAGTCAAATGAAAGTACAGAAGAGAAGACTCAGTATATAAGTCTTCATAAGGTTGACCAGGACAATGAGATTTGAAGATCAGAATGCAGTTACTCCTGAGGAAACAATTGTGGAAACCGAGGAACCAGTTGTGGAACCTGATGAGCAGACTGTAGAACTTGATGAAGTTCAGAGAACGCCACCTACAACAGTTAGGAGGTCTAGTAGGACTATCAGATCACCACAGAGGTATTCCCCTACTTTGAATTACATATTATTGACTGACAGAGGTGAACCTGAATGTTATGATGAGGCGGTTCAACTGGAAGATTCTGTCAAGTGGGAGTTGGCCATGAAGGATGAGATGGATTCTCTTATGACGAATCAGACATGGCAACTGGCTGAGTTACCAAGAGGTAAGAAAGCTTTGCAAAACAAATGGGTTTATAGAATCAAGCAAGAGCCTGATGGTAGCAAGAGGTACAAAGCAAGGCTTGTAGTCAAAGGCTTTCAACAGAAGGAATGTATTGACTTTAATGAGATATTTTCTCCTGTAGTCAAACTTACTACTATTAGAATTGTATTATCGATAGTGGCAGAAGAGGATCTGTTTCTGGAACAGATGGATGTAAAGACAGTTTTTCTTCATGGTGATTTAGAAGAAGAAATTTACATGGTACAGCCACAGGGTTTCACAGTACAGGGACAGGAGAAAATGGTTCGCAAACTTCAGAGAAGCCTGTATGGTCTCAAACAGGCTCCCAGACAGTGGTATAAGAAGTTTGATAGTTTTATGTGCAACAGTGGATTTCAGAGGTGTCAGGCAGATCATTGTTGCTACATAAGGTCTCACGATAACTCATATATTATTTTATTGTTATATGTTGATGATATGTTGATAGCATGTGCTAACAAATAGGAAATTCTGAAGATAAAGGCTGAATTATCTAAAGAATTTGATATGAAAGATTTGGGAGCTGCCAAACAAATTTTAGGAATGAGGATTGAGAGGAAAGATGGTACATTGACATTGTCGCAGGAAGAGTATATGAAAAAGGTGTTGAACAGATTTCACATGGAAGATGCAAAACCTGTGAGTACTCATTTAACTTGTCATTTTAGATTATCTAAGGAGCACTCACCCACTACTGAGCAGGAAAGAGATCATATGGCTAAAGTGCCATATGCTTCAGCTATAGGTAGCCTGATGTATGCCATGGTTTGCACAAGACCAGACATTGCACATGCAGTGGGAGTTGTTAGTAGGTATATGAGTAATCCAGGAAAGCAACATTGGGAGGCTGTGAAGTGGATTTTCAGATATCTGAGAGGGACAACTGATTATGCTCTGCATTTTAAGAAGTCAGATTTTAAACTGCAGGGTTATGTGGATGCAGATATGGCAGGTGATACAGATGGCAGGAAAAGTACTACCGGGTATGTTTTTACTTTGGGTGATACTGCAATTAGCTAGGTTTCTAGACTGCAGAAGATAGTAGCTCCTTCTACTACAGAGGCTGAGTATGTTGCAGTTACTGAGGCAAGTAAAGAGATGATATGGCTTCAGTCGTTTTTAGAAGAACTTGGCTTGAAATTGGGAAAAGGGACTTTGCATTGTGACAGTCAGAGTGCTATTCATTTAGCAAAGAATCCAGTGTTTCATTCGAGAACGAAACACATACAGGTGAGGTACCATTTCATCAGATCAGTTTTGGAAGATGGAGTGCTGGTGCTTGAAAAGATTCCAGGAAGTCAGAATCCAGCCGATATGTTTACCAAGACCGTTCCTGTTGACAAACTGAAGTTGTGTGCAACTTCAGTTGGACTTCTCCATGAGTAGAGAGAAGTCGCTACCGTTGCAGAGGAGACATGTTGCTTGTTTGGTCTCCAAGTGGGAGATTGTTAAGTATTATGGAGCCTAGAGATGTCCACGGGGCGGGGCGGGGCCGGGGAATGGATTCCCCGTCCCCGTCCCCGCCCCCCATTTCATTCCCCGTCCCCGCGAAATTCCCCGTTTAATTTCGCGGGGATCGGGGCGGGGATTCCCCGTGGGGATTTCGCAGGGATCGGGTTCCCCGCGGGGAATTTTTCCCCGTTCCTTTTTTTTTTTTTTATCTTTTTTTTTTAAATTTATTCTCAATCATAATAAAAATTATTTCTAAATGAATAATTTTCAATATAATTCTATTTAAAGTAAATGTTATAAAATTTCCTAATAAAAACAATAATATACCATAAGTAAAAATACTATAATGTCGAAACAACTTAATTTCTAAAAATTCAAATTTCAATATTACAACATAGACTTTAATTTTTTTTTATAACGAAATAGTCTTAAACTAATTCCTACTATAGTTTTTTTTTTTTTTAAAAATTCTATTTATAGGTAATAATAATAATAATAATAATATATATATATATATATATATATATATATATATATATATATATATATATATATTAATCGGGGAATCGGGGCGGGGCGGGGCGGGGAATATATTCCCCGTCCCCGTCCCCGTTTAGCCAACGGGGAAAAAAACTTCCCCGCTCCCTCCCCCATTCCCTGTGTATTCGGGGATTCCCCGCCTTGTTCTGGGCGGGTCCCCGCGGGGCCCCGGCCCCGCGGGTTAAATGGACATCCCTAATGGAGCCCACAAACAAAGGCCCATATATATTTGGCCCATGCACATCATTTATTTAACCTAAATATATATATGCTTGTATGAGTTTTGCGGGGCAGTGTGAGAATACGAGAAGAAGAAAAAGGTTTGCGGCTACTGTGTGGATTTTACTGAAAACAGAAATTGAAGAAAAAAAAAACCAGTGAGCATTTGGTGAGCCGTTTTTCTTCGGGTTGTTTGCAAGAGCGTTTTTTTCTCCATTGAAGAGTTTTGTGAGCTATTGTAGAGTGATTCGTGAGCCTTTTCCTTGAGAGGAAAGTGAGAGAAATCATTCTTGAGCATTGTAAACTCTTGTAATTTTCTCCCTGACATTTTAGTGGAACCTGCATCGGTAGCAGAGAACTGGACGTAGCCAACATTTGGTGAACTAGTATAAATTCGGTGTCAATTTCTCTTCCCTTATCTTTTAATTATCGTTCTTGTTGCTTAGAAGTTTAGGTTGGTTTATCTACTCTTTTAAGCTTGTGAGTTCCAATTTTTTATTCCGCGGTATTTGGAACCATAACCTGATCTGGAATTTTTAGATAAAATATATATTGTCTGAATCTGGTTGAGTGAATTTAGATTAATTATATTTTATCGACCCCTAACACAAGTCTTCATGAAGCTTTTAATCTTTGAAGTTTTCAAGAAATTTAATTTCAGTCTTCAATCTTCAAGACGTTTTGACTTCAGTATTCAAGACGATTTAATTTCATTATTTAGGCTTTAAGACGTTTTAATTTCAGTCTTCAGGTCTTCATGAAGCTTTTAATCTTTGAAGTTTTCAGTACTTTCGGATGCTTTAGTTTCAGTCTTCTCTGCTAGACGTTTTAATTTCAATCTTCAAGATGATTTAATTTCAATCTTCAATCTTCAGGAAGAGTTAATTTCATTCTTCAGTCTCCAGGAAGATTTAAACTCTGCTTCAAATCTTCAACCTTCAATCTCTAAGAAGATTTAATTAAACTCTGTCTTCAGGTTTGCAAACTTCAGTCTTCAGGAAGATTTAAACATTGTCTTTAGGTCTTCAAACTTCAATCTTTAGGAAGATTTAAACTATATCTTCAGGTCTTCAAACTTTAATCTTCTGCCTGAGTCTTCTCTGAATGTCTGACCTTCTGCCCTTCTCCCCCTATAAATGAAGGTGACTCCTCTATTTTTAGAGTTTCCATGTGGGCTTGGGCTTGATTGTATTTGGGCTAACCATTTGGATTGCGCCTTGTTTGTTTTGGGCCAAACCCTATGGATTTCAAGCCAAATTATTATTTAAACTTGAACCCAAAATTCATATGACCCAGTTTAACCAGCTTAGGTTTACTTGATCAAATGACTATGGTAAAGACACGTGGCACATTATTTGAGCTTTTTACCAATTTTTGTCTTCAAATTTAATTTGGGACACATGTCAATTTATAATTGGTCCCAAATTTGATAATATGCAATTTTGTCATTAATTTATAAATAATGTCGTGGCGATTTGTGATTGGCCTAAATTTCTCATTCAACATACATTTGATAAATATAAAATATATATATCTAGTACAAAATTAATAAAGCTTCAAAGAAAAAAGACAACTAGAGCTAGATTTTTATTGAAATTTGTGAGTTTTGAAAGATTTATTCAATCATTGATTGTATACATTAATCGAGCTTGATTTTGTGCAACGCTCAATATCTATTGAAATTATTGAGTTCTAAAATATTTTTTTTGTGTGTAACAAATTATTTACAAATATGACAATTAATTTTGTCATCCATTATTTCTCATTCTAAAACTGATTGATGGCATGCTACTTAATGAATTAGCAAAAATAAATAAATAAATAAAGAAGTAGACCATTTAAAAGAAGAAAATTGAAATTTATACCACCTACTATTTAAGGTATTTGGAGGAAAAATTAGAATTTTTCCTATATCTTGTGGCCTAATTTCTCTTTTAAATACCTACCAAATCGTTAAGTATCATTTTATACAAATTTATCATCGGAGTTTCTTTTTTAATATTGTATTTTTGAAAACTTATTATTAAACTAAATTAATTTTAAAACTATTTATTTAAGTATTGTAGTTTTAAATAGCTGGATAAAGTTCATCTCTTCAAGAGACAACCTCCACCATGTGACAACATGTCGTCTTTAGAGATCTCCACTATGTGGCAACATGTCATCACATAGGTTGTCATCTGTCCTAAATTTCAAAAAAAAAGTCGTGTACATAGGTTGTTTCTTAAGAGACGACGTGTAAGGGGCATGAGTTTGAGCCCAAGTGATGGCAAATATTGATTTTTTTTTCTTTCTTTTTTTTTTTCCATCTTTTTTTTTCCTTTGACTTTTTCTTTCGTTTTTTCCCTTTTTTTTTTTGCTTTATGTTTTTCCCTTTTTTTCTCCTTCTGTTTCCCTTTCTTTCTTTTATTTGTTTTTTAAAAATCAAATAATGTAACTACAGTTTTTTTAATGTTTTAATTATTTAAACATTTTCTTTTTCTAAAGTAAAATAAAATTAATTCTACTCTAAAAAACTATAATAGTTAAGTTTAAGGAAAAAAATCGATTTATATCTATTTTCACTTGATTTCATTTAAATCAATTCAAAATTATCTAAATAAAGTCATTTTTCTCTCAAAGTCTTATCAAATTACCAGTAAAAAAAATATCGCATAATTCTTTTTAAAGAAAGAATATTAGAAAAAGAAAATATTTAAATAATCAATACTTAATTAAATTTTAATTTCTTTAAGAAAAGAGAATAAACTGCAATATAATAGTGCATTTGCTTAAGAAAGACTAAAATTATCTTATTTGATTTTTTAAAAAAAAAATATAAGAAAGAAAAAACGGAAGAAAACAAAGAGAGCTTAACAGAGAAAAGAAAAAGATTTTACACCTACAAAGCTCAAACACAGTACCTTTATGTGGCAGTGTTGTCGGTTTGAACACTTGTTAACTTTTATGTATAGGTCGTCACTTGAAGAGACAATTCATGCACGATTTTTTTTTCTTCTAAATTTAGATAGATAGCAATATGTCGTCTCTTCAAGATACAATATGTTGCCATGTTGTGGAGTAACTTAGAGTAAAGGAATGAAAATTAATTGATTAAGAGTTTAATTAATTAATTTTGTAGCATTGGAGCTTATAATTTGGAAGTCTGTAAGGTTCCCTTGCTAGCTCATAGTAACACTAAAAAGATCAAATTAGCTGAAAGAAAAATTTGAAGTGTTCAAATTTATATTTAATATATTGCATATATTAAATAAGAAAAATATATTGTATTTGATATATTAAATATTAAAGAGAATAATATATTGTTAGATATATTATTAAATTTGAATGAGATTCAAATAGATAATTATATGTTGTAGGAGATATTTGAATGAGATTCAAACATATTAAATATATATAATATATTAGATATTATAATTTGATTTTGGCAAATATTCTATCCAAAAGTTTCTATAAATTTCCTTGGGTTGAGAAAAAAAAACTAAGTTTTCTACACACAAAATTATCTACGAATTTCTTTCAAGAGGTGTCTACAAGCCTTGGTCTCTTGTATTCGAGTCATAGCAAGTAAGATCTTGTAGAGATTCGAGATTTGGAACAACACGAAGTAAAGACCCACTAGAATTATCTTTATTTTATTCAAAGGTGTGTTGGCTTAACCTCAATGTTTTTAGTTTAATTCTAAATAAATCAAAACCGATCTAAAATTTGATTTCTTAATTATTTAGAAACCATGTCTTCCACTGTGGGGTGAAGTGTTCATTCTCATATCAAAAGCTTCATGAGAGGAAATATCTTTTTGAGAGAAAAATTGTGGAAGAGCTGGTCAATTCAAAGTATTGGTTTGTAGAAGGTAGCAAACAACAAAGATTTAGATTGACAGATGAAGGAAGATAGTTTTTCATCCTTAAATGTATGAAATATATCGAGAAACAATTGTCCATAGCGAGGTTATCGATTGTTTTGAATTTATTTGTTTGTGTCTCTTCCTCTTCTCCATTCATACTCTAACATTAATTTTGGCTAATTGATGGTGAAATAAATGCTCCAAATTTTGTTTATCCTTTGTGGTCTACTTGCCCCCTAAAAAATTTTATTTCCTCCCAAATCTTTTGATGGTGAAAGGAAAACAATATTTTACCCTAATCTCCAAATTCATTCTCTTGCCCCTAAATTATATATAACGTCATTTTGAATGTGATTGAGACAATTTGATATTTTTATTGCTCGCCACTACATCATATTTTCATGTTCATTTTAAGTCACGAAGCTAATAAAATGGTTGAATTTCTCAAATGTTAAGGGTTAAAATGAAAACTTTTAATTTAAACGATAAGGGCATCATATTTCCAATTGCACACTTATGCCACGTATATCACTATTTTACAAGTCATTGCTATGTCACTTTTCCATCTTTATTTTAAAGGAAAAGTTGACGGAATGATTATTTTGAAACAAATTTAAAGTACAAGGATAAATGAAAATTTTGAAAGTTTAGGGGCATTATTGAAACCAATCATAAAGTTCAGAGGTATTTTGTATAACTTAACCATAGTTATATTCATATTAGTGATTAATTGATGATATTTTTATATTTTATAGGTATTTTTTATGAAATGTCAAAATCTTTAATATCAATAGTGAATCCTTAAATTACGGGGATATATCAATATATGGACTAATATTTTAATCTTGGCCAAAAAATCAATTTTATACCTCTAAAGTTTGGAGAAGCTATATCAATTAAAATCTCAAACTAATAATTGTATCAATTTAAATTATAAACTTTCATAAGTGAATCAATTTAGACTTATCATTAGTGATTTATAACTATTTTCACTCGATTCTATTTAAAATCAACTCAAAATCACTTAAATAAAATTATTTTCTCTCAAAATCCTACCAAAATAACAAAAAAAATTATCACATAACTCATCATATAATAAGTATAGAAGAATAGAGAAAGAAGACAAGATGAAAACTACTCATATCAATAAAAGTCACTACTATCTCTTTGATTCTAGCATTTTTCTCTATAATATTTCATTAATCCTTACCGTTAAAGAAGTATTATACACATGTGAAAATAATGTATTAACGTTTTCAAACAAAATCCTAATAGAGAATCTCAGTTAATTCAAGGAATTTCAGTTAATTCATTTATGAAAGTCTAAAATTTTAATTTATTTGAAATTTTAGGAAATTTATTTCAGCAACTCCTAACCTTTTCGCTGGTCTTTTTCTTGGTTCACCCCAAAGGCAAGTAGTTTGGCGTGTATCACGTGTGGCGGGTACAAACAGACAATGAACACTCATAAATTTAAAATGGATGGCCAGCAGCAGCATCTGCATTGCACATTCACGTGCTGTTGAAATATTCTATATATTCGACATTTGTATCAACAAAGCCAATTATTCATGTACAAACCAAATTAAGGTTTAAAATGTCGACGTTGACCAAAATATTGAAGTCTCAATTTTATTGAAATATGTCGATGGAAATATCGATAAAATGCGATGTCGATGGATATTTCTAGAAAAATTTTAAAAATATAAAATTTTAAAAAAATATTTAAATTAATAAATAAACATTTTACAATTTTTAAATGAATTAAAATACTTGTTACAATATTATATTCACATTAAGTTACATTTTCTTGCTATTTTTTTAAATATTTCATCAATTTTATACAGTATAGTGGAAATGTCGATTTCCCTTATGTCGATATCGAACCTATAGACATGTAAAAATATCGATGAAAATGTCGACATGTCGACGAAAATTTAATAGTATGGTACAAACACACAAATGGTAAGGTAATGGACGAGGAATTAATGACTCCATAAATAAAATTAAAATCGATGGACGACAGCTACTGTAGAAATATTCTATCTAATAATTGCATCAACAAATCAATTTCCCCAAAACAAAATAAGATTTATGGCAACACTAAAATCGTCACTTAAGGTTGCTTGTCAGTTAACTGATTCACGTGATTCACGTTTTCCCACTTTGAACTTTGATTTCACCCCTTATTTAAGTTTATAATTTATGTAAATGTAAGGTTCAATTTAATCAAATTTTAATTTTAATTTTAAAATTGAATCACATAACTAAATATAGGTTAAATTATAAGTATGAACATTAAAAAATATCTAATAGGTCTCCGGACTTTCAATTTTGTGTCTAATGGGTTCCTTAGCTTTAAAAATGTATAATAAGTCTCCAAGCTTTCAATTTTGTATCTAATAAGTCCTTGACATATTTGAAAATTTTAAAAATTAACTAATCTATTAGATATAAAATTAAATTTTATGTCTAATACGTTCTTAAACTTTCAATTTTTCTGTCGATTAGATCAATGAATTTTAAAAAACGTTGAATATGTCAATGACCTATTAGACACAAAATTGAAAGTTCAGAAACTTCTTACACATAAAAAAAACGAAAGTTTAAGGACTATTAGGAACTTTGACATAAATTTGAAAGTTCATGGACCTATTAGACACTTTTCGAAGTTCAAAAACCAAATAGACACAAATCTGAAAGTTTAGAAACTAATAAAACTTGTAATTTAACCCTAAATATAAGAGTAAAAATTGTGCATGAATGGAAGAGACTGTTACACAATCATATATCTTACTTTTTGTGGTGAGAATAGTTTAATTGCAAGCGTACAGATCAAGTTTTAATATAGTGATCAATAAAAAGAGTGTTGTCCTTTGGATTGAATTTCTAATTCACACAATCGACATATAGGCCCTAATTTGGTGGAACTACTCTAAATGCCATGTTTTTCTTTCTTCCAACTATTATTTATCCTGAATAATGGTTTCCACTTGATAGTCGAACAGATTGGGAGGATTGCATCGTGGCCGTCTGAGAAGGACATGATTGAAAAAGCCCGTGTGAACGAGCTATATGCAAAACTAAAGGCGATCCCAGGGATGACAAGGCAAGACTGCATGGCTGTTGCAAAGACTTTTCTTTTAGATAGTATGATACTGAACTCATTTGGATTCACTCCAGATTGGAAGTATGATTACTGCGTGGAAATTTTGGGGAAAGCACCTGGAACCTAACTCTCTTTTCATCACTTTCATCTACCACTCCTATAACTTATATTTATGTTTGGACAACTACTTCTACTTTCTTGTCATTTCATCTAGACTATGTGTGTTATGGTATTTTTAGAACCAGATCTTAGTTCTAATTTTTGGTTTTGTTTTACCATTGGCAACATCATTCTTACATTGCACCTATTAATTATTTGTTGTTACGCATAATCTTCAATTTTATGTCATCATGACTGGAGTAATGATATAGCATATAGTTATACAAACTACACATAGTATAATTAAAATTGAACTATAGTTCTGACAATTACTCCACATAATTGTTTAAATAGTTGGTATGTAACACACCAAAAAAATTATAAAGTTAAGCAAATGGAGTGGGAAAAAAACAGTGTAATTTTTTTTTAAAAAATAATAAACGTTTGAAAAATTATTAAAAAAAAAACAAACTAAACAAACCCAACCCAACCCAACTCTGTACCCCAAACACAGGTTTCAACAAACCAGCTCAACACAACCTTGCACCCCGAACATAAGAATCAAAAACCCTTCTAGCCAAGAAACCATAGGGTTCAGGGTTTCTAATTCTAAACCAGCGCGCCAAACAGTCCCTTCGTGTTATGATTAAAAGTGAGTTGAGATTTTCCAACAAACTTAATGAACCCTTGTTCCAATGAGACTCTTGGAATGACAAAAAGACCTTTCATTGAAAATCAACAAATTCTCATTTACTTAAGTTCTTGAGAACTTACAAATTATTTTTAACATACCCTCTTAATTTGTAATTTTCAAAAGCTTCTCAAATTTCTCTAAAATAACAACTTTGGTAAACATATCAAACGGATGATCACCGTTGTTGATGAACTCCATTTAGATTTCTTCTTTTTTTACCAAATCTATGATATAGTAATGACGTAACTCAATGTGCTTTGATTAAGCATGAAAGACATGATTATTGGTTATTGCAACTGCTAACATATTATTACAGAATATTTTTGTTGCTACTTTTAAAGATCTTTGGGGATTCTCCTTTAACTAAACAACTCCACAATCAGTGTCAATGTAGTCAATCAACTTGCAATCTTTCTCACACGTACATACTTGAGTCCATAGTTCTTGGTACTTTACAAAAATCTCAAAACTCTTTTAGCAACAACGTAATGATATTTACTTGGATCATTAATCATGCTAGAAATGATGTTGATGTAATTCATAATATTTGGCTTGGTATTAGTAAGATACATCAACGAACCAACCAAACTTCAAAAAGTCTTTGGATTTGCTTTACCAACTTTATCTTCTTTACACAACTTTTCATTTGAAACAATGGGAGTTGTAATGGACTTGCAATTGTTCATGTGAAATTTCTTGAGTAAAGCATCAATATACTTTTCTATGAAAGGAAAATTTCACCTTGGTGGTGCTAAACTTGAATTCCAAAAACTTATTTCATGAGGCCTAGATCATGCATTGATCATGTTAAATTTATTCATCACACTTTGCTTAAAATTTTCCAGCATTTCTAAGTTAGCTCCACAGTATATCAAAAATCATCAACAAATAAGAAAACGAGAAGGAAACTTGTATCTTCCTTCTTTATATCGAGAGATAGTTCACTAAGACATTTTTTTAAACCATTATGACAGAAATATCCGTCAATTTTATTGTTCCATGCACTGAGCATTTGGTTTTAGACCATACAAGGTCTTATGGAGATGATAATCTTTCTCTCCCTTTATCTTTGGACAGTATATCCGTAAGGTTTTTCTATATACACTTCTTTCAACTCACCATTTAAGAAGGGTGCTTTAATTTGATGTCAAGTTAGAACATGTTCAAAACTCTAAGGGGGCGTTTGGAGGGCAGAGTTGAGTTGAGTTGGGCAGAGTTGAGTTGAGTTGTGGAGAAACGAGCAACACCTCGTGAAATGGGAAACTGCGTGAAGTTACTCAAAATGGTGGGGAGTTAATTATTCAAAACGGTGGGGTTGAGTTGTTTTGTTAGGAGTTGATTTGTTGATGAACAAAACGAGAAGTTGGGTTTTAAACCCAACTCAACCCAACTCAAGTCAGTGGGAAAAACACCCCCTAATTGAGCTACTAAAGCTAGAACAATCTTTATAGTCTTTGTTCACATAAATTCAACACTAGACTATTGGGAATAGCCTTTTTCCACTAGGCGAGCTTTATGCTTTTAGATGGAACCATCTTTTTTTAAATTTAATCTTGAAAACCCATTCTAAGTCAATGGTATCTTTCCTTGGAGACAGATCTTGGAGCTCCCATGCTTTATTTCTTTTAATGTTGCCTATTTTTTCATTTATACTTTAATCCAATCTTCTTCCTTTGTTGTATCATTAACATTTTGTGGCTCATAAGCAAACATGGAAAAATGTTCACTTGAAGCATAAATATATCACAAAAAGAATGCATTCTTCTTGGAGGAGATTTTGAGCTTTCTTGATCTCTAATGAAACTTCAATTGGAGATCTTGTAGGAGTTGATTGAGAACTCCCTGGTGAATTCAAATTCTAAGAGTTCTGCTGATAATATTTTTTTTGAATAAATTTATAATCTTGAGAAGATTGAGAATGATCATTATTCTCCCAATTCCATGTGACAATATCACCAAATATTGATCATCTCTTGATATTAGCAATTTCTTTGTCTCAGAATTTAGCAAACGATACTCCTTAGATTCATCATTGTAATAGATGAATGAGTATTTAACTCTTTATTTATTTATTTTTTTAGGTGCAGTTGCAAATATAGCAAAATAATTAAAGACAATTACTAGCGTGTCATCTGTATTTTTGATTTGCAAGCGTAGCAAAAATAATAGGCCCAACCCAGTTAGAAATCACAAAAAGACGAAATCTCCCTCTCGTGTAATCCCATGTGTTTTCAATATCAAGTACATCAACATTCTAACATTTGGTATATCAATGTATATCAGATACACCTAAAATAAAGTATATTAGATATACTATTGATATATTTTATTTTGATATATTAATCAAATTGAATTCCTTACATTCGATATATCAAGAGTATATAAAAAAAACTAATATGAAGTATATCACGAGTATAACAGTGACTTTTATTTAGTGTATCTGATATACTGCTAGTATACTTTATTTTAGTATATCAATCAAATTGAATTCCTTACATTTGCATATCAAGAGTATCAAAAAGAGCTAATATGGAGTATATCACGAGTATAACAATGACTTTTATTCAATGTATATGATATATTACTGATATACTTTATTTTTGTATATTAATTAAATTGAATTCCTTACATTCGGTATATCAAGAGTATATAAAAAAGAGCTAATATGGGGTCTATCAAGAGTATAATAGTGATTTTTATTCAATGTATTGGATATACTACTAATATACTTTATTTACATTCGATATATCAAGAGTATATTTGGTATATCACTGATATACTACTGATATACTCAATGTTTGGTATATCAGTGATATACCAAATATGCAAAATATTATTGATATGTTACTGATATACTTCATATAGAGCATTTAACGGATGTATCTACAAAGAAGTGTATCATTAGTATATTAGTAATATACTACTAATATACTTCGTTTTAGGTATATATCAGTTGATTGATATATCAAATGTACTATTGATATACAAAATATAAAGTATATCAGATATACTACTGATATACCTGCTGATACACTAATGAGGGTAAAACTGGAATAACAAAAAAATGGAAATCAGTTTTAAAATTTTTTGCTATATTTGCAAATCTCCAAAAACCATAGCTAGATTTGCAAATATCCTAATATTTTTTGCTACCCATTACAATACCCTTTTTTTATATCATACTTCTCTCTTTCTTGGGAAGGAACTAGAGAATAAGTTGGGCAACCAAAAACTTTGTAGCGATCCACTTCATGCTTTCTTCTTACTCCACGCTTCAAAAGGAGTTTTATCTTGGACTGCTTCAGTAGGATATCAGTTGAGGATATACACAACCATATTTATAGCTTCTCTCCACAAATTATTTCGAAGACCTTTGGCTTTCAACATGCTTCTTACCATTTCCACAATGGTTCAATTCTTCCTTTCGACAAGGTCAATTTTGTTGTGGGCTATATCAAACTATAAGCTTGCCTTATTATGTTATATATTTTCTTTATAGTAGTGCATGAATAGTTTGTAAATGAACTCATCTCTACGATCTGTTCTCAAAATTTTGATTTTTCTACTATTTTAATTTTTTGAAAGAGCCTTGCATCAGAGAAAAGTAGGAAAAGTTTTTGATTTTTCATTAAAAATATAAATCCATATCATTCTTGAAAAATCATCAACAAATAATATGAAATATCTTTTGTTGGTGAGAGAGGAAGTTCTTGTAGGACCGCATATATACATGCATGCATCAACTCTAATGGAGCTTTAGCTATCAAGAAGTTTTAGGAAAGGAAGCTATGTGAATTTTCCCATAAATGCAACCTCCACATACCTCTTCGTTATCTTCAATTAATTTTGGAGAGTCAAATCACCATTTTTTTTGGCTTAAAGAAAGAAGACCTTTGCATTAAAGATGGTCATACTTAAATGCCTCAAGTGAGAAATATCTAGATCACTTGCATTTTTTGAGAGCAAAATTATCTTCTAGCGGCATTAAAAGTGGAAAAACTTTTGCAACTATCTGATTATTTCACTTGTCTAGAATAATACATTTGCTATCACCAAAACTAACTGGATATCTTTTCCTAAGATCTTGACTAACAGTCAAACAAATTTTAGGTTAGGCCAGAAACATAAAGAACATCTACGATATATCCTGAATGTCCTTTCTTGGTGTGAACAACGATGACACTTTTTTCTTCAGCTTTCTTCAGCTTGTCGTCGCCAAGCTTTACTTGAGAGTTAAGAGATTATGATCAAGCTTGACAAAGAAGTCTTTTATTTCCTGTCATTTGATTACTGCAACCACACTATTATATTCAAGTGTCGAACTTTGAGATTTACTTTGGTCAATTGTTGAAGAAAATAATTGCTCCCCTTCATCTTCTATTGTAAAATTTGCTTTAGTTTTTTCCTTTTTTTTTAAACCAAAAATCTTTTTTAGAATGATTTGGAATTCCAACATTTAGTGCATCTAAAGTAATAAGGTTTAAATTGATGGTTTGACTTTTTACAAATAATATATGAAGAATTAGAATTATAGGATTTTTTTGCTTTGCCATTTTCCCTTGTCTCTTTAATCATTATTTTTCTTCTCTTTGTTTTGCATTAGATTCCAACGATTTTGATAATTAGACTCATTGGTATTCTTTTCTACAAAATTGAGATTCAAGTACCAAATATGTAGACACTTTGAGATTCGCTTTGGTCAATTGTCGAAGAAAATAATTGCTCCCCTTTCATCTTCTATTGCAAATTTTCTTTAGCTTTTTTCTTTTTATTTTGAAACCAAAAAATATTTTTTTAGAATGATTTAGAATTGCAACGTTTAGTGCATCTAAATTCTAAAGTAACAAGGTTTAAATTGATGGTTTGACTTTTTACAAATAATATATGAAGAGTTAGAATTATAGGACTTTTTTGCTTTGCCATTTTTCCTTGTCTCTTTGATCATATTTCTTCTTCTATTGTTTTGCGTTGGATTCCAATGTTTTTGATAATTAGACTTATTGGTCTTCTTTTATGCAAAATTGAACTTGGTATGAAAAGTTTGCTCCACAAATTGATTTGGAGACTTGTTCGATCTTTCTTCATGAGTTTGAAGCAAACTCATAAGTTCAAAGATTGCCAATTTAGACATATCTTTGGGCTCTTTTATAGATGCAACAACATAAATTTTGGAAGAAGACCTGGTAGAACTCTTTCATTTACTCTCTTTTTTGGAATAGTTTCTCTATAGCTCTTAATTTGGTTGATAATTTTAGCAACTCCAGAAAATACCGTACTTTGGTTTGTTGGGAAGGAGAACAAATTTGGAATTGAACCACAAATTTGGTTGCCACATTCAATTTTAAAATGACACTTTGACACCAAATTTTGTTGGATGCCAGGAAAGAAAGTAGTCTAAATTTTAAAATTAGAGAGAAGAGAGAAACTTCTTTGATTGAGTGCTATGAATACTTTACTCGATTGGAGCTTGATTGCTATAATGAGTTCAACACCTTTACTTATAAGTCTTTTAATAGACTTTTGAAATCTCAAAATTAATGATTTAAGAAATAACTATCTAAAAAGAAACATAAATTTAACAAACTCTCACATTCAATGAAACTGTTAGAATGACAAAAACATCTCATTGAAAATCAACAAGTTCTTCCCATTCACTTCAACTCGGAAAATTACAAATTATTTTCAAGAAACACTCAAAACTACATATACTATCTAAAGGTTCGTATTGGTATCAGATAGCAATCTTTTCCATGATGGGGCGAGCTCTACACAAGGCCTCCAATGGCTCAACTTTAGGCATAGAGATCCCTTGGCCTTCACTCATGTCAATCTCCTTATCGCCAACCCTCTTCCACTCAAAACCCTGAATTAAAGAACCCAAAGTCAAGCCCACCACACGGTTAGCCATGCCCATGCCAGGGCAAGCCCTCCTGCCCAATCCAAACGGCAAGAATTTGTATGCGTTGGCGCCTGATCCTCCCCCACTTTCGAACCTCTCTGGTTTAAAGCTTGTTGAGTCATCCCAAACTTTGGGATCCCTTTGGACGGCCCATGCATTGACCATTAACATAGTGTCGGGAGGAATACGATATCCTCCTAAAGAACAACTGTCTGATGATAGATGTGGAGCTAAGAGTGGAGCTGCTGGATATAGGCGTAGTGTCTCAGAAATCACGTTTTGAAGGTATTGTAGATTGGGAATATCTTCTTCGTCTAGAAAGCGCTCTTGTCCGATTTGTGTGTCTAGTTCGTCTCTTGCCTTGTTTAAGGCTTCTGGATGGTTGAGTAGATTCGACATTGCCCACTCTATCGTCACGGATGATGTTTCCGTTGCTGCTGATAAAATTGTCTGCAAACAAAAGAGAACATGCTCAGTTTTTTCCTGATTTTTTATTAGAAAAATGTTGAATTACCATATGAGTCCCTAAACTTTCAGCTTTGTGTCAAATGGGTTTTTAAATTTTAAAAAAATGTGTGAGCTTTTAATTTTGTATTGAATAGATCCTAATCGTTAAAAGATGTCTCATAAGTCGTTAAGCTTTCAATTTCGTTTCTTTAGGTTTTTGATATATCTGACATTTTTTAAGACTTGCAAATTTATTGGACACAAAATTGAAATTTAGATCTCGTTTGATAACCATTTAGTTTTTTTTTTTATTTTTAAAAATTAAGCTTATAAATACTATTTCTATCAATAAGTTTATTGGTTTTGTTTTCTACTTTCTACCAATATTTTCAAAAATCTAGTCAAATTTTAATAATAAAAAAAAATAGTTTTAAAAAACATGTTCTTGTTTTTAGAATATAACAAAGATTTCAAATGTTTACTTGAAAATGTTGAAAATAACTATAGAGAAATCATGAGAAAACAAACTTAATTTTCAAACACAAAAAATAAAAAATTAAATTATTATTAAACAGGCCCTTAATGTCATGTTAGACACAAAATTCAATTTTATGTTTAATAGTTTTGTTAATTTTAAAAAAGATTGAGTATGCATGAATTTATTAGATACAAAATTAAAAGTTTAAAAAATTTATTTGATATTTTTAAAATTTAGAGATCTATTAGACACATGATTGAAAGTTCGTGAAACTAGATATTTTTAAGTCCAAGTACCTATCTAACACATAAAAGTTCAGCTACTAAACTCATAATTAAGTATAGAAAAATAATTGTGGGTGACCTCAAATGTTGTTGAACTTTAAAAAAAAAAAAAAAAACTATAGAAAAATGATTGTGGGTGCTTAAAGAGATGTGGTATGGTTCACTCACAACGATAAGGCCTTTGATAATTTCATCTGTGTAATAGTCGGGCTGAGACGCCTGCAAACAGAGCAAATGGCTGATCATGGTATTTAGCTTCTTCCCTTCTCGTAGATCTCTGCGATGTTCATCCACCAAATTCTGCAAGAAAAAATCCGTGTCTCTCCCGAGATTTTCCACCCGTTTCGTGTATTGCCGATCAACCCACTTCAGAAAAGGCAAGAAATCGCCAGGATATGACCCCAATTGAAACGCCTTCTCCATAATTTCTCTGAACTTTGCTGCCTCTTCCAATTCAATCACTTGATCGCCGTAATACCGTTTTCCGGCCACCATTCTCATAATGATATTGAACGTCAACTCCGAAAATAGCGATTTCAACTTCACTTTCCCAAAATCCCGGCTCGAAACTTGATACAGTTTGCGCAGTAAAATATTGACTTCTTCCCTTCGGATTCCGGCCGACGTGTTGAGGCGGATGGACGACAAGACTTCTGTAGCGCTCAGGCGCCGGAGATTGCGCCAGTGGTCTCCGTACGGGGCGGCTCCAAGGGTGCTGTTGCCGTAGCTGAGGTACTTGCCGGAAACGAATTCAGGACGGTTTGCGAAAACGATGTCGTTTGTTGTGAAGCATTCTTCGACGGCGGATGTGGAGGAGACGATGACGACGAGACGAGAGCCAAGGCGGAGAGTGAAAATTGGGCCGTGTTTTTGGGAGAGAGACTGTAGAGTTCTGTGGATTGGGTGTTTGAGGAGATGGAGATGGCCGATTACAGGGAGTGCCAGAGGACTGGGAGGAAGATTTTTGGTTCTGGTTTTTCTTTTCTGCAAGAAAAAAATGAAAATCAAAGCGAAGAAGGTAATTAAGAGTGGAAAATAGCTGGTGGTTTCCATGGAACACTAATTAATTTTGAGTTCTTGGAGAATGGTTGTGCATCGGGTCTGACATGGGTTCCTGCTCGAGGAAGGCTATATAGCAAGAAGATAACGGAATATCAATTTAGTTTATATATATAAATAAATAAGAGGATTCAAACCAATGACTTCACGAGGGAGAATACATATTTTATACTAGTTTACCTATACTCATGTTGGCATCAATTTAGTCTATTTCAATATTATAAATTATGATCGAAAAGTTGTATTAATAAAGTTGCATTAAAAACCATTTTTGGTTTCTCAGCTTATTTCATTGTTCAACCTAATAATTTAAGCTCGTTTGATAACCATTTAAGGATGGTTTAGACTATTGAGAGGGTTATAATAGTTTGTAGAGTTAAATAACTCTGCACCTCAAACATAAACTATTATAACCAAGGCTAAACAACTCTCATCCTAAACACATATTATATAACTCCACAGACTATTATAACTCAAACTTTTATAACTCACAGACTATTATAACTCACTCAGCGTTTCAAACAGTTTCTTAATTTTTTAGTTTTTGGTTTTTGAAAATTGTACTTGTTTTGTCATAATTTTTTTACATTGAATTTCACCCTTGTAAAGTAAACATTTTAATGCTTAGCTAAATTCTAAAAACAAAAACAAGTTTTTAAAAACTACTTTTAATTTTCAAAAGTTGGCTTGGTTTTGAAAATATATGTACAAAGTAAATAACAAAACCAATAAATTCAAAAGGTTATCAAATAGGTTCTAGTCTTTGTACTCTACAATCTGCAATAGATTTGGGCGTAAATGTAATAGGATTGTAGGGTGAACGTAATAGAATGTATGGCCCGTAATGAAGGAGAATTATGTTTGACGTTGTTTACCAATCGTAATGAGTAATGGCAACTCAAACTTCCCAAATATGATGATTACCATTATGCCCTCCTAATAATAAACAAATTAATCGTGTTATCAATACGTATATCGATCTCATAATCTCGATTAAAATATGGCTACCAAAATGATATTGATTTCAAATATATAACAAATAAAAAAAATATATCCATAAATCATTACAGATTTTCGTGCAAAGTATATCGATCAAAGCCTGGTCAAATCTCACGCATAAAAAAATTATAGAATTATTGATAAAAATATGTCATGCAATATCGCCAAAACTCGCATAAAAAACGATAAAAATATAGTTTGTCCAAAACTCGCTATCATAATATGACCTGGCCAAAACCCAAACATTAAAAATATGACTAAATATATTGATCAAAATATGTTTGGCCAAAACTCACGCATAAAAAAATATCAATCTCGATCTAAAAAATTAACGAGATATGGCCAAAAATAACAGATAATAGCGAAAATGAATCTCGTCTTCTCATCTAACTAAAATGGTGAAACCATGGACAAAACGATGATCTAGAAAACGAATGAGAAAATTTTAAAATTGTGAGACCATGAACAAAACAATGGTCCATAAAACAAATGAGAAATTTTTTAATAAATCCATAAAAATAATTAAGGGTTTTAATGCTTTTTATCAACTTGAAGAAATTCCAGAAAAATAAGAAGAATGAGAGAGGACGAAGAAGGAGAGAAGAGGAAGAAGAAAAAATAATCTAGGGGCAAAGTAAAACAAAAAGTTATGTGGGCCCCACGTACTACTCTTATGTAATTGGATAACATACCCTTTTGGGTGTAATACGATTATGGGGATGAATTACGGTGTTAGAGGTGGTTCCCACAAGTCATCATGTTTACGAGAGATGATAAACGCATTCAATGATAATAAAGCAGGACCCACATTTTTTAATTGCGTTTGATTGATTATGTTTGCTGGTATGTAGACACGCCCTAAAATTTATAATGATTTAATCCATGTGTGAAAATTATTATTTGGATTTAATGAGATTTCTTATGATCAATAAACTAATTAAGGACTCAAATGTGTTCATATGTTACGAAGTCTAAAGCATTAAATAATAAAAATCAACATTTAATTTGGATGGAATTACAGTAGGAACTAAATTGTTACAAATAAGTACATAAACTAAATTGTTACATAACAAAATTCATGAATTAAATTCTTACAAAATAAAATTCAGAGACTAAATTGTTGCTCTCATAAAAGTTTAGGGATCAAAATGTTTTTTAAAAATGAAGTTTTTTGATTAAATCATACAAAAATTCCTAAATTTTGTAGTAAGTTATAATTATGTTCGTAAACTTTAAAAATTTTCATTTTCAACTTTGAAATTTCCTTCAATAGATATCATTTGAGACTGTTTTTTCATTTTTTTTTTTTTTAATTTTTGTGTTCATTTTCAGCAAACGTTTAAACATATATTTTTAATCACGATGATTTAAAAACTGTCTCATATCAATTAAAATAAAAACTTGAAATTATTTATAGTCCTCAAATCATGTGATTTAAAATATTTGTTGACGCTTAGTGGGAGTAAAGAATTATTTTTTTTTAGGAGAGTATGAAGTTGACAGCCAAAAATCCGTCCCGAAACCCAGGTCGTTTGGCATGCATCACGTGTTGGGGAAAATTTTACTAGCTGATAGCATTTAGCAAAAAAATATAAATAAATAAATAATAAACAAATGCCGATTGCCGCATGGTAATGAAGGGACGGCAGCTGCACATCTCACATGATGATAACATATTCTCTTTAATTAATAGCCGCTGTCCCACTCCCACTCCCACTTGCTTAAATCAACTAATCCTCTTTATATCCAGAAGAAAGTAAGATTTATAATTTTATAGTAAAACTAAATTCATCATTCAAGTTTTATCTTTATGGTATTGTAGCATCGTGATTCACGTTTTCTGCTATATTCCATTCATCCACTTCTTTTTCTATCGCTTTGAGTATAACTTCGTCTCTTAACTTCTTAATTAAATTGTCTAACTCAACGATAATTAACTCTCGATCAAAAAATTAGAGATTCAAATTCCTTCACTTTAAATGTTGTTGAACTAAAAACAATAATTAATTTTTTAAAAAAAGACTGGTCTGCAAATTTTTAGTTGTACGCACAATTTTAGGGAAGGTTTTTAGTTTATGTAACCGTGCTTATATTGTAAATTTTAATATTGAACTTTCAATTTCATCAATAAAAAGTCTAATCTTCGATGTGTGTTGCAATTTCTGACATTTTGATTGAGATTATAATACTTTAATCAGTTGAGTTGGCCTCAAGTTGATAAATATATTATAATTTAATTGTCCATGAATCACTAAAAAAAAAAAAAAAATCATACAAGTTCAATTAACAAAACATTCAAATTCACGTCATAATTACAACCCATACCTAAAATCCAAGTACAAAATTAAAATACTCTACATAGTCATAAAATTGGATAGATAAGAAAACACCTAAACCTAGCAACATAAGGAAAATTATTGGAGGAGACAAACAATGTAGCTATTAGTTTTACATTGTTCAATATATGAGAGAAAAATTATAAAAATGTATTTCAAATCTGTATCCAATTGATATTCGATGCATCATATATTTCGAACATGCATCTAACAATTATTAGGGGAAGCTACATTTGTAACGACTGACATTTTCAGGTTTTAATTAAAGTTTTAATTTTGAGATTTGAATTAATTGTAAGGCCAATTTCATGTTTAAAGTTGTGTTGAAAGTTAATTTTAGAGATTTGCATAATTGAAATTTGAGAAATTGGAGGGTGAATTGGGAAGAAAGAAGGGAAAAATGGAATTAATTGGGTTGTGGACAATTTTGTTATTTAGGCGACTTTGAGCCAAGCCCAAACCCAAGGAGAAGCCAAGCCCAAATATCCATCTCTATTATTTTTATACAACACGCAGCCCTAGGTCAAGCCAAGCCGTCATCTTCTCCAACCTTCTCCCCTTCCTCCATGAAAAAAATACAGCATCAAGAGACTCATCCATTCGAAAGCTTTTTCTTCTTCAACAAACATCCATCGCGCGGTACTGTTCACGACGCGGTTACTGTTCATCGCGATACTGTTTCACGGCACGGTACTATTCATCTCAGTACTGTTCACGACGCGACTGTTCATACACGAGTACTGTTCAACCGCGGGGGTACTGTTCATACCGCGATTACTGTTCACGCCGCCGTCAACTATTCAAGCCGCTGTCGTTTCGATCAGCCTCTTCCAGTCCGGCGAGCCTTCAATTGTGGGTAAGCAATTGGTTTCTACATAGTTCTTTGATGATCTTAGTTGGGTAAGATTTAATTCATGAATCTTGACTTTGTTTCAAGGATACCCATTCCGTTCCGGCATCAAAATCACGAGCGTGTCGTTGTCCAGTAGGATTTGGACTGTTGGAGCGAAATTTTCGGTAAGTCACGAAGATCCTTGAGTTTTGGGTTGTATGGTAGATCAATTGAAAATAAGATTAATTCATGATCTTATGACTTAAATTCAATTTTACCCACCAATTTGCGATTAAGTTAAATGCTATAGAATTAATTCTAATTTTGGGAATTTAGTTGGTAGAAGAAACTTTGGGCTCAATTATGGATTTTAGGGATCTTTACTAACCTTAAGGATGACTTTGATTAGGCCCCAAATCGTTTGACCGAGGTTCAAGGCAGTAGAACTTTTTTGTGAGCATTTGGGTGAATTGAATTCTTGAGCTTAGTCAAGGTAAGAGACTTTATACCGATATGCTTAAATGCAAGTTAGGAACTGAATTGAAATTTTTTTTAAAAATTATTTCAAATGAAAAGTTTTATAAATGTTTTTAGTTGTGATTTCTGATGAATTTTAAAATACTTTATTTTATATGAAAATGGAGTTGCACATGTATGATTGCCATATGTTCTTATGAATGTGATGCATGTTATATGATTTATGATATGAGGAATGACATGAGAACTTTGTTTTATGTTGCATCATGAAATGAAAAATTTAAAATGCTTTGGGACCTCATGCATACATTATGTTTTCATGATAAAAATAATTTCGAAGGCTATGGCAATTACCCCCTAAAATTATTGATGTACATCTATATGAAAATGAGCCTTACGAGGCTATATGAAAAGGAACCTAAAAAGGTTAGATGAAAAGGAACCTGAAAATGTTAAATGAAAAGGAAATGTTATGTTGGGTTAATTGTCCACATTAAGCCGAAGAGAAAAGTTGAAAGAGAAACGTTTCCACTATGAAAGGAATTTAGGTCCCACCAAAGGAAAGAAAGAAAATGTTTTCGAAAACTCATTATGTATGTGTATGCATATCCTGACCCGGTAGTGAGGTCACTTATTGAGTATTTTAAATACTCATCCTTTTTCAAAATGTTTTTCTTTTCAGGTAAAGGCAAGAACATATTTTAGGCGAGTGGCAAGGTGGTTTGCTGAAAGGGTCATGGGTGTCATGAGGAGTATAGCTTCCGCATCTAGTTTATGTTTTATTTAAAAATATTTTGTTAAGTAAACTTAATTGAAGTGAAACTATTTCATTTGATTTAACGTTTTGATTCACATTATGTTTTGCAATGATTTTTAAAGGGATCCCGGACTAAAAGATTTTGATTGTTTAGCAAAAAAGTTTAATTCTTTCTGTCTTTTACCAAAGATTTCTAAATTCCATTAGCATGCATGTAGTAACGTCCCTAGAAAGTCTAATAGGACAAGTCGGGTCGTTACAACATTGTAGCGACCATATTTAATATTTTTTTTTCTCAATTCTAACTAATTAAAAGCATGAATCAATACCTTGCAAAAATAGTATGGTCTAATTAGAATACCCTAACTTGTCATAAATTTATTTTTGTAGAAAAAGAAACTTAACTAGATGATGATATTTACTGCACCATTTATTCAAGTGTAGCTTAAATTGGGGTGACATTAGGTCGGGTTGGTTAATTTCTTGCAAAAAGAGAAAACTCGAATCAGTTCGATTTAGCACTAAAGAAACTAACCCGACCCAACTCGGTCAGGTTCGGTTCATGGCCTTTGAAAAAAATCCCTCTCTACTTTCATCTCCCCCTCTCCCTTGAACTTTTTTTAATTTTCTCTAATTTTGCAATGACCACAAAAAAGCTAAAAACATGATGTGTATAGACTTTGAAACAATAATACTAAACTAAATTGATACTAATATATAATTTTTCAATTTAAAAGATAATACCTAAAAATTATTGAACAAGGTTTCAAATATTTTTGAAAAATAAAAGGTTCCAAATATAATGGTGTTTACAAAACACAAATTATAACACATATATACAAAATAAGCTAGACTCCTGATTTCCGCCACAACTCCAAATTCATTTCTTCACTTCAAAACTCAAGAAAATAAATAAGAATCATTACTTGACATCAAGCATAAAATAAACTTCATGTGCATAACATGGAAATAAATGAGATTTGAGAGTAGAAGTTAGAACTGCAGGATTAGATTTAAAATCTTCAAAGATTTTTTTTTTTGAAAGCAACTTATATCTCCTTATGTATCCTTGTGAATTCTAGATTAAGAAAGAAAAACAATTAAGCTCATTAAAATGAAAACAATAAAATAAATACATTTTCAAGCAATATTACAACCACATTACTTATTACCTTCATCACCAGTTTCTTTAGTTCCATCAATTTCTTTATTTATATTATCGATAAATTTAGGTTGAAGTTGATTTTGTGCACAAATATAGTTTGAGAAGTTAATGAACCCCGACAATAATCTAACACTCTTCATCCAGTGATAAAAGTTGATTCAGATGGAACAATAGACATAGAAATACTGTAGATGTTTTTGGATACTTGGTTAATAATCTTAAATCGAACAAAATTCAACTTCCACCAATTTAGTAAATCAAAATTTTCATCTTCTGCACAAGCCTCATCTACATAATTACATGCCACCTCTGTTTTACCAGCATTTAAATTTGTTGTCTTTCAAGTATTTTTTTTAACCTTAAAATTTATCAAGAAGATCAAAGATAACAGTTGTAGTGGGATTTGTGCCTTAGAGTTTGTCAAAGTGATCAAAATTTTGTTGTAGTGGGAGGCAAAGCCGTGTTTTGTCTCCAAGTGGGAGAATGTTGGGTTTGGAGCCAAAACACATGTTACAGTGTTTGACGGACATCTCAGGCGTGCACACCATTTCTCTTCAATTGAAGCCAAGACCCATTAACATCTTTTATGGCCCATTTGTGGGCTTTAGGTTTTCAAGAGCCTAATATATATATATATATATATATATAGTAATTTTATCGAGTAGTGTGGCCTTCTATTTTTTTTTTTTTTAAGAAAATACACAGTACGTTTATTGAGTAGGTGTGGCAGTAGGTGTTTTGAGAGAGAAAAAAGAGTTTCTTTCTTGTATTGAATGGTTGAGTATTTTGTTGTTTATTCCAAGATACTGAATTGTGGTACTTGAAAGTTAATAGTCTTTGTTGAGCTATTGAGGATTAGTTTGTAGCGCAAGTTTGAGGTTTCTTGTAATTTCTCATTATAATAGAACTTGCAGTTGCAGAAAACTGGATGTAGTTCCAAATTTAAGGCGAACTAGTATAACTTCTGATGTCGTTCTCTTTTTCTCTATCTATCGTATTATTATTTGTGACTCTAACTTGTTTGGCTTAACATGTGTAGGGAAGAATTAATATTCTAGTTTTATCGATTCTGCTTATATATTATTATTATATTATTGTTCTTCCAACAGGAAACTCCCTTTTTTAAGGTTGTTTTTATCACATTTTTAGATGAAACTCTTGCCAAAAATTTCACGGTTTTTTTTTAAAAAGCAAAATTTTTGTTAGTCATGTTTAATTTCTAAAAGTTAGTTTTATTCGTGCTAGTTGAAAATAGATTCCATAGCTAACATGGGATCTATTGTCGGAGCGTCACAACTCAGATTGAATAGGGTAATCTAGAACGGGACGTGTCAGCATGTGCATAATTTTCCCAAGTATTTTCAGCTAGTGACAAATATAAAAGAGCTCTTTAGAAAATCCAATGGTACATGAATAGATGCCGAAATTCATGAATGAATCCATAAATTAGTAGGCCATAAGGGTTGTGATCTTTAATTTCAATCCCAACACAAATGTGGATAACTTAAAGAATAATCATAGCTTCATAATCATCAAATATGATGTTAACCTGAGCGTAATCTATCTAATTAAGACATCATACATCTATTCTAAGGATCAGAAGTTTTCGAATCTCCAAACATCAGATATTATAGCAGAGAAAATTTTAAACTAACATTAAACAAAGTTACAAAACATTGCGTTATCTCTTGGCATCAAGCTATAATTGAAAGATGCGATCAGCATCTGAAAACACACGTACGCAAGCACGTAATTGCCTGAATTGATACACATGTTGAACTTTTGCCTAGGCATAGAATTGTAAACAATAGTTTGTCTAATATATTAGATGATACAAGTAACAGATAACGTAAAAAAGGATCTCATACATTATTATATACAGCAATGAAGAGCTAGAATAATGTAGTCGCACATTATTCAGTCAAAACCCGATGGCAATACTCTCCAAGAGCCCAAATGGGAAAAATGTTACGGTATGCAGCATATGTGATCATGCAATTTTTATTAAAGACTCCCATGATCTCCTGTAAAATGTTTGTCAAATATAAAGTTAAAGTCTGTTTTTTGTTTTCAATTGTATGTGAGGAAATTGATGAAAATATATATGCACAAATAATTAATTACCTCCTGAGGGAAATCACCATTCTCCAACTGGGAGTTGATTAATAACCTTGCTGCACGGTGCAATGGTGCTGGGTCTCTCTCAGCCTATAAACAAAATTATGGGCATAATTAAAACATATATATATCTTTAGTTTTCTATTTTTGAAAATTGTGTTTGTTTCCTCTCAATTTCTTTACAATAGTTTTCATCTTAACATTTGAAATCTTAGTCAAATTCCAAAAATAAGTTTTGAAAACGTTTGTAAAATGTAGATAACAAAATATTATTCATAGGTGAAAGTAGTGTTTACAAGCTTAATTTTAAAAATTAAAAACCAACCAAGACTCCGTTTGATAGTGTCCTTTAGGCCACTTTGATAACCAGTTTTTGAAACTTGTGTTTGTTTTTTCTCAATTTCTTACCATGGTTTTCATCTTCTTAAGAAAATATTTGAATTCTTAGCCAAATTCCAAAAACAAAAACAAGTTCTTAAAAACTTTTTTGTTTTTTAGTTTTTTTTCAAACCTTGACTTGAATTTTGAAAATATTTGTAGATAGCAAAACAAAGAAAACTTATAAGTGAAAGTATTGTTATCAAACGGGGTTGAAATGATTATCAAACATTGTTTCTTAGAATAGAATTTACCTGGCCAGCTTCAATGAGGGCCATTAAAACCCAGGCCGTGTTAACCAGGTGTGGTCTGTTTCCTTCAAGATTGGTGTAGACCTGACCCAAAAATACAATATTGCAGTGATCATGTTTTGTGTACTCTATAAAGAATGGAGTAGATAAATATGGATGAAATATACAGATAAAACCCACCTTATTCTGACATGAAAGGTAACTCTCGCCCCATCCACCGCCGGGCAACTCTTTAGATAGTAGAAAATTACAAGCCTTGCGAATGGCAAGGCAACTATTATATGTCCTTCCTGCAGCTACCAATCCCTTTATGCCAAACCAACCCGCATACGTGAAGCAAACTCCCCAACATCCATACCTACAAGTTTCATAATTAACAGCAAAATCTAACTTCACTTTTGTCAATGGCAAAACAAAATGTAGCTAGGAGAACAAACCAAGAGCCATCCGTCCTTTGCATGTTTTCAAGGAAGTTGGCTGCCTTGCCAATAGCAGTATCAATTTCTTTGGTCCTATGGCCGGGATGTAACTTCTTGAACAATGTCAGTGCTTCCATTGTGGCTGATGTGCACTCCACATACCTGCAAGCATGAACGTACACTCGATATCAAATATCACAATACCCTGCTACGAAACTTTACTAAAACATGTCAACTTAAGTATAGCTCAACTGGTTAAGGTATTATATTATCGACCAAGGGGTCAAAGATTCAAATCTCCACCCCACATGTTGAACAAAAAAAAAAAGGACAAACATAAAAACTTTATTTGCACACTTACGAATAATCAATGACGATATCTCCAAACGTTTCTGCGGGGTTGATCAACTGGAGATACATGAAACATTAGCAATAAAACTACATTATACTTTGATAGTTAACAGAAATTGAAATGTAATGTGTTTCCATAATTAAGGGTCCTGTTTGGAATGATTTTCCGAGTGCTTAATTTACGAGGATAAGGATTTAAGTACTTTGGAAAGTTATTCCAATAGTTTACCCTGAAAAAGTATTATTTCATGACGAGGGATTTGATTAATTACCTCCAACCAAGGGTATGATCTGGTCAACTCGTATGATGCAAACCCACCGTTATCATTCTGGATACATATATTTCAAAGATGTAAAATATAAAAATAAAATCAAACTAGTAATAATGCATAAAACATATAACAAAATGGAGAAAATTAATTATGTGGCCAGTACAAACTCACTTGCAAAGATAGGAGAACATTTACAGCATCGCAAAGGCGATTCTTTTCTAATGGCTGCCCGACTATTTCAGATGGAAGTTTGGATAACATTAAAGAAGCCTGTGAGAGCCCAAAGTGCATGAGTAACAGTAGAACAAAGACAGCCACATTGTGACAGTTTTATTGAATAATTTTTGGACAACAAGTTCCAAATAATTAAGTAGAGTTTCATACAAATATATGTCGTACCTTTAATCCCTCTGCTGTACAGTCAGAGATGAGCCATCCATGATCTCGAGTTGAAAATGGCCATGCACCTTTATGAATGTGGCGGAACCAAACATTGGGATTCCCAGGACAGTCCTCCTGGATCTGGAATAAACCAATACGCCTTCTACCATCGTAAATAACATATAAATTGCATGTCATTCCTGTAAATATAAAAATAATTTGCATACACAAAACCTGAGAATTTTTAACAAAGTCGTGTGCTTTTCTTAAGGTTGAGGCATAGCTGTCTACAAGTTTGGTGGATGCAATTGCTTGGATGGAGAAAGCTGTGTCCCACAACTGGCTCCCATTATAACCCTGCATGCAGTTTAAGTAAAATAAATAAATCATTCTCCTACGCCCCGTTTGATAACAATACAGGTCCTGTTTGACAACCACTTAATTTTTGAAAATTGTGCTTGTTTTCTCATCATTTCTTTGCAATGAGTTCCATATTTTCTTAAAAAAACATTTGAATTCTTAGCCAAATTTCAAAAACAAAAACAAAAATTTTGAAAAATACTTTTTATAGTTTTTAAAATTTGATTTGGTTTTTGAAAACGTATGTACAAAGTAGATAGCAAAACTAGAAACTCCTTAGGTGGAAGTAGTATTTATAGGTTTAATTTTCAAAAATCGGAAAACTAAAAACTAAGGTCCTATTTGATAATCATTTAGGCCCCGTTTGATAACCATTTGGTTTTTGGTTTTTGGTTTTTGAAAATTAAACTTGTTTTCTCCCAATTTCTCTACAATGGTTTTCATCTCCATTAAGGAAGCATGTGAATTCTTAGCCAAATTCTAAAAACAAAAACAAGTTTTTGAAAACTATTTTTTTTTTTAGTTTTCAAAACAAGGCTTGGTTTTTGAAAACATAGGTAAAAAATAGATGACAAAACAAGTAAAACCATATGTGAGAATAGTATTTATAGGCTTAATTTTGAAAAACCAAATGGTTATCAAACGGGGCCTTAGTTTTTGGTTTTTGAGTTTTTGAAAATTAAGTCTATAAATACTACTTCCACCTATGGGTTTCCATGTTTTCTTATCTATTTTTTACTTATATTTTCAAAAACCAAGCCAAAATTTGAAAACTAAAAAAAAAAAATAGTTTTCAAAAACTTGTTTTTGTTTTTGAAAATTGACTAGAAACTTAAATATTTTCTTAAGAAAGATGGAAACTATTGTAGAGAAGATGAAAACTATTGTAGATAAATTATATATGAGAAAACAAGCCAAGTTTTTGAAAAAAAAAAAGTAGTTTTCAAAAACCAAGCTAAGTTTTGAAAACTAAAAAAAAATAGTTTTCAAAAACTTGTTTTTTATTTTTGGAAATTGACAAGAAACTCAAATGTTTTCTTAAGAAAGATGGACACTATCGTAGAGAAGATGAAAATTATTGTAGAGAAATTATGAGAAAACAAATACAATTTTCAAAAATAAAAAACTAAAAAACAAATGGTTATCAAACGAAACCTAAATGATTGTCAAATGGGACCTTAATTTTTTATTTTTAGTTTTTTAAAATTAAGCTTAGAAACATGACCTCTTCCTATGGTTTTTTTTGTTTTGTTATCTACTTTCAAAATTTAAGCCAAGTTTGAAAACAAAAAAAAAAAAGTAGTTTATAAAAACTTATTTTTACTTGTAGAATTTGGATAAATATTAAAATGTTTTGTTAACAAGGATAAAAATCATGGTAAAAAAAACTATGAGAAAAGAAACACAATTTTCGATAACATAAAACTAAAAACAAAATAGTTATCGACTTAAAAGAATCTTATGAAATAAAATATATGATCTGATATGGATGACCAGAGTTATAAGCTTCAACACCTGCATTTTCATGCCGTCTTCAGAAACCCAGAGATAGTCATGGACTCGTTGAAGATGAAGTTTGAAGGCGTCTGAGTAGGGATCTTCAACCCAACAACAAAGCATATTGAGTACCTTGTTGACAGGGCCAAGACAAATATACCGAGTATTTTCATCTTCATAGTGAATATGTTGCATTGCAGTTTGCAAAGCCTTTTCCCTCAGGCGTTTGCCAGGCCAGCGATTAAACAAAGGCTCATACACATGGTGGATAGATCCCCACAGAATATCTTGCATCTTTGGATGTGGATAGTACAGATCCTCCTGCCATGCAAACCATAAAATTGAACGCCTAGCAAACCATAATCTTAAAACGCTAACATGATTTAGAAAAATTATACGAGAAGACTAGAACAATGTAGCTGACAGCTTTATATCATTGGATACATAGAGAGAAATTACAAATGTATATTGATTTGTATCTAATGGTTATTTTGAGACAATTCATTGTAGTGGTCTCGTGGAATAATTTTTTCATGGGTTGAAGTAAAAATGGACTATGGTGGTCATATAACCTTTGCACATGTATTGCGGGATTTATTCCAGTCTATTTCGTGATATGGAACTGTGTAGAGCTCTTTTCGAAGAGACAGAACTATGGGTGTGATTGGTCCAACAAATCGCTTTCCATATAAATATGACATTGGTAGATACACCATTCGACAATGGCACCACATTCTTCCTGGATACATAATAATTCAAATTAATAAATTCAACTAATTTAACTATGAATTATTATATATTCGAATGTTTAATTTAGATCATGAAAAGCAAAATTAAAAAAAATCAAATAATGTACCTGGATGAAATGGTAGGAAGTAAGGAAGTAACCAAAATTCAGGTGGAAGAGGATTATTGCCACTCCATTCATAGACTCCAAGTACAGAGAGCCACAGTTTGCCCCAGGAGGTGATTGCGGTGGCGCCACCGCGGTCCAAGATCCAAGCACGTGCTTTTGTCATTGCGCCGCCGTCTCCGCCGTCGGCATCTTCTCCAAGCAGCCTGAGTGCAACATAATTCAGTGCAGAACCAAACATGGTGCTTGGGCCCTCGATGTGGAGACCCCACCCCCCATCTTCATTCTGCATGCAGAGTACAAGTACCCTCACAGTCACACTACTTTGGTAGCTTTTGATTCAAATAAATAAAGGTTTATCTTATAATCATTTTAGCCCGTTATTTGTTTTTTTATTTTTAAAAATTAAACTTATAAATACCACTTCTACCTATAAATTTTTTAATTAAAACTACTTTTTAAAAATGTTTTCAAAATCTAGTTTTGAAGACTAAAAAAAAGGCTGTTTCTAAAAAATTGTTTATGGTTTTCGAATTTGACTAAAAATTTAAATACTTTTATAATAAAAGTGAAAATCATAAGAAAACACGCATAAATTTAAAAAAATAAAACAGAAAACTAAAAACAAACTGTTAAAAAAAAAAAAAAAAAACCTTTGTGTTCTTGTTTTCTGTTTTTTAAAATTATGCTTATAAACATTAATTATACTTATAATTATTTTTTCTTTATGACCTGCCTTTTAAAAATGTCTTTAAAAACTAAGTCAAATTTTAAAAATTAAAAAATAATTTTTAAAAACTTGATTTTGTTTTTAAATTTTGGCTTAGAATTCATATGTATTTTTAAAGAAAGTTAAAAACTTACCCAAAAAAAATCATAAGAAAACAAATATAATTTTGAATTTTTTTTTTAAAAAAAAAACAGTTTTCAAAATTGAATGAATGTTTCGACTTAAGAAAGATTTAAAGGTCAGAATTGAATGGATGTTGCGTGCCTGGTGATTGTAAAGATATCTGCACATCTCTAGCCGGTGGTGCTTGGACAAAACAGAATTCAAGGCGCCGGTGACGTAGAGAGCAATCACCTGTTGTATTGTATTGCACAATTTTTTACTTTTTACTTTTCCAATATAATAACATACTATACAACATTCATATATGTATGTATGTATATGTTATGTAGCAAGGACTTATTTATGTATGTATGTATGTATGGATGTAGCAAGGAGATCAGATCAAGTGGAACGTACTAGACCAGGAAGTAAAAACATGGGCCCCCCAAGGTCGGAAGCCCAATTCCCATCGCTTGTCTGGACGGCTGAGTAGAAATTTAACGCCCTTTCTAATGTACTCTTTACTGACTCTTTCCTCACCTCTTCTCCTTCTTTCAATTTGATTCCTCTTTCAACTTTTGCACCATTTGCTATTTCCTCTTCGTACTGTTATTACAAATAAGTACATAATGTCACTTTCATTTCAACAAATACAATCGCTACCTTAACACACGAAATTCCTTTTTTGTTTTTACCATACCTAACATTCATTCATTTAAATTATTAATCTCTTAATCCCCCAATACACTATTTTAGCTTTTATTCACCCATCTTCCCCCTATACTAATGCCCTTTTTGTTCGCTTGTTATATATATATATATATATATGTAGAACATCTCACTCATGTGGACATTATAATAATAAGAAATTTTAATTTATTTAAGAAAATATAAAAGGCTCTTTTTTATGCATTTCTTGATTTTATGATTATTCTAGAAATATTCATTGGCATCGGCATTTTATAAATATTTACTTTGATATTTTCGTATAATTAAGATTTGAACATTTACGTCAACATTAACATTTAAAACTTTGATTAGTCCATCATGGAGTTATTTTTAATTTGTTAAAAAAAATTATATTTTTAGATTTTTTATTTTTTAAAAAATATCAATTTTATCCCCAATTTCACAAGATTAATCAATATTGACCTGAACTTCCAATTTAATCAAATAGAATCTTATATTTAGACAAGATTAATCAACCCAAAAGAAGGTATAAATATTTTAATCACTGAATTCTGGTCCATTTGGCTTCAAAAGCATCTGTGGTAATGGAATTTATATATAAAAAATAGCTTTTAAAATAATTAATATATATATATACACACACACAATATATATATATATATACACACAATATATATATATATATATATATATATATATATATATATATATATATATATATATAAGATAACCAACCTCTTCATAATTTCATAATAGTATGATATTATCCAGTTTAGACATTAAATCTCATGACTTTACTTTAAATTTTATTTAAAATGTCATGTACAAATGAAGATACTTATCATTACTTATCTATCTATGATCTTTTTCCTTATCTGTTGCACTTCTTCCAAGATGGAAGGATTAGGCACTCTGTCTAGCCCATGGCCAGACTTATATTTAGTGTTAGCTCGTTTGGCACATACTTTTTAAAAGATAATATTTTTAAATAAAACACTTATTATATGAGCGCATTTAAAAAAAAAAGATTAAATGCTTAATCTAAAAGCACTTAGGAACTATTTTATCTATTTTTAGAACTTTTCAAACCATTATATTAATTTGTAGAAAATTTTAAAAAGCACTTTAATTAGTAAAATTACTTTTCAAAATTTCAACCAAACACTATAAATTATTCATAAACGCGCGGTAAAAAAGGTACATCAACTACATAATCTAATGGTTGGATGAGTTAGGTTAAACATGGACCTAGTCCAACTTCAAACTTGGATCGAGCTTGAGCCAAATTCAGGTGTGGCTTCGGTTACAGGACAAAATTTTACATTTTAATTTTTTAAACATATATTTTTAAAATTTTAAAATTAAGAAGAGAAAATTTATAAGATTTTAATATAATATATTATATTAATGTAAAAAAAAATCAACATTGCCATAATGAATGAATTTCAAATTTTTTTTTTGAATTCAACATTTGGGGTGGAGGATTCGAATCCATAACCTCTTGATCATAAGCACATCCTTCATGTCAGTCGAACTATACTCTTGTTGGCTAATGAAGCGAAAGCAAACTTGGAACATTAGATTGATAAGTTGAATCAAGAAATTAGCGTAAATGAAAAAGAAAAAGAAAGAGATAGAGTACCTGAATGGCGAGAAAGAGATCGGAAGACTGCTTTCGGCGGAAACGATTATCACGGAATGCTTTGCGAGCTTTGTCGACTTGCAATCGCTGTTCCGGCGTGCCAGCATCGGGACATAACTCCCACACTTGGCGGCCCAAGTGATTGCTCATACTCTTCACCCATTTCTCTTCCTTATCCCCAACGCTCTCTGCTCCCACCTTTAACCTCCACATTTCTCTTCTATTAATTCCTTCCTCCCTCGCTCTTCTCTAATATCAATGACTATAATAGGACGTTTGGCAACTTCAACTTTTTTTCTTTTCCACGTAAAACAGTTTTGCCTTAACACTTGGATGCCTCTGCCATTGGATATATTTCTAGACACCCACGACACTTATTTATATATCTGCCCCTGCTATATAGAGTATTGTTCAAGGTTATTTTTGAACTTCAACTCAAACATAGCTCTATTGGTTAAGCTTATTAGATTACATGGGGTTCCATCCCATCTCAAAACCAATTGGCAATGAGAGGAGTAGCCCATATATTTTATAAATTGTGAGGTCTCTCTACATTTTTCCAATGTGAGATCCTCAACATGCCCCCTCAAGATGGTGCCTCTTTGGGTTCACCATTCTTGGATCGGATCCCAATTTTAATTTTTTTTGGACCGAATACCCGTTTGGGTTTAATGGGCTCTGATACCATATTAGATTACATGGGGTTCCATCTCAAAACCAATTGGCAATGAGAGGAGTAGCCCATATATCTTATAAATTGTGAGGTCTCTCTACATTTTTCCAATGTGGGATCCTTAACAAAGCTAATGTATATATATTATTCATTAAAAAATTAGAGGTTTGAATCTTCACTAACATGTTGTTGAACTTTAAAAAAAAATCACAATATTTCTTTAAAGGAAAATACTTGGGTGAAGGAAACTACTTAGGGCTGCACCCATGTCTATGCAACCCACCTTTTCTAGACAGCAAATATATATATATATATATATATATATATATATATATATATATATATATATATATATATATATATATATATATATATATATCGTGTATTTTAAGTGGGCTGCATGGAGATGGGTAAAGCCCAAATTGTACCCAAATATTGCTCTTCTTTAAAACATATGATTTTCGTTATTTTATAATAATAATAATTATTATTATTTTTAAATTTGAGAAATCCATCTTGCATGTGAAAAGAGAAAGACAAAAAGTTCTCAGCCACTTGTGGTGAATTTATATAACCGCGGCTAATGTTAATATATTATAGGGGTAATATTACCATTCTTTTTAGAATGGGGTAATATTGATCAATTATCTACACATATCTCGCATGACTTTTTTTTATTTTTTTATTTTTTTTATTATTATTATCAAATATGGAGTATTAGAATTTAAACGACTTCAAAGAAATGAGTATCTCTCAATTATTGACATTGAGCTATGCTTGCTTTGACATATAACTCGCATGGTTAAATCATTATGAATTCGATTAAAAATTTGAAGATTTGAATACATACAAACTAAAAAAGAAATGAATAATATTACGTCCCTTCCTCACAAGAATGCCAATATCTCGACCTATTACATAATCAAGTTGGTAAAGAAAATAAAATTTCTAAATTCAGTTCTAAATTGCCTGAAATAAACGAAAAAAATATATACGTAATATGTCCCAAGAACTTAAGGTTCATACAAATAGTAGTTTTGTCCAATCACAGTAGAGCCAAAAATAGCAATGAATCTTTTTAAAGGAAAAAGGAAAAGCTAAAATAATAAAAATATGAATTTTGACCGCTTATTTTGTTTAATCTAATAAAATAGATAGTTGAATATTAAAATAAACTTGCATAAAGAATTAAAAAAATAATTCTTTATCAAAAGAAGTAAAACAACCATTTCTGCCTATTTACTCCAATACTCATGATTCACGTGTAATGTACAGTCCAAGTCAATAAAACGTAGATTTCTATCATTTTTTAATTTATTATAAAAATAATGGGTGCGGCTATTTTTACAAAAATTCCAACCGATGGTTCCATGACATTATCATATCTACAAGTTTGACATCAATTTAAGAGGTAAATAAAAAAAAATCATTATATTATAAAAAAATCAACGAAATATTAAAAAATACCATTAATGGAGACATAATAAATAATAAGAATTTTAAACTTATATAAGAGAGTGAAATGTTTAGTTGCTAATTTAATTATTTTTATGAATTTTTTATAAATATTTATCGACACTAATATTTATTGATATTTTATCAACATTTTCATAAAATTGAGATGTCAACATTTCTATTCGGACATTAATATTTAAAACCTTTATTTTATCAATTTATCTAGAATATTATTGAGCAAAAAATTACATAAAATTATTGTCCATTTCTTTAACATGTATGCAAAAATACTTTCTAGCAGTAAATATTGTGTATATTAATTTTAAATCATAACCTTTATCAAAATTTATTTATATTAAATGAATACAACTAAAGATGACCATGAAAATAATACTTTTAAATAAATCAATTTTGTTAATAAGTTTTTTCTTAAAAAATACATACATTTATTAATTAACTACTTTCTCTAAAACAAAAAAAATAAAATAAAATAAATGCTTTTACACGTTGTTAGCATTTTCAATTTTCTTTTTGATTAGGTTAACCAAACAGTTTGAAAATTTTAAAAAGCATATTTGATGGGCTAAAAGAATTTTTCACTCTTTTTTAAAAAAATTATACCAAATTAGTTAAATTACGTATTTTTTTAAATTTTTTTCTTTTGAAAGAACGTATTTTTTAATATTAGAATACATCATTTGAATTAACTGATTTCATACCCAAGCTAGTTGAGACTTGTCAGAATAAATCATCCTGCTTGTTTTTCTTGCACAAGTAGATCAATATTTTATTTACATTTATAAATAGCTTATTATGCCTTTTTTTTTAATTGAAAAATAGGTTATTATGCTATTGCTCATAATGAAACATTCCATCAATCAAACTGCCATTTGCATTCTCTCTCTAATTTCATAAATTCACCCGAACCATATATATATATATATTTCTTTTGAGTAAACCCTAACTATATTGTCATTTGTAAAGCAATAATAGTTTCAACTTCATAGATCCATGGAAACTTTTTTTTTTTTTTTTTTTTTTTGTTGAAAGAATAGATCCCTGGAAACTAGTTAATTAATTTGAAGCATCTACTACAATTATTAACATTAATCATTCAGTTGTATTATAAAACAAATCAATGAATTATTAATTAAATGGTGATGATGATGGTGATTATTAGTTTAGTTTCAAATGGTTATTAGGTATGTTTTAGTCCTTAATGTTTGGATATTTTTTCAATTTAATCCCTTATATTTGAACATCTTACAATTTAGTCTCTAATTGTTGGTGAATGTTAAAATTACGTGATAGTTAATAAACTTACCTGTCATAATACTTAGTGATTATTATTTATTTTTTAAAAAAAGATAATACCTTAAGAAATTGACAGAAATTTAATATCGTTTAAAATAATAGAGACTAGATTGAAAAAAAAAAACATTACAACATGACTAAAATATATATTTAATTTTTTTCAAAGAAAATATATATTTAATTTTAGAAAAAAATTAATTTATACCCCTCAATTTTGAGGGTTGTATCACTTAAAAACTTCAAACAAATAATTGTATCAATTTAAACTCTAAAACTTTCATAAGTACATCAATTTAGATTCTTTGTTAGAATTTTGTTTTATTAAAACCTCTAATGCGTAACTTTCACACATATATAAAACTTCTTTTGTAACCATTGAATTTTTTTTTTATTTGTTTTATTAATTTCTAAAACTTGTATTAAAAATGTAATTTTATCTTCTTTTTAAATTATGAGATAAATTTTTATTATTTTTTTTAAAAAAGAAGATAATATTTTAAGGGTTTTAATTAAGGTTGTTTTTAAAAGATTGCAGTTTGCTCTCTAAAGAAAAAATAGTAATTTTTCTTCTCTTCTATTTTAAAGTTTGTTTTATTTCTTTCTTGATTGAACCTTTCTTGGAAAATTTTGAGTTTTGTTTTCATTCTTAATTGTTTAGAATGAAAAATCTTTTGCCCTAAAATTTTTTTAGGTTTTTGGTTTGCTTAATTCTTTATCAAAGTTTTTCATCTTATGACTTTTGGATAAAATTGAAGGTTTTGATAAAGGAAAATTTTTCAGCTTTTATTTTTTTTCTAAATTTGGGACTGTTTTTAGTGTTTTTGGGTTCTTTTTGCACAAGAAAGTTTACTAAATGTTTGTTTCTTTGAAGTGTAATTTATACATTTGATTTCTACATGAAAAGAATATGTTTTAAAGGTTTTTACAGCAATTTTATCCAAAATTTTCAGATCTGGTATTTGGTGTTAAAAAGTGGCAAATTCTTGATTCTTAAAATCTTGAAGAATTTTGTTTTATGAAACATAAAATTTTCTGGGTTATTTGTCTATAGGTTATGATAATTTTGAATGTTTTAAAAGTTGTATGATTGAACATTGATTGAACATTTGTTTGGTATTTTATTATGTATTGAAAAACATTAATTTCACCAATTTTAGTACGTTTTTAATTGGGTTTTAAAGTGTTTTTAACCTAGTTTTTCAGTGTTGTTTTTTTAGTCCAATAATCCTATTTTTCCTAACTTTTTTTTTTTTTTGCAGAAAATTGTTTTGAATGAGAAAAATGGGGTAGATAAGATTGTCTAACTTTTAGATTATAAGTTTTTGGACCTTTAAGATAGAATTTTGATTTATGATCTTAGATATGTTTGGGCTTCTAGGAAAAGTTGATAATTGCGATGGAATTAGATTTGGAATTGAGATTGAGATTGAGAATTGTAAGATTATCGATCGAGGTAAGTAGTTTCCACATCCCTTCCAAAATAGAAAATTTGGATTAATTCTGTTTTGATTATTGTTATTTGACAAAATATCTGAAAGCATGTTTTTATGTGATTTGAAATTGATTGAAATTGTTTTGTAAGTTTTGAATTGTTTTGCTAAGTGAAAGTATTTGTTTACAAGAATGTTTTGAAAAGTATTTGATTGATTCGATAGGGCTATCTGGATATGCCAATTTTTTGTTTTGGGAATGCTTTGCTTATTTGTGGTAGTAGCCTAAATTGGAATTGATGGAATTGCTCTGACTTATTTGTGAAAAGACACATTTGTGAGAAGACACATTGTGGTTTGGCATTCCTTTGGAATGAAGATTCATGTGTGTTATTTACTCACGTGGCTTCACACTTAAGTAATTACATTGATTGTTCTGGTCGATTTTATAGACATCTTTGACTGATTGAAACTTATTTGTGGGAAGGCACAGTATGTGGTTTAGCATTACTTTGGAATGAAGATTCATGTGTGTGTTTCACTCACATGACCTCACACTTAAGTAACTGTATTGAATGTTTTGGTCAATTTTTATTGACAATTCTGATTGATTGATCGGTGTTACCGACGGGTAACAATTATAATGTTCTGAAGGCTACCCAAATAATGCATCTTCCCACTATGATATTTGAAAGTATTGATTGATTGAAAGTACTCTTTGAATTGGAAGTTTTGACATATGAAAGTTTTGGTTAAGTGAAAAGTTTGTTCAATTGAAAGGTTATGTTTTGAAAGTTTGTTTGATTGAAAGATTTTGTTTTTTAAAGCAACGATTGTCTGAAAGTTTTGATAATTGTATTAAAAGTTTTGCAAGGATATTTATACTTTGTTTTCAATTGTTTTGAAAGAAAATGACTGAATGAATATCTGACTTTTGATTCAACTATTGAAATGATTTGTTAAATTGAATTTCTATGTTTTGTTTTGCAAACAATGAATTTCTGTAACTTGATGTTAAAATTGCTTATTGAGTATTTATGTACTCATTTTTGTTTTTCCAAAATGTTTTCAGACGAAGGATCAATGATAATCCCGAAAAAAGTAAAGTTTAGCGTTCTGGCACAAGACTTAGAAAGTTATTGTTAAGGATTTGATAGTTTATTTTAAAAATCATTTGTAAGAAATTACTTCCGCTGAATTTGTTTAAGTTTGTAATTGTTACGCTTCTGCATTATTGTTAGAATGAACGTATTGGGAAATACAGGTTGTTACATCTTTAAATGCAAGCTAGAATAATGTAAATTAGAGAGAAATATTGGAATCAAATAAATAGTAGTGATTTTTCATTAATATGAAGAGTTTTTCATCTTCTCATCTTCCAATATTTTTCTCTATTTATTGAGAAAATAATTAGATGATAACTTTTCTTGATACTTTGGTAGGATTTTGGAAAAACAATAAATTTATTTAGGTGATTTTGTATTGATTTTAAATAGAATTAAGTGAACATAGCTATAAATAACTTTGACCCTATATTGATTCACCTATTAAAGCTAAAGTTTTAAATTGATACAATTATTAGATTGATATTTTAATTGATACAACCCTAAAGTTTAGGTGCATGAATTGATTTTTTTTTCTTAATTTTATTATTATTATTATCAACTATTAATTGGAGAAAGAGCGTGCCAAAGTGAACATAACTAATTGGCATATACTCTTTCGAGGTTGGAGGTTCAAATCACACTTAAAAAATAAAAAATAAAATGGGTGTGGTTGAATCTATCCGGTGATCTTATGGTACCCAATTTACACTCCTGATATCCTTTTTTTTTTTAGTACATAAAAGAAAAGAACAACTAATTAAGAAAAAAACTAAGGCCCGTAAAAAGTTCCTCATTTCATTCTTCATTTGCCTTCAAATGGGTGGCACGTTGAGCCAATTTATGCGTTTTCAGATTGAGTTCTCTCGAAATATGAGTGAAAGTAATTGAGGACCATCTGATTGCTAATGCTTGAACATCGTGTACAAAAATCCTGAACTTCAGTAAAATCTTCTGCCTGACCCTTAATAAGTCGAATACCAATAAGGCTGCGTTTGTTTCATTGGTTTTGAGATGGTTTTTGGCAATGGTATAAAAAACCAATGTTTGTTTCATTGATCTTTACTTTTTAAAACCCAAGTAATTATTACCCATAGATAAAAATAACCCATGAATCATGAGATTTTATTATCCATGTAGGAGATGAGTTTTTTTTACTTGGGACTTTTTTTCTTGGAAAATAGAGAAGAGAGAAGAGAGAGAAAAGTAATAATTAAACTTCCACATATTAATTATCATCAATATCCAAATACATGCATGAATTATTTTTATCCATGGATAATAATTACTTGAGATTTTAACTCCCAGATATTTTATATTTGCAATCCAAACGGACGGTAAGGGAATATGATTCCACTTTTAAAGAAATGTCCTTATCAATAATCGAAGACAACCCATTCAGAATCTCCCTGATTTGAAGGACCAAAATTGGCCAATTTACACTCCTGATATCTTTGGGGAAGAGCATTCATTTATGAATAACTGAACAAAAAAATGACAAATATCTCTTCATTAAACGCGAATCTAGTTCTTTTTTTTTTGGGAGTTCGAAACTAGCATAAAATATACAAACGGTACATTTTTCATTTATGAACAATATTATTGCTAAGCGCTCGTATATTAGTGATTTATATCATGGGTGATTACAGCTGACTCATGTGAATGTATATTGCAAATTAATACTTTTTTTTTAAAATAAAAGTACTCTATTTTACAATTATGTTTCAAGAACAAGCTATATTTGCAATTATTGGTATAAAGATACATATTAGTAAATATTTTTAAAAAATTGGGTTATCCATTAAAATTTTCTAAAAATATATATAAATTATTTTTTAAAGAATATTAATGTCTGGAACAATTAATTTACATTCAAGTTGTCTTTTTGTAAATATACCTACAATTCATTTATGAGAACTAATCAAAGCACTGTGACTACACAGCGAGCGTAGCTTAGTGGCAAAGGTCATTGAATCGATCCACATGACTCCACAATTGTTGGACTCAACAAAACAAATCGAGAACTTTGACTATATGCCCTCATTTTGTATTAAATAATAAAAGCTCAATTGATTTGATATGATTGTGGAACAAATATGTACAATGTGTATCATATTATATCTTGACAAAAAAGTTAGAAGTTTTCAATGTGTATCATATTATATCTTGATAAAAAAGTTAGAAGTTCGAAACTCCACCTCACATATTGCTCGTTGAACGAAAAAGAAATAATAAACAAACAAACAGAGTTCTCAAAATATTTATGTGTAGCTCATTGAAATGTGATTAAATATTTCACAAATATTTGTGTTATATTAATATGTTGACGTGGGACATATAAATGAAGCTATATAAACTAGATGAGGGAGGCATTGGACGTATAAGGTAGATTAGGTACTGCTGAAAGTATAAAGTTTCAAATATGATCTAATTGTTGTATGAACATCAGAACATGCCAACATCAACCTACTAATATATATATTCAATGTCACATCATCTATATGTTATTGATCTATTTTTTAAAAATATTAAAATCTTAACAAAAACATGGAGATATTAATGATAGATACTAATAAAGATGTTTTATAATTTTTTAGATATTACTCGTATGTTTTACACATATTTTCAATATTTGAAAATACGTCTTCATGGTGAGAGTGTAATAATTTTTTAATAAAAAAATAAAAAAAATTAAGAACCGAAGTTTAAAATGTTGATGTCGACTGTGGATGAGAAAATATCGATAAAATTTCGATGTTGATGGATATTCTTGGAAAAAATATAAAATCAAAAAATATTTAAATTGATAAATAAACATTTTACACTTCCTAAATAAGTTAAAATGCCTATTATTTATATTATATATACATTAGTGACATTTGTTGCCATATTTTTATGTTTCATCAATCTTTTTAACGATATAATGGAAATCTCGATTCACCACTTATGTTGATGTCGAATCCATGAACATATAAAAATATCAATGAGAATGTCGAATGTCAATGGAAATTTAATACCATGAACCAAACATAGTTTTAAATTATACTACTAACTAATTTTAAAATAAAATATATTATTGTTTGTGAAAAAAAAAATGCAATAGGAAATAAAATTAAAATACTATGAGTAAAATATGGAATATAAAAGAATCAATAGGCTGCCAAATATACTATACTTTGTAAATTAAAAATAATTATTATCATTAAGTTTTCTTGATAATTAAGAAACATGAGAATGCCAACTTAAACATAATTCATCTAATTAAGGTATATATTCTGATCAACCAAGAAGTCGGAAATTTGAATTATCATCTTTGCTTGTGGTTGAATTAAAAAAATGGTGCATACAATTTTATAGTTTTGTTGGAAATGTAAGTTAAATTAAATTAGGATCTGAATGATCATCACGTACACAACGTGAAACATGTGATTAGGTGGGCTAGGGCTTTGCATTTATTAGGTAGAGATGAAAATACCGCCAAAAAAAATTCATGGTGTGAAGATTTGATAATGTGCAACAATTGGGCACGAGGAGGGGCAAAAAGATTTCAATTTTATATGATAGAATTAGCCACTTGAAAAATTATTGGAAAATATCAACTTTTTTCTCCTCAATTTGGCAATGTTAATCAATTTTTGCCACGTACTTATAATTTTATCCCATTAAGCCTTAGACTTCAATAAATATTGTATTTTTCAACCTGTTATTCGAATTCCTCTTTATTCACCCACTAATTTGGACTAAAAAAGATTGAAAATAAAAACCTCCACGTCCATTTGAAATAACCAAACTAAAATGTTACACTCAAATCATTTAGGATTGAATCATCAAACATACGAGTACTCAACAATATGTAAAAAAAACACCTCAATATTATTGTTCAACATGCTAATTTACCAGGCTCATATGTCACTATTTTAGTCATAAGAGTGGCGGCAACAAAGGAAACAAGACTGTGAGGGCCTATTTGATAACCATTTTGTTTATGGTTTCGTGTTTTTTGTAATATCTAGTTTTTTAAAAACATAAGTGTTTAGTAATTGTTTATGTTTCTTGTTTTTCATTTTTCAAAAAAGTTTCAAAATTTGCGTAAAAATTTTGAAAACAACAAAATCAAGTCTCTTGTTTTTTGTTTTTGTTTTCAATTTTTCTCATAACATAAATAAAGGTATTATTTTATCATTTTTTTTACTTGTAAAATGCATAATAAAAACTTATTTTCATATAAAAAATTTAAATAGTTATCGAATGCAGTTTTTTTTTTTTTTAATTAGAAAAGAGAAAACGAAAAACAGAAACGTAACATTATCAAATGGGTCCAGATAAACAAAGTTAAAAAACCCTAATCAACTTACAAACAAAATCAATGTATATCCTAAAGACAATATTCGCCATCAATGAGGGTGGCGACTATGGCTCCAAATATGGTAGTAAAACCAATAAAAGACAAACACAATGACAATCAAAAAAGCCAAAAGTAGTCCAAAATTAGGAGTTGGCTCCCTTGGAGTTTTCTTCCTTGTTGGATTGTGCGTCTTCGGATCTTGGGTGGGGACTTGAGAATCTTCACTCATGGGTAGCAGTAAAGAGTTGGTTGAACTAGAGTAAAATGGTAAATTCACAGAGAGAACTCAGTAAAAAAAAAATTCAACTTGAAGAGCCACCCACTAAGAAGCAAGACAAGTACATTACCATTGGTGTGTTTGGAATAATTTGTGAAAAAATATTTTATTTAATAATATTAATTTTTTTATAAACACCTTTAGAAAATTAATAATTTAAAGTGTGTTTAGTATAGCTTATTGAGTGATTTTAGGTAATCAAATGTGATTTTAAAAAAAATCTTAATAAATAAAAAGTGTTTTAAAAAAAGGATTATGTTATGGGTAATTTTGGATAATTAGATCAAACTCCAAGGAGATAGAAGATCATTAGGGTCGAACAGGGATTTATTCAAGGTCTGAGATGAAATTAGGCCCAGATTGAAGAAGAGATTGGGCCAAAAAGCCCGAAAGCCCGGCTCTTCCCAAGCCAAGTCAAGCCGACCTAAACTAGTTGAGCTGGTCTGAACACGTGTGGGCGTGTGACCCAGTGAACCCTAAAACCCCCCAATTTATCCTTAACCTAATTCTATTTGGAGAGGGGAGGGGAACATTAAGTCATCCTCATATAAATACCTCATTATAAGGTATTCCAAATGATCAGTCATAGTTAGCCATTTCATTACTATCTTCATTTCCTTGATGTCTCGAAAAGAAAAAAAAAAAGAATAAGTAATGAAGGGAGTATTTGTTTTATATATTTAAGAAACTACATGTTAACATTTCTTTTGTAGATGTGCACCAATGCCAAATTATAGGAAATTCAAAAAAGACATCTTGAAGAAGAAAAGTTATTTGGTGCCGGGGATTTTGGAGATTTTATGAATCAAGCCTAAAATTCTCCTACAAAATAGAGCGAGGAAATAAACGCTTGAAGGAAATAAGATAAGGGCAAAGAAAAGACACATCAATCTTCTACCTTCTGAAATTGTGAATCTTTATTGTAATTTTTAGATTATTTTATAGGCTAAATTAAAATAAATAAATAAAACCTCTAAACTTTGCAATTTGTTTCAAAATACCTCTGAATCCTTATTGTAATTTTTAGGTTTTTTTTTTTTTTTTGAGTGTTTGAGAGTAACTTTTTTAGAGGGCTTTAAATGATGAAGATTGCAAGAGGGATTCATAATTTCAGAGTGTTTATCTATTTTTCTCATCCTAAAAATTACTCTCCAACACTCTAAAAAAAACCTAGTCGTCACTGTTGTGGGTTGGTGAATAGTGTCTTGTGTCAAGTGTAAAGTGAATGCTTTTGCGTAAATACTTTTACTAAACAATGTGCTATCCACCCAAAATTTTATTACTTAGAAGTCTAGTGCAAGTATACACTAAGTCCTAACAAGTTATACAAGGAGAGTACTCTAAGATTGAATCCGTAGGAAAAATTTTGCTTAACAAACAACTATGAATGATTAGTACAAAGGCAGAACAAGGTAACACAAATGATTGTTTTGGTGAGAATGGGGTAACGTAAAAACAATAGATAAAATAAACAATAAAAGAAAATAGGGAAGCAAATTCTTACGACGAGCAACAAACAACAAATGATCAAAAGAGAGGAACATGCCCGATTCACAACTACCCTAGCTATGCATTTACACTTTTACACTTATGCAGTTTAAATCTGAAATTGAATTAAGGCAGGTTTTACTCAAAATTGTGACTCGAGCTTTTCGAGGGCTCATCAAATTACAATTTATAAACTGATCCTAAGCTACTTGTAGCATTGAGTGGACATGATTGATCTCAAGGAACCGAATATCAATTTCTCAAATTAAATTTGCAAAGGAGAAAATAATTAAAAAGGGGGGGTTTTGTGTTTTTATAAATACAATAAAACATGAGCAATAAAAATAAAGCTATATCAAATCTTACCACAATCCAATTCACAGGTACGGTTTTGTCCAATTGAAAAATCGATCATAGGTATACAAAATGT